>LR990543.1:1250000-2500000 GCA_905147745.2 Phlogophora meticulosa | reverse complement strand
AATTATGGCTTCGCGTCACCGACATGCTAATGCTACAGGTTGCGCCGAAACAATAAAAAAATTATGTCCAATGCAACTGCCTATATTTTTCTAAACTATCTTCAATGCGTGACGTATCCAAAAATCGCCAATTTAATATCATTATTTCTTATGACAAGTACGATGCCTAAAAGCAAGATCACATACTACTGACACTGTATTTTAGTTTTTTAAAGGTCTGGCAACACTGAGGCGAATTCGCGCGGGAAGCTATATGCGGGACGCAACCGCTCGAGCGAATTTAGTCACGCATCCCGCACGGATAAGCTTCACTTTAGCCAGAACTTAATAATATTACTTAATTTAGTAACACACATACATTATATCACTACAGCATGCCGATTCCATTAATATACTCCACATAAAGTCGTTGAAAATCACGAGCGTACGCGACGTGACTTTTATGTCATCTACATAAGGTTTAAATTCGAACGATCCACGTGAGCTCGTGAAATCTAACAACTACTAATCTAATCCAACAACGATATTTCTAAAATAAAACTCACAAAGTTCTTATAACTCAACAAGTTATTGATTTGGTACTAAATAAGTGAATACATGACTTATGTAGTTTATATGACGATATAGATGAAAATTTGACAGCAATAGTGTCAATATAAGACTACCGACAAATACAGAAAAAAAAAACAATAAGTTGTACTTACATTCTTAGCGTCATTATTTTCGTCTAATTATGCACTAATAATGTCAGTCCCATAAGGCGCAGAAAAATCAAAAGACGATCTAAAATCCTAGAACTACAGCCATTTTTTTACAAACATGGCTTTTTATTAAGAAGAATAATAGCTTTTATTATTCAGATTATTCTAAGTCACACCCATACGATTAAAGAACAAAATTCACATTTTAAACATTGATTTTACCTGTCATTAATATCAATCTTAAATAATTTGAAAATATAAAATAATAACCTCTAGGGTTTTTTCAACGAACGATTCGCCATTTGCTGACTAAAATTAAAATCCTACCAAAAATAGTAGAATTTGCAAAAATAATTTTTCACTTCAGCAGATAAATTTAGTCCAATATTTATCTGCCCAAACACAATATAAAAAAACGAACCTCACATGCATTTCGCGAACCTAACCAACTTTCAGCCTTACTACAACGCATTAAAGTTGAATTTGGCCCCTAATCTAATTTCTGTTTTTTACTTTCAGGTACATTTAGTTCGATGCCACTCAGCCCTAGAGGGCGTTTGTATTTGCTTTCAAAATTCTTTGTAAGATTGCTTAAATGTCGTATTTCGTTGGTAATTCCTCTTAGTTGGGCAATGCTGGACTGTGATCTGGTCTTCGGGCTCTGCCTTTCAACGGAAGCCGATGGTGCGGCGCTGAAGCGGCTTTCGCCAATTTTTTGAAGTTTGGGGGGCGGCTCCGAGTCGTCTTCGGACAAGCTCGGCAGTTTGATGACCGGTTTTCGTGGTTTCATGTTTGACAGTACTGTGAAAGAAAGTATTCGATCAGGTTTTTTGCAGTTTCCTCTTATACATCTGCAACGAAACGCTTTGCCAAAGACTCGGATCACATACAAAATCTTTGTCCTGCATAACATAACATCAATCTGTATTCGCCGAAGGTTTGGGCAGAAGTGAACCTCTCTATAGAACACGTTGCGCAAGTTATGTTCCACTCTCATGTAATATATATTGGGCAAACCTATTGCTATCACACAAATCCAGATTCCGGCCTATTACAGAGAAATTCCAGCTGTGTCCAAAGATACTGCCGAACCCGGGAATCGAGCCCAAGCTTAGCATTAGCAATTGTGCATGCAACCATTAGACCTTCGGGGCAGTCTCAAAATTGTAAGGTAAAATACGGAATAAAACTGGTAAAGCCACTTTGAATAAGGACATAAAAAGTTTTAATAATATTATGATCACGTTGAAAATAGATGATATTCTTCGAAAGAAAGTGGCATGGAGATGAAATCCCTTTGTAGTAGTAGAGATTATTTCTGCCTCCCGTGTAGTTATATTATCATTTCAAGCATCGATTAATATATTTTACCAAGGGGTATCGCGTCGCCCAGTAACTGGGTTGTGGAGGTCAGATAGACAGTCGTTCCATGTAAAATACTGGTATTCAGCTGCATGCGGTTGGACTGGAAGCCGACCCCAACGTATTTGGGAAAAGGCTAGGCAGATGGTGATGATGATCAAGCGTCGACTAAGGAGTCCCAATAAATGATCTTTTGCTGTAAAACACCCGGGACTGAATAGAAATTGACATAACATCACGCCTGTAATCTCAAAGGGTTAGGCAGAAGTCTCATGCAATAGGGGGCGAGCCTATTGTCATTGACGGGTCACAAATTCCAACTCCGGGCTGCTACTGAGGAATCCCAGTTGGGAATACCTAATAGCACTGTCTGACTGGCGAATCGAACCTAGGAACTCGTGCTCAGCAGTAGCTCTTCAGACCACTAGACCAACCAGGCAGTATTAGAAATGATGTTACCTTTGACATTTCTCTTGGACGTGCCGATGGGCAGCACGGACAGGTCCAACTTGATCTGTGAGGAGAAGTGACGCAGCGGCTGGGATGATGAGCTCGCTACTTCACCTGCGGCACTCGCTGGAAACATATTATTTGATAAAATAATGGAGCTCCTGGCTAAATAAAAAACAGCCGCACGGGTTGATCGAAGGTTAAGCTCCCCCCGCGACGTCTAACAGGGCCGCGCGCGGAACACTACGCGCCGCCACCTCGGGTCCTGGTGTGTGGGGGGCGACAGACGTCCCCAAGTCCGTCGCCCCTCGACCCATTTAGGGGGGCTGGAAGAGGGCGTTGTCCGCCCTCCGCCGACGCCCGGTGCATCTGCTGCGGGCCGGGTGGGAGGAAGAAATCTTCCTTTCCCGTTCCGAAGCCTGGTGGTGTCCTTCTGCGTGACGGTTATCTCGCAGAAGGACACCACTGCGTTCCAGGCCTTCTCGCTGCCAACCATCGATGAAACGACGGCCGGCAGAGACAGGTCCCTGCCTACTTCCGCAACGAGGGCACGGCGGCTCCTCCCAAGCGGCACACTCTGCCAGCGTATGCCACGCCGTGAAGGTTAAGCTACACCTGCCGAAATCAGTCTGTGGATGGGGTGACCATTCGTAACATATTGAGCCTGCTCCGTGCGTCCAACAGCATGGTAAGCCGCTGGTCCTGGCTGTCATGTGTAAATCTTTGACAGTCGTTACGAGTAGTCAGAAGCCCAAAAGTCTGACAACCAGTCTTACCAAGGGGTAAGTATCGTGTTGCCCAGTAACTGGGTTGTGGGGATATGATAAGCAGTCGCCCCATGCAAAATATTTGTATTCAGCTGCATCTTGTTAGACTGGAAGCCGACCACAACATAGTTGGGAAAAGGCTAGGCTGATGATAATGGTGGCGTTTCCCTTGTTCACAAATTAAGTGAGAGATTTAACATCTCTTTCTGACTCCAGCTAGCGAAAAGGTCGTGTGGTCGCTTAGCTTGTAAGTTTTTAGGGCCTGGCTGGAGGCCCTCATTTTTAGAGGAAAGTTCGGTTGAGCAGTTACTCTGAAGGATAAACTGCGAGATGCCCATTCCAAAAAAAAGGCAAAAATAAGTTTAAATTAAATACTTCGAATCTCATACACGGCTCTGGAAAGCTGTGTTTTCAAAATGCAGTTATTAGGTAAAACGATATTTTTTTTACCTCGATAAGACTGCCTTCGTTAGTCTCAAGCGCGACTGCAGAGCGTGAGGTCCTGGATTCAATTATCAGGTCGGGCAGTGTTATTGAGCTTTTACAATAGGAATTTTCTCAAAAATGGCAATAGGTTCGCTCCTTATTACATGAGACTAAAACATAACTGTCGAAATGTGGGTGTTACTATTGGGTGCAACTCTGCTGCCTATCCTTCGGGGAATGCAGGCGTGATGTTATATTACTAACTAAACGTTTCTTTAAAAGTTGTTCACAATGATGACGTTATGAACAACTTTAACTATGTATATGGGACCAGCACTGAAATATTGGAAAAAAAATGCCGCTCCAAACATTCATGTACGCATAACTTGATATAATTATCGGCAAGTAACTTGGCAAGAGTCGTTAGTTGCGCACAGGTCGTTTTTTAGGTCGCTTTGGTAGTCAAGCGGGACGCGGGGTATGAGGTAGCGTCAATCCGAGCGCGCTATTGGTGCAACAGTCGACTGTTGCCTCCCGAACTCCCGATTACACTTGCGTGCACGAAAGTTGTACCCTTTGTTTTTGTTGTGTTTATGTTAAAGAGTTATTGTTATTGTTTTTAAATTTAGTTTTTGTTACGAGTTGATATTATTGTTGTTGTTTTAAATTAAAAAATTAAGGCGACAAAAGGTATGCCTTTTTGAGCATACTTTCCTCGTATGCATATTATTTATAACTCCCAATAAACTTTACGAATTCCACTCCCTTCTTCAACTTTCTTCTAATCAGATATTATTAAATATAATTGTATATTAATTATGTAATATTAAATTAAATTAAGTAATATTAAAAATAAAATAATGACGATCAATAAAAGTCACCACTTTTTTGTTCCACTAAGTGCACGATGCGCGAACTTACCCCCACTACGCCAAAACCTTGCCAACTTACGTGCTGGTGACTATACATTGTTGGCAAAAGCTGTTCCTGTTCATGAAGATGAGTACAATGACCCCTTATGGGGTCACAGGAGTAACAGAGAACTGTAACTTCCATAACATCTTGTTAAACATGAACATATAAATTTATTGTTTAGCATAAGAACAGAATCATATTCTACAAAACGCTTACTTTACGTAAAGTCAAGAATGTTTTGGTGAATCTTGCCCTCAGTCACAGACACTATTTATAATATCAGCAAAGCGATACAGTAACTGTATTTACCAGCAATGGCCTTACCCCCGGCGGCTTGGTTGGTGTGCGTCAGCTCGGTGTACTTAATGTCGCATTCTTCTATACGCTTCTTCAAATCAGCTAAAACAAAACAACAATATTTTTTTATTGTTTTAATAATAACCAGAGGTCGGAATTAGGTAGAGTTATTTATGTACTTGCATCGAAATGTTGATATAAATATGGATCTTCCCGGGATTTATATACAATCCCGTGTGGCCAACAATATTACAAATAAATAATAATAAAAACCTCAGAGACAGATAAGACATTCGGACATCGGATGATCGTGGCGGAAGGTTTAAATTGTGTAAAAGTAAATAACTTTTTTATTTAATAAATGACGGGATTTTTGTGGTCTTTATAATTAATCCCGGGGTTTGAGGCATATCCACTTTATTCTTTCGCTGTATGAAATCAGTGTAAATACATAAATCTACCTAATTCCGAACTCTGATAATAAGACATTCATTTTCTCCCTTAAAACATATGACACTTAAAGTTAGAACAAAATTGGAAGAGAGACAGGAGCTCAAGCTAAGCAAGGCTTGTTTGGAAGGATTCTAGGGTCTCCTGGCCCCAACTGAAGATCATAAAACTCTACTTATTTAATACATCGGAGGGATGTATGTGGGAGTGGACTGGCCGAGTGCTGTGCGTATTTGGGTGTTTGTATATTGATAATATATAAATATTTGTTTATGGGTAGGTGAGTGTGTGTGTGTGTGTGTGTGTGTGTGTGTGTGTGTGTGTGTGTGTGTGTGTGTGTGTGTGTGTGTGTGAGGTGTGTGTGAGGTGTGTGTATGTGTGAGGTGTGTGTGAGGTGTGTGTGTGTGAGGTGTGTGTGTGTGTGGTGTGTGTGGTGTGTGTGGTGTGTGTGTTTTTGTGATAACCCTAGATGTCTGTCTGTTTAAGAGTGTCTCTGTTTCATGATAGCCAAGAGTGATGAGCCTTTTTATCTTGCATGCCATAAACACACACACCACACACAGGTGTGTGTGTTTATGAGAGCGAGGCAGAATTTGTGTGTTTTTGTGATAACCCTAGATGTCTGTGTGTTTAAGAGTGTCTCTGTATCATGATAGCCAAGAGTGATGAGCCTTTTTATCTTGCATGCCATTCTGGTTTTGTGATGAATATGCAGCATCCTGTTGGCAAGGTTGTATTGTCTTGAATTATAAATTAAATTAGTCTTTAAAGATCCGAATTTCCACTACTTTTCGGTCTTGTAGTCGTAAACGTGACTGTTGCATGGGGTAGGCAGCAGCAGCAGCAGCATCGGGCAGTCGTTTTGGGCTTTTTGAGCTAGAGTTTCTCAAGTCAGTAGTAGTCTTAAGTAAAAGGGTTATCTTACCAATAGCAATGTCTTGATCCCGCTGCTTCTTGGTGATCTCTCTGATAAACTTGTGCTGCCGCCACGCCACCTTTCTATACTCGATCATCTGAAACCATCAGGGATTACATAATCGGATGCATATTTACCTAAACTTCAGGTGGTCGCTTTGTATGGAATGGACTTTTGTATAAAAACAGTCCCGGGATTCCGTGATTATCGGATTAAGTGGATTGTACTGTCGAAAAATTTGTAGACCGAAAAATTTATGATAGATTCATACTTAATGTCATAAATGAGAAAGCAGCCATGTCCGTCTGTCCGTTACCCTTTCACGGCTTAGCTACGGAACCAATTTTGATGAAATTTGGCGCTTAAAAAGCTTGAGCCACGAGAAAGGATCACTTTTTAAGTCGCGACTTCGTATGCATCTGCGATAATATCGCGCTAGTAAAATCATATTGATATAATTTTATGTTATTACTTGGGTTAGATACTCATTGTTTATTTATCTTAGTATCTATTATCATTAAAATGATAAAAATATCGTTTCTCTTAAATCAGGATTAAAAAAAATACGCCATTGTCTAGAATCATAGACTGATATACCATTTTACTATTCAAACTTAAAGTAAATATGCATTTGATTTATTATGCAATCCCGGGATCCCCGGATTCTATTTTTCCAATCAATTATTTCTAGAGGTCGCATCCATAATTTTCTATCAAAAATGAATTTTAGGTAATACACCTGATTATCCGATCCCTAGAAATAATGCCATAATTTATAAGTAGTTTGTTTTGATGCGCCTTGTCACAAGTACGTTATAATAATATATTATATAGTAAAAAAAAAAACTAATAAGTGTTATACTTGTTATAGTAAAAAAGGCCTCTTCTTATACAAAGAAGTCTGACCACCATGCTTGCAATTTTAAATTCAAAATAAAAAGAACACATACCATTAAAAGCGGGATCTATCGGTCAATAAAAAGATCTATCTAACCCGTTTGTGGAACCTCTTGTACTGTGTCGCGAGGAATAGCGACAGTTTAGCGTTCAGGATCGAGCGCCGGCGCATGTGCATCATCTCCTGACGAACCGCTAACGGGGCGAGCACCGCTGTGGATCGGAACATTCATTATTATTAAAACTTGTGTATTTATGTATTTTATTTATCCATTTATTTCAGGCATCAAGGCCCATATAAACATATACAATACTATATTAACAATATAAAACTTAAAAATACTATAAATCTTAATATATATATTTCTTGTGTGCGTGTGTATGTGACTGAACTCCTCCTAAACGACTGGACCAATTTTGATGAAATTTTTTGTGTGTGTTCGTGGAGATTCGAGAATGGTTTAGATTTACAATTGGACCCGGTAGGTGGCGCTGTACGGGCAGGACGACGTCTGTTCGGTCCGCTAGTATAATTATATTACATTATTACTATTATTCTAGCACTGAACATCACGCCAGTATTCCCGAAGGGATACGCAGAGGTAGAACTTATTAGAACACCATTTCGCCAGTTACGTTTAATTCCTATGTAATAAGGGGCGAGACATCAACAGGCGCGGATTCTGACTTCAGGCTAGTAGTGGGAAATTCCAGGTGGAAGACCAATAACTCCGTACGACCTGGGAATCGAACCCAGGACGTCACACTCAGCAGTCACTATGGTCGTGCTGGGTATATGGAAGTAACTCTAACTTATGTCTGCCTTAAGAATTGGAAACAGGAAGCGCACAGTCGTGGCCAATGAAAGGAATAGAGGAGGCTTTTGCCCAGCAGTGGGACTATTCGGATTAATAATAATAAAATGTGGATGTGGACTCCAAAATCATCGTACCGATACTCGTGTCAGCCAATGGATTAATAACCAAAAGCGCCTCGATCAACATCTGAGGAGAGTCTCGTTAGGCAGCTGGATCAAGGGCTTGATTCAGAAAGCAATACTTCTGGACACGGCTCGTATTGTAGGCGATTCCTCTCCCTGGAGCCCTAGCTTGGACGCTGTACCCGATAACGATGGGTTACTATATTTTAATATTTAATAATAATAATAAAGATACTGACTGAATAAAGGAGATAATAATAATAAAATAATAACTCTTTCTTACAGTGCGTAGCTCTGGCCGGAGGCTGCGCCACTCCCTGCTGCAATCTCTTCCTGAAGGCCGGAGATATCTTGTCGTCGAAATGCTCTATGGCCATACTGGAGATATCTCGAAGCTCCTGAAGCACCTCGTGAGCTCGCGGTGGAGTTTTTGATGTCTCTACTATTGAGAGGACGCGCCTTATTTCGTCTATTACCTGTGAAAAAGGTAAATCGAAAAAGACAATCTCAAAAATCGAAAATTGTCAGTTTGGGGTAGCTTGATGTGCTGGCGTCTGTACTAGTAAATAAATGAACATTATTGGTTCAGTTCTTCAAAGCAGCCATGTGCGTAAAAGTACCAGCCTGTTACTGTCCCACTGCAGGGCAAAGGCCTCTTGTCATACAAAGAAGGCATGAGCATTAATCACCACGCTTGCTCAAGACGGGTTGGCGATTTCAGACTTATATTAATTATATAAGTCCAGGTTTCCTCACGATGTTTTCCTTCACCAATGTCAGTGATGTCCAAGATAAACTTAGAAAGTACATATGAATTGAAAAACTCACATTGGTACTTGCCCAGGTTTGAACCCACAACCTCGTGCACAAGAGGCGAGGCCTAAACCACTGGGCCATCATGACTCTTGATCTGCCATGTGCGTACTCGCAACAAATAAAAGTCCAAGCATAGCATACTGCTTAATTACAAATCGTGAAACAAACTTGGCGTACATGGAAAAAGAGAAGTACTGTGTTTGTCCATATTTTGAAACTATTTTAACTCCTTCTTCTTTTTACTGGCATCTCGCATATCAACATAGGAGGTCAGCTGCTTAGCCAAACTATCTTGATACAAAGACAGAAACTTTTTATGCCCCGCTGAAGGGCATAAAAAGTTATTAACTAAGCAACTAAGGGCACCCTCTCTTGGGTACGGACCTCGACTTAGGGCGTTTATTTTTATTTAAATTCTGATCACTGACCTTCCCAGGTATAAAGCAGCAGAGTCCATGATCAATGAACTTGGAATATGTCATGTTGAGCATAGAGATACGGGTCTCTATGGACGTAAGGATGTCGCAATGGCGGGCAAGGTGGTGGTATCTGAAACATGACACCTGAACATTGAAATAATCTTATAATATAACCGTAAAGAGTTCTCATTGTGTTGTGACAGATAGAAAAAAAAATCTCGGAAAAATTACAACTTTTTTTAAATTTAAAATCATGCATTTTCTTTGGCAGAGTTTTTTTAAGAAAAGACTACTATACAAGCGGTACTGAGGGCATAGTCACACTGTACCGTATCACGCAACGAAGCGCGGGAGTGCGTGTTCTTACGTCGTTGGCAAGTATCTGTGTTTGTATAGAAAACACATTTACGTGCAGTGTTCGTCGCTGGGCGCGCACCCCGTGCGTGATGCGGTTCAGTGTGCCAATCGCCTTAACAATCGAGCCAAGTACATTTAATCATCAAAATTATCCTGTTACACTATCAATGAACACCACACATCAAAAACTATTGCTGTCTCAGTCTTTAATAGAGATTAATGTGTTAGTTCACCTTTATATTTTAAATATCTATGGTTATACTGATGTTATTTTTACATAACTTAATTCAGTGTTTGTTAGTAAGAGGTTTAATACAACAAAAGAGCAGATACCGTCGCTCCGACTCCCTTCGAGGAAGTTGCGCCTTCATACTCTTGAGGTACATAGAGTGACGTCTCTCAATCATCATGAAGCCTCGGTTTAGCATCCGCATACTGATCTCGTTGAATGCTCGGGATACCTGGAATTTATTGAAGATTTGATTAGAAAAAATTGAGGAGGTAGAAACTTTATTTCAATAAAATGATAGAATTATTAATATATGAAGAAATAAAATAAATAATCATAGGGCATCAAAAAATTCATCCGCATCGTTGTCAACGGGAAAAGTGCCCAGAAGGCTGGCAGCATTGCCACGTTGAATGGTAATGCTGATTCTTTGGCCAAAAAAAAGGCCAGCCCTCTGGTCACGTGAAGAGTCGACCAAACGCTTCGCGATTTCTCGAAAAACTAAATTGGATGGTCTTAGTTTATCAATTGTGACTTGGAGTGACAGCCCAACAGACATAATACAGCCTGGCACATGCATAGGTGCAAGTCCTTCCAAATTGTATGACAGATGTGTTACTGGATTGCAAGGATGTTGAGCCAACCAATAAAACTGTAATTAATGAAATTCAGGAATAAAACGGTCTTTGGGTAGGTACAGCCAAGTAAAGACAACAAGAATTTTAGAAAAACACTAGGAAGTGGTGAAGTGTGAGCATTTTGGGAGACTATCTTATGTAATGTTACATTCAAAAAGTGCTGATTTTCAACAGCCTTATTTGAATAAATGAAGTTTGGTTTTATTGGGCTTCGTGTAAAATAGCCCCGCTTGTATTTATCATACATATCACCATCATTTGCCTAGGCAAATAAACCCCAATAAAGTTAGGAAAAGGCTAGCCTTTTCCTAACTTTATTGGGGTTGGCTTCCGGTCTAACCGGATGCAACTGAATACCAGTGTTTTACATGGAGCGACTGCCTATCTGACCTCCACAACCCAGTTACTGGGAAACACGATAACCCCCACTCTATTATAAAAATACTGTTTGGTATAATAAAGACAGGGTAAGACTGGTTGTCAGACTTCCAGGTTTCTGACTATCCACAACAACTGTCAAAGATCTACAAATGACAACCGGGACCAACGGCTTAAGATGCTTTCTGAGGCATGAAGGAGTCTCGATATGTAATGAACTGTCACCCATCCACAGACTTAATACGGCAATTGTTGCTTTAACTCTTTATTGAGCCATGAGCCACATATAATTTGTTTAATGTTTACAATAAGCTGGTGTTTTTATAAGAAGATGACATAATAAATGGATATGGATTATCATTTGTTTATATTGCTTGATGTACTGCAATATATTGCTATGGAAATGGGAGCAGTCTTATGTCCATGTAAATTGTGTAATAATAATTTCAGCCAAATACTGTCCCACTGCAAGGCAAAGGCCTCTTCTCATACCGAGAAGGCACAAACATTAATCTCCAGTTTTCTTCAAGACAGGTTGCCAAATTCAGACTTGACCCTCACAATGTGTTCCTTCACCGATGTTGGTGATGTCTTAGTAAAACTTAGAAAGAACATGAATAATTGAAAAAGTCACACTGATACTTGCCTGGATTTGAACCCACAAGCTCGTGCATGAAAGGCGATGCCTTGACCACTGGGCCATCAGGACACGACGACATAATTGCAGTTAGTTTGCAAAGAATACTAAATGAATACAAAACCAAATATAGTTTTGATCAATAATGTAACTAAAGCGTAATATTAGTATGCATGCAGAAGGTGGTATCTTTTGAAATCATTGGTGGTACTAATTTTGAGTTAAAATCGGTGACCCAGGATGTTCATCGATATTAAGGGCCGGAAGATCAAGCAAATAGGCATAGAGAATTTACATAGCAAACAGTTATAAATAGACGTCTCTGAAGTACATAGGCAGTACATGAAACGCCTAGAACATTGCAACGAAATGAACTCATTACGTGAGAATTGTGAACTGAAATTCATGACTACAACTTTTACTATACGAATTTCTAATTGAACAAGCTCGTTCCTATTAATAAATTGCATGAATAATCACTTACCAATCTGTTCTTTGCGATTTCATCGTAGGATAAATATGTAAAAATGTTTTCGATCATAACAACGGGAAGCTCCAAAAGATCCATTGTCACTCTGCACAAGCAAACAATTCAATGGCACAATATTAGGTACACGTGAAAACGAATTAATTGCAATGTTTACACATTTAAATTAAAACAAAGTGGTTATAATTCGCGACTATTCTTTGAATTCGGTCATGTTGCAGCGCATCTATCACCATCGCGCTTACGCGTGATGCGTCAGAGTAAGAGAGATAAAAAACAATGAATACAATTTTGACGTTTCCCACAAACGCTGTCGTACTTCACGCCAAAGCGAAGATACAAGCGTCATCTCTTGTAATTATTATAACATCAAAGTACAAATAAAAGCCTTGAGTGAACTGCACGTGTTAATTTAATGCGTATTAAGAAACGGCAAATGACATAATAAATAGTATTTATCTTCATGTCCCTCTTTTGCTAATGCTTATGTAGAAAACTATAATTTGCTTAACTAGGTACTTGCGATTCTCATTTTGTTAAAGAGATGGCGTTGATAAGAAAATAAGTATCTTTACGCTAGCTATCCTAAAAACTAGGAACTTCTTTGGGAACATTATTGTATTCGTATTCAATCACATGTTTTATCATTGAAGCGGCCAGCAGTTTTTTGTTCTGGTATAAAAATTAACAAAATCCGGCCTATTAGAAGCCATAAGAATTCCAAAAAAAGGCAATGCTGTTTGTTGAATTACGTTTTCTTTAAAGCATGAGTTCTTTAAACCTCTCGAAAACACACTGTATATAAAGATAACTTGGCTTCAAGAGTTAGACCTCCAACAATACAACTGTTATAGCCGCATCCAATTTTATGAAAACGTTTATACTTACCTACATGATAGACGTAGGGATTTTGGCCAACTTTAGACAAATAATTTTTGCTCAATAAAATTGTGAGTAGGTAAGTACTTAGTTTATCTGCAAAACACTATTAATTGGTCATTATTTATAATTAGTACCCGCCAGAGGGGCGCCGGGTGCTGCCGATAAGTTGCTAGCCTACACTAGCACTGTCTATATTTAATCTGCCTCTTCTTCAATCAATCTAGAATTGACATTGTTGCAGCTGCAATCTGTAAACATTCTAATTACCTAAATACAATCAACAAGTGCCCTGAGAGAGAGTTTTTCTACATTCTATTTTTATAAACCCAATAGGTTAGTAGGTAGGTACCTACTACGTGAAATTCGGTCATATCAATTATAACTACTAATTGCTGATTGGGTTAGGTGCGTAACTAACCAAAAATCGGATGTACGTAGACAAGACAGGGTCGTTGTTCTTTCAGTGTCATGATCACAAGTAAAGGCAGTGTTTGCGTGATGAGCGGAAGCGGCTGACGGATTATTTGATTGAACTAACTTGAAGATCAAAGGGGTATAAAGATCTTCAGGTTCAGCTCTCTATATAATTTTAAAAGGTGAAGCGCACGGTTGCACGCGCGTTGTGTTATGTTATACCAGATGGCAACTGGCAACTGCCGCATTTGATATGCATGTTAATTTGTTTGTTATGTTTTTTTTTATGTTTGTTCGTTTCGTTGCGGGATCCAAGACAGTTGAATCGTTTCTCCGGGACTCCTCGGGCTTCATTGTCTCGACGCTTTTCTGGTGGTCGCCACTGTTGATTCTGGTTTTCAGGAGTTGCAGTGGTTTGGGAATAGAGTGGTGGGCTATATAAATCTGACTGCATTAAGTAAAAAACCTCTGTCTGAACGTTTTTACTAAAAAATATCTCGTAAGTACTTTCGTATCGTCGTACATTGGCCTTAAGTAATTATCGAACTGTATAGCTCAAAGATTAGACAAGACCCGCTTATGGACTATACGCTTCGAAAACCGCCACACACAACGTTGAAGAAGAAATCGATCGAAGCCTTTGTGACCACGGATGACATTCACGTGATGTGTGAGAAAAGTCTTCTAACGGCAACAGACTGTGACTTTGACTTTATGGTCACGAGAATCCAAGTTCAAAAATTTGCGCGCGGACTTAGGAGTGTAAGTAAATAATGTAATAATGTTTGTTATGTCTGACGTCATAACGCGCTTTTATATATAAAACGGTCCCGGTGTCCGTTTTTTATTGTATTTTGCAAGTTCATAAGCCCGTTTTAGAGATAAAAGCTTGTTTTGGAAAATTCTTTTTTCAATTTGAGATTTGTTTGTTTTGTATCATGGTATTTTTGGTTTTTAGAAAGTTACTAGTCCGATTAATATTATTTTTATCGTAGTATCTAACATAATATGTTTCAGAATACAGAAAAGTCCCTGCCCTGATTATTCTTTGGCGGCTAGCAGGAAATCAATCAGTAACAGGATCAGGACCGTTCGTAACATATCGAGACTCCTCAGTGTTTTTTTTTTTTTAGGTAGGGCCACTCGCAGTTCAGCACTATAAGGCTGTTTACTGCTTAACCGGTAGATCCTGTGGTGACCTTACAAGAAGGCCCCTCCGTGCCTCGGAAAGCACGTTAAGTAACTTTGAAAGTCGTAACGGTCTTCAGAAGCCCAAAAGTCTGACCACCAGTCTTACCGAGGGTATCGTGTTGCCCAGTAACTGGGTGGAAGGCATATAGGCAGTCGCACCTTGTAAAATACTGGTACTCGGCTGCTTTCGGTTAGGTTATATCTCGGCATCCTGGGATCCTTTGACATGCGTACGAGGGGCTAAAGCCATCTCACAGAGGCCTGTTAGACCCTAGAAATGGAATGAGGCCCCAATCTATTCCTCTTAGGTATGCCCATGCCTTATTTATTTGGGTACCAATGGTATGAAGTAATGCAGTAGTTTTGTGGCTTGCCATAGATAGCGCGTTTTATACATGGTTTACACTATAGAGATGGCGCTGCAATCAATTTCTTTGACAGAAAAATGATACAAATAAAAATACAGATTTAAATATTTCATAACACCAAATACACTTTAATAACTTTAATAGTAATAAAAAACATTAAAATTTAACTGAATGTCGGTAGATCACAGTGTTTTTTCCTAACATGGAACCTCAGTGATGTATTGTATTTCGTTGCAAACGGACAGACTTCACATTTAAACCTCTTTTCCGTCGAATGCTTATATTTATGCTGCACAAGATTGGCGGGTAAAATCGTTGCGTAATCGCATTGATCACACATATATCGCTTTTTACCGGTTTCGTGAGCTTCTTCGTGATATTTTAAGATGTATTTATTCATCGATTGGAACGGGCACTGCGTACATTGGAGTTTCACTCCTAGATCAGCATGTTTCCTCTTATGCTTCTCCATAGCACCGTCATAAAAAGTTTTATACTTGCATCCAGCGTAATCACAGTGAATTGTTTCTGCATTCTTATGCCTTAACATGTGTTGCGTCAAACTAACTCTAATATTCGTCTTGAACTCGCAGTATTTGCACTGCATCTCAGTATCCGTGTGAAGATTCTTTATGTGCTTTTGTAATTCGTTTCCTGGGAGTATCTCCCCACACATTTGACATTGTGTTTCTTCTATATTGTGATGAGTTGCTTCGAAGTGCAATTTTAACTGTTCCCAGGTTAAGTACGTGTCCGGGCACTTTGTGCATTGGAAGCAGTCCTTTATATCCTGATCTTCTCTTTTTATAACTATCATACCTTTGTCTTCTTTCGTCATATCTTCAGGACGACCGTGAAATATATTTATATGACGGCAAAGATCAAATTCGTCCTTGAAGGTCGCAGTACATTGTTCGCATTTTTGCATTTGAGCATTAAAATGATTGGAAGTAGGGTGTTTAAATAATATATGCCGTCGATAACTCTCTTTCGCCTTAAAAACTTTTTTGCAGTATCGACAAGTGTAAGAAACTTTTAAATGCACTTTCATAAAATGAGGTTTTAATTGTCGTTTGTCGTGAAAACCTTCGTTGCACAGATTGCAGAATACAGTTTTGGGCGAGTCTATTTTGTGTGTGCACCTCAAATGTTTGGCTAACCCGCCCTGAGATGCGAAGATCAGTCCACAAATATTGCACTCTTTTATAGCTTTCACGTGTGAGTGGTTAAGATACATTTCTCTCGTATCAAATTGTTTGTTACAAACTTCACAGTGAGATCCTTTATCGTGTTTCCGTCTCACATGCCTTTTTAAACTTTCTATTTTGTCGTAAGACAGGTTACAAATCCGGCACTTCAAACGGAAATCTTCTCTTAAAGCATTATGCTTCCGCCTCATATGAAGTTTTAAGAAATTAATGGAAGAAAAGACTAGAGGGCATTCTTTACAAGTAATCTCGCCAGTTTCCTCATTTTTACAGTTTTCAAAATAATTCTCGGCAGCATTCTCTTCTTTTATGCTCTCATCTGAGACGTGATGTTTCCTCTGCACGTGTCGAGCATAAGTTTCTCTCTTCGTAAATATTTTTGGACAGAACGGACAGTTGTACCATTGATTGATTTCAGGTTTCTGATTATTAGAATGTTTACGTTGTATATGGACGATTAAACTTCTGTACTTATCGTAAGTTAAACCGCAATCTTGGCAAACGTGTTTGAAAGAATCCTGGAATGATCCGTGCTTTCTTCTCATATGCATACGTAACCTGGTCATACCTTTGAAGACCAAAGCACATATGTCACAGGTCCGTTCTTCCCGGTCGTCTGGCCTGGAATCGGGACCGTGTTTCCTCTTAATATGCGCTACTAAACTGTTCTTCATCTCATAGGACATGCCGCAATAATCACAAATATGTTTAAAGGACTTCCTGAAGGATTTGTGTTTTCGTTTCTGGTGCATTCTTAGAGTTTTCTGTGACTGGAAGACTAGATGGCAGACTTTGCAGACGTGTGTGGGTGCGTGTGAGCTTGGCAGTTCATTCTTTGAGATTTGGAACATTTCGGTGCTGTCGGCGACACGTGCTCTCTCCTTGATAACGCTCTCGAATGTGAGAAGGACGGCATCTTGGCTTTGCGGCTCCGTTTTGACGACTGGTTCTAGACTATCATCATTGTGTGGGCCTTCGTGTACCAAGCCGTTGTCTCCAAACTGTAATTTGGAAACAAAAGTATGTTAAACACATGAA
The DNA here is from genome assembly GCA_905147745.2 of Phlogophora meticulosa. NCBI lineage: Eukaryota > Metazoa > Arthropoda > Insecta > Lepidoptera > Noctuidae > Phlogophora > Phlogophora meticulosa. The sequence goes on along the minus strand of LR990543.1, from coordinate 2,482,817 downwards.
TATATTCTTGTTGAGTGGGACTTCAACATAAGTGACGAAATTTGGCTGTTGTATAGGTATAAGTACACCTCTACCAGACCTTCGGGGATTGCAGGCCTAATGTTATGTTTATAGTAAGTATATTAAAGGTTTATCGGGTTTAAAAGCTTAACTGTAGCTATGACTGTATAGAAGCCAGCACATCAACCTACCACAAACTGTCAAATTTATATCTTAGCTTTTCAACATTATAACAAAAGAATAAGGTTCATTCAGGAAAATTTGACCTTTGACCTTGATGTGCTGGCGTCTGTACAAGTATACCTTTGCCTACGATTCGGGATTAGTGGCGTGATGTTATGTTTATGGGAAGTATGTTAAAGTTTTGTCTGTTTTACAAGCTTAACTGTAGCTATGACTGTTCATGCGGTGAATGCAAAATTGCTTATCATTACGAGCTGAGGAACCTGTTGGGATGCTCTATACTATTTTAGAGAAACAATATCTTACAATAGGAGAAGAGTCTGCAACGTAAAACCCTGCAGTAGAAGCAAGATTTCAAATAAAGCTGAATTTATACAGGGTAGATTAAAAATAAATACTTGACTTCTTTCATTAAAAATCTTAATTGTCTGGGAAGTAGTTGTGATGTTCAACAGTTTCAAGTGAAAAAGTAAAATCATTCATTTCAATTAGACCATTAAAAAGGCACTTTTGAATGTCAAATTTAAATTTAAAACAAAATACGGTATAGTGATTATAATAGGGATATTCCTAATATAATCATTTTAGTATTTTATTTTAAAATAGACTTAATATATTTAGTCCGTCAGTAAGATTACCAAATATATTGTATCAATAATATAAAGCGTGTAAAAAGCGACAATGATATAGCACATCAAAGTTCAGGAGAAGGGGCTTGTGACGTCATTGTTACGTTAAGTGAAGCACGGCTTGACGTCACGAGCAAATTTCAACGCACTATATCGTCGTCATTTTTAGTTTACGTGACAAAAGAAAAAATACGTGCTCAGTATTTTTGAGTAATCCAACTTTCGGACCAATCAGAATTTTTAAGGACACTACCCTATTATTACTCATATTCCTCAACTGCATTAACAGGCCAATTACTATGATAAGACAAATTAAAGAGTCAAATTAAATATTTTCGATTATAAATAAGATAAGATTTAAGATGATAATCAACATATAAGTACCTTGATAATCATCTTCATGATCATGAAAACTACTTATATATATTATTGTGCATTTGTGCAAGTTACTTGTATGTGTATTCCTGGCTTAAGGATGATCAGTGACAAATTAAGACTACTTGATGCCCTAAGCAATCTACACCTGAGGACCCCCCTATCCATATGTCAACTACAATCGGTCTTTAAACCTTTACCGCCGAAGAACATTAGTTGTGCAAAACTCGCGAATTTGCAAATTAGTCCTAGAAATTGTTTTTGGTGGTCGGTGACATGGCATTGAGACATGATGCCCTAAGGATAATTTTTTTTGTGCTTCTTCTGGTATCACGTCTAGGGGGGGGCCCCCAGACGTGATGCCCTAGCACTCGCTTAATTTTATTAAGGGTTAATCCGTCACTGAGGATGATGTATGCAAGACTTACATCATTGAAATCCAATTCCACTTCAATATCCTCAACCTTTATCTTGACCTCTGGATCCAACAAGGTTATCGGTTCAATCTTCACACCCACTTTGTCATCAATATCTTTGAATGGATCTTCTTGTTTCTTTTTTTTCTTCTTTTTCTTCTTAATCTCATAAGACATTGGCTCTTCGGGCAAAAATGAGGTAGGATCTTTTCTCGATTCAACTTTTTCTATTTTAATCTTAACATCTAGATCCATTGTTACTTAAGTACTTTATTCTGTAATGGAGATATGTTGTTTTGTTAGTAAATTATATTTTAAATGGAACTAAAGTATTCTCACATGTAGAAAGGTGAAGGTAGAAGGTGCTATTCACTAGAATGACAACCAAAAAATTCTACTCCAGACAACATCTAATTATGCCTAAACAGCTGATCAGAGATAAAGAGAAAGAAAGAGCTTTAGTAGTAAGTATGTAAGAATTATAGCAGTTTGACTTCTATAGTTTTGGCCTATGCTCATAGTACAAAACTGTGAGTTTATGTATGTGTATATTTTTAATAGTTCATTAGTCTAGCCTATATAAAGTACTAGCGTGCATTAATTATAACTCTTTTCCTGCTTAATATGGTAGAATCATAAAAAGCATGTAAGTAGGGTAGCAAGTGATATATTTCCACCAACAGTAACTAGAGAAGCCATTGGTAATATCATTTGAGTTTTCACAAGTTTCAGCATAAAAAGAATTATTATCGGCTGTCTATTTATACCTATGGTTAGACAGTAGACAGACAGTAGTGACACTCACTGACACACTTGGTTTATAACTAATAAACATAAAGATCATTTAAGGAGGTTTTGTTCTAATACATACTCCTGATCTGTAATAATATTGAAAGCTGAATATTGTATAAAGAATCATTTTCTGAGTGAATTTAGATAGATTAACCAACTAAAATTAGCTTATATTTTTTTATACTTCTTGGGTAAGTACCGCATGTAGCATTATTAATATATTAAATTAATTAACATATTGTTATCAGGTGCTCTATAAAACTCGGATTATAATTCCAGTTTGGTAAACACTAATAAACAAGATTTAATGTTGTAATGAATGTAAAAGGATTATTTTGTTAAAATATATTTTTTAAGTACTATTTGGTGTCAATAATACAAATATAACACTTAAAAAACAGTATTCTTTATATATAAAATAAATAACGCTACAATACGAATTCAAGGACGACTTTTTAACAACATTAAATTACATTAAAGTAAATTGACTTTTTCACTTCAAAATAAAGTTAATTAAACATAAATTCGGTAAACTTGAACACGAATGCAAATATATAATAATAACGGTAAAATATAAAGGTTACTCATATCGAACAACGAATGATATAGCGAAATACACGTCATTTAGTCATAAAACTCACCTAGTTTATCTTTAACATAACTTCTATCACTGAAAACTCACAACTTAAGTTACTCTGGCCGCAACAGCTAACTTTAATTTACTATGTAAAAGCTAAGAATCCTAATGACCTATCCACTATTCATACTTTACTGACACCTTGGTGCTAAAAATCAATAATATTGTAATAAAAAAATCATTATTAAAAATGGCCAAAGTGGCCTTTTTAGCGATTACCTATAGTCAAGATTATTTGACATTTGACATTTTCGAAGTAGTGTTGTCATAATAGATTACAAATACAAAAAATAATATTTTTTTCTCGTGAAACTGCAAACGAAATCTAACTACTATCACTGGCAGCAGCATCACAGTTACATGTTGTGTCCGAGTATAAGGACTGATAAGAACGTTGCATCGACCGGCCCAGGCCCATTTTGCATCGTATCGTGTGCGTGTCTCACTCTCTAGAGTCTCGCGTTTTAGAACGATAATTAATTTCTTATCTACCTAAAATAATAGTTGACCTGCCGTACAGTTTGCTATAGCCAGAGCGATAGCATTAATAAATGGTTTATTAAAAAGTTGTTTTATGCCATTCTACCAAATTAACGTGTTCCTAAAAATACCCTTCTCAATCCTTCTATTTTAAAAATGCAACGTTAACTTTATTTTAAGTGGTTTTTTCATTTTACAAGTTGTTTTAAATCTTGTTGGTATTAATTGTTTTTTGTATGATGGACATGTATCTAAAAACGGTGTTCATTTCAATACAATGAGTACAATGTTAGGGTGCTGATGGTGTGTAATTATTAAAGTATTTGTGTAATGGTGATGTAAGTTTATAATTGCTTTATTTAACTTTTAATACATACTCCTTCAATAAGAGGTAAAAACTATTGTGAATTCAAACTACTATAGTAAGTTACATGCTATCGTAAAATGGCAAAATGAGTCCCGCAATAAAGAATTAAAACATTATTGTTTGCAAGAAAATTTGAAAGCTGCAGATGTCTGATATGTTAAATATTTTATGTTCATTATATTCTATGACGTCATATCGAGTGTGTATAATCACCGGCAAATAAGATGGCAAAAGTCGTTTTTTAGGTCTCTTTGGTGATCAAGCGGGACGCGGGGTATGAGGTAGCGTCGATCCGAGCGCGCGATTGGTGCATCAGTCGACCCTTGCCTCCCGTACCGCGCCTTCGTCCCGTTCGCTCCCGATTACATTTCAGTGCACGAAAATTGAACCCTTTGTTTTTGTTGTGTTAAACTTAAGTGTTGTTATCGTTTTTAAATTTAGGATAGAGTTCCTGAAAAGGCATAGCATACGAGGAAAGTATGCTCAAACCAGAGTTATACAAATTAATGAAATTGGAAAAAGAACAATTTAAAACATACAGCATTGACCAAACACTTGCAGAACACAACCATAGTGTTCTGCGATTGCGACTTTCAATATGATGCCAAGAGTAGTTTTATTAACGGATAGTGACGACGACTAGTTAATTTGTTTATTTTTTATATAAACTTTTTTGAATTTTAAATGCACGTTATTTATAACTCCTAATAAACTTGAATTCCTCTCCCTTCTTTAACTTTGTTCTATACAGACATGATTAAATAATAGGTCTTTACCTATGAAATTGCCGTTTTGTATGAAAAAATTTAAATGAATTTTTTTCATGTATTTTTTATTTGTATTATATTGAAGTAATCACCCATGCAATCAATGCATCTTTGCCAACGCAGTGGCAGTTTATTGATGCCCTTCTTAAAGAAATCAGCTGGACGGGAGGCAACAAATTCTTCAAAGGCATTTTGTACTGCCTCTCGGGTATTGAATTTTTTTCCCGCCAAGAAGTTATCCAAATTCTGGAAAAAGTAGTAGTCTGTAGGCGCAAGGTCTGGTGAGTAGGGCGGATGACGGAGAGCTTCCAACCCCAGTTCTTGCAACTTGGAGACCGTCTGCTGTGCAGTATGAGGTCGCGCGTTGTCGTGCAGGAGCAGCGGAGTCGAGCGATTGACCAATGCTGGTTGGAGATGTGCCAGCTTTTCCATCATTGTGTTCAATTCTTCACAGTACACATCTGCAGTAATGCTCACCCCGTTTGGTAAGAAGCTGTGTTGAATCACACCGGCGCTAGACCACCAAACAGTGACCATCACTTTTCTTGGGGTAAGTTTTCGTTTAGGGCATTGTTTAGGTGCTGAACCAGGATCCAACCAACTTGCTGAGCGCTTGCGGTTATCAAACAGAATCCATTTTTCATCGCAGGTAATAATGCGGTTCAAAATTCCTTCATTTGTGTGTCTGTTGAGCAATGCAAGGCACGTCTCGACGCGTACTTCGCGCTGGCGATCATTGAGTTCGTGGGGCACCCATTTGTCAAGCTTTTTTACCTTGCCAATTTGACGCAAATGGACCAATATTGTTTTGACGCTAACGTCGAAAGCTGCTGCTAATTCAGCCGTAGATTGTGTATCATCAGCTTCCACAATCGCCTTTAATTCGTCATTGTCGACCAAAGTCTTCGGACGACCGCGAGGTTCATTTTTCAGGTCGAAATTTCCAGAACGGAAGCGAGCAAACCAATAACAGGTAGTGCGTTGGTTTGTAGTGTTAGCTCCGTAAACGTCGTTGATGTTGCGTGCCGCTTGTGCCGCGTTGCTGCCACGACGGTACTCATATTCCATAATTACTCGAATTTTTAACGTATCCATGATGACGAAAAAGATTTAAATGCGATGAAAATGTAACACTAATCAATAAACAAATGACTACTTTTGGAAAAAAAAAAACCATGTTTTTAAAATAAAATTAATTTGAAATTAGAATTCTTAGCCAAACAAAAAATATTTTGATTTGAAATGGCCAGTACTGCAGAACGGCAATTTCATAGGTAAAGACCTAATATAAATGATGGCAATAACAATAGAATAATGACGATCAATAAAAGTTACCACTTTTTTGTGCCACTAAGTGTACGATGCGCGAACTTACCCCCACTACGCCAAAATCTTGCCATCTTATTTGCCGGTGACTATATGTGTATCACGATAACAGACCATCAATCACCTATAATCTTCGAAGGGTAAGGCGGAGATGTACCTATAGTACACCCATTTTATACACCGATACGTGTCATATGTTCCATTTAAAAGGGAGCGAACCTGCTGCCACCAAACAGGCACTGATCCAGATTTAGCAAAGAATAACAGAATTTTCAGATGAAAAAACTCGATAATACTTTGCTTGACCCGGGAACTAAACTGTGAACCCGATGTCCAGAAGTAGTGTTTGACATCAACGAGGCAGTCGAAACGTCAGCTTTTTCAGCGTTTGTAATTTAAAACTTAGCTTTAAAAAGAAAACCCGTCTTTAAAACTAGATTTTCATCTTTCTGCGTAGCGTAAGTGCTGTCACCTAACTCAGTAACACAACGTAGGAAGCCACCTTAAAAAAAAGAAAGAATCTCGAGTTGTCGAACTATCCAAAAGGAACGTATCTAAACACTTATTGTTTGTTTAAATAAAAAGATGAATGTCACTGTCAATTTTGCTATTTGAATCGAGTCGAGATAATATTATAACCAAACAATTTCATGAAAAATAATCTTTTTTCTGTTATGTCCGTGTAATTACATAATGTTTCAGTCTGTATTGAAACGTTATTTAACTCTGCGAAAGTTTAAGCCATTTAAGGCGCCAGTTACTTCACAAATTAGAAGAATTCACGTGACTACAAGTAATTATTTATCATTTTGTTTACATAGGTATATTGGTGCGAATATACATTTAATTGCGTATAATTACAGATTTATGGCATGGGGAGTACGAATGGCAAGAACCAAGGTCAGAAAATGAGGTGTAAGTATTGCAATTATTGTATTTTTTGTGCTACACGGTTATCTCAAAGTTTTGCGATATCGCCGAATTGGAATAAACATTAAGATCGTAAAACTTAAAAATATAGATAATATTGTAATGTATTTTCTTATCTTAACATTACCACACCCTCAATAGCTTATTTGTTTTCAGTGTAAATATAACTTACATAGACAAAGATGGCAACAGAATAAAAGTAAGAGGCAAAGTTGGTGATAATGTAATGTATCTGGCACATAGACACGATATTCCAATGGAAGGTTTGTAGATATCTTAATATTACTCTTTTTAAGTACACAGGAAAAGTCAATTAACTCTATCAGAGTACAAAAATACCGATTTGATTGGTTTAATTATTATTGCATGTTGCACTCTTAGCTCCCAACTTATGTACCATGCTCCAAAGTCAACTTCTATTCAATTTCCTGTTCTGTAAAAAATAAAACAAGTATTAATAAATCAAAATAATAATAATTTCTGTAAAATAACAAAATTACAGAACACTATGTGTTCTGTAATAACACTTTGTCTCTCATGTGATCTCAGTAGCATTTGTAACCACTGGACCAAAGAGGCAGTATAATAAAAGCAGTCATTTAGTACTTTGTACACTTAAGACCCGTGACATTCAAAACTCTTTTCTAATTTTTCAGGAGCATGTGAAGCCTCCCTAGCTTGTACAACATGCCATGTCTATGTACCGCCAGACTATTTTGACAAACTACCCCCCTCTGAAGAAAAGGAAGATGATCTATTAGATATGGCACCATTTTTAAAAGAAAACTCTAGGCTAGGTTTGTATGACACACTTTATTTGAACTTCCATCCACCATCATGCTCTTATCCTAATTTATTTGGGGTTGGTGCAGCATGTCTTCTTTTTACATAAATCTCTATTTGCTGTCATCTCAATAGTCACCTCCATTCATGTACCCATATCACCTTTCACACAATCTATTCATATTCATAGTTTTTTTGTTCTCTCATATCCCTCAAAATTCATACTCATATCTTTTATTTCAATCAACTGACTAATCAAAAAAATTGTTATTTTTACATGATTTAAATTATTATTGAATGGGCCGGCCTAAAACCCATTTTCTATAATACTTTCCATTTTTGTTATACATATAATTAGTTTTGTATTTTTTTTTTTGGATGCCATACTATTTACGTACTACATGTGGAAACTTGTAATTGGCCATATTTTGTCTAAACTTTTACTCACTGTCTGTTTTTCTGTAAGTTTTCCTAAAAACGTAATAAATAAATAAATAAATATTTTGCATTTGCCATATCAAATCCTGTCTGGTTGTTTTATTAATTAAAAAGCCTTTAAAATTCATTAAAATATAAAGAGATCATAGTGGCACTAGAAACATAAGGCTTTTATTATAAGTTCTAAGAAGTTACTCTCTAAGTTCTTAGTAGTAACTAAATTAGTAAATTTGTCCCATCTTTTTCGAGTTATATTGCAATTAATTCGTAAATATGTTTAAAATTTCAGGATGTCAAATAACGCTCACGAAAGACATGGAAGGCTTGGAAGTGGAACTACCAAAAGCAACGAGAAATTTCTACGTAGACGGGCACAAGCCTAAACCGCACTGAATTGAGACTAATTATTGTGTTGTAAGCTTTTTAAACGAACAAAACTTGACCAGTATCTCTTTGAAAAGACACTCATGAAAACTGTGTGATTACAATAGAGGGTAGTTATATTAAATGGCTGCTTTAGTGTATTAAAAGTAGGGAGAAATCTGAATAGTTGAATTTGTCAATAATTTAACCAAATTAACGTTCTCGAATTATGTATATTTTGCAATGTGAGCAGAGCACCAAATTTCGGACCTTGGGATGGCAATTGAAAGAACAATTGGAGTGACGGCATTTGACCTTATTTACACATGCCAGAAAACTTCTGAGAAACTGCATTATAATCATGTATTAACAAATACATGCTAGATGCTAGCTATCGGGTAAGCAACCTAGACGTTTCTAGAAGTTTTCTCATATAGGCGCCGGCACGGATCTTGAGCGCTGGACGCAGTATTGGGGGTCGCGCATAGGCCCTATACACTGACATGGACTACTTCGCAACTTTATAACAGCGCTCAAGATCCGTGCCGGCAATTATATTTCGATGCATGTAGCGAAAAGAATGAACTAATCTGTATATGAGCATGAGTTGAAAATGTATAAGAATTCGATAGTTTCTGCAGCAAATTATTATTTGGATTATTTTTCACGAAACTAATATCCCAGAGAATATAGGATTACTAAATTTTATTTTCCTTTTAATGTAGCACATAGCTTAAAAAGCAGTGGTACGATATTATAGAATCATAGATCTTTTTTGAAGTACAGTGTAAATAGTTTAGTTGCAATAAGTATTTGTTATCAATTTATTCAAATGAAATGTTGTACAAAAGTTGTATAAAATAAAAACAATAAAGATTACTTGAGGCTATTTTATTTAAATCCTAAAGATAATAAAAGAAATGTTGTACAAAAGTCTTAAGATGGTATTGGCAAAATACATACATACATACATAAACTCAAGCCTTTTTCCCATGGGGTAGGCAGAAACAGAACACCACCCTGCTATGATATTTAAATACCTGCTTTTGCTTCATTTACGGTCCTACACTCCCGCACGCCGGTTGCAAATACATACTACGTACCTACCTAAGATTTCTGAAAATCATCAAAAGATTTTTTTTCCGGCGGGCCAGTAGGAACAGCATTTTGAAGACAGTGGCAGAGGATTTGTATACCCCCATTTTAAGGCGGTTTGTGGAGAGGATGACCAAGCTGCTATCTTACTGGTTCATCTCCTGTGTAATTTGCTTAAATTCAATAATGTTTTGACTGTTAAATTACTATTGTTAGACGGGCCGATTTCCGCAACTCCACGACTTAGCGCGTATTTTGCGTAAAGGGTGGGATAATACCTTATTCGATCCACCCCAGTTCCCCGAGAAAGGCCAGCAGCAGCTAAATTACTAACACTATCATCATCCTGCTGCCCTTATCCCAATTTATTTGGGGTCGGCGCAGCATGTTTTCTTTTTCCATACATCTCTATTTGCCGTCGTCTCAAGGGTCGCCTCTTTTCTAGCCATATCATATTTCACACAATCCTTTTCTTTGGAAAATTGTTTGTTATTCTTTGTTAAATTACTAACACTAGTTCTGAGGAATTGTTACTAACACTCGATTTACCTTTGTTCTACAATAAATTAATTTGAATTTGAATTTTAGTGGTCATTGATTGCAACCAACCTTTCAGGATTCATTAAATTATAATGTGAAACATTTAGCGAAATAATTGTGTGACTGCAATAAAAAAATTAGGTACATGATATATTCAGCAGTTATCACTGTTATCTTACAAGATGTTCAGAAGTGGTTGCATGCTTGTATCAACATCAAGATATTGAGTTATTTCAAGACAAACATGACAGATTTTATATAGATATCAACTTATAAATGAATGCATAGCAGATAATGTCATTGTGTACTCGGTAAATAATGTAATAAAGCAAAATTTGGCACTAAAAGTGATAACAAAAGTTTTTAAAAATGATTTTGATCAGGATCACAATCTAAATTATTCAATATTAAATTAAAGCTTCATAATACTGTTGATGAATAATGATAAAAATTAAATATTATAATCTTGTTAGATAATATTATTTAATTTTATTATCCTTTAAACAAGCAATTCTTGTATTTATGTAAATATATATATATAATCTGAATCACAGAAACGGCTCCAACGATTTTCATGAAATTTAGTATGCAGTCGATCTAGCTAGGTTTCAGTTTAGAAAACGTCGTTTTATACGAGCGAAGCTCGGTCATCCAAGTACCAAAATTTAATACCTAGTCCTGACAGTATTTCTTCTATGACTATCCATATGTTTCTTCAAGCTTTGTTTGTAAACAGTGCTGTAACTGCACTTATCACAATATATCATATTTTTCTCCTTTTCATGTTTTAACAGGTGACTAGATAGCCCTGACCTCGCTGCACATCGGTAATCACAACCGTTGAACATACAGAGATACGGTTTATCATTTGTGTGTGTCCGTTCATGTATCTTCAAATTCGGTGGATGATACGTTTTATAATCACAATAAGAGCATTTTATCTGGCTGCTACGTGAATGCGTTTTCTCATGCTGTTTAAAATGTGATATTTTTGATGTACTGTAACCACATGTGAGGCAGTAATGTAGCTTTCTTTTCATGGATTCATGTTTATTTGTCATGTGAGCCAACATTTCTGCATCTTTATCAAAGGTAGCATGGCATTTGAAACAAGATTTCTGTATGTCCTTTATGCCATGATTTTGTATGTGTGTTTGCAAAATACTGGCACTCTTAAACTTTTTCTTGCAAATATGGCATTTTAGTTGATTAGCTCTGACTTTTAGTTTGGCGCTGCCTCTTATGCTCTTATAACCATCAGGGTGTTTGTTTTTAACATGGTGACGGACCGTTTGGGTTGTTGAGTATGAGTTATCACAGAATTTGCAGAGGAATCGTCCCAGACTGTCCACAGACTTGTACCAAGTTTCTACATTTTCGAATTCCTGCAAAGTTAAGATAATGTTGTTTAGTATAATATATAATAATAATATAAGGATTAGGCATAGGTGTAGCTCTATACCTATAGTACCCCCTTTTTAGTAGTATAGTACCCCGCAGCTTACTCAAAAATTTATCATATGTACTTAGTTCAGAAATAATCATCATCTTCCTAGCCTTTTCCCAACTATTTCGTGTTAATGGATACTGCTGAATACCAGTGTTCTAAATAGAGCGACTGCCTATCTCCATCAGGCTGGTTCCATTCTATTATATTTCCTAATATGGCAAGTAAAGCCGATGGTGACTATTCTGCCAATGTCTTAAAAAATAAAGTCTTATACTAACCCAGTTATCAGTAAACAAGGTTTGTCTTACAGCCTAAATGAAAACTTTGTGTTCGTAGCTAAGTTTTTTACTAGTGGCGTAGGACAAAGGTGGTGATGTATATCTGGCGAAATGCCAGAATTCCTCGATATTGCACCACTCGTGACTAACAATTACAGTTTAAAATATACGTTATTTTTATATTTTTTATATCTTTTTTATAGTTTTTGCTGTTACTTACCCGTTGATTTATATTTTCATCACAAATATTTGATGGTTGGTAATCTATTGCGGCACATGTTGGTTTCCCACTGTTCTCACACAGAGGATCAGTGTCGAAAGACTCAAAATACTCGATTTTAATTTCCTCCTCTTCTTCGTTTTCACTCATTGTCTGTTTGTTTGATATTGTAATATATAAACAATAGGATACAAAAATAATTCGCAACAACTTCACACAATAACAATGAATGACGTTTCTACAGTTCAAAGAACTTTTGATGGAAATTTTGGCATTATGCAATTAATTAAAAAAGCTACCACTGTTTATTATTTTATGCATTTCTTGAAATTATTCAACAGCAGATAATTAATTTCAAGCTTTCTTTTATTTCAGTTCTTTTACATAACTATTTTACAATAACTAAAACTTCTAAATAAGATTTAAAAACTTGGTGTTTTATACTAATTCAGTAGCGTTAGTTTTTTTATGGCAATTCGTTATCGGCGCGTCCCGCTCCTCATTCGTTCGCGACTCAATATATTTCATTCGTTCAATCAGTCTGCTCGCGACCGCCGTAGAAGGAGGTGTTGCCGGTTTCGTTTCTAACAAAACGCGTTTCGGTGTGATTTGTGTTTTGTTTTGTGGTGCACGATGGCTTACAACGGTAGTGGTGGCAAGAGACTGTGTACAGGGACCGACCTGGACGTCGAAAGGGTGAGTAAAAATATTTATGTACACAATTTGTCAAACCTATATCTACGTAGACCCGACGAAAATGGCCGTGTTTTGTACATTTCCCGTTCCATGTTCGTGTTTCAGTCACGAAACGCTTTTGTAATAGTTCCTGTAATCATCCGATTAATGATAATGATCGTTTGTTGACTGTTACTCCGTTTAGTTTACGCGTCTTGTCATGATCACGTTACGTTGTTGATTTCTTGTTTTGAGGTTACGTTTTGTTGACACATGATTAAATTAAAAAAAAACTGTAGGTAGGTGAGGATTTAAAAATTATTTCCTACGCTTTGAATTTGCCGCTAGGGATTTTTCTTGTTGCGACAGTCACGAAATATACGAAAATAGCTTCTGCCCAGACACTGTCAATTAATGTGATTGACATCGCTCGGTCATTAGGCCTTTTGGTGTTCTTGTTCGCGGGAAACGAGAGGTATTTCCCGTTTTCTAGGTCGATAACAATACCACGATGCCCACCGGGTTTGTAGTTGAACATCTAACTGATTTATAAATAGATAGGTAGCTAATCATCTATGCTGAACCTATTTGTTTAAGATATTCTATTTCGCCGGTAACTGCACGCGATTTCTATTGACTATTCGAACTTTGAAATTATGCATAAAGCTTGATTTAAAATTTGAAGTTTACATTGATCTTTTCACACTATCTTACCAAAAACGTTAAACTACCTATATCCAAAGGATTATAAAATGCTTAGGTACGCCAGGTACTTATTTCATAAAAAAATAGGTATAAAAACGTTAAAATTTATTTTATGGCGCCATTGTTGTGTTTAAATTAAAATTGTGTAATGAGTAGGCATGTAATAAAGTGTTCTTGCACACAAGACGTCATTAAAATGAAAGTTTTGTATCTACCAAGTACTTACCTTCTTCAATACTTTTCTTGAAAAGAAAGTTTTCTATTATATATTTTCTAGAGATCGAAAACCTATTAAAAGTAAAGACTTTCAAAAAGTCTTCAAATAAAATAAGACATCAGCAAAATTACGTATAATTTTGAGTTATGGATCTTTGATGACTGTCTTACAAGAGATCAAAGTGTACTAAATGAATTTACGATCATAAAATGTTTATTGCAAACATTTATTACGCCGGTTTCTATTTTGATTGAAAACGTATTTCTTTTCGTAGATTATTATTATTAATGATTGCCTGACAAGAACAGAAACAAAATACTTTCGGTATTATGGCAACACCGATGAATTATTTATCTATCTATAGGTACCTACATATCTTTTGTAAAACAAGAACGTATAGGTGTTACTTCACTACTTACAGCTAGATTTTATTCAAGGTAAAATTCTGCAAGAATATCAAATTGCTAATGTGACAAGTATTTTCGCATAAGTTAGTACCTAAGGTACTTTCTAGCTTACTCTCCAATAATCTGTTTTAGGAGATGAAGCTTTATTAAAATTCCCAAAAATAAGTACATCCCCATACACACTTAAATCAGCCAATTGTTAATAAATACAAATCCCACTCAATTTGTTTTATTACACACTAAAGTTAACCTTAATTATCTGTGTATCACTATATTCATTCAAACTTCAAAGGTGTTCAAAGACTTGACTACACTTTGAAGATTTCAACAAATTTTAATTGAATTGCGTTGATAATTTAACGTTAATAGGTATGTCCCCTTTGTGTTTTAGATTGGAACTCACGAAGAGAATTATTTACGAAATACATGTGACAACTAAAAATGTTGATTTTAAAATTTTAGTGCTTGCAACAGGAAAAGTGAATTTGCTGCACTATGGTTTTGATTGTCACCTCAATTGACAGCCCACACGAACGGGTGATTAACCCTTTCAATGCAGTAACCTGTATTCGGCACATATTTTGTTTCGCTTCACTATGCGTAACGTGTAGTTCCGTATTGTCGTATCGTAATTAATGCTAGTTTTTTACTTCGAACAGCGTTCCGTTTTACCTTTGAAATCAACAATGGCTTTCGGCCGATATAAAATGCCATTTCGATGTATCGAGGGCCCATCACATCGATTTATCTCTGTATCACGCTCACTAAGGGAATAAAATCATCTCCAAAATATTTTATGGCATTTTTATCGCGCTATTAAAACCTTAAATAAATAGTGTAGGCGTTGTTTTCCTTTGCCGTTTAAAGGTTTCCAACTAACGCGTAGAATCACAAGAGATGTAGGTATAAAACAAACTCATTCTATTTTTGAAGTGTTTAGTCTACTCGTAAAAAAATCGACTTAAGAAACTTACTGTTCAATAGATTTTCCGTATCGGTCGTTTTAATGTAAGGCACGTTCGAAAAGCAATGCAAGACGTTGTTTATTAATTCTGATACAATAACGCGGAAATAAGTTAGATAAGAATCAATGCTACTGTCTGCTCTGTTTGCGGTTTAGCATGTGCATAAAAGCATTTGCAAATAAAAACGTAATCTAAATTAGTCTACAATGTATAAATGTACACTACACAATATGCCCTTATCACAATTTATTCGGGGTAGCAGCAATATAGTACTTATCTAATACATATATCATTAGTCTAGGTTGCAAACGCTACTGCTTAGCATTATGTCCTGGGTTCGATTCCCTCGTCTGGTCCAGTGTTCTTGTATTTTCTTAGTAGCAAATCGGAGTCTGTGTTTATCTCCTGTTCAAGGTAATAGGCTCCTCCCCTATTTCGTAGAATTCAAACATAACAGGCAAACTGTTTTTATTTTATGTTATGTGCTTAAGAGAGTCGATATACTAAAATATGGCGCCGATGACTCCGTATCCCTGTCGACTAAAATGTAACCAAAAGATTGGCGGCATTGCCACATAGTATGGTTATGTTTTAAATCCTCTGGCCAAGGTAAAAGCCTGCCTTTGGGTCACGGGTGTGTGTCTACCAACCCTTTCGACATCTCTTTAAACAAAATACGAGCACTCGGACCCCACGGCCCGAGGCATTCAACCTCAAAAGGCTCAAAAATGTAATTACTGACAATATTTACGCCACCTTGAGGGTTTCGAAAGAGTCAAAGACACTCGCCCACAGCCAGCGGTGATAGCAGATTTGTTAATAAGATTGTTCTGAACAGTCTCTGAGAAGATGGTTCTCGCGTAGATCAGAATTCGGGCAAGGTAGTCTCCAGGCATTCAAAGCCTCGGTGAAGCACGGCACATCTAAATCAAGCAGTAGACTCAAGATACAATATTCCTCTAAATTTCTAACTGCACACGGAATATTTTAAGCAAGTAAATTAAGACTAGTATTTTTGCGGACACCTTCTTTACGACAATCTTTGATTATAAATGTAGACAATTTAAAATCAAAGGTGTGCTTTTCAAAAAGATTGTGAAGGAATTATCTTCATTAGGAGCGAAACAGCAGTGAGGAATAATTATTATATTTAATACTTGAAGCGACAACTTCTTACTTCGACTAAATATAGCGCGCACGGTTAGTTGAAGGCGTAGTTTAAGTTTGCATGGAGGGAAAGCTAAGTCAGTCGAATTTAGACTACTTACGACCACTACTTTGTATAATGATGTAATATCGTCAATCTTTGATTATAAATGTAGACAATATAAAATCAAAGGTGTGCTTTTCAAAAGGATTGTGAAGGAATTATCTTCATTAGGAGCGAAACAGCAGTGAGGAATAATTATTATATTTAATACATGAAGCGAAAACTTCTTACTTCGACTAAGTATAGCGCGCACGGAGCAGTGTTAGATTTGGCATAGTTTAAGTTTGCATGGAGGGAAAGCTAAGTCAGTCGAATTTAGACTACTTACGACCACTAATTAGTTGTATAATGATGTAATATCCATGTTTTGGTTGTCATCCATCGAAGATAATTTCCTCCTTGGTAAGTAGAATATAGTCAGAAGAGATCTTTAAAATGCCCAATACAATGATGTAATTTTCTTGACATACATAATTAGTATAACTCAATAAAGCATTGAACTCAGAGGTAACTTTGATGATTTTCTATGAAGGAAATTTTATTGGAACTTTTGAAATGTATCTTCTTTAACCTCGTTGAGCGATTTTTGGTAGGGCCAAAACTTATGAGTTCGCGTGACCGACATGCTAAAGTAACGAGTTGCGTCTTAAAAAGAAACATTTTTTCTAAAGTTTTAAGTTATTACTTCTGCCGGCAGTCTCCACGACTGCCTATTGTTTATTTTATGTTTTTGCCGTACGTGGACCCTCGAGAGTATCATATACTTACTCAAAAAAATTGAATTTAATTCATTATTCTTGCTTATTTTATTTCCGTTTGACAAGTACAGTTTAATATTCGCTGAAGCAACAATTCTTATCAAATATTACCTTGTGCTGATAAGGATAATAATTAATACTTACAATCATTTGCAACATACGGTTTTAATCCTGATTGATTAAGGATTGCTTAAATCCAAAAGAAGCGCCACTTAAAAAGTAAACGGACATTTTAGACGAATTCCACTGCTATCTTCTATATACAGGGTGGAAAGGATATCGACGCACAACCAATTGATAATACCAAGAGTTCATAACATGATTCTGGATCTCCTTAAAAAATTTTCGTCGGTATTTCCTAATTGTCTTTTAAATTAATTGTTTTCTGATGTTTTTCTTTTTACTTTGAACTGCAATAAAACATGACATCAAGCCCAATAAGACTTTTAATGAAACATTCTAATATGTACTTCTATCATTCATAATCCCATTGGGTTAGATAGAATTTGTAATTTAAAACAATATTTCAGTCCAATTCACCAGAACGGTCTAAAGAAAAGTATTTCAGTCCATTTCGTTCCCCCTTCTTTCCAAAAAGAGCTAAAAGTTAGCTACACAAACTCAACGGATATAATTGCCAGCGGAACATTGCTTGTGCCAGCAAAAATAAAACAAAACTAAATGTATGCAAACGTATGCACACCAAAACGATGAGCGAAAAACAGTATGAAAAAAGTTTATTTACGATTTCCAAGTCTATGACCGACCCGACGGTCAGAAGGTTAAAAAATAAAGAAGTACTTATGCAATAATAGAAAGAGTTGCACGTATTTAAAAATATAATCTACTTGTGTCATTTTTCGAAATTGGCAATCTCGATCATCGTCAGCAGTGTCATTTTGTAGTTTAAAAATAGAACGTTGTTATTTGGAGGGAACAATTTTGTAGATTTCATTTGATGATTCCATTTCTTTTTAAGCCATATTTATCGAGGTTGAACAAATGTTAATGCTTATTTGTCAACTGGATTGATTTAAATAATTGGCACTGACAATTACGTTAGCAATTGCCAATACAATAAATATTTTGTGAGTACATAATTGAATTTTAGTGTACATTCTGAACATGGAATGTTTATTTGGATTTTCGACTCTAATTTAGCCGTGACTTTGGGTTATTAGACAGTTGTAACGACAAGAATGTCAAGTGTGATTGTTGGCGTAATGTATTTTGAATTTTCATGAAATAAAACAAGATGACACTACAGTAGAGAGCGTGGTTTAACCTAAGTGTTATCCATTTTAATTTTATCTATATCTTAATGAATTAATGTTCTAGGATTAATGGAGAATTACAATTTATTAAATTAGTGTAGAAAATTACTTATAGTGGGAAAAATAAAGAAATATACTTATTTGGGAACACACAGGAAATACGAATGACGACGATGTTTTTTTTTTCTAATAAGAGCTCCGCTCAGAAAAGTGCTGTGAAAAACTATATCGCAGTGCTGGTATTCTGATAAAACCCACTGTGATGCCACGGACACCTACGGATGAGTATTATGAAAGAAGTCCCCAGTTGGTCACTCAGTGGGTATTCAATCTTCAGATTAAGTCGCAGGCAACAGCTAGTCTCAAACAAAGATTTTACCCATAAAATAGCGATCAAATCAACATTTATTACGCATTTCAATTCAATTTGGATCCTTACCCGGCACAGATGTGGTGGCATCAATTAATTGTAACAGCCGTCATCTGTTACCATCTGTTATCATGGAACTTCTGGAACTTAGTGCAACCGCTTACAGATTTATGTAATTGTTCTTTGATACTCATTTGCGGTGGATATTATATGCTGATCCTTGATTTAAAGATTTGTTTTTTATTTTCTTCATTAATAGCTTGACATCACACCTGTATTCTCCGAACGGTTGGGCACACGTGTACTAATAGTACACTCATATTTCGCCAGTTATGTTTGAGTCCAATTTAATAGGGGGCTATAACAACTTGCCCTACCTGGGAATCGAACCCAGGATCACATCTCGGCAATATCGACTAGACCGAAGAGGCGGTTAGTTAATGTATTTTAAGTTGAATCGCAAGAATTCCTTGTGTTCGAAAGATTTTGAAAATACTGGCTGTTTTGTTGAGAGTATTGGAAATTAAAAAAAAGTCATTGTCATGAACAATCCTCCAGACGAAGTTAAAAATAAAAGAAAGTATTTTCCATTTTAACGCTCATGTCGAACAAAGCGGTAACTAGTTATGCTAATTAGCCAATTTATTAATAAAATTGGATGCGCCAATATGCGCATGATTCGTTTCTAACGGTAATTTCCGCTTTGGACTTTCTAGTTTTATTTAGTTAATATACCGATCTGCTATAAAAATGTGTTAAGTAATTGGTTTTTGTTTTAACGATTACATTGTTGCTTTTATCGGGCCGTTCTAGTTAAAATGACGTGTACTAAATAAACGTAGACGTGTTCTCGCGATTTCGCATGAATGAAATAAAAAGCACATGGCTGCAGTACAAATAACTCATTGCTGAGTATCGTTGCGTGTGTTTTGTTCTTTATATTTGTCAAGACGAGAACATGCGCTGGCATCGCAAGAAAGATCTCTTTACAAAAGAAAATACATAAATTCTCCAGATATATTTAACTGTACAGATTACTGTACAGTTAAATATATTTGGTGGTTAACCAATAAACACGTTAAATGCACAAGTTTCTATCGTAAAATATTATATTGGGGCGCAGACAGATGAAAATTATCACATATTGTTTGTATGATACGGAATTTCACTCAGCCGCAAAAAAATTACACGGATTAGTCAGAAATAAATCAGTATGACTGTTAGCACGCGTTCGGCGCTCGCATGTCTCTAATGTAAAACAAGAAAATAGATCATTTCAGAATGTCTACTTTACACAATGATGTCTCACAAACACATCGGCTGTCCAAACGTGTTTCCAACATGTCCATTTTGACGCGCAAAGTGTTTTGGATTCACACTTCCATATCAATGTGTTAGTTTATATTTTATTCAAGTCATACTCCGCTTTGAACTGTTCAACCTTTGTTCCTATCGATTTCGTGACTGTATTGTGTTTTGTCTCGCTGCCGTCGGCCGTCTGTGATTTTCTTTCGTCGCACGCCTGACATTTCGATGAATCACGCGCAGATGCCTTGCCAAGGGGGCGTGTCACTCGGTCTACGAGCCAGATAGTTCGCTGACGTGATTGGGCGATGTCCGTTTACGATAGTTACGCCCTTTTCGGTTGTGGCCGTGTGAATTTGGTGTTGCTAGGCCAGTAAAAAAAGAAATGTGTTTGCAATTAAAAATAATATTTACACAGTGGTCTGTCATTATGAATGAGTAGATAATGCGGTTTTTTATTTATTTTTGTCGGTATGCGGAAATTAATTTTGTATGTTTTACCTATTTGTGTTAGTTCAAATATTGATTTATGTTTTGGCATTTGCAAATAAAAGACTTACCAACTTGCATATCAAAACTCTTTGAAACAAAAAGCAAATTCCAAAATAAATAGGTAGGTTTTAAGAAGATAGGTCAGTAGTCACTGACCCGAAAACTATCGAAAAAAAAATGTCCGACATTTTTCTAGTCTTCCGTTGTTGGCGCCAAAACAATTTTTTTTTATCTCCCGCTATGACAATTGTAAGAACCTTGTGCCAATGTTGTAAATCATACTCTTGGAATGCATCTTTAGAGACTAGATAAAGGGAAATAATAATCATCTAGGTAGAACCGTTACGTCAGCCCCCAAAATTTTCGCCCGCTAAGTACCTACTAACATACACGTCGCGTATCGCCTTGGAATTCAAATTTTAATTATCTTAGCGGACATGCAGCAAAAAGGTAAACTAAGGATTTCATTCTTTTTCTTTTTATTCTTACGGGTTGGCATCGACCAAAGAGACCTCAATAATACGCTTTCGATAACATTTATTCATCTTCTACTAGCGGACCCGACTGAGTTTGTCCTGCCCGATCACTGCGCCACCAATTGGTCCAATTGTGAATGTAAACCATCCAGGGACCTACTCAAACACACACATTTCATTAAAATCGGTCTTGCCATTTTTAGTCAAGGGGTCATTCAACTCATCACTATGAATAAATTATACAAAGCGACCCGGTGTTCAGTACATTTCCTGTTTCTTTGTTCGACTAAATATATGGAGCAGCAGGTTTTTTTATCTTGATTTTGGGGTTGTTCTCATATTAACAGGTTTAGAGTCAACAAAAACTAAGGTTGTTTATTGTAGCAATTTATACAACAGTGGCCAATCTCCCGCGCATATCGTGTATCGTATGCCAGGGAAGTTCTTAGGGCAACGCATTATATCACTGCTGGAAAGTGGATGTTCTTTAATCCAAGTACATAGGAGTCATACCCAAATAGCGGCCACAAAAAATACTCGTTTTTTTGGTCTTCCTCCATTTACAGTTTCATCAGCTAAAAACAAAAGTAGCATCTACGCAAGACTCTAGAACACGATCCATTACGTCATTCCGTTCCTAAAGTACCAATGAATAACTCAGGTTGACAAAAAACCGTCCCTTTATTACCTAAAATGTTTGATTAATAAATGTCCGCAGGGCGCGGTCCGTCCATCAAATATTATATAATAAGTACCATAATAGGCATCACAAATCAGTCCAGCCCTACATCGCTCGGAAATGGAACATCTGAGCAATTGAGCAGCCTTGAAACACGGCAATGTACTACAGAAATCAAATTTCTACTCAATAGATCGATTGCAATCATATTGAGGTTGGTAACAGGACTGGGCGTAATGTCGAATCGTTCAGTAATATTATTGATTAGTACTGTTCCGTATGTGGAATGGATAGAATATGAAATGAGTATGTCTGAAAGTGGCGCCGGTGAACGATAATTTGTGTGGAAATCTGTTTCAGAATCCTTTCAGTTGTTATGCTCAATACTCAATACTTTATTGCATTCCATAATGTTATATAAAACAGTTGGTGTGGTAAAGATAGAATCAATTATGGACCCTGTCGGGCACAGCAATGTTCAGTTAGCTGGTGATAGGAGAGAGGATGAAAGCGCTTTTTATGAATTAATATATATACAGAATGTTTATTAAGTAAATTGGATTCAATTGAGTAAGTAGTATGGTTATTTTAAATGATGGTATTTCCGCGTTATCAAGTTAACAATTTAATTAGTTCAAAGTCAAATTTAAAGTGAAATGTCGGAATTATGTCAAAAAGAATTAAGTCAGAAAGAATGTCAGAATGCTATGGACATGTGATGCGGAGGAATGAGGAGCATGTTGCGAGGAAAGTGTTGAGTTTATATGTTTGTGTGTTGAAGAGTATTGTCCAAAGAAACGATGAATGGATTGTGTGAGTGTGTCAGCATCATGTACTTACTTATACTGCACTCATGGTTGTTCGTCGATGTCCTTTTCCCCCCTGTATGAGTGTAGATAAATAATGGCGGAGTTCCGTACGTAAATAAGAGTTATGGACGAGTAGAATACTGGTAGGAATGTAAGTGGAATTCCTTGGACTGTAAGCATTTGTTTTAATATAATGGGGGGTAACGTCATAGAAAAATAAATAAAACCTACTTGGTGGTGAAGCAATAGTTCCCACGGATGTGTTCAAGATCTCACTTTGGTTTTATTCTGTTGGTTTGGTTTTATGTTAAATTATATTTTTATTTATTTGAGACGCATGTGGCTAAATAATAACAGCCGCACTGATCGACCCTATCATAGTTGGAATAAGGCTAGGAAGATGATGATATTTTTGACGGTAGTAACTTCTTGAAAGATCTAGTTTGCATACGAAGTCTTCCCTTATTTTGATGTGACACAAACAACTCTTCATATACCATCCAGCGTTCTGGTATCCACATCTAGTAAACGTAAACAGCCTAAATTCAGCCCCGCCTCGTTCAAACTTTCGTGTCAAAGTTTCCTTTATATCAAAAAATATGAATTTGATACTGAGAACAGCTAAGTAAGGCAAACTGCATGCGTCATTTATTTTCATTCTCTACTCTGAGCATTCCATAAAATGTTTAATGTAAATAACTTTCTTACAGTATTTATAATTCCTAGTACCTTAATTTAAAACCTTTATTTTACCTTATTTTAAAGTTTGCAAGACCCTTTTGTCAAGTACGGAATGAGCTGATGGTCTTCAAATGCCCGAACAGATCTTCATAAATTATAACTAAGAACCACTTGACGACTGATGTGACGCGGCGGAGGTTTGCCTGCGACGAAGGAGGTTGCGGGTTTGATTTCCGCCTTGGGGCAAATGTATGTACGGTCTACAAAAACATGTTCCGGGTGTTCTGGGAATTAACTACGAGTATGTATAGTAAAAATATCTATCTATGTAATGTATTGTATTAAGTAAGTAAATCAGTCATCCTGACCTATATAACACAAGCTCTGCTTAACTTGGTGCTAGATGATGCTGTGTGGATTGTCCAGCATTATTTATTTATTCATTTCAATCACGTCGTCAGCTTTCAAATAGAAAAAAAAAAACCGCATCAAAGTCAGTCCACTCGTTTGGGAGCTAATTTGCCACAGATAAATACACGGTTAAACTTTCAACACCTCTCCTTTTCGTCGGGGGTTGAACATAGCTTTTACCTTTATTTCTGTCCTGTTCTGTAGTGTCAGGCTAAGCAGTCTTTTTATTCTGTAGTCTGAGTATTCCAGAAATTGTTTAATGAAAATATCTTCCCGACAGCATTTATAATTCCTAGTATTTTCCGGTTCCTATTTACTGGAAGACCCCGAGTTTAAAATGACACTTTCTAAGCACAAATGACTATGCGTTTAATTAACTTTTAGTCAATAAAAGCTGCCTCTTTGATGTAGTACTCGCAAGCACTACTGCTGAGCAAAAGGTTCTGAGTTCAATCCCTGGGTTGGGCATAGGCCGTAGTACGAATTGGTAGTGCTTGGTTGATGGCAATAAGCTCGCCCCCCATTAAATGGGACTTCAACATATTCGGTACAATGCGGGTGTCCTTTAGAGGTACACTTCTACCTAACCCTTCAGAATATACAGGCATGGCGTTATGTAAACTCAATAAAACTGATTAATATGCACGCATATAGCAAACTTTAGCTACAGGTCCCCGTAATTATGGCTCAGTGAGTTTTTCAAAAACTTTTGCTTAATTTTATAGAGCGAGGGTAACACGATATTTCGTGTTTCCCAGTAACTGGGTTGTGGAGGTCAGATAGGCAGTAGCTCCATGTAAGATACTGGTATTCAGCTGCATCCGGTTAGACTGGAAGCCGACCCCAATATAGTTGAGAAAAGGCTATGCAGATGATGATGATATTATAGTTTTGTCTGTCACTAATTTACCCCTGAGTCAGACTCCTGAAGCTCATTTCTTCAAACGATCATAACATTCGTGTAGCTGGAAACATTGTATTTACATCTTTGTGCACTACATCCTGCCCACCCACCTGGTTTTAAGTCTTCCTCGAAGTCTTTTGCTAGTTACAGACAGTTGCAATGCCAATTTCATGCCATCCATCCGTCATGGGACACCATATTTAACTAACGCAGTACCTGATAATGTATATTCCTTTGCGTATTTCTTACCTGCATACCAAACACTTTTGTTGTTTGTACATTTTACTGTATTTTATAAACCATTCAGTTTGGCAGGTTCATTTGAATGCGAATCTTCCGTTTGAAGCCCTCTCGACATGCCATTGGGTTTAAAAATATAAACGCCAGTCGATTTTAGAATTTCTCACCGCGATATACAGTTGATATTCGTAAAAATACAGAATATTCTTCACCGGAAGAAATATTGTCTTTGAAAATACTTATGTTGGAGCGAAAGGAATATTTTTAAATCTTGACAAACTAGTGGAAACTGTTGGTTTATGGTATAGGCATGATAAAATATTAAGTAGCAAGTTTGGTAGTAAATATGGAAAAGCATCTAATAAATCAATATGAAATGTTGTCGGTACGGTGTAGGTAACCTATAAATAAATGAAAAGCCTTCATGTGCAGACCGGATTATATGCTGAGAATAATAATACTAACCTGCTTAGTTGAGTTTTTATTTGAAAGGCTTTTTTCGAGAAATTCTGGAAGAATTTTTGGAGAATGGCTGTGGGGACGGACAGGTTCTCGTACCCCAGGTTCCCCCTCGAAGGTGAACTGACGATGAAGATCGCAGGAAGCCGATGGTTGAGGGTGGAGCAGACCGATCTTAGGCGAGGCATATGTCCAGCAGTGGACGATGTTTTGGCTGAAATGATAGTGCAGATGAAATATGTACTTATTTCTGCTTCCGAGCCAGCAATGCTTGTTCTGGTTCGAAAGGTGTAGGAGTGCATAAACCGGCACCATGGTTTTGCAGGTGTTAATAGGTTGCAGGAATCACTTTATTATCAGACAGCAGTCTAATTGCGCATTGCACGTTTATTTAACAATACAACAACATACATTGCGTTGTTGTTGTTGGGATAAGGGCAAGAGGATGATGACATTGCGGTGTTTACGCTGTCAAGCAGACGAATTTTTCAAGCAATGTAGTAATGGATTAAGAACTTCGTTTAAAATCCTTCACTGCAAGCATGTTGCGCAGTAAGTTTTACGGATTGTAATTCATAAATTAGGTCACAAGAATAGGGGAAAACTAAGATGATAAGGCTAGAAAGAAGGTGACTATTCAAATGATGCCAAATAGAGATGTATGTTAGAAGAAGACATGCTGCGTCCAAACTTCCACCCAAACATTATTTCATAAACTAATAATCATTTCAGTAAGTAGTACGATAGTTGAGTCATAAAAGCTGAGATAAAAAAATCCAGATCTTATATTTTTCAACATCAACCGACAGCTTGAACAAGGTCATACAGATCACAGGTCTCAATTAATTCTAGCTCGCTGCTCAGTGAATCATCTCGTATCAATCAATTGAATTATCTCTCATCACGAATGAAACTGCTAGTGAGTGGTTTTTGAGTATTCTTGCAAATACAATATATAATTGAAAATTTTCGTGAAATGCTCTAGAAGACTTTTTGAATATCAAAGTAGCTTAGGTGGTGAAACATGGCACCGATAATTTCATGATCAGCCGAAGAAGTATTACCTCATCTAGTAACCATAACACAAGCTCTGCTTAGCTTGGGGCTAGATGATGCTGTGTGGATTGTCCAGCATTATTTATTTATTTATTATTTATTTATTAAGAGGATTACTCATGTCGTTTTGAAAGGTTAAGTAGTAGTCAACAAGGTAGACAGCTAGGCTGTTCCAAGACTACTCGTTAAGGTACTTTTGCCTTCAGCTCATATGGCATCACGAAGACCAGACACTTTCTGTCCCACTGTAGGGCAAAGGCCTTTTCTCCTACATTCATCATATCGCGACTGCTAAGCATGAGGTCCAGGGTTGCATTCCCGTGTCGGCCTATGAGTTATTGGGATTTTTCATTAGGAATTTGTCAGTAGCAGCCAGCATAATTTCACCCTAGAGCAGAGCCATGTAATAGGTTTTATGGGACTTAAACATAACTGGTGAAATGTGCGTGTACACACTGTAGGTACACCTCTGCCCGTTTGTTCGGGTAAACACAAGCGTGATGTTATGTATGTATTAATATGTCCTTCACCGATGTCAGTAACATCTAAAACAAATTCAGAAAGAGTATATAAATAAAAAAAATCACATAGGTAGTAGCCCGAATATAAACTCAGAACCTCGTGCATGAGAGGCGTGTTTCTTACCACTGGGCCACCACGACAGAATATATGGCATTCATTCGCAACCTTACATTACACACCAAATTACACTAACCAGACATTATCGTTATTGCAAATGTCTATGACAAGACTGATCTTCAGCAGCTGGCTTTATAATTTCAAAGATTGACAGGGGAATCACACATTCTGCTTACAATCCAGGAGTTACTGCATGCGCAAGATTTTACTGCATTTAAATCGCATTGATTGAATTCCTGCACCCAGGTTTCCAGCCAAAACATACAATGTTGCAAATCTGGTGTTTCTCAACTATTATGTCATGCATTTACATACATAAATAGTTAGTGGATGTACTGTTTGATCATGAGTCTTTACTTTATAGCTCTTGGTTACTGCCTGGAAGAGAATAATGGTCATAACACTAGGTCGTGACGTAAGGTTATGCGATCATGCGAGTGACGAAGACATCAGATGTACCAGAGTACCAGTAGGTTTTCAGGGAACTCTGAAGCAAGATAGATATGTTGACTTTTATTGAGCTGTTCAGCCCACGATGCGTGCTTTGTGCTAGTGTAAGATGGTATTATGCAGAAGATACTGGATGTAGTCTTGTCTTTGAGTTATAGATAGGTAGGTAGGATAGGTATTAAGAATCCCACACTCCCCGGTCTTGTCCCCAAAGGCCGGTAGCCTTTTGAAGGTTTCCCCGCGACATCAAATAAAAGGTAGGATAGGTATACATGTATGCATTTCGTGAACGATTTTTTGTTTGAAAGTTATACTTGGTAAATTGTAAAACTTGTATTAATGTTAATATTCAAGCGTACAAAGTTTTAGTATAAAATACTATCATATTCTTTCGAGGCACATACATATAAGTATTGGCAAATTTCTACGAAGGGTCCTTTTTGATCAGCACTGTCATTTGCTACTGTGAGTAGGTAAGACCAGGAACAGGGACCGGTGTTAGTCGATAAACATCCTAATAACCTCTCACCAGATGATCCCACATTACTCAGATGAAGTGTGACACACTATCCTACCCACAAATTGTAGCAAATAAACATTATAAAGCAAATGAACATAAACATACACGTAATGACTCATAAAAGGTATGCGGGATAAATTTAGCGGTACGTGTCGCGAGCACTGGGCTGCTCTGGCACGTATCAGACGTTAGGCGCAAGCGCAGCTTTGATGTTTCTTGTTAAACATACGATTGTTACTGGTTTATCGATCGGTGTATGGATTTAAGGGAGCTTTTGGTATGTTTCGAGGTGAGTGAATGGGCATGAATGGAGTCGGGGCTTTGGTTTTATCAGCGGGTACGCGGAATGTGCCAGGTGTGGTTCTATCTGACGGATGAGTTTTGCTGGAGAGTTTGCTTGGATTGTCTTCCTTGCAAAAGCAGTAGGAATTGGTGAAGAGCGGGTGTTTTGGGAGACATTCTGTTGTAATATTTGACGCTCAAAGACTTTGATTGAGAGCTTGATGCTTATGTTTCGTGTTACGTTTCTCCTGGATTCTTCGAGCTTCATTGTCCTGATCGCTTTTCTGACCAGCCTAACTGATCGAAAACGCTGCTGCTGAGCGTAAGGTCCTGGGTTCAATTTGTTATTACATCAGAATTTCTCAGTAGGAGTCCGGAGTCTGGATTCGTTCGTTATTGATGGCAATAGGCTGGCCCCCTAGTACATTGGACTTAAACACAACTGGAATAATGTGATCGTGCTATAGGGACCTCTGCCTTACCCTTCGGGAATACAGGCAAGATGTTATGTTCACAGCCATTCATGTCTGAACAAAAAAAATACTTGTAGGCGGGAACTTCATTCCTGATTTTGATTTTGTACAGTCATAATCGAAAAAGATTCGTCATATTTATGACTGTTTTTATTTGTTTCGTTCACGATGTTACGGCTTTAACGTATCAATATTGTCATACAATGTCACAGATTTACACTCACTTGCTGATTCAAAATGCGACACTGAAAATAAAATTAAACAGGTCTGATTTATATTTCATGCAGTTCATTTATGAAGTTCTTGTTTGAAGTCGACTACACATTGCAATTGGTGAAAGTCTTATGCTGCTTTGAGTTAAGTTTCTAGTGACCAAATATAGTTCCTCTTCTCTTTGCAATAACAACAAAGGGTAATAATAATGAATCTTGACTTGACAAAAGAAAGAATTCGAAAACTGAAGAAGTTATTAATGACTCGACTGTACCCCAAAAATAGAGCTTTATTTTCCTAATCCAAATAAACTGATGTAGACTGAATTCGTAACTATTTTGGATAATGTGTATTCAAAACCAAATGTACCTTATTCAGATGTTCG
Organism: Phlogophora meticulosa; assembly: GCA_905147745.2. Classification (NCBI taxonomy): domain Eukaryota; kingdom Metazoa; phylum Arthropoda; class Insecta; order Lepidoptera; family Noctuidae; genus Phlogophora; species Phlogophora meticulosa. The sequence continues at coordinate 2,453,693 of LR990543.1, read as the reverse complement.
TCTACAGCCTCCGGCAACGGGACTTTTTTTATCATCAATATCAGTCTAGAATATATAGGATATTATCTTAAAAAAGCTCCCGTTTCCTATTTTTTGCTCTGATCAAATAACGATCCTCTTACCTCTTAGTTTGAAGATCAATACATAGTAGTGATTTTGAACTCAATTTTTATTTTAATATAGACTTTGTATTTGAAGGGAGATATCTAGATCCAATGAAGACTAGACATGAAAACTTGGCTAACTTAAAATCTGTTTTTGACATAACCAGAAAAAGTTTAATCCAATGATATTACTAGCTGATGTGCCCCGCGGTTGCACCTGCTCCTAAGGGTTGCAGCGTGATGTTAATATAACCTACATATTATTATAACCTACCTCAAGAACTGGGCTATCAAATGCAAAAATATTTTTTCAAATCCGAATAGTAGTTGCAGAGATGCTCTTCAGTTTTATTATATTAGTATCAGATTTGTACAGGTGACTGGCTGCTGGTCTATGTTTCCACCTTAAGTTAATTTCCTTAGGCAAGAAAACAAGCGAACCAATCAGAACCCAGAACGGACGCTTGAATCACATGTGAGTGAACTTTAAAATTGTAATAAATCGATTTCTAAGAATGTAGATAGATTCATAACAGCTCATAAATTTAACGATTCGGACATTGATTCTACATTGTCAGAAATATTAAATGGGACATAAAACTCAGCCGTAACTCTTGACTTGTACCATTATGTCTTGTTTATGATGCATGCGTCCCGAAATCTTTGACGGTGCATTCGGATTTCGAATTGAAATTCAAACGATGTATATTTAGGTCAATATCTCGATTGTGGCGGGTAGTTCGATATTGGTGTACACGCCGCGAAACTGTTTGGTGTTCAGACAATTAACGAGCATATGTGCGTTATTTATTTAAATACTTACTACATGATGTGGGACTTAAACATAACTGGCGAAATGTGGGTGAACTGTAGGTGCACAGAGGTGCCTTAGCCTTCAGGGAATACGGGCGTGACGATTTGTGTTATTAGGTTTTTCATCTCTACATCAACAATCGTTATTAATTTGAGAACAAGCAGTTAGTAAGGATTTGTATGAACCGCGTCTGGAATGTTATTGTATTTACTTAAATCCTTTATTTCAGATACTATTTTTCAAAGAGTATTCGTAATTAAAATTGCTACAGGCTTTTATTTATTGGACGTATTTATGCACTTAGTGTGAATGAAGGCTACAAAAAACGGGCCAATCTAAATTATTATTGCAAAATTCCAATGTTTTAGGCTATAATTTCAGCATATAACGTTCCCATTGCAGGGAACCAGGCCTCATCTTCCCTGTGAGAGTTAGCTTTAACCCACCACGGCGTGCAGTGTGGGTAGATGTCACATATCTTCGTTTACATTTGAACGCATACCGATTTCCTCATGATATTTTCCTTCACCGTTCCGAGAACAGTGGTAAATGCAAAAAAAAACACAAAGTATCTGCTTAGGTTCGAACCTACAACGGCTACATAATTATCATAAGTCAGGTTCGCTAGGGTCACCACTGTTGTGTTTCGCCGACTGTACAATATTCGGTAGATATTGCGTTATATTCCAGGTATTCAATTGAGGTCGAGTAATAGACGGAAGCTGTGGTGTATTGGTAATTGTGAACGTAATTATTCGGAAGGAAATGGTTTGAGCTTAGCCTGCTTGATAATAATTATTGGCGTTATGGTGCAGTATGCTATATTGTATGCGTGTGTATTCAAAAGTAAGGGTTGTAACGAGGCGACGAGTCATAAAATATAAAACTTTAGTTGAAGTTTGAATAACTTTTTTCATTTTATCATTTATACATTTTCTTATGTACATAGACACATCACAAGAATCTTAAGGTGTGTCCAAATATTAAAACAATTGACACACATAGAGTAGGTAATATACATGGTAACGAGGTATAAAAGGCTAGGCAGATGATGAGTTATCTATGTAGATCATTATTGTAAGACAAAATTGATGCGAATCTCCATTCTTCACATAAGAAATAACCTAAATAATCCACAAATGGATAACTAGTGCAATTTTCCTTCTCACAAACTAGATTATAGGTAATAAAAATCAACAAAATTCACGTCATAAAAAACATGCCGACGATACAAGACATCCAAGGTCTTGCAATGTTCTATAGATTCATGGTTTTATATTTCTCGTAACATTTACATAATATATATAATAACTCCATCAACTAGATTTATTTCTTTTTGTGAATTTTGGAGGTACGAGGAGAGGAGGAGGAAGGTGGGGGGGGTTCTGATGTCCAAATAAAGCCCTTCTAAAAGCCTCTGTTTCGGCTCCTATTGCAGTTAAAAAGAAAGCGAAAAAGTGTTAAATAACAATTTTTTTATCATTCTTTTACTTGCTATATTGTAATTTGACAAGCATTGTTTATTATAGTTTATATATGTCAATAGCATGTGTAGTCTCTAAAATAAGCAGCTGCGGCAGACAGACAAAGTCTTTTTCTTTCCATTTTGGTGCGGAACCCTAATTATAAACCTGTGATTGGTAGCATCATCTGTCATGGCGTCTTTTAATCAAGTGCCAACAGCCTTTCACCTTTAATCTTTGATAGCGTTAAATTAATCATTTGACGTCTCATTATTGAACTATGTGACTGCCAAAAGTGCCAAATTTATTCATCTTATACACAGAATAGTGACATTTTAAGTTTTATTAAATCTATTTTGCGTGCAAGTCACATGACAGGTTTTTTTCTTGTGGATGAATAATCTGCGAATATAATCCTTGCCCATTTAAATTTCTTGCTGCTGCTTTTGAGTTTTCGCATTGAATTTTATTGATTGCAGTTTTTCTCTTGTCTTATGGTTGTCAACCAGGTATTCTTGTAATCATGGAGCCGTCTATAGACTCTACAGCATCAAGGTAAGAAAAACGTTTTAATTACGCTATTCGCCATAATAGTGTTGTTGTTGTTTTTTATGGCGACCTGTCAAAGTCAAATGCGTCAAACTCAGTCCGACATGGCTCTTTATAAAGGTGGCGAAAATGAAAACTAACATGAAATGTACCTACTGGATTTCAGATGTGTTTGTAATCTTACAGTATATTTTAGTATTGTTTGAAAAACGAAGGCATTGTCCTGAGTTTAAGAACGTGAGAATTTGTGTAAAAATATTAAAGTTACAACACTTTTGTGTGTAACGGACAACTTTCAGCAGACAGGTCTCCCTATACTGCAACGCCACCATTTTGAACGACGCCAATAATGTCTCCTTTTAACACCTTAAACGCCAAATGACCGACAAACGATACATTCTCTATCGTGTCTCGTTGTTTGGCAGATAAGGTATTAAAGGACCCTTGCTTGAATTTCTCCCTGGATGGTCAGCTTTTCTGTTTCAACCACCACTCTAATCATATTCTCATCATAAATTAATTATGCCCATTCAATGTACTAAATCTTGCTAAGCCCAAAACTATTTGGTTCTGAACTTCTGATCCCCCCAATCGGTTCCTATGCAAATATATATACAGCTTATACTCCGGTATTTGCTGGCATACACTGATAGCCATTCATCATAATCTGAGCTGTGAGATGTTAAATCCGTTACGCTGTTTACTTTGGACTTGCATCCAGTCGAATTTAGACGCATCAAGAATAGGGTTGCCATTGTATGTTGTATTGGTACCTAATATTTATTTAATCGACTCGAAAGAAGCTTTGTTAGATCAACATAGATGCATGACAATGTTTTAATTTTACTGGGGACGTAATCATTAGGAGGAGGGGAGGAGCTCGTGGCTAAATAATAACAGCCGCACGGGTTGATCGAAGGTTAAGCTACGCTTGCCGAGGTCAGTCTGTGGATGGGTGACCGATCGTAACATATCGAGACTCCTCCGTACCTCGGGACGCACGCTAAGCCGTTGCGTTGGTCCCGGCTGTCATTTGTAGATCTTTGGAAGTCGTTACGGGTAGTCAGAAGCCAGAAAGTCTGACAACCAGTCTACCAAGTTGTATCTCCATATAAAACACTGGTATTCACCTGCATCCGGTTAGATTGGAAGCCGACCTCAAAGTAGTTGGGAAAAGGCTAGGCAGATGAGATGACATATTCATTAGGAGTATTGTACGTCTGGATTAAATCTTAATTTCAGCAAGCTTTACTTACCAATGATATTTCCAATCAGCCTGAAGAATTTAATACGATAGGCTCCCAAAGATCTAACCATAAAGGTCTAACATTATGTCTGACCTGCTTTCAATAATAACATTGTGAGTTAATCCCGCTAAAGCTACACGTCCCAATTTGACCCTGAAACTGTAACGTAAATCAGAACGGATTCCATGACGTTCTTAACAGAAATTCACGTCGAATTGAACAAGGCCCAATTATTGGAACTCGGTCGATCTGCCATTAGGTTTCCAGTTGGAAATGTTAAAGATTAATAGGTTTTAGTTTAGGCATTTAGGATATTTGTCGGAATTTTGGTTTGGGGAAAATAAATGATGTTTCAAGGATTAGTGATACCTAATGATACATCGAGAGGATGGGCTGCGTTCCGCTGCTAGCCAATAACAACAAAGTTGTTTTTTCTCAGTTGACTGTGTGTGGCCAATGCTCAAGATATAGTTACAGTCTGCCAGTATCTGTATTCTGTGCCACCCGTCGGTCTACAAAACCAAAGTAAATAGGCATCTTCTAAGCACGCTTGTTTCATCGTAGACTTTATCCACCGATTTCAATCGGGCGAGATCGTGGTAAAGAGCGGGCTCATTCCGTTCAATAAAAACAATACACCTTTCTGATAGACATGATGTCAGCAATATAGAAAAAAAATACAGCAGAGCAGATTTATCTATTACAAACAGGAGAACGGAACGAGTATATTATACATGATTTCAAATAGACACAAAAAAAGCTATCCATAATAATCTTTCACGATTCCACCCAAATATAAGCAAAACTGTGATCAAATCAGAAATGAGGAGATTCGCAGAAGAACCAAGGTTATCGACATAACCACAAACGCAAACATAAGTGGCAGTAGACAGGGCACATTGATTGCAGAACGGATAGCTGATGGGGGTCGAAGACCACGACCACGTAACAGAAGGCGCGGTGTACCAAAGACCTAATGAAGTTCGCAAGAATCCGCTGCATCCGAAAAGCACAGGTCTGATCCATGTGGTGACGCTTGCAGGATCACCATCAGTACATGTCTTCGAAACAAAACAAGCTTTTAAAAATCGATATTCCTATTAGGTTCCCAAGTCCTACAAACCTAATTTACGATGCGCACACGAAGATAGATGCTTTACATAATACATAACCTCATTTCACGTTACTAAGTAAAGGGAAATTGTTCCATTTACTAGACCTGAGTGTAGTGCTTCTATTTTAGTCGGCGATGTGAGGTTTATAATTAAGTTTGTTTAAGTTAATTTAATGTTCTTCGTTGTAGGGTATTCCTCTAATCCTCTGCTGATTAGTTTTCTCAGAAACGGCGTTGCTTTTTTCCTTGTTTTTGAATATGGATGAAACTATTAGCATTAAGATGTATTTTGGAGATTTAATATGCGTTTTAAGTGGCGTCCGCAATCCAACTTTTTCTGATGCGTCCAATACGCATGAGTGGTTGGCCCGCGTTAGCGAATCCACGTTATATCGTTATTGCAACGCCTCTACTATTATCTTACGAAGGTCCTTATGATTAACGTTGATAAAAAAAGTCGTTCTTTATTTATAGCTGATTTCTATAGTTAATAACTTTGCATTTACAATATTTCCTTGATTTATCGAAAGTCAGCGAAAGTAATTCCTGTTCGATTTTAGTTCCATTTAATGAACTGCTCGTGTTTTCGTGAAAGCGAACGAACTTCCTTTTACTATGTTAAGCAAGTTCGCTTTGACGAGTTCTGAAGAGAACTTCAACTTCTACCATTTCGTTCTCGCTGTTCCAAAGACAGTCAAAGATTTCTTATTATAATATCTTATTAATCACAACTCTAAAGAACAAAGAGATTAAGACTAGAGTAAATTAAGTTCAACCAAAACACAACAGGCTCTCAAAATAAACTTCTAAAATGAAAAAAAAGTAACTAAACATGTGGCCTGGAAACATATGCATTTAATCAAACACAAATCTAACTAAATCTAGATTCTTGACAGCCCTATCTTACTAATAGTTACCTAACATCACATCACTTGCGACCAGATGTTTTTTTTCCATCTTCACACAGTAAAACGTTGACATAAATTTTTTATACTTGTGTATAATTATAATTTACGATCATATGATTCCTTCAAAAAGATTTATCACCGCATATTTATTATTTTTTATGTAAGCTCAAGATGACAGATGGTGGCTGTAGGAGTGCTTTCAGAGTTGACTTGGCGTAATTTAGATAAATTGGGTATTGTCCTTTTTATTGTTAGAAAATGTGAGTGCGGGGTGGATGATTAGCCCATTTTTAAGGTGGGTTCCGTAGTTTTTGTTAATACTTTATTGCTGTCAAAATTCATGGACTAGAAAACTTAATTGGCATATGTATATAAGTCATAATTGGTACTTGGCCGGATTGGAACCACTTGACTTCCGCCTTTACTCAAGGCATTGATCACCACGCCTGCTGAAGGCCATTCAGTCTTCACCCTGTCCAACATCAGTAAACGTCCAACTCGTAGCTCCAGAGATAATTAGTGTATTCAGACAAAGAAAACAAACAAAACGCTTCAGCTTTATTATATTAGTACTTAAATGTAAGTCTGAAATTGCCAATGCGCCTTGACCTAGCGTGGTGATCAATGCTCAAGCCCCCTTATCTGTATGAGAAGAGGCCTTTGCACTGCAGTGGGACAACAATAAGCTGGTATTTAATTAGGGACGTACTCGTAAGTACGAATGCAAGGGCGAGGATGTGGAGCTACGGTTTATGTTTTTTCCCTCCATTTCTCTATGGATTAATTGATTAAATTGTTTTTAATTATAAAGCTTTAGGCTTTTTCCCCTGTTGGTCCCGTCATACTAATCTTAGTCTATTCGGTACTTTTTTATGAAGCCTACTTGGTACACAGTCTCGTAAACTTTTTGATGGCATTCGTTATAATTTACATAATAATATACGGCTGTAATATCAGGAGTTAGGGGGCCACATTGTTTTGACAGACGAACACGGCAGCATTATAACTTCCCTGTTTATCCACGGACCCCTAAAAAGGCTCTTTGTTTTGTCCTTTCACTTCTTACTTACATTATCCTGGATTATGTGTCAAATCTACTCTCTGCTTAGGGCCGTGATTTATAACAGCCATTTCGTTATTTCCTTCGCTGTCTGAATGATCATGTGTGATATTCTTGAAAAGGAACTGTTTAGGTATTTTAAAGAGACTTATATCCGTAAATTTCTGCTTTTAATACTGTTTTGGTAAGTAGCTACTAGTGGATCCGGCTGTAGTGTATGGAAAATGTATGAAATATTGTATGAAAGGTGTTTCGCAGCACATTTAAGTGGTGAGAAGCTGGACTAACGATTGCCTGCGACCTAATACGAGTATCTCTTCTTTAAGTCACACTCTTTAGAGAATGTATATACATCCTTTCTTAGTGCTTGGTCTAAGCAACGTCAACTTCACATATCTCCCATATTTCCATCTCCAGCAATCAGATGACCTTCATTATGGCACTGTGTCAGTTTAAAAAGATTTAAACCTAGCCAAGTGTTTAGACGGCACGGTTGGCGCAGTGGCTGACGTGTCGCGGGTTTGATTCCTTTTCGGAACAAATATTCATAGGGCTTACAGGTTGTGGTTCTGGGTCTGGCTGTTTGTGTATGTGAGTTTAAATGTTTGTCAACGCACCCACGATACGGGATAAATTACTAGTGCGGGACAGTACTTAAAAAAAAATGAAATTAAAATGTCATGCTTTTTCGTTCTATAGCAAATATATCGCTAATTCTCGCATACTAACTCTTACTAGCCGCTCCACTTGCATCCTAATAAATATACATGGATTAAAATTGCTTTACGTGCTGATCGAGAACATGCTCTTTTTATATGCCAAATTGCATTGAATCCCGCTTAGCCGTTAATGAGTAATTCAGTAACAAACATGTTTAATTTTAAAACTTTTGTAATTTTTACGGGATTATTGACTTCGCCACAGTCGGGCGGACTCGAGCAAATACGGTTCACACCTGTAGCAGTTCTATCATCAAGTACTCCATCTGCAAGTACTTACCTACTTAGTTCATTTTTATTCACCGCATAGCTACCAAATAGTAATATTATGTCTGAACGTTCGTTCCCCGTGCCAATTTAGTACCGTTTCTGTGTAACAATATCATCTGCCCGTCTGGACGAACCGTCCGTCTGTCATCGTCCATTACGGATGATTGAACTTTCATACGTTTCTGTTACATCGACTAATGACTAACAGCCATTTGTTATTTTTGTATGGATCGATGGAAGGTCAGGCTAAGGTGAAATGCCAATGGAATATTGTCTTGTTGTAGACATGTATTTTTTTTTTGGAGCTATGTGACAGTTATCGTGTTTAGCAGCCGGAAGGAATGGTTTTTGTAAGCGGTTGATTGCCCACCGCCATTTTACGCGGTATGTTGAATGTCTATTGTAGAATGTTTTCCTGCACCAAGTTTTACCTTTTGTATCGTTTACGTATGACGTAAACCAGGAGTTCCTAAACTTTTAAGGTAACGGAACACTCACCAATTACCTTTTGTTTGATTGAACCCCATTTAAAATGATTATCTTTATTTGAAGTTAAATGTGAAGAATGAAAATGTGTAATGCTTTATAGTTTAGTATTATTTCCGGCAGTTGTATGTGCTGCATGCGCGCGCGCTGTTTGTGTGTGTGTGTGTCCGTGCTCAATTCTCGCTAACTACCTATTTACTTACGTAACAATAACGGGTTCTTCTCTTCTAATATTTGTACCTAAGTATGGTATATTTTAACAGCAAAATATTAATAATTTTTCGTAACCATGGTGACATTTACACGGAACCCCAGGTTCATTTGTGGTTCGTGTAACCCACTTTAGGAATCCCTAACGTAAACAATCCATTAACGTATTGTCATTTTTTGGGCCTATTCGTAAAATAGTACACACATTTCTTATAAATGAAAATAATTAAATAAGCAAAGAAATTAGCTAATCAAAGGATCAACAAAAACGGATTAAAATGCCAAAATAGATAACATTGTCCAGATATACATTTTTTTTCATTACATAGCGTGATAACAAAAGTTGAAAGAAATGAATTATTATCATACTGAGCGAACCGAGGCATAGATATTGTAAGCACCACCGCGTTTCCCGCGAAAAGTCTACGTTAACAATTCCAATCTTACACGATATTTTGTCACGAACGGCATTTGATGGAAACCACTCCGTAGTTCCAAGCTTTAGTACGAGTGTTTTGTTCGGAACAAGAAAGAAAGATAAATGATGTAATGATTCTTATATGAGAGTACTAGACCTTTTGTGTTATAGATATTAGGCAGGTTGCCTTGGAGCGTTTGTATGATTTTAGATGCACGCACACATTGCTTATGTGTGCGTGAAGGCGGCTCGGCCAATACTGAACGCTCCCGAGCTTGCGTACATAGAAACATTATGTGCGTACAACAGACACACACACAACCAACGTCAACCCGCCATCATGAGATGAAAAAAAATATGATAAATATAATAAATGGATGTCTCCAAAACATCAATGTTTTGGAGACATCAATTTAAGGTGGCTGAAATGCATGACTCATTGTAGCTGCATCCGGTAGAACAGTGGAAGCCCACCTTCATGCGATTGGCACACTGCACCGCATCACGCAGCGTAGCGCGGGTGTGCGTGTTCTTACGTTGTTTGCAAGTATCTGTGTTTGTATAGAAAACACGCGTAGTGCAACACAGAAAACGCATTCACGCGCAGTGTTCTTTGTTCGTCGCCACGGACCCCGCTGCGTGATGCGGTGCAGTGTGCCAATCGCTCTATACATATTAGCAAAAAAGCTAAGCAGATGATGAAAGGGATGTCATACGCAAACTATAGCGTTTTAATCGAAGAAGTAAGTCAATTTCTGCCTCATTTGTCTGAAGTAGTATCGCAAGCTCTACTGCTGAGCGTGAGGTCAAAATGTGGGTGTACCTACTATAGGTCCACCTCTGCCTAACTCTTCGGGAAATACAAGCGTAATTTTATGGTGTTCATGAAGTTGGCTTAACCTTACCTTTTTGTCTCGTTGTGAATTACTAGTTCCTTCGAAACAAAAATATCTTGAGTGTTTTTTTTCCGTTCATCATCATCATACCCTTAATCCACCAAATGCTAAGAGTATTCCTCCTCTCTATTGCGTCCTTTTTTCCTCACCAAAGTCAATTTTCTAGCACTTTCGCACATAAATTGAGCAGAAATCGCAGCGAGGTCTGAGATATGTGTCGGCAATCAGTGCTGTTCAAAACGTTGAAAGTCACTATAATCTCAATGGGAAATCGAATTTAAAGATCACAGAGACTGTTCTCAGTTCGATAGTGTCTATTTTTCTCTGTTTAGTTTTCCTTTTCAACCTTCGCGAGATTGTGCGTGAATGGTCACACTAATGGTATACATGCGAAAGATCGTTGGCATGTGTGTGTGTTTGTATGCCTGTTACTACTTCTCGCTGAAACGGCTGAACCGATTTGGATGTTGTTATGACCGTAGCTCATATTCTGGATTAACACTTAGTCTACTTTTTATCCCGTAGTGTATTCCTTTTTGAATTGCGTATTATCTCATGTTGACTTTTTAAACCGTGCGTAACAGTGGGGCGAAGCTTGTGGATTTGTATCGGATATCAAAATAATACTTTTTACTTTCAATATAGCATTTTAATAATACTTCAAAACAACTTGATGGATGTCAAAATTATCAGCTTAACGCACAAAATAAGTCGATGTAATGGTAACTTCCTGATTGATTTAATTCCGATGCGTTTGGATGTTGAAAGATTACAAAAATGGATTAAGTAGTCAATGATAAGCTACTATTTATTGAGTGTATTGCAAAAAAAATATTTTTCTTTTATAAAACCCTATATTCTTTGCTTTCTAAAGGTGCTCCCTCACCTGTAATGTAACGTTACAGTGTCGAGCAAAACTGCTCGGTGTAACATTTTTGTTCTGTCATTACAGTATTTGACAGTCGTTACAGTTAGTCAGAATCCCGCACCCTGACAACCAGTCTTGCCAAGAGGCAACGTGGTGTCCAGTAACTGGGTTGTGGAGTTCAGATAGGCAGTCGTTTCACGTAAAATACTGGTATTCAGATGCATCCGGTTAGACTGGAAGCCGACCCCAACATAGTTGGGAACGGGTCGGTAGATGACACAAGTGAATGTTCATCAGTCAGATTAGATTTTGAGTATTTTTATACTCAAAATCTAATCTGAAATGTTACAAGCAATGCTCCAATGGTGAGGGGCAAGCGCCTTAAAAAGCAATAGCTACAGTTTTCCTTGTAACCTAATCTAATAAAATTCGTTACTGTAACAACGATATTGATTATACAGTTTAGGGAGAGACTGATTGAAATATTTAGAGTTGATTGTTTGATTAATAACTTATTCTTTTGCTTTTTCTATTCGTTTATGTGGTTTGACTTCCTCAACTTGGCTACCGGTAAGAATTTAGGGGTGGGTTGATTAATCATCAACATGTTGGCTATACCAATACTTTATGTAATAGGGTTTTCCCCCCGTCTGATTTTAAGAGTTCCGTACCTAATGGGAGCCTATAATAAAGCCTCCACTGTCCATTCATTTGCCGTTCATATTTCTGTCAGCGGGCTGTTACTCTTGAAGTGTAATAAGTGACAGTTAATATTTTTTTCCGCTATAATAACAAGTACTTAACAAAAATTAAAGGATGACCTTTCTTGTATGTATGTATATAATAGAAACGTCTTTTTTTGCTGGAAATGGCACGGAACCCTTAATGTGTAAGTCTGACGCACACTTACTGGTATCTTTTCGTATCTCGACTTTATTTTAGTTGCCGGGCTATCAGAACACACACGCGAGTGAATCCGTCAGCAGTGATATGTCCTATGAAAGTTACTTATATCATGAAATGTAGGTTTACAAGGAAGTTCAGGACTATGAAACAGGCTGGAAGGGCCGCTTTGTATTAAATAAATAAATAATGCTGTACAATCCACATAGCATCATCTAGCCCCAAGCTAAGCAGAGATTGTGTCATGGGTACTAGATGACTGATATACTTAATACAATACATTAGATAGATAGATATTTTTTTATTTTACATAGGAAATACCCAGAACAAATGTTTGTAGATCGTACAAACATTTGTTCCAAGGCAGGAATCGAACCCGCAACCTCCTGTGTCGCAGACGGACCTTCGCCCGCTGCGCCACATCGGTCGTCAAAATCGGTCGTATTATTCTTATATGATTACAAGAGGTTCCTGCGACCCCCACCAGCCTTCCTAATGGAGGGTCGGCCCACGTTTCCAATTTCCGGTTCACAGGAGAGCGAAATAGTCCTTAAAAAATATTTTGTGTCGAATAATAAAAATAAACTCCCTCAAAGGAAAGCCTAAGGATGAATTAAGTATTCTTATCATTAATTAGGCTATAGAAAGATAAAGAACAATGGTTTAATTAAATACCTTGAGCTTTAATTTTAAGCTTACTTTAATTGTTTTGCGTTAGTCATTCATTTGTTCTAGATAACAATCACAATTATCTAGACAAATAAATAAAATCGAAGTGTTGCTTTGTTAAATCAAAAGAACAGCTTTTTACTAAGTGCATATGAAAGTTTATACGGTAGGTATACAAACAAAAAGCAATTCTGTCTCGTCTGTCTGTTTGAGGCAATGTCCAAAAACTGCTGAACCGATTTTGACGGGAATTTTACTGGCAGATAGCTGATGTGTTAAGGAGTAACTTAGGCTAGAAAAATAATCAAGAGTTCCGGGCAAAAAAAAAATAGATGTATTGTTTACTTACCTATTATGTAAACCTATTCGTAGCAGGTATATTATTTGGCAATAGTTAAGTGGTTGTTCCAAAGGTATTTTAAGCCGGTAGGAATAGGTTGTATGGTATAGATAGATGCATTTAAGTTGAGCTCTCGGGGGCTTGTGTGCGCGTCATATTGTCTCAGGAGTAAGGTCTAAAATCGCTTAACGTAATCAAGGACCAGAGCTCAAGATAAAAGGCGTAACTGTAGCTTCGTCCCTGTTTCAAACAGTACATAATGACCTTGAATTCAAATTGTACATCAGTGTAATGGTAGTTGTTACTTGGAGGCCTTTTCAGTAACATCAGTACTTTCAATTTCTACCTAACATAGTTGCTACTCGATCTTTAATATTACGTAACGTGTAGGAATTTCTCAGTAGCAGCCAGGTGTCTGATTTTGTACCCCATTTAAAGTAACAAGCTCACCCCCTGTTACATAGAACTTAAACTGGCAAAATGTGGGTGTAATAAAGCCCCCTGCCCACCCACACCTTCGAAACATACAGGCTTTTATGTTACGTTACGACACAAATAAACAAAATTGTAGCGTCTGTTTGATAACTCAAAATGACAGCTTTTTACGTAATGAGTATTATGAAAATATACATTTACGGTACTTATACCAAAAAAACATGTCTGTCAGTCTGTCTGTACCAGCTAATCTCCAAGATGGCTAGAGAGATTCTGACGGTACTTTAACTGGCAGGCAGCTGATCTCATAAGGACGATTTTTAGGCCCATTTATCTGAGAAAAAGAATTAGGGTTAAAAAAAACTTGAACAACCTGAAATTTAAAGCAGACGAAGTCTCGGGCGAAGTGCTAGTGTTTTAATATATTTGACGTCAGATTACCAAACATGTATCCAGAGTTGATTAGAACAGCTAACCTCTGACGTCATACATAAGCTCTTTGTTATCATTATAGGGTGCCATTAAGGCTTTAGACATGCTCTAACGACAAGTCAAATAATAGCGGCTTCTGGCTTAATGGTTCGGTCGCAAAATTTTAGTAATCATGTTTATCGTGCCAGTCAGTTATCTAGTAGACGACTTAGACTGTCTTTGATGCTCATCGTCCTCCTGCCCTTATCTCAATTTATTTGGGGTCAAGTCAACGTAGCATGTCTTCTTTTTCCGTACTTACAACTCTATATACCGTCATCTCAATAGTCACCTCCCAATCCATCCATCGTTTTTTGGTCGTGATTCTGGTTTGTGAAGTTAGTTACAATTGGAAGGAGCAATAATATAATACATTACATTACGCTTGTATTAACGGAAGTTTTAGGCAGAGGTGTATCTATAGTTCCCACATATTTACCCAGTTATGTTTAAGTCCCCCATGTAATTGGCGACGATCCTATTGCCATCAATCGGGTATAAATCAATACTCCGGGCTGCTACTGAAAATTCCAGATGGAAAACCCTATAACACGACCCTGGAATCAAAGCCTGGCCCTCATGCTCAGCAGTAGCACTTGCAACTACAAGACCAACGAGGCAGTGTATCTAGAAACTTGTCCGAACCGATGAGTGTTCCTTTTCACCATACGTTAGTAAAACGTTTGCGTGTTGAAACAACTCCAACATACCAGAAGACACAGCTCAGGAAACACCAAACAAAACAAACCCTCAAAAGCACATGACATTACATCTTCTACCCTACGGAAGGGATAATACTCTGTCCCCGTTCGGTCACCCATCTGTCCGGCGGGCGGCCTATGTATCTTACACGCTAATTGTGCCTTGTCACGCGATCCCATGGCTTTTAAAGACATACAAATATCCGTAATAACGTGTTATTAGGGTAGCCAAGTAAATAGGTATGTTTACTTGTAAATTGGAGGCTTTTTATTTATCATAAAGAAAACTGATCGTGAGAAACAGGCGGCCATTGGGACTGCTGACAGGAGTGAAGAGTTTGGAATAACTGTGTTTTTTTTTATTTTCACGCAGCACGCCACATTAGCATGTCCGTGACTTGAAGACTTAAGTTTTGCCCCTACCAAAAATCAGTCAACGCGGTTAAAGGAAGTTTTAACTTCAAAACACATGCGATTATATCAAAGTTCGATATTCTCAATAAATGCTTTCCTGGTTATTTTTTCTTTTGTATTTAATTAGACCAACTGTAACTTCAACTAAGTAAAGTTTTTGAGTCAGCTTAGAATATTGTGTTCGCGTGTAAGACTCGGAAAGAAATGTGTTATGAATTCGCAGAGATTAGGCTCGCCCCCATGTTGCATGTTACTTAAAGACAACTGGCGAAATTTGGGTGTGCCAATCACTGCCTACTCATTCAGGAAATACTACTTAACAAGGTAAATTGCATTAAAATTGATGCGACAATATCTCACAAACTCCATCCAGACTGCAACTCCACAAAAAGCACAAAACATCTCAATGAAATGCAACCACTAACACCCACTTTCAATTGCAATACAAAATAAACAAGCATCAAACGACTATTTATACAAACATTCTCTGCCCACGCGCAGATTTGATCGAGACATCGTAATTACTTGTTACTGCCGCTAGATGTCACTGTTCAACTAAATTAATCTTTTGAACGTGATATGTGAAAGAGTTTTGTCTTACTGTTTGTAACTGTCAAGATATACGGTAGTTGTCAAAGGTTTTGATGGTTAATCGGAGTTGACTTTAGAACCGACTTACGGATGCGGGTTAGTTATAAATTCTGCTAACATACGTGAAACTTTGCATACTGGTGGGCAGAAATTAATTGCTTTTAATTATGTTATGAATGAAGCTAGCCGAAATTATGAAATATCAACTTACTCGTATTTCTAAGAGATTCCTTCAATCTAAAATAAGAAACCTCGAAAAATCAATCTTGCACGTACCGGTTAACACTTTCAGTGCCCAGCACCCGGCTCCCGGGTCGAAAAATAGTTTGTGCATGTATCCAGAACTCGCTTCCCGAGTCGTACATGTAAAAAGCTACAGGTGAGATGTGAACATGCCTATCACCCCCTACCATTTATTTACCTATGCATTATGTAATTTGCCAAACATTATGACATACAAGTTAAATCGTATTTTTGAACTGGGCAGCGAAAGGAGAAGAGTATTGACACAAGCAAAGGTCTATGCCCAACAGTGGGTAAAGTCGGGCTGTGGATGATAAGTGTTTGTGACATACTATCGTTCAAGCAGAGCCACGGTCACAGCTGCAGTGTATTTTATTAAAGCGAGCATTGCCACGAGCGCAGCTAGTATATCATCTAGAATTGAGCGGGATGCAACATGCTACGTTTGCTAATTGGCGGTAAATGCTTTTACCGTCCCCTCATAGAATAGAATAGGTCTCGGTAAGTAATAGCCAACTCGTTTGTGTTTAGAGCTTCTTCTATGGAAATATGTTCTTAATTATTTGTAACTAATTGTGGGACTATATTGGTAGGTACCCATATACTATGCTTGGTATTTCTTTTTTTTTTTCTGTTCTCTTTTCTTAAGAAATTGCACCTTACACTGTTTTCTACCAGTCAACTTTAAGGTGATGCAGACCCAAAGGTTAGTCAACCTTAGAAGAAATTGGTAGAAAATGCCTACGGCATTAACTCCGCCTCTGTGCATATGTGTACTTAAGATATTAAATATATAAATAAACTCTTCAATCAAAGTAAACGCACCCACGATATAGGGGAAATTCCTAGTGTGGGGCAAAGAATGAAATAAAAATAAAAAATACTTCTATGAAGTCGGATGCCTCAGAAACAAGTTCTTTTATTAAAACCTGGAGGATTTCCTTTACACCAGTCAGATTTAATTTTAAGATCTCCTTTTTTTTCCTCTCCTCTTTTACTTAATTTTGGCTCTTTTCATTCACCATTTATTTGCAATGCCTGTCATATTTATGAACAGCAGCCACGTGGAATAATTTTCAATAAAATAATAATCAGCTACTGAAATATTCATTTTGATACCCATTTTGAATTCTTTATGCAGAATTTCCGTAAATATCTCACCCATAAAAAGGCCAATAAATGAATGACTAATACCCTTCTTGTTTATCTCTTAAGGTGTGTTTGTATTTAGGAGTAGCAAGTAGTCGAGTACGGGTACGACAACACAACTTTAAAATAAAACTGGATTTCGTTGATCATCTATATACAAATCTAGATTCTAGTGAAGGACTAGATGCCTAGTTTTCTGCTCTTCTAAGGTTGTAGTGCAATATTTCGTAGGATCGAAATTATTTCTCTAGAGTCAAATGGATCGTCAATTCGCTTAGTCAGCTTCCAGTCTAATCGCATGCATCTGAATACCATTATTTTATATGGAGCGACTGCCTATCTGACTTGCACAACCCGGTTACTGAGCAAAACGATTCCCATCACCAAGACTTGCCCCTGGGGGTTTTGACTACCCGTAACGACTCCCAAAGATCTACAAATGACAGTCGGGAACAGCTTCTTAACGTGCTATTCGAGGCACGGAGGAGTCGTACTGTTTAACTTGTTCATATACTATTAAGTCTTGGTTGATAACGACAGCCGTTGGAACATCCAGTTTCTACAAGCATTTTGGAATTAAAAGCATATCATTGCACTAGCTCACTATACCAATGTAAACGCAGCACTCCACGTGTTTTATTCGTGGGTAGATGAAAGTGAGTGCAGTTAGTAAGATGACATTATTCACCAACTCTCGACGTGCTGGTAATTCCGTCCTTTAAATGTATTTGTTCGTTATTTTGTATGTTTGCGTCTGACCGGATTTAGTGGCCGGTGTATTTAGATTGCTTGTTAGAGTGAACTGGCATTGGACATTAAGGAGAAGTTTTATAAATTTAAAATGTGATTGGTAGTGGATACCCTGTGGCACTAAGCCTGCGAAGGTACTTCTACTTGTTGGATGGAAGACAGTATCAGTATCAGAACTTAAAACCACTTGTTTCTTTGAGTTAGTGATAAATTGGATCTTGATTTGAGGATTATTGTGATACTGGTAAAATCAATGACCGATATGATTCATCTCTGACTTTGTTTCGGTGTTTCCCCTCAGAGTAGGTAGGGAAACACCGTCCTCTAATTCGTATTTATTTATCCCATTTTGATGTTTTTTTTTTAAACCTATTAACAGAAATAAATATAATTTCATCATTTAAATATCATTCCATCATTATTTCATTACTCTTTCTCTTCCTGACTTTAGTCCTAAGTTTCATACTTGGGGTTAGATTATCTCTTAGTTTTCAGTTCACTTCATTTTTGGTAGGTCGGAAGAATTTGTTTCGGTGATTCCGCTCAAGTATAACACTCAGTATACATATAAGTTGAAATTGACATAAAAATATACTGAGTGTTATTTTTGGAAATAAATATCTTTGGCTATTAAATAATTTAATAACCACTCACACTTTATATGCTGACAAGTGTATTGAAACGGCTCTTATCTATTTGAATAGTTAGTGGAGCGAATTGCATTCGGAATCAAAGAGAATTACAGAATAGACTGCAGTGTGAATTGTATTTAAATTGTAGTGCTTGCCACGTGGAACGAAATGATAAAAAGTTATCTAGTTAAAAAATAATTAACCGAACGCCTTCTCTGCATAGCGTTACGCAAAGTATAGAACTCCTCATGGTAAGTTCAATATTTACTTTAGAATAGAATACATTGTGTTGTACACCATTAAAACTTACAAATTAATGAGTTTAAGAGCTACATAGGGTATTACAATGGCTTAGCGTGTTAGCTAAATAAATAAAATTGTTCTGTAATTTGGTCTTTGGAGCGGTTGAAGTAGTTACGTTTAACAAATAGTTTTTTAGTGGACTCTGGTATTGACTCAACTTTCACTGGCACATAGCTGGTACTCAATACTCAATATATTTATTGCTTCCACAAGTACACTTAGATGGTAGGTTTTACAAAGATATTGATCATTGTGGACCCTGTCGGGCACTGCAAATGGTAGGACAGAGGAAGAGGGCTTTTATTTGTCTAAATGTATTTATAATGAATTGGTATAAGATATGTCAGGAGTAACTTACTTACTTATTTTCGAAATAGATTTTTTTCTATTTGCTGCATGGCTTTTAATAATGTACGTATTTTTTCACTGGTTTTTATTCAATACTAGCTTTCGCCCGCTTGGTTTGTTCATAAAAAGTAGCCTAGTCCTTCCCCGGGTTGCAATCTTTCTTTCTGCCAAATTTTATCGAAATCCGTTCTGTGGTTTAGGCGTGAATAGGTAACAAAGAACTTACTTTCGCATTTAAAATATTATATTATAAGTAATATAATATTATAAATGCCAAAAGCCAAAAGAGGTTCCTATCTAAGGATAGGAACCTCTTTTGAAATAGTTTCTTTACAAAATATTGTTGCCTGTCTTGCCCGTTCTTCTTTACACGAAATTACCTTTTGGAAGGGTGCCTTTTAAATGGTCTAATTGAAATAAATGATTTGAGTTTGACTAATGAATCCGCCTTGTTAGTTAGGTGTCGGAAGAGCTACTGCTGAGCATGAGGTCCTGAGTTCGATTTCCCAGTCGAGAAAAGTGTTTTTGGGATTTTCCATGTGGAATTTCTCTGTAGCAGCGGAGAGACTTGTGCCCGGTTGATGGCAATAGGCTCACCCCTTAATACATAGGACTTTACAACAAAACTGGCGAAATGTGGGTGTACAATAGGTACCCCTTTGCCTAACCCTTCGGGGATTATAGTCGTGATGGCGTGATATCGTGGAGGAAGTCGTTGTAACAGCAAGTATATGAGTATGTTTATAAATTATAATTATTATAATCATGTATACATGATACAAATATATATAATACCTCTGTGTAAGCCTGTGAACAATGTAGCATTAGTTTTAAATTGATTACACAACGGGTCTTTTATAAATGTCAGATGTTCAGACAATGCCTTTCGGGCCTCTGGATTTTAATTTAATCATATCAAACCAACCATGAGAAACGCCATTTTAGATGTCCGTGGGAAAATAAAAATAACACGAATTAAATGAATTTCCATATTCGTACGTCCATGGTAACAGTTTTACATTTACAGAGTCTTTCTGTCGTAGCGTTAAGGGTCGGTTTTGTACTACTGACGTGTGTTTGACCGTACAGTTGGGTAAAATAGTACCGTAATTTCTATGGAGAAACTCTCCATGATATTTTCGAGTAGGTATCGTACAGTTACACGTTCATGCTAACAGTTTAACATGGACAGGGTCGTTATGTCTTAGTATTAAGGGTGATTTTTGTACTACTGAAGTATTTGACTGTACCTTTCGGTAAAATATTACCGTAATTCCTATGGCGAAACTCCCATGATATTGTCGAGTATCGTACAGTTACTCACACGTCAATCAACATCAAAATTCATTTATTCAAATTAGGCTGAGAATCAGCACTTTTTGAACGTCAAAATGTTTACAAAAGACAGTCCCCCAAAAAGCCCACCCTTCACCACTTCCTAGTGTTTTTTCCTGGGAAGAAGTGGCGGAACAAACTCCCCAGCAACACGTCTGACTGATAGGTTTGAAGAACTTGAATCTATACAACATATGTCGATAAAATAGTAAGTATGTCAATCATCTTAAACATCATTAAATTAAATAATTTGCCACTAGCATGTGGCAAATTATTTAATTTAGCTAGCACACACCAATATGCCAAAATGAATAAATAAGTTGCTAGAATGCTAACAGTTTAACATCGACAGGGTCTTTATGTCGTAGCATTAAGGGTAGGTTTTGCCTTATTGACGTGTGTTTGACCGTACCGTTCGGTAAAATATTACCGTTAATTTCCATGGTAAAACTCCCATGATATTAACTTTTGGCTGTTATAATGATGTCACGCAAACTGTCAGTTTTCATAATGTTTCATACTAACTTGATGTTTTTGTTACAGGTATGTTTTTGCTGTTTTAACCTGACTTAATGGATAGTGGTGAGCTAAGGCGAAGATAAGATATCATAGTAACAAGTGAAGTGCTACAGGTATAACAGACTAAGGCTAGACGCACACGCACACACGCGACTGACACTTGTGGTCAGTGACAGTAGTAGGTATCTCACCAATTTTTAACCGACTTCAAAAATGGAGGAGGTTTCTCAATTCAACCGTATATATATACATATATTTTTATGTGTGTTGGTAGCTTCGTCGTTTATGAACCAGTTTTGATGATTTTATCTGAAATAAATATTACAAAGCGACCCACTAAAAAGCTACAAATAAAAATCTTTTTACTAAAAAAATCAACCGACTCAAAAAGAAAATACACTAAGGTTTAAAATAACTTTTTACTAATTACAATTACCAGCTCGGAATCTAACATTGTACCTAGTGTAGGTTACATGGGACTTAAACATAACTGGTGAAATGTGCGTGTACTGTGTACAACTCTGCCTAACCCTTAGGGGATTACAGGCGTGATGTTAAGCGTTCCTTTCTTCGCCATTATGTCCACCTCTTGCTAGAATCACTATGAAGTATCAAAATTATCAAACTCTTTTGAGACGAAGCCTTACTCATCATAATAACGCGTTTAGGATACTGCTGGGGCTGTCGTGGCGTTGTAGTGCGTCCACTATGTTTGCGGAGGCGCGAACAGATGATTTTTACGCGATCGTTAGAAAAAGGGCCGCCTCCATGTTGGGTCGGCTACGCGCGCCACCTCCAACGGTCTTCTGAGCGTGTTCTCAGATCGATGGGACTCCCCTCTGCTGCGTCATTGGCTAAGGAACCATTCCATCTGATTTTTATATATTTCTTCCTTTTGCGTTTGCCTTTACTAACCCTAGTCATAAAGTTATTTTGTTGTTACTAACACTATGGACAATTGTCTGAAATAAACTGTTTGTATTTGAATTTGAATCATCATCATCATCATCTGCCTAGCCTTTTTCCCAACAATGTTAGGGTCGGCTTCCAGTCTAACCGGATGCAGCTGAATACCAGTATTTTACATGGAGCGACTGCCTATCTGACCTCCACAACCCAGTTACTGGGCAATACGATACCCCTTGGTAAGATTGGTTGTCCGACTTTTAGGGCTTCTGACTACCCGTAACGACTATCAAAGATCTACAAATGACAGCCGGGACCAACGGCTTAACGTGCTTTCCGAGGCACGGAGGAGTCTTGACATGTTACGAATGGTCACCCATCCACAGACTGACCTCGGCAAGCGTAGCTTAACCTACGATCAACCCGTGCGGCTGTTTTGATTTAGCCACAAGCTCCTAGCACAAGACAAAGCCTTACTCCTCTATCAAAACAATTGATGACACGGTTGGCTCATAGACTGAGCGATTTACTGCTGCGCTGCATGCCGCGGGTTCGATCCCCGCACGGAACAAATGTTTGTATGGCCTACAGGTAGTTGTTCCGGGTCTGGCTGTTTGTATGTGAGTTTAAATGTTTGTAAACGCACCCACGATACACGAGAAATTCCTAGTGCACGTTTTTTTTTTTTTTTTAATAACGCTCTGAAATAAACTGAGGCATTGAAAATTCTACTATAAATGCAGTTAATCAAACTGCAAGTTTAAACAGATAATATCGCGACCAAAAGATTGATTGTCATCCTGAAGTAAATAATGGACGTTTATTTATTTTGACACCGTGTCAGCTTGTCCCTCCCTCCTCCCACCTCCTCAGAGGGTTAAAGGGGGGACAGTTCCATTAACTGACTATTGTATAAATATGTGTCAGTATTATTGTAAGTCCTTTTGGATGGATAGTTCTGTTATTCGAGTTCTAGATGTATTGTGATTTGACGGGCTGGAAACGCCGTATTAGTCGACTTTTTTGTTATGATATGTGTCTGGCTTTTGACCTTCGATATTGGGTGGAGGAATGCCTAGTTTTGCACGGTATATTGGCTGCAACATTAGGATTCCCTGTATAGTCAATCTGGCTATGAATAGAAAGAAACTACCACAGGGTACGCGCATGCAATATACATATTTTAAATGATATATAAATCATCTTCTTGACGTCTATATGACACTGCAGGGATCCAGCAGAAAATCAACGTCAGGTATATTTGCCTGACACATGCTGAGCTGGACTCCCATTTGATGCAATGTTGAACCGCACACCGCACTTTGTATGTTCGTTGTTAAAGCCTACAGATAGTGTCATCACTAATTTTTTTTTGTTTTTTTGCCACTTTCTGGCTATTTTCAATACTTATCTAATTATTTATATCATGTCACATTTTATGTGTGCACCAAATAAACGATTAATCCGTCTGTATATCCATCTATCAAATAATAAAAAAAACTTAATTTCACTCATAATAGTGTTATAGGCATTTGATACGATTCCATACCATACTTTAATATACAATTACATGTTTTAATCACTTCGCGTGTCAAAGAAAAAGTGTTTCATGAAAGACGACGGAAATAATTTGTCTTACAATATGACGTTTATATGCAGACCTTAAAATTTTAATGTGGTCGTTAAAGGACAAAAATATTCATTATTATCGTGCTGAAATCTTACAGACGCGTCGTCGACTTCATAAGTTAAAAAATACGTCTGAACGTAAATAAAACGGTTGAGTTGTTTTCTTTGTAGTATTTTAAGGCTTTGACTCATCAAGCGACTAAAAGATAAAGCTCATACAACTATTATTTTGTCTATAAATTAAAGGACATCCAAACAATATTAAAGTTGGAGACTTACTCATATCAGTTTGAAAAATCAATTCCTTTGATCGAGTCTTCCCTTTATCATCCTACTGCCCTTATCCTTTTTGGGATCGCCGCAGAAAGTCTTCTTCTTCCATAAACCTTTGAAAAATCAAATCCTTTGAAGGAGTCTCCCCCACTACGTAAGCCCTCGTGGTCTTTATAAGATAAACACAAGCTACATATCTATTCATTATAGCAAAGTATCTTCAGCATCCTTCTTCCCTAATATTATTTTATTTGGCATCGCCGCAGCATGTCTTTTTCTTCCATACATCTCTATTAGCCGTCATCTCAATAGGTACCTCCTTTGTCGTCATATCATCTTTCACACAATCCATTAATCGTTTCTTTTGGTCCTGAGCCTTTTCTTTCAATATTAGCCATTTTTTAAACTACAATCTTTTGTTTACATTTTGTGTCAAAGAGAAAGAAACAGAGTATAGTTAAGATTAATGTCAAAACATTACTTGGTAATACTTTTAGCCTAGGTCAAGTGGCTACAATCAGTTTTTCTTGATGTCTAGATCTGAATAGAAGATATTATTGAACTTATAAATACATTAAAGAGTGATTTATGTACCACAAAAAACTTTATGTAAATAGGTTGTGATTTTTGTGTACTTAGTGAGTTATGTTGACAGATGTGGATCGGATAATCTGAGTACCCAAGGCTTTGTTCAGACTTGTAATAATGTGTACAAACACAATTGATTTTGTTTAACGATAAAATATTCCATCAATATTTCTGTTGCTAACCAAAGAGGCTAGAAAATGGAAAGTAACCAATACCCTTTTTACTGTAAGCCATCAAGTTGTATTAAACTAAAATGCGGTTTCTGGAACGAAAATTATAGCAAAATAAATGTGACAACTAGTCAAGCCTTGACTGCTGTGATTGGTTGGTAGTATGAATTATAAACGCATCCAATCGCATCACTTGACTCGCGCATCATTAGGTGTTGACTGATAGTCACTCCTTCTCGAAAAAATATAAAAGGACTTGTAATGGGATTATCTTGGAAAAAGGATCAATCAAATACTCGTATCTACCCACACTAACCTCACACATAAAAAAATCTTTCAAACTCCTCCGCTTTCATTTTGAAATCCTAGGTAGTTGCATCGCTTTTGGTTCTGCGGGACTGTCGACCTTCATTGACTCGATGGTTTTCTGGTGGTCGCAACTAAGTGGCGGCGTCCACCAGTAAAGCATCGCAACGCAACTCTTGAAAGACAGAATCAGTAAGTACTGATTCTAGCTTACAAGAGTTCGTCTGGCCCATTTCTTTTTTTTACATTTTTCAGCGTAACAAATAAACCTGCTTAGCCTTGCCTTTTAACAAATCAACGTACATTTGCGCATTCCCAACAAATCTATTTACCAACCAACACATTGCACAAGCACGTATCCGCCTGGTTTGATGCAAATAGCTTGACATCAGTCAAGCTTGTCAGTTTGTGTCGTCGGCTGATTTATGACTGCCCCAATGTACCAGCGGCGATGTTACTAACTCCGACCCGTGTTGGAATGGTAATTATCGGTATTTTTGTAACTAAAATGCTTACTAGTAAAATACAGCTCACGCACATTTTGTCAGTTATGTTAAGTCCCATGTAACGGGAGCGAGCCTATTGCCATCTACAGGTCACTCTAGACTCCGGACTGCTACTAAGAACATCCAGATGGAAAAACCCATTAAATAATAGTTCGCTCGGCTCGGGAATCGAACCCAGTAATCAGCATTAGGGCTTGCAACGACTAGACCATCGAGGAGCGGTTTCTGTGTAAATTACAGTTCTTCTTTTTCAAAATAAAAAAATAGGCCGAGAATCACTTCTTGAATATCCAAAATTACATAAGACATACCAAAAAACGACCTCTTCCAAGTGTTTTTGTTGGGATGAATTGGCGCAACAAACCCCAGTAACATATCTGTCTGATAAGTTAGCAGAACTTGATTTTATACAGTATAAGGTTTGACGGCACGGTTGGCCCAGTGGTTGAGCCATCGGCTCCTGCGCCGCGTGTTGTGGGTTCGATCCCCGCGCGGAACAAATATTTGTATGACCGACAGGTAGTTGTTCTGGGTCTGGCTGTTTGTTATGTGAGTTTAAATGTTTGTGAACGCACCCACGATTCAGGAGAAATTCCTAGTGTGGGGCAACGTTTTTCTAAAAAAAATAAGGTTAAATAAATAAG
Organism: Phlogophora meticulosa; assembly: GCA_905147745.2. Lineage (NCBI taxonomy): Eukaryota > Metazoa > Arthropoda > Insecta > Lepidoptera > Noctuidae > Phlogophora > Phlogophora meticulosa. Next base: position 2,427,742 of record LR990543.1, on the reverse strand, counting down.
GACAGAACACGGATGGGTTTTAGTGAACGGGAGAAGTCATTGGATAATTTCCCATCCTTGGCTAAATAAATAAAACATTACTCTACCACTCTCCAATAACAATTGAAGTAAAAAAAACAATAGTTGTCACAATGCTTGTCCACTTAGTAAGTGAAAAAATATTGTTTATGTAAATTTCATTGCAATTTAACCGAAATCGGATCTCGACATTTTAAAATGGAATACTTGAGTCAAGTGGTGTTTAATAATTATTATGAAATGGTTATAATTGCACATCCACTATTAAAAATCATGACTAGATCTTAACCGGTTTTGAAACTACGCTTCGATGATTAATTCAATTAATTGTTTTCCATAGAAATCAAGATCAACCATTTAGTATCTAGGTCACCTGAGCTAGTCTAGTACTTCCGAACCGGTTTATAGTGGACCACACACCTGGTCGAACGTGTATCAAACATGTACAAAATATAAGTTTAACTAAATATATGTATATGTTTTATCTGAATTAATATTAAAAAAAGAGGAAAGATTAGTTTGTTTGTAATGGATAAACTCAAAAACTACTTAACACGTTGACGGACAGTACTGCCTGTAGGCGTCAAGCCAGTCAGAAGTAATACGACAGTACGCCCTTCGACGTCGATCTTTTGACTAGTTTAAACACAGTACGCCATAAGACGTAAAATTTTATATAGACGTTTACGCCTCAGAACGTACTGTCATATATCTACAAAAATACATAACCTATGTGACAGAACGCCTTATGACGTTCACGTCTATATCCGTTCTGTCATATCATGTGTTATTATAATAGTTGTACTGTGACGCTACGCCTATGGGCAATGTATGAAAAATAGTACTGTCTCAGCAACCTAACATGTGAGAGAGTACTGTCCGTCAACGTGTTAACCAATTATTAAAATTCTATCATCATTAAAAAGCTACATTATCAGCGAGTAACATAGGTTATATTTGATTCTCAAAACTAGGAGGTATGGTTGGGGGTGGGGGTTGTTAAAGTAAGAAGGGATAAGTATGAAATCTACTCACGACGAAGTCGCGGGCGAAGTGCTAGTAGGTATTAGATAAGTTTACTTTTGTTTGTATATCACTTCTCTTTTTATTATATATTTAACCCTCTTATTCATAAACGCGGTCACAACCAATAATAACTTTAGATTACCCGTAAAATTTTGCAGGATTCATTCTGGCATAACTTTACTCACACATTATTAGCGAAAGGGAAAATATATATATGCACGGTTGTAGGCAACGGTACAGGGCATTCTAGTAATATATATAAAATGTTAGAATTATGACAGACTGTCCCAGGAATGGACCGTTTTTACCCAAAATCTATTAATAAAATATTCAAACACTTATTCGTAGAAAAACAAAGACTTAGGACTTAGGAGATAAGCCTTTAAGGCTATCTATACAAACAATGAGGCTATCCAAATATTGCCAATCAAGTTTAACGTGTTCTCGCATAAGTTAAAAGAACGCCGTTATTTGCTTGACAAATATGTTTATGCCAATATTTGCCCAAAACGTAGGATCCTGCGTTCTCAATGTAGATACAATAATGAAAACAGAATGTGTGTTTTTGAAAAAATACTTAGTGTGCTTACACAAAAAGTTCAGTTTGCGCTACAAAGTCAAATATTTTTATAATAGTAATAGCCATTCTGAAATCAACTTAACAACCACTGAAATAAAGTTCATATTTGTTTAAATGAAAATAACGTCAACTGGAAAGAAGGATTTTAATAATATGGAATAATCAGAGTACTGTCGTTTGTTCAAACAAGTTAAGTCGCAGTCTAGACTTCTAGTTGCAGACCTGTCAATGGTTTTAATTAGATTCGAGGGTTCTGGAATTTATTTTCTAACTAGCTCCGCCTTGTGTGTTACCCGTGGTAAAAAGTAGTCAACATGAGACTGCACGAAATTCCTACGGAAGTGCTCCATTTTTTCGGGAAAGCCTATAAAGGTGAAAGCTATGTGTTAATTCAGGGTATAAGCTAAATGAGTGTCTAAATTTGTCTTAACAAATTTCATCCAAATCCGTTTCAGCGTTATGGAATAACAAACAAACTTACACAAACACCGACAAACTTTCGCATTTATAATATTGGTGTGATTATTGTGATGTATTTTTCCACACGGGGACTCCTCTTGTTTGATAATAGAGGTGTCCCCAAGTGGAAAAATACTATTGCCATGGACCATAATCACAGACTCCAATCCGATTCTGAGGAATTGGCAACAGAAAAACAGTTGCAAATAGAATACAATTTACACGGGACAACATGGCACACTTCACCTCCCTAATGGAAAATCACGTGAATCGACCCTATAATCATGGAGAAATCGATGTACCCTACGGACGCACATACGAATAAACAAGTTTGGAGTCGTTTATAGCATGCCCAGTTTAAGTGTGCTTCTCATAGTGTCGCTGCTTGTCAAAGATAAGGAACTGTTTTAGGAACTTTGTATGTACAGACGCCAGCACATCAAGCTACCCCAAATAGTCAAATTTTCCCAATTGAACACGAAGCTTGTTTGTTTGTGATAAAGTGGAAAAACTATCAAAGAAATTTGACTCATTGTGGTAGCTTGATATACCTCTATACTATGTTTGAAATAACCGATTATAATCGGCTTCATGATAAAGTTAAGCAGACTCTCAGATACCGTATGTAATTTGTTGGATATGATAAACATGTCTGAACCATCTAGTTCGAAACTTATTATCTGCTTATATTATTTAGCAGCTGACATTATTTACCGTCTTCCTTGTTGGTATAGTGTTAGCAAGCGCTACTGCCAATCACTAGGTCTTGGATGGCTCGATTCCCGAGTTAGCCAAAATGCTATCTGGAATTTCTCAGCAGCCCAAAGTGTGTATTTGTGCCCTGTTGATTATAGCTTCACCCCATTTAACATGGGAATGAAACATAACTCGCGAAATGTGGGTGCAGTGGTACACCTCTTGTCCTAACCTGGAATCGAACCCAGAATCTCGTGCTCAGCAGTAGTGTTTGCGACCACTAGACAAGCAAGACAGTTTGTGTAAGAAAATAAAAAATACTACCGTCTTATCTTCCACCTATTCCGACGACAATTTTCCACTTCAGTATCACATCTGTTTTCATTTGGATTGGAAAAGGGAGCTTGTTAGAGTTTCTAAGAAATACTATTGCTGACTCTGTCGGTTTTTTATTTCATTATATTAGATACTTAAATGTGGATGCCATTATTTAAAATGCCTACAACATTTGTGGTAACTAGAATAGAATAGATTTTTATTTGCAATGACATAAGTTGTAAAAAAAATATGTTGTGATCCTTGTACAATGTATACCTACTTTAAATTTGGCATGCAAACATTTAAAGGTAAGTTTGTGAAATAACAAGTAACATTGTTTTTACAAATAAAAATAGTTGAAATTCATATAAAATGATATACGGTAATTGTACCATAAAATCTTTTTTTTTTTTTTTTCGCTGAACCGATTTTGACGAGACTTTCAAGGAGTAATTACTTAGGCTATTATTTTAGGAAACAAAATAGGGTTCCGCGCAAAAAAAAGCAAACCCGTGTTTTGTTAAATTACACGTGGACTAAGTCGCGGACACAGCTACTTGAACATCATCATCCTCTGCCTAGCGTTTTCCCAACTGTGTTGGGGTCGACAGTCTAACCGGAAGCAGCTGAATACCAGTATTTTATATGGAGCGACTGCCTATCTGACCTGGACAACCCAGTTACTGGGCTACACGATACCCCTTGGTAAGACTGGTTGTCAGGCTTTCGGGCTTCTAACTGCCCGTAACGACTGTCAAAGTTCTCTAAATGAGAGCCGGGACCAACGGCTTAACGTGCTTTCCGATTCAAGGAGGAGTCTCGTTATGTTACAATCCGTCACCCATATACAGACTGTCCTCGCCAAGCGTAGCTTAACCTTCGATCAACCCGTGCGGCTATTGCTATTTAGCCACGAGCTCCTTGAATTGAGTTAATATGTCTAAATGAATGTAGGTTTAGTTTAAGGGGTAACCCCCTTGAACTAAACCTTCAACAAGAATATTAATCTACTTTAGATTAGAATTCTAGTTAACCCCTTGAACTAAGCTAAATGTGTTGGTGGCAGGTGCGTGTTCGCATTAGTTCTCCTGATCTTTTACTCGCTATTTTCGGCTATTAATAAAACATACCTTTTACGGTCCCAATGCAGGGCAAAGTCCTCTTCTCATATAGAAAAGACACGAGAATTAATCACCACGCTTCGCTTGCTCAATGCGGGTTGGCGATTTCAGACTTATATTCATTTTAAGTCCAGGTTTCCTCACGATGTTTTGCCTTCACCGATGTCAGTAATGTCTCAGATAAACTTGGAAAGTACATATCAATTAAAAATGTCCGATTGGTGCTTGTTCGGATTTGAACCCACAATCTCGTACATGAGGGGCGAGACCCTAAACACTGGGCCACTACGACATACAGACTTGGCCTATTGCCCCTTCTAATTAAATTTGTGTGAAGAAGAAAAAAATTGGGCACGAAACAATAGTTTTTTTTTAAGAAACGCAATCCTCAAACATCGGCCAAGTTACGCGTAGCAACCGTGCCAATTCCGAAATATTGACTTTTCCTGTTTTGAATCTTTTTTTCCGTTAAATAATTAGACGCTGACCTAGTATAACACAGTTGAACTTATGTAATGACTGCTTGTGTCATCATCATCGATTAGCAGATGTACCTTGATTACTTTGAACATTGGCTTCGAAGACGCAGGCTTCTTACCTAGTTTAGTAGTCAAACGTTGGACTTCCAACTGTGCGACTATTTGGTTTTTGTCTACAAATAAATAAATTACTTAACCACTTAAAAAGCAAGGCTGAGCATGTTATTTTGTTACGCTGAAATAAAAAAAAATACGTGTGGGGATAGGATAGGATTTTGTTGCAAGGTTGGGTTAAGAGTCATCATCATCACCTGCCTAGGCTTTTCCGAACTATGTTGAGGTCGGCTTCCAATATTACCGGGTCCTGCTGAATTCGCATTCAACAAAAGGCGACTGCCTATCTTACTTTCGCAACCCAGTTACTGGGCAACTCGATACTATAGTTTAAATTTCGGGGTTCTAACTACCCGTAACGACTGCCAAAGATCTACGAATAAATAACACGTAGGGGTTAGGGTAGACCAACGGCTGCTGACGTGCCATACGGAGCCCGAAGGGGTCTCGGCATGTAATGGACGGTCACCCATCCACGGACCGATCTCGGCAAGCGTAGGTTAATCTTACATTGACCTGTGCAGCTGGCAATTATTTAGCCATGAGCCCCTTATTCCCGTAATGTCTCCTTGAGTTTAAAGACAAGTTTTATGAAAAACTTGATAAGAACGTATACAAGGCTTATTTATAATCATAAATGTACTGGTTCTGCTGGTTCCGCCTTAAAATCTACCCAAGCATCTGCTATAAGCAGCCCTTTGCCTTAGTCTTGCCTTTGTCATGGGCAAAGAGAGAACAATTAAAAAGTTGAAGTAACCGGGTGTAAAAAGAAGTCGCGGGTCTTACTGTCATTGTGACTATTTCTTTGTAATGGACCATACGTGGGAACCTTCCGGTTATGACGTCATTGAAGGTCAAAGGTTCTAACGGTTTTTTTACTAAAACATGTTTTAACCCTTGTACCGTTGCATGCACCATTAAGCACCATTGTGCTTAAGGGTGCATACACGGCGCGCATTGTAATGTGCGTTAGCCATTGCTTACGCACATTACATTACGCGCCGCACAGCGATTTTGTTCACCAAAAATAACTAGTCGTTTGTTAATGCAAAGGCATGACAACCATGTTGTGAGGAAAGTTTTGAGTATGAATGTGGTCTACAAGAGTAGAGGGAGACCAAAGCAAAAGATGGATTGCGTTTAAGGTGATATGGCTAAGAAGGAGGTGACTACTGACATCATGGCAAATAGAGATGCATGGAAGAAGAAGACACGCTGCGCCTCCAAATAAATTGGGATAAGAGCAGGAGGATGACGTTTTTTCACACCCTGTATTTTGTTTTTCCACACCTAGATTACCTTCACATATATCCTTCCATTATAATCTCGATGGACCAAGCTACACTAACGCAACGCACTAAACAGAACAAAACAAAAATATCTATTGTATTTCCATTTTACCGAACGTAATCAACTTGACCCACTGTTACAGTAATTAATCAGCTGGTCCGACAAGCGGGCTGGCAGTTTTCATAATTAGTGACGCGCCGGTGTCGGATTTTTGACAAATGTCCGCCCTAGGGATGGGAACGCTTCGAGTTTAGCGTTTGATGTTTAGAGAGAGGACCTGAATTGTTTGTTTCGTGTGCGGCGTAGAATAATTGTTCATCATCTGCTTAGACTTTTTTCCCATTATGTTTTGGGGTCGGCTTCCAGTCCAACCTGATGCAACTTAATGCCAGTATTTTAGATGGAGCAACTGCCTATCTGACCTTCATAACCCAGTAACTGGGCAACACGATACCCCTTGGTAAGACCGGTTGTCAGAATTTCGGGCTTCCGACTACCCGTAACAAATATCGACGATCTACAATTGACAGCCGGGAACAACGTATCAACGTACGTTCTGAGGCACGGAGGAGTCTCGATATGTTACGAACGGTCACCAATTCGGCAAGCATAGCTAAACCTTCGATCGACCCTTGCGGCTATTTTTATTAAGCTTTGTAGTACATGTTGGGAGTAAAACATCGTTTCAATAGTTGTAGTATAGTTTTAAGAACAGGTCATCATCCTCCTGCCCTTTTCCCATTGATTTGGGGTCGGCGCAGCATGCCTTTCTTCTTCCATACCTCTTTTTCTGCCGTCATCTCAATAGTCACCTTCCCCAGCCATATAATCGTTTGAGATAGGTGAGGTTTTATAAACTGAAACAACCTGGCAATTTTCCCTCGCAAAATTAGCCTGTAGAGTGTAGGAGGAGGGTGTAATTGAAGAGGAAATGGGCCATAAATGCCATAATCCACGACGCGGTTCAATGCGGGATTAGTTTTGACCCAATTTCGTATGAAGACTCAAGACTGTAGATCATGGCATCTTCAATGATTTGATAGCTGCTTTTTTAATCTTTGGAACCTGCTGCTTAATATTTTACTGTCAAGAGAAGGAGAGACAGCAAAAACAATTGGAAACACGCACGGTAAAAAAAATGAAAAAAATACATAACCTAACATGAAGCCTGTTATCCCCGAAGGGGTAGGCAGAGGCGTACCTATAGTATACAGGTATTAGGTATCTCACCAGTTATGTTTGAGTTCCATGTAATAAATGGCATGTCTCACGGCTGCACCAAAAGGTCCATTTTATTCAGGACATGTGCTGTCTGAGGCTGGAAGACTGTTGTTCAATGAAAACCCGATCTACGAGGTATTCAAAAGGACATTTTCAAACAAACTCTTCCCAGAAGACATGACGCCGTGTTCTTCCGTATCCCGTCCATCCACCTATTACGTATACGAAATAAAGCTCCGGTTTTATTATGTACGGTGTATAGAATCTCATGTTTATGCCAACTCTTTTGTCTGTGCTCTCACCTTTCATTCTTTATGCACTTTACGAGTGTGAACCCGCCATTTTCCTGTAGTTGTATGGCGTTCGTGTGAATGAATGTATTTTTATTTATTTTTTTATAAAAAATGAGATGGAATTTAAAGTGTTCTCGAAAGAAGCTATAATTTGTCTTTCCAAGTGTTGAGACTGGCCATTGTATAATATATACCTGCCAGTATTAGGAATTAGCAGTAAATATATTTGTTATCAACCCACGGTGTTCCACTGCACAGAGATACCCCTGCAGCCACTATTGGAGACGGCAAGTTTGTAAAGTAGAGTAAGAGTAGAAAAAGTCGTATCATCACCGTATTTTATTTGTTAGAACATTAAATAGATACCATCATTTACCTAGCCGTTAACTTATAATGTTGGGGTTTGCTTCCATTATAACGACTGTCTATTCGACCACCACAACCCAGTTATTGGGCAACACGATACTTCTTGGCAAGACTGGTTGCCAGCATTTCAGGCTTGACTACCCATGACGACCGTCAAAAATCTTCGAATGAGAGTTGAACCAATGACCTAACGTGCAACACGAAACCCGGTCAGCAATGGACGGTCACCCATCCACGTGTCGACCTTGACAAGCGTTGTCGAGTTGCCGTTGTTAGCCTTTGAGACACTAATTTTAATATAACCTTATCTCGTAAAATGGCAATCCATAGACACAGCCACTTTACTAACAGGAGACAATCTGAACACTACAGTTAAAATACTCCAGCGTTGAGGGGGCTACCCTTTGTCTCTGAAACCTTCAAATGTACGTTTATTACATTCCTTATAATATCCTGTGATGCTATTCACGTTAAGAGAAATCTTAATGGCATTTCAGTATTGTGCGGATTCGAGATTACGCTGGAAGTATCTTTTATCTTTTTGTGAGAAAGGTGTTTAATGGGTTATTTAGTTATATACGATTGTCTTGTATATATCTCTGGTTGAAAATATAGTGGATTTAGAAGTGATTCCGGCTATTAATGTACCTGGTTTTTAGTGAGAACATGATCAACAACTGGTATACGGTTTTGTGAAATCGACTTAATTTACACAAGTATAATGTTGATATTTGTCTAAGTGGAAATATGAATTCCTAAAAAAAAATGAATTGTACTATAGACATATAACGTCGCATTAGCTACCCCAATGTGTCAAATTCCTTTGATAAGTTTTCAACTTCATTTCGAAAGAATAAGGTTCATGTTTATTTGGGAAATCTGACAGTTTGGGGTAGTTTGATGTGCTGGCGTCTGTACAACAAAAATATTATTATAGTTGTATGGTATATTTTAATAAGTAAATAAAATATATTTGAAATATGTACCCATACACATTTTGCTGTAAGTACGTGTCTCTATTCCAGAGACAAGATTCAAAAATCGAGTGATTTTGGTATTTTTTACCGTAACAACCGAGATAGCAGTGTTGCTAGTTATTCGAACAACACGCTAGAAAATATTATAACTACTACTAAATTCCATCAAGCAATTTCCTACCTTTAAATAACAACAAAAAAGTAATCTAAACTAATGCTACACGTTTACGCTTAATTAGACAAAACCACACGCTCCCTACCAAAAATGAGTCTACCCAAAGCGTAACTAAACAGGCCTTACCTGGTCTTAAGTACTTAAATTAATAAGATAGGCTTACGTAAGCCCTTTACAGTCTCATTTAGTACGATGACATCAATTTACACTAATATAAAGACAGCTGGAATGGAGCTTTGCGTTTTGTAAAAGCCTTACTGGTTCGTTATAAAACCGCATCGGTTAGGTATTACTTATCTAGAGATGTATTTATGGGAAGATTAATTAAAGATGAAGAATTTACAATAGGCTTACATGGAGTTGAAACATAATATGCTTCGAGAAAAAGTTATTCGATTATTCCAATGTTCTTAACCTAAGCCCCCACATTTTAAAATCGTTTAATGTAAATTAACCCGCAAGTTAATACAAATAGAGTATAAAACACTATGAGTCACTTGGCACACAATTAGTAGGTACCCACGGTACTTGAGAAGAGAACTTTGTATTGTCTATCGAGCCTTAAAGGGGATGCGCAAGGGTAGCCCGTGAAATGCAAATGTTTCGTACGTTTTATTTGCAAATTGTGGCTTATTATTAGGTTATTAGGAAAGTTATTCTCGACCGTAACAAATATGTATCTATGTACTAAATTATAATAGTTAAATGCACCAATACAACGTTCTTAGTTCAACTTACCCGATATTCGACTATTTCAAGAGAATATGACATCTGAGTCCAATCCGAACTTAAAGAATTTCGCAATAGACCAGGGTAGAAGCCTTTAAAAATAATGAAAAGTGAAAGAAAATTATAGTAGGATGAAACCCATTAGAAAAGGAGGGAATTATTATAAAAATGAAAGGAAAAATAATTTACGGGCGATCTGAGGTCGGGAAGGGGATGGGGGTGAGTTTTTAAAGGTAAAAAACGGTTTTTCCCGATTTCCGTCAAAACTAAAAGTCCTATCGAAAAAAGTCAAATGGCAAAGTTGTAGATAATGAAAAGATCTAAAACTTTTCCATTTACACTTTTTTCACATAACCTCAAAATTTATGTGAAAAATTCAAAAAACTCAAGTTTTTGGTATTTTATTTTTATCTTTTACAATTTTTTTTTATTTTTTAACGAAATTTAGTGAAAACTTGCCTTTTTATGTCCCAAATACGCTGTAATTTATTTGATTAAAAATATTTATTTTTTCACCTTATTTTGAATTAATATCGAAAAAACACCCTAATTTTCAATCGAAAATTCACCCGTCAAAATATCAGCTTTTTTCAAAAAGTTGGTATGGTTTCTGTTCGTTGAAATCGCTACTTTTCGATGGTGAAAAAAAAAAAATATGTTACTATGGTAAATCTTCTCAGAAAATGCAAAAATTCAAAAAAAACTTGAATTCGATTTTTTTTTTAATTATTATAAATAATTTTGAGCTATTTATTAAAATTTACACTTTAATTACTCGAAAACGTTAGATTACATGTGACGTTGATAGCAAAAAAATTGCAAATAAAAATATACTACTATAATCAAGAAACAAGTAAGTTAATTAAATTAATATTTAATAAGACATCTACAATATTTGGAGAAAGTTGTCTAATTTTCTTTAAATTATATGCGTAGATGCCTATTTATAACTGTTTTGAGATAAATTATATATATACCTGAGTAGATACCTGAGTGACCTACGAAAAATTGAAGCCCATCAAAAGGTATTTCGTGGAGAAGTGGGGAAGGGGCTAGGCGGGTCTGGGTCTTACTACATACATACCTACTATTGGTGTTTTTTCGATATTAATTCAAAATAAGGTGAAAAAATAAATATTTTTAATCAAATAAATTACAGCGTATTTGGGACATAAAAAGGTAAGTTTTCACAAAATTTCGTTAAAAAAAAATTTTTTTTGTAAAAGATAAAAATAAAAAACTTGGTTTTTTAAAAAAAATTGAGGTTATGTGAAAAAAGTGTAAATAGAAAAGTTTTAGATCTTTTCATTATCTACAACTTTGCCATTTGACTTTTTTCGATAGGACTTTTAGTTTTGACGAAAATCGGGAAAAACCGTTTTTTACCCTTAAAAACTCACCCACATCCCCTTCCCGACCTCAGATCGCCCGTAAATTATTTTTCCTTTCATTTTTATAATAATTCCCTCCTTTTCTAATGGGTTTCATCCTACTATGATTTTTTTTGGTTTTAAAAATTATCGACCCTGGACTACAAGCGGTCCTGGCGCTTTCGAATTAACTTCAAATGCTTTAAAAAAAGTTTAAAAAAAGTCTGATGAATATCTCATATTTTAAAACTGACGTTGTTATTTGTCAGTGCCCAGTAAATTATAATAACTATAGTCATATTTAAAGCTATCAAAAACAACAGAACCATCTGATGGGGCGTAAAACATTGCTAGCCACCATGACAGGGGAGGAAAGCGTGGAAAAATACACAACCGGATTTTTTTTGTTCGTTTACTAATAACTGGTGAAATGTTAACTATGCGGGAGTGGATTTGACAGTATACGTATGTTTAGTTTTTTTTTATACTTTGCTGTAAGCGGGTTGGTGATTTCAGACTTACTTATACCTATTAATTATAACTCTAGGTTTTCTCTGTGGTGATTAAAGGTCGAGCCGAACCTGTATCAGACGAGGCCTTTGCCCGTCAGTGGGTGGGGCAGTTACAGGCTGGTATTATTACTATTATTACATATATTTTTTTCCTTTTTATGTTATTTAACTGCAAAAAGGTATATGTATACAATGGGAATGTAAACGGTGGAATCGGAAAACGGGAAACGTGGGATGTAGGCATCTTATTATAGTCTCACGGAGGTTCCTTAAACTCAATTTAACTGGTAGTACGCTTATGGAGTACTTATTGCAAAAAAAATATTCAAAAAGAAAGAAAGAATGGAAGAAAATCCGTTTATTGACATACGCATGTACACACCTTAAAGACATGTATAAAAAATGTACAAAAAATATCTCTGTACATGAGCGCGTACTTATAAGCTAGAAATATTTCTAGCCCACACACACTTGTAGGTACATATGCGATAAAAATATGCTTATGCTTAGTTCCCGCAATGTGCGACGGATTTTTTTCCACTTTTTTCCACTTTTCCTCGGAACACGAACGTCGTAAGTGCTGTGTGTGATGTTTTATCTTAATAAATCCAAAATAATAAGGTATTTCTTCAAATGCCCAATTAAATCCCTCCTTCATAAATTAATACAATCAATTATTAAAGTTTATTCTTAAAGTAACATTGATATTACAAATAACTTCATGTTGATTTTCTATAAAAATAATTTTACTATTAAATGTTTTTCTCGCCTCGCCTTTACGGGAAAAGGGCTTCAACCCTGCGTCTTATCGAGGTACTTAGTCAAGTATGTGTACAGTAAAAATAACCAATTCAGTAGAAACTGTCAGTCTGGCGCAGCACGTCAAAATAGCATGTCGGTACCATAACTTTTAACCCTACTAAAAATCGCTCAACGCGGCTAAGACATTTTCAATTAAAAAAAAACCGAAGTAAGTCTTTAACTATTTCAAAGTATACGTGTTTGATTTTAATTTACAGAACCCGCATCTACTACGCCCCTATCCTCAGTCTACCCCATTTTCTTTCATCTCCGAATACACACACAAAACTTCCCGGTATCGAAACCCATTACATTTTTGTGTACTTCATCACTGAAGTTATACCCCAATAATATCTCACATGAAACTTTCGCTAATATTTCGAGCAAATTATTTTCTCAGAAATTCGAGGTTCTGAAAACAAGTGAAGAAAATTTCGTCCGTAAATTGCAATAACAGAAGGTCCATTCGAACTCGAAGGTAAAACTTTAAAGCATGAAAATTGATGTGAAGTATTTTTATTGTTATGGCAGCATTATTTTTTTAAATTGCATCTCTGAATGAAGAAAGAATATAATTAGTTAATAAATAAAAATAAAATGGAAATTCTAATGATAGTTTGAGTAAATATTTTACTTAAAATAATTATGTTATTGAAGACAAAACACATACTTAGAGCATAACACAGAAAATGTCGACAGATGCACGTCGTGACTGTGGCACGTAGCGACACACCTCTCAGCATAATGCTGTGTCATGGGGTCTAACAGCACAGCGCTAGTTTTCAATAGTCAGCTAATGACAATCTGCAGTTGTTGTTGGATTTATTGTAATTACTGCTCCGTGTGTTCTGAGTTATGGATACTGAGTAGTTAGTAAATGGAGTGCTCGTATAACTCGAAAGTGATAATAATAATAATGCTTTATTAATACTCACAACATAATACCTTAAGATAGGATTACAAAGAATACTATCTAACATTGGTTTTTGGTTTTAAAGTCACAAAACGGATTTTAACTGGCATCTCAGCTAGGTTACTTAGCAACATGTGTTAAGAGTCAAGAAAAGTCAAATTACTATCAATCATAATATAGTTTTAATCATAGTTATCCTCGACTACGTCGTGTACCGTTAATGCCGTATTACTCATGAAGAATACTTGAGCAAAACGAAATGAGCCTTCGCCATATCTCTGACTTATATAATTAACTTCCCAAAAAAGTCAATACAGCTAAAGTAATTTAGGGATAATACGCGTGAGGACCCCTAAATGTATCACCGCAGGATTACGAGGGTCCCGTACAATGAGGCAAGTTTTAATGAGGTTTGCGGCACAAACTGAGGGTCAAGATGTCTTGTTTGGGGCCACTGTGGTGTTCCGAATTATGTTTTGTAAGTGCTTGATGGGTTATGGCGATAGTGGTTCTGTCTATGATTAAAATTACTACCAAGCCCGTATGTGCTTTGTCAGGCAGGCGTAGCTATCTTGAAAATGTTTGTTTTTGTTTTATCTTTCTTTAGATAAATTTACTAACGACACTTAGTTTTCGCCTTTTTTCAGAATCAATTTAGATTGATTCATGTTTAAAGCTTACATGGCAATTTTTTTATAATAAAATGGCTCGTTCGGTACTTAAACACATGGGTTTCGTGTAGGTATATTGTTCCTCATAATCAAACTTGTTCTAAATACCCTCCACCCTCTCATCCTCTCTTGTTACGTTCATCGACTGAACTGTATTCACCGATCTATGCTTATTTAATCTGAATTCCTTGTTCCACTTGTAAATCTTGCGCAGGATTATAAACTAATAGTCCCGAAGATTCTGAATACATTAACACTATCGGCCTTATTACGAAACAATGATTTTTAGACCCATGTACCATACCATCGAGCTATTATTCAATATTGAGCTTTATTCTCACAACTTTAAGAACTGATTTTAATATCGAGTCAAATTTGTCAGGTTGGTATTTAAAAAAAAAGGCTTAGAACAAAGTAAGACCTCATTTTATAATGAGACGGTATATCACATCTATGTATGTGCCACACCATCCAGCTATTATTGAATTTTGAGCTTTGTTCCGTTAGAGTTAAAAACTGATTTTAAACTCAAGTCTAATTTGTCAAGTTGGTATTTATAAAACAACAAAAACAGGCACAAATGTTTGGACTAAGACCAAAGTACGACCTTTATAATGAGTCGGTATATTTCTCAAACACAGATGACCGTAGAGTATATAGCTCTTTCGTAAATTACTCAATTGAATCGTGCTCTGTAGATGACATGCTAGCAATAGACTGCTATGTTCATTTGCAATTACGATATTGGAATTTGCTTCGAATCTGTGCCTTGTATGGCTAGTTTCCAATGAAATGTACTGAGTAATATACTGGTATTGAGATGTATATTAATCAAAGAGCTAGTCGAAAGACACATTCAATCTACGTGTTTCCTATCCTTTCCCAAGTCTGTATTTGATATTTTATAACATAATATCACGCCTGTATTCATCGAAGGGTTGGTGAGAGGTGTACCAATAGTACACCCACGTCTCGCCAGATTAAGTCCAATGTACTAAGAGGTGGATCTATTGCCATCGTCTGGGCACAATTCAAAACTCAGGGGTGCTACTGAGACATACAAGATAGAAAAACCCTAAAATTACTGCCCGTTACGGGAACCTTAAATCCAGCAGTAATAAATGAACTCTCTAAGAAATGAAACTACGTCTTTGTGTGTGCATGATATTTTAGAATTCTGATACATCAAAATCTATCTCATTACTCTCAGTTCATCCAAAGGTTGTCTGTAAAAGATCGCCCGGTGCGATAAAAACTCCATTCGTACACTTGATTTGTAAATGGTCCTATGTTTTGTTGTTTTGTGTTTTTTCTATTTTGTGTACGTACAATAAAGTATTTATATGATAAATAAATGTAAAAATTCAACCAGACCTTTTTATATATTTTTAAACGTTCATTTTTACTAGATATTTCTCCAGTAACGCGGGGTTGTGTATGAATCGCAAGGGTACTTGTGTACGTAGAGATACTTTTCTGTTCAGGCCTTGGAAAAGAAACGATATAAGTAAATCCCTTATAAAAATATAATCCCCAACAAAGAAAGCGAATGAAAAGCTAATAAAAAGAAGCCATTTTAGGCTTACTTTGGGCGTAAAACTTTCTGGCCTTTCGACCAAATTGAAAAGTTACTTTAAAATCGCACTCCACAAGTCCACATAAAAACTTTTTGCCCCAATTTGTCGGATCAAGATTTTAATTCCACAAACATTTGAACCAATTAAATGATAATCTTTTATTATATCGGCCAATGGGAATGCTGGAATGAAATCGCCAATCTATCAAGCTTATCACGGGGAAATTCTGATTGCAAGCGTGGAAAACAAATACTGAAAACATCAGATACTGTCCATCGAATAGATTGATTTTTAACGTATGAGGAAATGTTTTTGTTTATCTTTATCCTTTTAAGGGTTCCGTATCTCAAAAGTAAAAGACGGAACCCGTATAGGATCACTTCGTTGGTCGTCGGTCTGTTCGTTTTTTCAAGAACGCGTGGAGGTATCAATCATCTTCCTTCTGCCCTTATCACAATTTATTTGGGGTCGGCGCAGCATGTCTTCTTCTTCCATACATCTCTAGTTGCCGTCATCTTAAAAGTCACCTCCTTTCTAGCCATATCATGTTCCACACAATCCATCCATCTTTTGTTTGGTCTCCCTCTACACTTGTAACAAGTTGAAATTGATATTTAAATACGTTGGTCTGCGGTCCCATGGATCTCTTATCGAAATCAAGCCTCTAAGTCATTTATGCAACTCGTTTTGATACTCGCAAGAAAATCAAAACCTATATATGGCAAGAAACATCCAGAATACTACGCGAAAAACATTTCAGATCTGAAATCAATCCTCATTCACCAAAACCACAATATCCTCTTTCCAGTTTCATCTCCTTACAAAAAAAAAGACGGTCAGCATCAGATAATGTCCATCTTGTTTGATTGATTTTGTTCACACTCAACTGCCCCAGTATTGACAGGGCTACTTTTTGTGCAACGAAGTTTTTATTCGATCTTGAGCCCTATCTGTTTAAAGGGGATCCGAAAAATCATTAATGTGTGTGTAAGTTTTCTTTTTTTATACATGTAACTGACACCGTGGGTTGAGGTCCTGGCGATCTGTAAAACAGGTGTTTTGCGCCTATCTCCTAGACACCAAAGCTCCTCACATAATCTGGAACTTACTCTGAAAATTATGTAAATTGTAACTATTTCCCGCGTAATTTGTTGCCCGCGTGGTTTGCTGATAAAAAGTAGCCTATGTCCTATGTCCTTCCTCGGGATGCTATCTATCTCTCTGCCAAATTAAATCGAAATCCGTTCAGTGGTTTTGCCATTAAAGACGGACACACACACTTTCCCATTTATAATATTACTATGGATAGTAGTGAATGATGTTCATTCTGAGGTAAATTGTGGACCCTACATATAAAATAGTAGGTCTCGTACACAGAAACAGGTTCAATTTTTATTGAACAGTGATCGTTTAAATGACGTTATAAGTTCAGACTCCGCGAAATGATTTGCACTAGAAAGTACACTAGGTAGTGTCCAAGGGATTCTCAGTATTTTACCTCGCTACTGGTCTTACTCACCATGACATGTGCTAATTCTGTTGACATTTGAAAACAATGACGTATGGAGGATCTGACAAAGATATCTATCTTACAGTGCACAGAACACTGATGTCTATCTCTTGGCAGCTTTTCCCTTGATGGCTCTTCCCAAAAGCTCTCCACCGATTGAGTATCATCAGTACATTGTATGTCATCGTCTACCTAACTATGCTGGGGTAGGCTTCCAGTATAACCAAATGCAGTTGAACACTTGTATTTTACATGTAGTTACTGGGTGTCACGATACACCTTGAAAGAACTGGTGCCCAAGTTCTATTTCCCAGTAGTGGACGTCGGCCCTCAGAGAAGATCACGAAATATCACAAGGAAGGTGTGGCCCTCCTCTCCGTCCTTGTGATAGTATAATCCACGTGATACGTGTATTTCTTTTTTTAGTTGAACACGCGATTTCTAACCAACAAATATGTGATTTTGTATGGACCCCTCCATACTAAATCACATATTTTTTTGAAGTTTGTATATAGTTGCTTAAAAACATTACGTGATTAATGGACAACCCCTTATTTGTAATACACCGAGGGATAACGTAAACTAATCCGACAGTCTCAGCCAAGCTGCGCTAACTAATCAGACGTGCAGTACGTTTGATTGGCTGCTGCAGTACCTAGTTGTTTATGTAAGACTGGTTCCTGTGTTATTATATCTGTTTTATATGTTAAGCATGTTAGTTGAATGAAAGGTTGGGTTGCAACCTGGTTGGGGCTAGAAAAAGACTGTCAGAGAGAGATATCAATTCTTTAATTTTAGTTTAATTTGTGTACAAGGGAATCGCCGCCAGTCTTAGTATATATTTTGCAGATTCGATATCCCCACGCATCTACTTTTTCCTGGTGTTTAAGCAGCACAGACAACACGGCCCAGCGAAATCCTAGGAAATAATTGGATAGAAGGGGGTTACTGCTGTAATCACTATTATTAAAAGACTAAATTGATAATCGTAGGTATCACTAGTCAGAAAGTTACTGTTCATATCTTATTGTTATACTTCTTTAACAACCAAAATGGTTGCTGTGTTCTTAGATGTCTATCAAAACTAAAATATCTTTTCCACCACTCCAACATGTTTCCACTCACTTCAATACCAGAACTTAAAAAGCTAGCCCAATAAAAAAGAACGCGCAACAAACTTTACAATCCCGCATCCAATTTGGTAAAAAGGAACACTTTACCGAAGCTGTTTACTCAAGTACACCCCGCCACACTTAATCATAGCGATCCGTACTTACGCGTACATAAAACTGGAGAAACTTGTTATCACTATCGTACACCCGCGCTATGGGTGTAGTTTTGACACGGAAGGCGAAGTGAATGGAGTGGTCATACGAATGATCTCTAATCGTATCCGCTTCAGTTTATTAATAAAAAGCAGGATTTATTGACGTTCTTTAATAATTATAGTCATTTTGAGTCCATCATTTCAAGTAAAGGGTGCAACCTAAGATAATTTGATTAGCTAGTCAGCAAGTTTGGCAGCTGAGTCGACCTAGGACTACTGTTAAGAGCTGTCACACCTAAAGCACTTCTCATATCTATAGAAGTGTCGTTCCTAAACTCCTTGCAGCTCTGTACTAAAAGATTCAAAATTATACATTGCGGATAACTGAAATTGAAATGTTGAAACACTACAATGGTATAATACACGCACGAAGCCTGTGTCATTGTTGCTTTACACCTTATTACTCCATTTACTCTCTACTCCGTGTCACATTACTATAGTTTCGTTTCTCCAACGTATTCTTACTGTCGAGATAGCAATGACGAGGGTTTTTACAGGTTACAGTAGTTCAGATTTTTCTTATCTTTACGCCCCTTTTCACCTATAGGGGCGAACAGGGTTTTTAGTGATATTGACTCCATTTGATCGAGTGCCATGTGCATTGTAAAACGTTTTTGAAAAATAAAGGCTGGTGAAAATTGGGCTAGTTTTAGTGATATGATTGAAAATTAGGTCCGATAGTTTTTAAATAAACGTAATAAATTATTGACTTCGACGAAATATGCAGGTAAATATATCAAGAATAACTAACTTAGTAGAAAACTGACATACTTTTAAATATGTAAGGTTATGTTATAAAATTGATCGGGTCCATAAACCATCGACATACATAAAAAAACACTTACAGAAACATTCCAGTCACGTTTGAAAATTAACACAATTCTTCCTTTAACTCGGCAGACAAGCTAATGACACATACTTGACATATATTGTTCTTTTTTTGTTTATTTCGACATCTGCAAGGGTTTTGTATTATTTTATTGTTCATTTCCGTTGTACATTATTAGCTATAATTTATTGAACATGAATACAAAAAATGTTAAAAGATCCGTTCATGTGTTGCTACATTTCAAATGAGTAATAAACAAAAATCTTTTTTTAATGTGGCAACTCAATCAGCTGTTACTGTCGCAGTCCGGTATTGGACGCTGTCTGCTTTATGATAATCTCTACGAGAATTTGAAGTTGTAATATGATGCTGGTTTTCGTGTAGACGGTCACAGATAAGAAATAAGTTAAACAGATGTCAAATTCGTTTTTGCCTAGAGAATCGCCATGTTTAACACGTTGAACTCCAAATGACCGACAAACAATAATTTTTCTATTGTGGCTCGTTATTTGGCAGTTAAGGTTATTTTCCTGTAAGCTTTAAAGTGCAATCAAAATTTGCAGCTCTTATTATTCTACGTCTCTTTCTTCTTTTATAAGAGAAAAAGGTGGCATTAGCCTAAATCTAGTTTATTGTTGTTGTTGTATTGTTGGTGTTGAAGCCGACTCCAACATAATTGGGAAAGGCTAGGCAGATGATGATTTAACACCAATTGACTGGACTCCCATAAACGCGTTGTCCCAAAGGAATGTTCAATTTTGTTTCCCGGATGAATTACAAGAAAAACCTCAAAATAAAGAAGGAATGTTCTTTTTTTTAAAGAATGATCCTTTTCTATTGGTAATTTGTCGACAGAAAAAAAACTTGGTTTCAAGTGTTGTAAATAACAGCCGAGTTGAACCGAGTACCTAAATATCTAAAATTAAAATTGGAACGGCTAATCCGAACAAAAAAAAAGTTTTTTTTATTAACAGGCCCAACTTCATATTCCCCCCACCATTTGCGAATATTTATCTTATTAACGGCCCGCCATTCGTTTTCATCGCTTCAATTACGATCTTAGATCACGCCTAAATGTTTAGATTAAGAATAAATTTAGTAATTATTTTAACAGTAACTATGATGTTGTGTGCTGTTGTGAAGTCTGTCTTGGGCGTCACTGATATCGACGAAAGAAAACATCGTGAGGAAACGGAGACTTATAAATTTATACTAGCTGTGCTTCACGGTTTCACCCGCTTCTTCGCCTGAGTCACTCATATCTTCCAGCTGATTTACTTAAAACTATTGTTGTGCCCATTGTTAAAAATAAGACTGGAGATGCGAGTGACAAGAGCAACTACAGGCCTATATCCCTGGCTACCATCATTGCAAAGGTGTTGGACAGTCTGATTGATCAGCAGTTGGATAAGCATTTAACACTCAACGACGCCCAGTTTGGGTTTAAGCCACATTTATCCACGGAAACAGCTATACTATGCCTGAAACAGACTGTTCAATACTATGCAAGTAGGAAAACACCTGTATATGCATGTTTTCTGGACCTCTCCAAGGCTTTCGACCTTGTATCTTATGATTGCCTATGGAGGAAACTATCAAATGTTAAGAACCTCCCAAGCGATATCATTAGGATGCTAAAGTATTGGTATAAAAACCAATACAATTATGTTAAATGGGCGGGCGTCCTGTCGGCTGCATACGGGTTGGAGTGCGGTGTAAGGCAGGGGGGAATCAGCTCACCCAAGCTATTCAACCTATATGTAAACGAACTGATCTGTGAGCTCAGCAATACCAATATCGGGTGCTCCATTGACGGGCACTGCGTCAATAACATCAGCTACGCGGATGATATGGTATTGCTAAGTCCATCGATCAGTGCACTTAGGAGGCTTCTTCGCATCTGTGAGGACTATGCAGTGGCTCACGGTCTTAGGTACAATGCGACCAAGAGCGAACTACTGGTTTTCAAAGCGGGAAACAAATGTTACAATACTGTCCCACTAGTGACCTTGGGGGGCGCTCAGCTTTCCAGGGTCACGAAGTTCAAATACCTGGGGCATTGGGTCACTGATAGTTTGTCCGATGATGTGGACGTGGAGAGGGAACGCAGAGCATTGGCAGTTCGATGTAACATGCTGGCTCGTAGGTTTGCACGTTGTACTAGGGAGGTGAAAATTACGCTCTTTAGAGCGTATTGCCAATCTATGTACACGTGTGCCCTATGGGTCAGCTATACAAAAAGCTCGTACAATGCTCTGCGAGTCCAATACAATAACGCCTTCAGAGTGATGTTGGGGCTGCCACGCTTTTGCAGTGCATCGGGGATGTTTGCGGAGAATGGCGTGCCAGATTTTTACGCACTGATGCGGACACGGATAGCATCCCTGATGCGGCGAGTGCGTGACAGCTCTAACAGCTTGGTGGCTATAGTAGCCGACAGGATGGATAGTCCAATGATGTGGCAATGGATGACCAGTCATCGTGCTTCCTTCAAATATTTAAAATAAGATGTTTTGTGTTTTCATATATGTATTGATGTTTTGTGTATAATATTGTAATGTGTGTTTTTCTATGGACTTATGGTCTGAAATAAATGTTATTATTATTATTATATAAGTAAACGTGACGTTTTTCAATCCGACTGCTGAGCTACAGAGATTGTTGTTTTCATACATACAAAAAAACGAACTCTTCAGCTTTATAATACATACATACATAAGCTGACGCCAGTGTTTCCATGGGGGTAGGCAGAAACTACATAACGCTACCTGCTACGATCCTTACATACTCTTTTTGCTTCGTTTACTTTCATAATCCGGTCTTACACGCACGCTCGTTGCGAGTACTAACGCTTTAGTACATAAATATGAGTATGCCAATCCGCCCTGAGCTAGCGTAGTGAGCAATGAACATGCCTTCTCTGTATAAGAAGAGGCAGGCCTTTGCAGTGGGACTATAATAGTCTGGTATTATTATGATGATATCATGTGGATATATTGGATGTACTTAGACGATTTAGTTTACAGACCACATTAAAGGTACCTAAAGCATTTTTGGTTCAAGTATTTCATTCATAGAATATTTATTACAGCATCATTTCCATCAGCCAGACACTTCATTATCATTTCAGCACTGCAGAGCCATTACATTGTAAAATATTCCTAATAACATTTTTACATTTTTCACCTTGCGCGCTTTTCAATTTCACTATCTTATCCGTTGGTCAAGCATTAAACATATGCTTAACATAGCACACCTAAATAAATAATACCCTGGAATCCGTATAACAATTGATAGACAGTACAGTTGCTGTCATTCGTCTTAATAATAGTTCATTGGTCTGATGTGAGTGGCCGCGTGTCTGTAGCGCGCTTTATTTTAGATCTGTGGGCCTTGAAAAGGGCGAGATGTGTTTGATGTGTTAAAAAGATATTTGACAGTTAATTGGATTTTAATTTTAGTGTGTCGTGGCAGATTTAATGGGTCTGGATCAAAAATATAGGCGGTGTTGATCTTTATAAAATACTGTCTCGTTGGGCTAGTGGTGAGAAGCACTACTGCTGCATCGGGAATTTGGGTGTATTGGTAGAGGAAGACTTCTGTCTATCCCTCCGCGGAATAAAGGCGTATGTTATGCTATGATTTCTTTATTAGCTGTTTAGTTTCGCGCCAAAGTAAGAAATGGGTTAAATTCCTGTTTGATTATAAGACAGCTAAACATCTAGAAGGATGTAGCGCACATCTCCTTTGCAATGCGACGACCGATGTGGCGCGGCGGGCGAAGGTCCGACTGCGACGCAAGATGTTGCGGGTTCGATTCCCGCCTTGGGACAAATGTTTGTACGATCTGCAAATATTTGTTCCGAGTGTTCTGGGTATTTCCTATGTATAATAAAAATATATATCTATGTAATATATAGTATTAAGTATATCAGTCATCTAGTACCCATAACACAAGCTCTGCTTAGCTTGGGGCTAGATGATGCTGTGTGGATTGTCCAGCATTATTTATTTATTTATTTATTTAATGCACTATGATAGTGACAGTTTACAATATTGGCACTTGTGGTATAAATAATTCAATATACACAATGGAAGGGTACGCACTAACTGATAAATTACTTCAGCACATGATTCTGCGTTGAAATTGTAATATACAATTATGCTATAAAACTAACTATGACGACACGGTTGGCGCAGTGGTTGAGCCATCGGCTGCTGCGCCGCGTGTTGTGGGTTCGATCCCCGCACGGAACAAATATTTGTATGACCTACAGGTAGTTGTTCCGGGTCTGGCTGTTTGTGTATGTGAGTTTAAATGTTTGTAAACGCACCCACGATACAGGAGAAATTCCTAATGTGGGGCAACGTTTTTTAAAAAATAAAAATAAAAAAAATAAAAACTATACATAGTAACAAAAACAAAAAAAAAAGCCTACCCATCAGGCGTCAAAGTACTCCTCCGCATCGCTGTCATATGGAAACGTGCCCAAAATACGAGTACTGGCAGTATTGGCACGTTGGATGGCAATACTAATTAATTAGGCAAATTTTTAATTGACTTTTTCAAATTTCTACGTTTTTTTCGTTTTACTTCAAACTGTAACTGACTCGCCAATGTCCGTATTCCCAATCGCCATTCTAAAACATGCTAAACAAAAGTAAATATGTACCTAAATGAATCATAACAAAACACAAAATACCGTCAGTTCACCGAGCCGTAGCTAAAGATTCCTATACTTGTAGTTTCCTCTATAAATCAGATTGCAACAGGTGCAAAAAATACTAGCCATGTAACGTATTTATAACAGTTTTGACGTTATTTCATATTAATGGGCCGATAAAAGAAAATATTTTCTTTTTTTTTGTGGTAGGTATCGCGTACTAGTTTCTATGCTGGATATAGGATTTTAATATGATTGTTATCGTAAGAGTATTGAGAGCTAGGACGTTCTTTGCTTGATGTGATCGGAATTCAATTATTATTTTTTAATTTCGAAAACGTATCTCAATCCGCGGTGTAAAACTGCCGCGTTTGATTCGCCCTCTCAGGGTAACAGATTGGAAACTTGACCATTGATCGGTTACATACAATGATCGATCCCCAGATTTGGATTGAGATACGTTATATATGGTAAGAGAGCAAAATCAAACAGCTGTCAATATACAACATATTATGAATGCTGACCACAACTAATACATTAAAACCGGCCAAGTGCGAGTCGTACTCGCGCACGAAGGGTTCCGTACCATTATATATAAAAACGACCAAAAAAATAACGTTTGTTGTATGGGTGCCCCCTTAAATATTTATTTTATTCTGTTTTTTAGTATTTGTTGTTATAGCGGCAACAGAAATACATCATCTGTGAAAATTTTCCTAGTAACATTTCACGGTTCATGAGATACAGCCTCGTGACAGATAGACAAACGGACGGACGGACAGTAAAGTCTTAGTAATAGGGTCCCGTTTTGCCCTTTCGGTACGGAACCCTAAAAACAACTATTGTTGTCACTGATCTATTTCCCACTGAATAACTTTAAGCCGTAGCAGAGTCTATAATCGTAAATATTGAATGTCATTTGGCAAAATATATCCATTGACATTCTTTCTCACGTTACCATTCCACACCGGGTATCAGATCCTGCTTATAACATTCCCCGCTTCCTTTGTGGCCCCAACAGACACTGCCGTAGGTTGACTAGACCACTGGACTGATTGTGGAAATACCACCATTGACCAACGGTTATAGCATAATTACTTGTTTCCTGACCACTATTACTTAATAGTAAGAAAGTTTTATCATGAAATTAATGTGAATCATTTACGGTAAGTGTGGTAGTTGTTTGTGCTTCCGCTGGGGGTCTGCATAAAGCAATATAGTTAACGGCACGGATCTTGAGCGCTGACCTTGAGTTGAGCAGTTTTTAAGTAGAAAGTGCATATGCGCGACCCCCACTTCTGCGTCCAGCGCTCAAGGTCCGTGCGTCAATTTTTTGACTTTGACGACCGATGTGGCGCTGCGGGCGAAGGTCCGCCTGCGACGCAGCAGGTGGCGGGTTCGACAAATGTTTGAACGATCTACAAAGATTTGTTCCGGGTGTTCTGGGTATTTGCTATGAATGATAAAAAATATGATCTATACTATGTATTGTATTAAGTACATCAGTCATCTAGTACCCATAACACAAGCTCTGCTAAGCTTGGGGCTAGACGATGCTGTGTGGATTGTCCAGCATTATTTATTATTATAATTTATTAATTACTCGTCTTCGCAGTCATCGTCTCGTCGTCACTTCATAATCATCTGCTAATTCTTCCCCTAATTATGTCGGGGTCTGCTTCCGGTCTAATCGTATGCAGTGTAATACCAGTTTTTTACATGGAGCGACTGTCTTAGTAATACACGACGCAAATAATAAACAAAACGCAATTTTGGGTAAGTTTTAGATTGAAAAACTCAATAAGCAATCTCTTGGTGACCGTATGACGTCAGCGATGATGCAAAGGAAGAATATTTATGAAGAAAAGGGTGTGTAGATTGTGTGAAAGATGATATCATCTTTCACACAATCTACGCATCCATATTGGTATCC
This sequence comes from Phlogophora meticulosa, assembly GCA_905147745.2. NCBI lineage: Eukaryota > Metazoa > Arthropoda > Insecta > Lepidoptera > Noctuidae > Phlogophora > Phlogophora meticulosa. The sequence goes on along the minus strand of LR990543.1, from coordinate 2,401,773 downwards.
GTGGAACCAGTACCATAATGTCGGCTGAAAGATTTACTATATTAATATGTGAAGCGAGAACTTCGGATCTCTCTTATTAAGAATATTGCGCTCACAAAGGAGTGTTAGATTTGGTATAGTTTAAGTTTATATGAAGAAGAAGTAGAGAAAGCTAAAACGGTCGAATTACGACCACAGCTACCACTAGTATTTATAAGTAGACCGAATTAACCAACCAAAACAAATAAAACAGTAGATGCGCTTGATCTAAATAAAAAATCTAGTTATACATCTATCGATTTTTCTCCACAACTAGCGTGTCACTCCCACCGACTCTTTTAACAAAATGCCTGTTATTAATTTGACATTAGTATAGATACTATGTCGAACTGAGGCCATGGTTTATAGCCCCATAAAGCTTAACAGCCAGAACGCATAGCGTGCGCCATCACAGACCGAAATAACGGTGACTCCTAGTTCAGCTAATTGAAAATTTAATACAATAGGCAGAAATGTTCGCTGAAATACGTCGACAGTTTTATCACTTCGATGAAATACAGAAAACAATACGAAATTATAAACTTAGTGACTGTATCCGGGAGCTGGGCTCGTGGCTAAATAAAACAGCCGGTTATTTGAAAGTTAAGATGACTTGGCGAGGTTGGATCGTGGATGGGTTACCATGCATTATATACCGAGACCTCTGTGCCTCGGACAACATGTCAAGCAGGTGGTCCTGACTCTCATTCACAGATCTTTGACAGATGTTACGGGTAGGCAGAACCCCGAAAGTCTGACAAACAGTCATACGGAAGGGTATCGTGTGACCCAGATGCTGGATTGTGGTGATCTGATAGGCAATCACCAAGTGTAAAATACTGGTGTTCAGCTGCATCCGGGTAGATTGACGGCATTCCACGGCCTTTACCAAGTCCCTGTGCCTACTTTTGCCCTGACTTTTGATCGGCCTTTCTGCAAGAAAATCAGTTTCATCATCATCAGATACATCTCTGCGTAGGTTTTATGATACAGAAGAATGAGGACGCGAGATTGGTGTGATATTGATGATCCAGCGTCTCAGTCCACTGCAAAAACATCCCGGTTCTTAACCTTCTGCATCTACTCTGCCCCTTTAGGTCATCGGTCCCATATATTCCAACTATTTTTATACCAGTAATAGTAAGTAAAGCGTAACAAAAGTGATTGCATGTCAAACCACTATCAGAGATGCACCGCATACGATTTATATGGAAATGTAGAAGCGAAAATTGTTACAATTTATAATTTTTGAACAGTACACCTGTCAATATTCACGCGATGTACTGTGAATGTTTCAGACTGCCAGTAATACACTCGCGATCATAATTTTGTGAAGAAAACTATATATTTTTATCGTTTGTGGTTCCTAGGCTTGGCAAAGGTCTTCTCCTATATATAGCATTCCACTCTTATCTTTGTGTTGGTTTTCTGGTCCATCTGCCAGGCGTTCTTCAGCAACGTCAATATTTTTATCATTTGTGATTCCTCTGCTGGGCAAAGGTCTATCCCTATAGTCTTCCACTCTCGTCTTTCTGTTCGTTTTCTGGTCTATCTCCCAGGCCCTCTTCAGCAACGTCATCCAGCGTGACGACTTTACTTTTCATGTTGTGCTGCTATAAACTACAAGCCTGTCTAATAAATTGTCTTGCTGCAGGTCAATGGCTTCTTCTCATACAGAGAAAAACGAACATCAATCACCATAGTCGCTTTAACGATTTCAGTTAATTGAAATCGTCTTTTTTCGTCACCTTTTTATTGTTTGTAACATTAACTTTGAGAATTCCTACGTTTGTAAGTAAACCTTGAAATCTTTTCTTTTTCCTTTTCACATAATCTCTTAGTCATCACAACTACACCGGCAGAAAGGTATTTTCTCTTGTCGGATCCACTCAACAAAATCCATCCTATAAAAATATGCAAACCCGTACAAACCGGCATTTCAAACGATCAGTCAGATCAATCCATCTGTCAGTGTTCCAAGCCGTTACGTGCAGTGAATATTGCAGTCTATCTAGTATTTTTGATAGCTTCAGATCAGACGCCTGTTGACTGTTGAGTTTCAATATTGTTTTGTTCCAATTTTACTCGTAATGTTTTGTCTGTCAATATATCGTTCACCTTCATCATTGTCGATTAGGTATTTATAAGACAAAAGTCATTTGATTAAAATTGACATACCTTTGCGGTCTCCTCCAGTGAAAATTTACGGTTGCGGTTACGTCTAACCTGTTAACCACGTCCTGAGGTTAGACCAATTATACAGGCTGTCCGGCTATAGACTGATAAACTTTAACAGAAAATTAATACATGAACAATTTTACAAGAGCTCAGTATAATGGCGAGTGAAGCCGCCCTGGCCTGGCCGCATGTGTGACTGATCATCACTTGAGTACGGCTCGACTTTGCAATTGTCAAGACCATGTTTCCTTAACAGTGTTTTTTAATAATCCACCGGAAATGTCTAAAATTTGTATGGTAATAATAATCTCAACAACGAAATATGTTTCAAACGTGTTCAACACGATTTCCTCCCAAGATTTACTCGATCTACGGTATCAATTCGGTATCGCGCCCTACATTATAAAAACTGAAACAACATACCTATTTATCAGATAAGCCTCCTCATGCATGTATTAACATATTTACATATTATAATTTCTCTAGCTTCAGCGAGATCTAATCTGCCTTCAATCTGGGAAGGACCCGAATATTTAACATATTGAGTGTGTGTGTGGTCTAATCATAATCTTGTATATTTTAACTGAAACGGCATCATTTAATATCAGTTGGAGACCTATAGAAATATACTTTCTTGCATGGAGTGCCCAATTTGTTGTGTGGCATATCATAATCATGATCACAAAAGATGACAGCAAATTTTATGCTAATACTAAAATCATCATCTGCCTAGCCTTTTCCCAACTGTTGGGTTTGGCTTCCAATCTTACCGGATGCAGCCGAATATGGTATTTTACATGGAGCGACTGCCTGTCTGATCTCCACAACCCAGTTACCGAGCAACGCGATACCCCTTGGTAAGACTGGTGTCAGACGTTCGGGCTTCTGACAACCCGTAAAGAATGTCAAAGATCTACAAATGACAGCCGGGACCAACGTCTTAACGTGCTTTCCGAGGTACGGAGGAATCTCGATATGTTACGAACGGTCACTCATCCACAGACTGACCTCGGCAAGCGTAGCTTAACCTTCGATCAGCCCGTACGGCTGTTTTTATTTAGCCACGATCTCCTACTGATGCTACTACAAAAATATAAAAGATTATAACATACGCCGAACACGTTGCGTATTAAGCATTCTACTCGCTCGTCTGTTCAGCGTAGACTGACGGATGCTAATCAATTTCTGTCGTATAGGGTTGTACACTCCGTACAGAATCCGGCCGTTAATACGGACTTGCGTGTTTCCTAATTTCGCCTTTGTATAGCGTTGTCTTTGTCTGGTTGGTTCTGTGACAATCTCTTTCTTGTTGGCGTCCAGCCTATCAGGATGCAGCTGTATTAAACAAGGAGCTGCTGCTCATCAGACCAGTTAATGGGTAACACGTCAGCCCTTTCTAGTTGGTCAGTCTTTCGGGCTTCTTTCACACATTGAATAATAGGTAAAACAAGAAAATAAACTGGTGTTCCGTAAATAAAACCTACAAAGTAGATTCCAGTATCAGTACTTTGCTGGTTATTTTATTAATGCTCCTCCATAGTAAATTTTACAGTGTTTTATGTGTCGTTAGTTCTGACAAAGAACTTCTTGGCGGCAATAATAGTTAAATAAGAGTACTTATCGTTTGTAATTTCCCAAAATGGTCTTCCCTGAAACTTCGCCAAGATCACATGCTTCCAATAAATACTGAAACCTGCCAAAACCCTAATCTTTATTGCCAACACTTACACTTCTGCTTACCCCTCTGGACGCAGTTGTGTGGCGCCGGCGCTGATTATACGTACGATACGTAATGCGTAGGCGACGTAGCTTTTAGGTTTTAATGTATTTCTCTAGAACATTCGATATTTAAAACAATACGGTGTCATGTGTGACTTGTGTAAAAGAATTGTTATGAAAACTTTTTGGTTTCGTATGATTGATTTTTTGCTACCGAGTTCTGTCCCAAACTATAGTTATTTTGCACTAGTGTTTTTAGAAGTCAGTTTTAATTTCCATTGCTGGACATAGGCCAAATATTGCTACAACATTCGGCTCGCGCTCCTTGCAAGGAGCGCGAGCAGTCTACTACCTCCACTACTTAGTAAACTTAACTGCACTGCTGAACTTAAACTTAACTAGCCATAATAGGAGCCATCGCTCTTATCAAGACCTCATCCTTGAAAGACTATCCTCATTTTGATCTTAGTCAACATATACTTAAGCCTAATTTTACCAAAAAAGAGCAAACGCGATCAGCACATCTGAACCTAGTGCAAACGCTGTTAGTGTCAAAATTCCACACCAATGAAGACAGAATTAGAAAGAGAATCATTTATTTGTTAAACAAAGGTATACATATTAAGGATCTTATAAAAAGTAAAGGTTCTTGCTATGTTTTGTCGAATTAGAATAGAAAAAGCCAATTCGAATGACACATAAAATGTCAACTGAAATAAAAGATTACGAATAATAAGAAATGCTAATAAAATTAAAAATCATAAAAAAGAAACAAATATTCGTATTAAAAAGTACCTTTTAAATACATATTTCATCTACACTGTAATAGCATTTGTCAAGTAGTATCCCCTTCAGGGCCATTTTAAATCTATTTAAAGACATACCCTTGATTCTATCAAGTAGTTTAAAAAGACCCCGAATAAATTGGTATAAGGGCAAGATGATGAGTTTGTTATAAATTTTGGGAGCAAAACCAACTAAGCTCCTCTTCAATAGTGCAGTTTTGCAACACCAACTAAGCTCCTCTTCAATAGTGCAGTTTTGCACTTGATCAAGCATAGCTAATTCTGACAGATCTTCAGTTTCATCGGTGAAATGAGCCTTATAGCCTATCTTCATGAGATTTACGATTCCAAACAGCCAATAGATACCTACTTAACATAACATGGTAAATGAATGATTAAATAATGATGTATTTACATAATGACTTCATTCTAATCCGTTTGATTTATTTTACGATCTTATCTCTTTGTCTTTTTTTGAGGAAACGTGTAGACCGTGGCTGTTTTAATTTAATGCCGGTTTTATTGTGTAGTTTTTAGGAAAACAATAAATTAGGTCATCATTGCTACGTCAGTGCAGAAAGTCTCATTGATGAAATACAAGCGACATCTTACATGTGTGCACAGTAAACAGTCTTAGCGTACAAATACGTTTCAATAACCACGAGGCGAGATTATAGGACCGTTACCTGATTTTGAGCTGAACAGTAGTCGATTTTGGTAAGTGCTTTTGCGCCAACTTACCCCCGCTACAGCACCCAGCGCTCAAGATCCGTGTCGGTGCTTATACGACACTAATACACATTTATATTCGGTTACCTAGTAACAGATTTCTAACAATTTTTCCAGGCACTGATCTTGGCTTAAAAATCACAGACAGACTCAGTTTGCCAAATAACCATATAACAAGATTTGATTGTTTTTATGTTTGTTTGTAATAGATAAACTCATAAACTACTAAACCGATTTTCAAAATTCTTTCATCTATAGAAAGCTACGAGAACACTCTAATGGCAAAATGGAAAAAGACATGCTGCGTCGATCCCAAATAAATTTGGATAAGGGCAGGAGGATGATGATGAGGCTTAGGTATCATAATATATGCTATGCTATCAAAAATATTCGAAACGTCTTCGACAGCCCTAATTCGCTAGAACAAGACAGACATCGACCTTTGGTATTCACGAAACTCAGGTATTCAAACAGTATAAGGTTATTTTTAGCTGCCTAAAAATTCTCTACGTATACCTACTTCTATCTAAGCTATTAGTTATTGGTTGTATAATGGGATAGACTAAACTATGAGCGCGTTGAGTTTATCATAATAATCAGTAGTTCAGATCCAGCAAGCTTGGTTTATAAGATTATCGGTTTATATTCCGCCATTACTGTTCCTGCCTGCGTCGTTGGTCTATTCACCAGACCATCGACACAGGCAGTAGCCCTTGTAACCACTAGACTCTATTGGTTGCAATTGCTACTGCTGAGTATGAGGCCCTGGAATCGATTTCCAGGTCGAACAAAGGGTTATTGGGTTTTTCCATCCGGAATTTCTCAATAACAATCCGGGATATGTGCTCGGTTTATGGCAATAGACCCCCTATTACATGGAACTTAACCATAACTGGCTTAATGTGAGGCTCGACTACTAACTAGTGGCGTATGACGTCCACTGAACCGCACTAGTTTTGTGAGATAGATTCTGCTCACAGCCAGGCTGAGAGCAGCAACACCACATAACATCACGTCTGTAATTCCTGAAGGGTTATGCAGAGCTGTAAATATAGTAAACCCACATTTCGCCAGTTATTTTTCAGTCCCATGTTATAAGGCACGAGCATATTGCCATGAATTGGGCACAACTCCAGACTCCGGATTGCTGAAAAACACTTTATCAGACCTGGATTTCAAACCCAGGACCTTATGCTCACCCCATAGTGTAGTGAAGATATAAACAGAGATCAAACAACACCACAACCTTGGCCTAGAATCTCCCATCTCCACGAAACTCCTCAAACAGATCAATTACAATATTTGCCCGCCACTAATACCAGAAACAAACATGATCTTTCGCCAAAATCTTTATCTATCATCTGTCATACCCGATCCATACACGGGACTTGGGGAGGTCTAATCCCGAATATTCAATATCCCGGCTCTTTCCATTAGCGTTAGATTGATATGGACTTGTGATCTATTGTCGGATCACATGTAATACCCTTTTTATTGTGCCTGTGTAATATGTAATTCGGTAGGATTAGGTTCGTGGATTTGTATTAGGAGTGTGTAATGAATTTCGTGTGAATGTGTCTTCGTGTTGGTAGTTGGACAATACTACGATCGTTTTCGTATAACATTTAATTCTCATAATGAAGGACGAACTTGGACTTATTTTGAACTAGATTTTGCCCGCGACTTCGTCCGTGTGAATGTCGGTGATTGTGGATGCAAACAAAGTCGCGGTTTAAACTTATTAAACATCCTATGTCCTTCCCCAAGATATGATCTATCTATCCGATCAGCCATTTAGTCGTAAGAAGGTAACAACTAAACAAACAAACGAGAGTTACTTTCGCATTTATAATAGTAGAAATATAAGTCTGAAATCGCCAATCCACTTTAAGTCAGCGTGGTGATTAATGCTCGTGGATTATCTGTATGAGAAGAGGCTTTTGCCCTGCAGTGGGACAGTAACAAGCTGGTTGTATTTTTATATTATTTCTAAAAGTATCAAAATCAACAGCGCAGACAAATCACGTCATTTTTTGTCCGTATTTTTTCGAAACCTGAAAGCGCCTGCACTGGAGGCTCTGAAACTTTTCAAATATATGTCGGTGTTGTTTCTTTTTCTAACTTTTCGTCCTAGTTATGCTAGCTCCAAAACCCGCTGGGCTACTGTAAAAGCAGCCTATAATATAACTTTATAGGTAAATCGTCCGTCAAAGCGTTTACTGACAATGAATCCTCATGTTCGTCATCGAATCTTTTTGTGCAGCTGCTGACAAAGACAGAAATGGGATTATTTCACGCTATTTTTGTCCAATCTTTGAGTGGGAATCTCTCTTTGATAGTTGATTGTACTGGGAGAAGTGGGAGACGATGGAAGGATGTTGTCATGGTAACTGGTGGCCGTTTTGGGAGCAAAGGTGGATTAAGGACTATACTTATGAATGGTCGTGTTGTGCCGTACAAAGGAAATGATGGATGCCATCCAATGTTTCGATTCTTTTATCAAGCATTTTGAGTTGACTGGAAGCCTACCCTGTATTGTAGACCTATCATCTGCTTAACCTTTTCCCAACTATGTTAGAATCGGCTTTCAGCCTAAATTGATGCAACTGAATCGGGTATTGTTTACATGGAGCTACTGCCTATCTATCTTTCTGACCACCACAACGCAATGACTGGGTAAGACGATAGGCCCTTTGGCAAGAGTATTTGTCAGACTTTCGGGGTTCTTACTACCCGTAGCGACTGTCAAAGATCTACAAATGACTGAATGTGCTTTCCGAGGCACTGACGGGTCTCTTTATGTCATGAATGGTCTGTATGGTCAACCATCTGCGGACCTTCGATCGACCCGTGGTGCGGCTGTTATTATTTAGCAACAAGCCACTCTCCCTTGTAGAAACAATACAAGTTATAAAACAATCTGTAATATTTTGTACCGACTTATGTTCCTGTTGGAAAACTGAACACCGGGAAATAATGTGAGCACTGTAATTTATAATAAGTGGGTAAAAACAAGCACAATGATTCAGCTCATTAAGTTTGAACTAGATTGTGAAGCTAAATTATAAATTATATTTATTTCTCTAAACAAGTTTTTTATCACTTTCGTGTGTAAAAAAATATAATTAAATCAGGTCCATGTTTCCATCTACTGTGAGAAGAAACACAGAGACGAACTCAGAGGTCGCAGTCTCTTTTAAAGTCCAAACATTATCTACGTCACATCAATCATCATACTACATCGACATAATCATCATACTACATCGAAGAAATAAAACTCAAAGAGCGAATGCCTATAAAAGGCAACGAGAGACAGTCCAATTCTATTAAGATTCACGAAAACTTCATGGACGACAAGTTACCACAATAGGAAATAAAATATTCATATTAATATCAAACACTGATGTCACCGAAGTAAAAATAAAAGTTGTTGAACACTAAAAAGGTTTCTAATAAAATGGTTGAGTTATTGCAATGGTTTTTCAATAACAACGGAGATTTGGGAATGGAGGGTGTTCGTTGCTCCAAGGAAATGTCTTGAATGAATATTCTGCAAACAAATGCAGCATTGGACGTGTTTTATAAATTTGGCGCGGGATTTTATTGTAGGCGTATATTTTAGTCGCGGTTACAAATCCTCCACTGTAAACTGGCATGCCAAAGGCGTATTTTCGCACGAATTTGATTCATGAAAATACGTTCGAAGACGCACCGAAAGCCTGGCAACCAGTCTTACCAAGGGGTATTGTGTTAACCAGAAACTGGATTGTGGAGATCAGATAAGCAGGCGCTTCATGTAAAATACTGGTATTCAGCTCCATCCAGTTAGACTGGAAAGCGACCCCAACAACAGTTGCCAAAAGGAAAAAAAAAAAAATCAAGGGTTAATTAAGGTTAATTTTATTCCGTGGTGCTAGGCAACTGAGCGTAACCTGGTTGTAAACGTCTCTTTGTGCCTATTGGCCTAGCACTGTTCTGTATCCTGCTTTATATGGAGGGAAGTTGAAATTATATATTTTTATAACTCCTCCGCTGTGCTTTTCTGGTTAATTTCGTTGCGGGATCCAAGACAATTCAATCGCTTCTCCGGTACTCGTCGGGCTTCATTGTCTCGCCGCTTTTCTGGCAGTCGCCACTGTTGATTCTGGTTTTCAGGAGTTTTTATTTGGGAATAGAGTCGCGGGCTTGTCCCAATTAAAAAGACTGGCGGTCAGACATTCGGGCTTCTGACTACCCTTAATGACTGTCAAAGATTTAAGACTGTGTGTACTAATTGGCAATAGTAGATATAATATAGTATACTTAACAGTGGTTATTCTAAAGAGAAACCGGTAGGAATCGAGTTGCATATAATCTTCTTCCTGTTAAAAACCATAGTAGTATATAGATTCGCATGACCGAAGCCAGGGCAGTCCACTAGTGTTTAATATTGTATTATTGTTGACAAGTTCTTCAAACAGAGGTCTGCAATAAAACGTGTTTTTAATGTTTTAGTAGAAATATTTGAATGTTTTAAGTCCAAAAGGTATTTGTGTACTACTTATATTCGTTTTACGACTGTTGAGTAGTCCACGTGTTTATAATAAAGTATGTGGTGGCCGTGACGTCATGCAGGGCGATGACTACTAGTGTCCCAACGTAGTTTTAAAGCTCTTTATGGCTTAGCAATTGTTTATTTGTATCACATACATATACATATCATCACGCCTGTATTTTCTGAAGGGTTGAGCAGGGTGTACCTACAGTACAGACACATTTCACCAGTTATGTTTAAGTCTTCCCAAGTCTTTGGACATAACTAATAAATGAAAATAAAATATAAAAGCCTATTGCCATCAACCGGGCACTCGTCCAGACTCCGGGCTGGTACTGAAAATTCCTAATGAAAAATCCCAATATCACAATGCTTGTCCGTGGAATTGAACCCAAAATGAACCCATGCTTAGCAGTCGCGTTGGAGACCTAAAACATTATTTGTTTTTAAGGGATTTAAGTCCGTCTCAGTCAAATCATAAAAAAATACTAGATTATGAGCTTATCCATTACAAACAAACAAAAATATACAAATCATTCCTCTTCATAACGTTAGCTTAGTACCGATAAAGTCTAGGATTTAAAATACTGGTGTCATTAACCACCTCAGTCAACCCCCGCTTAATGTAACTGGCGCATCAAGTGGTTTCCGAACAACAAGTTCAGTTAAGATCGAGTACGTTCACTCGTTTAGTGCACTGAATGAATGAATCGAATCGAATGCAAATTTAACGTTGATTGATTCGTACGTAAACTCTCGAAGTACCACGGAAATTAACGAAGTGGAATATATTGAGTTTTCGTTTTATGGTAATGGTATTTTGTAGTGGAGTTTTGAATTATTAAATTTGAATGCAAAAATACGTTTTACGAGCCTGTTTTATTCATAGTACTCTATTCATAGTTTCATGCATGGATGTCTTTACTTGGCTAGTTTATAAGCAATTTAACGTAAACCCTACATATTGTACTGCTCCTGGGTCCTACCACTGGTCCTGGGTTAAATTCTCGGTTCGGGTAAAGTGTTGTTGGGTTTTTCCACCTGGAATTTTTCAGTAACAGCCTGGTCTGGATTTGTGCCCTGTCAGTGGCAACAAACTCGCCCCCTATTACATAGGACTTAAACATAACCGACGAAATGTTGGTATAGATACTATGGTACCTAACCCTTTGGGAAATACAGGCGTAATGTTATGTGGTTTTACCCAACATATTATATTGGTTCCATGCAGAAATAATGTAGGTGATTTTTACAACAACATTCAGCAGCATTCTTAAAACAGTGGCAGAGAATTTGTATTCGCCCAGTTTGAGAAACTGCTAAGAATCTTACCTTTTCTGTTTGCTTCAAACTTAAATAAAGGTTAATTAAGAAATTATCAACTCTAGTTACAAGGTATCGGTACTAAGACTAAGGATATTTGCTGTCCAATTTAATACATTTGAGTTTGAATTTAAAATAGTATATAGCGTGGGAAAACATCAAAGAAATGAAACCCGACTCTATTTGACTTAACCCGTGGGCTAAGGCTACATAGCTAAGTGTTTATCGAAGCATCATTCTTAGCTAGATCAAGCTTCCCGATAAGGGCTCCTTCAGTTTCCTTTTGTAGAAACTTCAAAGTCCGGATGGACTAATCCCATTCACTTCTTAATCCTTCTTAACATTACTTAATGCTGCAGTATTTTTAAACTTTGGTATAAATAAAAATACTATTCACCTTTAAACTCGAATATAAAATAACAACCGGGTCGTTGATCCCTCAAGTACACTAATCCACACAAGTTTCCCTCCATATCTTTCCCGAATAAATCCGAGTAACAATATTTATATTCCGGCCGATTTTTTTTTTGATTTTCGGTCGGTTTTTGTTAAGCAAAAGTAAAAGACAAGAAATCTGATATCAGATTCAAATGAACATATTTTTTGTCACATAAATCTGCGTGTGTGCACTCATGATGATGATGATACGTTAGAAGCTATATAAGTGTACGATTTGAAATGGTCCTATAGAGAAAAGCCGCACGATTACTTTAAAATTATCTTTTACACACCGTGTTATTTGGTATGGGAAGTCAGAGTAGATAAAGTGACACAGAAAAGCGAGATAAAGCATTTTTTCTGAAGTCTGATGTCAAAAAATCTGTTTGCCTTGTAGCCCAAAAGTAGGCTACTTATTTTCCATGCTAAAACTCTTAAGAGCTGGTGAAACGGCAGGACACAGCTTGTCACTGCTGAATTATTTTTTATTGTGATTCACCCCAGAGATTTGTGTTTGACCATGGGCGTAAATAACGAGATATTGTGATATTTTGGCCGAAAATTATACGCAATAACCGATACCGAAATTCGGTCGTCGTCTAACCCCGATCAAAACAGAATCTGTTTCCTCGACTGTACGATGTACGCGTAAAACTAAATAGATATCTTCTTTAACAATCTTCGCTACGATAAAGTTTATTGTGATTTGTTCGTACTTACAAATATATATTGTAGCTATCATGAAAACCGTTTATTTTCGGTAGAATGCTATAAAGTTTACCCCGTCTGCCCGTCTGTCTGAACATTTAAATTGGTTTAAATAAGAATCTGTGGTTTATTTTTATCGCTTAAACGTATGTTTTGGTGAGGCTGGCCGTTAATTCGTTGTATAAATAAATAAAATAAAATAAATATTGCTGGACAATCCACACAGCATCATCTAGCCCCAAGTTAAGCAGAGCTTGTATTATGGGTACTAGATGACTGATATACTTAATACAATACATTACATAGATATATATTTTTATTATATATAGCAAATACCCAGAACACCCGGAACAAATATTTGTAGATCGTACAAACATTTGTCCCAAGGCGGGAATCGAACCCGCAACCTCTTGCGTCGCACGCGGACCTTCGCCCGCCGCGCCACATCGGTCGTCGAAACCTGTTGATTGTATCTGTTATAACTTTATAAGTGAAATTACTGGCGGCACGATTAGCGCAGTGGCTGAGCGATTGGTTGCTGCGCTGAGTGTCGCGGGTTCGATTCACGCTCAGAAAAAATATTAGTATGTTCTACAGGTAGTTGTTCCGGGTCTGGCTGTTTGTGTATGTGAGTTTGTAATAAAAATCTGTAATAAAAAACTGGTTGTTAATGTTATTTTTTTTTATTTGTTTCAGGTAAGTTTTGGTGGGCTTCGTAACAACGTCAATGAAGTGTCTTGAAGATACCTCATGTTAAGTAAAGCTAAGTAAAATGTGAAGGTAGTCTGCAAGTCCGTGGTACCAATAACCAGTATAAGCTGGTCTCGCGTTCTATTAATACTCCGTACTACGCCAGGCCAGCTCATGGTGAAAGTAATATTACTGACAGTGAGCCGCCTTCTGTATTGCCAATATAATACTATAGCGTTTTCTCATGTCGGGAAATCAATACAGGGTGCAGAACAATTTCAACGGCGGGTTGTCCAGAATAGGGATGTCCTAGGTAAAAATATATTAAGTATATTTCGTCCGTCAATAAGATTACCAAAAAATATTGAACAAGTATTTTTTGCTTACTCAAATCAATAAAAAGTGACAGTGGTTATAGCACATCAAAGTTCAGTAGAAGGGGCTTGTGACATCACTGTTACGTTATAAGTGTAGCACTTCGTGACGTCACGCGCAATTTCAACGCACTATTTGGAGATGATGAATGTAATTTTATTCTACCATTTCTCAGAACGTATTCTACATATTATAAAACAAGCCAATTCTCTCGAAACATTTCCTGCTCTAATTACCGTTTTCCGTACATTTTAAAACAGTGTAAAGTTTCAACAGTTTCCCGGAACGCACTGATATGTATCCTAGTGGGTACAGGAACCACGGTGTTAACTTGCTAGCTTCGTGCAAACACATGCGTTTAGTTCATGCTCTATTTTGTTCTGGCACTAGCTTTTGTTTGTGGCTTCATTTGTGTACAAAAATAGATTGTGGACATTACTTTTACGATCGAATAAAAAAACAGGATCAAAAATCCAATTCTGCTCAAAGAATATGGACTAACAAAAGGGATTTATAAGACAGATGTAAGCTGAAACGCCCCGGGAGGGGACGCCATAGAAGGACATACACTGGCCTTATTGGTAATATTCTTCAAAAAGGATAGGTGCATAGTAATCGCAACCGGCGAGCGTTTATGACCAGATGTATGAACGTATACGAAGCGCAAGCAGTATGTAAGGATCGTTCGATCGGTTCTCCACTTTCTGTCTAACCCAATGAGAAAAAACATGAGTTCAGGTGTTTATGTTTGTGAATTACGACTCGTTCTCACATTATTTTGACACATAACAACCTGCCGAGCCTTTTTCCGACTATCTTGAGGTCTTCTTCCATTCTAACTAATTATAAACTAAATTCTTATGCTCCTGCCCCTGTCCAAATTTATTTGGGGTCGGCACAACATGTCTTCTTCCATACATCTCTATTTGCCGTCATATCAATAGGCATCTCCTTTCTGGCCTTATCATTTTTCACACAATCCTTTATAGCAAGAATTATATTAAGCTTATAAATGATATGAATATGAAAAATTATTGTGTCTTTGTTCTTAATCTACTCTACTACTAAAAACGGATGCAGCTGCAATACTAGTATATTACATGGAGTTACTGCCTATCTGACCTCCACAACCTAGTTACTGGGTAACACAATAAGTACCTCTTGGTAAGACTGATTTTTAGACGCTAATATTCAAATAGTAAGTAATTGAAAGTACAGGTAAGTTTTGTTTATTTTAATATAAAAATGACTGCACCAAACCATAGTCGATTCAATTTGATTTTAGAACTAAATTTATCAAACTAGCTGTGAACTATGGTTTCCCCCGATCTTACGGGTCATAGCGCCTTTTTATATGGCATATAACTTTCTCCAAGAATTGGGCTATTATCAAATGCAAAACAAACAAACTCATCCCCTTTAGTTTTTAGTAGGTATACCTAGATAACATTTTTCCATTCGAATTTTGTAAAGAGACTCTTTGCCGATACGCATGTTTCTAGATAGACAACGTTCTACATTTATTAAAATATCAGACGAGGAGAACCAACCGAGGAAGGAACTAATTAAAACTCTGTTACGTGTCTAGGAAATCGTATAATACGGATATCATGTCTAGATTTCATAGACATATTCCCACACTATCTTTCATAGTGCTATTTTCTGCCACTTAAAGATTACTTAAGTGATCAGCCACATTGATTTCAGCACATTATCTCCTAGGAAAGTGCTAGGAAGTTTGAAGGTAGATGACGGTTGTAGATCGTACAAACATGCATAGATGATGGTGATGTAGAATCATTTTCATACCGTTGCTTTTTCTCGTGTTTTTTTCATTGAGAGTGAGAACCCCCTTAAAATACGCCAATGAATCAAAACTCACCCTAATCCAATTTACCTGTCAGTATTTAAGTTTGACCTCAAAACCGAAATAAATTCAAACTTGAATAGAACGCCTTCAATTCCAACGGAATTCTTGAGAGAAGTATTTAAAAATAACTTCCATTTTAGACACTTTCGCTATTGCAATATTCCGAAGTGCCACCAGGAATAGTTTTCTGCCTAACTTCGGCAGGTTTTTAGCTGTCTAGACTGAAGCTAAGTGCAACTGTAGTGAAGTGGCTGTTCTAGTTTGAACCAGAATATCTTATCAATCTTTTGTGCCGGTATTCGGAGCAGTTATAACAGGAGTTTGTAAAGGAATTGGGTCGGTTTTGGATATTTATACAGGTAGGGAATGTTTCATAGACGGAAATAGGAGGATGCATTAGGCTATTCGTTATACTGCATATCTACATATTATAATAAATCATCATCTGCCTAGCCTTTTCCCAACTATGTTGGGGTCGTCTTCCAGTCTAACCGGATGCAGCTGAATACCAGTATTTTACATGGAGCGACTGCCCATCTGACCTCCACAACCCAGTTCCTGGGCAACACGATGCCCCTTGGTAAGACTGGTTGTCAGACTTTTGGGCTTCCGACTACCTGTAACGACTGTCAAAGATCTACAAATGACAGCCGGGACCAACAGCTTGACGTGCTTTCCGAGGCACGGAGGAGTCTCGATATGTTACGAATGGTCACTCATCCACTGACCTCGGCAAGCGTAGCTTTACCTTCGATCAACCCGTTTGGCTGTTTTTTTTTTAGTCACGAGCTCCTCCTCATTTAATAATAAGTGACTGGGTAAAAGCTTGTCGTATAAAGAAATGGGATTATATGATTGGTTTTCGGAATGTTTGATTGGTAATTGGTCTTATCAATAGGAATTCTCTTATTAACAGCCCGGAGTCTGGATTTGTGCCTGGTTGGTGGCAATAGGCTCCCCCCTGTTACATGGGACTTAAACATAACTGGCGAAATGTAATTGCAAGCTGGTTTCTGGACTGTAGAGAGTAACTAAAAAAGTGGTTTCCGAGAGAAAAACGCTGGTAAAAACATGAATAAGTTGACTTTATACAAAATACACATTTTTGGGAGTGTTATATTTTAATTACGCTTGTAATTTCTTTTAAATTATTTTTTCTAATACTCATAGTTTCGAATTCACCTATACGGGGAAGAAAAACAAAAAAAAAACACGTGAATAAACTCTTGGAAACAACGTTGTTGCAGCAATAAAATTAAAACCAGAAAATAACTGCAAACAGTACTTATCGAGATCCCGAACTCTGCCTACCCACTCAATAAGAGAAAATTCCCGCAATACACCGGTACACTTTCAGAATTCTCATGAAGACTAAATATGAAACGCGATACAAAATTCTGCGAAAAGACAATGTCGCAGTCATAACACTGGTTATAATCCTGTGGACTTATTTTCGCATTCCGAGACACGTTTACATCACCTATATTTACCTTTATTTAACTATGGTCTTGAAGTATACCTTAAACACATGTTGTATTCAAAATATGCTACAACGTAGAATAAAGCTTTTTCTGTTAATGGTGTATTTGAGGCTGCCAGGCTCAAATGGGATTGGGCGGGTCACGTGAGCCGCATTAACTGCGACTTTTGGGCAAAAGTTACCACACAATGAGTGCCCGTAGATGGACGGCGCCGCCAAGGCCGGCCCAGAATGAGGTGGCGAGACGAGCTGGACGCGTACTCAGAGGGCTGTCACGATGTGGCGCGGGAAAAGAATACTTGAAAGGACTTGGTTGAGGCCTTTGCCCAGCAGTGGGACAGTATAGACTAAAAAAAAGGTTTATTTTTCTTTCGTTCTGCTCTAGTGTTTATTTCTTTAAGTATCGTTTAAAAGAACTGTTATCTACCTAACTAGCCAACTTCATATCTTAGTAAACTTTCTTCATTATAGAGATTAATGGTCGAGTAGAATCGGAGATATAAATGGCTTCTTTGTCATATACAACCCTATTTAAAGCCAAACTTCATTAAAACTCAGTTATTTCCGAATGACGTCGTTCCCCAAATTCCACATGTACAAAGCCGCGTGCAGAAGCTTGTGTTAATAATACATGCATTCACTGATAGATACAACACAGATCTTATGAATGAGAGAGCGTTAGATGCGTCCGTCAAGGTCGATGTCTCGAGCCAAAATAAACATTCTCATTGATGAATTAAATTTTTGAATCTTACGCGCAGGCGCGCTTAGCATTCTAGCTCTCTTTTTTATAATATACCCACGTTTTGTAAGATGAATTGATTTTTCGCTTGCATTTGATCGTTTCGTAAACATCTAGTTACTCGGAATAAGAAATGTATGTAATTTCTATTTTACTACAGAAAATGTTCCTACACTTTTATTTTATGATTTGTATATTTTTGTTGCAGTGTTTTATGTGTATTGGTCTTAAACAAAACGTAATGTATTGTTACACTTCCTGCTGTTAGTCATAGATTGAGAAAAATATGATGTTGAAGGCTAAAGGTTTTTGAACTGTAAATATTTATGATATTTTGCACGTCGAATACCGATCAATCATTGTGTATAGTTAGTTATTCTTATGAAGCTCAGCCAATACATAAAATAACATCAGCTTGATATTATCTCATTTCATGTGTCTTGAACAGAATCTCTCATTAGATTTCGGTCCCGCTAACGAGGATTTTTGCCATCATCGTATGTCAGTGGTGTCTCAAATTACCTTTGAAAGAAGCGGTAAATTATCTCCAAAGAAAATATTTTTTCCCAAATATGTTAAGTTCGGCTTCTAGTACCAGTATTTTACATGGAGGAGCTGTTTAGGTACTGACCTTCACAGCACAGTAACTAGTTACGATTCTCCTCGGTAAGTCAGACTTTCGGGCTTTTCTAGTTACCAGTAACGGCTGTCAAAACTCTAGAAATGACATCGGGGCCCAACGTATTAACGTGCTTTCTGAAGAGCGGAGTGTCTCGGTATACAATAGCTGTCGCCCATCCACAGACCGACCTTCACAATTTTTGCTTAACGTCGAAGATAGACTATTGCGGCTGTTATTACTAAGCCACGAGCCACTCAAAACTCCATCTCTAAATTACACAACGAAGTCAATCAAATCAAAGAACATTGTCTTCCCAGGAAAAGTAATCTAAATTCCGTGCTCTGTCCGTCAATGGCTTTCGTAACTACCCATTGTAAGTTTGCACGTGTTTTGTTCGAGTCGCGGCTGTCGACACTTGAAGCGCTGCTTATCTCACAGAGCTGGCGTTAACATAATCAGTTGCCGTCGAAATAACCTGTGTTGCATTCCGATATACACTAACGTTCGATATTCTATTTGTGATTATAAGCGTTTTGGTATCTGTGGTTAGGTGAATTCGTAGTTGCCCGCGAAATTCAAATTTTCATAGGTTTTGGCAATTGGAGAATTTTTAAGGACACTAATGTCCTTAAAAATTCTGTTTGGTCCAATAATTGTATTACACAAAAATACTGGACACGTATTTTTTCTTTTGTCACGTAAACCAAAAATGATGACGATATAGTGCGTTGACATTTCGCTTGACGTCACACCGTGTTACAGTTTTTACATGAAAGTGACGTCACATGTCCCTTCTTCTGAACTTTGATGTGCTATATATATCTTGTCACTTTTAATTGATTTGAGTAAGCAAAAAATATTCGCAATATTTTTTGGTAATCTAACTGACGGACCAAACAGATTTATTATTTTTTTACCTAGGACACTCCTATTTGCAGCTCAGTATTAAGGTTGTATGTTATTTAAAAAGTCATTCGCGACCGTAGTAAGTATGGATATTTTAAGTAATAATACGACTTCTTAAGTTCAATTTGTGCCATTGAATGAATATTTCATGAAATCATGGATTCATGGCAGAAGAGCACAATCGTTGGACTAATGGTGGCGGGCCCTATAATCGAATTCCGGGACGGGCAAATTGTTACATCGGATTTTTAATTTTCGGCTGAAGCTTCGGCTGGTTTTATAGCCGAAACTTAACCTTTGGCCAAAATTGACCGAAAAAGAAACTTCCGTCTGTCACTAAAAAAATACCTTAAGCTTATAGATATCGCATGGGGTAAAAAGCCATCGACAACATCTCTACCAGCCATCTCATTAGATAATTAAAATATGCTAATAACGAAGTGAAGTATCTTCTTGTCTACTAAGAATTCATTTTCGCAAAAGGTATTAAGTGTAAAATTGGTACTTGAGAGTGTAGCTTCCAATTAGATGGTATTATAGAGTGGTGTTGGAAGCTTCTGTCGGATGCTTATATTTAATTTACGTTATAAGTACCTACTGCTAATGATTCTAGTAATTTTAATTAGTTTTTGTTGGGTTGTATTAAATACTTGCGTACCGTTATAACCGTATTATTTGTCTTATTTCGAGACATAGTAAAGGCTAATAATATAAAAAATAAATGAAGTAACTTTCTAAGTTTAACTTGGACAAAAAACTAAAATCACTCATCAGTGGAGAAAAAGCAACGTTGGGAAATACTTTCCGAAATGAACCCGCTTTGAGCAAATACTTTCAGAAGTGAAGAAATACCTTTTTTTTTTTTTTTAAACATTGCCCCACACTAGGAATTTCTCCTGTGTCGTGGGTGCGTTTACAAACATTCAAAGTCACATACACAAACAGCCAGACCCGGAACAACTACCTGTCGGCCAAACAAATATTTGTTCCGTGCGGGAATCGAACCCACGACACGCAGCGCAGCAGTCAATCGCTCAGCCACTGCGCCAACCGTGCCGTCGTACTTAACTTGTAATTAGAATGAAACCAAATATTCTGTCAAATCATCGTTTATATTATCATTTAGGTACATCCCTTTTCAACACTGCCTAAAAAGTTTGTCATTAGCCTCACAAGATGTTTTATCCTGTTCCTTTTACCCACCTGAAAGAATATCGGCATCATATTTCCAAAACAAAACACAACATATATCCGTTGGTTTCACTTGAACAAGCATTGGCGCCACCAGGAATTCAGCTTACGCCATTACCTAATAATATCCTCGCCGAGTGGCCGGCCGACAACGATGGAATGGGCCAAGGTTTACAAGTGCTCAACAGGTGGAAACTATAGGTGTGGTTAGGCATTGTTTGTTTGAAGATATGTCTGGACTGGCTATGCACAGAATGCCGAACGATTCTGATCTGAAACAGGTTCTTCAGAGACGAATCTGTCGCTTCAAGGCACCTTCAAGTGACAGTATTCAGTTTGACGACCGTTGTGGCGCGGCGGGCGAAGGTCCGCCTGCGACGCAAGAGGTTGCGGGTTCGATTCCCGCCTTGGGACAAATGTTTGTACGACCTACAAATATTTGTTCCGGGTGTTCTGGGTATTTCCTATGTATAATAAAAATATCTATCTATGTAATGTATTGTATTAAGTATATCAGTCATCTAGTACCCATAACAGAAGCTCTGCTTAGCTTGGGGCTAGATGATGCTGTGTGGATTGTCCAGCATTATTTATTTATTTAGTATTCGGTTTCAATTAGTTGCGCATGAGATTTTGGCCGTCAACTTTTTTGTTTTCGTCATCATACCAGCCTGTGAACGGATTTTTTCATTTATTTATAAGAGGTATTTCACCGCTGACAGGAGTTTGACAGTAACAAAGTTGTGATTTCAAACATAACGAAAATCATTCGTGTCTGGGCAAAATTTTGATTCAATGTCCACTAGCACATTTAGAATAGGGTCGACGATAAAACTGGCGTATAATGATTAGCCATTTCGGTTCGCACATAAACTTATAAAAAAATATTTCCCGCGCCTTCACCGCGTAAATGTCGTCGAATTCGCGGATTAAAAACTATCCCATGTCCTCCTTCCGCAGGATATAATCTATCTCCATACGAAATTTCATTACGTTCCGATCAGCTGTTTAGTCGTGAAAAAGTAACAAACAAGCAGAGTTATTTTCTCATTTTATAATATTAGTTTCCTACACCAATGACAAAGTATACAGAAAAATGCGTATATAAGAGTGACATAGGTCTAAAAATATAAGAAAAAAAACATAGTTGTGTGTGTGTAAAGTGTAAATTGGTGGGCTATGGTACCTGTTGTATGACAAAACTAGTGTTACTGACTTATCTATGTATGTATTTAATGATTTATAAAAGATTTGGAGATCACCTTAAATCTAAATAATTAGTCGAACTTTATTTGTCTAGCTTCATAAAATCGCAAAAGTTTATTTTATTTCCACATCCTTTGCAAACAGACTTAGGCATCACAATCTTATTTACAAACAATTCTTATTTAACGACAGACATCAAAACCAGATCAAAGCCAATGTACCTTTACATTAAAAACTCAATCGAACACGTACGTCACGGTGGGCATTCTTCGCAAATACCAATCAATCATGCGAGTTTATTTACAAAATTCTATCGGTAACAGTGTTTGATGTGACGTCATATCTGCCTCAACACGCACGAACCAACTCCGCGGGCGCTGTATTCGGAGCCTCGTGATTCCCAATACCCGTGACGTGTTTAAAAACATGAAATAACCCCTCCTTATGAATCAACAGTGCTTTACCGTATGCACAATATCAAGCACTTGGCCGTATGCCAACAGCCATTTTTCAACGTAAGATCTGGCACGAACGGGACGATTTTCCGGCGTTTTTTCTGCGTGATGGAATTTTGACACGAGACTCGTGATAGCTGTCACTATTGTGGGGTTAGTGAACTGCGTAATGATGGAGCTTCACTAATATCAGGTATTTTTGGGTGTGTAAAATTGGACTCTTCAAAGATGGTTAGTTTTAATTGATTTTGGCGCTATAGGCGTTAGAAATTGTACTGCTGAATCTTTGTACCAAATAACATGTCACAAGTAATTTTTTTGTGCCATGCCATGATATGGCTCACCTATAGATAACTAAAATCATAAATATTGTTTTATCTAACGCTGTAAGTTTATTTTTTCGTGAAAATAAACATATTAATAAATAAAATGAAAAAAATAAAACAAAGAATCGCAGTAAATCACCAACAATTAATTTGGATGAAAGGTACCCTATAGCCTATGTTTTTACCTCTGACAACGTGTATGCAAAATTACATGATGATCGGTCGTGTAGTTAAGGCGTGAATGCGTAACAAACAAACTCACATTCGCATTTTAATTTCGTATTTAGTATAAAGAAAAGTGAATTCATTGTGACACATTTTTAAGAAAATCACGAACAAAAAGTCGCAAGCTTTGCCGCAATACTTATCCTGCATACTATCCCAATCAGATGCGTTTAGTAAAACGAATTTACAGTCGCCCACGCGATGCGTATAATCGCCATGTTTATTACTACTTAATGTTTTTCTCGTCTGTATGTCATGACCTCCGTTTTCTCGGGAACGCGGTGACACGTCGAGAGGACGTTTTTTATGCGCGATGCAGTTTATGAAAGAATTTATGAGCGTTTTTTTTCAAGAGCACATTGGAGTGATTTGATATTTTAGTGCAGTTTATATTTTTGATTGGTCAATGAACCGCTTTTTTTGCGTAATTCTTTGAGGTCGTTTCAATGTTTAAGATGTTTTTTGTGATAGAAAGATCTAACGATCTTTTTATTTCGTATCTATTGGTACTTTATAAATAAGTTTTTGTTACTTATTCAAATTATTATGTAAGTGATTTGGTGATCTGTCTTTGTCGTGTCTTTGAATTTGAATAATGATTATGTAAAGTATTGTCATACATCATCTTAGTTTTTATGGGAATAAGATATTTATGCCACGGCAAAAGAAATACGCCGTGCTATTGTTGCTCACTTTACATATTTAGTGTATCGTTATTTGTGACATGGCGATCAATCTGAAGACTTGCTCCCAGGTTTCATTCCTTAAGCGGGGTTAACCAAAGTTGCCAATTTTAAATTTGGTTTTAAATGAAATAGACAAGATCAATGTGTACAAACTAAATTGTATGACAAGTACATTATACTTTCAAGGGTATTTTTATTGAACGCATGTGTGTCCCTCATCATCATCATCATGTATGCATATACAAAATTATATAGGCATTTCAATAAAACACCTTCAACTCTTGGGAAAAGTCCATCTTTCACCGTATCTTGGGAAATAAAAACATACGAGCATCTATCGAAGGTGTGTAAGAACGTGTGGGTGATAAATTCATCTATCATAACAAAAATCAAAATTCATTTATTCAAATTAGGCTGACAATCAGCACTTTTTGAACGTCAAAACGTTTACATAAGACAGTCCCCCAAAACGCCCACCCTTCACCACTTCCTAGTGTTTTTGCTGGGAAGAAGAAGAACACTCACTCTTAACAAAACACGTATACGTTGACGTTATATTTTACGTTGACTAATACTATTTACTTACTGGGGTAATTGTACACGTGAGGTTTGTTACACCTATGTGAAAAAATATCCGAGTGTGAGCCCACAAAAACTTAGGGAACATTTTAGACATCTGCAGGTCACCTTTCCCTCCACCTTTGCTCACAAAATACTGTACAGTGTCCACTTAAATATTCTCACATGTCACTGGATAGCAACTAATGTGTTTTTCGTTTCTCTCACATCTGAAGATCGTATTTCTTGCCACATTAAACGTGACGATGTCAACTATTAGTGGGTGTCGTAGGAGGCAGGTGGGCAACTCATTGCAGGAATATTGCAGCTACATACCAACATAGATCAGGAGTCGTCAACCTTTCTACATCCGTGTAAAGAAATTGAGAACCACTTATGTTTTTATATAGTATAAGGTTATAAGGGTATAGTATAACTTTAAAACAAAATTAACATATACCGGGGGTATGGAAATTTTATGAGGAGTGAAATCAATACAAGCGTTAAATCAAAGACGTTGTTTTGCGCGAGTGTCGGGGCCAATAGACGATTACCCTTAAAGAGTAAACTCCAGTCGCGCGCCGGAGCTGACACATTTTGTTATCAAAAGACATTTCTTAGACATTTTTTTTATTATTCAGCCTATTCTGTCCCACTGCTGGGCATAGATCTTCCTTCTCTTTTTTCCACTTCTAACGGCTATTTGTCTTACAAATACTCCGCGGAAACAATCGTCGATTTCATCTGCACTTGGCAACCATTCTGACGTTGATTTAGGCCAGCGACCATCTGCTATTTAACACATATTCACATAGATTTAAGAAATATATTTTACTGTATTATAAAACAATGGAAATCTGTCAGTGAGACCTTTAACCCAACTGTGGGATAATAAGACTAAAAAATAATGCAAGTAAGAAGTTTCTGTCGCGTGCCAAAGGTTCGCCATCCCCGTACTAGAATCTTATTTATTGCCCTAAGTTGACTCATGTGGATGACAAATAGATCATAAATGTTTTCCTCTTAGTATAAGATTAAAATAGATGAAAAAAACAATCGTTATGTTGTGGTCGGCGACGCGTCAAGCGCGCGATGCATCTTTGATCTTATTGCTTGCTCATCCGTTTCTTGTGATTCAGGGTTGAAATAGATTTGCGAGATGGCGGATTGCTCAAGCAGTTAAAATGCAAAAATATCCATATATCGTCCATGCCTCGGAAAGCACGTCAAGCCGTTGAATGTGGATGTCATCTTTGACAGTCGCTATGGGTAGTCAGAAACCCGAAAGGCTGTCAATCTGTCTTACTAATGATGTATCGTGTTACCCAATATCTCGTTTGTGGAAATCAGATAGGTCGCTCCGATAGACTGAAAGCCGATCCTTACGTAGTTGGGAAAGCACTAGTCAGATCATGACTAATTATTTCTTTTGTAAAAACGTGAAGTGTCTTATTTACCTAGGTAACTTCTCCTACAGTTTTTCGAAACGCTTTTTTTTTGCTCATCTCGACTAACGTAGTCTGAACTGGGCTTTAGGTATAATTTATTTAAACTATATGCGACAACTGGAATTCTCTAGCAGTCCGCCAAGGGTGGTGGATAGATAATA
This sequence comes from Phlogophora meticulosa, assembly GCA_905147745.2. Lineage (NCBI taxonomy): Eukaryota > Metazoa > Arthropoda > Insecta > Lepidoptera > Noctuidae > Phlogophora > Phlogophora meticulosa. The sequence continues at coordinate 2,376,400 of LR990543.1, read as the reverse complement.
TGCTGCATTGTTTAAATGTAGAAAACAGAAAATATTACAAATATAGTTGAGAAGAAATATCATGTAACTTTTTCAATTCAAATGTACTTTTTATATTTTGTAAAGTTTTTTGAGATGACGGCAAAAAGAGATGTTTCGAAGAAGAAGACATGCTGCGCCGACCCAGAATAACAGATAAGCTGTATTTCTAAAAATACATACGCAGGCAGAGTCGCGGGTGGCTGCTATGTAATTTCAAGAACTCTGCGATTTAACAATCTCACATAGTCGGTCAATAAACGTCCGTAAAATGACATTAACTACGCAAATAAACCGTGGGAGAACTCTCAACAATAATTAATTCACGATGCATTACTTCGAATGAGTAATATTGACATTTAAACACCTTTTTATTGCTAAAGCTAAAAGGTTCTTTATCCTATGGGGTATAAAATTGAAATTCTCCTGTGGCTTGTTAAAAAGCTGTTCTAGTAGTGTTCAATAAAATTGTTTCAACATACATACGTACGTAGGTACATAAACTCACGACTTTTTCCCATAGGGGTAGGCAGTAAGTACAGAATGCCAACTGTACTACGATCCTCACATACTTCATTTGCTTCGTTTACGACCATTCATCTGGTCATACACGCACGTCTGCGAGTACTACTAGTTTTTTCAATTGATTGAACGATTGAAAAACCAAAACGTCAAATTTACAAGACATATTAACAATGGCGGTTCAATGCGAGTCAAAGGTATACCTCAAAGAGCTTTTACGAGTCTGTAGTCTGTAGCGTGTAGATAGTATTTCTTGCCCATACTAGGGTTAAAAAGAAGTCTTTGTCCCTCTCCAAAATTACAAAACGATCGGCTTAGTGGTAAATGTGAAAAACTAACATACAGACAGGCAGACAAAGTTACTTTCGCATTCATATTTAGATCCAATTTTCCTAGTTGCGTGAAGGTTGATTTCTTCGTTATGTATCAAGAAAAATAGTCTGCATTTTGTTGGTTTCCCCGTTAATGGTATTTCCCTTTGAAGGTTGCAATATCTCCGAATATTGTATTATCTTTTAAAACTGCTCCAATTTCAGAAGCACAAAAAGGAATTTGATTGAATTGTCGTGTAATTTGAATATCGTTTTATATACTGGTGGATATGTCTATAAAGGAACATTTTATGCTCAAACATATTCTTTTGCGGTAGTCTTTGTTATGCTCATTTTTTTCGCAATTCCTAATATATCACCGTTTTTACGGACAATGGACGTAATATTATTTTATGTCTGTCTCTCCCTGGTAACAGTACATTCGATAGTAGATATATCACTAAGAAATATTAGTTTCCGGGGATAGGGTTGATTTAATCGATCACCCTAAATTATTGAACGTGAAAATTGGTCGGTATGTGTATATGTTTGTTTCTCCTTCACGCTGAAACGGGTGAACGGATTTGGATGAAATTTATTACGAAAAGGAAATGAAAAAACATTTATTCATCATAGGCACAAGCAACGACACAAATTTTAAACAGAATTAAAAAAAAAGAAAAATTAAGTGAAACAGAATTAATAAAAATATTATTTAGCGGCTGTGCTAAAAGGTTCCAATTCAGCAAAAATAAATAAATAATAATAAAATAACACATAGGCTTCTTACAAGTGTAGTATTCCCGTGGATTTTTTTTACGTAGACATTCTGAGCCAAATAACATCGCTCCAAATCCTAATACAAGCATTTTACCGGAATCAAGAATGACTAATTACGAAATTACAAGCGAACGAGTGAGTCAAAGGTAAAATTAAAACAAAAAACCTTCATCTATGCAAATATAATGAGTGTGAAATCCGTTTAGAAGCTTACCCAGGGTTCTCCTCATTCTGACGGAATTCATTTATTTATTCAGGAGTTACGGAGCGTCTCTCTACGTTAATTTCGGGCTTTTAAAGTAATCACATTTTGAAGGTGTTGGGGTGTTCGAGGATGCTAAGAATTTGGTATTTGGTTTATAATCTTACCGCCTTAAACTTGCATCTAATTTCTAATGCTATTAATCATCTTCATCGACAGCCTGGTTCCAACCACTGCTCGGTATAAGAAAGAAAGTAAAAAATATTGCATCGGTGGCCGATTACGCCTGTATTCCCCGAAGTCTTTGACAGAAGTGCACTTACAATAACTGGCGATATTTGTGGGTGCTGCTAGAGTAATAACACCCACAAATATCACCAGTTATTTTTAAAGTACCATGTAATAGGAGGTGAGGCTATTGCCATCAACGGGCTCAAACCAATACTCCTTGTTTGCCAATAAGAAAATTCCTATTGGAAAAACTCGATAACACTTTAGCCGAACATATCATGGACCATCGACCATTATAAGACATAAAAAAGTTATTTCTAATAATAGTGTTAGTAGAAGCCTCTTTAAAGTTCTGTGGCTTGCTTCCCTGGTCAATACAAGTCTCAGGCAGGGCATCCACCCATATCGGGGGTAGCGCGCAAATTTATGAATATTCTCGGGCCTCCGACTCATAGTGGTACAAACCTTGGAGGTTTTAGTCGGTATGAGTCCGATATAACCATAATCTCTTCTCCCCAGGTGGAGGAGGGCATCCATGAATATTTTTCCACGCCAAATAAAAATGGCACCACCCATGGCATAGCCGTTGGTATGACAAGTATGACAACGCTTCTTGTATGGTTTCTCATCTACACTTAAGCCATTGTAAATTACCAAGCTTCGCAGACGGATTAGTGAACGTAATTGCTTCTTGTAGACAGGACGTACAGACGTTCTATCTTTTTTTCAGTCCTCACTGAGAGGTATTTAGTCCAATATCCCTCAAAGTGTTGTCGATATTATCAGAACCGCTGAGCAAAGTACCGCTAAGATGTTTCAAACAGAACTGCATCGATGCAAGACTCAGCTTAACCTCCGATTAATCTGTGTTGCAGACATATTTCAACCAGCTTCCGATGCTGTAATGAGCGTTCCTTAATTAACGGTAAGCTGTCAGCAGAACTAACGAGCTCTAGAGGATACAGAGAGTACGTCGGTTATGGGTAAAGATCCTGACTAAAATAAACACCCTTACCCTCACCTTTTATTTCCGCTCAGAATATGTGCAAGTCCTGTGATGTCGATGCATTTTTGCTTTCATCATTTTTATAGTAAAGGAATGAGGAACTTGTAGTGAGGAATATTTGAGTATGAAAGTTGATGGTTTTAAGAGTAGAGGAAGACCAAAGAAACGATGGATGTATTGTGTGAAAGATTATATAGCTATAAAGGAGGTGACATTGGGATAGCGGCCACAACACCACCGGCCGCTCAGCCGAATGCATGAACCTAGTCCGAAACTGCGGTTCCTCTCGCACTGAGCAATATTATTGTCAAAGCCATCAGTAGGGTTACACTAACCAGTCTCACGACGGCCTTAACCCAGCTCATGTTTACTTTTGATGGTTGAACAATCCAACGCTTAGCAACGCAAGAATTCTTTCATATCCAAACACCTCACACTTATCCCTCCAAGTTCTTCGAAACACACTCCATTATCCCCGCTGACCTATTTAAGTAACATATCTAAATCTTTTAATACAATATAGAGCCGATTAATATTGCGATACCATAACCCACTTCTGTCAATAGTTGTGCAATGTTCAGGTTGAAAAATATTATAATTGTTCAGATAGTAACGAACGTATGGCCTAGTTTTGTTTGAATCTCTTTAATCTCGGATGCTGGTACATTTCCGCGCTCATACAATATGTTATTATGAATATGAGTGCAATTAAAACATCTGTGTGCATTATTTTAGTTTAATGCTAGACGGTCTAATTGTGGTGTAGCTTTGATGCTAGATTGTGGGAATACTCTTTCACGCAAAATGTACCTACTGGATAAATTTTGATGAAACTTTCTAGTTTTATCGCTTGTACTTGGGATTATTATAGATACGCATTAAGGTTAGGCATCCTTCAAGAATATCAATTTATCATCAGCGCGCGATCAATATGGGACGTCAACTTTCAGAACTGAAACACGCGAAAACCATCATAAATCTCTAAAATAAAGCAGTAACAAATCACTAATAAAAACAACACGTCCCATCCTCTTTCGAGCATCTATTATGACGCTACCGCAACGGGGCGGACAGCACGTCCGTCTGTTCCAAAAGGTCCCACTCCGATAGCGCGCGTATTATACCAGAACATCATTGTCTATACTACTCAAAGCGGCGTATTCCCTAAGTAATTGTAATCATTTGATTAAATCCTAACGCTTCAGAGCTTATCTAAACACAAAATGCCAAAAGCCATGTTCTCATTCAACAAACAATACTAAATCAATCACATTTATTTCATGGCCATTATCGTTTCCAGTGGCCTTATCGTTTTGCTGACTAAAATTAATTAAACGTAGTTCTGTACAGCGCTTTGTTTCCCTCCAACTTGGTCATTTGCGATATTCTTCATAAATTGGAGCCCAATCCAGAGGCGGAAGCGGGTTTTTATAAAAGTTTGAAAAAGTCTGAGTAAATAAATTTAAAAAGTGTGCGGGACGACCTGCACGCATACTACGAGATTAAAGAGAGACTAAAGGAAAGATGGATGGATTGTGGAAAAGATAATAAGGCTAGAAAAGAGTTGACTCTTGACATGACGACAAATAGAGATGTATGGAAGAAGAAAACATGCTGCGCCGACCCCAAATAAATGATGAGTATTTCATGTATTTCATCATAGCTAGTTCAATGTTGTCCATATATTTTATTTTTTCGAAACTTGTACAAGTATGATATCATAAAACGATCAATATTATGCTGTATCATATTATACCTAAGATTTAATATCGACTTCGTTTTTAATGTTATATGGTCTTTTCTGTACGAAGAAATTTCTTTTTTGCGCCGTGGAAGAAAAAAGTTTTATTGCTTTGGTGCAATTCGAGAACTTAAGCTCTTTCTTCCAACTAAAGTCGAAGTCTTATGCCTTGCACCTCTTCCACACAGTTGAAAACTTTCGAATCTTATTGTCCTGGAGAGTTCCGCCCAGCTTATTGGTATTCGTCCGAGTTTCTTAGATATTACTTGTACTATTTAATTATAGCACACGGCCGTATTGACTGTCGAGGGCTTAACTGAGAAAGAAAGGGAAAATTAGGAAGTTATAAAAGATCTTTGCGATTTTTACAAGTCCGGCCCTACAAATAGGCGACCGTTTATTACTCCATGTCTTTAGGAGTTTGGTGATAACCAAACCAATGGTGGATATTGGAGCTTCTCTATTGTTGGAAGGAAAAAGTAGAGTAGCTTACACGTAGGTAAAAACACGACCGCAATTAAAAAGTTCCAAACAAGATCACTTTTCAAGCAAGGTTATCAAATCATTTTAGCTAAAATCAAGTACCAAAGAAATAGACATACGCACTGAATAATCATTACCCCTCTTCTGCAGCACCCGGATAAAAATATGAGCGAATCAGCAAGCAAAATAACTGATTACCCAGTGGTGCACAGAACATATATTTAAGTAGGTACTAATTAGCTTGGGGCTAGATGATGCTGTGTGGATTGTCCAGCATTATTTATTTATTTAAAAATTACAACTCATCGGAGGCTGTATGAAACCGATTGAGATGACAAAAAATACTGACACATCCATCAATAAAGTCAGCCCAAAACTGTCCACTCCTGGGCATGAACCTCTTCCAAGGTTGGCGTACTCAATATTCTATTTACGGATATTCATTTCCAAAAAATTTTCATTGGTTATTTCGGCCTGACAGTGTAGTGGTTATACAGGGTGATTGATGGAAAAATAATGGGAATGTACACGCACTGACAGCATGGACGGTGTCAATAAAAGAATGATGAATTAGCTATATATATTATTCACATACGAATGTATGTAGTGTTTAAATGATGGAAGCTATTATTCTCATTCTTGAACGAACTAACGTAACGTAACGAACTAACGTATGTCGAAGAAATAATTTTAAATAACATTTTTAGCAGATAAATGAATTAAGTTAAAAAGAAATAAAGAACGTAGAAAGAGAAAACAGGGAGGGAAAAGAGGGGAAAGGGATGGAGGTAGGGTGCATGGAAGATTATTATATTCTATTCTACGTTTATAACCTTTAGTTTTAAATAGACTTACCCAAATCTAGCTTTTCTATTATCATCATCCTCCTGCCATTAGTTCAATTTGTTTGTTGTCGTCACAGTATATACATCTCTTCCTAACTTCTTTCTTACATAATCATCTGCCTAGATTTTCCCAACTGTATTGGGGTTGGCTTCCAGTCTAACCGGATTCATTTAAATACCACTGATTTACGTAGAGTGACTGGCTACCTGACCTCCACAACCTAGTTACTAGGAAATACGGTACCCCTTGGTAAGTCTGGTAAATGTACCAATATCTAGTTTTCTCGGTATACTGCCAGGCAGCAATTTATAATATGTACTACAAGTTGGCACTAATTCAGGCTAGACGTTCGTCAATGTGCTCGGAATGTTATGACCTCGACAACTTCGCAATAGTGCTATGCAGATCGCGTAGCTCCAATAGTCTATCACTTGGATAGAATTTGTACGATATTACCACAGTGTCACGTACGTTTCAGTGCGACACAGATTAAGTAATAAATGTAACACATTGAGCTTTAGAAGTTGATGAACACAGGTTAAAGTGATAGAGAGAACAGTCTACAAATCTCCGACCTCTTTTAAGACCGAGGAAAAAAAAGGAGAAGGTTCTCAATTCGACACATAGGTATGTTGTTGTAGGTTTTACAGTATAGTCCGATTTCTATGGTTATTTTTATATTGGATAGGGATAAAATATTGAAAATGAAAAACTACCCCTACGAAAATGATTGACTAACTTTTCACCCACTGAATTTTGTAACAGGTGAAGAGCAGTTGACATCCGGCTATTGTATCTTAGGAACTTTACAAACCAACCCACTGAAAAGCGAGAAATAAACTCTTTATGGAAAAAATTCAAGGGACGATTTAAAAAAAAATGCCATATGTACTCCCGGATACTGTAGATACAGTGAGCCTTGGTGCAGGTTTTTTAATTACTCGATTGCGTTAACGACATACTACAATTAATATAAAATAATTGTATTTCCCATTATTGTCACCAGACCTTTCTCAGCAGTAGCCAGGACTCTGGATGTGTGCCCAGTTGATGGCAATAGGGCCCTTTTACATGGGACAAATACTTCGCAAAATATTGCTTACTGTAGGTACACCTCTGCCCAAACCGTCGGGGATACAGGCGTGAAATTATGCGCGTACGGCGCTTATTATAAATTAACGTTGACGTGGAACAGATAAAAAATCCTATAAATGTCACAGTACAACATTTACACATTTACACAACTACCCCACCTGTTGGTAAGAACAGATGCAGTGTGCTAAAATGCACGCTAGCTTAGAAGTAACTTAAAACATTCATGTTTTCAGATGGTCTATATTTTGCCTCCGTGGATCAGTCGTATCTAGTGGCATTTTCAGCTAGTCTAATATTCTGGCGGAGACCTATTATTTATGCCGAAATAAATTGACTGACTTTCCAGAAATAAAATGGCGGACTTCACCGAAATAAGTTTAGGGACTTTCCCGAGATATGCTTGTGAGTTTGGGCCAAAAATAATAACAAATTTCAATGACGCAGGAATGATATCTAAGCTGAAATAGGTAGAGATAGTACGTAGTACTTGAATTTCTGAATCAAATATAATTACTGAAGTAAAGCAGGTATGTAAGGATCGAAGCAAGTGCCGTTCTGTAGTTTCTCCCTAACGCCATGAGAAAAAGGCGTGACTTTAGCTTATATATAAAATTCTACGGCTACCGATACTAAAACGGCTGGACCGATTTTTATGAAATTTTGTGTGAAAATCGGGTAGGTCTGAGAATCGGCCAACATCTATTTTTCATCCCCCAAAATTTTAAGGGTGGTGCACCCCCAAACATTTTATATGGCAAAACAACGTTTGCTGGGGCAGCTAGTGTATGTACAAGGTTATTTTATTCTGGAGGTAAGCGATTTAAATTCAAACACAATTAATTTTCTCTGTAATTACAGATTAATGTGTGTTATTGAAATGTTTGTTTCACACCACTTATGAAATACAATACAACATTTAAATAACTTATAGACCTGTAATTAAAGAAACTACAGTTAAACCTATTTATCATAACAATATCAATTTCTAACTTATCGAACGGTATGTATTTTTCATAATTTTGACGGTGGTTGTCTTTTTACCACAGATTAACTAAGGCCTTTATTGACAAACTATAAATAAAATATATTTTATTTACATATGTATGAATGAAATAAAATTTACTGTAGGAATGCACACATACAAGGCAAAATTCATAGTTTCAGTTCCACTAAAAGCAAGTGATACACGACTTGTCTTTCCACAAACGGCCGTTATTTACAATCCTCGTGTGCCCCAAACCGATACGGTAATAAAAATAAAATTCAATACATCGAGTCTTTTATGCTCAAAACTTTGTGCCACTATAAACTGTGAGGCCATAAACGCCTATTTCTCAAACATAACACTATATTATAGTTCCCGAGTGACTGTTATAAAATTGCCGAACTTAACCTAGTATATTTTGTAAATTGTAAATCAGCGCCCCCTAGCGGATGGTAGTGGCGTTATTTAGTGCAGTGTGTTGAGAGCCTTAAAATATATTCGATTACTATTCTATAGGTATATTGTCAATAAGGAGAGTTTTCGTTTGTGGGATTTCACGTAATATTGAAAAATACATTATCAACATCATCATCATCCTCCTGCCCTTATCCCAATTTATTTGGGGTCGGCGCAGCATGTTTTCTTCTTCCATACATCTCTATTTGCCGTCATCTCAAGGGTCACCTCTTTTCTTGCTATATCATCTTTCACACAATCCATCCATCTTTTCTTTGGTCTTCCTCTACTCATGTAACCCTGCACCTTCATACTCAAAACTTTCCTCACAACATGGTCCTCATTCCTTCGCATCACATGCCCATACCATGACAACCGATTTCCACACAACTTCTCGGTCACAGGCGCCACTTTCAGACTTCCTCTTACATACTCATTGAAAAATACATTATGTAAAAATAAATAAAGATACCTACAGAGAGATTTGGAAATCCATCCCAATTATTAAAAACTATAACACATGACACTTTAACCTCAAACTTTATAAAGTCACGTCTGTTTTGATCTCTTGCATGTTGATATCCAGCTTTTGCATCACTCTATCAACAGTAACTGGTTACTTTTGTAACATCCCACAAGAAGAAGTAGTGTTCTTTTTTTTCTTGTTTGTAATCAAAATCAAAATTAATTTATTCAAATTAGGCTGAGAATCAGCACTTTTTGAACGTCAATAAAACGTTGCCCCACGCTAGGAATTTCTCCTGTGTCGTGGGTGCGTTTACAAACATTTAAATTTACATACCCAAACAGCTAGACCCGGAAGAACTACCTATAGACCTTACAAATGTTTGTTCCGTGCGGGAATTGAACCAACGACACGCGGCGCAGCAGTCAATCGCTCAGCCACTGCGCCAACCGGGCCGTCAATTAGTGTTCATCTGTAGGCTAAATAAAAATCTTTGAATGAGTTGCCACGAACTTGAACCTCAGCCGAACTCACAACTCTCAGCAAATTATCCTTTAGTATTTCGGTCAAGGTTGAGGAAGCTTTTGCAAAGTAACTTCTGAGAATGTTCGTAATAAATTGTATCTTCGACATTCATGACAGAGATACTGCTTATTGTATAAACTCCGTACTCATAGCGAATACAAGAGTTAACTTCCTAGGAATGAATGAAAGGCAGTTGCGTGCAGCTGAGATGAGAATGCTCAAAGGGATTTGTGATATTACGCGAATGGATATACGTACAATAAGAAATGAAAAGGTATGTAAAAGGAAGTGTGAAAGTGGCGCCGGTGGCCGAGAAGTTGTGTGGAAATTTGTTAGCATGGTATGTGTTTGTGATACATAGCAATGAGAAACTCGTCGCGAAGGAAGTATCGAGTATGCATGTGGGTGTTAATAAGGGTAGAGGAAGATGGATTGTGTGAAAGATGATACGGCTTAGAAGTGGTGTCTATGGAGAGAACGGCAAATAGAGATGTATGGAAAAAGAAGACATGCTGCGTCAACCCAAAAGTAATTGGGATAAGCGCAGGAGGATGATTACTTTCCGGTTACCTATTAGGAAACTCCCTCGAATTTTCTTCATCTTTTCCTGAACGCGTAAATAGTCAAAAATCCATTGCTGACTCACCTAATCCGAATAAGATACAGAGGAAAGTGCTGTTAAATCGCGATAAAATCGACTTCGCCCCCTAAAATCGTAACTCGTGTAGCAAAAGGGTACTTTTTTATTCGCTCCAACGTCACTAAAAAGATTCTTGTTAGTACCCCTTCTGGCCAATCGGCTACGAGTATCTATATATCGGGTTTTTCGTAATTTCCGAAGAGAGGCTCCCTTGTCAGAATGTTTGAATAGGCTCTTAATAGATCGGATCGATGTTCGAATATTGTGTTGTGATACTTTTTTCCAAGTGAATAAGTCCTTTTAGATTATCATTGATCCGTCCTATTGGAAGCTGTCGTGCGTATTATCAAGTTCAAGATATTTATGAAGCTCGTGACTGCGATTGTATTCAAAGTGATCACGTTTTAAAGAGTTTGCAATGATGCAATACCGACCTTGAACTGCCTTCACATCGTTCGATTCAATGTCAAGGCCTCGGCGTATCGTTCCCCTCACGAGGGTTTGATTGCTTATATGAAAATGCTGTACCAATAAGAGACATCTCGATCGCAGACTTAATGAAGCCTACATTTCCCTCCTACGTGACATGTATCCGGCATTTCTACAGATAAATCAAATATGACTGCGGTGAAATCATTACCTTATCGACGACAAGACGTAGCTCTCTTGCTGTCTCACTCTGACAAAACAATGCCGTCCTCAAACATAATAAAAGCGGAGCCTCTCAAAAACTTCTGACTGCACATAAAACTATCATAGTCATAGCTGAGTCGCGTGAACCTCTGTCTGGTTTATAGCGCCCTGGTACTTTTCAAAACTTTGACACTAAAACTTTTGCACGAATGAGCGGCATTTTGATTGTATTCTGCTTTTATGACCCCGTTGGTCTTTTGAGGTGTTCTGGACACGCTATCTTTTGAGTCTCGATTTCATGCTTGCCTGATAACGATGGCTAAATTGAGTACTTAGAACATTTCAATAACGTATGTGTGAAATTAGATCAGAGCAGTGACTAATCTGTTCTAGTTTTACTCTTCGGGATTTAGCTGATCATTTTTGAGAGTAGTGGAGTGTTGGCATGCTATCTTCACTCTGTTTCCTCCATTATCATATGTGTCGTCTTTATCATTACAATTTGGTCAGTGTTAGTTTTAAATATACACTAATTACAAGATGCCATTTAAATGGAGTATTTGTCCTCAACAACTTTTAGTAAAGAATCAATCCAGAAATCGCAAAAATAAATCCGTGCAATACAAATTCAGTACTAGTTACACCTCTTCCTAATCCTTCCGGGATTACTGGCGCAATGTTTCTGAATACGTACATTGTTATAATGTTTGTTTTGAACCTATTGCTAATATGTGATTTTTCTTACTTTCTTTGTGCAGAGGGTAGGTACCACTCATCATTTTACTATTGAACCAATCCAGTAATCGCGAAAATAGTTATGATTGCATAACTTGACAAAATGTATGAAACAGCTGATTGTATTTTCACGATTTTTGCTTGGCCCCATACAAAATGATAAGTGCAATTACTTTAAAAGTGTTCACTTATCACACTTAGTATATATCATCTGCCTAGCCTTTTCCCAACTACGTTGGGGTCGGCTTCCAGTGTAACCGGATGCAGCTGAATACCAGTATTTTACATGGAGCGACTGCCTATCTGACCTCCACAACCCAGTTTACTGGGCAACACGATATCCCTTGGCAAGAATGGTTGTTAGACTTGCAGGCTTCTGACTACCCGTAACGACTGCCAAACATATTCAAATAACAGCCGGGATCAACGGCTTTCTGAGGCACGGAGGAGTCTCGATATGTTACAAACGGTAACCCATCCACAGACTGACCTCGACTAGCGTAGCTTAACCTTCGAACAACCCGGGCGGCTGTTTTTATTTAGCCACGAGCTCCTCATATGACGGGATATATATATGGCTACATATTGAATGGACTCAAACAAAATGGTTTTTTCGACGTTAATCAATTTCAATGAATGGCTATTGAAACTCTTTCAATATAACCAGCTCGACAAAATATGATTGTTCCTCAGCCATATCAAAATAAAACAGCCAACCATTTTGTCAATGCAAAAGGATTTACGTTTATCAAGAACAGTCACGGGTTTTTGTACAGGGTGGAGAGGACATCAATACCATGATTTCAGTACGTTGTTCAGGACGCCCGGCGTTGACGTTTTGCGTCTGCCTTTACCTTATTATTTTTATGTTTTGTCTGATGTCTTTTTATTTATTTATTAGGGTGAACAAACAGCGTCACATTACATTTTGTAGAAAGAAATACAAAAGATACAGCCAAATGTCCAATCACCAACTTATGGAAAACTTTTTTGATACAGAAATAAATTTTGTATTTTTTTTGTAATGTGTAACCAACAACATTTTCCACGGAATACACATAACAAATTATAATCTTTACAAACCATGCTATTTAAACAAAAGCCTTAAAACTACAATAATTTAAGCTAAATAGTAAAACAAAAGTAAATTTAGCATTTAAAGCAAAAACTCAGAAGCATGCAAATCTTAATCAAAAATTAAATTTAATTAAAATGACTACTGACTAAGTATTTCGAGAACTTTTTTTTTTAATCTACCAGCAGAAAGAGCAAACATATCTATATGATGGAATAGCTTGTTGTAATTATTAGTAAGTCGTCGCTTTTTATGTGTTTTTCTTATAACAGTAAAAACTCATAAGATCGGAAACAATCATCATGATTTAATAGGTTTAATTTTTTTTTTAAACAGAAATACAATAGGAATCAGGAAAAACCGACAGTAAAATCCAACGCTGATCCAAAATCATGGTATCAGTTTGTGAGTTGATATCCCTTCCCCCTCCGGATATAATGGGTCGACAGAATCAGTGCCCCGTGAATAAATAGAAGATAAATGCGAAAGTACGATCCATAGGACGCCTGACACTCCATAACGGGACTTTGTATTCGGCTAACCGTCAAAATAGTTGACTAAACTTGTGTTAAAAAGTATGCTTACCTAAGCCAAATAGATTAAAAGCTGGCGTCTAAATGGTATTCTTAACTTCTCGTTAACATTCAATATGGAGGGCGTAGTTTTACAATTTTAATTATCACTTACATCAGTGAAGGAATACATCGTCAGGAAACCTGGACTTATAATTAATATAAGTCAGAAATCGGCAACCCGCCTTGAGCAAGCGTGGTGATTAATGCTCGTGCCTTCTCTGTATGAGAAGAGGCCCTTGTTCTGCAGTGGGACAGTAACAGGCTGGTATTATTATTATTGTATTATTGTTTGTTGCTGCAAAAATTACTTCTATTGTTCGTAAAACATAACATAGCATCTCGCTTGTTTTCTCCGAAGGGTTAGGTAAACATGTATCTATAGAACACCCATATTTTGCCAGTTATTATTCATTTATTTATTTACTAGCTTGCGTCTGCGGCATCGCCCGGCCGTTTGTTGATAAAAAGTAGCCTATGTCCTTACCCGGGGTGCAGTCTATCTCTCTGCCAAATTTTATCGAAATCCGTTCATTGGTTTAGGCGTGAAAAGGTAACATACAAACTTACTTACGCATTTATAATATTAGTTATTATTGATAGGAGAACCAATAGCTATAAAAAAATATATAATAATTGAATATGAAACATGAAGCCAATTACAGATTACCACGGGTAAAAACAGAAAAAGAGTATTTGAAATCTTAGGATCACTAACAAGCACGATAGAAAAGATTATAAATACAAAGTACAATAAGTACTATGCAATTTTAAAAGAGGCAGCGTTCAGCCGAGCGCGTGTTATGTTATATTTTCTATAAATAAGGGACGACCCTATAACCATCAACCAGGTAGCGGCTCAGCAGAAAACAGTACATTTCTTCTTTGAACGCCATTAAAAAAATGACCGAAGCATCGAACATTGAACTAACAATACCTTTTTTTTGTTTCAGGTAAGACTTAAGAAGCTGATTACTTCCCCCTTCCCATAAAAATAAAAGAAAACCCTTAACGACTTATGTACACGGACACGGCAAAATTTATGGTACCCCATAAATTTAGTAAGAAAAATCCTTCAACACAAAATATTGTCTTGTTTCCCGCGTTATGTTATATAACAAATATATTATATATAAAATGGCAATTCGTAAAGGGATTCCCTTTATAGCGACAGATAAGATGGTCTGAATACAATATGTTTCTGTTGTGTATACGGGTGTTCTGAAAATTATAGGAGAAAATGTTGGTTAGTTTACAAGAAGAGAAGAAGACGGTAAGTCAGATAAAGACATTCTTGTACACTTCTATTTAACTCTTGATATCAATATTCATATTTATAAGAGACAAAGAATCGGGGACTTGAAACTTTTTTTGGATTATGTATGTAAACAGACATGTTTTCTTGGAAAAATACATAAAGTTTACTTCGTGCTAAAATTCCAACAATTATTCGACTTTTCCAATAGTACTAGTCATTGTGAATTTGACTTAATTTATACCTACATAAAGTTGATATTTGTTATAAATGGAAATATATAATACATCAATTGGAAGTAGACATGGATTTTAATACGGAACAGTACACCAAGATAAAATATAAATCAAATCTCGAGTTTTTTCCTGCTTTAATCAAAACATCTAAGTATTACTTAAGTCTCCATTTTCTTATACAATCTCACAAGAATCTAATTAAATATTTTCCTAAACTTGAAATTAATTAAGTAACAAAGACGTTAACCTTTATGGCGCATAGTTTTAGTACTTTTGTATTGAAATATTCTATTTCTTAGGAACAGTTGTTCAGTGACTTATTTAATTACAATTTCTAAGTATCGCAGTAAAACTCCAGCTTTCAAGTTCTTGAACTTTTGATTGATTGGATAAAGTTGTTGTTGGAGAGATTTAGTTTTTAAGACGATTATTGGGATACGCTATCTCATTGGTCTAGTACTCGCAATAGCTATTGCTGAACATAAAGTCTTGGGTTCGATTCCCCGGTCGGGCTAAGTGCTAGTAGTTTTTTAGGGTTCCGTTGTAAACGGAGGAAAGGAATAACTTAGTTTTTTTTTATAGTTTCTTCGAGAAATGATATTTCTTTAATGCGCCAGGCTTAACCTATGAAATTCAAATATCTTACGTTTTTTGCAATTTGCAGCACCGAATTAGGTTGTATGTTGTCAACAAAAAATAAGTATTTATCGATGTAAAATGAATCAAATCATCAATACAACTCTCTTGGAGCAAGGCGGGTCTTTGTAGGCAAACGATGTCAACACAAACTCTCCATTCTATCAGATTAGTGAAATTATCGACGTAAATTGTTATTCAAAATTTTACAAAACATCCTTGTTTATCAAATTATTCAAATAACTATCTTCCTATCTCGCTATGGTTAGAGGCACTTAAAACTTATGGCTTATCCAGTAATCCAGTTTCAAATAATAAAAATCGGTACTCATACATCAAATATAAAATTGTTAATACCGGTACCATTTTAAATTCGGTACACGTTCTAAACTAGAACACGCTGTATACAGCGTCTCAGTGATTTTACGACACATAAAACTTTTAGTTTTAATCGTTCGTTTACTGGTTTTTTTTTAAAGCAATTGTTTGTAATGGGTGATGTTGTTACTCTAATTTTTATGGTTTCTCGTTATATTCAAGTGTGTTTGTCGTTATTAAATTATGTTGACAGAATTTTTATACATGTGTGATATAATGCTACTTGTGTGAAATCAGTGCTTTTGTATTGAATGAGGCAGGCCGCACATGCATGGTTTCTGGATACGGAATAGGTACAGATACGGAATCCCGTGATTCTTGTATTATAAACGAACGTCAAGAGTTGTTCCCACTTTGTAAATTTCTATGAAATATCTACAGTCTGATTCGGAGCAATTGATTTTGGAAGAAATATTAGGGGAATGGCACATAACAGGCGAAATGTGGGTTTACCACAGGTACGTCTCTGTTATGCCTCTGCTATGTTATGTTAATTGGGGGATCATAAAATAAATCGTCCATATGCACCAGCCTAAGACGTTTCGCAGTCTTGATATAATTATTCTTATACTAATAAGAATTATCTTATTAGCAAAAGGATTCGTAACCCAGATAGTCTTAGATTATATCGTATTTCTTGGATTGACAGTAAATATACGAGTTTACGTAAAACTAATTACCATATTGTTAAATTTCCTTCCCGGTAATATTACAATTGTGAAAGTTCGTGAGGGTGTACCTTAAATGTTTGTTACTCTTTCACGCAAAAACTACTGAATGAATTTCATGAAACTTTACAGTATCATAACTTCAGAATAACAGGCATAAACATAGGCGATAATGTATAAAGATACATAAGCACACAAAGTCGGGAGTGGGTGCTAGTTAAGTTTTGTTGATGTTGTGGGTTGCAGCTTAAAATAAGCTTTATGTGGTAATACCAACCAAGTGTTGCCACCTGACATTATACTGTGCTAGGGCCCATATCGACGGCGAACTACTAATCTAATATTAGGTCTTTACCTATGAAATTGCCGTTCTGCAGTACTGGCCATTTCAAATCAAAATATTTTTTGTTTGGCTAAGAATTCTAATTTCAAATTAATTTTATTTTAAAAACATGGATTTTTTTTTCCAAAAGTAGTCATTTGTTTATTGATTAGTGTTACATTTTCATCGCATTTAAATCTTTTTCGTCATCATGGATACGTTAAAAATTCGAGAAATTATGGAATATGAGTACCGTCGTGGCAGCAACGCGGCACAAGCGGCACGCAACATCAACGACGTTTACGGAGCTAACACTACAAACCAACGCACTACCTGTTATTGGTTTGCTCGCTTCGGTTCTGGAAATTTCGACCTGAAAAATGAACCTCGCGGTCGTCCGAAGACTTTGGTCGACAATGACGAATTAAAGGCGATTGTGGAAGCTGATGATACACAATCTACGGCTGAATTAGCAGCAGCTTTCGACGTTAGCGTCAAAACAATATAGGTCCATTTGCGTCAAATTGGCAAGGTAAAAAAGCTTGACAAATGGGTGCCCCACGAACTCAATGATCGCCAGCGCGAAGTACGCGTCGAGACGTGCCTTGCACTTCTCAACAGACACACAAATGAAGGAATTTTGAACCGCATTGTCACCTGCGATGAAAAATGGATTCTGTTTGATAACCGCAAGCGCTCAGCAAGTTGGTTGGATCCTGGTTCAGCACCTAAACAATGCCCTAAACGAAAACTTACCCCAAGAAAAGTGATGGTCACTGTTTGGTGGTCTAGCGCCGGTGTGATTCAACACAGCTTCTTACCAAACGGGGTGAGCATTACTGCAGATGTGTACTGTGAAGAATTGAACACAATGATGGAGAAACTGGCACATCTCCAACCAGCATTGGTCAATCGCTCGTCTCCGCTGCTCCTGCACGACAACGCGCGACCTCATACTGCACAGCAGACGGTCTCCAAGTTGCAAGAACTGGGGTTGGAAGCTCTCCGTCATCCGCCCTACTCACCAGACCTTGCGCCCACAGACTACTACTTTTTCCAGAATTTGGATAACTTCTTGGCGGGAAAAAAATTCAATACCCGAGAGGCAGTACAAAATGCCTTTGAAGAATTTGTTGCCTCCCGTCCAGCTGATTTCTTTAAGAAGGGCATCAATAAACTGCCACTGCGTTGGCAAAGATGCATTGATTGCATGGGTGATTACTTCGATTAATACAAATAAAAAATACATGAAAAAAATTCATTTAAATTTTTTCATACAAAACGGCAATTTCATAGGTAAAGACCTATTATATAAAATTCTCATGTCACGGTGTTTGTAATTAAACTCCTCCGAAATGGCTCGACCGATTTTCGTAAAATTTTGTGAGCATATCGGTTAGGTCTGCGAATGGGACAACATCATTTTTCATCCCTCTAAATGTTAAGGGTTGTCCACCCCAAACATATTACATGACAAAACAACGTTTGCTGAGCTATGTAACTTTACAGGTCACGAAAAATCATCTCATTTTTATATTTAGCAACTGGAAGTTGTATACTGTACCGTATTAGAGTTTCATGGCATAAGGTTGGAGGTTTAGCCAATATACGGGAAAAAGCATCCTACGTTGGCGTTAAAAACTAAAAACAATAAGGGTAGCTAAGAGGTATTGCTAGTTTATCGTCGATATTACACAATCCTGATTTTTGTAAATTGTTTACTTAATTTAATGTTGTAAACCTCTTTTTTCTTTTTCTCGTTCTGTGGCGTTTTTTCTCATCTTCTTTTTGACACAACCTTTTTGGTCCAGTTTTATTCTGTAGATTAGACTGACGTGTAGACGCACAATCCCATAAATAAAGAAATCTAACAGATTATTTTCACTTAACGGTATTGCACATTCATGATTTTACGATATAACGATCGGTACCGACGAGTATCGATGTTTATATGTTTATTTATTAACCCTTCATTGGTTTACGACTATATTTTAACGAGACCTCGCCGACGATCGATTTTAATGTGCATGGTTAGTAATGAATCTTAACAAACATACCCGTTCCTATAGGATTTAGCAAAACGTAGAGCTAGCATCTATTTTCACTGTCATCATCATCCGCAGCTTACAATACTTCACTGCTTAGCGTATTAAACCTGTCGACAAAGTTTAAGTGAGGATTATTTTATTCACCACTTTCACCCTTCAAGTCTTTTTGGCTGCCAGATTGTATGTCATCTAAAGAAATCCGGGTTCTGTAGCTTGTATTTCTGGTTAAAGACATTTTATTCTCTTGTAGACATTTATATTTCACTTCGTCTTTAACAAGCTTTTTCCCGCGAATCCCACAGGAACCGTTCATTTATCTGGCCCATCAGCGCTATAATTTTCAATAGCGTATCAGTTCCAGAGATTACCTCCCACTTATGTACTAAGAAACAATTTTACATCTATATTATTAGGTAACACCTTAACTGCCAGAAAACAAGACACAATATAAAATCTATTGCTTGTCGGGCACTTGGCTTTTAACGTGTTAAGATTGGTCCTAATGCTGGACAAATTTCACTTATCATACAGAGAAGATCCAAGCATTAATCACCAGTATTGCTTGGCGCTTTACTCTTTACCTTTTCGTACCGTTTAAAATCCCGGTTTTCTCCCACACCATCCCTCAGTGTCGACTAACATTTTATTTCAAAGTACAAATAAATACGTGCAGCCTCACTTGGCGTGACCAAATAATCTATAAGACGTTTCACACAACAATATCGACCTTATTAGATACGTTTCCCAACGGAAGGTTAAGGGGTGTTGTATTTTACAAAAGCAATTTTTGTCTGTGGTCTGTATACTGTTTGCGCAGTGTGCGTGGGTTTGATAAGAGGTCATAGTTGGGAGGGGAATTCTGGTTATTTGTTTGTTGTTTCTTTATTGAGGAAATAGATTAAATGGAATGAAAATGTGTGAGATATTGAGAGCTCGGTGATGCTATATTATTTCAATAGATTTACCGATATTTTTACATTCTCTATTTCTCGCCGAATCTTCCCAACAAACTGCCTCGTTCGTCTGGTGGTCCTACGCCCGATTTCAGTGGGTGGAAAGAATTTTTCCATTCGGAATTTTCTCGGTAACAGTCCCAAGTCAGGTTTTGTGGCTGGTAGCTCACCCCTTATTCAATAAGACTAAAACATACGGAACAAAATGTGACCTCTGCCCAACCCATTGGAGTATACAGGCGTGATGTTTGTTCCCAACAAAGACGTAAATAAATGTCCTCATAACAGGACAAAAGACGCGAAACCTCATCGAACATCCCTTCTAAACTCAAAGGAACACGTACACTCCTCGATATGTCATCCGATACGCGATAAAGCTCCCTTCTAAATCAACGTTGTAAACACGAAAAACATGAACCGATATTAAATTCCTAGCCGTGAAATATTGCCCGTTGCAGCGGTTTAAAATTGCCCACAGGGCTGGGCAACACGGAATGCCCATAGGGTTCTTTTTATTGAACGAAATGGTAAGGGTTTAGTGTTAGAAAAAAACAATTGAATATGTATGTAACGTTTGAAAAAAGAAATTACATTTATTTTCTTTTTGACTGCAGGGTTTTCAATTTGAAACTATTTGAATTGTTTCTTTTTATGGTTATAGGTACTCTGAAAATGTAATGGTCGGATCTTGTTATTGTGATTGCTGATTATTTTAAAAACAATGCAATATTATGGGGTCATAATATAGGTACCCAGTTACTTTGAATGCTTATATCTTTATATCATTTCAAACAAATCCAAAGATTTCAAATACAAGTCAAGTATTATTTAATTTACATACATAGTTGATTGACATTTCGTGACAAACATCATGATGCAGCCTATTGTCTAGTCTTTACAATAAATAACAACAGAATACAACATGTCTTATCAATATTATCATATCATTATAATTTTATATAATATTTCAATTACGATAAATCCTTCAAAATCCTCTTGCTTCGGTTTATTCCTATCTAGCTATTGCAATAGCATCGTAGGGAATCATTTCATTTTCGGTTTTCATTAATTGCAGCAGTGTTTTACTTTGTTTGTTGTTCACAAATTCAGTTCGCAATGACAATGATGAAATAGTTACTGCATTATAGTAATTTAATGCATGAA
The DNA here is from genome assembly GCA_905147745.2 of Phlogophora meticulosa. NCBI lineage: Eukaryota > Metazoa > Arthropoda > Insecta > Lepidoptera > Noctuidae > Phlogophora > Phlogophora meticulosa. The sequence goes on along the minus strand of LR990543.1, from coordinate 2,355,418 downwards.
TTCAGCTCTCAAAATTATATTTGCTGTGAGTTGTCATATTTTCACGAAATAGTCTTATTTCCAGCACACAATTTGTCATAATTTTTTAACATATTTATTGACAAATTAATTATTTTACTACAAGTTCCGCAAAAAATATTGTTCTTATTATTATTCACATACAACAAAAAAAACAGCGCCCTATATGCGCAAGAAATTTTGAATTTCGCTGGCTTTAATGAAGCAATCACCTTAAATTTACATCATGCTGTACTATACCGGTTTACCAAACTTTATCTAGATCCATTCAGCCGTTAACAAATGGACTGCCTTACTTAAATATGAGCATTAGCACAAATTAAATTATTAAACCATTCACTTTGTTAACATTAACATTTATTATTTAGTCCTTATGAACTGTCAAAGAGTCGGTCAGTTATTCAGAGAGTCTAAAGTGTCTCAATTCATAATACTAGATAGTATTTATTGGATAAGAATAAGGTAAACCGAAATGGAATTTTCTCTAAAATTCAATTTAAACTTGGAACGTTTGCGATCAAATCCATAAAGGCCGGATGTCCGGTCATGTTTATCGGAGGGACATCATTTATAACCGGTTTAAAAGTCGAACGTTTTCATTTAAGCGGCAGCCCTAGATCGGCACGTGCCTTACTTGTTGGGTGAAGTATGGTTATGTTGTTGTACCCCTTTTTTATAGCTGGGAACAAGATAAGTGTGTCTTGGGCTCTGGGTACTTAGCATTTATTTTTATTGACGAGATAGTGGTTTTAATTTCTACCACTTCTTTGATAAAAGTCAATTTTCAGCCTTCATTTTTCTCACTGTCCAGGTTACACTATAAATAAGCTTTCCATAACCTTTAAAATATGGTATTTCCTAAAAACATTGGAAAGTTACAAAATGCATTGTAGATGTATGAGGCGAGTGACATCTCTACACTTATAACGGGCGTACACTTGCTTGCAAAATAAAGTACACACGTACAAGTTCCCATAACCAGCTTATGTTGGAGCAGATACCCGGTTTTATTTTATACTTTTATATAAATGGTATTTAGTAACGTTCTTGTTATTTTTTATCAGTGTTTACGCGCTTTATTTTGCGCGTAAACGTTATGAAGTGTGGTGTACTCGTAAGTTTTAATTCTCTTGAAAAAACCTTGGCATATTTATCTTATAATGCATGTTATTTTGCCTACTAGAAAAGAGGACCTAAGTTACGTACGTTAAGTACGTCTTGCTAATAGCAGTCTACTACAGGTACAGGCCTCTCAAATTTGACAACACGCAGAGTGTTGTCAAATTTGACGACCATTAATGCGTTACCAACCAATCCGCGAACATCGAAGGACACTGGTATCCAAGTGATTATGAAGCTGACGATGGCGTTCTCCTAGTATCCTATTCAACAGATACTTAATATCCCTCTCTCTATTTTCTAAACCAATAAGCCAACGTTATCATACATAATTGAATCTATCAGCATCCCTGAACGTAGTTGTATCGTGTGCCGAATAATGCAGGTGCAGAATAATGTGCCCTGTATTGTGATCATATGACCCCTATATCCGGTTTACTTGACCTAGATCCTTGGCCTGTGACGTATTGGATCGTTTTTCTTTTATCTTATATAAACGCGATACATGTGCTTATTAGTAGCGTAATTCAGTTTTTTGTCTCCGTATAGGTTTCGTTAGGCATTGCATCTTCTTTGAGGTATTTTAGGTCTGTTAGAATGAATAATTTTTCGCAACTTCAAGAGATCGATCTAAACAGATTTTTTCTCCGGTAATATTTACTTAGTTATCGTTAACAAAGTCATCTGTGCAAATATTCAAGAAACTTTCTTGAATTACTTTTTCACTAAATAACCTCTCTAGACCAAGCAACTTGACAAAAGAACAGTTTTTAAAATGGTGATACTAACGTACCATAAAAACGAGGTGTGAGGAACGAAATAAATCCAATCGATTTAATTCGTCGGATACGCAATGATGAATTGTTTCTTAGAAAACAAGTTCGGGTTTGTCTTTGTCACTAAAACATGCGATTTCAGAATGAGACTGTCACGCACAGTCTCATTTTAAAATCGCTTATGACTGGGTCATTTTAACGCTCCGACAGTGTAGTTTAAATCAGGTCCAGCCAGGGTAATTGCGTAACACGCAATCAATAGCAATTCCTACGTTTCATTTTGATTATTCAACAACATACATTTGCTTTATTTACGTTGTCTATCAGACGAATTGTTCAAATATATGAAGCAATAGTATAGGAATTTACTTCAAAATCCTTCGTTTTGTAATAGAAAGAACGTTACGCAATAGGATGGCGCCTGGGAAAAAAAGTGTGTGTATTAATGTACACACGTATGCGGTGAAACTTTTTCATGATATTTTAGTTATTTTTATTATATATTTAACATTAATTGGTCAAGTGAGGTTTACGGAAAAAAGAAATCATTTTGGATCAAATTATAGCTTTTTATTATTAAACAGATGAATGAAAATAGTAACCTCAATTCATATTTTTCTTTACAAATCACTTCTCAATTAAAGTAAACACACATGGCGCCGTGACGGTCCAAAGTTTTTGAATTAAAATAGACTTGCGAAATAAAAGTGTTATAACAGCTAATTAGCTTGGCAGGTTATACCATACCTACATTCGGCCCAAACCATCTAAAGATAGGCCAACAATACCCGGCCTCGAAAGTAATTTTCCCCAAAAATATATAATTACCACACAACTGTTTATTTAACTAAAAGTTTGTTAACTAATTTAATTAGGGACACGCGCGTCTCCTGGCGGCAGACTTTACTTTATTTCTTAACTTACAATTCCAGTATTTAAGTCTCTGTGATATAAAAGCTTAGCGTATTGGCCAAATAGTTGCAGAAGTTTGGCGGGCAGCTGTCAATGGATTTTCATTTTGAAGGGTGGGTATATACTAAAGTTGCCAGTCGTAAATTAGGTTTTACAATAAATAGGCAATACCAATTTATACACTTTAAATTGTATGAGAACTACATGATATTTTTGAGGGGTTTTTTTTTAAGGCAAAAACGTGATATTGTAAAAAGTCCTGGTGAAAAAATCATCTCATCTCAATCTAAACAATCTCTGATTTCGGTACAAAAAGTTTTTTCTTTTTAAATTCTTAACCATCTTTTGCCCGCGACCTATCCGCGTGAATGGTTCGGTTATCGCAGATGCCGACGATGTCTCGGATTCAAAACTACTCTTTTGTCCTTCCCAGGGTCTTAAACTATGTCCATACCAAATTTTATTACGATCTGGTCATACGTTAAAAGTTAACAAACAAACAGTTTCTTTCGCATTTCGCACACGTAAAAGATAATTAAGTAATTGTATTAATACACAAAGTAACATTTCAACTGCCTCTGGAATGATATCACCAACATGATGCACGAACCGAGTTCAATACATGATTCTGGCGTTTGAATTTTTCTTCGGCTTTTCCAAATTTTCTACGTTTATTTCTGATGTTCTTTTCACATAAAACTGTAAAGAATAAAACATGATTTCAACCTGGGTGTCTAGGATCATGTAATGAACTCTTTGTATTGAGTGTGGGCGTCGATGTACCTTCCATCCTGTTTACTCCTTCGGTATTGTTATGTCCATTGGCGTTGTGATCACTGGCCATAAGATGGATCACCTGCTTCTTCCATCTAGTGGAGACTTAAACAAAACGTCACGCCCGAAAGGGCCAGAAGAAGAGAATACGTCTATAGTACACCCACCTTTCGCCAGTTATGTAAAAAGGGACGAGTCTATTTGCCACAAGCCGGGTACAAATCTAGACTCCGGGCTGTTACTGATAAATTTCAGCTGGAAAACCCCAATAACGCTGCCCGACCCGGGAATCAAACCCATGTCCTCATGCTTATCAGTAGTGCTTCTGAGCACTAGACCAACGATTCGGTCTAATGGATGTAGAACTAAATATTATATTGTAACCATACGTCTGGTCATACACACACGCCTATAACAAATTTCCGCACCTGACCTTCCTGAAGGACTCCACATGTAACAATAGTTCTTCATATAATAAACTTGATACTTTATTTAGCGAGTCAATGGGTCACATTGTGCCCCACATGTTTACGTGCCCCCAGGGGGCAGGCCTGACACTTTTTATGATGCCCATCACTAGAAAATAAATTGGATTTCGGCCAAACGACTGCTGTTAGCACTACTGGATATAAGTTGTTTTTTTATGTTATCGGCTGGGAAAATGGCCTGATAATCCACCTGATACCTGATGGATAGCTGTTATCGCTGCCTTTAGATATTCGGAACACTTAGCGGGTATTCCCACGGTATTGTGAGTATTGATAGCCGCCCTGTTCAATTTATCGTGGCTAGTCTTATATGAAGCCTTTCGCGTATACTATCATCATCTGCTTAGCTTATGTTGGGGCGTTTTCCAGTCTACCGGGATGCAGCTTAATACCAGTATTTTTTATGGAGCGACTGCCTATCTGATCTCTACAATCCAGTAACTGGGTAACACGATACTTTTTAGCAAGACGGGTTACTAGACATTCAGGCTTCTGACTACTCGTACGATTGTCAAATATCTATTTATGAGTGAAAACCGAGACCAACGATTTAACGTGCTTGACGAGGCACGGGCGACTCTCGAAATTTAACGAATGGTCACCCATCCACAAAAACTTATCGACAGTTTACGTCTGATATAAAGATATCACTTCTTCTTCCGTCCCTGGTCCTGTTATCTGTGGTCGGGTCTCCTCACTTTTCTGCGCCAAGTTATTCTGTCTTGGGTGTCCTGAAAATCTTAGTTACATATTTGTTGTATTGAAATATAGATATATGTAATGTAGACTGGAAATCGACCCCACCATAGTTAGGAAAAGGCTAAGCAGATGATGATATAATGTAATCTGACTACGATAATGTCTGCATTATCATGGTCAGATTAGTGTCTGAGTTGATCTTTTAAGGAAATAACCACAGTAGACCTGTCCAGTCCAGTCAAGTGAGTAATGTCATTTCTTACCCTTGATACGAACACGTATTGGTATAACTGTGTTTGTTATGTAAAGGTCGTTTGTGCATTTTTTAACAGCTGAATACATATAATGGTTATTGGTTTAAGTGTCTGGGTACCTTAAGGTATAATAATTTATAGTATTGTTCTACATATGTTTGCTTAGGTACTCACCGAGCATTCAATAGTGTGTTTAGTGCCGTCTTTCCTGCCTTTGACAATATATTAATACCGGCTTGTTACTGTCCTACTACAGAGCAAGGATCTCTTCTCATACAAAGAAGGTACGAGCATTAATCACACCGCTTGCTCAAGGCGGGTTGGCCATTTCAAACTTATATTGATTACATTTAATTATTGATTAATTGATTATTTTATTACTAAGTTGACTGGTAGAAAATGCCTATGGCATTAAGTCCGCTTATGTACATTTGTGTGCTTAAAGTATTAAATAAATCAATTATAAATTCAGCTTTCCTCACGATCATTCCCCTTCACCGATGTTCTGATCACAAAACGTAGGAATTCGAAGAGAACTCTTAAACTAACACCCTTCAAATGTTTCAAAAATTCAGCTGCACGACATTGTAAGTAAAAAACGCAATTAATGCGGTTGAATTGTCAAAATTTGCCATTGCTATTGATAGTGTGATACACAATTACCCCGCAGAATTAAACCTGCACTTTATGGTTTGATGATGCTAATCGCAAATTCAATGCTTGTTACTTATCTGCTTTATGTGGAGAGGTCAAAGCCTAGATTCAATCGCTTTGATCGCAAGCTACAATTGCATCATCATCATGCTTTTCATTTGGTGTCGGCGCAGCATTTGCTCTTCTTCCATACATCTTAATTTGCTGTCATCTCAATAGTCACTTCCTGTCTAGATAACTACACAGTCAATCCATTCCTCTTTGATCTTCTTCTACTCTTGTAACCTAATGATCCTCATTCTTCCGCATCACATACCCATACAATGACAACTAATTTCCACACAAATTCTCCGTCACCGGTGTCACTTTCAGAGTTCTTCTTACATACAAATTTGTTATTTTATCCATTCCACCAATAACATTAAACCTTCTGATTTGTTTTGTTTTCAATTACAAACTTGCGGTTATTTCGACCTTGTGGAAATTAAATGTTTTATTGCACTACAACTAGAATAAAGAATAGTTTCTCTGTAACACCCACTCTGTGAGTAAGCGTGGTAATGAATCATTAGGCAATTGCCTGTTTGATTTATAATGCAAAACATACAAAGTAGCATTAGATTGACTACCTACGTTAGTATTTTCACTCTGAAAAACATTCTTAGTGTTGATTAAGATCTGCCTGCCTCGTTTTAGTCTCGGGTGTGATTCCCAGGTCACACAAAGTTTTGTCGGGTTTGGTTGATGGGTACAGATGCGCCCCCTATTATTTAGGACATAAACGTAACTAGCGAGATGTACCATAGAGGTACATATCTCCCTATCCCTTCAGGGAATATAGACGTGATGTTATGTTATAATCGGGCTTCGCAAATGAAGCCCCTAAGATGAGCGTTCTTAGCCTCAGAATTTCTGATGGTGGATAAGATAGTGATTATGTCTTATAGATGCGATGATTCCTTTTGAGCGCTGATCTCTTAAAGGATGAACATCACGTTAAATAAGGCTTATGGGATCCTTTTACTTTGGTTATCATCATCAGTTACTTACGTTATTGTAAGATGTGTGCTATCCATTCGAAATCCGGACAAACTTTAGGTTTTTTTTTTATGTTTGTTATTTACATTTTGGTTTATAATAATAATTAAATTATTTATTCAAGTAACATAACTCATAGTATTATCTATAGATATATTTCACAGCATAATCTGTATTTCATAGAAATAAGGAGAATGTTACTTAACCTTTTTGTAACTATTTTGGGGTCGGCTTCCGGTCTGACCGGAAGCAGCTTAATGTTAGAATATTACTTAGTCCTACTGCCTGTCATTCCTCCACAACTTAGTTACTTCTTATACACTGGTTATCAGACATTCGGGCTTCCGACTATACGTAACGTCTATTAATCATCTACAAATGACAACCGGGACCAACACCGTGACGTACTTTCCAAAGCATGGAGGGGTCTCGATTTGTAAGAGATGGTCACCACCCATCCACGGACAAACCTCGAAAATCGTAGCCTTATTCAGCCAGGAGCTCCGTTTAGTATGTCATGAGTTTTGTGATGTTCCGTTCCGATACGGAGGACAAAAATCTGAAGATATCCACGGCTAGCCGAAGAATTCATATTCACGATACAGCTACCAAACTTTTACGCTAGAAAGAATAGTATTTCTTGATGTATCACACCCACAAGAGAAATGATTGGGTAATTTACAAGACCAATTTACTATTTGATAAATTGCCTTTTATTTTTATTAGGTAGTTTTATTTTTATACTTTAGGTGGTTAGAAGCATTCCAAATGTCTTATTTATGATTTCTTTTAGCGGGAAATACGGGGTATTCTAAGAAATGTTAGTTTATTTTGGGATCTAATAATTTATAGTATGAATCAATAGACGTCCAAGAGAGTAACAGTGATTCTTAGTTGCTAAAGAAACATTGTTTCCAGATAATAATTATTATACTAACCTATTGATTTATTGTGCCACTTCATGGCAAATACCTCTTCTCATACAGAGAAAAGGTATGGCATTGTCCAAGGCGATGTGGGAATGTCTTTCGAATTTACATCATCGGTCGATAAGTTTCCCAGAACGAGCTTGCTCGATGCGACTATGATAACTTTATTTCACTTTATTTTACTTACATGTAGATTCATTCAAATGACATTATTTTATATAAAGATGTCGACTGCTTCTGTACAATTTCAGTTACAAAATTATGTAAAATTCTATTTATTACTCAATAAAACTAAATTCTTATGCGTCCATAAAAAATGTTTCTCCCTGAAATCCGTTTTACCGTTTAATTGTTGCTGGGCCTCTTTATATTGGTATACTCTTTTTAATTTCTATTTGTAATTAACCTATTTGCGAGTCATTGTCTAGTTCCCGAGATAAATACCAGCTTGTAACTGTTCCACTCCATGGCAAAGGTACGAGCATTAATCACCACGTTTGCTCACCAGACTTACATTAATTAAAAGACTAGGTTTCCTTCCGATGTTTTCCTTAAGCGGTGTCAGTAACGTCTAAGATAAACTAACAAAGTACATACGAATTAAAAAGTTTCATTGGTTATCGTTCCAATTTGAACCCAAAACCTTGTTCATGAGACGCGAGGCTCTTATCATAGTTGATAAGTATGAAAAATCATGATAATTATTTTTGATTAATCATCTGGTAGCAAGCAATAACATTAATAGTACTATTAATGTTATTGCTTATGGATTATTTCTGTCAAAGTTTTATTTTATGAAGATTAGTTTAGTTTCATTAGTGTAGTTTTATTTATTTAGTTGGTGTAACGCTAATGGATAGAATAAAAAATGAGTATGTAAGTGGAGATATCGAAAGTGGTGACGATGACCGAAAAGTTTTGTGAGAAAAGTTTTGAATATGAAGGTGGCCAGTAACAAAAGTTGAGGAAGACCAAAGATATGATGGATAGATTGTGTGATCGATGACGTGGCTAGAAAGGATGCCACAATCATGGAGATGCATTGAAGAAGAAGAACATATGGTGAACTTAAAAATTGAAATAAGGGCATGCGGTGTATGATCATGATTAATCAACATTAACTCGTCATTTATTGTTCATTAAATCAGAAATCTTTCAAATCAATATTGTCCAAGTCAGAATACCGCTGTGTGTTTAACGGGAAGTAGTAAAACGTACTCGGAAACGTAATTACGATTACTATTTACGTCGTGTTTGTTCACATTGTATGTTAAAAAGTTGTAACTTTTTTATGGTAGTGTTTTACAAATTAAGATGTAACTTAGCCAAGTTCATGGATAAAGTGCCGTGGTCTACGTCTCTTTGTTATTGTTGATCTTAAAACCTTTTAACTTTGTAATATCGTTGTTAATTATTTTTACTGCCTAGTGTCTAGTGGTCCAAGCGCGACTGCTGATCATGAGGTCCTGGGATCGATTCCCAGGTCGGTTGAGTGAGGAGTCGGGCGAGTCTAGAATTGTATACTGCTATCAATAGGCTGGCCTACTATTACATGGGACTCTACCCAGCTCTTCGGGGAATACAGGCGTGATGTTATGTGTATAATCTTTAAATGTCTGGCTGCCGTATGAACTGACACACCCAGAACCAAAGAAAATTTGATGACAGTACTTACGGGTGGTCAGAATCCTGATAGTCTGTCAACCAATGGGTAAAGTGTTGCCCAGCAACTGCATTGTGGAGATCAGATAGGCAGTTACTCCATGTAAAAAATCTGGTATCCAGCCGCATCCGGTCAGACTGGCAGCCGACCACAAAATTATTAGGAAAAAACTAGGCAGACGATGTTGATGACGATGCTTGTAAGATGTATTCTAATAAAAACGCGTTTAAACTTATCGTAATTTTCTTTAAAAATCTCCCATAAAACCATGGACGTCCACTATAGAGATAATTTGGCAAAAATTCGCTATAAAAATGTATTGTAAATTACGTAAAGATTTTTTTAACGTCTACGCACTACTCTGTGCCAAGTATAGTCGACTCTAATCTATTTTATTACTCTGTGTTTATGTGCACTGTTCTCAAAAATAAATCATTCATCATTGCTCAGCTGGGTTTTTTTGATTCGGAGGGATATAGCTAAATTAATGAAGTTTTTAGCTTCATGCTCTTTAGAAAATTGGTGAAAATGAACGTCATAATCTTATCCAGGTCAGCTTGGTTAAACATAACGCCTAGGTTTACCTAGGGGTTACACTGACATGTACCTTTAGTACACCCAAACTTGTCAGATGGAAAAACCTAGTGTCACTTTGCTCGACCTGGGAATGGAACTAAGGACCTCATTCTCAGCAGGAGCGCTTAGATATACCGACGACGACGACCTATGTGGCGCAGCGGGCGAAGGTCCGCCTGTGACGCAGGAGGTTGCGGGTTCGATTCCCGCCTTGGGACAAATGTTTGTACGATCTACAAATATTATCTATCTATGTTATGTATTGTATTAAGTATATCAGTCATCTAGTACCCATAACACAAGCTCTACTTAGCTTGGGGCTAGATGTTGCTGTGTGGATTGTCCAGCATTATTTATCATTCATATACCTACTGAACCAAAGAACCTACAGTTAACTTTAACCTACAGTTTTCAGTCGATGTTTTTCCGTTTTCCTTCTGTGTGTTTCGCGGACACTGGAGAACCATTTTTCAACCTTATCACTGGGGAATAAGGTATAAAAGTGGTTGACACTAAACATCCACGATGGTAAATAATATATACTTAATGGTTTTCCAAACACTACTTAATATGCCATGATCACACATATTACTGTTTATAATGGTCCTCAAACACCATTAACTGCTCATTTATAACAACTGACACAACCCCTTATTACTTACCAGTAGTTTCGACTTCTTACGTTATTTGTTACGAGTATTAGGCACGATCAACCGCACCTTGTTGATTAAACTTAGTCCTTGAGCTGGCCTGGCGTAGAACGGAGTGTTAATAGAACACGAGGCCAGGTTAGACTGGTTTCGTTACCGCACCAAGATGCATAGTTATTTACTGGCATTAGTAGAACGTTAGGCATGTTTATTAGTCATCTAGGCTTTTCCCAACCATGTTGGACTTTGGAGTCGGTTTTCAGTTGTCGGTGGAGATCAGATAGGACTGCCCACTCTCTAGATAAATTACTGGTACTCGGCTGAGATACCGCGACGTCCCCATCCATGTCCACGCCGCTGAACCGGCAGTTTTAAATTCGTACCTCCCATCCCGCCTATCTCTTGCTATCCACCAACGACGCACAACACTGAGGTAAATACACTACAGAGGGTGCTCGTAGTGTATAGTCGCTTAGTATACTTGCTTATTAGTTTTATACCCTGGCTGCGCATAACGCCTAGCATAGTGAAAGAAAGAGAGGTTGTATTCTCTAGACGTGTGGTCTCAGGTAAAACTATATTAACTTAAATTATTATTGATGAAAATGTAAAACATAGACAAATGTAAGGTTTTTAATTTTATTTTATTATGCCCTGGTTGGATGCTCTAACTTATTAACCAAAGGATAGTCCGGTTAAGCAGCCGACAACCTCCAAGGTTGACCTGCGAAATACCTCTCCCCAAAAAAAAGAAATGCATCTGGCTAGACTGGAAGCCGACCCCAACATAGTAAGGAAAAGGTGAAGCAGACGATTTACCTCAAATATTGAAAACCGTTTCGCGCGAGGCTCTTAGAGCACACCAAGGGTACATCAACTGACCCTGAGTTTACCCAAGGACGTATTATTTTAATACCCATTTCGAAAATTTCCATAAATGTTAATCCACCCGCTAAAGTTCACAGCCGTCGTAAAAGTCTTCATCAAGGCAATGCTTTAAAAAAGACAATTAGCTTTTTTAAACGAACTAATGACAGTCCTTCGTGAAATATAAAAGTTATTTTTATCCCGTACTACGATGCGATAGAAATCTAACCAGATGCTGGTTTAAGACCAATTTAGTAATGTTGCGTTCAAGACGTTTTCTTCTTTTTGTAGAAGAACATACACTGACCTTATTAGTGATGTTCTTCAGAAAGGTCTGGTGTGCAGTATTCTCAACCGGCGTGCGTGTATGTATGACCACAAGGCCAATAGCCGTTATGAAAAACATTCAAAATCTAGTCGCAATCTCATCTCAGCGGCAATAGGGTAGTGTCCTTAAACATCCTGATTGGTCCGAAAGTTGGATTACTCAAAAATATTGAACACATAATTTTTTCTTTCGTCACGTAACCCAAAAATGATGACGATAATATAGTGCGTTGAAATTGCGCGTGTCGTCACGCTGGGCTACACTTTTAACGTCACAGTGACGTCACAAGCCCCTTCTCCTGAACTTTGATGTTGTATATCATTGTCAGTTTTTATTGATTTGGGCAAGCAAAAAATACGTGTCCAATGTTTTTTGGTAATCTTACTGACGGACTAAATAGACTTAATATATTTTTACCTAGGACACATCCCTATTAATGTTAAAAAAATGACAAATAGTGAATTATACTCGTACGTATTTTTGACAGATTGAGACTGAGGTCGTCAAAATACGGGAATCGCCTCTCAGCTACACCTTTTGCTTCAAGCAAAAGGTGTATGTAAAGATCGTTGTAAAAAATGGCGTGAGTTTATTAATAATGTGTGTAAGTATGTGCTTTATTCTTTTATCGCATAGCTTACTGTAAAAGATCTAAATGAAATTTAATAAACTCTTAAATAAACACTATATTGCGAAAAATATGAAAGCTCGTGGAATATACATATATTTTATAGCATTTATTTACCATTATACAAGATTCTACGTCTATATTAAAATTCTTCGTTATATTCAGAACTTATTTCATATTGCCTCATTCACAATATTGTTTCATTTATTACCTCCATATAATTCTTCACAAATGCATGTTACACGTTCAGAAAGTATTGAAATGACGAATAAAATATAGATCTTTCAATTTAGAAACTGACTTGCGGCCTACTATTCCAAACTATCGCTGAAATATCTATTAAGACAAAGGTGCTCATTTATTCCAAGTGATTCTATTCCTATGTTAATAAAAGACATCATCCAGATTGAGATATTTTTTATTTTGCCAAACAACAAATATAAAATCATTTTTTTTTATTACTATACCATAGTTATAAGTCAATTCTCTGTGATTACATTTACGTAGGTTTGACTTAAGCCCTAAAGTATCACTCAGCGTGGATGTAAAGCAGTTTTTTTTCTCGAAAGTGTATTGTACAAGTAGTGTTATAGTAGTCAATTGCGTTGTTGGTCTTGGCACTTTCAAAATTAGCCCTAAACTGTATGGAGTCTGGGTGATCACCATTACCTCGTATATTTCATAGTATTTCAGCAGTATCAGAACTCCGGTCACGTTTCACTAGTTTTATTTAGCACTGTATCATTGAATCCTTGTGACTGGCATGGTAGAAATATCAGAGGACTTATAAATCCAGACGTGTAATACAGGGCTGGCACTCCCATGTATTTATTTATTCAGACTCGTATTAATAAACGAGGGAACTGACGCTCTCTCGTCAGTTTTTGATGTGCGTTTGTGTTGTTATGACAGCTCCCGAGCTGGTTGATAAACATGTCAGGTTTATGACGTTAACGTTTTGACAGTTACGCTTGTGATGGGGGCTTGCAGCAGTCTTAGCGGCCGTGTATTGAGGGTATTTAATCTTAAGACTTGCACATGGCTTTAGTTGAGGCAGCCAAACAAGTACAACGTAATAATGCTACGAGCTTTATGTATTTTTAAATGATTTCCTTTTGCGTTTTAAATAGCATATAGATTATGGTTTCTATACATGTATGTTATATTCATTCTTTTCATTCATTTTGACTGTGTTCTTCCTACATCAGACTACTTCTGAATCTAACTACATCAGAATGCTTCTAAAACGTCTTGGCAGTGCAGGAGTGTAAAAATGACAAAATGATTTCATAATTTTTGACACTTTCCCAAAAAAGAATTCTGCTCTGTAGCAACCCTAGCCTTATGCATAAATAAAGGAACCTTTTCACTCTCCGGGGATTGATAGTAATTCTTCTGGACTGTTATGTATGGCTTGATTATGTGTTTGTTTATGTATGTGTGTAACGCCTATGTAGTGATTGGAAGCCTTACTTTATGGTTGCATGTTATTGTGGACGATAGATTGTGTTTTGTTTTGGGATGTATCGACGAAGGTATCGTGTCGAGAGTGGTGGATTCGGCATCATAAATCGATTGTAAAACCAATGCTCCTGTCACTCTGTTGTTAAATACAGGAATCCAGCTACATTCGGTTACACTGGAAGTCGAGCTGGACATATATGGGAAAAGGCTACTAAAGCAGATGATGATTCACCAAGGACTTTCTTTTTAAATTATAGAAAAGTCCCGTCCAATCAAATGCTCTTTAGCAATGGCATAGACGTTGGACTGTTAAACAAATGAAAGTAAAATTCTTTAACGTTAAAAAAACATCATAATACAAGTCTACAATACGCCCCAAGTAGGCACTGCTGCTGCCATTATCATCTCCATTATTATGAGTTCCAAAAATATGGAAGGACAAATGTACTTCATTAATATTAATAAACATTACAATTAAAAATCTACCCTCAAAGAGCCACTCCGCCTCTCATTAGTGCTCAAGATTCTCGCGAATTTCCTCTTAATTTCTTATTCAAAAAGCTAGGGGTATACTTTAGGTCTGAGGTTGATGAGACGACCGGATTTTTCTCTGGATTATTTAGAGAAGATAGTTCATACTACCGCAGTTAATCGTTGACCTTAATGGAAAATTATTAATTAATTCCACACGGTGGACCGACGACCTGGTGAAGGTCGCGGGAAGGGCATGGATGCGGAAGGCGCAGGACCGGTCATTGTGGAAATCCTTGGGGGAGGCCTTTGTCCAGCAGTGGACGTCTTTCGGCTGAAATGATGATGATGATGATGAATGGAAAATAAGCAGGCAGATGGAGGACATATTTTAAATTTGATTTAAACTGATCATTTACCTTGTAGTTTTCGTTGCCCCTCACTAGGAATCAGCCAGACCCGGAACAATTACCTGTAGGCCATACAAATATTTTTCCGTGCGGGAATTGAACCCATGACACGCGACACAGCAGTCGATCTCTCAGCTACTGTGCCAACCGTGTCGTCGATTATTATCCACCAAGCGGGTAAAGCAGTGTCTTATGGCAAGAGCGCCATTTTGAATCACGAGCGTAAAGAAGGAGGCTAGAGTTTACCAACGAGCGTAACTAGAGAGTTAAGATTAGAATCTGAATGCAGTAAGGAAATCAAGCTAGCACAAGACAAATATACCTTAATCCCCAAGGAGAATACTACTACTTTTCACACCTTCATTGAGATAATAAAAAGCAATCCAATTTTCAAATGAGTTCTTTTCGCTACCTAAAAGGTTTTATGCAAACTTATTTGCGGTTCCAAATTCAAAGCATAGGTACTATCGATCAGCCGGTAATAATCTGATAATTTTAAACGAGCAATTCTTGTATATATATATAATCTGAATCTCGGAAACGGCTCCAACGGTTTTAATGAAATTTAGTATGTTACGGGGGCGATAAATCGATCTAGCTAGGTTTTATTTTTAGAAAACGTCGTTTTGTCCGAGCAAAGCTCTGTCTTCCAGGTACTATTAATATAATAATATTAATATATATTCTCGTAATAATATTATAACCCGATCACTTACTTTGGGTTAGGTTTTTCTGACTATAATTTAACATTATCGAGCAGGTGGTCTGAAAAGTTAGTTATTGGTTATGACGTTTCTGAGTAGGTACACGTCAAAACCTAGTTTCCATTACATCCACCAACCTTCCTATGTAGGCAGCAGATTTAAATGTTTGATGTGTCAGTAGTTTATGAAGCGGACATTATCATGTTAGCTACATGTCATATCTTTACATCTCCATTTCCCCACATCTATTCAAACCTCAGAACTTTATCTGCAGACCCGATTAAAGGATAAGAACCGATTAAAGGATAAGAACCGATTAAAGGATTAGACGAGAGAATAGCCATCATAATTCACCTGGAGACTAACAGTATTATAGTCCGCTTTCAATCCGCTTATCACGAACCAAGATTATTGAACTGACTGGGTTATTGATTTTAAGTGTCGACGGCTATTTGTTCAACGGCCGTATTCAGTGACAGTATTTACTTCTTAGGTTTGTTAACCAAAGTTGAATTAAGACGGTTTAATAACTTATTTAGACAGAAAAGTTTCCAATCGTGTAACCTTGTGCGCACCCACACAAAATGTATTTGAAACGAAAAGTCCAGGACTACTGTTACCGCATCACGCAGCGTAGCGCGGGAGTCGGTGTTCTTGCGTTGTTTTGCAAGTACCTATATGTGTTTGTATAGAAAACACGCGTAGTGCAACACACAGAAAACGCATTCACGCGCAGTGTGTGTTTCGCTTAAGTCCGCCTATTTCAAGATGTCACTCTTAACTCTTGGGATGCACCCCTTTTTAAAGAAAACATAAACCTATACAATATTCTTTGCCATTCGTAAACCTGAGGAAATACCTCATCTCTCCGGATAGTAATGACGATCTGAATATCAAAGCACAAACATTTTTTTATGTTTTCTTCCCAAAACTATTGACCTTTTCAGCCTACTTTCGGAGCTGCCTTGATTGTCCTTTTATTTCGCTCTGACTACCTTAATGTAAATTTAGATTTCTTAGTAAGGCCTTTATGTTTATCTTGAACCTATATTATTAAAGTAGAAGACATAATGGACATTTCAGGGTCTAGTTTGAAAATGGACAGCTATTAATATCTTCACGAAAAAAATAATTTAGTTTTTGTGTTCTGTGTTTTTACTTCCAATAATATAGGCTGTTGTTTTGTACTGCTTGAAAATCTCCTTGAGGATTTCCATAACATGGTTATTAAAAAAATTGGAGTTTTTTCAAATTTTCAACCTAATTAGTAGATCTTCGTATCGAAAAAGTTGTTGATAAACGTATTTTTTTTTATGCTAATTTATGAATACCATAGAAAACCTTTGCCGGCGTTGTTGATTGCAAGCGCAACTCCTGAGTATGAGGTCCTGGGTCCGATTTCCAGGCAGACAAAGTGATATCGAGCTTTTACATCTGTAATTTCTCAGTAGCAACCCAGTGTCTGGATGTGTGCCCGGTTGATAGTAATAGACTCGCCCCCTATTACATGGGACTTAAACACAACTGGCGATACCTCTGTTCAAGTCTTTATTTGTTTTTTTATTCACGAATCTGCCCACAAATAATACCATAAAACAGAAAACAGAAATTCGCTTCACAACAAAAGTCAGTGCAACGTTCTCGTTAAATTGCAATGCAGTTGAATTCAACATGTTGTTTGGACCCTTTCAATCATTCGCTCCATTGAGTACATTCACTTCGGTTATATGCAAATATCGTTAACTACACTGTGATAGTTTTCATTTGTAGTATTTTACAGTTATGACTTTTATTATTGTTTTTGAAGTGAAAACTTCTTTAACATCGTTGTGATTTGAAAGTTTATGAAACGAAAAAGCGACAGTAAAAAGAGACAGACACATAAATTCATAAGATTTAACGTGGGAGAAAATGAGATAGGAAGCATTATACATTGTTTCTTATGTCGTGGAAATTTTATATGGGCAAATGTATACCAGTTGACCCAAACTTAGTAAAGATCCAAGAATCCAGGATTAAATTTATATATTCTATACCAGTCTCTCTTTTCTGTCTTTGTGCTCTGCTCCATACCCCCTCCACTCGTGTTCATCTTGGGCCTCAGCGTTGTACGTGTGTTAGTTCGTGTTTGTACGCACATGCGTAGTAAAAAGCTTGTAAATATATCAAATTTACAAATAATAATAATAATAAATAAATAATAAATATTGTTGGACAATCCACACAGCATCACCTAGCCCCAAGCTAAGCAGAGCTTGTGTTATGGGTACTAGATGACTGATATACTTAATACAATACATTACATAGATAGATATTTTTATTATACATAGTAAATACCCAGAACACCCGGAAAAAATATTTGTAGATCGTACAAACATTTGTCCCAAGGCGGGAATCGAACCCGCAACCTCTTGCGTCGCAGGCGGACCTTCGCCCACCGCGCCACATCGGTCGTCAAGTCACTATGATCATTACTAAAACCTACAATTATCCTCTTCCCAAAATATTACATTCGTCTCATTATCTAGAAGCCAACATTTTTGAAGGGTTCTACCACGTGTGAATTGCACACATGTTATTTATTTTTTTTCTCTGTAATTTCCATTGTTTACTTGAGTTCAGCAGAATATGTGGCATGCCTTTAGTGATTAAAAAAAAAAACTCGACCAATTACAAGTTAGACTAGAACACTAAGGATACCGTACCTCGTACAAGATTTTACGAAATCACATTTTATGTACCTATATCTTGTATTTCAATTAATTAAAAATAAAAAGGACAGTAAGATTTTATTATTGTTTTATTAGATTACTATAAAATTTGTAGAAGTTTCTGCAATTAACCCTTTTTTTTTAGTAAAATGACTCAAATGTTATGCCATGTAGTGATATAGTGTAGCATAGTCTAAAGTACAGTCACTTGAAAGTGTGCTAATATTATGCACTAAGTAAGTTATCCATATAGCAAGCTGCCACGAAACTGCCGCCACAAACTTTATTAATATACTACAAGTTCTCAAAGACTGAATGTCTCGTATCCTCATTATAAAGTTTTCAAATCTTGTCATTGACCACAAGTTCGCAGCCCTAATTGCACGACATTCTTACTAACGCCACATAATAGATGCACGCAGAAGGCCAGCTCCATACAACAAGTGGACACGCACACACGCACATTATAATAAACACGGTTTATGCATCACTTTAGAACCTCGTTATAGATTTTGTGATCTAATTCCAGACATGGCGGCCACTCTCAGTGGAGACAAGCCATCGACATGTGAGAGTGGAATACCATATAGCGCATGGATTATATCGCAGGCTATAGCGTGCCAAGACAGGCCCCAGATGTGTACTTTATTGCAATAATTGTAATGTATGTTTTTGAATAAAAAAAACAATAAAAAAGTGTGTGCACAAAAGAGACAGAAACTCTGTTCTCTGTCTGTGTATGTAGTATTGGTCTTCTGGACTTATATATTCTGTGTTATCGCTTTGACTGTCAGTCCGCTTCAGGGACCCGTATATTTACTGATCCTGGTCGCAAATACTCCGTCCGTATCAGCGCCTTTGATGAAAGGTGTATTGACATTCAATGATCATGCTCAAAGGTATTAGGATGGCGAGAGTGTTGCACAAAAGGTTTTAACTTCGCAATGATGAGTATTTATAGAATGGCGATGTAATACTTTAGGGATGATAGCACTTATGCGTATGTTGCTCAAAGATGGATCGCTAGGGATATAACTGTATAGCGGAAAATAGTTCCTTGAAACTAATAAACAGACGAGGTTAATTTATTTTCAAAAATAATAATGAAATTAACGGCACGGTTGGCGCAGTGGCTGAACGATAGACCGCTGTGCCGCGTGTTTTGTGTTCGATTCCCGCACGGAACAAATATTTGTATGGCCTACAGGTATTTGTTCCGGGTCTGGCTGTTAGTGTATGTGACTTTGAAGTGTTTGTAAACGCACCCACGACACAGGAGAAATTCCTAGTGTGGGGCTTCTTAGTTTCCATTAATCTGGTTCTTTGCAGAAATAGTTTTTTAATCATGGCATATTACATTTTATTCAATCCATCCATGCCATGCCTTGCTGAAGAAGCAAGGACTAACAGAGAGTGTCAACAACGAAAAAGATGGTTTTAAGTGCTTTCACCTTCTAAAGCATATTTCCGTATATCTCTATACAATCCATTGGTAAGCTTTGAGGGGGTGGAAGAAGTTGAACATTTTTGTATAAGGGGCAAACCATGAAATCGCCAAAAAATAGCAGCTGTTCCTTACATATTGTTGTTGGTAGGTACTGAATAGCTGTTTTTTTTCGTTTTACTCAACAGTAAAAATAGTGTCTATTTATGAGTACTTTGACCCCACCAAGATTCCCAATGTAATAGTCCCACTATATTGCCACACTAAATAATATCGTCCGTTTGAACCGAACTTCAAAGGAGAAGGTTCACAGCCCACAGGTCCCTTTTAAAGAATGTTTCACCCATTGTGTCTATATTTACTTAGGACCAGGGCGTATAACACGTGACCTTAACAGGTCCAAAGGGTAACGTTACCTTTCCAAAGGTACCACAATGTACTATCAAGGTACCATTCGTTTTTTGCGGTCAATTCTGGTGAGGTAAACGGGTGTTTTGTTACCTGCCCTTGTTTTTCGACTTATTGGTATGTACGAAGCGTGTTTTCTCTTAAGGGTGTGCAAAAGAGAGAGAAGGTTTATTGGACCCATTCCAAGCCACGTCTCCCAATTATATTTTTGCTCTTATTTTTTCGCCTTGACGACGGTGTAAATGTATCAATTGCAATTTTTAATATCAAATTTTAATATCGTGGTTATTGTTTAACGTTCAGATTTGCGTCGTCATTATTTCTACTTAAGTGTTCTCTGATAAAAGACCATCAAATGGTGGTTTATTATGATAGATATTTCTTCCTGTAAATTATTTTTTACAAACAGTTGTACTCGTCAACAGTGTCTTTTTAATTCCAGCCATTATCTTAGTCAGATCATGTGGGGACCATGCACATTAGTGGCTGAGATGGTCTTTTGAGGAAAGATCCACAGATATGGGTGTACCAGTAAGTCAGTAATCGTAGAGCTCGACTTAGAACCATGGATCTCAACGGGTCAACGAACAATACCTAAGGAAGAACTTTTGAGTAGACCCCTTAACTACCTCAAACTTGCAGACAAAAATTGAAAATAGATCGTTAAAAAAACCTCTTTAAGTATCTCAAATTACATCTTATTGAATAATTTGGAAATGGAACTATAAACGAGATGGTGGTGTTGGTCTCTCAATAGAAGAAAATACTAAAACTATTTTGCTTATAAAGTCTTCGAAAAAGGGCTTCAAGAATTTCAAAGACTTATCGTACAAGATTCCGTACAGTTTCAAGTAATATGAAAATACAGGTGCATGCGATCCTTCCTACAAGACTCGGCATCTTGTAGGAAGGATCGTGTAGGATGTACGACACTGACGTATAAGATGACGTCATAGAAGTGGCGTAACAGTGTTGGGACCATTTTGCAGCTGGAGCAATTTTGAATTTATGAAAATGTGTGTAGCATTCTTGTTAAATTGCATTTTAGAAGAACTATCGGTTTTTTTCCTATTTATTATACCAACATCACTGCTCTATAGCTTCCAGGGGCATCGGTGGTACTGCATTTTTGGTCATATTATCTTTATTTGGCGATAACCACTAGGTATAAATCGTGAGTGGTTTTTTTGGAGGTCGCTCTCGCAGTTCAAATTACGAATTGGGCGAACCGCACGTCTCAGTTCCAAAGGTTTCATTCCATTCCCTGATCGCGCAGATAATCCGTACAATTTTTTTTTTTTTTGAGGAAACCATAGCTGTAATGTTACTGGAATCAATTTCGTCTTTTAACCAAAATCTATGGTCATAGACGGGCTAAATAGTCTTATGTCGGCGTTCACAGATATCAGTTCTCACAATCAATTAACAATAGACAAGTTACTATTACAGATAATTAATAACAATGGAGATTAATTTATTGTTCGTCTTTATGAACATGTGATTAATAAAGTTGGCCTTTATTGTAAGTAATTGATTTGGAGTAATCGTAATTATATGAAGTAGGAGAAGGCCCTGACATAGTATCGTTACAACCCGTAACTATATTATGTCAGGGCCACGGGTCGATCCAGAGATGAAAGACAATTGATTAAATACCGACACTCCTCCGGTAAAGCACGCTAAGCAGTTAGTCCCGATTGTCATTCGTAGATCTTTGACGGTATGTTTGGCGCAGTGGTTAAGCGATCGGTTGCTACGCCGCGTGTCGTGATTACTACTTCCGCACGGAACTAATTCTTGTATGGCCTACAGGTAGTTCCGGGTCTAGCTGTTTTTGTATATGACTCTGTTTGTAAGCAATCATGACACAGGAATTCCTAAAGTGCGGCAACTTTCTTTTTTCTTTGAAAGTCGTTACCGGTCGTCACAAGCCCGAAAGTCTGACAAATAGTTGAGACTCGTTGAGGATACCTTTTGGTAAGCCAATAGGCACCGTGTTACTCAGTAGTTAATTGGTTTCTGGAGGTAAGATAGACAGCATGATAGCTCCATTTAATAAACTGGTGTTTAGCTGCATCCGATCAGACTGGAAGCCGATCTAAACAGTTGGGTATATGCTAGGCAGATGATGATGTAATGTTGTATTGTGAGAATGAGCAGGTGTAAGAGAGTCTCGCCTTATGTTATTTCCCTCGCCACCCACAAGATGGACAGATGATCTAGCGAAGATCGCAGGAAGCCGATGAATGAGGGAAGCGCAGGCCCAATCGTAGTGGAAGACAAGCAGTGTACATTTTTCGGCTGGAATGATGACGATTCACCTCATTATCAGTACTTGTCTTTATTGTCATACGTTACGCTTCTACGCATCCTTTTATTTATTTATTTAAATCGAACACACGTGATTCATATCGTTGTTAGTAATCCTTATAAAACTATGTTAGTAACATTTCTAAAGAAAATAAATATAACAAAACAGAAACAAAAATAAAACTAGTTTAAAAACCTATAATTACGACCGCTTCCCGCTGCACCAGACCTGCAGCTGTGCATACGGGTCCAATGCCCCAGGAACGGGCAATCAGGCTTATTCACTATCACCCTTAGAATGCTGTTGGTGCTCCCCCGAATCCTTCGCATCAGGGATGCTGTTCTTTTCCGCATAATAGCTTGAAAGCTATCTATGTCTGCTTCAGCAAACATGCCCGATGCGGTACAGAACCGCGGGAGCCCCAACAGCACCCTAAAAGCGTTGTGATACTGTACGCGAAGAACGTTGTAGGCCCTCTGCGTATGTCTAACCCACAGGCTGCACGTGTAAAACGACTGGCAAAACGCCTTGAAAAGAGTGAGTTTCACTTCTCTAGTACATCGTGCAAACCTACGGGCCAGCATATTACATCGGATCGACAACGCTCTTCGCTCCCTTTCTATATCACTATCATCATTTAAGTCCTCATTTAATATGTGACCAAGGTACCTAAAATGCGATACTCTATTTAGTGGTACACCATAGAGAAATACCGGAGGAACTATCCTAGGCTTTTTAGTACCAACCCTAAACACCACAAGCTCACTCTTCCGTAAATTGTATAATAAACCATGAGACGTGGCGTATCTCTCACATACCTCGAGCAACCGTCTGAGTCCATCAATCGAGGGACTCAGCAGCACCATATCATCTGCTTAACTTATACTATTAAGACCACGATCTGAGATTAAAACCTCTAAGGAGAAGGACCCTTACAAACAAAACCGGTAATTTGACTAGACTAATGGATAACTGGACCAATGAGACACTCGGTACGGTGATAAGGTCAATCTAATTAAGACAATCTTGGGTTGGTAGATATCAATGTCTGAACCGTAATTAGGACCTATAATTTCACGCTGTCTTACTCGTTGGTCTAGCGGTTGCAAGCACTAATACATGAAGTTGCTGGTTCGATTTTTGGGTCAGCCACGGTGTTGTTGGGTCTTTAATTTGGAATTTATTAATAGTAACCTGGAGCCCGATTGTTTGAAATATGACTCTCTCTTACTATCTGAGATTGACATAACTGGCAAAATGTGGATGTAGGTACGATTGGTACACTTCTGCTTAACCCTTATTATATTGCAGGCGTCATATATTAGGTCTTTACCTATGAAATTGCCGTTCTGCAGTACTGGCCATTTCAAATCAAAATATTTTTTGTTTGGCTAAGAATTCTAATTTCAAATTAATTTTATTTTAAAAACATGGTTTTTTTTTTCCCAAAAGTAGTCATTTGTTTATTGATTAGTGTTACATTTTCATCGCATTTAAATCTTTTTCGTCATCATGGATACGTTAAAAATTCGAGTAATTATGGAATATGAGTACCGTCGTGGCAGCAACGCGGCACAAGCGGCACGCAACATCAACGACGTTTACGGAGCTAACACTACAAACCAACGCACTACCTGTTATTGGTTTGCTCGCTTCCGTTCTGGAAATTTCGACCTGAAAAATGAACCTCGCGGTCGTCCGAAGACTTTGGTCGACAATGACGAATTAAAGGCGATTGTGGAAGCTGATGATACACAATCTACGGCTGAATTAGCAGCAGCTTTCGACGTTAGCGTCAAAACAATATTGGTCCATTTGCGTCAAATTGGCAAGGTAAAAAAGCTTGACAAATGGGTGCCCCACGAACTCAATGATCGCCAGCGCGAAGTACGCGTCGAGACGTGCCTTGCACTGCTCAACAGACACACAAATGAAGGAATTTTGAACCGCATTGTTACCTGCGATGAAAAATGGATTCTGTTTGATAACCGCAAGCGCTCAGCAAGTCGGTTGGATCCTGGTTCAGCACCTAAACAATGCCCTAAACGAAAACTTACCCCAAGAAAAGTGATGGTCACTGTTTGGTGGTCTAGCGCCGGTGTGATTCAACACAGCTTCTTACCAAACGGGGTGAGCATTACTGCAGATGTGTACTGTGAAGAATTGAACACAATGATGGAGAAGCTGGCACATCTCCAACCAGCATTGGTCAATCGCTCGTCTCCGCTGCTCCTGCACGACAACGCGCGACCTCATACTGCACAGCAGACGGTCTCCAAGTTGCAAGAACTGGGGTTGGAAGCTCTCCGTCATCCGCCCTACTCACCAGACCTTGCGCCTACAGACTACTACTTTTTCCAGAATTTGGATAACTTCTTGGCGGGAAAAAAATTCAATACCCGAGAGGCAGTACAAAATGCCTTTGAAGAATTTGTTGCCTCCCGTCCAGCTGATTTCTTTAAGAAGGGCATCAATAAACTGCCACTGCGTTGGCAAAGATGCATTGATTGCATGGGTGATTACTTCGATTAATACAAATAAAAAATACATGAAAAAAATTCATTTAAATTTTTTCATACAAAACGGCAATTTCATAGGTAAAGACCTATTAATATTATGTTGATTTCACACTCGTCATCCGGTTTTGTAAATAAAACAAATACTGTAAAGTAAACTGATACAATTAATTGCATAACTCTCAGAATACCCTTAATTAACAGCGTCTATTGTCATTCGATACCCCCTAATAAGATTACAGCTTCCAGTAAACATCTTACAATTGTTTGTTTAAGTACAAAATACGCGGGAACTCGAGTATTGTTTGACAAAACACCAATTAGTTACGTGTAAGCAATCTCAATGTGTTCAATAAACAATTTTGTAACGACAATATTAACATAAGAACACGTTTGGTTTCCTTGATGGGATGGGCAGAGGTGTACCTACAATATGTTTCACATCTATCTCGCCACATACGAACTAAATCTGACTTATCCTACATCGTGATATTAAAGTTATCCGCGCGGTTGAACCTATATACAAGAACTTCAACAGCCGTCTGGTCGGAGGATATCCTCCCTTTTCAATGGTGGATGAGGAACTTTACACTCTGCTCCTCATATCCCCAGAAAATAAGTTCACACTCCGCCAGCTATATTCATGTTCCATGCAATAGGTAGAGGGAGCCCCAACTGCACTCTTTCGACAACCTCCCTCTCCAAGAGAGATTATCCAATTCAAATGGCATTTACCCCATCTAGGAATAACGACGTTTTGTCAATATTTACTTCAGATAATGTAAATACATTCAGAAGTTTATTTAGAAACAGTTACAATATTAGCTGTACCTATTTTGACAGTGTTGCCACTGTGGATTGAGGTCAATTGGTTCCTCCAATCCCGTGAAAATACGTTGTTTAACTTGAAAATCACATAGATGTGCACGAACGGAAATGTTACTGTTGACTAAAACGAATATGCTTAGTTATTTTTATTTTTACTGTACTGGCAAATTTTATTTCGTCCTGGGTTTTTTCTATCCTCCTCCTTATTATCCTCCTATATCCTGGTCCTTATTCTAAAAGGTTGGGGACTAACTTAAACCAAAGCCACCACAGCAATAAGTACCTACTCCGCGCTCAGCAATCATCCCCGCGACCCCTAGACCACCGATTTTTGTAAAGGAAATCCCTACGCCCCATTTCTATGTCTTCTCAAGTCTTTTCATAAAGGAAATCAAACAATATTTACCATTAACGCACGTAATTCCGTGTCTGAAGCAACGCATAACCAAAGTGTCGAAAGTATATTTTACAATTTGTTAAATACCGAGTAAAGCTATAAATATAATATGACAAGCAGTTGAGATACATTACAGAACTATCCTGGGAGCGCCCACGCGAATGATTGGCTAAAAATAATAGCAATCCGATGAAATAAATCTGTGTATACTATTTTATTCCACTTCAGAAAACTGCTGAGAGATGTTTAGCATATTTTAAATCTGGTGTAGGTACTGTTGACTGAAAGAATAAATTCGTATTTTATTACTTTGACAGGCGGTTGGTTTTAAAGTCCGTTTACATAATATCCGTATACATAAATTACGACTGTTTTTCAACGGGTGTAGGCAGAACAGAGAGGTGCTGTGATTAAAAAAAAAAATTGCTTTTCTATACTCGTCCATAAAAGCTACTAAACTAAAGAAGAATACTTGTTCCTTTGATTAAGGCCGAAATAAGTACTGAAAGCAAGTTTTATCGTAATAAATCCGTAAATAGAAGGGATTTCTTGTAATACACAATCAAAGACCTCCGTAATAATTGTCATTTTATACTTTCAAGTCATTAGCATTTTAAGTAGATATCGAAAATGCATTAAAATAAGAAGTAGCTTCGTGATGATTTTCTGACAACGAATGTATTATTATTTCATTTTTTTACCTGTACTATACTACTATTTAGTTACGCGTACCATTCAAATTTAAAAGCGGCATTACCAGCACATCAAGCTACCCCAATCTGTCAATTTTGTTTGATATTTTTTCAACTACATTAAAAAAGGATAAGGGTTCATGTTCAATTTGGAAAATTTGACAGGTTGGGATAGCTTTATGTGCTGGCGTCTGTATATTAGTCTTAGATATTTATTTTTATCTAAATCAAATTTCTACGGTTGGCAATTGTAATTGATACCAAACCAGACTTCATAAGCTTACATCGTAATACACCAATGAGGCAAATTAAATTGTAAAATATTTAAACACAAAATACTGACATGATATTCATCATTAATTTACTGAGAGTTCACATCAAAATATCGAAAATGTAATTCAGAACAATCACAATAATATCGACAGATTTACTAAAGGTACTTAATAACTTACGGGCTTTCCAGTTTAATTGGATTAATAAAACAATGTAGTGTTAATTTATTCGTCAGTTGAGCGTTTACTGTAAAATGAGTAAATAAATGCACTCGTGGCATTTTATTTAAAGGCAAATTATTAATTGAATACTAAGACTGATTGCTAATATGATTTCATTGTTAAGTAAGTTTATCCGCCGGTCCTGGCTGTAATCGTCGATTCTTTGTTAGAAGCTACGGATATTCAGAATACAAAAAGTCTGACAGCTTTCGAGTTACCCTTCCAATCGTACCTGAAATGATATAAGCATACTAAGCCGAAAGACTGACCTTAAACCAAGAGACCAACCAAGGGAAAGACCAACCAACCATAGATGCGTCTTTGACTTTACTTTATTTTGCAGACGAATATGAACATAACGCACATATTACAGATATAAGAAAGAACAAGGTTCATACTCCTCGGAAACGCTAAATTTACTTTGGAGAGTAAAGTCAAAGACGAATCTATGAATCTGGCCCTTAAAATCAGTGTTTCTGGAAGGGAAACTGCACAACCCAGTTTCTACGTACAAAATAACACCTTTAGTAATACTGGTTTAGTAATGCTGGTGGTCTCTAAAGGGAAATCTGATGTCCTTTATATAAGGATTTTTACTACCGCTAAGAAAGTCCTTTGACGTTGCCACAAGACTACCATTAAGCCACCACCAATACCTACCTATTTAAGTATCCACAAGTACATATTTTACCTATTAAACCCTTTACCTTTATTCTTTCACAACTCATAACCCCCTATTCAGAAAACTCAAGTATATTAAGCTGCCTATTCAAAACCGAACAATACCTTTCTTTATGAAGAACCCTCAAATATCAGACTTCGAAAATGGAGGGCACTTGAAGCCTGCAAGCACCCCATCAATTGATTCCGTAACGAGTCGCTCGAAATATATAGGTAAATAAATATTCAAGCATTAATTTCATATTTGAAGTGATATTTTTCATGTTAAAGGTGGATTTGGGATTGTTTTTGGTTTTTGTCTAAAAAAATATTTTCATTAGCATTCTGTATTTTTCGACTGAAGAAGATAGGGACTTCCTGGAACGATATCTTATTGGTGATGTTCTTCAGAAATGTCAGGTGCGTAGTACTTGCAACCGGCAGCGTGCGAGAATGCACGCAAACAAAGTAAGAGGTACTTACTCCTTTTGCTTCGTTTACCATACCTTTGAATTCATTTCCACTTGCGAGTACCTACAATGCACGTGACTTCTCTGCTAGATCCTTACATATTTGTATGGATCGTAGCAGGTGGTATTCTGTAGTTTCTGCCTAGGGTCCATTGGGGAATCGTGAGTTTATATTTAGATAGATAGAACTTGCAACTGAATCAAATTATGAACTGAAATGTTAGAGATTTTGAAAAATAGTCTGGAATATGGGCAGTAATACGATTTACGAGCGATTGTTCAGAGAAGCCAGGTTTACAGGTTTACAAGTTTCTCCAATTTCAGCTCTGTTTTAAGTTGTATGTTGATATTAATATCTAATCATGTCATCTTTCACAAAATCCATCCATATACTACTCTTATAACCATCCACATTCATACTCAAAACTTCCTCATTCCTCCAGACATGTTCCTCATTCCTCCGAATCACATGTCCATTACAAACAGATTTTTTCTTAAAATGGTATTTGATGCAAAACGTCACATTTTCACGAAACACCCAACAAATATAATTTCATCATGCTAGAAATTTACGACGGCGGCGTTTACGATAAATTACAACTTGATTCCACACATTGACCTAACCACCCACTTCACACATTCTAAGCTTCTACCGTCACCAAAAACTTCAATTATAACTTCGCCTCACTTAGTTCCTAGCTTGAACTTTGCCAACCCTTACTTAATAGTGAAGTTTCGTCTGACGGCTACTTTTAGAGCTTCCAAGTTAAAGTTGTAACTTTAAATCGACGTAGGACTTCACGTGTTACGTTTTAGTAAATAAATAATTTTCTCAGAAGCAAGTAAGTGGTTTTGGTAATGTATGTTTGTAATTTTAAAGGAATTTATCTCGTTCAATAGGTTTCTGACGCTATTTGAGAAAAGCCTTTGTTCTCTAATGGACTGCGATAGATTGAGTTGGTTAGGATGACCAGTAACGAACGGAGCAATACGGTCAGCATGCTTATTCGTTGGTGCTTTTTATGAGTGTTGTTTTGGAAACTTATTAAGAACATTGCGTGTGCCCAATAGCGATCACATCGGTAACTTCACATCTCACTTTTTCTGATACATACAGAAGCCCGAGCGCTGAAGTCCACGTTTTTATCTTCAAAAATGACAAACTTCCGAACAGAATTCCATCTTTTATTTAACCCCTTTACGGAATGAAATTTCAAAAATCGTTAAACTTTATTCAGACTTAATAAAAGGAAATCTTGTGAAATTTTTTATGCTTCTAGACAGCGGTTTAGGTTGTGCGTTGACTGTCAGTGAATGTAATTAATGTATCGCTAAAATAAATATGAACATTCTTCCATCTTACTTACTTCTCATCTACTTACCCTATCGTCTACATAAAATATGGCTGTAACAAAACGTGCATCCGTGACCATATTCTGTATAACTATAACTTCCATGTTAGCTGCTGTCATCGCTTGACCAAACAACCGACCACCAATCATGTCAGTTGACAAAAGATTACAAAACAAATTAAATCCTTCCCACAAAACGGGGTCAATGCTAGTCCCTCTCCTAACTTATATTCCGCTTTAAAACTAGGCCACAGTTCTAACATTCGTTCTCGAAGTCTCATATCACATCACTCTTTTGTATTACATGCACTCATAACGTTGGATCAGGTTCAAGAATTTAATATAACATGCGTGCATTCACGGCGGAGTACAAGGAGAACTGCGATGTCCTTGTTTGTAGGGATTTATGGGATAAATGGCGTATGTGGCGTGGTTATGGGGGTGTATATTTGAAGCTATTAAATGTCGGAATTGTCTTAGGGAGTTATGTTTCTGTTGTAAGTACTTGTAAGGCCTTGGGATATGTTCTTTGGTTGGGTTTGCGGTGGTTGCTTGAGGAGTACACGATAGCAACGGCTAAGTAACGCTTGACGAAGTCAGTCTTTGGACGGGACACCATCCTTTATATAATGCTTTGAACATTTGGCGTCAATAAGTATATTTTTAATAATCTAATTAAAATAAATGACTTGACTTTGAAAGCAAGTAACGCAGTTGGTCTCGGCTGTCATTTGTAGATATTTGACGGTCGTTACGGGTAGTAAGGAGACCAAAAATCTGACAACCAGTATTACCAAAGTGTGATAACTAGTACCTGGGTGGTGGAGGTGAGATAGGCTTGGCAGACGCTCCGTGTAGAATACTAGTAATTAGCTGACCCTGGCAGATGAAATTACTATTATCAGGACTATAATCTGTTTCCGGTTTTCAGTGTGCTTTTAGCAGGCAAGAGACCACACACCACTGATGCTGCCAACCATTCTCTCTTCGAATGACGTAACGAATGAAGTGGAGCTTTTATGTAAATACACAGGAATTGTAGTTTTGATAGCATAGTAACTCGTAGCTATCAAAATAATAATGCCCTGGCAACTTTACTACTTTACTAACCTTACTTAAAACAATAATAGGATTGACCTTGACCGAGGCCGTACTCACTAAACTTCGGTGAGTAGTGGTATACAAAATAAGTATCAGCTGTTTCGTATATTTTATTCGGGTATGGTTAGCAACAATGTACAAGGTTAGAAACGCGTGCCCTGGTCAGCCTGTGGGTGGATGACCATCCATTATATTGAAAGTAAGTTAAGCCGTTATTCCCGGTTGTCATTAGAAGATCTTTGACATTCGTTGTCAGGAGCCCGAAAGTCTGACAACCAGTCTTCTGCATCTGGTTAGACTAGAAACCGACTCAATTATAGCTGGGATGCAGATGCAGATGATGATGGTGATTTCATGTTGTGTAAAACTGCAAATATTATTTAGATTTTTCAGGGTTGGTCTCATAGTGAAAGTTGTTTTAAATCATGGGTACTTTCATCCCCTGAAAGGTTATAAGTGTTTTACAAAATACCCTGAATAGTCGTATGTATGCATTTAGCTTGAGCTCTCGACTGAGTGGTTGTGTGCGTCGTAATGCCTCAGGAGTAAGGATCAAATCGCTTAAAGTAATTAACGATCAGCGCTCAAGATATATGGCCGCCGGTAACTGTAACGCAAGTCAACGAAAGTTGCTTGAAAATTAAAACGTCGACATAGTGTTATTCTATTTAGATAGCATGGTAGGAAGATAACTGCAATTGGTAGCAAAGGTAAAACTCCTTTGTAAAACAAAGATATTTAATTAAAGTATCAAATTAAAAGCGACGCTCGCCGCAATTGAAATAATTGTCACTATTCCCGGCGGAGTTAGGACCACTGACGTCATATGGGGCAATTTGTTTTACGTCCTGCAAATTTACGGGTCGGCTTCGTAGGACTCTGGGTGTATACCTAGTTAATTAAATTACGTTTTAAGGCTTGTGGAATACTTACTTAATTATTTTTGAAGAAATTTTTCATTGTGGTTAAAGTAGGTTGAGAATCAAACGTCATTTCTGAATGTCAAAATTACACACATACTTGCAAATAACGTAAGAACACTCTCCTGCGCTACGCTGCGTGATGCGGTGCAGTGAGCCAATCGCCTAAGAGTTTACTAGCTCTACTACCTACTGAAAATTTACTGCTACTGTATTTATAATAAATAAAATAATGATATAATAAAACACATTTATTTCTCTTCCACAACTAAATACAAGGAAAAACATAATACTTAAAAATATTAATAATTATTTATTTGTGGGAGACTTGTGCCTAAACTAAGCCGGAGCATGTATTTTAGGACACCAGGACCCCGACATGAAAGTTTTCAGTATCAAGTGCAAAAGTGAAGAGTGAAAGAGTGAGTGAAAATTGTGACAGTGTATGTGTGTTGTGTGATGAGTATTATGTTTATGTGTAATGTGTGTGTGGTGATTGTGCGGTGTGCGGTGAATGTTTGTTGTGTGTGATATGTGAGATGTTATAGTTACTACAAAACGTTTTGCATGATTTTACTTACAATTTTTTTTCTTTATTTCGAGGAGTTCTTCAGTTTTTTGATAGTCTAATCCTGATAGCCATGAAGTCACCTTCCTTTTACATTCTATTCAACATTTGATTCCCTATTATTCTTATATCAACCCCATCTTATCCTCAATGATAGAGAAAACTCTTAGGAACGGGGCCATTAATTGCAACGACAGTGAACAGGGTCACTAATTAGGGCGCTCTTTCATCACCGCCTCTGATTGGGGTCGCGATGATACTGATATGCGCACGTGTAGGTTTTTGTTTTTATGTGGAATAGGGGCCAGGAAACCTAAGCTTTTATTTACCCAGTGAGTGGTCAGTGTTAGATGATTGTGTTAAGACTGTTGTGAGGTTTTTATAAATGAAGAACGCTTGAACCTTGCTCCAGTTACAATGTTTATTAATGATTAAGGTGAATGCTAATTAGGTGGTGCGCAGACCATGGTATATAGGCTAGTGCGGCGACGACCGCGTCGCTGGGTTTCGATGCCCGTGCTCCCCGCGTTCCCCGCGTCCCACACTCCCCCTCATGTGCTGATGTGTGCGTTGTCGCGGCGTTAACACATTGTTTTACTGTTTAAATAAGGAATCATAATTTGCAATTAATGAATGAGACTGTTTCTCCTATTTTTTTTTGTCTCATCATAATCTCAGGCCTGGTTTCTGCGATGGGTTAGGCAGAAGCGTACCTATAGAATACCATTATTTCACCAGTTATGTTTTAGTCCCATGTACTTCAAAGGGGGCGAGGTTATAATTACCATCTATCGGGTACAATTCCAGACTCCCTTTGGCGCCACTCGGGCATTGCACCCAGGATCTCATGATCAGCAGTAGTGCGTCCGACCATTAGCCCAATGAGACAGTATTTTTGCCATGATTATTATTTATAGTAAAATTGGTTCTGCAAATTTGCCGTTCAAACTATATTAAGTAAATCCAATAATTCTGAAGAATCTTCCCAGAACATTATCGTCTTCCATTCATCAGCAAACAAGTCTTATCCAGGGTTGTCATCCACGAGCGCGTTGACCATCTTCAATAAACGCGGTATATGCGAGTCGGAGGGAGCTACAGTGCGACAAAATGGGACATTCAATATTTATGCTACCTTAATCTATAGCGATTGTATTATTATTAGGGACAGATGATTGATTAAATGATAAGCAACCATATCAACTGATATCAATATGATATTTGTTATCAAATCAGTCTGTAATTTATTTACTGATCTGACATTAGATATTATCATTGATTATAATTAATCAACACGAACCTGTTTACTACCATTTAGTCTGATTAATGAAAATTATAATTAGGCATGGATGCTTAAGGAGCATAATCATACCGAGATTATGCTGATAAAGCTCATCACCTGCCTAGCCTTTTGGCTTGCAGTCTAACCGGATGCTGCTGAATACCGGTATTCTACATACCATACAACTACCTCAACCCCATCCATAACCCAGTTACTGGGCACTACGATACCCCTTGGTAAGACTGTCAGACTTTCGTGCTTCTGCGGACCCGTAACGACTGTGAAAGATCTATAAACGACGGCCGGTACCACCGGCTTATCTTTTTTTCCGAGGTCCGGAGGAGTCTCGATATGTAATGAACGGCCACCCATCCACAGACTTACCTCAGCAAGCGTATCTTAAACTTCGATCTACCCTTGCAGCTGCTTTTATTTAGCCACGAACTCCTGAATAAGCTAAGAAAACAAACGCTACCTAGAACCTTGTAAAGAAACCCATTAACCGGCCACGACCCTAGTGTTTATTCACAGTAACACTTAGATATTTATTTTTAGCCAAAAGTAATGGCCGACGAGTATTTTCCCGATATGTTTATTAGTATTAGCCGGTCGGTTTGTACTTCACTATTACAAATGGAACTGAATGGTGCTATTTTTGTGCTGGTTCGTTTGTTAAATAAATTGAGATTGATCTATCCGAGTTTTGTTTTTGTTTTGTTGTGTAGGTATGTGTGTTGTATTGGGAAGTATACGAGTTCAGGCACTCAATTTCTAAACCTAACTGTGCTGTGGAGGTCAGATCAGATCAGAGGGGACAGTCGCTCCATGTATAATACTGGTGTTTAGTTTTTTTATGTTTATGTTTCTTTCTTTCGTAATTTCTCCTGTGTCGTGGGTTCGTTTACAAACATTTAAAGTCACATACACCAACAGCCAAACCCGGAACAACTACTTGTAGGCCATACAAAATATTTGAACCGGGATGCGGGATGCGGGAATCGAACCCGAGACACGCTGCGCAACAGCCGATCACTCAGTCATTGCGCCAACCGTGCCGTCGAACTGTAGTGCGTTGAAATTGCGCGTGACGTCACGCCGTCCTACAGTTTTTACGCAAGCCCCTTCTCTTGAACTTTGATGTGCTACATCTTTATCACTTTTTATTGATTTGAGTAAGCAAAAAATACGTGTCCTATCATTTTTGGTAATATAGTTGACGGACCAAATAGACGTATAATATTTTTACTTAGGACACATCCCTATTGTCCACGTTCTGAACTTCAACTGAGTGCCATACCCTTTCGACACTAATATCTTGGTTCCCAGTTAGATGGTGAAGTGGTAGAGATAGTAGGTGTCATGAACTTTAAATTATTATACTACCGACCATAACTTAGGAACTCTTCTATTACCAATCCCTGCTACTGCTAGCCCCAAATTGTCACGGTACGTCCCACGTCACACAATGACACAACCCTTTCGTAGTCGATGCAAATTGCAATCCTGGCCCAACTATTTACATAGATTCAGGGTTAATAGAAGTGACGCGTTTAGGATGTTTGGCGGATGCCGTAACTAATCTCTAAATCATTATCCACTACTGGACATTAGGTATATTTAAGTTGGGCAATGTAGTTTCTGCATCTAGTTTCTATTTGCACGAGAACTTTTGCACGACACGTGCCAAAATGACTACGTAAGATTTTGCAAACTAAGTTTATACCAATATACTTTTCTTTTTATTTTATTTTTTAACTCTGAAAAAGTGTTTATAGTATTTGTGTTTCTGTAAGCACAGTCCATCATAAACCCACACAGCTTCCCTTTCTTTGTTTGCTGTGCATCAGTCCTTCACTTAAGTGCAGCTTGGGTAAAAGCCATTGGTGATTCGATAGACTGCCACTGAAACCCATTTTTTCTTTTTTTTTGGTGGAAAATCCTCATGGACGTCCTCCGGGGGGTATGTGGGGTCTGTCAGACTCTTACTGACTAAAAACGACCCCGGTGTTCCCATCATACACTCACTACATCATGGGAACTAGTGCGCCTTCCACGATCCCCGGACTGCTACTGTAAACTTGGCCCAACTGTATCATTCCGTCGAGTTCATTCTCGTAGTGAAGGCGTATGCTGAACTGTATGTCTTGCTAGACATTATCCTTCACGGTTTATTGATTCCACGGTCAATTTCGGAAGAAATGTCCAATCAAAGCCTAACGGTAATTTAAACAGAGTATTCCACACAACTATTGTAGCCACTTCTAGTCTCTGTACATGTAAGAAGTCCGTTTAATTAAGCGCGCCCCAAACCTCTGTGTCGTTATGTTGGAACTATGTTACCGTTTTGTTGCTTATTAACTTCACAGGGCTTTCCTTGTGTACACTGGCTTTAGGACAGATGTGGCTTTAGTTGGTAGTTATGTTAAAGTGGAGTACTCATAGAAATGATTATATAGAATTTGTTTAGGGCTGCGGTATTTGCTACAGAACTCCACTCAAATTATTAAAATAAAAAAGTCTGTTAACCAGTCTTAAAGGGATCGTGTTGCCCAGTGACTGGGTTGTGGGGGCAGTTGCTCCATGTAAAATATTGGTATTCAGCTGCATCCGGTTAGACTGAAAGCAGACCCCAACATAGTTGGGAAAAGGCTAGGCAGATGTGACTTGATAGCCAACAGCTTTGTTTGTTTAGAAATGAAAGACTAGACCAGAATGCGTTCGATTTTCAAAGGCCTTATTTTGTTTCTGTTTGAACATGGTGGATAAAGGCAGTGTGTATGTACCTATATGTCCTAGTTCATATAGAGAACTGACTTTGACTGCCTTGCTAGCCGCAAGCGCATTGTGTTTCTCCAATTGGATTTTCTTAGTAGCAGCCCGGACGCTGGATTCATGCAATAGGCTCTCCGTCTATTACTTGGGACTTCAACATAGCTTGCAAAATGTGTTGGTTCTATAGGTGCAAGCGTGATCTTAGGTTATTGAAAATAGAGAAGAATTGGAGCTCAGGTTCTTCTGTGATGTGGTCATCACCAGCACCTATCCAATAGTGTTTCTAAACCTCACTTGACTTCTAACCAACAACTTTTGTATTGGCCACAGTGTAGGTAATTAATATCTGAAGGATTTTGCAGGAGAACAAAAGAAGTGTTCAAGTATTAAGTAAACACTCAATAACTACCCAAAACGACGTCTTCATAAGTGCTTCCGTGTCCAAACGATATAAAAAAAAAAATACGACGTCCTAAAAATACAAGGTTTTTACTCAAAATATTCCAGACACTTCTGAGTAAAAATGCTATCAGAATAAACGTTCGTTGTTCTAGAATGTTCCTAATTTCTTTGTTTTTCTTTACAGGTACGTACTGACTTCATTAGTGAAAAACTGCGGCGTATTTTTCAGGATATACTTAGTAAGTATGACCGCGAAAAATACTAAAATGGTAAGAAGGGTTTTCTTTTTGGGTTACGTAGTCCAATGGCAAAAATGGAACCCTAACAGATTCGCTTTGTCGGTTTCACAGCCTCTTCACTTGAAGACTCTTCGGACTATATCGATGAAATTTGTAAGGAATCAATACGTAGAATTCTACTAGTAGTATTTGAACCGGTGCTTAGGGATTCTAAGAAAATTACATGAAAATGGTGCACACAAGCGTTTGTGGGATCCCATTTTTAAAATGAATGCAATGTTTCCAAGTGACTTTTGATGTGTAACGTCTTTCCTCTTGCTTTCCTGCAATCTGTGGGAGTGATTTCGTGAAAAGGGACGGAATTGTGTCACAGGAAGTCTGGAAAGCGCGCGCTATTTGATTTCACCAATGAGCGTGCGCGGTTACATAAAATCATTGCAAATAATACCTGAGTATTCTTTCAGGCTATAATGTTGATGTTGCTTTTATTACCAAGACGAGATGTCAAATTGTACACATCAATAGCGACTACTGTTAGTCTCGCTTGTTTTTTTGTGAAACGGGATATCTTCGGCAAAAATAACATTGTTTCCCACAGTTTTATTATGAAATTAAAAAAAAAAACTTATTTTTGACATCGTGCATGCGTAAATATTCACCCCGACTACGGAACCCTTCATAGTGTGAAGCCCGTCTCATACTTGGTCGGTTTTGTAATAACAAAATGCTTTTAGTTCGATGCTATTCGTACTATTTTTTTACCCTTCGACTCCCTATTTTAATATTGTTTCGTTTAGCTCGACTAGTTTTTTGTTGAAAGGCTTGTACTTGGAGTAAAACAGAATTACGAATAATGATAATAAACCTATAGAGTATACACGCAGAAGATAGAAAATAATATTTGTGTAGGCAACTAACTATGTAAAAGCTTTCTCAAAAGGCGCTGAGAAACAACAAATGCTAAAACGAGGCTTTTTAGTTCTTTTTTTTCACATTGGTATGCCAAATATATGTATGTATTTTTGCCATCACAAATTAAATAGAGTTCGTCTCATCGTAATCAAAGAAATCTTGCGCAAAATTTGATGCTTCGACACCCAGCAGTTTTTTCAATATTTTTGTCAGGGAATACAATATTTTTTGTTACCGCTGCAACAAAGATACGTCGTTCGTACGAGAATTGAACGTCGCGAGACAATGAAACGAAAAAATGTTTGTCTATCTGTTTGTTTGTTTGAGGTAATCACCGAAACAGCTGCACCGATTTTGACGGGATATATAGCTGATGGAAGATATATGTATAGCTGGATAGATAGCCGATATGATAAGGAGTAACTTAGCCTACTTTTATATTAGAATATTGCCTAGGTTTCCTCGTAAAAAAGGTAAACCCGTGAACACAGTTAGTAAGCGATAAATACAAAGGAAGAAAAAAAACGCTAGGCAGATAATGCTTCATGAATCACGACGAAATTAATCCTTGCAAAATCAGAGCTTGAGCTTTAACGAAATATATATAACCCAGTCACGTCTTAAAGCCTGCCAGTCCTAAACAAAACTGCCTAAAAGCCTAAACACACAAAACTGGAACTACCCTTACTTATCTTGGCAGGTGATAAATAAATATTATCTTAACTAACTACCTTACCTTATATCTAACAACGAGAATTAAACCCTCAACAGTTGACCTTAAATAATCCTTGTTATACCTTCAAAGGATTTACGGTCTGAGCACACAGAGCAGCGAACGGCTCAAGCGCAGTTTTTTATCGAAAATAAACTATTTTCATCTTCATAGCCTTTTCTCAACTCTGTTGGGGTCGACTTCCAGTCTAACCGGATGCAGCTGAATTCCAGTATTTTACATGGAGCAACTGCTTATGTTACCTCCAACACTCTGTTACTGGGTAACACGATAGTCTTTTTTCGTTCTGGTTTCTGACTTCCCGTCCTACCGACTGCAAAGATCTACAAATGACAGATCAGACTAACGGATTAACATGCTTTCCTAATCGTGACAGGGATTTAATATGTATCATCTATGTACTGACTTCGGCAAGTGTAGCTTACCCTTCGATACTCGTGCCGTTGGTATTATCCTGTATCGCTACTGAAATAAAGTTGAAAATAGTGGACACGAGAAGATTCCCTGTGGCGTGTGTCTTTACTCTGCTATTTTAATAGCAATTAATATTTTCGAGCATTTTGCACCATACATTGTCTGCGTTCACCCTTAAACCATCGGTATGATTGAGGTACAGTCAAGAGAACAAATTCCTAACACTCACGCAAGTGTCAAAAGCAATTTTCTCCTAAATGTATACTAATTAAAGCTAATGAGTTTGTTTGTTTCTTGTGCAAAGGCGCTTATCTCTATAACTACCAGTCGGAATTGAAAAATATGTTTACATTTATTAGAAAATTTAATATCTCATTACGTCCCATAAGAGCGAGTGAAACTGCAGGGCATTGCTAGTTATTAATTTAACTTTTACGAAATGTGCTGCTGGACTTGTAAAATAATATAAGTCAAAAATCAACAACCCGTATTAAGCCTGGTGATTAATGCTCGTGCCTTCTCTGTATAAGAAGAGTCCATTGCCCTGCAGTGGGACAGTAACAGGCTGGTATTATTCAAGGAAATGCCAACTCACCCAAATGATACCGGTAGTAATTTGTCGTTTGCAAGCGCCATTTCCTCGTGGGATTCCAAAATTGTGTTCTCTTTATTTGTTCGTTCGCTTTATCATTTTATATTTTTCATCGCGAATTTGCCTGACATTATTCCTTTGGGATATCGTTTTGTCATTTGCCAGGGGATTGCACGAATTGGGTTGTGTTAATTAGTGTACTGAGTATAATGAAAACTTAGTTGAATAAGGTGCTATAGGGCCGTACTATTTGCAAAGAATAGAATACAATCCTTTTACTTATGTATCATATTAAAATCAAAATTATTTTATTCGGCTGTGAAACAGCAGTTTTTGAACGTCAAAATTTACATTAGACAGTCCCTCAAAACACCAACCCTTCACCACTTCCTAGCGTTTTTGCTGGGAAGAAGAATTGGCGCAAAAAACTCCCCAGCAACACGTCTGTCTGATAAGTTTGAAGAACTTGAATGTATACAATATAAGTAAAAAAAATACAAATCAACTTTATAAATCATTCAATTGAGTAATTTGCGACATGCTGCTAGCACCAATATGCCAAGGGGACATAATCATAAACAGGATGGAAGGGACATCAACTTACAACATGATACCATGCGTCCGATACATTCTGGCCGGCCACGTTGTAATTTGGCGTCGGCTTTGTAGAAAATATGATTGTATCTGATAAATACATCTTTATCAGATGCAATCATATTTTCTACAAATTTAAGTGAAAAAAAAACATTAGAAAGTAAAAAAAAGGTTATAGGGGTATCTTATATGATATCTATCTAACCCAACGAGATTTGAAATGAAAAAAAATGCAAATATCGCTTCTATTACCAGATATGTAAAACAAATTTATTATTTTTTGACATATGTTGTATAGCTTCAAGTTCTTCAAACTATTACACAGACGTGTTGCTGGGGAGTTAGTTCCGCCACTTCTTCTTCCCATCAAAAACACTAGGAAATGGTGAAGGGTGGGCGTTTTGGGGGACTGTCTTTTGTAAACGTTTTGACGTTCTAAAAGTGCTGATTCTCAGCCTAATTTGAATAAATGAATTTTGATTTTGAATTGAAAAAAAATATAGGAAAAAGCCGACAAAAATTTCAGAACATGTACTTACATACTAGGAACTTATGGTAGTTGGAATCAGGTTGTGCGTGGATGTCCCTTCCAACCTTTATATCGTTGCTATGATGCAAGCACGGATCTTTGACGAGTGTTTGAAAGTTTTCGAGACTCGGTTTAAGATTTATACAAATAGATTTACCCTCACCGTACTTATGTCGATCGAGCGAAGAGTGTCAATACTGACATTTGTGAGCTCACATACCGCGCTTCCATGACAACACGCGACGTTGTGTGTCAGCGGTGTCAAAACGAAACAGAAACGCATTTAATTTCCCTCCATTTTTTCTTTGTCACACACTAGTTTATCCAGATCACATCGCCATTGGTAGAATTGTCGACATCGGCGCAATTGCCATACAGGAAAATAAAGTAGAACATCTTTTTTCGTGGTAGGGTGAATCTAACGATTCAAATCATTGGGGTGGGTTGTTTTATTATTTTTCTTGTTTTATTCTTCATCTTATGTCAAATTTCGTCGAATAAAATCGTTACATCTGTCCATATAAGTGGATAAAAGATCAGAAGATTTTTATGCTCGGTTTATTTTTTAGTTTTAGTTTTCTTCTTGTCCTTTTGTCATATCTATAAGAATTATCCGAGCCAATCAACAAGTAGCCACTTGGCTACTAAGAGTTGCTAGAACATATAGATTTATACTGGGTGGAAGAAACATCGACTCAAAAAACTGATACCGTGTGTCCGTACATGATTCTGGACCAATGTTGAATCTTTCGGCGGTTTTTCGTAATGTGTAAGTACGGTTTTTTCTGATGTCTTTT
This sequence comes from Phlogophora meticulosa, assembly GCA_905147745.2. Taxonomy (NCBI): domain Eukaryota; kingdom Metazoa; phylum Arthropoda; class Insecta; order Lepidoptera; family Noctuidae; genus Phlogophora; species Phlogophora meticulosa. The sequence continues at coordinate 2,313,858 of LR990543.1, read as the reverse complement.
TTATTTGAACATACATATCACGTTTTTGATGAGAGACAAAAAATCTTAACTTTCTAATAAAAAGTCTCATTCAGTTAGTTGTATAGAGATGGTGAATTTGTCATGTCTTTTTGACGAAAAAAATCTACGCTGGAGGGTCCAGACCCACGTAGTGAACTCATGGCATCAGTTCTCTTGGAATCTTTTCCAATACCCAGTTTTCAGTACCGACACCGCTTAGAAAACCATGCCGCGTTGCAATTAAGTGGCACCTTAACCAACCCTTAACAGCCGGGACCATTAAGGTGATATAATATTACAATTGTCGCGAATTAAACGTTCCTTATCACTGTAGTTACGATATTATCGCATTATTTATAACCTCGTTACGTTAGTTATTTTGATAATTTAACTGCCTCGTAAATTGTGGAGTTACTGAGAAGATGTTTGTTGGAAATGTGTGTTTTTGAGTGAATTACGGTTATTTCTGCTGTGGTGGAAGTTGTATCTCTCAATTAATTAAACTAGACATTTATAAGCGCTTCATAAATAAGACCTTGCTTTGTAATTTCATTTTTAAGTACTTAAGTGAACTAAATCTTTTTACGTTTGTAACTAGATAAAATAAAAAAATAAAAAATGCTGGACAATCCACACAGCCCCAAGCTAAGCAGAGCTTGTATTATGGGTACTAGATGACTGATATACTTAATACAATACATTACATAGATAGATATTTTTATTATACATAGCAAATACCCAGAACACCCGGAACAAATGTTTGTAGATCGTACAAACATTTGTCCCAAGGCGGGAATCAAACCCGTAACCTCCTGCGTCGCAAGCGGATCGTCGCCCGCCGCGCTACATCGGTGGTCAAAAGATGCAACTGAATATAATTATGCTCCGCCTTAGGCCATATTTATAAGCCTTTGTGTTCCCACTGCAGGACATTAGTACATTCAAATAATAAAGTAATAAGTCGTGATGAATAAATCTTTATCTTTACAAAGGGCTCATCATTTTTGATCAGCCACATAAAAGATAGAGCCCACAAAGGCGGCCCAAACGGACTATCAGATAATCTTATTTTTTTGTTCGCTGAATAAAATCCGTTCGGCACAAGCTGTATCAGCTATCCGGAGACACGCGGGCATTGTGAATTGAAGACAGAAGGATAACTTAATAGATAATTGACAACTTGTTGCCAAAGAACATTTGGTAGAGAAGAACATAGGATAAACGTGATCTGAGTCGCAAAGTTTTATTTAAAGATTTTGCAACCAAATTAATGGTCAAAGACACATTTCTAGAACCGGCTCGCATCGCATGCTGTTTTTGACTAAATCCTTAAACACTTTAAGGTTTAATATCCGTAAAGCAATGAAAACACATCAAATACCATGGATTGATCGTTAGTTTACTGATATGAGACAAAATTTAACCTTTTTTTTAATCCTCACTGAGCCCCTAGGTACCTATTTTTTTATAATTTAAAATGATTTTTGTCTCTTGATTCTCTTAAGACGTTCAGTGCACGACTAAGAATTAATTCGTGATAACAATAGCTTGTCTGTTTATTGCATGGCAGTGAATGTTTTTACTAGTATTTCTGTCGACATCTTTTTTGTGTCACGATTGAGTTACGCGTCCGCTAGCCGAAACAGATCCGTTTTGTGCAGCCTTGTGCTTGTTAAATGGACGGAATTTTTTGGACATCGATAAAAGTGTTGTCAGTTTCGCCCCTTGTGTGTCTTCCGAGTCGGAAGATGTGAGAATTGCAAGATAGCGTCCGTTCTGGTGCGACATGCCGACTGTCTCGAATGTTTAACAGGATCTTGAAAAGTCCTGCTATGTCCTGACTGCTTCCCTACCGTGCTTTTCTTATTTTTGTAAAAAGAAAAAGGAAGTAAGAAAATTATTTATATGGCCGAGATTAAGGTACACAATCCTACTAATATTATGATTGTGTAAGTTTGTGAGGATGTTTATTACTTTTTTGTGCAAATATGGATGGTCATCCATCCACAGACATCGGTAAACGTCCTTAATTTTCGATAGACCTGTGCGGCTGTTATGCTCCATCATATATGCATATATATCGTATAACACTACCATGACCAAACACCGTTCGAATCACCCTTTATCACGCAAAATGATAATTTTACTCACCCTACTTAACAACAAGTATGCGTAAACTATATCCCATACAAACATTTGTCTAATAACCGTATCTTCCAAAGACCGTAACACAACATCGTAACCGTTTAAAAACATTTAATCACAATCTTGAGACACAAGATAACCGGTAATGACGGTCGTAATCGAAAACCGCGTTCACAAGGAAATGTTATTTACTTGGCGAAGTTATGATTATTTGCGAAAAGCAGTTAGCATGTTTTGGGCCTATATGGCTTGAGTGCGTGGAATAACTAAACTTTAACTTACCAACGCTTTGGTTCTGTGTAAATCGGTTGTCATGGTGTGGGTTTGTGATGCGGGGGAATGAGGAAGCATATGAAAAGTTTTGAGTATGTAACAATACAAGAGTGCCTAGAGGAAAACCAAGGAAATGATGGATGGAGAGTTGGCTATTGAGATGACTGTAAATAGAGATGTATGGAAAAAGAGGACATTCTGCGCCGATCCCAGATAAATTGGGATAATGGCCAGGAGGATGATGAACTTCCGATAAGGATTTTCCAAGATAACCCATATTGTTGGATACCGAAGCTCTGGTATGTGTTTCTGCAGCCCAGTTATTCTCCGGTAGCGTGTGTATCGGGGTAATAATGGTGTGTCGACTTTGACTTTTGGAAAATGAATAATTTATTCGGTGACCATTACTAATATTTATTGTTTTTATAAATGAAATCTTAACAAATTTGGACTGAATTTTCAACGGATTCTACATAAAAAAACGTGGTTTGCAGAATGCTAGATCCGATTCAAGTGAAGTTCGCCAGTAGCCGCTAGCATTTTTGGCCGACACGAATAACACGCGTTGATTGGTGGCGCGGACCGTAGCGCGTCGTCATCAGCAACTTCAAGTTGTCGATGTCCTTCCTTTGGTGCCACGGATGGCGTAGGCGTTAACACATATCATTCTCATTCTTCATTTTATCACAACAAAGACCACCTGATTTCATCAAACTCCACGGCGTATCTTATCTAAATAACTCTACAGAGTTCAATAAAAACTGACAGTAAAGTTTGAAGATGAAAATCTTCAGTAAACGTTTTATTGGGACCGCGTACTTCAACCCTGAAATAAACGATAACTTGATTCTCCTTACACGAGACGTTACGATTACGATTCGATGCGAAGTTATTCGCGTTTTATGAACAATATATTTGGAGTCGATTTTCAAGTTTTGTGAAGCACTGTTTAGTCTATGACACTGTTCATGTTGTCTCTGTTACCTCTTTATAATATTACTTTCTTATTCTCGCGTTAAATTCGGGGAAGTACCGATTTTAGGGAAGAACAGGGAGTAGAAAGGGACTAAAAGTAACCTATGTCACTCTCCATCCCTTCAACTATCTCCACTTCAAAAATCACGTCAATTCGCCGCTCCGTTTTGCCGGGAAAGACGGACAAACAGACACACACTCTTTCCCATTCATAATATTAGTAAGTTTGGATATATAATAGTAAAAATATCATTGAAACGACAAAGAGTTATAGTATAATAAACTATCGCCACTTCTCTACAACACAGTTATTGGGTAGAACGAACGACGACCCTTGGTTAGACTGATTTTCAGAGTTTCAGCTTCTGACAACTCGAATAAACGACTGAACAATTAGGTATCTGTTTATTGTAAAACTTATATTCTGTGATGGTATCTGATTTGTTATTTTATTATTCTGCAAGTGCTGTGCACTTCTATAAGTGCCGAATCCACTATACCTGACTCTGTTTGTGATTTCTGTTTATGTATGTTTTAGTGAGTAAGTTGATTAAGTGCTATGAAAATAAATAAATAAACAAAAATCGGCTACAATAAAAACCCAAATAACATAACCCATACGTAGTTTTATCAGTAAGCATAGGGCTGAAGGCACACGCGAGCCGCCACACACCGTGAGGTTCCATCCCTGAATATATTAAATTGTAACATTTTCCTTACATTGTACTATTTTTTGTTATCTTCACGCCTCGTCCCTCGAGGAATCGGCCGGAAAGAAGGCCCGTGTTTATTTAACTAAAGTTTAGTTTTCTGTTGTTCTTGGGGTAGTTTGAAGGGCGCTTAACTGTTATTTATGAAAGGTGTTATGAAATTTGGTAAAGTAATTTTGGTGTTGAAAACTTTTTGTCTTTCCACTACCTATTTTAATATTTCTTCAAGACATCAGCATTCAGCGGTGTTCTAAATTCTTATGTACTATGAATGTCTTCTTGGCGACTATCTGGCTCTGTAGTCTGGACAGCTTCTACAGAGTCGTGTGTCATGTTGAACTCGCGCATTGAGTGTAACAGTGCAGCACAGTTCTTGTATATTAGCAGCTTTCTCATATAACCTTGTTCTCTTTAGCAAACTTACGTTAACTCACTAAAACATAAAAACTTTGTTTCCCGTTAAAAGCATCGAATTTGACATGAAATAACCATGTTAAATATTAACCAATTAACCAAAATTAGCAGTTTATAAAAGCTTATTAACTCCACACAAAATTCGCTCTCACTTAAAATCATAACTTAATATCACTATCACATTACTGAGAACACCGTAAATATTTAACCTTAATAAAGGCTAATAGTTACCACCGCGAATAAAACCACAGTTAATGGAACAATCTAGCCTTTTGGTCGTACGCAAATTTTAAATCAAATTATAGCAAGCGAAACCGCTGGATGTAGTTATAGTCCTTTCAGTTTACGAGCACGTGTCATGTCACTTTTATTTCATTGTTTTAAGGTTTAAATTGCTATGTTTGACGCGCATTCGTGATTTGCAACGACGTTTCCCACAATATAGCCATTATTACATTTTGTCCGGAAAAAGTGGTCCGTACCGGACATAATCGGTTTAAACCGGTTTTACTTTTCGGTTTTAGAACAATGTAGTTTGGCGGTTTAACTCTATTGTGGGTGGTTGAAAGCGATGTGTTTTTTGACGGATTTGTGTGAGCGTGGTATGCTTGTGACCAGTTACCAGGAAAAATGTACGCAGTGTTTGATACTTTTTTGGGAACTGCTGGAATATTGTAATGTTGATGAAGTGTTATTGTGGCGAACAGAGGGGTGTAATGAATACCAGGGGTGGGCTCTGCCGCCCACCCCTGGTAAATACAGGCGTGATGCTATGTTATGTGAAATTGTCATAAAAAGAGAACGCAAGCGTGAAGATAAGTTTTAAGAGCTAACGTGACGCGTAGCCGCTCGGTTATCAGCTACGTCATTGTCGCTACGGCGTAGCAACGATGGAGTTAGCTACGGCGTAGCGCCGAAAGGCGTTTTATTCTATAGAATCAACAGTTTTTTTGTTGATTTTGTACGTTATATTCAACAGTAAATAATTTCTACCATGCTTGAATTTTATTGCGCTGTCTTCAGGGATTCAAGAATTGAACATTAATACGTAAAGTCCTGAATAAATGTATGAGCTGTTATATATTCATGGTATGGAAGGATGACGTGTCACCTATTGGGAATTTATCTGGCAGACTTAACTTCTATATTTCATATTGTTGGATATTTAAAGGATCCACTTCTAGTTTTCCCATGATGTCTTGATGATGACAATGGTGACATGGAGAGGTTGTTTGTCACGAGACCAGACCTCCAAAATCCGTATAAGATTAAAATTTTAACTGGTTTTCGTTTCACCACCCATCGTCAGGCTATCATTTGTAGATCTTTATCAGTCGTTACGGGTAGTTAGAAGCCTGAAAGTCTGACAACCAGTCTTACCAAGGGGTATCGTGTTGCCCAGTAACTGGGTTTTGGAGGTCAAATCGGCATTCACTCCATGTAAAATACAGGTATTCAGATGCATCCGTTAAAACTGGAAGCCGATCCGAACATAGTTGGAAAAGGCTAGGCAGATGATGAGTTATATAATGAAAAAGAGCACAGATGGTTTTTTAGAAGTTGAATTCCTAATAATTAGGGGGAAAAAGTTTGTATGAAATATTGATATTTTTGAAAGAGAAATCATTTTAAATTCCTAATACTAAGTATTTTTACATAAGTATATACTTGCACGTAAGTGTTAATATAACATTTAAGTAAAAAAATCCTTCCTTGACACAATGGTGTCAACCAAACTGTCAAAGAAATATACATACACAGTTACATTATCAACCGAATTACGTCACACAGTATTGCCGCACTCGCACGTTAATTAAAACGATATAATAAAGTTGCGCCGCCATTTTGACTACGCCGATAATGGCTGACAGGGCTGTCGGTTGCTGTTTATGTTATACTAGCACCCACCCGCGACTTCGTCTGCGTATGTATCTTTATAAATTATAGCCTACATGTGTTATTCTAAAATATAATCTGTAGGTAATACTGTACACTTTCATAAAAATTCGTTCTGTAAGTTTTGTATTAAAGAGTAACAAACATCTTCACATACTGCCATATTTTTAGTATTGATAAATTATATTTAATATTTCTGTAAAATGGTAAACACGTCAAACAAGCACAATACTAAACAAGCATAACACTAGTAAGATTTTACGTAACAACAACAACATCCATCCTACAGTAACACCTACATTTCGCCAGTTATGTTTAAGTGCCATGTAATAGAGGCGAGCCTAATGCCACCATCCGTGCACAAATCTAGAGACTTCGGACTGCTAATGAGATAATTCCTATTGGAAAAACTCAATAACACTACCCGACCCGGGAAGCGAACCTCACGCTCAGCAGTCGCACTTGGCACCACTAGTCTAAACATATTTATTTCTATAAAATGGTCTTTATAAATACTTTTACACGTCAAATAAGCGTATATAATATTAGTAAGATTTTACTTGAGAGAATTCAAAAAAAGATTAGATGTGTAAAATGTTTACAGAAAAAGTAGAAAACATCTTTGTATGTCCAAATACTACCAACAACATTCCGATTTGAAAGAAAATGGCCGTTGCTGATAATATTCAAGAGACACAGTACTTACCTATGACATTTTCGCTTCCTTTTAAGCTCGGTAACCAACTAAAATAAACATCTTTGAACGTTATTTATTCATCTACATCGGATTATGGATGAAATGGTAAAGAAAATGATTTAGAGTGCACTTACACACACACAAATCGACATAGATCCGTCATGCGCATCAAACATCACCATTTATCATTGACACATTTTCTTTTTCCATTACGTACAGTCACAGTAAAAATACGTTAGTCACCATAAGGCGCAGTCCCCACGGGCGAGAGAATCGCAACGATAGTCTCGTCGTATTATCAAATTCAATAGAAACTCTATGAACCCATATCCACTTGGGGGCATCCTCGCGTCGATGTTTGTTCCGTGCACGATAGGATTTGCTTTCCTGATACGGTGTTATATATATTGTATCGGTAAAGTTACGTTTATGCCGCAGAATGACATTACCTTAAGTATTAATAATTACACCACCGTTAAACCAAACGATTTATTTTTCTTATAATTACCAGTTTTTTAAAGAGGTTTTAATTTGATGGCATCTAGATTTGATGTGGTTTGGTGTCCATGTCCTTAGTGTCATAGCTTCAAAATATGTTGCTAGTATTAAGTTGATAAAGGGGAAAAAATGACAAAGGTATTTCAAACTTGACTGTACATTACATCACCAAGTAAAATTACAAATCTACAAACAATATTTAGCTATCCAACCCCTTTCTCTAAACATAAATACTATTGAGTCCCATTCGCCGAATAAAAAGAATACATAAACAAACATAATAAATATCACACAAAAAAAACACGTGACAACCCTAATGGGCTCACTTTTTTACAAAGCGAGTCGCAGGTGTGAACTGTGCGCTGATTGGTCGGTTTTTATTTTGAGTACGATTGTTTTTAAATAAGCGTAGGTGCACTTTGTTTTGATATGCAAGCGATTTGTGTTTGGAAATCGTAAGTGTATTGTGAATTTTCCATAATTATGATAGAAGTGTTTATCTTTATCAAACAGTCTGAGAATATCACGCCTATATTCCTCGTAAGGTAAGGTGTACCCAAGTACATCAACATTCCGCCAGTTTTGTTTCAGTCCCATGAAGGTTTGGGGGTATGAGGAACAGGGTGTAAAGTTCCTCATCCACCATAGAAAAGGGAGGATCCTCCTACCACACGGGTGGTGGGCTACTGCCCGACGGTTGTTGTTTCTTGGCTTCTTGTATCTATATATGTTTAATATCGCGATGTAGGATACATCCGATTTAGTTCGTATGTGGCGAAATAGATGATGCTACAAAGGTAATAGGGGGCGAGCCTACTGCCACTTACACTATTGCACAAATCCAGACTCCAGGCTTCTACTGAGAAATACCAAAGTCAGAGAATAGTCTTAAGTAAATCAGCTTCCTCTTTGCATGCTTTGTCAGCGCTTTCCATTGATCGAGTTTGATGAAGATAAGGCGCTCAATCGACCCAGCTCACCTAATGTAGTTAGAGCGATCTCGTAGCTACATAAAGGGTCTTGACGCATAACGACCGCCTGTGCACGTCAGTTCATCCCGTGGTGGGTTGAATGCGAAAGTAGACATCTCTGTTTGTTACTATTTTCGCGGTCTGACTACTTGTTTGACTTACATTTTAATATTATTAAAACTTACATTGTAGTAAGCAAGTACATAATATACTAGATGATTGATTACAAGTTTCCAATAAGTTATAATTACTATGTTGAAATTGACCAATCACCGTGATAAATGAAATATCCAAACTGAACTGAAAATTAACTTAGTGGTTAAAGAAATACATACACAAACTTTCTGGTTTGCTAGTGTTAAAAAAATCGAGCTCTATATCCCGGCACACCATATTGAACGTACGACTAGTTCGTATATTATATTAGTTTTCTCATGAAGGAAGCTTACCCATAAAATGACGTGTAATGCACTCTTCAAATGTCAAAGACAATTCATTTATTTAAATTAAACCATTAAAAAGGCGCTCTTGAAAGTCAACTTCGAAATAAAAATAATACTCAAATGGATTCTAGTTACCCCTTCCAAAGGGTAGTTTCGTGTGGAGAAGAATGGGCAAGAAACTCCACACTTCGTCGAAGAACATAAAAACTATCCACGGAGGAGAAGACACAGTTTACTAAATAATACAAGAATAGTGCGAATGATAACCAGCTGTCGCAAGAATCCCTCCGAGCAAAATGCAAACATTGCCCCACTCAGCATAAAGTGCGTAAAAGTGAGACGAAGATAATGCTCCCAACGAGAGCAATAAATTGCCCGGAGCAGTAAATAGGAATAAATCGGTGACACCCGTTTGTGTGGTAAAAATATGTATACTTGCATAAGTATATCTACAGCGCGTAGTAACAGGGGAAGCAAAGGAAAATCTACTGATGGATGTAGATTTTTATTTGGAATACTTTACCAAGGAAACTGTTGGGATATAAAATAAAAAACAAAACATAACATCACGCCTTTAATCTCTAAAGGGATAGGCAGAGGTGTATCTATAGCACATCCAAATTTCACCAGATATGTGTGGGGGCGAGCTTTTTGCCATTAATCGGGCACAAATCAATACTCCGGGCTGCTATTGAGAAATTCCAGATGGACAAATTCAATAACGCTTTGCTTGAGAGTCGAATCCAGGACCTCATGCTCAGCAGTAGTTCTTGCGTCCACCAGACCAACGAGGCAGTGGAATGGAATATGGTCATGTTAAAAAGCCCTGATTGACGTAAAGATATAAAATCTGTCCTCTCCCTCGCCATAAAATCATACAGATAGATGTACATAGCCATGGAAAACTGTAACACCATAACCCTCCTCCGCTGCCCTTTTTTCTTATCCGCAATCAGGAGGGGTCGTTGTCAATACAGGGTTAATACAGATTGCAACTAAATAGATGTTGGCTGTATCTTTACGAGCGTTTGTGCTCTCGGATGAGTGGATGTTGCATTTGAAGGTAATGTGGTGGCAGCGGTGGGGATTATGTGGAAAAAGATAGGGGTTTGAAGAAGAACAGCTGATTGTGATTATAGATGTGGTTTTCATTTGTTCACTGCTTTGTGGATCATGGTAAGTTAGCCTGTCAGCTACGCTTCTGGCGAGGTTGGTTACCCAGGTTTTGTCTCTCCAGCTAAATATGGAGTGTCAGACCAGCTAAACTATCAAATCAACTTTTATAATGTTGACTTTGGTAGTAACTTGGTTAGGTAACTTCATCGCTATCGATCCTGCGCTGCATTCAACCATCGGCTTCCTGCGATCGTCAACAGATCGTCCGTCCGCTTTGTGGGGGACCTACCCACGCTGCATCGTTCAGTACGCTATCGCTATACAAGAAGCTTTCTACCTCAATGGCCATCGGTTCTGCGAGGAACGCGCTCCGCCCACGGCCACTTACGCTAAGCAAATCTTCGGCAATATCAGTCGGTGTGACTCTCTTGCGACTCTCTTCATTTCTGAATTTATTCCGCAAACAAACTTCAAGCTTAGCCTTTTCCATTGCGGTTGAGTGAATTTGTGAGTGAAGTTCACTTCATTAATTTGACGTAAAACTTTAAATGTCGGTGAAGCTCCGCCAGCTTAACCAATACAAAAACAGTTAAGAAGACATCCTTTTATCACTACACAGACTTAAGAATTTAAATAAAACCATTACAATATCAACTAAGTTCTGAGTACTCAATTTTACGTCATAAAGTGCTTTTAGTCTGACTTGAAACCCACGCGCCTGAAAAAATATTCTTGCAAAGTAAAGGAAAGAAAATTCGTTCAAAGGCGGTTTGTGAACAAATTGCTGACTAAGTGAAATTATTGTGCTGAAATTCTGAAACAATGTAGGCTGTAAGATTATGGTCACGTGTGAGTTTCGAACACGTGAAGGGTTTTATTAATCAAGCTTAAGTTGAAAGTAACAAATAATTTATTTCAACCATTAGAAGGCACTTTTAAACGTCAAAATTTGCAAGAGTAAAGAGAAAATCGGAGACAAAATGGGCAAGAAACTAGTGAGTATGGAGTTTCTTGTACAATAACCATAAGTTACATATAATTATATGTAAATACAATATACCGACGATAAAAACCGATCAATGGTTCATAAAAATAATTGTTTTAAATAGCTAGCTCCTATACGAGAAATGTTATTTTTAAAAAGCGTTTTTTTTATTTGTTGCCATAGTAGCAATGGCAATACACATTCTGGGAAAATATCATCTTTCCACCTATTGCGGTTCATGAGATACATCTCGCTAGCAGAGAGATGGACGGACGAGCAGCGGAAGATTAGTAATAGTGTCCTGTTGCCACCCTTTGGGTACGTAACTGGAATACTCCGAAACAGACAGACAATACAAGACACTTGCATTGGAAAAACATGCACACTTTGGATACTTCAGCTCGTCTGGCGTGCTCTGGGCACTCAGCCCCAATCAAAACCTTCTTTTCTTTCCTCGTTGGACAATCCCCGCGGATTCTCTCCATCTGAGGGTTATGTTGGACTGCTTCCGACTGAAACCTCACGATTCCTACCAAATCTTGAGTCAAGGGCCTGGGAGACGATTGGACGTTCCCGCGATAGATGTGAGATGGAACACCGTGGTGGGTTTTAGCCAGTAAGAGTCTGACAGCCTCGGCAACCAAAAAAAAGGTACTTGTACAATCGCGCGCACCCCCAAGCCCCTATCCCTACCGCACTAGTTGACTATTAATTCCACCACAACATTGAGCTACTCTCGATCACCGGGTGTGTCAACACAAAAGAAGATGAAGTAATGCCCTAAAGCCCCCTTGCAGATCCGTTTACCAAAGACGTGACTCTAATTCCTAAATCAACCACGCAAACTAATGAAACAGTATTTTTGCTCCCCATTTTCGTATTCAACCCTACAGTGGATGGAAAAGAATAATGGCCGTTTGTTTTCTTACTTTCTTTCTCAACCCCACCCGTCTTTAAGTCCATTTCCACTGTGACGTGAACGTGATTACAAATAGTCAGTTTGTTCTGAGTGCTGCTTTATATCATTTTACTGAGATATCTTCGATGTGGGCTCAACTCCAGTCAAGTTTTAGTGTGACTTTTTCAATTCATTTGTATTTTTTTGTCTGTGGTTGATGGTGCGCCCCCTATTGGACGGGACTTAAAACATGACTGGCGAAATGTGGGTGCACCTATGCCCAACCCTTCGAGGAAAACAGGCGTGATGTTATGTTTGTTAAGTATTTTTAAGTTGATCTAAGTTAATCTCTCGATTTTACCCTTTACCAATGCCAGATATGTCCAATATCTGGCATTAGTGAAGGGTAACATCTGTTCTCCAGGGAACATATACGCAATGAAAATTAAAAATGAGATGCCGAGAACCTCTCAAAATCAAATGCGAGATATACCGTCAAGCAGAATCTTACTAATATGACAGCATAAAAACGGATTAGTGTGACTCACGCACCGAGGTTTTCGTATAACCCAGTGAGATTTTTAATAAAGAGTGAATATTCACTTGTTTTATAAAAAAATGTCAGTGGGTTAACAAGGCATACAAGAAAACCCTAAATTGCACTTTCAGAACCTCCTGCTACTACAAATACACAAGATATCTTCTCCGACAATATTTATCTTCAACTATTTCTCTTCACTCACTGTATTCTTCAATTGAAAAGAATTTGATCTTATATACAGACAGATATTGGCTGGCGACAAATTGTCGTCTTTTGACATTGGTGCAGCTCTAATGAACATATTCAGTGTGTAGCAAGCCTTAGTTGCAGGGATGGCAAGAGATGTTTCGTAGAATCACGTGAATCGATGTGTGTTTGGTTTTATTATGTTTCATGCCTGATAAATGTTAAAAAGGTAAATAGTACGAAGACCAGAGGGCACATCAAGCTATCCTAATCTATAAAATTGTCTTTTATAGTTATTCAAATTTGTTACAACAGAATCAGTTCATGTTCTATTGGGGAAATTTAACAGTTTTCTGGCCTCTGTACATGTGATTTAATAACTTACATCGCAGTTGTGAAAATGATGTCTATGGAATAAACTAAAAGGACTTGGTGGTTCCCAGCTGTTATCCCCGCAGCCAGGGAGCCCCTTGGCTGCAAAGAAAAAGATAAAACTGTGATTAGCCATTATTAGATCGTAAAGTCTAATTCGGTACTTTCTAACTTAATTATAATTTATTGACGTAGCAAATTGTTGCTTATCATGAGCAGATATACACAGGCTGGAAGAGCATGGACGCATAACCTAATACCATGAGTTCAGTACATGATTTCAGACCTTACCCCCCACCCCGCGTTGAATATTTTAGTCGACTTCTCCTAATATCTACGCTTTTTTTTGCTTCGTTTTTATCACTGTAAACTAAAAAACTATGTTGTCTATCAGCCCAAAGAGATTTATGGTGAAGGGAGTGAATCATTTACTTTTTATATTCCTTTATGCTTGCAAACAAATAGTTTAAAACAAAAGAATACGTCTGTATCCCTCGTAAAATGAAGCTGCATCGAGTAAAGGGCTACACAGTTGCTCCAATATCTTCTCAGAAAGTGCGTGGGTTGTCTTTGGTGATGCTATAAAAGTCATCTGCAATCACCATTAATTATTTATTTCTCTCAAATATATTCCCTCCGGTTTAGTGAATACGAGAAAAAAAAAACTTGGCAGCCCTTGTCTCTTGCCATTCGAGAGAGAGAGCTGTAAAATCATGTTTATATTTTATGGACTATAAAGTGGAGACAAAATAAGGAATGTAGACTCATTTCTTTGAGCAATCATGTGTTAGGTTTATTACTGTTTAAGAAATTTGAAAAGAGTTTTGTGGTTGCTATTTTAAAATATGTAGATATAATTAGATAAAATATACCGAAGCATCTAATTGTTCTATTAATACACCATCATCTGCCTAGTCTTTTCCCAACTATGTTGGGTTCGGCTTCCAGACTAACCGGATGCAGCTGAATGCCAGTGTTTTACATGGAGCGACTGCCTATTTGACCTTCACAACCCAGTTGCTAGGCAACACGAGACCCCTTGGTAAGACTTGGTTGTCAGACCTTCGGTTTTCTAACAACCGGGACCAACGGCTTAACGTGCTTTCCGAGGCACGGAGGAGGCTCGATATGTTACGAAAGGTCTACCCATCCCTTTTTCAGAACATTTTAAACTGAGTTGTGTCGTAGTGAGCACACCCTCGCCAACTTTGATACGTATTTACTACTAAGTCATTTTTTATTAACATGACAAAGCAATAAATAGCTGTGTAATATTTTTACTATCTGACTGACTGACTAGTCAGTCAGATAGTTGACTGACTGACTAGTTCTTTTATTTTTGCCCAGGCGTCATCCCTATTATAATACCCTTACAAAAAATACCAGTCCGCCATCTTGAATTTTAGTTTGTCGTCAAAGCTACGAAAGTGACGTCCATTGACGTTTGATTCGATAAAATGTGGAAGGAACCATGCTTCCGCTGTTATGTTGCTTCATCGAACCTGAAAGGCATATAACATAACATGACGCTTATATTCCCCGAGGGTTAGGCAGAGATGTACCTACTTACAGTACACCCACATTTCACCAGGTATGTTTAAGTCTTATCCAATAGAGGTCGTACCCATTGCCATCAACCGGGGCACACATCGAGAAGTTCCTAATGAATAATCCCGATTACATTTGCTTGACCCAGGAATCGAACCCAGGACCTCATGCATTAGTAGTCGCACAAAAGCAGAAGTAGACCGTTAAATATTGGCGACAGCTAGTCTAGTGTATAGAAACTAATTGGAATTCTGATTGTAGGTACTATTATTACATAATTAAACAATTGTGTTTAATTAATAGATATTTCAGTTAAAAGCAGCTGTGAAATTGATTTATAACTTCGCTTTTTAATTTACTTCAGTGTGAAATTATCGTTTGATGGATAATTAAAATTCTATTAAGTAGTATCTTTTGTAACAATTTTATATAGTATGATAGACATAATTCAATTGGAAAGTAATGTTCTTCAAGTGCGTTTACATACATTCATACATACATAAACTCAGGACTTTTTTCCATGGGGATAAGAAACTTCACAACGCCTCCTGCTACGATCTTTACATACTCCTGTTGCTTACTTTCATAGATCTGGTCATACACGCACGCGCACGGTTGCGAGTTCTAGCACCTTTTTGAAAAACATCACCAAAAAAGTTTGTGCATGTGTCTTTCTCACTCTATAAGTTGCAAGTATGTTTACTTGCCACTTATATAGTGCCACTTGTAATCAATATAATAGCTTACAAATATGTAATAACTAATTACACAAGGTGTTACAATTTACCACAAGAAGCTATATCTTGCACACAATCTTTAACTCATCTTTTTATATTGTACTGATAAACATAATGTCTCTATTCCATCCCTCTCTACAAAGGTACACAGCTTCACATAAACAAAAAGCTCCATTTAACTAGAGAAATATGAATGAATACAATTCCCACATCAACTAGGGTCAAGGTTTCACAACAGGTCTATTAAATTAACCCGACGTTAAAATTCTCTATTGTTACCCTATTTGCCAACCCTAGTTACATTAGGCCGTCAACACGAATACACGAAACGGTACAGTCGGCGACAAAAATATCGACACGAACAGGTCGTTCAAAGTGATCTGAACGCTTAAATTGAACTTTATCTTTTTTGGATAAAACTCTAATTAAGAATGACAGTGGTCGTGTAGGTATTGTGTTGATTCTGAAACAGCTCCTGTATCAATATGTGTGTACATAAATTCAAAGTTTTTATTCTATTTATTTACTAGCTTCCGCCCGCGGCTTCGCCCGCGTTTTTTGTTGATAAAAAAGTAGCCCATGTCCTTTCCCGAGGTGTAATCTATCTCGGTGCCAAATTTTATCGAAATCCGTTCAGTAGTTTAGGCGTCAAAGAAGTACTTCTTTGACGCCTAAACTACTGAACGGATTTCTGTTGGATTGTTTGATTTGGATTGTCTGATTGATTGTTCGGATGTCTGTTTGTACAAACAGACATACACTTTCCCATTTATAATATTAGTATGGATAGATAAGTTAGAAGTTAAGGGCATTATCATTCTAAGAGCGTAATCGTTGACATTTTCATTTTGTTTGATATGGCTCCATGACGTCACATCCAATCTGTGAAAAGGGTAACAAGCATAAAAGAGCCTGACTATGTATTTTTGTTTCCTTTACACATTAACTGCGTCACAATAACCACAATAGAAAAGCTATGGTTATCACGAGTCAACTCAGACTTGCACTTAACGTGCTAAATAAGTTTGACATCGACATCTAAGTATAGTAAATGATCAATGATATTTATTTCTGTAAATAGGTTTTTACAAATATTTTTACTCGTCAACAACTTAAATATTTCGTTTGGACTATGCCGTGTTTCCCCATCTACTCTGAGAAGAAATACCGGAAGAAACTCAGGTGACAGTCTCTCTTAAAGTCGAGACATTATCTTGGTCAGATCATTTGAGGACCGTGCAGATTTGTTTCACATACATATAATTTATTGAAACAAACATTATGTGTGCTTTTATTTTTATTGCTATTTAATAAATGAATACCTTGTAAATGTCAAGTCGTTAAGTTGTAAACGTCCTCTGTGCCTATTGGCCTAGCTCTGTTCTGTCTCCTGCTTGATATAGAGGGAAGTGGAAATGATGTATTTTTCTAGCTCCTCCGCCGTTCTTTTCTGATTAATTTCGTTGCGGGATCGAAGGCAGTTGAATCATTTCTCCGGGACTCGTCGGGCTTCATTGTCACGACGCTTTTCTGGTGGTCGCCACTGTTGATTCTGGTTTTCAGGAGTTGCAGTGGCAGCATTTTAAATGAATACCTAACATATGTGTTTTGCCGATCAATGCCTTAAATGGGTATCCCATT
This sequence comes from Phlogophora meticulosa, assembly GCA_905147745.2. Classification (NCBI taxonomy): domain Eukaryota; kingdom Metazoa; phylum Arthropoda; class Insecta; order Lepidoptera; family Noctuidae; genus Phlogophora; species Phlogophora meticulosa. The sequence goes on along the minus strand of LR990543.1, from coordinate 2,296,812 downwards.
TAAGGTGCTCATCGTTTTGAACCATCCATTCCTGATACATACTTTTGTCTGTGTCTGTACATGTGACGTCCATTGTCTCGCCGACTATGTTAGGAGGTTATTACTAACAGTTTCAGCCTGTCCGGATGTAGGCTTCTGTTGTGTTATAATAGACGTTGGTGGGAAGCCGATAGGCTTTCGTTCCAATGAGTTTGTTGCTGTAATATTGACGGTAATATAAGCAGTATGGTAATGGTGCGGACTGACAAGCGGAAGGACGAATGTTGGATGGAAATCGTTTATTGGAAAAAAATCGAACCAGTTTGTATGTTAAAGTTTCGCGGGCTTGTAGGCATCGGCTTATTTATACTAACTCAGGATATATGTACTTCAATTTGATTTGCAGTCGTTATTTTATCTATATACATCAAAATGTCATCAATCTATTAAGAGTGTGTATTTAGACAAAAAACAAAAATTCACCCTCATATATTAAAAATCGGTGAACATACAAAAATAAAGATTTTATTCTTTGGTATTGCCTATTATTATTATTGCTTGTTAAATCTAATTTATGATCTGCTGTGTATAGTTTGTACTCACCCTTAAATATGATGGAAATTTGAGATCAAATTGAATTTACTTAGTTAAGCAAAGTATGAGCTATAGCACTTTGTATTTCTGTGTTAGTTAAAAGTTATTAGTTTAGCAATATTGTCTATTAACTAAAAAAACAAACAGCTTTTTAATGATGAAGCAAAATATATATTATTAAGAATCAAAGCAAAATATAAATAAGACTGGCCTTGACTGAGACCAAAATAACTTCTAAATCTATTCTAACGCGAATCAACTATAATAAGTTTGACAGCTGGAACGTCTCAAAATGGCGAAGGGTTAGTCTTAGCGATCAACAATACGATTTTTTAATCTTAAAATAATTAATCATGTGGCAGATTCATGTTATATTTATTTTCAAGCCACGACGCATGAGGGTGTTATAACTTTACGTGTGTATCTGTGTGTCTGTATGTGGCGTCGTAGCTCCCAAAACGAACGGACCGATATTCATGCGGTATTTTCTGTTTGAAAGCTGACGTGTTTCGTTCATAATAATGTACTTTCTAAGTTTATTTTAGACATCACAGTCGTCGGTTAAGCTAAATATCGTGAGTTAACTTTTTTTTTTGTTGCTGTGGTGAAACGGCCCTGGGTTGGGCGGAGGAGGGGTCTGTCAGACTCTTACTGATTAAAAACCACCCCGGTGTTCCCATCCTACACTTGCACCCCTGGGTACATGAGAACTAGTGCGCCTTCCATTATCCCCGGCCCGCTTCTACGGGCCACCTCAGGTCTGTGGGAAGAATGAGGTGTAAGACTCCCCTCGCGACGTTTTGAGCTAACCTGGACGAAGCCTGAAATCGGCAATTCACCTTGAGAGCTTGTAGTGCAATGTTCATGCCTTCTCTGTATGAGAAGAGGTCTGCGCTCAGCATTGGGCAAACGTAGGCTGATATTATTATTGTTTTATTATACATTTCATAATATATAAATCCGGATATGCTAATAACATGAAAACAAGTCACAACGAATGCTCCATATAAAAGGGAATTTAATAAAAACTAACCCTCAGGAAATAAGTCTAAACCAAATTGACCCAATGAAAGGGTCAAAAATACAAAGGCCACCAAGGGAGGCGAGGGTCAAGTCGACACGAGTTTCCAAGTGACCATCTCTCTGGGGGATACATACAAAATACTAAATGAACTACTGCAGTGTGACCATGGGATAGGTTTTGTATAAAGTATGCAGGAATAAACATGAATGACAGATCCGATTTTGTGTTTGATGAGAAAGGTATGTAATATGAAGGTAAGATGTGGTAATACGAATGACGAATATATAACAAAAAGTTAAATTATCTTGGGCCATTTACCTCTTACCACCTGAGACGATTATTTTTTTACATCATAACTGAAACATCTTTTAAAATAGACTGTTTTGATATAAAATCAAAACCTCTTAAAAGAAAGCTTTTCCTAACTTCGTCCCATTGTCAGTCAGCAATGATTACAATTTTCTTTGTTCTTCTAAATAATGCGAAGTATGAATAAAATTGACATAAAACTTTATGTCGGTAGTTACCCATACGACATATTTATTCCCTCGTATACGTTAACAATCTTGGTTTTTGTATAACTTTGTCATATTTCCCTTGAGAGGTAATCACAGTTTATGGCGCCAGTGTATTTTGATACTCTCCGTCTTGGTCGACTAACAAAAACTTATAGTGCTAAAAAAGTACGACCTTGTTGGTTCAGCAGCGAAATGTGCGAACACACAGCGTAATATGCCTCTTAGGGATTATTCCAGAACAATATACTTACTAAAACAAGCTGCAATCAAGTTAATCCCCCCAACCCAAACACAACACGACCTAAAAACATGGAAAATGTCAACAACGTACAACTAAATGAACTCGGAGGAACGCTCAAATATTAACCCACTTTAAAATAAAAAAACAGAGTAAAACCTCAGGGATTTACTTGTATACCCAGGTGCGTCTGCCGGACATAATGCGGCATGTCCGGATACAAAAGAATATCCCGCCCCTAAAATCCCCGGAAAATTTTAAGATCCCGTTAAAAAATAACACTGTCCGGTCTCGTGTGGCTGTCGTGGTGACCCTACTTGATCCGGGCCTTGTAATCCGTCTTGAGTCTAACATTTTTATGTTATTATGGACACACTAACTCGATTTCTTCATGCCGTGCTGAATACGTGTTTTTCGGGGTTTTTTTTCGACATGGCGATGTTAGTTTTTGTTGTTGATAACTTTTGGATGTTTTTTTATGGTTTCATACAAAAACTGACGACGATCACAGGGGCCGTCGAACAACAAATCCATACTAATATAATAAAGCTGAAGAATTTTTCGTTTTTTTTTCTGAGAAACACAGTTCTTGAAGACTTGCTATTAAACATTAGGAGTGGGTGACAACCCGGGGCGCAGCTGGTACAAAATAAGATGAACAAATTCTTCTTATATTATTGTAAAGTTTCTGACAGCAGCTTGTAAAATTAATAAAACTCATTATTTACAAGAATTATGTTAATTTTGTTCACAATCATACTCATTGGCTTCATTATTAATTTGGTCGTTATTAGGGCTGCCATATGCATAGTTACTGGAAGAATAAATACTGCACATTAAAAAAATAGCTTATTCAGTTTAGTTAAACATAAATGAAATGAAAAACAAGTAAAAACAGTAACCAAAAAACTCTAGTTTTGCCAAATGTTCAGTGACAACCGTCAGATCGCCACTCGAAAATGTCAAATAATTATCTTATCAACAAAACTGGCCTCATTTCACGCCAAAATTACCACAATATGCAAGCACTTAGACAAAACACGTCCGATCAAAATTCACTAAAATTCATCTCGACTACCAGTTAGCAATCTCGAATGCGACTTACATGCATAATGAATAATTTGCAAATCGTTTGCGCCACTTGGAAGCTATTTAGACTTGTACGCCTTGTCGTTAATTTGGCGGCAAAGCTATCCTTGATCGCTCAGGTGACATAAATATAACATTTATAAACTTGCTGTTACCAGCGATATTTAGACCATTCGTAACATATCGTGACTCCTCAGAAAGCACGTGAAACCGTTGGTCCCGGCTGTCATTTAGAGTTATCTTTGGCAGTCGTTACGGGTAGTCATAAGCCCGAAAGTCTGACAACCAGTCTTACCAAGGGGTCTCGTGTTGCCCAGTAACTGGGTTATGGAGGTCATATAGGCTCCATGTAAAATGCTGGTATTCAGGTACATCCGGTTAGACTGACAACTATGCCGACCCCAACATGGTTGGGAAAAGGCTAGGCAGATGATGATAGCTGTTACCAGCGACTCGCGCGGAGTTCTTAATTCTATTTCGTATTGGTACTCGATAAATTACTTCTTATACTTGTAACACCAGCGGGGCGCTCACGGCTACCGTGACATGGCTTGAGTCACACTTTTTATCACAATTTGGGCGATAAAACCGTAATCATTCTTTGTCGCAAACGCCAGTGAAAGTTTCGTTTAAATCGGCCCAGCTGTTTCGGGGATTGGAAGCTGAAACTAACAGACATATTTTTATTTATATTAGGTCTTTACCTATGAAATTGCCGTTCTGCAGTACTGGCCATTTCAAATCAAAATATTTTTTGTTTGGCTAAGAATTCTAATTTCAAATTAATTTTATTTAAAAAACATGGATTTTTTTTTCCAAAAGTAGTCATTTGTTTATTGATTAGTGTTACATTTTCATCGCATTTAAATCTTTTTCGTCATCATGGATACGTTAAAAATTCGAGTAATTATGGAATATGAGTACCGTCGTGGCAGCAACGCGGCACAAGCGGCACGCAACATCAACGACGTTTACGGAGCTAACACTACAAACCAACGCACTACCTGTTATTGGTTTGCTCGCTTCCGTTCTGGAAATTTCGACCTGAAAAATGAACCTCGCGGTCGTCCGAAGACTTTGGTCGACAATGACGAATTAAAGGCGATTGTGGAAGCTGATGATACACAATCTACGGCTGAATTAGCAGCAGCTTTCGACGTTAGCGTCAAAACAATATTGGTCCATTTGCGTCAAATTGGCAAGGTAAAAAAGCTTGACAAATGGGTGCCCCACGAACTCCAATGATCGCCAGCGCGAAGTACGCGTCGAGACGTGCCTTGCACTGCTCAACAGACACACAAATGAAGGAATTTTGAACCGCATTGTTACCTGCGATGAAAAATGGATTCTGTTTGATAACCGCAAGCGCTCAGCAAGTTGGTTGGATCCTGGTTCAGCACCTAAACAATGCCCTAAACGAAAACTTACCCCAAGAAAAGTGATGGTCACTGTTTGGTGGTCTAGCGCCGGTGTGATTCAACACAGCTTCTTACCAAACGGGGTGAGCATTACTGCAGATGTGTACTGTGAAGAATTGAACACAATGATGGAGAAGCTGGCACATCTCCAACCAGCATTGGTCAATCGCTCGTCTCCGCTGCTCCTGCACGACAACGCGCGACCTCATACTGCACAGCAGACGGTCTCCAAGTTGCAAGAACTGGGGTTGGAAGCTCTCCGTCATCCGCCCTACTCACCAGACCTTGCGCCTACAGACTACTACTTTTTCCAGAATTTGGATAACTTCTTGGCGGGAAAAAAATTCAATACCCGAGAGGCAGTACAAAATGCCTTTGAAGAATTTGTTGCCTCCCGTCCAGCTGATTTCCTTAAGAAGGGCATCAATAAACTGCCACTGCGTTGGCAAAGATGCATTGATTGCATGGGTGATTACTTCGATTAATACAAATAAAAAATACATGAAAAAAAATCATTTAAATTTTTTCATACAAAACGGCAATTTTATGAAATTGCCGTTTTGTATGAAAAAATTTAAATGAATTTTTTAAAAAAAGGTTTTAGGTAAAGACCTATTATTAAGTACTACCGTATAAACTTTCACATTTGCATTTGGTAAAAAGCTGTTATTTTGACATTTGAAAATGAATGTTTGTACATTAATTTAAATTTATTGATTTGTATAGATAAACAGTATGCATTATTTGTTTAAAGTAAGCATCTAGTTTTATTAGTAAATGATTATACCCGCTATTTCTTTGACAGCTGTGATTCTACTTTTAAAGAATTACTTTATTATTTAATAAATATGTCGTTTAAAGTTCATTCAAAGTGTACAATTTAATAGTCAGGGCTTTGCCCTATTTAAATGTATATCTTAGATCTATGACAGATAATTACTATAAATCTTCATATCGTTTTCACCACTTGAAAGCTATGTCGACTTGTACCGTTTTGTCGTTAATTTGTCGACAGAGACATCCTTGATAGCTCAGGTGACATACTTATCACATCCATGCAGATAAATAAATGGTATGGAGGTGTGAATACCTACTAAGAATTCATTTTGTTTATAATAAGCAGCTAGTTTTGTTTGTAAAAGATAATTCCCGCCATATCTTTGACAGCTGCCAAAACACTTTTTAACTCGTATTTTTTTTAATAAATGTGTTGTTTAAAGTTCATTCGAAGGGAATAATTTAACCGACCGAAAACAATTATGTCTTAGTTCGATGACAGATCATTACTATAAATCTTTATATCGTTTTTGCCGCTAGAAACGACTTGTACCGCTTTGTCGTTAATTTGTCGACAGGGACGTTCTTGATAGCCCATGTGACATACTTATCGCATTTATTTGCGATCTACACTAAACATCAATATTGCATGTGCGAAAAATCTAGGTAAAAAAAAATCTTTTTGTATGTCCTTCACCAATTCGCTATAGACATTTGCGGAGTGGTCGACATCGGCTTTTCTTACCAAATTTAAAAATAGAATAGAATAGATTTTTGTATGATAATTATTCCCTGAAAGTCGAAGAAAGTAAATGTCGTAGTAGCTCAATGATTAATGCCTCGCCACTCATGTGACTTTTTCAATTATTTGACCTATGTCTTATCCGGTAATGGAAGACATCGTGTGGAAAACTGGTCTTTATAATCCAAATAAGCCTGTAATCGCTAGTCCGTCTTTTGAGCAAGCGTGGTGATAAATGCTCGTGCCTTCTCTATATGAGAAGAGGCCTGCAGTGGGGACAGTACAGGTTGATTATGTTCATGCCCTCCTGTTCTCAAGTTTATGTCTGTATATTTATTTAACAAATTGTTACCGCCATTTGGGAGCTGTATCGTGTTGTATAGTTTGTCATTAGTATGTCAACAGAGGACATTACTGATTGTTGAGACGACATACTTATCGGACGCGTTCAGATTAGTCGAGATAAATATGCGGTTTCTTAGTGTGTGTAGTTATTCGGATTTATGTTCTTAAATTGTATTTCGCCACTCCGCTTTGAGCAAGCGTGGTGTCCTATAGTACTGTAAAGGTCGTATACTATAGCAAAACTTATTGTGTACAGGCTGGTAAAACATTAGTTCTCTATGGTTTCAAACAGTCGTGCAATATTCGAATTATTCAAAATATAGAACGAGACCTTAGTGACAAGGGTAGAAAGATTTTTGTGTGTGACGTGATTGTATTAAGATCTCCTCTTAATAAACGTAATTGAGTCAGCCGGATTATTTGTAACAATAACCTTCTGATCCGGTGCTGTAGAAGTTCAGCTTCTACACTACTTACGTATGGTTTTATACTTCCAACTTGATACGTTTTTGTTGATTTCTTTAAAATTATCTGTCTGTTTTCGTTACAAATAGAAATGGAAAAAAAAACCTGTTTATTCGACAACCGTCCAATCCCGTTTTCAGTGGTTGACAGCTGTCAAAATGTGGCTTTTAAGTCGTTGACTTCTTTCAACGGTTTTCTTAGTATTCGATAGCTGTCAAGTGTAGTTTTCATGGTTTTTGATAGTTGTCCAATAGGGATGTGTCCTAGGTAAAAATATGTTAAGTCGTATGTAGTCCGTCAGTAAGATTACCAAAATATAGTGGACATGTATTTTTTGCTTACTCAAATCAATAAAAAGTGACAATGACATAGCACATCAATTTTCAGGAGCAGAGGCTTATTACGTCACTGTTACGCTAAAAGTGTAGCACGGCGTGACGTCACGCAATTTCAACGCACTATATCGTCGTCATTTTTGATTTACGTTACAAAAGAAAAAATACGTGTCCAGTATTTTTGAGTAATCCAACTTTCGGACCAATCACATTTTTTAAGGACACTACCGTGTTGCGGTTTTATTGTGGCACAATAAAGTCGTCGTTTGCAGTCAATTTATTCATCCGCTCGAGTCTTATTGTGCTGTTCATTTAGTCGTTCATATGTCGGCGGTGCCATTCTCGATTGTTCGGTTGACATACTTAGGGCATCTGCAATAAGGAGAGTATACATATATAGATACTCCCCTTTCAAATATACTTGGAGAGAGAGGAGAGTGTGTTGTGCGTGTTTGATACTAAGAAATAATGGTTAGAATTGATAAAGTTGCCACAAGTGTCGTTGCCTTACACATCTGGTACAGTTGCACAATAGGGTAGTGCTATGTCTGTCCTATTTTATCTACATAAAACTGGATTTTTCATACAAATTTCAATGAGACCAACTTCTCTGTATAGACGCAACTGTCAGTCTCAGTATTCTCTATCTTGTAAAAAGTAACTATTGAAGTCGGACTGGATTGTTTAAAGTTATGCGTGCTCTTACATAAAAAAAAAACGTTTTAAATTGAGGACCTCCTCCTTTTTTCGTTGATTTAAAAGTAAACCATCTTCTATTCTAAAGGTGATACTGGAACGTTATCCGAAAGGAACGTTCTTTTATTCCTTGAGAGTATAATCTAATTTCTACGCATCCTAGCCAATCAACCCCGCTACCCAGTTTGCAACTTGCAAACTACAATCAATATGAGCTATTTTGGTATAGCTCGCTTGCACGAGGAAACTGATATTCAATTAAATTGTTATGGATATTGTAGAGGTTTAATGTTATAACAGACCTTATTGCATGCAGGCTGGTAGAACCTTGGTTCTCTATGGTAGCGCTCTATGGTATATAGCCTCTTGAAAATTGAAGTTATAGGTAAAGTTTCTGATTTTCATAGTAATCACTGTCACGATGTAATAACTTTGAATGAACGCCAATACACCAAATAGAAATTCCAAAAAGAATTGAAGTTCCGAATAATTCATATTACCAGCCTGTTCTCACTGCCTCTTCTCATACGGAGAAGGCTAGAGCATTATTCACCATCGTTTATTTATAGATCCAGGTTTCACCACTAAGTTTTCCTATAACTATGTCAGTGATACTTAGATAGATTTATAAAGTACAGATTACTTCAAAAAGTTCCATTCAAACTTGCCTGAATTTGAACCCACAACCTCGTGCAGCGGACTGAGGCGCAATTCACTGGGCCACCTACAAGTTACTACTTTACACATTGACAGCTATCTGCTAGTTTAAATCCTGTCAAAATCGGACCAGCCGTTTCGTAGATCACCTCAAACAAACCGACAGACAGACAAGAAAAATATCCACACAGTCCTTACATTCAGGTATCATCTAACAAAGATAATTCTCAATTCAATTAACCAGGTGTTCTTAATGAATGACATTGTTATAAAATAATTTAAACGACAACCCATTTCTTCATAATATTAATATCAGCACTATTTGTATTACTCACTTTTAATTTCACGTTGAAATTATAATGGTTTAATTAATTAATTGGTTAACATTCGCAATTTAATATAATGCTTATTAATTTCTCATCCTCTCTGAAGCTTTATATTTTATTAATTAAATGCATTACATAATTAATGTGGACGTCTTTAATCTCTCATTAATTAGTGCAGAATGCGATTCATTTATAAAACAACTAGCTTTTGCTCGGGACTTCGTCTACGTGAATGTCGGTTACCGTGGATGCAGACCAAGTCACGGATTAAAAACTATCTTATGTCCTCCGCACCCTGAGAAGGACATAGACTCCAAGTATAACGATATTCGACTATTTAGAAGACAAGAATAGTTGGTCGCTTTGTTGAACGCAGGACAATGTTACTATGTTCTTTTACTGTTTAATAGTTCTTTATTTTTGTGTGTTTCTTCTACTATCCTTATTTTTATGTTATTGGCATGATCCTCTCATTACATTGTATGAATGAGTTGTATTGATATAATTCAGCATTGCACATGTCAGCGGGCACGCCCTTGGACTGCCTTGGAGGCTTTTTATGTATTCAGTTTAGCAGGCTTTGCTTGAGTTAATTGTCGATTTTGATATATTATATAACTTTTTATTTATTTATTTTGGCATATTGGTGTGTGCTAGCTAACATGTAGCAAATTATTTAATTGAATGATGTATGACATAAAGATGATTGACATAATTATTATTTTTTGACATAATAATTATGTTGTATAGCTTCAAGTTCTTCAAACCTATCAGACAGACGTGTTGCTGGGGAGTTTGTTCCTCCACTTCTTCATCCCAGCAAAAACACTAGGAAGTGGTGAAGGGTGGGCGTTTTGGGGGACTGTCTTATGTAAACGTTTTTGACGTTCAAAAAGTGCTGATTCTCAGCCTAATTTGAATAAATAAATTTTGATTTTGATACCAAATATAAAATACGGTTCAGCTTATTCATGAAAGACAAACAGACAGACACAGACCAACTCATAAGTTTGTCTGTGTCTTTTCCAGACGAGGCTATGGTCTCTTGTAAAGCCCAAACATTACATTAGGATTTGTTATGTTTGTACTATAAATACATAAAAATTAAATACGTTTCAAATTGAGAACCTCCTCCTTTGTTTCGTCGGTTAAAAATATATTATGTGAGTCTTACACTGCAGGACAAAGTCCGTAAAAGCAGCAGCAGGTATAAAAAGAAAATATTTTTGTCCCAAATGTCAACCGCGCGATTTACTCAGGATTATGGGATCATAATTATGGACGCTTTGGAAAATTTCGGATTTCCTTAAACAGGTCAAGTGTGAGCTGAAGATTATTTATGATTGATGTTGTTTTTGTTTTGGGTTTCTGCTTTGAGTTGTTTTTATCTAGAGGTTCAAGTTTAATTGATTGGTCAACTGTTTATGAACTCGGTAACTGGGTATCCAAGGGGTATCCTTGGGTTCATACATTTTTGTAGTTAATCCTGTTAGAAGATCTAGATTTAAAAAAAAATCGTTTGAAACAGGCTGGCAGTCGGCACTTTTAAACGTCAAAAACTACATACAAAAAAAAACCTCACGACTTCTTGCCGATGAGGGTAGATGCAAACTACAGAACGCCTGCTACATACAGACTGCCAAACTGTCAAATTTTCACAATTAAACATGAACCTTATTTCTCATGCGACAAAGTTGAAAAACATCAAAGAAATTTGACACATTGGGGTAGCTTCATGTTCTACAATACTCCCTTTTGCTTCGCTCACGTTCATTCTTATGGTCATACACGCACACCGCCGCGCTTGTTGCGAGTACTACGCACCTGAACTAAGCTAGTGGAGGACCCCCCATAAATACCTTTACAACATAAGAAACACTACAACCCTCGTCCTTCACGACATCCTTATGTTTTGCCAAGAAGTAGAAGTGACACAACAGACTCCCCAGCAACACATCTTCCTGATAAGTTAGGACGTAACACAGTTTAGTAATATACACCTAACCTAACTAACTCTGGGAGCGTTATAAGCTTTTGTTTAACGTGTGTGCACTAATAAAACTGCTTGTCATTAGTTTCTCCCATTGATTCATAAAAAACTGAACAGAAAAGATAGGAATTTTAACTTTCCAATCCATCCAAAAACACGAAACTTTAATATAATAACACTCCCTGACAGACGACTCTAAAACGCTTGGAGTATAAACAAAATACAAAAATGAGTCGCGACTTGTAACATTTTCACCGCAAGGCCGAGCGGGGCTGGTAACCCAGTTGGAACACAACCCTCCAATTTGTGCACGTGTACGTTAAAAAGTACACGGATTTAAAAAAAGTATCATACGGAATTATAGCGACGAGAGTTTTTATTTTATCTGACTGCGGAGGCCGTAGTTTTAATGGCGAGGAACTGATGGATCTATTTTTCTCTTTTTAATATAATAAACCTGCTATAGTTAGGAATGCGGTGAATTCTGAGATGACGGCAAATAGAAATGGATGGAAGAAGAAGGCATGCTGCGCCGACCCCAAATTAATTGGGATAAGGGCAGGAGGATGATGACGAAAGCTGTTGAAGAGTTTCGTTTTTTTTTTGTATGAATGCGATTGTTATTGAATCTCTGGAACTACTTACTAGTAGGATTAGTTTTTTTTTATTTGAATTCTAAATTTTTGAGGAAGGTCTTTTAATATCACGCAACGACCCGTAATAGCGGGTGAAACCGCGGGGCACAGTTATTTTTAATACATAATAAGGGAAGGCAAAATATCACGTGCCATAGCTTCTGCTCTTGCATCGTCTAAGTTCATGCTTAGTGTGGAAATACAATTATTCCATACCTACAAATTCACGTAAGTAAACGTTAACGTAAAAAACTCGTACAGTTTTTACACGTATTTTTTTTAAATACTCAGTACTAATTGAATCGAATAGGTACAACAACTAGCACTAAGATTACACGCGCGGTACTATGCATTTGATCTTTGCATCTTTAGTCTGTAGTAGACTCATGGTTACTGACACCAAGAACGAAGTATCGAAGGAGGATAAGCTACATATCCTTGTAATTTCTTCGAAGCCCATACTTTTCAATTTTGACTCGGCTCAGTAGCTTAAGTGTTTAATTATACTTATAAAAACTTCTAAAAAGCTTTTCGCCAGACTAATGACTGACCAATTTTTAACAAACCAACTTTTTCAAAACTGTATAACGAACTCAACCCCATAAAGCTCACCGCTGCTACAAAACAACCGATCCAAATTTCACCCCCCTTAAGTTTAACCGGGTGAAATTACACTCATCCGATCCGAATTTCACCCCTTTTATAATTAAAAACTCACAAGCAACAATAAACACAACCCGTCAACCCATTTACCTATTCCATTGTGAGCTAACGAGTCTGCGTGGGTACTTTTAAAGTAATTTTCTTGTGTACTTGTCGTACCAAGTGCTTGAAAATTTCATATTTGTCAGAAGTATAAGCCTTTGTGACGTCAAAGTGTTCGGTAAGATGTTTATTAAAAGGTTGTTTGTCGGAGTTGAAATGAGGATGTCAGATTTTTGATGTTTAAGGAAGACGGTGGATTATACTGTTTAGCTTAGCTGACAGTGGATTGGTCATAAGTGGTCATGTCTGGCAAAAACCGGCCAAGTGCAGAATCATACTCGTACAGGGTAGCGTACCATGTCAGGCAAAAAAAAATTATTGAAAAACCACTTTTCTTTTGGCCCTGTTAGTTTTAACTATTTGTTATTATAATTCCCTGTGTCAAAGCAGCATTTTTTCTTTCCTTCTTTCTTTTTTACTTGATACAATTCGACCCAGTCGATTTTATTCATACCAATATCTTAAAGAACATCGTTGTGTTTCTACAAATTCGTATTCACGTTTCTTTGTAAGTACGACTCCGACAGTGCGTAAAACTCGACTTAATTAAGATTGAGTCTTCAGCACAAGTGTGAAACACTCGTGTCGGGATTAAGAATTCAATTTATTTACATAGCATCTCCCCTGTATTGCCCGAAGGGTATAGGCAGAGATGTACATGAGTATGGTACAACCACATTTTGCCAGATCAACCGAGCTCAAATCCAAACTTCGGGCTACTATTGAGAAATTTCAGATTAGAAAAACCTAACAATACTTTTTACGGCTAAACCATGATTTTTTATTGAACCCAATTACATTTTTAATTAAAGAAGTGAATTATAAGTACTTATTTAATGAGGTAAAATGGTTTTGTTAAAAATGATGATTTTTCCAGTGTAACGAAAAAAGGATCAGAACACATAAAATCAGGATAAAGACGACGAAAAATTAGAAGTCTAGAATCAAGTACACAATATGTTGTTCGTCGAAGTACCTTCCGCCCTTTATATGTATACTCTGTCTGTATTATGAGTATTGTGTAAAGAAGGCTTTATTTAATTTCCGTCCACAACTGTATTTTTAACCCGCACCCGTCACATTTTAACAAACAACCTAAAAACTTTTGTACAGTCGCTGACAAAAATATTCGAGTCGAACAGACTGTTCAAAATTACCTGAATAACAGACAAGAAAATTCTACCACATCTCTATGACACCAAACGGTTGATTTTGTAAAAATCTCCGCGTGAGAAATTGAATGAAATGAGCGGTGAGGTGAGCTGTGTTTACAGAGTGGTGTTTCAGAATGAACACAACAGCACACGACAACTCATTCTGGAAGGTTACATTGAGATATTTCACTTTTCTAGTTGGTCTGTTTTCTTTGTTTTGAACTGTCTGTATATTAATCTTTTCCCTATATTTATTTCTTATCACTCATAAATCTCTGTCATTATTATTCATTTTCTTGTGTACTTCGTCGTTGGCGTAATATTTGAAATCACAATCTCGTAACACCGCCTGTCAGCTGTGAAGTCACCTCGTATAAATAAGTAAAAAAATATTTTGGACGCCGACTGTACTACACCCAATTCATCACACACAATGTACGGTAAGGGGGGCAAAAGGGTGAGGTGTCATATGATTTCAACCCCTCAGAGTTAAATTAACGGTTCGTTTGTGATAATTTGTACGACTGTATGAAATGACAGCGGGGTTTTTTCCTGCCTTTTATATTTATTTACCTTTTTTTTGTGAAAATAGCCTGTCAGAATTGTAATTAATGAGTGTGTGTTTTTGCGGGTAGATTGTCTTTATTTATTTTTTGTGGGTAGGCAGGTTAAATGGAGCGATGGGGTTTATGATTAATATTGTATGTAGAACAAATGATTGGATGTGTGATGTGTCTTTGTTTTCTTGTAGCTGTGACGTGGCGGCCATTAGTCAAATGATTACGATACCTGGCTGTAAGTAAAGCACATCGAGTATTAGAAAAAGTTGGCGTATTTGTAGAGCGTCGTCTCTTTCACTCTTACTAGCTATATATCTGGTTTTCTAATAAATGTTGATGCCAGTCATAATAAACGTGAGATATGAATGTAGAAAATATTATTTCAAAATTAATCCCATGCCATTCGCAGTACTCGAACATAAATGTTCAACAAAACCATTTAAATGTCTTTATCCTGGCCACATTTCAATATTCTGATACATTTGTAAATCCTGGCAATAAAGTCTTCATACACTGCGCCTTGGTTAAGGCCATAAATACAGATACAAAATATTAACGCTAAAATTAAATTCAAATAAAACTGGAAACGCACTTAATATTCCATCATGTAATCCCTTCAACAGGCTGAGCATTATTTCGAAATGTAAACATCAAAATTAAACCTTGTTTAAAGCGACATAAAGTAGAATATTCTCTAGTATATGATAGTGGTTTAAACGCAAACATATATTTGATATTAAACCTTATTGTATACAGCATACAGTGGATTATTTATAAAGCACAGTAATATGAATGTTAAAACCGTTTCAATGCAAAGGAGAAGTCATTGTAAAGACAATTCCATAAGGTTTGATTTTCTTCAACGTAATCACCACCATATTGTAAGATTGGTGGACGCCACTGAAGCGGGAAATTCAAATAAGGAACTAAGGAGTCCTCGTTAAGCAAAGTTTCGCGGTACTTTGAATAGTTTCGGACCAAGTTCTGTGTTCTATACATGCGATTTAAATTCAAATTGCTATGTGCCTTTCTATTTGTGACTTGTTGACTCTGAAAACGAACCTATAGCCATCTTATTGGTTTAGGTTCGCTTTCGAAACTCAAATTTATCGTCTGGTTTTAATACGATTTCTTTGTATAACCAGATATTAAACGGTAAATAAATAATAAGCTTACCGCAATTCTGTATTTGATGATGAGTTATTGACGAATGATCATTTTTGTTGGATATATCAGGAAGTTTTGGAAAACACATACACCATGTGACATCCACTTGGATGCAAACGTGATAAAACACTTTAGCCTTATGCTGAAATTTCTACGCATATGCCGTTGCTCTAGCATTGAAAGAAAGAAAGAAAAACATTAATTAGTAACAAGTCGAAACGCATGGTAAATAAATGTCAAAATGAAAAAAAAATGTTTCCCCGAAAAGGTCAATTTCAACGGTAATGCCAGACAGGTGCTGTCTGACCTTAACCTGGCCGTTGTCGGGTAATAAATAAAATGTATCCCAAACAAATACTGATAAAAATAAATAGACATTATTGGTTAGAAGACGTATGAACATCTGCAATACTGAATAGTATTGCAGATGTTCATAATATATAAGTATAAATAAGCAGTGAAAACCACTTACCATCATCTGTATGCCGCGCATTGGCGAAGGGTTCGTAAAACTCGATTCCTACCGGCTTGCCTTTAGAAGGAAGGGCATCTCTGAATCATAAAAAAAAATAGTACAGTTAGAAGTGTCTGCTGATGCGAAATAAAATAGGTAGTTATACTTAAGTTTAACCACCTTTAGTGTAACTAATTATACACCATATCATATTGAAACAACAAAAATTCGAGTTTTCTAATTATCGATTTTTGTCGGTTTCCCTTTTTACGAAAATTACCCCTCCCCACTGATGCCGCTGCATTGTTCGCTACCCGATTACATGTTTACCTAGGTATCAAATTCAATCAAAGCATTCAGCCAAAATACATCCAATGCTAGACATATGAATCCCCAAAGATTTCCACAACAATCAGTCTTGCGCTGCACTCATCCATTACCTTCCTGAGATCTTTACCAGATCTAATTGCCAAGCTAATATTCACGACAGGCTGCTTCGATTCATTCAATATATATCGAATCAATCACACCCGTCACTGCGTTTCCTCTCATGGATCGTAGAAAATCATTAAATCGTAACTCAGAGTACCATCATGAATAAAAGGGGGCTGAAATCACGAATTTAATATTCGGACCCTAAGCAGCCACCGTTTATCATAAATAACAAGTGATCCGTTTTAATGCCGTTTACTGGAACTGTTCATAATATTGTACTCCGTAAAATAATCGCATGCATTATTCATTCGCCGGAATTGTACCATTTCGTTACTTGTCTTAGATGGATGGTCGTTTAGCTGCGCGGCCATTTTGTTAGTGTTTGTCGTACAAGCGTTACCATTGGTTCAAGTTTTGGGTCGTTGGAAGTTTTGGTTCAAAAGTTGATCTTATCATTTTCACGATATCACCTAAACTATAGAAATAATTGCAGTCAAATTAGTAGTAAGTTGTTCCGGGTCTGGCTGTTTGTGTATGTGAGTTGTGAATGTTTGTAAATGCACCCACGATACAGGAGAAATTCCTAGTGTGGGGCAACGTTTTTTTTTTTAAATAATGAAACAAAAGAAAGACAGAGTTATTTTCACATTTATAATATTAGTATGCATATTTTATGTGAATGCGCACTCCAACGCACACCAACGAGGAAAAAGGGGGCTTCTGTTGTAAAACAAGCGCTATTTTATTATGATTAACATTCTTACAACGTGCAAACTTAAGCACACACTATTATCTAATCTATTTTCGATTCAAACTTAATACGTGGGGATTCACTTCGGATTCAGAGCGGGTTGCTGTGAAATTAGGGCTGTAACTAAATTACATCGGTGACTGTGTTTTACCTACTGATCGTATCAGTGCTGTAAGCTTGTGTGCAAGCCCTGGGAGATGAGAGATAGCGGTAAAGGCACATAGTAAGTAGGCCTTATGTAGGTACTTACTATTGTTTCAGGCTCCATTGTGAACATTAAGATAAACCGTCCTCATTTCAGCCTAAAGATGCCCACTGCTGGACTTAGGCCGCCCCCAAACATTTCCACAACGATCAGTCTAGTCATCTATCAAACTTCTCACTAGAGAACCAGTGTCGTTAAGTAATCTTAAATAGTTTTTGACCTCGGATCGTCCGCTTCGAAGTCGGAAATTCGATCATTCGAAATAGGAGCACCGGGATAAAACATATCCTGTCTTCTAAACCAGGTCATGGTCTATCCGTGTGCCAATTGAATCCAAATCCGTTCAGCCTTTAAGGTGTGAAAACATAAACAAACTCGAATTTGCATTTATAATATTTGTTCAAATGTGTTATCATGGTACCATATTATCCCGGAAAAGCTCTTTTCAGAAATTAATTGCTGCCTGAATTTATTTTGAGAATCAATTTGTGACAAATGAAAACCTTATCTCGACCCATTGTGTTCGATGGACAGGTGCTGGCGCCATTTCATTGTACCCCCTTTTGCAACCATTTTTTAAGTAAATGGGTTAAATGTGCTCATGAATTCTGAAAGCTCCGCAAATCAGTGGTAACTTATAATTTGACATTGGTAGCGACGAAGAAGTAATGACGAGTTTTTCGAATATGATTTTAATTCATTTTTAAGACTGTATCTATGGGTGATACTAATTGTGCTTGCATCATACATTCAAACCTAAATTCTACAGAAGAGCTGTATTTTCGATTTTAAAATCGTTCGAATTCACGTTACGCAAGCATGCATTCGTGATAGGTATACAGAGCCCTATATTCAAAATCATACCAAATATACAGTAAACATCATAAATCCTGTATAAAATCAACCAATTTGTCAACTATCCGCTAAAGTTCCTGTTTTAACCCCCCACTTAACCCTTCGTAGTCGAGCCGCGATGATGAATATTCATACAGAGCGTTATTACGTTTGTTTAGCGTAACAGTAAGTTGTTTGTAGCAATTAATAGCGAGAGAATAGCGCCATTTTGTTTTCGTTGAGAAATACAGGCAGCGGGAGAAGGGTTGAGATTTTGACAGATTTTCATTTGTTTACTATTGAGGTGTTTTGTCAAAAGTCGGCCGTAATAGAAGTACCAGCCTGCTGCTGTCCCACTGCAGGGCTTCGTATGCAAAGAAGGCACGGGCATTAATCGTCGTGCTTGCTCAAGGCAGGTTGGCGATTTAAGACTTATATTAATTATAATTCCAGGTTACCGTACGATGTTTTCCTCCACCGACGTCAGAAATGTCTAAGATAGACTTACTACATACATATATATTGAACAAGTCTCATTGGAACTAGCCCCACATTCTCCTCCTCCATAGTAAATTATTGAGTAGGACATTTATTAGCTATAATAAAGTCTTAAACAGTTTTCATAAAAATTCAGTCCACTGCTGAACGAAATCAATTCTCTCTCTTCTTCGTCAAGTTAAATCTTGGCATCTTTGGTAGAAAATTATATTCACAACTAAACTATGATATAAAACCACGCCTGTATTTAAACTAAAGGTTCGGCCGAGATTTACCTATAGAACATCCTAAATTTGTCAGTTATGACTGAGTTCAAGTCCCATATAATAGAAGGCGAGCACTGGGAACCCATATAGAACACCCTCAATTCGCCAGTTATGACTAAGTGGGACTTGAGCAATGTAATAGAAGGCAAGCCATCAGACAGAGAAATTCCAGATGGAAAAACTGACCCCAGCCGCTTATTACACCCGGACCATCTAGCTTAGAGTCCTCTCCTGCCACGCTTACTTAAACCTGATATTTAACTGTACAAGGTGCGTAACTCATTAACGCACAAATTCTACACAACGAAGGTGTTTGAACGTAAATCATTTAGAGAACAGGTCATAAATCCATCGTTTACGCACACCGAATGACCCGTTCCCGTCAGTTGGGTTTATTACTCATGCGTCTTGTCATTCCTGTGATCTTACAAGGAGCTGTACCTACTGGCATTTAGAAAACTATATAAATAATACCTATGTAGGTACGTTTTGAAGTATCGCTTTAGTGATCTTCAACAGTTCCAACTGACATAATATCTTGTATGTATGTTGATAATGCTCAATGGATATCAACCCTGGATTTATCTTGTTTGCTGATGAATGGAAGACGATAATGTTAGAATTTTTGCGGATCTGTGAGCAGACGGAATTGCAGGATAAACTTAATTTAGTTTTAAGGACTTGTAGAGTTACTAAATATATAAATAAATAAATGTTTGCTTACGTTGGTCTGACCAAGATTATATCTGTAGTCTGGGCTTCAAAAAATACTAACCTCTGAGTTGTTTCTGAGTTTCTTCTCAGATTAGTCAGCTTAGAAATCAGTTCTAATTTTATTGAAATAAGTATTTAACTTTATGACGAGTAAAAAGGTTTTTTAAAACCTATTTACAGAAATAAATATCATTCATCGTTTACCGCATTTTGTAGAACTCTACATTTATATCAGTAAACTACACAAATTCGACTCAACAGAATGGACCAAAACATTCAACAATCAACACTGACAGCTATGCAAATCGCGGATCACAAACATAACTCCGTCTATTTCTAACTAGTAATGAGTTCACAAATACGCCGACATTAGACTATCGTCGGGGCATAGATCATAGAGCGGACGTGTAGTGCAATTAAATGGCCGCCCGTCATGCGGGTGTAAATCATTAGCAGCGCTTAAGCTGGTATCAGACGCTTCACTCGAGTGGTTAGTTCACCCGAGGAGTGAATGGTCGTTTTTGTTTCAATCCACTATCACGTGACACTGATGAAATTAGAACTGACTGCCTCATTGGTCTAGTGTTCACAAGCGTGTGCGTGAGCGTAAGGTCCTTGGTTCAATAATTGGGTCGGGCAAAGTGATATTGGATTATTCCATCAATTGGGAATTTCTCAGTAACAACCCGTTGTCTAACCTAACCCCTACACAACATGGGACTTAGACATGACTGACCTTTCCTCCTCCCCATAATTCGATACGTATAGTATCCCTGAACTATAGGCATATCACAGTCTAACCCTTCCGGGAATATGTTTCTTTCTTTTATTTTTGGAATGAAGTTCCATATCGCGCGTTGCGAAAGGGGGCTACACAGAAAAAATCAAGACCAAAAGTTGTAACGACACTTTTTGCTATAGTTGTAAGCCGTGCGGCGTGCGCGTGTTTCTCTGTCTATCTCTCTCTCTCTGTCTCATAGAAAGCAAGCCAGTATTTTCGTTTCGTCTTCAAAAGTGTGGTGTTGCGACGATTATTTTTGTTGACTTTGTACAGGTTTTTTGTACATAATAAATAATAACAAAAGGAACTTCGTTCCTTCCCGGTGTCCCTTGACACCTCTCAAGTTTTTTTGTTCACGTGATAGGCGAATGCGGAACTGCAACATCTTTCGATCGGTTCACTAATGAATTCTTGTTCCTTTTTTAGTGCTCATTTCTCTTCATGTGTAAGACAAGTATGATGTAAAAGTGAAGCGTCTGATGTAGTCTTTAGTAAACAACGAGGCGACTGATGCTAAGATGACAGTTGGTATATCCAGGGAGATACAATGAACATTGGATAAGGCAATGACTGATGCAGATAAATTAAGGTTGAAACATAAAAAGTTGGTAATAGAATTGTCGACAAGAAACTCGATGGTTAAATAAGAAACATGAACAAAACAAAAGCCTTTTTATCTGACTCACTTAAAATCAGCTGATTATTGAGTTTGTATTCGCTGCAGGACACAGGCCAGATTGGTGTGGTTTAGTGAAAAGTCCTTTCACATTAACAAAGGATTTCGAACAGTTGCGAAGATTGTGAAGATTTCCGACTTAAGTAGTAAATGTTTTAAAACAATAGTTATCCAGAATGATAACATAACATCTGTATTCCCCCGAAGGGTTCGTCAGTGCTGTACCTCTATACTACAGCATCGATCAAGAACGTTTCCAAATGCCTTAACTTTAGGTACTATAATACCAATCGCAGATATTATTTAACAGCACCAATAACTCTAGGACTCTAACGTAGGAATATAAATCATCTGCTCGACGTCCGTATGTCACTGCGGGAATCCCGCAGAATATCAGCGTCAGGTATATTTGCCTGACACATGCTGATCTGGACTCCCAATCAGTGCAATCTTGAGACGCACAGCGCACTTTGTATGTTCGATGTTATAGCCTTTAATGTCATCACAATAATGTCTTGTTTTCTGTGTTTTTATTTAGGATGTTGGCACTTTGTGGCTATTTCGTATGTGTACTTATTTAAAATCTTGTTTTGTACCAAATAAAATATTTATCTATCAAAGACAAAGTCAAAGCCAAATCGTTTAGTTCAATTAGACCATTAAAAAAGCACTATTGAACGTCAACTTTAAAATGAAAATAAAATACTAAAATGATAATATTGCCCCTTCCAAAAGGCTGTTTCTCTATCTCTATCTATCGACCCTCATTTCGCCAGTTCTGTTTAAGTCAAACAGCCAGTTGCTAGTTGTGTTTTGCATAGTTATCTAACAATATTTTTTCTATTTTTTTACAGAGTAATGGCAATAACTACATGACGGGCGAGCCGCGTCGCAAACGCGAGCCGCCCGCGCGCCCCAACCACATTCTGCTCTACACTATCATCAACCCCGCCTATCCTATCACTGTGGTAAGTACCTTATTATTTATAGCTACTTATGTAGATTTAGGATCTGACTATAAAGGCTACATGCCAACGTCGCGGCTAACGAGCACGTGTTGAAGAATTTCGTGTCTAATAAACACACCCTTTTATTTGATGAAAATATAACACCTTCATTCGCATATCAAGAGCGAAATTAAATATATTTTGGAGAGCTCAGAGCTGATGACACTATTCACAGGTGGTCCGAGTGATATGAATGATTTTTACGCCTCAAAAATTATTATTATTCTTATTTTTTTATTTTTAGCTTTTAAACAATAATGCAATAAAATTAGTATTTTCCGCGCACTGACCCTTAGTTCAACAATACATTTAATTACGATGAGACCATGATGTCTTGAGTATGAATTTTGACGGTTAGACCTGAGACCAAAGAAACGATGGAAAGATTGTGTGATAGATGACATGGCTAGGACGGACGTGACTTATGAGATGATGTCAAGAGCAATGTTTGGAAGAAGAAGACATGCTGCGCCGACCCTAAATAAATTGGGATAAGAGCAGGTAGATGATGGATGATGAACATGAACGAGACCTGTACTACATTGAAATTGACGGCATAAAAGATGTATTTAGTCATTTAAAAACAAAAATGTATTCCTAGGTGGTTTGGTCACATTGAGAAGATAAATGGAAAGCAAGTAACGAAAAGTATTCATGAGGCAGTTGTAGGAAGTCGAAACGCCATGAGAGGACTTCCTCGACTCGACTGACCCAGTTACTGATGTTTTTCCTCTGAAAAAACCTTGACCTTCCTAGGTCCGGTAACTAGACGCAACCGGCGCGGCGTGCGTATATAATCCGATATAGGTATGTAAGTAACGACGAGCCAAAGGAGTTCCTGGAAACACCGGGTTGGGAAACCCGGGGCAAAGTGCTATTGGGTTATTCCATTTGGAATTTCTCCGTAGCCGTCCGCGAACTGGATTTCTGGGACTTTACATGTGACTTATACATAACTGGGTTTTTTTTTTTTTTTTTTTTTTTGTGGTGGGAAAATCATCTTATGACATCCCCCGCTCTTGGGCGGGGCGGGAGATAGTGTCAGACTTCTACTGACTAAAAACCCACTCCTGTTCCTTCGTTGCCTTTCGTACCAGGGCCGAGTCTTCCTTTCAGAATCAGACCCTTGGCCCTGGTAGGCTTCGACCCTGCTGGGTCCCTACAGTTGCTGACATCTCCTTGAGGCGCGCGTGGAACAATACGCGCCGTCGACGACTTGGGCTCGGTCCGGATGGTTACCGGACGGGCGGACGACGAGCCACCCATTGCTCGCCGTCCGCAAGCCCGCGCCTACGGTGGCCGGTAATCGGGATCGGGATTTCGGCGGCGGTTGGGGCGTGAGGACCGTTGCCTGACGCGATCGGCCGCCTCCTTTGCTAGCATTACTGCTTCGCAGAAGGAGGCGACCGCCTGCCACTCCTCCTCGCTCCGGACCATGGCCTGTACCAAGGCCCGGCGCGAGAGATTGCCGCCGCCGATTGCCCCCACGAGGACACGGCGATGCTCTTCCCAAGCGGGGCACACTTCTACTGTATGCTCCACCGTGTCCTCCGGGCGGTCTACGCAATGGTGACACCCGGGCGTTTCTTCCGCACGAATCCGGTGCAGGAACTTCCCGAACTTACCATGTCCGGTGAGGACCTGCGTCATGCGGAAGGTAAGGACGCCGTGTTGCCTTTCCAGCCACTCCTCAAAGAGGGGACTTACCGCCATAATTATGGCGTGCCCAGCACTGGGTTGCGACAGTCGCTGTCGCCATTCCACCATGAGACCCCGCCGGAACTCCGCCCGCCATGCCGCGACTTGTCGCGGCAGCGGAGTTTCGCCCCGCCGTTGCATCTCCACGCGCAGATCGTGCATGTGTGCAAGGCAAGTTGCTTCCAGATCCCATGGTGGCTGGCCAGCAAGGAGGCTCGCCGCTTCGCGGGAAACCGTGCGGTATCCCCGCACCATCCGTATGGCCATGACCCTCTGGCACGCGTTCAGCTGGGCCGCCGGTCGCTTTCGCAGTGACGGCGCCCACACCGGCGCCCCATAAAGGGCCATGGACCGGACGATGCCTGCGTAGAGCCTCCGGCAGGAGGCGCCTGGACCCCCGAGGTTGGGCAAGAGCCGCTTGAGGGCAGCCCCAGTTCGATTTAGTTTGGGAGCCAGGCGTCGGAAGTGCTCCTCGAAATTCCACCGGCTATCGAGGACGAGTCCCAGGTACTTCATCGTCGACCCGACACCGATGTGAACTCCTCCTACCGTTAATTGGGAACGCCGAGGCGCTGCGCTCTGAGGGCCGTGAAAACACATGGCCTCAGACTTGTGCAGCGCCACCTCGAGTCCCAACTGCTGGACCCTATCAACTACTATCGCAACCCCACGTGTCGCTAATTCGACCGCCACCTGGTACGACTCCCCCTGTGCTAGGACCAGCGTGTCGTCTGCGTAGCAGACCACGCTAACTCCGTCAGGGAGGTCGCCGCGCAACACGTAGTCGTAGCCGATGTTCCACAAGGGCGGCCCTAGTACCGATCCCTGCGGAACACCGCACGACATCTCTCGCCGTTTCCACTCTCCCTGGTGACCAGGGTAGATGATGTACCTATCCGACAGGTAGGCCTCGATCACGCGACAGAGGTAGTCAGGCACCCGGTGATACCGGAGTGCCCTCCTAATGCTACTCCAGGGCAGGGAGTTGAAGGCGTTGGCGATGTCCAACGACACCGCCACGACGCACCTGCCCTGGGACACCGCATCCCCCGTCGTGAGAGCTCGCACGCGCACGATGGCGTCCACTGTGGAGCGCCTCCTGCGAAAGCCGAACTGGCCGTCCGCCAGGTCCGGCCCCAACCGTGTTAGGTGCGCGACAAGGCGGTCTGCAATTACTCTTTCAAAGAGCTTGCCCACCTCGTCGAGCAGCACAATGGGCCGGTACGCGGATGGAGAGTCAGCTGGGCGCCCCGGCTTCGCGATAAGGACCAGTTTCCCTGTCTTCCAGCGAAGTGGGAACTGGCCCCTCTCCATGCATGCGCTGAAGAGCTCTCTCAATCGAGACCCGAGAGCCCCCATGGCCAGGACCCAGGCTTTACCAGGCAAGCCATCGGGTCCTGGGGCGGCATTTTTGGCACTCAGCCTTCGTACCGCAACACTCATCTCCACCTCTGTCACCTCTGGAGCATTGTCATCGTCGTCGTCATCGTGATCCGTGTTAGACACCGCTGGTGGCGGAGCCATGAGCGGGGGAGAGTGTTCCCATCGTGCAGGGAACAAAGTGCTCACCACACCCTCCACAATCTGGGGCCGGAGACTCTGCGTGAGTGGGGGAGCCCAGGGTCGGAGTTTGTCCCGCACCACTTTGTAGGGGCGTCCCCACGGGTCTCCGTTCAGAGTCCCCAGCCACACGTTGCGGGCCTCCAACTTGGCCCGCTTTATTTCCGCTCGGAGGGTGCGCTTCGCCACTCTGTATCCCTCGTACAGCTCCGCCTCCCTGGCTTCCGCATCTGGCGGGCGGATGCGGCGACTGCAGTGTCTGGCGTACCGGCGCCGCGCGGCATTGCACGCATTGCGCAGTGCCGCGATCTCCGGCGACCACCAGTACACCTGGCGCCGGGCACGTCCTGGCCGGACTCGGGGCATTGCCGCGTCGCAGATTTGCGACATGGCCTCCCGGAACCACTCTGCCTCGACGTCTATGTCGACAAGCCTGTCCGGTGCTTGCACCCAGGCCTGTACCATCGCGGCTTCCAGGAGGAGCTCCCGGTCCAGCTGCTTCAGCGCCCAACGCGGACCACACGGGGTTTGTTGGACCGGCGCTATCGAGGTCTGGGGGGAGATATCAAACCGAATGTACTGGTGGTCTGAGTACGTCTCCACCCCCTCCATGACGCGCCAGTCGACGACACGCCGTGACAGAGCAGGGCTGGCGAACGATATGTCCACCACTGACTCGCCCTGCATCCGAACACACGTGGGGACAGAACCCCGGTTTAGGACGACCAGGCCTGACTCCAGAGCCCAGTCCTCCACCATCCGACCCCGCTGGTCTGTGTACCGGGAACCCCAAGCCAAGTTCTTGGCATTGAAGTCCCCGCAAACGACCACGGGGAGGGAACCAAACCCAGCGACGACGGCATTCAGCTCCATAAGGGAGATGTGGAGATCGGCGAGAGTTCTGTTCGGGGACAGGTAGACGCCTACCACAGCAATATCCCCGAACCGTGCTGCCACGCAACCCCGTCCCCTCGTGAGAGCCTCGAGGGACGGGGTACCAGCGGCGACCGACGAGATTAAGGTCACCGAGCCGTTCAGGTCCTGGACCCAGTCTCCCCTGGGCAGGACATAGTACGGCTCGGAGACCACGGCGATGTTGATCGAACACTGCGCCATGCTCTGGAGCAACAAATCCTGAGCGGAGGCGCAGTGGTTGATGTTCGCCTGGAGGAGTCGCAATGGAGCCGTTATTGACAGTCCATTACAGTCTCCTCCCGAGCCCACAGACCCCCTGCGGGGGTCGCAGCGGCGACAGCGGCGGCAGCCAAAGACGAGGCTGCGGCGGTGAGGGCATTGGGGTGAATGGGCCTCTGGACTTTGCCCTTGGCTTTGGCGGGAGGGTCACAGGACCTGCTCCCAGCCCGGTGGTGGGCCGGCTTGCCTGAAGCCGCACATGCGTAGCAGTACGGCGATGCACGGCATTCAACCGCCTTGTGACCGGGCTGACCGCACTGGAAGCAGCGGTCGCTGCGGTCCACCTCCGCGGCGCAATAGGCCCCTACGTGGTGCCCCACGTGGCAACGGTAGCACCGCAGAGGTCTGGGCTCCAGCAGTTTCACCTGCGCGGAGACCCAGCCTACCAGAAGCCGTCGGCCTTCCCCGGTGATGGTCTTGGCCGCAGACACTGGGCAGCTAACCGTCACGGCTCGCATGCCCGTGCTGTCAGCGCGGATGGTGCCCGCCCGAACCTGCTCGGCAGTGCAACATCCCGCTCCGACGATGGCAGCCACCACCTCATCCACCTTGACGGAGTCGTCCAAGCCCATGATGCGCATATCAATGCACTTGGTGGGCCTGGACACTCGGGCCTCTTCCGCGTCCAAGGACGCCTTGATCCTTGCCGCCAGGGCATCCGCGGCAGGGCCACTGGCCGCACCAGGGACCTCCAGTATTCGGGCCCCAGTTACGGTGCGCCTCATGCGGAAGCCCCTAGAGGCTCCGAGCTCGCCAAGGTGGGGCAACACCGCCTGCTTTGCCTTTTCCATGACGGCGTCATACGTCACGCCCTTTTTTACCGCATCTGGCTGTAGTGTGATAACTACAGCCTCGGAATTCGGGGCACGAAGTCTAGCCGCCATGGCCCGCTTTTTGCGCTGCAGTTGTCTCTCGCGCTTTTTGGCCGCCCTTGACGTCCTGCCTGCCATCTTCTTGTCGCCGACGACCGTCCATCCGGCCTCAGCTGAAGGCTCTACAGACGGGGGAGGTGGCAGGAGGGGCCTAGCCGATGCCACGGCAGGAGCCTTCGTCGCTTTAGCGGCAGATGTTGCCTTGACCCTCGTGGAAGGAGCAGGCTTCCCCAGCCGCTGCTGCTGCTTGGCCGCCGGGGCTGGCTTCGCAAGCTCCGACGTCACGGCGTCGCGCCTGACTTGTCCGGATGGGCCCGCTTTGGGCGCAGCAGCCGAGGCCGCGGCGGCTGTGGCATACGTATTTCGCTGACCGGAGGCAGCGAGCGGGGGACGCAGCACAATCCCTTCCAGCACGGATAGCTGCTGCTGCATCCGTAGCTGGAACTGCTCACGCTGCTGCTGCTGCTGCTGCCTAAAGGCAGCCAGCTCCTGGCGCACCAGCATCAGCAGCTGGCTTTCCGACTCCGGCTGGGGCTGGGGCTGTTTTTGCTCCTGCCCCTGCATGCGTCCCCCTTTTGGTGCCTCTTCCTGGGGGCCGACTATCTGGGCTCCGATGAGCTCGGCCCGGAGCATCGTGATCCTCCTTTCGAGCCGCTTCTCGAAGGAGGCGTCTACAGCCTCCAAGATTGAGGCAGCGAACTGTGCGATGCCCCGCTTCTTTGAGCCCTTCACTCGCTTCCTCGATATGGCCGTTAAGGCTTCTACGACCAGCTCTCCGAGCGCTCTACGCGACTCCTCGGCGGAGTCTTCCCCGGCGTCTGGCACACTGCTTGACGGCCCCGAGTCAGCCCTGGTGCTGGTCGCTGCGGGGTGGCGGCCCTCCGCGGCGAGCCTACCGGCTCGCTCAACAGCCTCCTGGGAGGTAAGCCCCCTCCCTCTTCCTCCCGCTCGGCTCGCACCCCGACTGCTGGTAGGGATCTTGCGGGCCGACACAAAATCTCCTTCGGAGGACGATCCATCCCCCGATTTGCCGCGTTTCCGGTAAAAACGTGAGCTTTCACCGAAAACCACCTCTCCCTCGCAGTCAGAGCTCTCTAGGCTCTCCATCGATGCGGCGTCGGACTCCGACCGCCTATCTTTCTTCCTCCGTTCGTAGTTTTTAAGATTGTTTTTTATTATTGTTTCCATTTTTGTTCCCACGAGTAAAAACTTTGTGTACCTGCTCAAAATAGTGGTCCGCACTAGAGACTAATTTAGCTACCCATTAGTCAAGCTAGCAACCTCCCTCACGGTGCGCCGCCGCTTGGAGGTTTGGGGTGATTTTTTATAGAGGTTGTCTTCCTCGCGGCCCGGGCGGTTAAGCCAAGACCCTCGACCCCCATCGAAAGTCAGAAACATGACCTTGGACAATCTCTGGGGCTACGAGACTAACGGTGGCAGAAGGAGGAGCAAGTCTTCCTCTTGCCTGCCCGGTGGCAGGGTAAGTGCACGCCGAGCCCGCTCTTACTTCGCCGCTGTGCCCTCTGCAATTGCAGAGGGACACGCGTTGAAGTGTACCTTCGGACAGAATATTCGCAGGCGGACATCGAAACCCCTTAGGCAGGAGTGCCCAAGGGGAGTCGTTAGCCGCCTCCCAGGGTGCACCGTCCCACAGACTGGCCTTCACTCCGGACTTGTCCGCAAGGGAACTACAGCCTGCGGGCACTCGAGGAGGTTTTCTGTCGTAGCACCCCATACATAACTGGGTGTAGTCAATGTGAGTGTACTATTAGTACACCTCTGTCTAACCCTTCTAGGAAAACAGGCGTGAAAATCGCATCAATGAAATCCTAGATTGAAGTGTACCTTTACGATCAATACTCCATTTCGCCTCAATTTGAAACCAATTAAAATGTGCTGTATTTAACAAGAAAAACAAAATAACTCTAAAGAAGAAATTATACCTATCAAGATTCTCGAAATTAATCGGTTCGCAATCGTACATGATCGGCAAACTTCGTCGATTCCGTTTTGATATCGACAGAGTTATTTAACGGGTTTACGTATGCTAAGTACTTACATTTAAGTTTGATAACTTTGATTGGGTTTTGTCTCACTTCAATTATAATCTTTGATCAGGGATGTGTTGCCACGGATACAGACATACTCTGTAGACCACTTGGGAGGAATAAAAAAATACTCAAATTGTTACATGTCATCCATCATCTACCTTGGCCCTCATTACAATTTATATGGCATGGTCGAAGCATTTATTCTTTTATCATACATCCACATTATTATGTCCATTGGCCTGCTGGATATGGAAAAAAAAGTATATTACTTTTCTCTCTAATTTTGGAATTATAATTTTGTTCTTTTCCGTTAAATTTCGATGCTAATTAATACTTAATTAGCAATAAATAAATGTAAATATTAACATATTAATTTAATATCGATACGTCAAATCTTTTTGCGGGAATCATCGTGTTGCATTGCATCGAAGGCTTTCGGTTGTTCCCCAATGATGATTTTGGCTTTCAGGAGTGGCAGAGGTTGGGAATAGTTTGGCGAGCCCCACTAATATCCACATATGCCGTCAACTTGCAAACACTCCCTTCCGCCTTAAACCATCTGTTACACAATCCATCCTTCGTATCCTTGGTCTTCTCCTCGTCTTAAAACCACTGACATTTGTATTTGCCTCGTTGGTCTAGTGGTCGGATGCGCTATTGCTGACCATACGGTCCTGGGTTCGATTCTCGGGTCCGGCAATGAGTTATTAGGGTTTTCCATCTGGAATTTCTTGGTTCCTAACATGGCACTGAAACTGTATTTTACGTTTCTATGAAGTGAAACATAACTGGTGAAAAGAATCCTCCGGAGATTACAGGGCTGATGTTTATGATGATATATTATTCACAATTGAGTTAGTGCCTTCATGAAATACAAGGTCAAATTAAATTACGTAGTAAAACTTCGCAGACGTGATCTGTATGGGTATCAGGCGGCCGTTGAACCCGTAATCTCATATAGATTGTTAAGATTTTCTAAAACACATTCCAGCCACAATAATCCGCTAAAGTTCTAGATAAACATTTTTAATCTAGACTTGCCATCCCTAACAGCAATCCGAAACTTATGAATGTTTGAAAGTTTTCGTATTGTTGTGGCTATTAAAACTGTATTACGTTTGTGCAAGTCTTTGTGTCGGTTACTTGATGTGGACTCGTGCAGAAGAAATGTTGGTGAAGTTTTAATACGTTTTGTTTGCACACTTTTTATGGTTGAGCATATATTTAAATTATCTCGCTGTAATGTAAACTCAGGCTAGGCCTCGTGGGTATTGTAAAAGACAGTGTTGAGATATCATCAAGTGGACGGTGACGTTCTACAAAGTCCAAGTCTAATCATCATCCTCTTGCCCGGATCCCAATTTATTTGGGGTCAGCGAGTCCTGTCAGGAGTCTCCTTCCTAGCCATATCATCTTTCACACAATCCATCCATCGGTTCCTAGGCCTCCCTCTGCTCTTGCAATCCTCCACATTCATACTCAAACCTTTTCCTAAGTCAAAGTCTAATCATTTATTTTAATTAGACCACACAATTAAAAAGGCCCGTCTGACGATTTCAGCTGCAACTTGCATAGTTTCGTATGCAAACAGTATGGGCTAGAAATTTTACGCTTACTCTTTTTTTTTGCAACATTTTTACAACGCCAATCAGATAAATATCCTTTTGAAAGACAGGTATTAATGTCACCAATTCGCAAATTGCCAATAGTAGTGGATGGTGGCATTTCTTCCTGGCTATATTTTATATTGAAACTGGCTAGTGGTGGTCACCTGTTATAGACCTTTCTGTAATTACATTTTTATGTATAAGTAATTGAAGTGAAAACTTCTTTACCTACGTTGATTTTTAGTAGGGGCTTATATTATAAGTTCGCGTCACCGACATGTTAATTTGACGTGTTCCGCCAGACTGACAGTTATTCCAAATCTTTAAGTTCTGTCGGCAGTCCCCCATGACTGCCTATTTTTTTTTCTCCTTTGCCTATTTATATTAATGGTGGAATATATCTACAGTCTTGCTTAAGGTACTACTAATTTCTTCACATTATTCTGCTATCTCGCCTCGGCCCGCCACGTGAGACGAATATCTTGCTAAAATCCCACCTTGTTACTTCCCTATTCACACGCGACAATGCAATATGTCTTAATTTTATCAGTTTCACTCGCTAAACAAAAGCCACAACCCAACCCCCATACACACAACTTCACGCTATCAGCACAAAAGAGCTTAGCAGACATGTAGGTATATCACGCTGGAACAATTTTAAGTTGGCGGCGTATTTCAGAATTACAAGCTCTATGAAACTTAAGAGGCGGTGAAACTTAAGTTTCAGTTCGTCTTGATGTGTGGGGATTAGTTTAAAATACATTGTGTAAGTTTTAACGTAATTTTTTAGCAAATTTGGGAATCTATGGTGAACGTGTGTTTTTGGTGATTGTGGATGGTACGGCTCGGAAGTTTCTAGAAGACGTCCGTTTGTATATGTAGCTTATGTATTTACAGGCAAAAATAAAGGTTTTAGAGGACAATTGCGAAGTAAAATAGGTTGTCTATTTGTAAGAAGACTGTCTACCAATGAACATAGAGTACTTTAAAAATGCTTTCGATGTAGGATGTGAAAAATAATGTCTTTTATTGACTGATTATAATAAGGACCTTTAATTTCTCGCGAGTACTTTTATATTGAGTTTCATGGTGTTTAGTTTTATATTATTTTTTTCGTCCTAGTGTTAATTTTGGTTATTATTATTAGCAAGAACCCCGTCTTTACATGTAAGGAAATCCGGTCATTAATACGGTCAAAAACGAATCACAAGCGCGTAACCGGCCACAACTACAGTTTTAATGCGCTTCTGACCGTCGTGATGTTAGACTAGCTGCAATTAAGACATTTAGTGCCTCGTCGCCTCTAATTAAAGACATCGTGGAACTGTACTCGATCCATACTATGCGTAAGAAACAAATTAGTTGTGTATGTGTTTTAAAAAGTCAAAAAGTTTCTCAAAGAAACGGCTGCTTAATGGACGACCCCTTGATGAAAGGCAAATTATGCAATGCAATCTCAAGTTAAATTTCTTCAAAGTTTGACACAATTTATTAGCAAGAGAGAACTCTCAGACGTTTTCAGCAACACAATATAAACACAGCGACCTATCTTTCCCCACCAGCCAAGTCGACGCCATACTTCTTATCTGAAATCCTCAATTTTGAGTCGCGAGGCCATAAAAGTGAAACAAGTCGAGTCTGTTACCATACGTCAAGCTGGTATCTAAGGATATTCACATACTGTGCGAAGTTTTGTTTTTTAGTCGAGGTGCTTTTGTTTTCACTTACATTGACACGCCTGTGTTGGCCATTTTACATAACGTCACGCTAGTATTCCCCGAAGGGTTAGACAGAGGTGTGGTACCTAAAGCACACCCACTAAGTTAATAAAGTCCATATGACCGACTTCCTCTATTAAATGAAGATAGAGCCATGTATCTATATCGGCTTAGCAATCACAAAGAAATCGGTGGACATAAATGAAATAGTAAATTAGCGGAATACATTAAAGTGTTATAATATGTATGAGTTGAAATGTAAGTATGTGAGTATGTCATATACGTATGCGTATTATTATACTTGTAATTATAGTCGAAATTAAGCTTGTAAGCTAAGACATAAGTTTATCCAGTTACTGGGACGGGCGGTCACATAGGCAGTTACTCCCATGTAAAATACTGATATTCAGCTGCATTAGAGTGGTTAGTGCTGGTTAGACCACAAGCCAACCCCAACATAGTTGGGAAAAGGCTGGACATCAGTCCAGCCTTTTTTTTTTTCAGTTTTTCTTAAATACTAATCATCATCTGATGATTAGTATTTAAGACAAATATCCAATATCTTCTTCTTCAGATATTATCTCACCAAATTATCACTTTATTCATGACCCATTCAACTAACAATTATACTGCCGTGGACTCACTAATAAACGAGATGTGGTCCAGCGCATTTTATAACGTGTAAAAGTGTTTTTTAAAATCCATTTACAGAAATAAATATAATTTAGTTTCATTTCATTTTACCGTAACCTCCTCCAATAATGTGTCAGTACCATGGAATAATGGGACCATTTTAAAAATGGCTTTCACAGTCATCCACGCCCACCCTCATACATAGCGACCCTTAGAATTCTATCGACCATGGACTACACTTCCATAGTGCCACCAAAGTTAAAGTAGTTACAGTTTTTATGGGTCCTTAGCAAGTTCTAGTCGTTACATACAATTGTTAGTGGAATTGATCGACAAAAGATATGCTTCAGAAGACTTTTAGACGAAAATTGAAAGAGTTTTTTTTTTTCATTGGAGAAGTCTTGGCTCGACAGTCGTGCTATCGAAAAAGCTAGTTTCAGGAATCACTGGATTTCAGCATTTCGATTTTCTTAATTATGTGATGAAAAGGTGGGAAAGAGATGGAGACGTCATCATCATCATCTGCCTAGTGAGGTAGGCAGGTAATATACAACGGAAATCGAAAATACTTTGTCATGTTCTTAGAGTTTGCTTGGCGATAATCAACCATATCTGAACGCAGTTTATATTGTTAACGTCAACAATTTTACAATCAACAAATCTACAAATCGACCTGGGCTTCAGAATTTCTGGAATATCTTCGCGGTGCTGCCATTTCACGCCAAGAATTCACGGAATAAATCCTACAGGCGAGGCTCAAGAATCTTATAATTCAAACGTTTCTCAACTCAAAATAACCCTCGTAACTTTCCATTCAACAATATTCTCAAGCAACCCTTCAAATGCTACAGTCACGAAAGGTACGTAGGTAGAACTACCAAACAAACAAAACTGTACACTAATTTGAGCCTCAATGGTACGCAACGAAACGCTTCGACCTGTTGCGTTACCATGCGATTCAACGCGTCATTACACCGACTAGCAATGGAATAGGATAGTTTTTGAACTTTGGTACTTTTGACCCCGGCGTATGCTAAAGCGGGGGCGCGGAGAGGGTTGTGATTTTCATGTGTTTTGTTTTGTATAGCGGGTGTTGCTGGAGCGATGGATATATATTAAAGAGCTTTCAATGGTCAGTTTTTATTCAGGATCTTCCATATCATGAAGACAAAACACTTAAGAAGTCTAGCACAATTTTAGGATCTGGTATTTAGGGAATCCTCAAAGTTAATGCATTGATTTTTTATTTTAAATTGCAAAAGTGCCTCAGTTGGTCTTTTATCTGAAGAAAAGAAAGATATAATGCAATGCAATTGCATAAGTAATGCAACTATTCAGAAACAGAGTTCTAACCGGATGCAGCTGAATTCACGTACTTTATATGAAACGACTGCCGATCTGACCTCCATGACTCGTGTGGCTATCATTACTTTGCCACGAGCCCCTCACTTGCTTCAATAAAGCAACCTGTATATTTATTTAGTACGCTGAGTCAGCAACGCTACATCCCATCCCGAAAGCTGTATTTTACAGAAAAGTTTTGCCCGCGTAACTTTTGGGTAGGTAAAGAATTGAGTTGTCGAGTTTGGCAATGGACAAAATGGGATGAAGCTGTAGTGTTGTTTTCTATAAATGTTAGTGGAAATATAATTATATATATACTATAGTATAATAATGCTGGACAATCCACACAGCATCATCTAGCCCCAAGCTAAGCAGAGCTTGTGTTATGGCTACTAGATGATTGGTAGGTATACTTAATACAATACATTACATAGATAGGTATTTTTTATCGGCACTACACCTTGTCTTCATCAGTTCAAATTCAGTTAAATACCAGGGTATTATATGGAGCGACTGCATATCTGACTCCTGCAACCCAATTGTTGGGCAACACGATATCCCTTAGTAAGACTTTCTGACTGCCAAAGATCTACGAATATCAGCCGGGACCAACCGGGCTTAACGTGTCTGCCGAAGTACGTAAGAGTTTGGGTATATTTTAGATGATCACCCACCCATTATAACCATGTTTATTTAAAAACACGAGAAAGCATTAAAACGTGTCACATAATATTCGCCTCATTACATCATCTTCTGAATCCTATCAATCTTCGAAACTTCCCACTTCCCATAATTACAAAATTATGGTGAACCATCCCTCATACATTACTGCTGTCAAGAATTTGTCACGGCACGTGGAGTGAAGTAAGGAGACAAGCGGTGGGTACTAATGTTACAAATATAATCGATCGCGGGTTCGATGCTCGCCCGAAGTAGGGATGTTTTGATGGGGTTCAGATGTTATGTATTTAAGGGTGGATATTGTAGGATTTGTTTGTGATATTTACATAAATGGAAATATACATTAGGTAATTATTCTTAGAACTCACCATATGTCAGGTTGAAGCTGAAGAGGTTTTAGATAAATTAATATCAGTGGATATACAAGCATTTGATACAGATTTGTGGTAACATAACGTACATACATACATATCTCATTATTTTATTTCTAGAGCAATCGGCCACAACAACATAACATTACACCTGTATTTAGCGAAGGGTTAGGCACAGATGTATCTACAGTAGGTAAACTCACATTTCGCCAGATTTGTTAAGTCCCATGTTAGACTCGGTTGTTTTGTTTTACAAGAGACTAAACTAAAGATG
Source organism: Phlogophora meticulosa (assembly GCA_905147745.2). Lineage (NCBI taxonomy): Eukaryota > Metazoa > Arthropoda > Insecta > Lepidoptera > Noctuidae > Phlogophora > Phlogophora meticulosa. The sequence continues at coordinate 2,260,714 of LR990543.1, read as the reverse complement.
CAAATAATTCAAATTAAGTTTTGTACCCGAACAAGGGAAAGCACCAATAGGCACGATCAACAGTTCACACTTACGCTTCATAATGATTTGAAAAGAATAGGCTGTAAAATCTTAATTACACTAGACGTATTCATAGCAACATGAAAATAAGTGACTTCCTAAACCAACCACCTTAAGACCAGACGTTTTATATTGGTTTCCCATATTTATATGTTTCTCATATTTGGTCCAAAACCCAATCTCCTTATTAACATTACCACTAATCGTTTAAAATTCACAATTTTCCGTTAAAATATTAAATCTATTCACAACACGTCCGTGAAGTTCCGCCAGCTAGTACCTAACTTTTTTAAAGCATTTTTAAACTTACGTGTCATGGTGTCCAACTTCCCAGACATTCAAAAGTGGTATTTACTTTTAATTTCGTTTCCAAAAATGTAAACAAATAAGTATATTTACAAAATCAACCTTAAGACCCACCAACAAAGTTTAGTTTGCGGTACGACTTAAACTATTCTTCTGACTTTTTCAATTCATTGTGAAAGCCGCTTATGTCAAACAAGTGTTAAGTTGGTATTTCTTGAAGTAGAAATAACGTCATTAAGAAATATGGATTTAAATACGGAAGACTTGTAGAGTGTAAAATCGATCTCGTAACCATCCTAAGGTTGTATGTAACTAAAACGACAAGTCAATTTGTCTATGACTGAGAGTTAGATAGCTTTAATCATAGTTAAATTTGAACTTAGTGGGAACTGTTTTGTCAACATTAACAAAACAATTATTTTGTCAACTGTTCAGAAATACCTCGTACACACAAGACCAACTTTTCTCAATATAATTCAAAGCTGTTTCATATAAAACTACACTTGAAGGAATTTGTTTCAGTCGCTGTTTTATTTCTAAGCTCCTTTATAGTCATGAATACAGTATGAGATTGTTTTTCGACGTATTTTTATTTGTGGTTGTTTTGAGGAAGTGTATCTGTGGTATTTTTATTATGGCAAGGTAAAGGTGTGGAGGCATCTACACGCATGTACAGCGGCCAGCTCGTCAAGCTACCCAAATCTGTCAAATTTCTTTGATAGTATTTCAACTTTATTACAAAAATGTAAAATTCACGTTCAAATGGGAAAAAATCCCAAAATATCCTGGTTCCTGGTAAAAGGCAAGTGCCAAAGTGAGTTTTTCTATACGAATATTATAAAGATGTAATATTTGTTTGTGAGTTCGTATGTAGGGGGTAATCTCCGGAACTAATGATCCAATTCTAAAATGTTTTTCGCTGTTAGAAAGCTACATTATTTCTGAGTGCTATAGGCTATTGTTATTTTCAAAACTACGTTTTAAAGGGGAGGGGATGTTAAAATTTCAAGGGAACACCGCGAAGTCCACGTGGACGAAGTGCTAGTCAATTCATATGTAGGTACTTTCTAAGTCTATCTTGGTTATCACTGACTTCGGTAAAGGCAAATATCGTAAGAACACCTGGATTTTAATCAAAACATATATACATAAACTCACGCTTTTTTCCAATGGGCTTAGGCAGAAACTATAGAACGCCACCTGCTACGATCCTTACATACTCTTTTTGTTACATTACTTCTTACGCATAATTCATATTGTTCGCCGTATACCACATTGCACATAATATACTCCTTCGAAGACGTGCACCCACCATTATAATATTTTCGGTGGCTCTCGTTTTCTAAGGTAAATTTTTCTGGTTACATGGAGCGTTAGAATCGTCCTTTTTATAAGCTTTCTAATCTTTATATTTATCTAACGACCCACCTTGAAGACATTTTAGGGGATACAGAATCGCTCTCGGGAGTGTTTTAAGATGTCTGCTCACTATCTCAGGATCTTTTGTTACACATAAAATGTAATCACTTTATTCATGAATGTAATTCGGTTCTATTATTTAAGCTTGCTTTGGTTTTGGTTTATGTAATGGGTGGTCCAACTATAACGCACGATGTTAATTCTAAATAAAACAAAATGTTTTCAGAGAATTATCTTATTTTTTTTATTGTGATAGAAAGATCTATGACAATTATGTGTGAAAAGTGGCAGTGGGCGGGGCACATAGCTCGTAGAACAGATGGCCGTTGGGGCAAGAAAGTTCTCGAGTGGCGACCGCGCGCCGGAAGACACAGTGTAGGCAGGCCTCCCACACGGTGGACCGACGACCTGGTGAAGATCGCTGGAAAGGCATGGATGCGGAAGGCGCAGGACCGGTCATTGTGGAAATCCTTTGGGGGTGGCCTTTGTCCAGCAGTGGACGTCTTTTGGCTGAAATGATGATGATGATGTTTGAAACAAAATATCGGCCAAATCGGCTTCGAAAATGAGGTCGGACAAGCAGTTACCGTGAATGGTGTTCGCTATCTCCAGATGAGAACAGACTTTCTGTAGCCAGAAATTGAGGATTTGAGCTGGAGATGTGGTTCCAACAGGACGGTGCCACTTGCTACACAGCCAACGTAACAATGGCCCTTAGGCGCGAGAAATTCAATGACTGTGTTATCTCACGTCGTGGTGATGTCTTTGGACTGCCACGATCATGTGACTTAACACCGTTGGACTTCTAGCTTTAGCTTTAGGGATATTTAACAGAAAAAGTGTATTTCAATAAGCCAAGAACTATTCAAGACTCAATTATGCCTCAGCGTCATTGAAAATAGGGCTATCTTTCTGCTTATCACCGTGACCGCATGCTATAAACACCGTAGAAAAGTTATTGTTAACACGAGTTTTTTTAACAATAACCTTGCCCCACACTAGAAATTTCTCTTGCATCATCGGTGCGTTTGCAAACATTTAAACTCACATACACAAACAGCCAGACCCTAAACAACTACCGGTAGGTCATACAAATATTTCAAACCCGCGACACGAAGCGTAGCAGCCAATCACCGAGCCACTGCGCCAAACGTCAAACGTCAACTCGCGATCTGTATTTATCATGTTAAAAGGGTCCAAGCAGAGATATAAACTTAAAATGTATTTTCTATTACAAAAGTTTAGCTTATAAATATGCTAAATATACACTACTGAAATTCAGAACACTTCTCTTTACAAAAAGAACACGTAGACACTTACAATATTCTTGTACAATATAAAATAACTTGCAGCGTACTATTTTATGATAATGTCGGCAGTCGTATCTTTACCGTGCCAACGGCTGAACAATGGTATAGTATTATTATGTTACAATATTCGTCTTTCAGCATGACAGTTATCTTGAACATTAGGTATAGTAGTACTGTTTCACGAGTGTTTTATTGTAAAACTTAAATTCTGTGATGGTATCTGATTTGTTATTTAATTATTCTACAAGTGCTGTGCACTTCTATAAGTGAAGAATTCACTATACCTAACACTGTGATCATTCCGTCCTCGCCGCTGAGGCCCGTCGCGACGACCCCGTCAATGTCCTTCCCCGACCCTTTGCTCGAGCCAGCCTGCGGAGTTGGGTTAGTAGTGTATCTATTAGATCCAGCCCGTCCCTTGCTGTCCTCTCCCAGCGACGTCCTGGTCGCTTAGCTTTTAAGATTTTTACTCCCTGACTGGAGGCCTAAATTTCTTATTAAGTCCCCACAGGAAAGTTCGGTTAAGCATTAGATATCCCTGAAGGATAAACTGCGAGATATCCAGTCCAAAAAAAAAAAAAACTAAAACTGTTCGTGATTTCTGTTTATGTATGTTTTAGTAAGTAAGTCGTTGAAGTGTTATTTAATTAGATAAAAAAAGTATTTCATATTCGTTTCTCATTCTTATTGAGTAAAACTTTTACTTAGTAATAGAAAGTTAGGGCTCCCAAGTCCAGTGTGAAATAGTAATGGGCCCAGGGCAACTCGCGAGTTCAGTGAGTCAGCCCACTTAGTTGGAGAAGGCTATTCATTTACTTGTTTACTGAACTATCTTAAAATTTATTGGTACATGCCGGAGAAAGGTGAGAACGAACTATCTTTAAACTTTTATTTATAAATTTAAGACATTTTCCTTCACCGTATGTATGATAAATGATATTTATTTCTGTAAATTGCTTTTTACAAAAACTTTTATGCGTCAAACAAGCAAATAAATTTAATATTTGGTGAGGTCGGTGTTTCTATCTGAGTATTCTGAGAAGAAACTCCAAAATAAACTCAGAGGTTACAGTTTAATTTAAAGTCCAGACATTGGTTGCCGACTTCTTTGTCGACAAACTATACTAAATTTAGAATACTTTCATCTCTCTCTCTTTTATAAAAAAAGAAGGGGACAAGAGCTGTAAATTTTAGTTGAACGGTAACTTCCAAACAAACATAGTTGATATTTAAAAGGCATCCACCAAAACATGGTCAAGTTCAAGGCATAAACTAATTTGAAATCTCTAACTTAGTACATAACTGTCGTCGTACTTTTTCGAGCTATCCGTCAGAAAGAGAGGTCAATTCTCTAATAAAAGTTTAGTTAGTGAATAAGTGAGTCGGCATCATTATCTTATTCCTATCATGAGAGGACTATGCAGATTAGTGTCTGAGATGGTCTTTTAAAGAAATAACTACACATATATGATTGCTTGTCCAAACAGTGCACGAATCTGCAAGTTTACTACACCTAACATAATTTATCTTGGAAACTTCAAAACATAAAATTGGAAATATCCTATTGAAACATACCCGATTTAAAACTTCGACACTCTTCACCTCAATACAACAAAACTAAAAACCTTAATACACAAAGTCCATCCACCAAATCTCGGCCCATTCTCTCTCCATCAAAGTTCGGGAACAGCCATCAAACTATCACCGACCACGACTCCACAATAGTTTGTCCAATAAAACTTAGCGACAGTGGGCACAAACTTGTATGAAATGTTGGCCCACATTTTATTAGCTTGTACAATGTGGTATAAGTGAGTTTGTTTTGCCCCACTGATGTTTCTATTACGTGTTCTGCTTTATTGTTGCTCCTTGGTTCTTGTTCTTCTTAAAAATTTCAACCAGGGGAATGTTTGAGATTCTGATAATAAATTAGAGGTATTTCTATAAAGTTTTAACAAACACTTTTACAACAAGCAACAGATTTTTAAATTGAATGAGGTCCTCGATTCCTGATGGATTACCCTCAGAAATAACAACGATACAAACTGAGAGGTAACAGTCTCTTTTAAAACCCAGACTTTTATCTTGGTCCATGTAAGATACTGGTATTCAGCTGCATCCAGTAAGACAGGAAACCGACCTCAAATACATTGAGAAAAGTCAAGGCAGATGATAACATTACTTTGGATAGATCATGTGAGGACCACGCAGATTAGTGTCTGAGATGGTCTTTAAAGAACCACACAGATAATAGTGGAGCTGTCCAGTTAGTGGACATATTTATCAGTAATCGCGCAGCTCAACTCCAATACTTAAGGAGCTCAACGCGATTATTGTCTATGCTGTCTTCGCGTGGCGTGGATTTGAATGGCCTCGTAAGTTGGTTGGTCAGGTTTCATTTACGCTAGTAGTTTAGGTATAGGAGACTTAGCCGAGTTCCTAAGAACTTTGGAGATTACTGTCTCATTATTTAATAAACTGACTCATTTTGAATTCGATAATATCATCCTGTTTGCCGTCATCTCAATAGTTACCTCCTTTCTAACCATAGCATCTTTCACACTATTCTTCCATCGTGTTTTTGGTCTTTCTGAAGACTTATATCCATTCAGACTTACGGCATATTCCCCCTTGTTAAAAAACAAAGCAAATTGAACATTAATCCCAAAAAATCGTACGAGGAACGAAAATGTTCCTACGTATTGTTAAAGTGTAAAAACACCTATTAATAACATGAACAAAACTTTCTTCAGACACTCACAAACATACTCAAGAGCCGAGTGTTAAAAACTAAAAGTTTGAAATCTCCAACTTGTCGAGATCAGAGCCGTATTAAGAGTTGGAAGGTACATCTTCAACTTCACAACTGGATACAAAAGTTGATTAGGTCAGAGCAGCATGCCACGCGTTATCTTGTAGTTTACCATCTGCTTCTACTTGCGTTTGTTTCTTTACTCATTTATACACGGTTGAGAATGAATATTCATACTGTGTAAATAAGTCATCTGCTAAACCACCAATCATGGGGATTATAACTTCACGCCTGTTATCCACAAAGGGTTAGGCATATGTGTAGTGTCACTCTTCGCCAGTTATGTTTAAGTCCCATGCAATACGCTAATGAATAGAAGAAGTCTAAAACTGCAGCGGTGACTCAAAAGTGGTGGTTATGAAATCGGTGGTCATGTGATGCGGAGGAGAGTACTTAAATGTTGTAAAGAAAGTTTTGAGTATAAATGTGGATTTTGCTATAAGAGTAGGGGAATAACAAAGAAACGATGAATGGATTGTGTGTGGGGTGACTACTAAGATGATGACTAATTGAGAAGAATGGAAGAAGAACACATGGTGCGCCGACCCCAAATAAATTGGGATAAGATGACATATTCCGGAGTTATGAAAACTATTAATGTAATAACCCAAAAATGGGTCGACTGCCGGTCGACATAGCCCTAACGAATAGGATTTAACACTATCTCACTTAAAAATACTAACAGAAAAGTTTATATTTACCATTCGTATATAAACCACTCGCTTTTGGAATACAGCAACCGAATAAAAAAGTTGTAAATACACTGGTACTGGGATGAAAGAGTTTGTTAACATGATTGTGTTATTTTTATGAGATTTCCTCTCGATGGAGCGCGCCGCAAGTTGTGCGAAAAGTTTTATCCATTTTCATGTCGAATTGCTATTGGTACTCAGAAAAAGGGAAATGGTGTATTTTTATTTAAGTCGTTTAATGTCTGCCTTTAAAGGTCCACTTGTCAACTTATCGGCTTTTAAATGAAAAGTCAATACAGGGTTAAAAAGACATGCAAATATTTGTTGTGATTTTATCTCTGTTGAAGTGGATATTATTCGTATCTGTCTTTGGGGTAAATGCGTGGTGGCGGCCAGCGACATCAAATATTCATTTGTTTTTTGCAATTTAAAGCACAATATTAAGTTGTATGTTATTATATAAAGTCATGCGCCACTGAAGTATTCATAATTGAAATAATTATACAACTTTTAAAGTGCGATTGAATGACTATTTCTTGTCTCCGAAACAACTACCACTACTGGTAGTTGTTGCATACAAATATTTGTTCCGTGCGGGATCGAACCCACGTCACGCACGACGCCAACCGTGCCTACGACATTCGAAAACAATTCTAATTTAGAGAGTTGTAATGGTGATTTTAATCATTATATTTCGAGGAATGCATGTTTCTTATAGTCGTGAATCACTTTTACAATAACATACTACTTAGGTAATACTGAGCGGAAAATTGCAAAACTCCTAAGAACATTTGAACACCAGCAGCGTAACCAACTAAATATTTATTTCTCTCAAGTCTCAACCAACATTGTAACAAATTACACAATGTTGCACACAACACGTGCACAGTTTCAAGTGGACAAAGGAGCCTCGTCGTCGACAAATGCGTTCATTCAACATCGATTACTGTGTGGCGACAATGCTGGTCCAGCTGAGCTTTGTGTGCTTGACTGTGTGTTTATTAGACCTCATTTGATGCTATGTTCTGGATCTTTTGACTGCCTCCTTCGTCTAGCTGTCTCATCCACGACTTTTGAATATGATGTCCTAGGTTCTATTGCCGGGTCGGGTATAGTGTTATTGGGTTTTTGTAATTTCTCAGTAGCAGCCCGAAGTTTGGAATCCCGGTTGTAGGCAAGGTTATCGTGTCAGCCAGTTACTGGGTTGTGGAGGTCAGATATACAGTCGGTCCATGTAAAATACTGGTATTTATCAAAATCTGGTTAGATTGGAAGCCAATCATACATAGTTAAGAAAATTGGCAATGAATAGTACGTAATAAAGTTTATCCAGTAACTGTGGAGTAGTGTTCCCAGCTCGCTTCCCGCATCTAGACTAATATTTGTAAAGCCAACATACCGGTTACCGGAGCTTATGCAATTGCACATGTGACACCATGCATTAGTTATTGTTGACTTTGTGTGTAACGGTTTACTTAACAATAATAATACCAGCTTGTTAATGACCCACTGCTGGGCACATACGGAGGAGGCACAAGCATTAATCACCACTCTTGCACAAGTCGGGTTAGTTATTTTATACTTTCTTATAGACTTTGATCAGTCAATCTTTTACGGTTTTAGACATTTATTTTCTCAAAAGATTTACATAATCACTTACAGAGAAAATACAATATTATAATTTATAAATACATGAGGTCGATTTGCGTAGTGGATTGGTACAATAAGTCAATAACATCAGTTCGTATCAGTATTAGTAGACTCGTAATAAAAAAAGGGAGGGTAATTGTAGAAATAAGTGCACGACATCTTATGAGCATCGCTAATGCGGGTAGAAGTGCATGAGCTGAGGTGTACAGTCATAGAAAAATACAATACATGTTTATTAAGGCCCATGACATAGTGGCTTTATCACCGCCTTTAAATTTTTTTCATGTGCCTAGCTTATTGCTATGTTGTGGTTTACTTCTAATCTAAGCTGATGAATATCAGTATTTTACATAGAGCGGCTGCCTATCTTTTTGTGATTAACACGGAACCCATTGGTCAGATTGATTGTCAGACTTTTAGGGTGTTGACTAGCAGTAATAACAGTCAAAGATCTACGAATGACAGCCGGGACTTGTTGATTAACCTGCTTTCCGATGCGAAGCCAGGAGGGTTTCGTCTCCAATATTTAGAAAATGTTTCGATTCTACTATGGCTTCGCGGAAACCTTAGAATCTTCAGAATTTCTGAGAACTTACGCTAAGCCTCATAAAAGTTATCCAATCTTCTCGGATCTTGGAATCCGCAACGAAGTCCACCAAAAACGAATTTCAAACGAAAGAAAAGTAAAAAAGAACACACCAAAACACACGCAAACTCCCACAATATTAAAAGTAATAAAGTCGCTTGTAAAACAATAACTGCCAAACGCCAGAACCCCATATTTCTTGAAAGCTACGCTTAATTTTACAAAGAAAACTTGTAAAAAACATGACGTAATGAAAGAACCAAAGTTATCCCCTAGCCTTTGATTTTGATCTTAACCTTTTGTGTTTTACACTCGTTGGCGATTTAAAAGGCCTTTTATGTTTTGATAAACCGGTCAAGTGCGTGGCAAGTCTTACAATTGGGGTTCTGTAAACAAATGACACGCGTCCCGGCACGCTAAAGAAAAAAACCTATTCAAAAGCACCCTAATGGCATGTGGCGAAATTATTATCCCCTTTGTTAATAATGCCCCCAGGCCAGGTATTTTTTTTATTACTTGCCACTATGCCAAACTTGTTTTGAAATATCTTCTACTTTATATAAATACATTATTTATAATATCATCCACTGGCTAATATATAAACGTAAACGAACCAAAAAGAGAATGTAAGGACATTAGCAGGCTTTCTGTAGTTTCTGCCTACCTCTCCCATGGGATAAAGGCTTGACAAGGCACAGTACGAGGGGGGGGGGGGGGGCTTCTCCTGTTTCGCGATAAAAAATCCCATCGGGAACAGGGCTTGTTTTAAAATGGTTTACTATTAGAATCTGATCAGTAAATCTCATGATCTCCCTTGCTTAGTAACTAACTTTGTCGGGGTTGGTTTTCAGTATATTCAGATGCAACTTAATACCAGTATTTTGCATGGAGCGACTGCCTATCTTACCTATACAAGCTGATAAATGGGTAACAAGAATAAAATAACAAAATAATATTTACTCAGCATGAGAATCGAAAACAGAAAAAATGACGGTCTATCCGAAAAGCGGATTTAATCAAGGAATCTCTGACTTTTTCGTACGATTTTTAACATGGAGGAAAGATCCGAATTTTAAGCTTCGAAATTATGATCCACTCTTATCCATGAAATCCCAAAAATAGGCAAAATGTTTATTGTTTTTAAACGAGTTTTTGAATCAGATTTCGTTCAGGGAAAGCCGTTTCTATACATTTTATCGGCTTTCACAACGTCCTGCCGTGTTTTCTATCAATTTGCCTGGTACGGGGTTTTTTTCTTCAGCGGACGGTAGTTATTCTATAGATTGTTTTTCGAGGAAGCCGGCGGTTGATGTGATTTTCAACGTATTTTATTGGATTAAGGAGTTTCATTACGTGAAGAATGTTTTTCTTTTAAGATAGTCTGTGATTTAGTGGTAGTTATTTAATTTTAAGTGCTGTAAAATAAAAACAATATCTAAGGTATTCTATATGACTGAAGCAACGTTAGTAAATTCTTCTACTTTAATATCCTCCATCCATGTTTGGGCTTCGGGTACCCAGTGATGGCAACATGTAAGGGTAAGCTTTACCCTGCTGTATCTCCGGGCACCTGCAAACGACTATCCAATCCAGCAAATGGAATATGTAAGTTGACTAAGTTACAGTCATCATCATTATCATCAGCTCAGTCGAAATACGTCCGTGCGGAACACAGCTCTTCTCCAAGCATTGCTACTTCTAACGTATTCCTGCCACCTTCACCAACTCTATGCGTTCTTTCACACGGCTGCCACACCAGAATCCTTTGGCCCCGTCAGCCATTAGTTCTGTGAGCAATGTCAAGCCACTACTATAGTAAACATTTACAATGTATCGGTATCCTGAGTTCTCCTGCGGCTATCTCTTCATTTCTGAACTGATTTACAGTACGATAAAATTATGACGACATAGTTCAAGGCAACTTCAAATACTCCACGTAAATACGGCGTGGTATCGTTTTCCGTTCCAGTAGTAGTGGTAGTGTTAAGTAATCAAACGTCCCGCTGTTTATCGCCTTTTGTTGCGATCCGTTGCGGACCGTTGCGGCCCGTTCATTGTTTCCGTTCACGGAATAATGAGTGAATGGAGTGCTTCAATCGTATTGTCGAGTGTCTCTTGCTTTTGATTAGATTGTGTCAGACTAATAGTAAATGTATGACTCCCTGATAAGCAAGTACCTAGAGTTTAGGCTGTTGTAATTAATTCATACACATCAGAATATGCTGTCAATCCTGGTTTTTACGAGAGAATAGGCAAGGGCTGGCGCCTAGTCTCGTTCTTGACTGATTGACCAGAAATACCAAGAAACAAAGATGAATAGAAAAGCTAGAAGGGCAACCTTTGCCCAACAAGGGACAGAAATAGGTTATAAAATAGTCATAGGCTTAAACGATGCAAAACAAGCAAACGATGGAGGTGCTCTATTTTCTGTCAAATTTTGTATGCATTTCACCGTATCCAAGCTTGTAAGCAGAGCTACTGCTGTACACTAATCAAATAAAATCCTGCACAAAGATGTGCATAATTTACCGCGCATTGTTAATCCATTTATGCCATACTCCGTTACTCATTGTTCCCGGTCGACCACAGACACTCATCTTGCTAGCTCTCATTCGAGTTACGATCGAAAACGTTTAGTATTACGAATGCATTTGTCTGATGAGATTCTTTTTGTTTCAACATGAATTGTTTCAGGCGGTTTTTAATAGATTTTGTTTATTTCTGCTTCCAGCCCACCTTTTGTTTGAAGTCCAGTTTGCCGGCTTCAGATTATTGATCTATCAAAAAGGGTTATATACCTTGTTGTTACATACTCGAATTTGCCGATTTATCCCGCATTTGTGCCCGATTGCAATAGGTGGCAATAGGCTCGCCCTGAATTACATTGGACTTAAACAAGGCAAAATGTGCGTGCACTGTAGGGACCTATACTCCCTATAGGTATGATGTTGTATTTATGATATACATACATCAATACAGAAACTTACGCCTTTTTCCCATGGGGGTAGGCTGAAAATATAGAAAGCCTGCTACGATCCTCACATACTTCTTTTCTTATTACTTATACTTCTTCACCACACACACACACACCACATACTCACACGCATTACTACTCCTTTTTTTTTTCTTTCCTTCTTTTTTTATCATGAATGTACGCCGTTTGCGAGTACATCTGCCTTATATGTCCAAACATCTAGCTAAATCAATCGTTGAAATCACTCTCAGCGTTATGGCAATGCACAGCTCAAATATCATAGATATCTTAGACAGTGAAAGATAGACTCCATTTGGTTGCTTCATCCAGGCAAAAGCACAAGAACCATAATCTCTCACAAACCCTGATAAGCAGAAAACGACCACAATCGTATCATATACACCTGAATTTTCCTAAAATATTCACCCAAAATATTCACAAGTACCTGATCGCTTTCAACTAAACCACATTACGGAAAATATCCATTTTATAGCTAAAAGGAGTTACCGATAACACAGCGGTAAAGATAACCAGACATCTTAAATATTAAGCACGCTTGTACTTAACGTAAGCTGAGATTCGATACTTTACTAGTGACGGGATAACACCCCGGGATAAAACCCCGGGATTTCGGGAACGGGATTTAACGGTGGTTGTATCTGATTTGTGTTTGTGCTCTTAAAATAAGTCGGCAATTTGGTATAACATGTTGTTAGATCAGAATGATAAATTGCTGCTTTCTGGGATTCGCAGCAATCAAATGATTTGTAAAGTGACGTTTTCCTTATGTCACTTTTACAGATTCTGTCTTCAAGCGCTTTGTTGAAACTGACTTGTTATTTTACAGCGTTCGGTGCGACCACTGAAGCATTGAAAATCTATGTAAAAAAGAGACACTTCCTAAGCTAATCATGAATTTCGAGAAGCTTATAGTAAAATGTATTGTGTCTTTTGCGACATTGGGAACTAAAGCAACTTCTTCAGTATTGGCTATCACATCGCATACAAACAGCAACAAATAACAAAACTTTTGACATCCACTTTGAATTTCCAAGTCGACTTGAAAGTTGAACTTAAAAATAAAACTTCCCGGGATGAAGTCGTTTCGCAACACTATCTGTGTGCTTATCCCGGACGCCGGACGTCCGGCCCGTGACGTATCTGTTAGAGCTTGTAATAAGCGGGTGTTAAATTATTATGTTCATACTTTGATGGCTCGGTTATCGATGATGAGATTATGATGACAACATTTTGTTGGTAGGAAGATTTTATAGATCAGTAGGTATTGGTGATCCTGAAGGTAAATGGGTTAAGAAAGGTCTTAGTGGTAGTAGAATGTTTTGATACCATGGATTCTTTCTACTATGTTGAAAACATTTTGCATCTGAACCTTTTGAAGATAAACTAAGCAAAGTAAAGGACCCTGTCAAATCTTCATATCGTGTGGAAAGTAATGAGTATAAAATAGGTTGCATTTGGATGGTTTGATTGTGTGTAAGGTAATAGGTGTAGAAAGTGGGTGAATACAGGTTTATAGAAAAGTAGGGAAGATGAGATTAAGATAAAGACAACAGGATGAAGATATTTGATCTGTTTTATCTGCCTGTGAAAGATGTTTTAAGTATGAGTATGATGTTTTAAGGAAGACTTATGAAACGATGGATAGATTGTATGAAAGATGATATTACTTATTATGCTTACAAAGTAGGTGACTACGGAGATGACGGCAAATATATGGAGGTACCAGACATGCTGCTCCGACCCCAAATAAATTGGGATAAGGGCAGGAGGGTGATGATAACCTACAACAATGATTATTATTATCTATCAACAACCCTTATCATCGTTCAGCCTCTTACAATCGAGCCTATTGCCATAAACCTTGCAAAAATCGACAGTCCGGGCTGCTACTGAGAAATCCAGATGGAAAACCTAATAACACTTTGTCCGACCTGGGAATCATATCCGTCACCTCATGCTCAGCAGTACCGCTTCCGACCACTAAACCAACGCTACAGTTTATCAAAGCAATACGGGAGGTTACCAAGTAAACGTAGGTACTAAGTATTGGGGATTTAATCAAACGGCTGTTCGGTAATTACCGAGAAACTTCCTCCGCGGAGCACCGTCTCTCGCGTTAATCGCGAGCGGGAACATTTGGAGGTAACGTGCCTGTAATCGCCATCTTTGGAAAGCACTTAATGTTTGTATGGACTAATATTGCAGATACTGATGTTTATCTTAGGTCGATATATCGAGTCGAGCAATATGAATTTCTCAATAGTTTTTTTTTTTTTTTGTGGTGGGAAAATCATCTTATGACATCCCCCGCTCTTGGGCGGGGCGGGAGATAGTGTCAGACTTTTACTGAAGGAACAGGAGTGGGTTTTTACCCACTCCTGTTCCTTCGTTGCCTTTCGTACCAGGGCCGAGTCTTCCTTTCAGAATCAGACCCTTGGCCCTGGTAGGCTTCGACCCTGCTGGGTCCCTACAGTTGCTGACATCTCCTTGAGGCGCGCGTGGAACAATACGCGCCGTCGACGACTTGGGCTCGGTCCGGATGGTTACCGGACGGGCGGACGACGAGCCACCCATTGCTCGCCGTCCGCAAGCCCGCGCCTACGGTGGCCGGTAATCGGGATCGGGATTTCGGCGGCGGTTGGGGCGTGAGGACCGTTGCCTGACGCGATCGGCCGCCTCCTTTGCTAGCATTACTGCTTCGCAGAAGGAGGCGACCGCCTGCCACTCCTCCTCGCTCCGGACCATGGCCTGTACCAAGGCCCGGCGCGAGAGATTGCCGCCGCCGATTGCCCCCACGAGGACACGGCGATGCTCTTCCCAAGCGGGGCACACTTCTACTGTATGCTCCACCGTGTCCTCCGGGCGGTCTACGCAATGGTGACACCCGGGCGTTTCTTCCGCACGAATCCGGTGCAGGAACTTCCCGAACTTACCATGTCCGGTGAGGACCTGCGTCATGCGGAAGGTAAGGACGCCGTGTTGCCTTTCCAGCCACTCCTCAAAGAGGGGACTTACCGCCATAATTATGGCGTGCCCGCAGTAGCCCGGAGTCTGGATGTGTGCCCGGTTGATGCCCCATTACATGGATCGGACTTAAAAAAGAACTAGTGAAATGTACGCCACGGCCCGGTTGCCGCAGTGGCTGAGCGATTGGCTGCTGCGCTGCGTGTTGTGGGTTCGAGTCCTGCACGGAACAAATATTTGTATGGCCTACAGTTAGTCGTTCCGGGTCTGGCTGTTTGTATATGTGAATTTGAATGTTTGTAAATGCGCCCACGATACAGGAGAAATTCCTAGAGTGGGGCATCTTTAAAAAAAAAAAACTAATAATAATGTGGGTGTACTGTATGTACACCTGTGCCCAACCCTTAGGGGAATATAGGCGTGATGTAATGTAATATTATGATGTTTATCTTCCTCATATGGAGGCTTGTTGTTACAAGTGCTGGTAGTTTTAAGGTTGTTGGGCTTAAAAGGAAAGCTGAACCTTTATAAGATCACTTTCTTGTTAGTAAAGTCTACACCTAAAAGTAATGCCTCGATTTAACTGGTTGTAACCGCCGCGCGATGTTGGTTGAATGGCACATTTTTCTGAAAATTATACCAAATAGGCAGGCAGACAGAAAAACTTCATGTGGCATTTGTAGTATTACTCTTACTTTTCATTGCTTCAAAATAACCTTGTTACTCAAAGAAAAAGTTCTCAACAAAATATAAATCTTCATTTAAAAGAAAGAAAATAAAAACAGAATAAGAAAAACTTAATTTGATTACAGTCATTCTGGACGTCGCGATGACAAATTGTGAGAAAATATTATTTGCGGACGATAGTTGGGTCTTTCACCCTGCTGTGGAGTAGCTGTCATTTGATATCTGTCTCCGTTTGCTGAAGCTATTTTCATCTTATGATGGAAACAGTACTTCTTTGTAAACAGAACTTTGTTCTAAGAATATTGAATGAAGATCTTTCTTACTTTGTTGGTAATTGTTTACTAAACTGATAAACTTATCCCTTTTATTAATAGTTGTTAAGTATACTTAAAACCTTCACAATACACAGATATTTTTGGATTTTGATTGGCATAACATCAACAAACAACAAGTAAAATCAATTTTTATTTGGGACAAGCCTGTCACGCTGTTCCCATAATGCCACTGCAACTCCTGAAAGTTCCAGAATTAATAGTGGAAACCACTACCAGAAAAGCGTCGAGACAATGAAGCCAGGCGAGTCCTGGAGAAACGATTCCACTGTCTTGGATCCCGCAACAAAATTAATCAGAAAAGAACATCGGTGGAGTTAGAAATAAATACATAATTTCCACTATGTATTATTGCAGTGTATTATTTGTAAAACATAACATCACGCCTGTAGGTAGCTGCAGTACACCCACAGCTCACCAGTTATGTTTAAGTCGAATCAAAATCAAAATTCATTTATTCAAATTAGGCTGAGAATCAGCACCTTTTTAACGTCAAAACGTTTACATAACACAGTCCCCCAAAACGCCCACCCTTCACCACTTCCTAGTGTTTTTGCTGGGAAGAAGAAGTGGCGGAACAAACTCCCCAGTATATAATAGGGGGTGAGCATATTGTCACCAGGGCACACATCCAGACTCCGGGCTGCTAAAAATAGCGGATAGGTTCGAATGCTTACAGTAACTATACACATCACAGGTGCAGACTGTTTCATTTTACACAGTTTGAATGCTCTTTAAAGCTTTATAGGAAACTAGCACTTCGCCCGCGACTTTGTCGGCGTGGATTTCGTACTTTTCCCTCCAAACATTAACATCCCCTCCACCCCTTAAAATGGTAGTTTTGTAAAATAATAATCATAGCCTCTAGCACTCAAGAATAATGTAGCTTGGTAGCAGTGAATTTCAACATTTTTAGAATTGGATCATAAGTTCCGGAGATCACACCTTACATCCTAACAAATAAATTGTACCTCTTTATAATATTAAGTATAGATAGTACACATAACATCATGCCTGTATTTCCCGAAGGGTTGGGCAGAGTTGCACTAGACTAACACCCACATTTCGCCACTTATGTTATGATCGATTTTATTTCTTCATAATCCCATTAACGTCATCATCCTTACAAATACTGGCAAATAATAGCAGACAATGACTGATCCTATCTTCAACGAGATAAAGAGCACCTGTACCTATCACATCCTACTTTGGATTTGGGCCCCCATCGGTTATTGAAAAATTTCTATTGAAATCACCTGAATTGGGATGACAAGCACTACTTCGGATCTCCTTATTGAATTTTTTCTTAGGTCTTGAGAAAATTCTCTGGCCCTAAGAGTGACAGGTACAACCTATCTACGCCCACTCACCTACGCTTTTATTGAAATATTGCCTGAAAATTCTGAAATGTTATCCGTTTCGTCCCACGATTTAAGTAAAATTGCTTTAACAATTTATTTTGTGTAAATACATAGTTCGCCTCAGCGAAAATTATGAAAAATATTTGTCTGGCAACAGTATGTTACACCATTAAGTAATAAAAATAAAGAAAAAAAGCCAACATCATACCTGTATTCCTTAAAGGGTCATGCAGATGTATACCTATCGTACATCCACATTTCCCCAGTTATGTTTAAGTTCCGGGTGAGCCTTTTGTCATCAACAGGACAAATCCAGATTCCGTGCTGCAACTGAGAAATTCCAGGTGAATAAATTCAATATCAAACCCAGGATCTCATAGTCAGTAGTAGCTGATGCAATCACGAGACCAACGAGGCAGTAGGAAAAGTGAAATTCTTTAAAAATGTCTGCACCAAAAATAAATCTTCAGCAGTCATAGTAAAAAGAAGGTGTCTGGCGCTGGTTTTGTAATAAACCTTTAGGGCAAGTGACGCATGTGTAACAAAATAAAAAATAAAATAAAATAAATAATGCTGGACAATCCACACATCATCTAGCCCCAAGCTAAGCTTGTGTTATGGGTACTAGATGACTGATATACCTAATACAATATATTACATAAATAGATATTTTTTATTTTTCACAGCAAATACCCAGAACACCTGGAAAAAGTATTTGTAGATCGTACAAAAATTTGTGCCAAGGCGGGAATCGAACCCGCAACCTCCTGCGTCGCAGGAGGACCTTCGCCCGCTGCGCCACATAGGTCGTCAAATATTAAATAAGTAACAGCAACAATTGGAATGGCCAATTTCCAGCCACATCACATTACCAACAACACAGAATCAAATACCGTAAGCTTAACCAAACATTAATACCAAACTATTACCATAATCCGACTCTATTACGGCGATACGGTGATAGCGAAACTTTATGTCGTTCCACCCCTCCCTTCGTCCCTTCCCACCCCCGTTTCAACCCGACTCACCCCCGGCTAATTCACTTAGTTAGTTATCATACATAGTTGTGAAGTTATCTCGTTATGGTGTGGGTGTTTCAAAGTTTTTTAGTTAGGTATTTTTGTATTTCATTAAAAAAAGTGATTATTTTTTCAGATTACAGTCGCTATGTACTTAAAGCTATTTTGTATTGAAATAAATCCTTGGTTGGTTGTGTAGCTCTTTGGGTAATACGGTATATAGGTATTTTAATCATAAAATATGTTTTAAGGGAAACCTATCAATTGTTGGATTGTTTCTAGCTACTAGCTAGAAACAATCAACCTCTTGATAGGTTTCTAGCTAGTAGCTAGAAACAACTAGGAAACTGCAATTTTCAATTTAACTGTCAAAAGTTGAATTTAAAATTTAACAGGCTCTGTTGATCGTCAAATATAATTAAAATTAAACATGAAAAATATTCTAGTGGCCCCTTCCAAAAAGTAGTTCGTATGGAGAAGAATGGCCAAGAAATTCCACACTTACTCATTTAAAGTTGATTATCGAAAGCTTGTTGAAAAAGAATGTAAAATAATAAAAACGATTTTAGAACTATAAAATATAGTATAGGACATACACATTTTGTCTGGTTTCAAACATGCTCCAACAGGCAAGCGTGCTCCATTATCAGCCACATCACCGCTTACCTTCAGATAAGATAGTGCCAAATGCGAGCCCATAAACAAGAACAAAAAATAAACTTTCTTCACCGAGTACTTCAATCCATACGAAGAATAGGGTAGTGTAGTGACCTTAAAAATCTGATTACACGCATTTTTGATTACACGTATTTCTTCTTTTATCACGTAAACCAAATATGACAACAATATAGTGCGTTGAAATAGCGTAACAGTGACGTCACAAGCCCCTTCTCCTGAATTTTGATGTGCTATATAATTGTCACTTTTTATTGATGTAAAATTAAATTTATTTTTATGAGTAAGCAAAAAATACGTGTCGAATATTTTTTGGTAATCTTACTGACGGACTAAATAGACTTAAAATATTTTTACCTAAGACACATCCCTATTCTTACTCTTGAAATATGTAAGTAAGCAAATACAAATATGGAAGTCTAACAGGTTTAAAAGAAACCTTGTAAATGCGCGAGACTGCTAGGTTTTAAAGGTTACGTCAGTGTACCACCTACAATCTCATTTCTGTTAGGAAATAGGCTACCATTTAAATACTCTTCCTTTCTGTATGGGCATGTAAGTGGCAAGAATGAGGAACACGTTGTGAGGCAAGCTTTGAGTATGAATATGGATGTGGATTGGTTATAAGAGCAGAGGTAGACCAAAGAAACTTGGATTGATTGTGCGAAAGATGAAATGACTAAAAAGGAGGGGATTTGAGGTAGAGAAGAAGAACACTTTCTGGGCCAAACCCGAATAAATTTAATGAGGTTAGGAGGATGATGGTGATTATAGAAAAAGATAAAAACTCTGAGTGAATTTCTTTCCCAACTGAGAGTTCAGAAACGCAGTGTGTTATGATATCGACAAACTGCCATAAATAATGCCTCAGAATAACGTCCAAAAAGTAGGTAAACAAGACCACTTTCTATGTTTAATTAGAAATACTCATAACTGAGGGATGAAACTACGAAATTGCCCTGTTAATGACTGGGTTCCTGCAACACTATAATATTGTGACCCTGGTTATAATGAGGACCCGGGACTTAGCCTCGTAGATCAACCAACACATGAGTGCCATAGAAATGCGTTGGGTCTGGCCGACTCAAAGGTTCTTAATTAAATAAGTTAAATAAGTTTTGGGATGTGCTTATCTTAAGAAATGATTCACAAGGCAAGTGATCATTCTCATTGTTTTAGCCAACACACTTTGATAATCATCTGCCAAAGGTATTTCATGGCTATGTTTACATGAGCGCTTCAACTCCAATTATGATATGAGGGACAGTGGAGAAGTTCCTCCTCGACTTCCATTGAAAATCGAGGATTCTCTGACTGGTGTGGTTTCTGCTGGGTGGTTATCGGGTCTATGGATATATGATAATCTCGCATATAATGACTCTCTCATTTTTATGAAGTCATGCCTAATTCATGCACTAAATATAAAATAATATTCCCAAGAGTTACCACACGTAGTATTAAAAGTTCCATCTATATTATTTTCGGTATCAAAATAAGCCTGTAGATGCAAGTGGTCGTATCATGATCATCGCTTAACGTTGACAAGAGCGCGATGACATCAATCTAACCTGTAACATCAACAGGTGCTTAAGTGTACAGCTACAGCCACCACTAATATTGTCCTCTCTGTTATAATTAGCGCGACACGCCGCACTATCTGTACCGACAGACACCATTATGTGAGAACAATGGTTTGGTTGTGAGAGAGAGATAGGCGAGGTGGAGGTTGTCAAATTATTGTGTTAAGATATTGATGCTCACTGGCCTCCAACCATAACATCGTATCGTGTTACCCAGTTACTGGGTTGTAGATGTCATATAGGCAGTCGCTCCATATAAATAATGGTGCATTAAAAATATTTTTGTTACTTTAAAATTTACATGTAGATAAGTGAATGTATAATTATTAAGGGAAAGAAAGGTATATAAAACGTCATCCGGTTAAGCTGAATCAGACTCTTATATGGGGGGCCTTATTGTTTATTTCCGTGTACTTAAACAAAATCTTTTCTTAAATGATATGAAAGCTCTTATTGAAGGCCTGCTGACTCTCCAAGTCTCTCCTTGATCCGTGAACATATTACCAATAACGTCGCTACTATTATAAATTAGTCTGGACACGCTGTGGTGTATCTAGTCGGGACAGACGGCTATTATGTATATTGAGACCATCACACAATACTGGATTATGTGAACGTGATAGCAGAGGTCAGCGGTGCTCAAATGATTTCAATGCTCGGTGTTTTGTTGTGTGCCAAGTATAGGAAGTTTACGTTACGTCTTTAGTATCTTTACAAATATTAAGAGAATCACTATATGAAATAACTAAAAATAAAAAAAAATGTTTTTAGGTATTGTTTCTATTGTTCCACCAAATAAATCATAATCATAGTCATTTGCGTATATGGGTACAAAAGAAAAGGTCTTAAACGTACAATAGTGTCCATTAGCCATATCCTACCATAAGGCATTCAAATTTACAGGTATTTACGAAACTAGAATTCTACAATAAAAGACATTGTTAAAATATCGTATAACGTAACACTATATACGTTTATCCTGTAAATAATCAGTAACAGAGGAATATGCTTTTTTTTATCTATTTTAAATCGTCTCACGAAGTTTATCTGCTGTACATAGTAAACATATAGAAACCTGGTAATCTTTCCTCGTTTTTTCACACCGTGAAAAGTACCTTTTGCCAAATTATCAGTAAGGTAACGTCGTTACAAAGTTACATCCGACTCCGCACAGTTTGAGCACCGTTGTCGACTTCCACAAGGCGGTAGTGAGCATCATAGCATACGACAGTTAGTACAGCGATCGGGGATAATCGAGATCAGCTGCGCCGTGTACCTGTATGTACATATCTACAGTTGCATACAGGCTTTGATCTTGTATTGTTACTACAGGTATGTGTGTTTAAGAGGAGTATTTCACACCAAAATTGGTGGACGTTTATATTTTACATGAGTTTACATGAAGTGAGTAAACTCTTGATATTTTCAAAAGGTTCTCATAAGGCCTATCATAAAAATGAACGATTTCAAAATAACACATTTAAAATAATTTTAATATCGGAAGTCGCTAGCAAAAAAATTATCAAACGAAACATCGAAAGCCACAGACTTTCTAAATTAAAATTATTTCTATATTTGTAAATATTACTATTTAAATATGATTTAAACTTGAATATTTGAATTTGACGGGCTGCCCCGACTATTCACCTCAAAATATCAACACTATCCAACTCTACAGTCTTCACACTTCTAATTGAATATCTCGCTTCCAAATCAAAATTGAGCAATTTCCCTGAATACTTAACCCCTGACTGGGCCAAAGGTGGACCAATGCACAAACGAGGACTCACCTTGCTAATACACTTAGTACTACGAGTTTCATTCAGAGGTCCAATTTGTGCCACTAAAGAAACACGGCTGGCCGTAATTACGTACTTATAGCCATTTGTGCGATACGGGTCCAGGGTAAGGAGACTGTTATTTCTTGAGGAAGGCGGTGAAAGAAAAGATAATGTTTAGGCGTGTTTTCTTCTCTATATTACCGTCATCACTCGACAGATATAAGGTCTAATCTAGTACTTCTCAGAGAAATCAGCGACTGACTGTGAGTGGTTATGAGAATTTTGTCTTCGTACAAACATTTCCACTATTCATTTCCGTCAAATTTGGTTACCTGGTGAAATTTGGGTACACCTCTGTCTAACCCTTCCCCAAGCAAGGAAGATGATGATGAAGGATGATGATGATTTGATGGCACGGTTGGCGCAGTGGCTGAGCGATCGACTGCTGCGCCGCGTGTCGTGGGTTCGATTCCCGCACGGAACAAATATTTGTATGGCCTACAGTTAGTTGTTCCGAGTCTGGGTTTTTGTGTATGTGACTTTAAATGTTTGTAAACGCACCCACGATACAGGGGAAATTCCTAGTGTGGGGCAACGTTTTTTTTTTTTAAAAAAGAAAAAAAAAACGGATAGAGTTCAGATGTATGTTATAAATCTGTAAATATGGTCAACCTAATTATACCGATTAAAACAAGGTCATTATCATTGGGTAGGTAACAATGAAGATGTGGTGGCCATCAACCCAATTGCGTAACTCACATTCTATCACAATCCAAAGGGTTTTCAGGGAAATTACTAACTGACTGCTTCATTTATGTATGAACAATGCGTCTGCCCGACATCGTTATGCAATGTACATACGAGTATATTATGTTGTCGAATTGACATAATAATGGCATTGCCATTATATAAGTGTGTTAGGCCGTTCGCACTCTGGAAGCGAATTTGTATCGTATGAATACTGGTCGTACGAATTGAATGCGCAGACTGGATTAGTTTTTCTTCGTCAATTTGGTCGCCTGGTTTCAACGCACAAAAGTGTATTAAAAATCCCAACAAGTACGCATTGTTTTTGGACGTCTGGTTTATACGCACGTTTACGTACGACTAATTCGCTCCCAGTTTGCAGTCTGCTGTCTCCCAGTGTGCGCGCTCTCACATTACGGTTGGGATTGTTCGTGCGTTTTCGTACGTGTTAGCACGAGTCAAGTCAGTACTAAAACGCGTACTGATACGCGACTGGATATCGGTTTATCCTTTAGTCACTAATATCATCACTTCTATATCATCATCACCTGCCTATCTTATCCCCAATTATGTTGGGGTTAGCTTCAAGTATAACATGCAGCTGAATACCAGTATCTTATGTGGAGCGACCTTCTATCCCTATAACTTAGTTACTGGGTAATATGATATCCTTTTGAGCTTCTTATAACCCGTAAAGACAGTCGAGACCAACGGCTTAGCGTGTTTTCCTGGGCACGGAGGGGACTTGCTGTACAATCGGCGGTCACCTATCCACAGACCAACCTCGGCAAGCGTAGCTTAACTTTCGATCGACTTTTGCGGCTGTTTTTATTTAGACACAAGCCCCTTACTTTTATATCAATTACAAAGAAAAGACCTTTCAATACCTTTACATTTGATTGCCCTTTATAAAGGTTTTGAACTTTCAAAAGTATATTTCTACCCGTAACTCTCCCTTTTGCCCTTAATTTTTCTCCGGCTAATAGATTTTAACAGCATCGTTCGTTTCAGTAGATAAACTGAGAAATACTTGAGGCAATTCTGTTAGTTTGTGTTTTATGTTTTTATTCGGAACTGAGGCACGTTTTCGGAACGTTACTCACTGTCTGATAAAGTTAGTGTTTTGTGAATGTTAACGGGACTTTATAGGGTTTACGTGATAGTTTTTCGTTTGCAGTGTGCTCACAGCGTTATGCATTTTCCTAAGCGTTTATTTAAATTACCGTTTTTGTTAGATGTACGGATGTTAGTTTTTGTTTGTTTTTTATTAAAAAAACATTGCCCCACTCAAGGAATTTCTCCTGTGTCGTGGGTGCGTTTACAAACATTTAAAGTCACATACACGAACAACCAGACCCGGAACAACTACCAGTAGGGCATACAAATATTTGTTCCGTGTGGCAATCGAACCCACGACACGCGGCGCAGCAGTCGATCGCTCGGCCATAGCGCCAAACGTGTCGTAAATAGAACTTATATATATTCCACGGTACGGGTCAAATCCTGCAACTGAATTTTAAATCAGTTATCTCCAACCAATTGAGCTGGAATTCGAGTTTCAGTTTAGGTTTTTTTTTAAACGTTGCCCCACGCTAGAAGTTTCTCCTGTATCGTGGCCCGTGGGTGCTTTTACAAACATTTAAACTCGCATACACAAACAGCCAGATCCGGAACATCTCCCTGTAGGTCATACAAATATTTGTTCCCTACGGGAATTAACCCGCGAAACGCAGTGTAGCAGCCAATCGCTCAGCCACTGGGCTAACCGTGCCTCTCATTCATTTGCATGAACATTCGGTTTGTATGACAATGCATATTTAAAAAATAAACATTTTATGTTTTAGTAACGAAGTTGTAATCAATTGGTTGAAGAATCGCAAAACGGCAGCTAACTGTTTTTATGTTCCAATCCAGTGGTAAACTCACCACTCATGTATTTCTCAAATTCCTGACGATATTAATATAATATGTAATTCTAATAAGCAATAACAATAAAATAAATAGCGATCCCTAAAGTGTAATAATAGTAGTTACAACTGTAATAACATTAATAGTATAGGTACAAGATGCTGGCTCTTCGGCTACACACGCGTTATCGGTATATATCTTGTATGAGTCCGTATCGTGAACTAAAGATGATTTCTAGAAATGTATCTTTGAGGTGAAACAATCTGTGTGGACTTAGAAATAAACGGGGAATTTATATTTTACATTAACTGTTTCTTATAACATATAGGAGCTCGTGGCTAAATAAAAACAGCCGCACGGGTTTATCGAAGGTTAAGCTACACTTGCCGAGGTCAGTCTGTGGATGAGTGACCGTTCATTACATATCGAGACTCCTCCGTGCCTCGGAAAGCACGTTATGCTGTTGGTCCTGGCTGCCACTTGTAGATCTTTGATAGTCGTTACGGATAGTCAGAAGCCAGAAAGTCTGACAACCAGTCTAACCCAGGGGTATTGGGTTGCCCAGTAACTGAGTTGTGGAGGTCACATAGGCAGTCTCTATCGTATCGCAGTTACAAGAGTAGAGAGAGACCAAAGAAAAGATGGATGGATTGTGTGAAAGATGATATGGCTAGAAAAGAGGTGACTCTTGAGATGACGGCAAATAGAGATGTATGGAAAACGAAAACATGCTGCACTGACCCCAAATAAATTGGGATAAGGGCAGAAAGACGAATGACATAGGCAGTCGCTCCATATAACATACTGATATTCAACAGCCTACGGTTACACTAGACAGCGACACTTGGCAGATGATAAATCATATACGATAAGTATATGTACAATAATTACTTCCTAACATGCAATAGTAGTAGGAAACTATAAATGAATGGAGTAGTTCAGAGCTCAATAAGCAGTGAGCATAAAATGTTATAGCACATTGCCGCTTCACTAATTCTCGTTAGTGGAAAGTACTTAGATATCGATATCCAAAGGAATATGTATTTGATGGAAATTAGTTGGGAAATGTTCGATTAGTTGTAATTATGGCTTGTGGGATGCGAGCTTGTTGCTGTAATTATATTATTTGGGGGAGAGATTTTAAGACTAAATGTAGATATGCTCCACTCATGGAAATAATAATATTGACTACTACTGCTTTTAAATCTTTACATTACGTTAAGACCGTGTTTTCTGAAACATCCTACGTGGTGTACGGGTACTGTGTGCATTCGAACCTTATTGGATATTTTCAAGTTCATTGTACAAATATGAGATAAACACTGATTCTTATTTAGAAGCCGTTACAATGCTCACGGTACAGTGTTAAACACACATTAATTAATAATTTAACATATTTGAACCTATGGAAGGAGTGAAGAAGAATTGCCCAGCTGTGAGACAATTCGGGCTAGTAATATGTTCTAAATCTTAAGTCTTTACCTATGAAATTGCCGTTCTGCAGTACTGGCCATTTCAAATCAAAATATTTTTTGTTTGGCTAAGAATTCTAATTTCAAATTAATTTTATTTTAAAAACATGGTTTTTTTTTCCAAAAGTAGTCATTTGTTTATTGATTAGTGTTACATTTTCATCGCATTTAAATCTTTTTCGTCATCATGGATACGTTAAAAATTCGAGTAATTATGGAATATGAGTACCGTCGTGGCAGCAACGCGGCACAAGCGGCACGCAACATCAACGACGTTTATGGAGCTAACACTACAAACCAACGCACTACCTGTTATTGGTTTGCTCGCTTCCGTTCTGGAAATTTCGACCTGAAAAATGAACCTCGCGGTCGTCCGAAGACTTTGGTCGACAATGACGAATTAAAGGCGATTGTGGAAGCTGATGATACACAATCTACGGCTGAATTAGCAGCAGCTTTCGACGTTAGCGTCAAAACAATATTGGTCCATTTGCGTCAAATTGGCATGGTAAAAAAGCTTGACAAATGGGTGCCCCACGAACTCAATGATCGCCAGCGCGAAGTACGCGTCGAGACGTGCTTTGCACTGCTCAACAGACACACAAATGAAGGAATTTTGAACCGCATTGTTACCTGCGATGAAAAATGGATTCTGTTTGATAACCGCAAGCGCTCAGCAAGTTGGTTGGATCCTGGTTCAGCACCTAAACAATGCCCTAAACGAAAACTTACCCCAAGAAAAGTGATGGTCACTGTTTGGTGGTCTAGCGCCGGTGTGATTCAACACAGCTTCTTACCAAACGGGGTGAGCATTACTGCAGATGTGTACTGTGAAGAATTGAACACAATGATGGAGAAGCTGGCACATCTCCAACCAGCATTGGTCAATCGCTCGTCTCCGCTGCTCCTGCACGACAACGCGCGACCTCATACTGCACAGCAGACGGTCTCCAAGTTGCAAGAACTGGGGTTGGAAGCTCTCCGTCATCCGCCCTACTCACCAGACCTTGCGCCTACAGACTACTACTTTTTCCAGAATTTGGATAACTTCTTGGCGGGAAAAAAATTCAATACCCGAGAGGCAGTACAAAATGCCTTTGAAGAATTTGTTGCCTCCCGTCCAGCTGATTTCTTTAAGAAGGGCATCAATAAACTGCCACTGCGTTGGCAAAGATGCATTGATTGCATGGGTGATTACTTCGATTAATACAAATAAAAAATTCATTTAAATTTTTTCATACAAAACGGCAATTTCATAGGTAAAGACCTATTATAATATGTTTAACTATTGGAGTCTGCTAAACACCATAAATAAATACTCAGTCAGCTGCACTGTCTTTCTTTCATCGCCAATACTCGTGTATACAAAAATATAGCTACCTACTGTCGTAAAAAATATTTTTCACAAGTACCTACTTACGTATTTATGTTGGTAAGTCTTTGAAAAAAAACCCTCTGTTTTTAAATAGATTAACACTTACAAAATGTCATAAAACGTGGACAGTTTTTTTTTAATCAAGTTGTTAAAGATAATATAATCGGAAGTCATAAAAAATAGTATGTTTCTATGAACGACAGCTCGTTAAAAAATTTATGCAGTTTTAATTTTCTCAACATTTTTCTGCACCCGTTTTATGAGACATTTTGCATTTTTTAATTTGTTTTAAATCGTCTTCGTTCTTTTTGTACGCATCTCTTTTATTTTCTTGCGTTTTTACGCTGATATCGCTCGGCCACACTTTTCGAAGTTTTACTTTATTTTAATTGACACTGCGACCGAGTTTTTATACAATTAACATTTTTTGCTGACTGTCCGAAGATATTTATGTGGAAGGATATTTAAAACCCCCCAAGCCAAAAACGACGGGCTTATAAGTTAGACGTGTCTGTGTGTCTGTCTGTGGCATCATAGATCCCGAATGGATGAACCGATTTTGATTTTGGTTTTCTTGTTTGAAATTTACCTTTCAAACAAGAAAACCTAAATCAAAATCGGTTTATCCATTCGTTTTTTTAAAATACTATCGGGAGTGTAGCTATGTTTGATGGAATCGGTTTAGCCGTTCGAAAGTTATTCGTATTTTACTCTTTGAATCTGGGTTTTTTCGCAAGATAACGTGTCATAATTACGTGTTTCGATAGATTGTCGATTGAAACGTGCCTGCTACTAAGTATACTATATGTAGTTTAAAAATCATGAAAAAAATGAAAGTTCTGAAATTTATATTTGTCTTTACCTTTCAAGTGTCAACAGTCTTTCAGTTTTAGCTATATACACTTCTTGTCCATATAAACTTAAACTATGCCAAGTGTCACACTCTTACATGCGCCCAATATTCTTAAAAATGGATCCAAAGTTTCCATTTCACGTATATACACACATACATACACCCACCCCTTTTCCCATGGGGGTAGGCAGAAACCACAGAGCACCACCCGCTATGATCCTTACATACTCCTTTCACTTCGCTCACGTTCATACATCTGGTCATACACGCACGCCAGTTGCGAGTACCTTCTGCGCGCCTGACCTATCTGAAGAACATCACCAATAAGGTACGTCCTTCTAGGGCGTCCCCTCCCGGCGTTTCCGCTTACATCTGCCTTACAAATTCCTAAATACGTATTAAAATATTATTACAGTTTATGCTTCACTTAGTAACATACAGATTATAGATTCGATTCACTTCGTACGTGCTTTGGTTTCCCCGGTAAGTGGTATCCGCTCGTATCAGTAATAAATCGACAATAATCCTATTAAAACTATCGCACCCAGTAGCTTAATAAACTGCATTACCGGTATGAATACAGCGTGTTCACATTTTGCGCATAACTCACTGCTAAGCCGCGTTTATACAGATAGTTAATTGCTCCTAAATGCGAACACCCTTTGTAATTGGGGTGTGTGATTAAACGGTTACTGTATTAAAACTACGAGTGTTATCTAAAGTAGTGCTTAATAACTGTATTTATTTGGAGCGAGTAATTAGGACTACTTTGTCTTTTAATAAATAATTGTTCCTCTATAGATCAAAGGCTTTGAAGCTAAACAAAAACAGTTGCACGGGTTGATCGAAGGAACAAAGAAAGATTTCTTAGAGCACTGCTCTTGCACACGTTATGTTGGTGGTTTCTTAGATTCTTTACGTACGTGTCCTATGAAAAAAAGCTTAATAGGTACTAGAAATTTCTAATTATAGTGTTAGCAGGGAAGAAAGAAAAGCATTTATTTAGCACAGGTCAGGCACAAAAATTAAAAAAAGGAAAAATATAAACTCATCGTCATCATCCTCCTGCCCTTATCCCAGTTTATTTGGGGTCGGCGCAGCATGTTTTAATACAACTGTATTTGCCGTCATCTCAAGAGTTACCTCTTTTCTAGCCAGGAGACGACCGGAGATACGTCCTAGACCGGCTGTACATTGCACGAATTAACTCCACATACTTCCCAGGCACACCTTTCTCTTTCAAGGCCCACCACAACACTTCCCGGGGCATCCTATCATACGCTTTTCAGATCAATGAACACCATATGCAAGTTCTTGTGTGCGCGTCTGTACTTCTCACACACAATAAAAAAAATAAAAAATATGTGCCTCGCGGCTGCACCAAATACAATTACAATTTTATACTTGGACGTGCTTGACTTTATAACCCGCACTAGCACTAGAAAAGATGTCAAGATGACAAGTAATGAATTCCACTAGAAACGCTAAAATACAGCCAGCATCATCCACAGCCTCCCAATAAAGCAATTACAGCTCTCCTAGTCCTTGATTGCCACTCCAACCCCTTCTAAAAACATGAATCCTCCCACCTAATTTGTTTATCTGAACTGTAAATTGTGTAAGAAGAAAAATAACGCGGCATCGTGACAACAAAGAAATGTGTTTCATTAAACCTGCCGGTATTAACGCAGGAGGAATCGCTGTGGCTTCAAGACTTGTTGTAATGAGAAGGTGCAAGTCAGGAGCGGTAGCGGGGGCGAGAAGTTTGTTAAAAGTTACCTAAATTAGTACTGAAAGGCAGGCATGGATAAAAGGTGTCTGTTGTTCAATTTCAAGGCTGTAAATCTAGAGGGAAAATTCTTCGTATTTTTAAGAACGTTCACATTCTAATCTTAGTCTTAATTTATCAAAACTACGTCTAATTGACCTACAATTTTGACAAGTTTTTGACATTAATTGTTGCCGAGATGAGGTTCGGACTAGATTTGAAACGGGACTGGGCCTTCTATTAAAAACAAAAAAATGTTTTATTAAATTTGCTGCGTATCAAAGAAGGGAGGATCGCTTTAGCATTAACGCTTGTTAGAGTGTATGCAAGTTAGAGCCGAGAGCGGAGATTCTGTAAAGAATCGAAAAATTAATTTAGACGAGGAAGCGCATGCGAAATATTTCCAAAAAATATAGGCGGCAACAAAACCTGCTAAATACTTGTGAAGTCTAGATTTTGGCCTCTGTATATGTACGTCATAAAACCCTATAATAAAAGGTTATACATATTTATTAAACCTTTCTTTATGTTCAGTGGTATTTTATGTTGGTGTTGGTTCAGTAAAGCGTGTCACGTTTTCCAAGATAACAGCAGAGTTGGCAATTTTAAATAACCATGATATTGCAACTGAAAAGACTTATATAGCTTTGAGACGTTCGCCGTAGTAAAATTCTTTTTATAGCAACAGTACACCTTGACAGCAACATCGTGTGACTTAACAGCGTCTTAAACTGAGTAGCGTTTTAGGACTCGTCCGATAAAAACCGAACTAACGTGTAAGAGGTATAGAGTTTGACGGACAATGTACCTGTTGCTAATCCACCATGGTCCTCTCCAATTGATTGGCACAGCTCGCTATGCTTAATCCTGTGGATTGTGCTGTGCGGCTCACCTGGCTTTATGGGGGGCTTGGAACATAGATCCTACCAATATGGGATAGTGTGAGATATAATGAACTGTATATGCTACAATATTTGTGTGCTATCAGACACATGTAATTGGAACATCATGCACAAAAGTAGAAGTCTTGGTTTGGAATGCGCCCAAGTAGGAAGATTGTAATTATAGTAACTAGCACTTCGCCCGCGACTTCGTCCGCTTGGATTTCGTACTTTTTCGACATCGCCTGCACCCCCTTTAAATCATAAGCCTTTTGGAAATAATAATAGCTTATGGCACTCAGGAATAATATAGCTTTCTTATAGTGTTTTTTTTTTAAATTGGATCGTTAGTTCCGGAGATTACCCCCTACATACAAACTCACATACAAATTTTACCTCTTCATAATATTAGTATAGATCAATATAAGTGATTTAACGTGGGCACGCGCGTTAATTATAAAATCTGTTTGGGCTGTGAACTATGAACGATACAATCCGCAATATGTCAAATTCTCAGTACATCCAACCGCACTACACATTCAAACCATGACGCGGCTTTGTAATTTACGTTTATATTTTAATGTGTCATACTGCATACGGACAAACTCAATTCATTTGACATTAGAAATAATGTCATACACATTGTAACCAATGAGAATGCACTTCAATATGCGCTAGTGGCGCCATTAGTTCCATAATTTGCCATCCGGTAGAGTTATTGGATGAAATGACTGTTTAAAACAAATAACTAGTGGTTTTCATACTAAACTGGAATGGTTTTGCGGTTGTATGAAATTGGATTTGTTGAAAATTGGTTGTGTTGAGTGTCATTCGCGTTTAATTAAACTTTTTACGTTTATGTATTTATTTATGCTTTGATTTATTTGTATTTAATTTTCCAATCAAGAAAACATTCGACTTGATTACTATTGTCATCTGCAGTGAACATCGAGATTTTTTTACCGTAATGGTTTTGTTTTTTTAGTATGAATGTGGTGAGTTACACAAGAGTGGAGGAAGACCAAAGAAAAGATGGATGGATTGTGTGAAAGATGATATGGCTAGGTGACTTTTGAGCTGACAGCAAATAGAGATGTATGGAAGAAGAAGACATGGTGCGCCGCTCCCAAATAAATTGGCATAAGGCAAAAGCACGATGGTCCATTCCATTTCATATTGTCTGAAGAATATTTTACATACCATCTTATTTCTAACTTAACACCTTGAACGCCAAATGACCGAAAAGCAATACATTTTCTATTGTGTCTCTTTGTTTAGCAGTTAAGGTGTTTAGCTTATTCCTCTGGACGATACAGATGTCCAATACTTGTTACTACAGAAACTAGACTAGATTCAATCTACTTGAATCGTTTTATCGCCTCTACATAAGTAAAATTCCATATTAATAGCAGTCTATATAAATCTGTCTCAATCTGACTAAAAATCCTTTAAAGCAAACGGAGCAATATGAGGGTGTAATATGCTACATCCATATTTAGCTTTAGTTACATGTCAGTGTATTACAAGTCCCATGTAATGACGGGCGAGGAAACCGTCACGTTTGTACAAGGTAAAAGTTGAATAACCTGGCAACGCTTTTACATGTGGTGGTATCAAACTTAATATGGCGATATAAGAGAAAATGTATTTTCTAAACCATTGACCCCGTAATCAAAACAACAAAAAAATATTTTTTTTCATTCAAAACTTTAGCTCACTCTTTTTTCCCATGAGGCAGGAAAAACATCACATGCGGCGACCCTTACATATTCCTTCCGCTTCGTTTACGTTGATACATCTGGTCGTTTCATCATCGTTAAATATTGATACCTAAAACAACTATAAAATTTGACCAGCTTATTAAACCTTTAACATAGTTAAATCGCTATAAGCTCATGACTCGGAACACAGCAAAACCATTATCAAGGAAATAGTAAGAAAGCAATTAGTTAGCGACAACGTTGCAAATAACAGAGAATTTTCGACTAATAACATTGTAGCTTCGCTCACGTAAATATGGACAAAGTAAGTAACGCCCTGGTTTTATTTGTACTCATGGTAAATACTCGACAACTCCTCGTAAGTTTACCATTTACTATGTTGTGCTAGGGGGCGTCCATTAATTCTGTGAGGTGTTTTTCTTTTCATTTAAATAACTTTGTCTATACATCCGTTACTATTTTGCAAGTTATAAGTGTATTCGTAAGCTCTGTCATTATAATTAAATAAATGGTAAATTATATTTATTTGTATTTCTGTAAATTGGTATTTAAAAACTCTTTGACACGTCAAAAAGTAATACATTTTTCTAGACTAGGCCGTTGTTTCCCCATCTGACTACTCTGAGAAGGAACAAACTCAGAGGTCACAGTCTCTTAAAGTCCAGACATTGTCTTGGTCAGGTCATTAAAAGGGCCATGCAGATTAGTGTCTAAGATGATCTTTTGAGGAAAAAACCACACAGTTTTGAGTAGACCTGTGTTCGGTCAGTGCAAGCATTTGTCAGTCTTAAAAAGGAAAAGAAACGTTATTGATTTTGTATTCTCTAAATTCCGTTGTTGGTCTAGCAGTCGCAAGCGCTTCTGCTTAGCCTGAGGTTCTGTGTTCGATTTCCGGATCGGGAAAGGTGTTGTTGGAACATTTGAAATTTTTCAGTATCAGCCCGTAATCTGGATTTGTGCCCGGTTGATGGCAATTAGCTCTCCCTATTACATAGATCACAAACAAAACTGGCGAAATGAGTGTACTATAGGTACACCTGTCCCTTATCTTTCAGGGAACACAGTAATAATTGTATGTTACTTTTTATGGGGGTATGAGGAACAGGGTGTAAAGTTCCTTATCCACCATTAAAAATGGAGGATTCTCCGAGAAGACATGTGATGCATCTGGTGGGCTACCTGCCCGACGGTTTTTGTCGGGTTCTTGTGTTTATATATTTTCAATCGCTCGGATAATTTTAATATTGCGATGTAGGATACGTCAGATTTAGTTCGTACGGGGATTGATTAGCGATTTCATAATTGAAAAGAAAAGTTTCTGTGAGTTTTGAAATGACGCCCGGTTCACTTTTAATAAACATTGCTGGACCGGAGACCCCTCCCTCGACATTTTTAGCTCACGTAATTAATGGATTTCCCCTTAGTTCAGTGTTTACTTAGAAATGGTTGAAGTAATACGTTCAGTTGGTCTTGTATTTGAAGTAGTTGGCTGTGTTCTTGAAAATAGTGTTTATTTTATTGTCTTCTACAAAATAGTGCTCTTATTTTAAGGTACCAACTTTCTTAAACGAATTGGCTGAGTACAATTTAGGAAGCTCTTGTTCCAAGCTAGCAGGCTGTGTTCATACAATTTTGTATTTCTCTGTAACTTACTAGGAATTTACTGTAGACTGTGTAACTAACCATGGCATGTGATGCGAAGGAATGAGGACCATGTTGTGAGGAAAGTTTTGATTACGAATGTGCAGGGTTACAGGACTAGAGACCAGAGAAAAGATTGATGTTTTGTGTGAAAGATGATATGTCTAGAAAGGAGGTAACTTGTAAGAAAACGACGAATAGAGATGGTATGAATGTAGTTTGGAAGAAGAAAACATGCTGCCCTTATCCCAAATAAGTTGGGATAAGGGCAGGAGTATGATGATGAGTGTAACTAGCCATTGTGTGCTAGGTACTATCCTTTTTTATTGATAGACGAAGAGTAAGCGTAAATATACCTAACATAAACCTTGAAAAATGTGTGATTAATAGGAAGGTAGCCATTTTATGATAGTTACCTTCTTCTGGGCTTTGCTGGAAAAATAGACCATGCTATATTATGTGCATTTGACTACAAATAAGTACTTAGTTGGTCTAGCTGCCGCAAGCGCTGCTGCGGAATATGGGGTCCCGGGTTCGAATCCCAGGTTGAGCAAATTGTTATAAGAAACCTTACAACAATTCGGAATCCGGGATTTGAGTGTAGCAGCCCGAATTCAAGATTGTGCCCGATTGGCTCACCCCCTATTACATGAGGCTTAACCATAACTAGCAAAATGATAGTTTAGTATAGGCACATCTCTTTCTGATGATATTATTACTTTGTTGTAAGAGTTATATGTGAATGCTGTTACTGTTCTCCATATTTTACTAATACAATATGTTATTACACCATAATCTCCGGAGTTAAGTCGTAAATCTTAGTTTAAACTCGTAAAATAATATAATTATTTACTCTGCAGCCCGACTTTGTGTTTAATAACGCCAGTAACGGTACTATGTAGTATCATTACCATTAGCGGGACGTCTCTTCTTCTATACACAGGATTTTTGATTTACAGCCACGAAATAAGCGTTGTCGTATCGACGTAGCTGCGGTTTATAATTTTTCAGAAGGGTGATATTTGATTCATTCTGCTGTCCTCTTCGTCACATCTATACAAATAAATAAGTCTTTTTACCAAATGTGTATAAAAGTATAATACGGTAGTTATACTACTAACTATCAACTGCGACATTATTACAAATCTGTCTGTTTTTGACTAGAATTTCACTGGCAGATAGATAGCTGGCGTTATAAGGAGTAACTTTCATTTTATAAAAATAATTGGAGTTCCACGCAAAAAAATGAACATGAATTTCCACTCGGATGGAGTTTGTGGTAGGACTTGTACATTCAGGTGTTACCTGAAGATAGTGAAAAGGGCCTTAAAATAATTAATCGTACAGGTTTGAAGAATCTCTAATATGCATTATATCTAGGATCCGTCAGTTTCGTACATATTTCGCGGTAGAGATGCTGCCACAGTATTAGGATAAGCATTTTAAGCCTCCTTTTCATTTATATTAAAATCCAAGTATAAAAATGACTCCAGTGAATCCTATAAATCTCGATAGGATACAATTTCTACGAACGCTCTTTTCACAGCCCCTAACATTCGCAGCAGAAATTCCTAACAACGTTCATCGTTATCACATGCCTGTAGGCAAGTATGGTTGGGGGGGGGATGTTGAGGGGGGCTGCAGACACTCACCTGACGATACCTGTTTAATGATGAGGTGGCTGCTCTTCACAAATACATTTTAATAGCATTAAGGTAAAAGAAAAGTTGGGAGACACAAAGACTGGAATGTAAGATGGTGCTAAGAAATTGAGTGTGAGGTCGGTGACAGTGCAACTGTGTGTGTGTGTATTGTGTCTGTGGAGTGGTTAGCGTGTTACGTCATTAGATTTTAACAGGATACAAAATTTGAAAGGGTTCAAGGGTTTTTAATGTTTGCTAGTGATCGCTCAGTGGTCGAAAATCTGCCGTTTTGGCACACAATCTCAATACTAGCTGAACCAGCAAACGTTGTTTTGCCATATAAAATGTTTGGGGTGGACCACCCTTAACATTTAGGGGGATGAAAAATAGATGTTGACCTATTCGCAAACCTAACCGATATGCACACAAAATTTCACGAAAGTCGGTCTAGCCATTTCGGAGGAGTTTAATCACAACCACCGTGACATCAGAATTTTAAATATTAGACTTTGTGTATTTTTATATATTAGACTAAGTGCGTGTTTCAACCTGTTGCCAATAAATGTTTTTCTTTCTTTGTTTTTCTTAAACTGAATGTCGTTGTTTTAGTTACTTAAAAGAATGGTAAGATACTCGTGGTTCGGCGGTAAATGTGTGCTAATCGGGGATTTTGTGAACAAACGTGGGATTTTTAATCAGAATAGGTGCCAATATGTGCGTGACCCGCTCAGACCTATCACTAACGTCTGTGATGCCTGCCACGGGGAAACAACCTGAATAGATGTAGTAGTCAAACTTACGACTATAACCGTGCATTTTAATAATGAAAAGAGACAAAAGAGTCCCAATTTAATATAAAGATCGAAGAAGTCTTCACACTTTGTATTGTTTTTTTTATTTAAAACTTTGCCCCTCACTAGGAATTTCTCCTGTATCGTGGGTGCGTTTACGAAAATTTAAACTCACATGCAAAAACAAACAGACCCGGAACAACTATGGCTATAGGCCATGCAAACATTTGTTCCCTGCGGCAATCGAACCCGCGACACACAACGCAGCAGCCAATCACTCAGCCACAGCACCAATCGTGTCAAAGTAAAGTGACTTCTAAGCCCGAACGCGATAGTACACATCCAATTAGATCGTTACACTCGATAGTACCTCTAGGTATAATAAAGATTTATCGTTTACAAGCTATTACAGCGACCCATTAACGCGAGCACACGTAAGTATGAAATATAGCCGATCGATAAAGACGACATGGACGGTAGTTCGACATTTTACCGTGTAGTGTAATTTATTTCTTTCCTAAATCTTATCTACAACTATCATTACAGATCTGCGATCCAATGCGATAGAGTGGCCTTACGTGCAATATCCTTAATCTACATCATAAAAAAAGTCCTGGCTTCGATTCCCGGGTCAGACAGTGTAAATGGGTTTTTCCATATGAAATTTCTCAGTAGCAGCCCGAGAATGTGTGCCCGGTTACATATTATAACATTGTACTTAAAAAAACATTACTGACGAAATTTGGGTGTAAATCTATTTGGAAGTACACCTCTGCCTAACCTTTCAGGGAAACACAGGCGTGATGTTGTGTTATTTTGTACTTACGATTTGTTTTATTCTTTGTTTCAGGTAAGTTTCTATTTTCATCTTTACATACATCATGTCTGACGTGCAAGGGTCTTCACCGTACGTAAGTGAATACATTTGATTAATAATTAATCTTACTTAATATTAGACCTAAATCTTAAATTTACTATGGTTATGGTATCTGACAAGAGATTAAAGAAATCAAGATAGGAAGGTCGAATCCCCCAATGTGAAACAATCAATTGCGTACGACACAAATCGATACACACTAGTCCACTTATTAATGAACGCAGAGTAAAGCATGTGTTATGCAAATGCAGCTCCTGCTTGTAACACCTTAACTGCCAAACAACGAGACACAATAGAAAATGTATTGTTTGTTAAATTCTCGTTTATAATTCAGGGGTTCATGCCCAAAAGTGTAGATTATCTATGTCCTAATAAAATCTATTTAAATACAATGTCCAAAAGTGTAGAGATCCAGTTACATTCCAACGGATACTTTTGATATAAAACATAAGTATATCCAACAAATTGCTACAAGTTTTAATATGAAATATGTTGAGCTTATAAATCAAGGAGTCCCGCGAAGTATGTTGAGAGCGAACTAATAAAACGCAAAAGTTTTCGCATCGTGCGAGTTGCGTGTGAGTGTGTGAGAGAAACTCGTACCAGACAGACGTTTGTGCGTACGTACTGGTGGTTCGTGGAGAAAACCTTATTGTTGCTTATTTTATCTTATTCTCTGCCTTGTTGGTGAGTCAGGTCCTGGATTCCATTCCCGGGCAATCGGGCAGTGTGTTATTGGGGTTTTCCATCTGCAAATTCTCAGTAGCAGCCCGAAGTCTGGATTTGTGCCCGGTTGATGGCAATAGGCTCGCTCTGTATAACATAAGACTTGAACACAACCGACGAAATGTGGGTGTACATCTCAGCCCTTCGAGGAATAGAGGCCTGAAATTCTGTTACGAAAGTAGGTAGTAACTACTTGTTTTGCGTTTAAAATTATGCTTCGCTATTCGTGTTCTTGACTGGTGACCGCTGTGGTCCTGCAATGAACATCGGTTCTACAGTTTTCATAGTAGGCTCTCTACCACTTCAGCTTACTTATGCTATAATATGTCGATCTCTTGGATTGATCTGTCTTATCGCTTTATCCCGGAACCGAATCCTTGCGTTCACTATTTAACACATTGAACGCCAAATGACCAAATGTGTCTCGTTGTTTGGAAGTTAAGATGATACTACCCGAAACCCGAACGATAACATAATCTATATCCACCGCGCAATGACCTCGCCACTATAGTTATTCTCACAGACACAAAATACATAAAAACCCACAATCAACAGCTTGTTCCCCAACCATGGCTCCCGTGTGTCCCATCCGCCGGTTACTCACAGGGTGTTTAATTTTAAATACCCGCCGCGCCGCGCCTCGCGATATTTTAATTACAAGCTACCGATAAATTATATGGGCGTGCCCCCCGTCCAAATGGATAGGAACACTTTAATTTTGTTAGTATAATGTTGCTTAAGTAAATAACAAGTCTTAAATTAGACCTTATAGGGTACACGGTCATGGCAAACTGTTACGACTAATCAACTGAGGACCTCGTGGCTTAATAATAATAGCCGAGCGTGTTGATGGAAGGTTCAGCTACGCCTTGCGCGGTCCGTGAATGGGTAAATGTCCATTACATATCTAGACCCTCCGTGCCTCGGAAAGCACGGAAGCCATTGGTCCTGGCTGTCATTTATAGTTCTATAGCAGTCGTTACGGGTAGTACAACAAACAAGTATTACCAAGGGTATCGTATAACCTAGTAATTGGGTTATGGCGGTTAGTTATGCAGTCACTTAATTTTAAGTCTTGGCATGCAGCTGCATCCGGTTAGAGTGGACGCCGACCCCAACATAGTTGGAAAAAGGTTAGGCAG
The DNA here is from genome assembly GCA_905147745.2 of Phlogophora meticulosa. Classification (NCBI taxonomy): domain Eukaryota; kingdom Metazoa; phylum Arthropoda; class Insecta; order Lepidoptera; family Noctuidae; genus Phlogophora; species Phlogophora meticulosa. The sequence continues at coordinate 2,220,940 of LR990543.1, read as the reverse complement.
ATGTACTCGTATCTACAGTTACAATCGGTCAAATTATAGACACATCAGCACACGGTACAATGTTAGTCTGCAACGAAACGCATCTGCGAAACCTCCCATCTATCTACGAGTATCTATCGGGATTCCGTTTCGACCAAGCAGACCATTGTGTGTGAGCCATGGCGGCCTTTATTCTAGCCAGACCACTTCCCTCCAGATTACGTAAAGCTTCCAAAGCTGCTCAGGGCCTCTGCTAGGGACGGTGATCGGATGCAGCGGAGTACTTGTATATGACATGGTGGCACTACCAACTGACCTCCAAGACTGGTTGTCTGACTTACGGGCTTTTCGGTAACGACTGGCAAGGATCTACAAATGATAGCCGGGACGCGCGTCCTGAAGAAGAGCCCACAGTAGGTACCTACTTATGTATAAAAAACCGTCATTACAGAGTTCCTTATAGATAACGGGAGCTTGTTAAAACTTGCCTGTTCGAAGTTTATTTCTGATTGGAGATACGAAGTTGGAATAATTTACCTGTTCATCTATCTATTGGTTCGAGACCAAGTGTATCTTAGCAGGCAAATTGGAAGAATACGTTGGGTATCGACGGCGATTTAAATTTGTAATTGGTTTGTGGAGTTTGAATTGGTGGGTTCTGATTACTTGGTAAGTTTTCGGTTGTATGTAGATGATGATATTTGGGTATTGGCTATCTTAAGCTGGTTAATATTTAAATGAGTAGTTAGGTTTTAGGTGTTAAGTATTCAATAATGATTTTATTTAGTTAAACCTATCTTATTTTTGTTATCTTTACCCAAATGTTGGCTGGTAGAGAATGCCTTGTGGCATTAAGTTTCCCTCTACTGTAAATATATATAATGAAATGATTAGCAACAATATTTTTTCTACTTGTACAAAACGACAAACAAATTGGCACACACGTGCCAATCTATTTGTTGAACCGGAATAATACAGGTACTTATTTCAGTTCAAAACATACTTTTCACAGGAACTCTGAACACGGAAAAATGAAAATATCACAAATATAATTCTTATTATAAATAGGTATGTTTAAATGTGTCACTTCAAAAAATTCCAGACCCATTCTACCCACACAAGACAATGAATCAAAACTTTCTGGGAATCCGAGAGGATGTAGCTATTCCATCTTGTATTTCTAAAAAGCATTTTAAAACAATTGCTTCCATAAATACCATCGGGGTCCGGTGCGGCTTGTCAATTTTGACAGCTGTCAAGTGTCAAATTTGACGTGTGTCATGCGATGGCGTCGGATGCTGTTATGCGAAACTAGCTAATTATAGCTAGGTTTAGTTGCTGTGTGGTTTAGTTACGACAGTGTTTAAATATTTTGAATGGTTTCTGATGTTCTTATGTAACACACGGTTTTGAGGTAGCATTATAAGTAGAAAACTGGAAAAATGAAAAATAGAGAAAAGCGACCGAATTAGGCATGAGCTCGATTTCGATTATTTGGACAAAAATAATATTGCATTTAATTCCTTTGAAAGAACACGAGTTCTCGTCGGATTTAAAACTCTAATTTTACCGTAATGCAGTACCGTAATCCTCACTTCTGCGAAAACCTCATCTGAAAACGAACATAATGTTTCGCCTTTTATCTTAAGTAATTTGCAAAAGAAAAAAACAATTGGATTCATCGCAGGGCTTTTAAGAACAGCATCTCATTTTCCGCATGATATGCCATAAAAGGTGAATGAAATCGGTCATTATGGTGAAAGAGACTTTTTGTACCTTATATTTTATAAAGAATTTAAAACCCCTTTTAGAAGCTTTCCCAAACCAATCATTGCAGTAATGAAGACCATAATATTGAAGGCAGATTTATTACCCAGAAACTCAAACTGTACGCTGCTACCGAGAATTTTCAAATGGGAACGTTAATAACACTACCCAAACAGTAATCGAACTTAAACATAATATCACGCCTGTATGAATGAAGGGTTACGCAGAATTATACCTATAGTACACCCACATTTTGCTATTTAGGTTTAAGTGTCATGTAATAGGGGCGAGCCAATTGTCATCAACCGGGCAAGGATCGAACATGTGGCGGCTTAACACACTATGGGCCTGCGCATATAGATCGAAGCGTGTTTTAGAATAGACCTGTGTGATTCTTTCAATATGTCCTTTTGTCAACCTGAATAGTAGACCTCTCCAGCAGACCTTAGCTTGGATGGCTTAAATTAGTCGCAGTTCTAACCAGTAGACTAAGAGAAGCTGTCAACAGACAATAAATTCTAATGGCTTAGTGTTTAGATTTTTATTTCTATGACCATTTCTTCGATTGTGAAGATGATGATTGATGCGGAGGAATGAGGATCATGGAGGAGGAGAATTTCGTCTATGAATGTGGAAGGTTACAACAGTAGAGGAAGGCCAAAGAAACGATAGATTGTGTGAAACATGAAATGACTTAGATACTAGGTGACTGTTAAAATTACTATGGAAGAAGAAGATTTACTGCACTGACCCCAAATAATTTTGCATAAGGGCAGGGGAATGATCATCATAGTCTACTGCTGAACATAGCCCTCTCCTAATGAGCGCCATAGCGCCCTGTCTTCAGCTTGCCGCATCCAGCATCTGCCTGCAGTCTTTCGCAGATCGTCTTCCCACCTGGTCAGAGGATGATAATGAACATTTAATAACATAACACTACGCCTGTATTCGCCAAAGGCAGAGGTGTTCCTATAGTAGACCCTCATTTCCCCAGTTGTGTTTAAGTCCCATGTCTAATGACCATCGACATTCCTGATGAAATATCGCACAGAAATCCAAAAAAGAAATACATCTCACAGAAACTCAACCGTTGGAAAACACTTTCATTAAAGAAAAACATAGTAACATCTCCATTTCTCATATCGGTTCTATTTTTAACCACCCTTTACGGACCAGTATGTTACAGCGCTAATAACTGTGAAATTGATAGTCTTTGATCTTACATTTTTTATTTACGTAGGCAGAGACTTTGGAAAATGGATTCCATGCCTTATATTATGAAGATAGGGGGATAAAAGTAACTGGATAAGTACATGATTCTGCGTTTTATCTTCGTGTCTCAGATTTATGGAACATATAAGGAAAATCTCGGAAATGGTTTTGTTGAAGTGCTTTTTCGCTTAAACTTCAGACAGTCTTTTTTATCAACCGTTTCTTAAGACCCTATTTTCTATAATCTGTCGTCAACAAATCTCTCAAACGAATTGCTGTGGTTAGTACCATAAAGTCGAAGACATATGACCGACTATTGGCAGACCCAGATGATATCCAAGTCCTCATGTGCAGCAGTAGAGCCTACAACCACTACACCAACGACGCAGCAGCTGCTGTCCCACCAGTGGAAATATAACCGGCTGATTATACTTATGCTTGTTATAATATATCCTATCAATAGACGCGTGCCATCCTAAACCAGATCAAACATGAGATCAGACAACAGGTTTACTGATTGGAGGACTTGATTAGGATTTCAGAAATAATTACATTATAGGTAACACGACGCGCTACGTGTGTTGGTACGTTGTTTATTGGTTAATTAAGTGTAGATTACCGTTAATTAAGACTAATTAGTAGCTGGGAATTTGAACGTTTCTCGGAAATGCGAAAGATGAGACGTCTGGCTCAGTTCACTCCGCGATGATCAGTACGATATTTTACGGTAAATAAATAAACCTGTAAGGTATCGTTGAATCCCGCATTTCTTAGCACAATAATGCGCATTTTCACTAACAATACGCGACACCTTAAATTAGTAGTTAAGTAAAAAGGCACTTGAGTTTTTGAGGCAAAACGTTTAGGTGTCGCCTTGTGTGGCTTAAAGGGCTTCCATAAAATAATTCAGACAGCTTTAAGAACCTTAAACTTTAAGAGCTTTAAGAAAAATTAAACAGGTGTAAAATGGTATGAGACCTTCCAAGTCATAGTGGACAAACCTATTGCCTGCCTCCAGTCTAACCAAATTACTTAGCCCCACTACAATGTACTGAATAATGCAACAGCAACGCTAAATGTTATTCGCTCGTCCTAAATCAAATGGAGCATCTATAAATCATACTGCTCTCCCATAATATTTCAATAGCTGTGCCGTTATAAATTCATATGGCCAAACTAAATAAACATTCAGATCTCAATGCGGAGTTATTGCTTCCTTCCTTGTGGAAAATAACTCAGTTTGTAGTTTAAACAGATGTATGAAATGTATTATTATGTTACTTCATAATAACCAGTCTTTCTCCACTCAGTGCTGGGTAAAGTCTCTTTCTTTTTTATCCACGATTCCATGGTCTGTGGAAGTCTTTTCCAAGTCTGATTTGGATGCAGGTAGAAGTGACCTTACTTGGTAGAAGGCATGTTGACGGCCAAACAGCTGGCAGATATCAATCCAATTAAGGTTTAACTGTTTTACTTGGACCTTATAGCTCCAAATCAGTTACAGCAGGCCTGTGTTCAGCATTAGCCCATAAACTATTCTGTTTGGTCATGTTCGAGTCTCATCCAAGTCTTACCCTGGTCGATAGTAGTAATCCACTTTCATCTTGCTGTCGCTAGCCAGTAACTGCTTGCTACTTGCCTACGAACTCAGTTAAGGCTAAAGCTAAACGTGATTGTTTCGAGATAAAGGCCATACTGACATCCAAGTCTCTCCCTGGTCCTTTGTAGATGATCCGCCTCCATAAAGCTGCTTACCAGTCTTGGTTCATGTGATTTTTTCGAGAAAAAGATCTGTGCCAATCTCCGGTCCATTAATTTCCCTGTACAAATAAACACGTAGAATCGTGGCCCTGTTGATACTTAGACAGGGAAATTAGTCAGTTTGTAACAAGCCCACAGCTGGGCCGCCTTACGGTTCCTTTCTGTGAAAGGAATCGGTCGAAAGGGTCGGAATTCACCTGGAGAATACGTGCCGTCGTTGGTGGATGTCACAAGTCGATTTTTTGGTTCAAGGACATACAGGTTTCCTCAAGATGCTTTCCTTCACCGCTTTTGAGAGTAGTGGTAATGAAATACATCACCTTTGTGCCACCACTGCTCTCATTCATACCAATTGAAAATCACACAAACCATTTCTTCACAGTACAGTACCCTGTCCACTTGAATGTATTCGGTACCAGTCCTGCAATCGATACGTCCTAGCCGTTTATTTTGTCAGACATCTGCCACAGAATAGTAGCAGAAGGTAGACTGATCGGCTCCATACAACGAGTGATAATGCATGCACACATAGACATGGTTCACGTCCAGCACATAGTCACTCGCCGGTAGTGTCCATCCAGCCATTGTCGTATTTTCAACTTAAAGAGATTTCTTATAATACAAAAGAATTCAAACTAAAATGTTCGGACTTCATTATAAGTGTCCGGCTTGTAACTATAACTTTTTGAATTTAGACATGATAACGGCTGGCATTTACATCGTCGGTTTTAGAAAATCAAATGAAGTAACGAATTTTGAAGAAAAAAAAACAGAATTTAATAGTAAAATGTGGACTCTGCAAGTGACCGGCTTAATGTAATAAGATATGACATTTCAAATTTCGAAATGGTTACGGTTGGCATTTGTTTGTGTGCGTGTACCTGTATTCGCTCGCTGCATGGAGTTGACCTTCTGTGTTATCTATTCAATGGCATTTTGTACCCAGTGGTTTATTTTGTCAGGCACCTGCCCTGCTTGTCGGGACTGCTACAAGCGGAATATTTACGACGAAGTCTCGCAACTGAATTGATCTAGTGATAAAGTGCTGAGATAAAAGTGTCGTTGTAGAGGTTTCAGTTTGGTTGTTTTGAAACTTTGTGTCAATGAATTATGTAGCATACATTTGTTTGTAGCAAATTATCATAGTGTTTGAATATGGATGGTACAATAGATATTTTAATACTGCTCAGGATACTGTTCATATGACAAAAGATCGTGGAATTGAACTCAATTGCTGTACAATGTTTTTTCTCATATTCTAAGCGCACTCTTCTGTGAGTATTAAGGAGGAACATCTATTCCATATTCAAATAGACATTTCTAAATGATGATGTTTCCACTTCAACAATTATTCAACTTTATTGATGTGTGAATTGAGTTGATATCACTATGACTAGTTCTACAAAACTATCCTGAATTCCATTCTAAGTGCGCCGCGGTAACTAGAACTACGAACTTGACTTGAACAATATACTTAAAAAAAATACTAGCTTGTCCCAGGACAAAGGTCTCTTCTCATACATAGAAAGCACCACGCTGCTTAAGGCGGGTTGTCGATTTCAAATTCAGCTTCCCTTACGAGTTTTAGTATCGCGAGTAAATAGATATTTGGTAGGTATGGCTCAATTGCCAAATATGAATTTACCCCAGCTTGGTACTAAAATTTAAAAGAAATCGACTGCATCTCTATATGTGTCATGTATGTATGTGTGTATGTATCGTATATGTGACTTAAAATGTTTGTAAACGCACCCACGACACAGGAGAAATCTCTAGTGTGGGGCAAGGTTTTTAATAAAAACTAAAAGAAAAAGAAAAGATCTTTCAATATCTCAAAGCCAATTTAATATTAAATTGTCATGACAATTATAATCAAATCCTCAGTCACTGTTTTTTTTTTAGTTAAATGTTGATTGCTGTTTGAATGATCGCGTCATTTGTTTGCCAAATGTTTTTCACGGGTTTTGGTTTTCAATATTTGGTTCGGTTGTGAATTGATTGATGAATGAGGCGTGAACTAAGAAGTCTATGTCCAACCGCGGACTGCAAGCATGACGGATTTAGCAATCATGATCTACTTCGTGAAGAAAACATCAACCCTGCAACCTAAGTAACCCTGTTGATCAGTACTCGATCCTTCTGCAACAAAAAAGGCCTTTGCCCGATGGGACAATGACAAGCTAATTTAACTGTCGTCAAAATTCTATTCACCGCAGTAAAATCACGAACAGTAAATACGAATTTTCATTAGCAAAATAAAATAAATTACGTTACAAAATAATAAAATGGCGCTGCCGAACGCAACGCTCGTCTTGGGAGCGCTAAAATCACGCTTAATCATGCCACAGAGTACAATAAGGCGATGACAGATTACCGCGTAACAATGTTATAGCGAGAGTTTTTATTTTATCTATCACAGGTGGCGAAATTGCGACTGTTTGAATAAATGTAACAAGTTTAGAATGTGACAATAGAATAGCATATGGTACTTTTTATTGTACACCACAACAACTTTTTTTATCTTATTAGACTGACATGTTGGGTTCTCTCACCGACAATTTAAGGATGGATTGATATGACCGTTTTGTTCTACAATTAAAAATAATACCTTTACACGAGCAATTCTTGTATGTATTTATATAATCTGAATCTTGGAAACGGCTCCAACGATTATCATGAAATTTAGTATGCAGGGGGTTTTGGGAGCGATAAATCGATCTAGCTAGGTTTCATTTTTAGAAAACGTCGTTTTATCCGAGCAAATCTCGGTTATCCAGGTACTCTTCTTAAATCTAAGAGAAGTGGAAGATGTATGTTATAGCTAGATGTACTTAAACATAACTGGCGAAATGTACGTTTACTAATACACCTCTGTCTAACCCTTCGGGGACTACTGCCGTGATGTTATGTTGTTTTTTCTGGAACTTGATAATTTGAAAAAGAATTAAATTGAATAAACATTCGCCAAGCATGGTAAACTAATTAGTCACTTCAAAGATCATTTGCTGCTAGCCGTTTCGCACATTGCATGCTTGTAAAGCCTCGCGCAGGATGTTGCGTCCCGCTCGTTGACATTTTCTCGCAGTGGCGTTGGTCGATGTTGACACCAAACGGAAGCTTGTTGGACTGATATTGACATACTGTGACATCCTTTGCAAATGGTACGTTCCACCACATATTAGTGGTAAAAATTGCATTGCGAAAACGTTCGGCATGAAAATGAGGGCTCCTGGCTAAAATATATCAGCCCAGCACGGATCGGTCGAAGGTTGAGCTGCTCTTCCCTAGCTCGACCCCTACGTGCATCGGAAAGCATATAAAGTTAGTTCCGTCTGTTATTTTGGCAGTCGTTACGGGTAGAGTACCAGTCTTACCCCTTGGTAACTGGATTGTGGAGCTCGGGCTGACAGTCGCTCCATGTAAAATACTGGTATTCAGCTGCATCCGACCAGAAGGAAGCCGATCCCAATATAGTTCGGAAAAGGCTAGACAGTGTACCCACAAACAAAACCGAATGTTTGTAAGTGAAACTTGGAGGACCTATAGGTACTGATGTCGGTTAATGGATCTGACATCGCCAAACCCTGAGCAACCCATGGTGATTAATGCTATATAGATTATTTTTTTAAATTATTAGGGGTCATTGCTGTGCAGTGTGGCATATTTAAAAGTTTTTTTTTTAATACATAATAAATAATCCATTTTTTTCTCTCACGTGACTGCATGACGCCCTATTATTGGTTGAATGATTCCACCAATATTATAGCGTGTTTCACATTTCAAATGACTTAACAAGGAAGTAAACAAACAACGATGCTGTGTGATTGACAGCTGGTTTATTACCTTGTCAAGTATCGTGCCCCGCGTGATCCTTGGGTGCTGTTTAACGCCTTAATTTAGTAGTTTTAATTTGTTTCTGATGTTCAATCAGATTTCTAACAAAGTATGTATTGCTTTATTATAATATACGGATAAAAACTGTAAATAAAATATTTCAAGGCAGTAGAACCACCACCTACCACTACAATATAAAAATGGTTTCCCCTTTGTTGAAACCACAGAACACAAACCACGGCAGTGTTACAATAAAACATATTTACAACAGCCTATCAGACATTCAGTGTCGACCTAGTTTTAAAATAAACAGTATAATGTACTCGTTGCCTTATTATGGAAATAGCAACGGAGAGCGAGGCGGATCGAAACTAACAGTTTTGTCTTTAAGTCTAGTCGGGTAAGCATAGTAAATGAATCATTAGTTGATCTTAGAAATCACTGACATCGGTGAAGCAAAACATCGTGATGAATTCTTAATTTTATGTTTAACTAGCTTCTGCGTTCGACTTCGTCCGCGTTAATGTCTGTTGTCACGGATGCAGTATCCTATACCTTCCTTAGGGACTCAAACTATCTGCATACCAAATTTCACGTAAATCGGTTTAGCGGATTAAGCGTGAAAAGAGACGCAACAGACAGACAGACATAGTTTGTATGGATATTGCATGATTTTTTTAGTAGGGATAAAAGTATTAAATCGCCAAGCCGCCTTGAGCAAGTGTGGTGATTTATGCTTGTGTTTCCTTTGTATGAGAAGAGGTCTTTGCCCTGCTGTGGGACAGTAACAGGCTGATATTATTATCTACGTATCAAAAAAATCATAAATGTTTGATACTATTGCCTTACCAATCATTTTATAGAATTCACCTACTAAACTACGCATAATTTTAGCACCGTTTTGTGGTTTTTCCAATTATTTATGTGGTAGCCGATAATGATGTTTGGTTAAAATTAAATTAATATTTTGATAAACCGAACTACCGTTAATGATTAATTACGTGCCTTTGTTATTTACATATTTGTTTATTATGAGAGCGTTAGTTTTTATAATTACTTAATGTTGGTTCATATGACGATGGCATAGTATAAAGAGGGGAAGTAGGTTATCTCCGGCCCAATCCGCGATATAATTGCCTACTGTCTTAGGGTTGTCACTTTTAGCTAAATTTTAATTCAGTACCTACCTATAAATTGGCAAGGGTCGGGAAGTTGTATTTTACTTTTATTATCTGGGTACAGGGTTTGTCAGGCGTTACTAATGAATTGGTGACAGTACTATTGTACTGTTACAAATTCATTAGTTTAAAACCCGGCCCTTGCCAAAGATAACACATCTCTTATTAGTCAATAAAGTTCAACAATGGTTTTCCTATCAAATATAGAAATGTATTCTAGATACAGAGCAGCATTATTTATAATAAAAAAAGATAAAATAAACCGAGCGGCGTAAAATAAGCCGTGACGCGCGAAACTCGTGCAGTGTTAGCCCTGACTGGCACAACTCGAAATGAGTCGAGATTTTGTAAAGTGTGCGTGCGGGGCGACGCATAGATACTACGGCGCACACATACAAGCCGCGCGCAGTGCGTTTGTATGAAGATAACTTACTTGTTCGCTCTTTATACTATGACGATGGTCTTAAGCATTAGGTACATCTCAGCACTTAGTACTCAGTCTGCCTCCTCTCTCTTTGTGTTTGAGTTACCTACCTACCTACTTATCTTCTTGGATCTATTTAAATTAATCTACTGTTTTATTTGTTACAGGTACGTACCAGGTTCTATTTATAACAACAACAAGTTCTTAGCGTAAGCCCCCTGGGATATATATAGGTTACACGCGTTTCTGAATTTCTTTTTATATTCTTTATCCTCCTTTTTATCCTCAAAGTAGCTGATTAAAATATTTATATTTGTATTTTAGTTGCTCCCATGGTGAAAGTCGTGAGCACTTCAAGTCAGCTCAACAACTAACATAGTTCACACGATGTTATTTAAACCACTTGTTACATTGTTTCCTCAATTTCCGTACGCCTAAACTCGACATGCAATCTTTTCCGATTCAAAATCAGTACCAGTCATGTCTGATTGTTTTTTAATCAGGAAATCGCGTGCGTGAATGATGCAACGCACCGACGCGTCCATACGCATGAGCGGTCGCGGCGAAAGTGAGCCGATTCTGTAATATATGTATGTGTCATGAACTAGCGGAGGGTATTTCCGGTGTTCAATGTCGAGTAATTCGAGAATTGTTCGAACATGTTCAGTCGAATCAAGTTTTGTACACGGAGTCTAGGATTTCCTGTTCCGCTCTCGAGTTTTCTGCTTATTTATTGAATAGACTTTGTTGAACTTTGACTTTGACTTAGTTTACAGCATCTAATCAGGAACCGTCCTTTTATCTTTCATAACAATTATTTACAATCTGACTGCCTCATTGGTCTCTGAGTAGCCGCAAGCACTACTACTTAGCATGAAATGTTGGGCTTTTTTTCAGTAGCAGCCCGGAGTCTGAATAGTTGCCCGGTTGTTGGCAATAGGTTCGCCCTCTTTTACAGGGGAAATAAACACAACTGGCGAAATGTGGGTACCCCTGACTTACCCTTCGGGGACAACAGGCTTGGGATTGTTATATTGTACAATCTTGAGAGCCATATATAAAACAGATTGGTAAATTGTACAATGTTTTACTGCCCACTTCAACAGACAGTACATCTTCTTACAATTATCTTATTAACAGCACCCACGGGAACATCTTATTTCTCAGCGAACAACGCAGCTGCAATAAGCCGGTTATTTCCAGCTTACTTCAGCGAAATAAGTTATTTCTAGATTTTCCACGATCTAGTTACTGTGACCTTCAAACATTCCCGCTGCACGTGGCGCGTGATTAATCTCGGTAAGGCTTGGAGTTTCCTTCGAGTGAAGGTAAAGCGTACTTTCTAACTATTTTATGTTTTTCTTAGAATATTGCTTTTGATATGTTTCCTGTACTGTTTGTTGGTCTAGTGCTTCATAGCCTAGTTGGCGGTTGACCTTGGTTGTCCTGACCGACATTTTGTTTGGTCTTGTAGTTTTTCAAAATTGAAAGGCTTTCCTTTGTTCCTGATACTTTTTTATTTATCATTTGTAGCAGAAAATGATTTTATATTTTCGTTCCTTTGGCTTTTTGAGGCAACAGTTTTTACTACTGCGAAATAATAGCTGTTTTTATATAAAAAGATCTGACAAAGTTAAGGCCTATGTATTACCGTGACTACAAAATAATAGATTTAAGCTGGTACGGTTGCGTATGAACGGTTTGTGGATCGGGTTTCCAATTACTGAATACAGATTTGGTATTTCGTGATTCTAACGCAAACATTCTGCTTATTTCAATTTAAATCGTCACTACCAGTGTAAACGAACCTCAGAAATTGTTTCCGAACGGAAATTATAAGAACGTATCTAGAACACTTCACATAAAATGCGCACATTTGGGTACTAATTAAGGAAATCGAAAACCATGCATGTGCGGGTCAGTCTAACAACTCTATACAATTCCAGCAAACCTTTAAATTCTTGACAACTTGAGACAGATGACGATCTGCGACCCAAGTGGGTAACCCGGCAAACTTGATATAAACGCACAATGAAGCTGTTAAGCGCATCATGTGACGGCGCGGTTGGCGCAGTGGCTGATTGTTCGGCTGCTTCGCTGCGTGTCGTGACTACGATGCCCGCATTTGTATGGCCTACAGGTAGTTATTCCGGGTCTGGCTGTTTGTGCATGTGTGTTTAAATGTTTGAAAATGCACCCACAATACGGAAGAAATTCCTAGTGTGGGGCAACGTCAAAAAAAAAGAAAGAATGAGTACAAAACTTTAGTGTTGACTTTAAGTTCATGCTTATTCGGAAACTGCGAAGACTATCGAAGCGCACACCTTCTCTGGTATAACTGAAAATATCTGACCTCGATCTATTTCTGATCCCCAAATACATTAGGAGATAAACCGTGTACCTTCCAAGCTCTTAAATAAACAACCCTTACATTAACTCAATCTCATTACATCCTAAAAAGAGTTCTCCGCCGATACGATCGATGGCAACAAGTCACATTTGAGGACCGTGCGAGCGAGATACCATGTTTGCCGTTCATGAACGGATTCGCTCCACAGCTTATTAAATGGAGGGTAGATTTCAATCGTCGGTAGCCAAACATTGCGATCGTGACGGGCTTAGGGATGGCAGCCCTATTTGATTTGGGTTTAAATATGCTGTAGAGATTTTTCATGGAGGTCCTATATATGCAGAATGGAAGGTACATCAACTCATAAGCTGATACCATGAGTTTAGTACATGATTGCTCGGGTCTACCCAGCGCTGAAAATATTCGCCTGATTTTCCCATTTTCTACATATATTTTTAGAAAAGAAAACATTTAGTCTGTAAAAACCTTTATGGCTTTACAACATCACACAAGGAAAATATTTTTAAAACCAGATGAGGTCGGTTTATTATATGCGACTACTTTGAGAAGAAACTCTAGACCTGAATTAGTAGATATCAAACTTTTAGCCCGGTATGCTCCCGTGGAATAATTACCAACTTTCGAAAGCTAGTGCGTAATAAAATATCCAATTACGAAACTCCATAGCTTTGGATATCAAAATAACGTTCGCATGAATTCTACGTAGGTACCTACTGCAATATCTCGAAGTTAAAGATCGCGAAATAGCAGATTGCACGCTCATAACTTGATTGTACAATAGCGATTGCATCGTAAACTGGATCATATACCAAAACTGGATGCTTAAGATATTAAACTTGATTCATGAAACGAAAATGCGTGGAAGCATGAGGAAAATCTATGAGATTACGACTAATAAAGTAAAAATAATAGAAAAAAAAACATGTGTGCAATTCACACGTGGTAGAAGTGAAACCTTCAAAAATTGTAGCTTTAAGATAATGAGACGCATGTAATATTTTGGGAAGAGGATAATTGTAGGTTTTAGTAATGATCATAGTGATACAAAGTTTGATAAATTTTTTATAAAATTTCCACGACATAAGAAACACTGTATAATGCTTCCTATCTCATTTTCTCCCACGTTAAACCTTATGAATTTATGTGTCTGTCTCTTTTTACGGTCGCTTTTTCGTTTCATAAACTTTCAAGTCACAACGATGCTAAAGAAGTTTTCACTTCAAAAAGAAGTGTATGTATCAGGTGTGTGTAGATGTATGGACATAAACTAAGCAAAGGTAGTATGTAAAGACTGTTACAGTTGGTGTTCTGTATTTTCTGCCTACCCCTTGGGAAAAAGGCGTGAGTTTATTTATGTAGTATATGTAGAAAAAAAAGGTTATTTTCCACAGGGGGCGTGCATAGTATAAATATTAATATAAACGATAAAAATAGGTTATTCTAGTGATAGTGTTTGTAAATACATTTTGCTTAAATTATATTAGTGAAGACAAAACTCAAACTAAAAGTATAACACAGAGAATGGTCGGCAGTTGGATGTCGTGACTGTGGCAAGAGGGATACCACTTAACATGATGCTGTGCTAATATTAGCCTGTTACTGTCCTACTGCAAAAACGAAAATATTAATCACCACGCTTGCCCACGGGTCGGCAATTTCAGACTTACATTAATTATAAGTCCAGGTTACCTCACAACAATTTCCTTCGCCAATAAACCCAGGCTAATATTTAGATATAGATGGCGTAAAAGACAGGGTTGTTTAAGTTATAATAAAGATGAAAAGGATTGTACGGCTAATTGCAGTACCTTCAGTTTTTTTATTATTTATTCTTCGTTTTACACGTTTATATGTATGTACATACGCTCTAAAACCGATTATCGTCCGTGACACCACACAACCTCAGGTCTAGTTGAGGTCCTATTTGGCGCATCTGTGCGGCACATAATGAATTTTATGTTTTATTTAGTGTGCCTAAGCCAGTGCTAAATGAATCAGTTTTCTTTCTTTCTTTCTTTATTTCTTTAAGGGTTGGGATGCTTTAGGCAAGTATGGTGAAGCAACAGAGAAGCGCAAATGATTTTTTCTCAAACAATGTTACACAAGACTAAGGTAAGAGTAGACGGAGACCAAAGAAACTATGGATGAATTGTGTGAAGGTTGATATGGCTACGAAGGAGTTGACTAGAGATGACGGAAAAAGTCATGCTACAGCCGACCTCATATAAATTAGGATAAGGGCAGGAGGATGATGATGATGATGATGATTGTTGAAACAATAAAGTGAGGCTATAGAAATGGGCCTCCATATATATTGATGACCATTTCACTACACACACATAAACGAATAAACAAACGTTACCAGATAAAATCTTTAAAAGTCCATCACAGTAATTCTTAGTCAACAATTGGTATAAAACAAACGTAAGAAACGCCTGACATGCTCAACCCCATAGCTAAAAACGTCGGAAAGAATCTTTCAGAACCGTCAAAAGATTCAGTCAGATCTGTCTGGACGTGGCATCCTTAATTCCCTAGATTGATGGCCTCCACACACATCGGAGGTTACGAGTCAATGGTCGGTTTGTTCAGCTCGTTTCGATTTATTTTTTGTCGGTAAATATTTTTATGGAATCGGTTTCGTGCCTGAATTCCTTGCGCGAAGATATCTCGGAGATTTTGGACGGTTTCTCCTAAATCCTGGGTGATGTGTGTGTGTGAATTGTGAATTTGATTCTGATTGCCTATAGGCATGTACAAGTGTCCGTAAATATATGCAAGAATGTCCATGTAAATGTTTTAATATTAGCCAAGAATAGACGTCGCAGATTCTCCATTGCCATAGGATTCTTTTTTGGCTATCAGGTAGATAACTAAAAAATGTAGGACACGATTTTTTAACGTAATCAAAAGACTACGTCTATACATTGAGTTACAATGTGAGGTGACGTCATCCCTACGTAGATTTTATACTGAGTTATGACGTAGCGAGTTCCCACTACCTAACTTTGATGCGCTTTATCCAAGTCATGTTTTATTCAGACAGACTAAATATAACTTCTTTTTTATGTAACCCAGTACCTTCAGTAAAAAATCTCCCCGTGGTAACTTGGGTGAAGTGAGCAATGGAGTGAGCTTGGCAGTGTCACCCAAGTTTTTACAGGGAAATTTTACAGAATCTACCGAACTGAACAGTACTTATTTTTATAAGTATTTCAAACTTTTTAATGAAATATTTCAGCGTTCCACATCTTCGTATATTAATTACCGAAATAATTGGATTGGTATTTTTGCGTTCCGAAATGAGAGCCATTATTTTTTGTTTCCACATGCCATGGTATTTCTGTTTACAGATTGTTTTTGTTACAGATTATGAATATTTTTGACAGCTTTCTTTGAGCTGTAGGAAAGGAGTTCATTTTGACGACCCATGTGGTGCGGTGGGCGAAGGTCCGCCTGCGACGCAGGAGGTTGCGGGTTCGATTCCCGCCTTGGGACAAATGTTTGTACGATCAACAAATATTTGTTCCGTGTGTTCTGGGTATTTGCTATGTATAATAAAAAATATATATCTATGTATGTATTGTATTAAGTATATCAGTCATCTAGTACCCTTAACACAAGCTCTGCTTAGCTTGGGGCTAGATGATGCTGTGTAGATTGTCCAGCATTCTTTATTTATTTATTTTGGGATGTCTACCTTTAATTGCTATACACTCTCATATCAAAACTTCCGCACACACCTCGCGAATATATTTGCAAAAATCAAAAGCAAAATCCAATCTTCTCCAGTTTCAATCCACTCCCGTCCCAGTTAAAAGAATATTAAGCGCACACATACTTCTAAAAGACAGATAATAAACGATGTTCAGCACATTATTAAAAGGAGGGTAGATACGAATCTACTTAGCAAACGTTGAGCACGATTGATGTCTGATCGCGGGCGTTAGGAGTATTAAATCTCCTTCCATCGGTGTTTTAAGAGGAGTCATCCCGTTTTGTACCAATCCTCTTAGAGAGCGAGTAACGCGACTTTTTTTACGAAGCCTTATTAAAAAACTGCCTCATCGGTCTAGTGGTCGCAACAGCTTTTATTGATTTGGTCCTGGTGTGATTCCCGGTTTAGGCAAAGTGCTAGTAAGGTTTTCTATCTGGAATTTCTCAGTAGAAGACCGGAGTCTGGGTACCCGGTTGATGGCAATAGGCTCTAAATGTGTATTGAAGGTAGAGTTCTGCCTCAACCCTCGGAAAATACACGCGTCATGTTATCTTTTCTTTATAAAAAACAGAATATTGACTTTGAAAGTCTCACTAGTAGACAAACGCCACTACACTTTAAGATGTCATTCAGTCTCTACGTAACATTTCAAAGTGAGAGACTTAAAGAGGTCTTAAAATTGAGCTGCGTTTGGGTATTGGGTCGTCAATTAAGAAATTAATGTCTTATTTTTTTCAGCAATAGAGTAGTGTCCTTAAAAACTCTGATTGGTCCGAAAGTTGGATTACTCAAAAATACTGGACACATATTTTTTCTTTTGTCACGTAAACCAAAAATGACGACACGATATAGTGCGTTGAAATTGCGCGTGACGCCACGCCTTGTTACACTTTTAACGTAACAGTGACGTCACAAGCCCCTTCTCCTGAACTTTGATGTGCTATATCATTGTTATTTTTTTTATTTTAGTAAGCAAAAAATACGTGTCCAATATTTTTTGGTATATCCTACTGACGGACTGAATAGACTTAATACATTTTTACCTAGGACACATCCCTATTGACTGATGTGACAAAAGGTTCGTTTAAAAAAAGCAGCCTTAAGAATCACCCTTTATAACTTAGCTTAGCCAGTAAATAAAAGAGTCCCTTCTCGCTTCACCCACGTGCGGGTCATAAAAATATTTTACTGCCGTCTCTTTGAACTACGTCATATGTAGGCACTATTGTTCTGCCGTTAGGGGTCCGCGGTTCCGTGGTAATGTTAGCGTCACGTGTAAAGTTACACGGGCAACTTTTTCAGTCATTTTTTGTCGGCGGCAGTTGCTGGATATGACGTCTTATCTCTTGTATCAATTGCTATAACCTTGTCATCTCAAAATGTTTCTCGGTTTTGCCGTAACGTCATATTTAACCACAGTTGCCTAAAATTCGGCCAATTCTGTTGCATCCGTAAGTACAGAGGCCACATTCTGCCCCACTTTGTCAAATCTACTTGGTAGATTTTCAACTTTATTACAAAAGAAAAAGGTTCATGTTCAATTAGGAAAATTTGACAGTTTTGGGATAGGGGTTGATGTGCTGTCGGTCTGTACAAGGTGGTATATTTTATCCGTATAAGGCGGTATATATCTGTACGAGATCACTTTTAGCGATAAGACCTCGCATTGTAGCACTCTATTTAACTCTTAGTTATTATTTATAAGTTTTTATGGTGTACAATAAGGCGTATTCTAATGATTGCCTGTTTCTTCTAAACGTAAGAGTACAATATTACTGTGACGTCATGCGCAATTTAAGTTGCCCGTGTGAGCGTACTTGAATGGTTGTTAGGTGCATTTGGTTTTTATGTATGGTTTTTATGGAGATAAAGTTTTGGTATATTGGTGTCACGTGTGCGTAATGTAGGTACCTTTGTAGGTAGAATATAGCTTCAATCTTGTGGTATATCGGTTAAGAAGGTTAATAGCTAACCCGACAACCGAGACATCATCATCTGCCTTGCACTTATGCAACCTTATTGGCGTTGGGCTTCTAGTCCAATCGGTTGCAACTGAATATCAGTACCTATTTTACATGGAGAGTCTGCGTTTCTGAGCTGCACATACCAGCTACTGAGCAACACGATACCCGCTTAGAAAGACTGGTCATCAAACTTTCAGGGTTACCAGTAACAAAATAAAATGATTAAATAAATTTTATATCTGTTACGTGCCAAAGGCATCATGATCTAAACGTCATAGTCGGTGATCGTTCTAACCTGCTTTGGGGACATATACAGAGAAACTGTCAGCTTTTATAAAATCGACGAACGTCTGTTCGTCGTCGGCTCTTAGGCTCCAAGTTGTCCTGAATTGAACTAGTAATGTTTAGAACATTATTTTGTTCTATTTTTATGTTTTACGTACTCTTTAAATCACCTGAAGCTCTCACATTTCTATTAAGCCCAGTCCATTAATAATCACCAACGAAAATCCTACCCGGAGCATTCCAAACAAAAATACAGTAAAATTTCACGTTAACTTGTTATTTTTTTTTAAATTATGACGTTAGCGGAACCTCCCCAGGTAAACAGGGTGTGCTGTTGTTGAATTTTTTACTTTCTACTTCCACCATCATCCTTTATGAATGTGGTTTTTGGCACTTTTCGGGGGGAAAATGGATGAAAAGGATGAAAATAAATATGAAACTTTGTTCGTTTACTTTGCTCGGAGCTTTTGATGTTGGTTAATTGTGTACTAAAAATTGGTTTTGGAGGCTCTGTTGTCCGCCCCATGACTTTTTGGTGTTTGTGTTTACTCACTGGTCTGTATGGTATGTGCCTTATTTTGTGAATATGTCAGTGAACAAATATACACATCTAGAATTGGTTCGAGTTTCAGACACACTGAATTGTAACTGCTTCGTTGGTCTTATACTACTGTTGAGCTCGATTCCTGAGTCGGGAAAATTATTATTGGTTTTCTATCCGGCATTTCTCAGTAGCAGCGTGCAGGATTTGTGCCCGGTTGACGGCAGTAGGCCCCGCTATTACATGGACTTAAACATGATTGGCGAAAAGTGGGTATACCTACCTACTATAGGTGCATCTCTGCTCAACCCTTCGAATGCAAGTGTATATTGTGTAATGTTTCGATCGTATATTTGCCAATTTATTTGATGTTTACCTTTATTTTTTTAATTACTCACTAATGCCTGTTTCCCCAAAAAAAAATGCCCGTTTTCCCTGAAGATAAACGACACCTGAATATAATGTTTATTGTAACCTTATTGGTAACTTCAGTTTTGAGCCGTTTGGGGTTGAAACGCTCGGGTCATGGGGTCCGAGTGCACGGCATCTTCATAAAGAAATTTCTCGACGTCTGATCGACACTTCACGTGACCAGAGGGCTGGCTCATTCTTTGCCCAAAGAATTAGTATTGCCATCCATCGTGGCATTGCTGCCAGTCTTTTGAGCACGTTTCCAGATGACAGCGATGCGGAGGAATACTTTGACGCCTGAGTGTCTTTGTCGGCTTTTTTTTATTTGTTGTTTTTGTAAATATGTATATAGTTAGTTTTATAGTATAATTGTATATATATGAATATCTAATTAATGAAATAAAAAAATAATTTATATAAGTAAAAAAAAAAAGTTTAAATAAAAGCGCACTGTTTTCACACTTTAGGGTCGACCCCAAGTGTCAGTGAAAATAAGCTCCTGTAGCTGTAGTCTTGGAAAATGGAAGATAAAAGTAATCAAACTTCGTCAAAAATACCTTAGAAAATATTACTTTTTTGCATTGTACAGTTCATCATACTTTTGGTCCAACTTTACTCGTTATAGTGACCTAGTTTAATCCTGCTCATTAATTAAATCAAAGTACTAGCAATGCCCCGCTGTTTCACCGGCTCCTTATAACCGTAGCGAGATTATAAATGACCTAAAACCTTCCTCAAGAATTGGACTATCAAATGCAAATAGAAATTTCAAAATGGCTGTTCCAGAGATTAAAGACTTCATACATAAAAATAACTCTTCAGATCTTATATGTTAGTATTGATATCATATCCCCACAAATTAATCCCCAATGATAAGCCAATCTTATTTCATTATATGAAACAGTTTCACATACAAAATATTGATATAATACAATAAAGATTTCCAATAAACTACAACCGTTCGTTGGAAAGTCACGCGCCCGGGTTTACACTAGCGCATGATTGAAATCTTTGTAATAACGTCGGTTAAACTGCTTCGTTTACTTATTATACTTTATTATAAACTCGTGTTCCTTGCTGGGTTAGATAAGTTTTCCTAAGAGTTGGAAAACTACCCTAAGCAGCATAATTCAAGAATTATTACGATTATATGTTTACTAGCTGACCTGACAGACTTTGTCCTGTCAATGGCGCGAATCTTGTATGGCCTACAGGTAGTTGCTCCGGGTCTGGCTGTTTGTGTATGTGAATTTAAATGTTTGTATTAAAAACCCACGAACACAGGAGAAAATCCTAGTGTGGGGCAATGTTTTTTTATTTTTTAAATGGCGCGAATCGTCATACGTGTGCAGGTAAAATAGTCGTTAAGTTTTCTGAAATGTTCCAATTTTCTGCGCAATTGTCTTATTTTTTCTTTCCGTAACAACCTTCTACAAAGTATTAGAAAACTCAAACCAAAAGATAAATGATATCAGTAAAGTCTCGTTCTCAAGGGAAATAGGGATTAATTTTATACGAATAAATTGGAGTTAAGTCCTCCATTTTATGAAATACATTACATATGTATATTTTGTGAAACTAACTCAAGCGTTAACTCAAAAGCGTTATGTTTTGAGCTAATATTGGCAAAGCCAATGTTAACTGTTGTAGTGCGATCGTCTGTTGGCGACAACATTGCCGACCACACTCAAAGATTAAACGTCAATCTGACGCGCACAATTTTTTATTTTTGTCTAGGGCTTATATATTGTACATTTATTGGTTAGTCAAGGGGCTTATGTATAAACCATACATACATACATAAGCTCACACCTTTTCCCCTTGAAACTACATAACGCCTCCTGCGGTGATCCTGAAATACTCCTTTTTATTTGTTTACATTTAAACGTCTCGCGTCTGTTCGTAACACGCACGCTGGTCGCGAGTGCTACGCCATCCTGGGCATCCCCTCCCATACAAACTAATTATTGATATACACAACATGAAAGCAACGTCTCAATTTTAAGATAATTACATTTTGAAAGAAACAAAACAGCTTTCGCGTTAATTAGTAGGGACGGAGCGAAAAAATTAAAATTGCCACAAATTTTAAAATGCTAAGAAATTAACGAACTTTGACCATTAAAATGTCTTCGCAAGGGGATTTTGTATTTTGACAGAACCTAAGAACACAGCCATATCATATTATGCTGCTTATATCGAGGGTTGCTACATAACAGTAGCGTTGAATTAAAGTTTGGGTTCTCAGAAGAAAGCGGTGCGGCCGCAGAAATGACGTCAGTTGTGAAAATAGAGATGAGAGTTTTACACTACGGTGTAAATAACGCTCTGGAAGGGCTCTATATTGTGGCGTTATACCTAAAAGGCAACAATATCTTAGGCTAGCTTCAACTATCTTTGGCATTAGGTAAATCAGAAACTACTTGTATTTTCATTTGGTAGAATCTGATGTACTTTATCCTTAGTCTTCCCCAGATCTAGAGGCATATTCCATAATTCCCTACCCAAAAAAAGGAGAATTACATTATTCTAAATTATAAATAGGGGTTATTTCAAATACATATTCATGTCGTCAAATATGATTATTTAATGTTTCGAAACCCTATTTACCTTTCCATAACATCTTGTTAAAACCCAGGGACACAATAAAAGTGTGACGTACACCTGGACTACAGGATGACACAACACAAATTATAAAACAGAAAACCCGTTAAAGACAGCTTTACATGTGACGTAATTGAAATCCAAATGTAAAAGCAATCCTAATTGTAATCATAGTACAACACTATCACGTTGTGACCAGCCAGACGATGGCCATCATTTTTTTTTTTAAACATTACCCCACTCTAGGAATTTTTCCTGTATCGTGCGTCTACAAACATTTAAACTCACATACACAAACAGCCAGACCCGGAACAACTACCTGTAGGCCATACAAATATTTATTCCGTGCGGGAATCGAACCCACGACACGCAGCGCAGCAGCCGATAGCTCAGCCACTGCGCCAACCGTGCCGTCAATTTGTGACTTTGATTGTCGCTGAGATGAGATTGCGACAAGATTTTAAACCTTCTTAACACCTTAACTGCCAGAAAACGAGACTCAATAGAAAATGTATTGTTTGTCGATCACTTGGCGTTTAAGGTGTTAATAACAGGAATTCATTTACTTATATTGTATGAATGAAAACGAAGCAGAAAGGGGTATGCAAGGTTCCTAACTAGTAGCGGTCTCTAGTTTCCACCTACCCTCATGGGAAAAAAGCGTGGCTCTTTCAATTAGTAGCGTCATAGGTTTCGTCTAATACCTATGTATTTTAGTAGCCCATTGTCTTGAAGTAATAGGTATTATATTATACTAGAAGATACACCGTTCCGTTCAATTGATACCTCCGAGAAAATAACACGCCGAAGCGATCTATAGCGCTGCGTGTTTATCCCGTTTGCTTAGACATGTTATTTTTTCAGCGCTACAGCGAACTTTTGCCAAAATCGAGGATGACTTTTCTTTGAGATGGCTTCCCTAGAACATAGTACATATAACCTCAATGCTGTTAGTTGACTTTCTGCACCTGTCTGTGTAGTAATAGGGTTAAGTCACCCCTCATTAAAATAGCCACAGTGGAAGTTTGGCAGTGAATGCTGAACCGCTTCGTGTAGTTATTTATGTACCTACCGGGGGACAGGTAGTCTGGGTCTAGCCTTATTCGGGTTGCAGTGTTATTTTAGTTTGTCTTTATGTAAAGTCTGTTTTTCATAGTGTGTTTAATTTACATACATATGTGTAGATCGGTGGCTAAAGAGATGTATGGAAGAAGTATATATGCTTCGCCAACACGTAAACAATTGGGATAAGGACAGGAGGAGGATAATGATAACGATGTTTCTGATTTGCCAGTGTGCCATTTCTTATACACCCAGTCTTTGGGAAAACTCACGTTCCTTAATTTTTATGCCGATAAGATTCAGTTTTAAGTGTAATAGATTATTTACTTATCCGTGATGGATGAGTATATAATCAGTCATCATCAGTCCATGAATCATTCAAACTTATTCAGGTATACTTTTTCTGTATATATATTAATTGTCTATTGTCCACAACACCCGGCTACCCACGACCTTCTCGCCAGTCGTCATGATATAATACAAAGACATTTTTGAAATTATTCACTAACATTTAGCGACACCTAAATGCCATATATCTTCCTTATGTACTTTCTGCCTCGTTGGTCTAGTGGTCCCAAACGTGAGGTCCAGGGTTCGATTCCCGGTCGGGCAAATTGATATTGCGTTTTATAATTGGAATTTTCCGATTAGCACCCCGCAGTCCGGAATTGTGCCCGGTTGATGACAATAGGCTCGCCCCCTGTTACGTTGGACTTAACATATCTGGTGAAATGAGGGTGTTACTATAGGTGCACCTCTGCCCAACCCTTCGGGGATTACAGGCGTGCTGTAATGTTATGTTAAAAACTTTCCTCACCAAACTAAAACATTCCATCGCTAACAATGAAACAGCAACACTTCCTCTCTCTCCCTAACACACCTCATGTCGTCACCACACAGCTCCGACACTTTCGACCCTTATCACGGGTCACGAGTCATGAGTCACGCTCACACGTGTCGTGCTCGTCACGTTCACGTCGCGTCTACGTCAGTTAGTTGTTGTCACGTGGGGAGTTAGTTGTTACATCATCGGTGTTTTTGATTTCGGTTTATGGAGATTCTTCAAAATGAAAATGTACGTTGTAGTGATGTATGGGTGGATGAAGATGGTAGCGGGATTGGCAAAAGTAGGCAGGGTCTTGTCATCTTCCTCCAGAATAAAGGGCACGAATAAAATTTAACGCAGTATAATGTAGGATTTTTACAACATATAAAAAAAAAACTCATTTGGCAAGACCACTAAAAATGACCAAACATACATAGTGAACACTTCTGAAGAACATCACCAATAAGGTCAGAGCATATCTTTCTTAGCAAAAAGGTCAGGTGCGCAGTACTCGCTACGTGTATGACCAGATGTTGGAACATAAACGAAGCAAATGGTGACAGTACACGTAAGGCGTGAGTTTATGTACATCCGGGCATTTCCTAACTTTTGTTACTCAAATCTCATGTATACTCACATCATGACCAAATCATCTAAGCTAAGTATATTTTTAAGTTAATAGTGTCTAGTCCTTAATTTATTCATTTCTTACAGCGTCATTTAGTCCATGCTATATTCACACAGTCAAACAATACGCTTGTATCCTTAGAAGGGATAGGCACGTGTATGTGTAAGTACACTCTCGTATTGCCACTTACGGATCTTAGAAGTGTGATCCCATATGTGTAACTCTACTCTCAATTAGATAACTAATCCTTCCCCACATAATCGAAGGTGCAAAATTATAAATGGCTTCTCAGTTCGTCGATACAGATTAGCGGTAGAACTTTAATTACTTGAAGATTTAGCTCCGACGCTCGGGTTGGATGTGACCTTGTGACATATATACGTAATGTATGTTAGGGGAGTAGGTGGGGATACGTTGTAGGTAATAGGATTTTGGTGAGGTGATAAGGGTGTTGTCTTTTTGCTATCCTTTTTCTTACCAATCTTATTATCCAAATTCTTACTAATAATATGTATAAATAATAAACATTATCATTAATATTATAAAATACTTACAATCTATTTTCCACTATGGTTTTAGCCACAACGAAAACCTCACAGGTTTTATCTGTATGTTGGCGAGCCGTTTATATATATCAATTTTATCTACCACTTATTACTACAATAGTTATAAATGATGATAATAATTTGTAGAAACATTATTCGGTACATACATTATAATACATTTAGTGTGAGGAAACGTTTCGTTTCGTTTTCGGAATGAGATGTATGAACATGAACGTTGCAGAAGAAGTATGTGAGGATCGTAGCAGGTGGCGCTCTGTAGTTTCTGGCTACCCCTATTGGGAAGAGGCGTTACTGCATCTGTGTGTAAGTGTAGCATTTTTAATATCGTAAAAGTGAATTTTAAACTTCATAATCTCATCTATTCACTCAACAATAAAATTGTACATAATATTGCTACATAGTTAGCTATCCAGCGACTGTACAGTCAAGTGCAGGCCGGTCTAAGTTCTAAATCTTTAAAGTTAGACAAGTTTTGAGATGCTCCTAACAAGTTGAGAACTGCAAGCGGCGGAGGATGCGGGACGGCTTTTATATAACCGCTCGTTGGAGGAGAACACGCTCCTTGTGTTTTGACAATTATGAAGTGTCCAAATGCTTCCTTCTTTTAAATCTACTCTTGTATCGACATGATGCCTACAAACTATGTATTTTTCTAACTCCTCCGCTGTTCTTCTTTGATTAATTTCGCTGCGGGATCCCATATAGTGGACTCATTTTTTCGAGACATGAAAATGGGTCGAAATTTATGGAAGAAGAAGGCATGCTGCGCCGACCCCTAAATAAATTGGGATAAGGGCAGGAGGATGATGGAAGGATTAGTTCAACTAAAATTGACAGCTCTTATAAATGTATGTCCCTATCTTGTTTTCTAAGAGCTAAAGAGCTGGAAATAGCCTAACTGCATAACATATTGATCAACATAAAATACACATGTCATAATTTGGAATAGTTGCCAGCATTTATCTTTGGCTCTGATCCTTAATTTCTTTAACCGATTTTAGACCTTACCTCTGTAACAATATGACACGCACACAAATCCCCCACCACTCCGCCGAGAGCTCAAGTTGAATGCCGGCAACTATATGCGATTAATACCACCGGTGCAGTGTTTCCTTTCATACAACTAAGTTGTGAAGTTTATTATTGTGATAAAGGAAACTGAAAATCACTTCAGTTTTCAGTTCATTAAGCTCACAGGTGTTTCTAAAGTTTCCACTTTAGTTACAATCTCTTATAGTGGCGATGCCGACCCACTTTTAGCTCTCATAATTTATTTTATGAAGAGCTAACTTTATAACTTTACCTAAGTGATTTTCATTGTTTTTGCTAAGTTATGCTCTTAACACTGATTGGAATGCTTTGTCATTCTTATACACTTAATCATCTGTATCAGTATCCTTAGCCCAGCTATGTTAAGCTTGGTTTCCAGTCTAACCGTATGCAGCTTAATACAGAGCGACTGCCTAAGTATCTGACTTCCACAATCAAGTTAATGGGTGCCTTGGTAAGGGTGGTTGTTATACTTTCCGGTAGATTACCCTCAACGACTGCCAAAAACCTAAAAATGACAGTCGAGACGAGGCTTTAAGCTCTTTCCGAAATACGGAGGTGTCTCGGTAGGTATAATATACGGTCCGACCTAGCAAGCATTAGTTTACCTTGACGATTGGCCCGAGCAGCTGTTATTAATGCTAATAAAAAGTCGCACTCTTTACTAATGACTTTCCTGTCTTTATTTATATTATTTTCAAGGCAAGCAGCTCATAAGTACCAACTTCAAAATTCTGCTTTACTGCTGAGCATGAGGACCTGGATTAGAATTCCTGGTCGGGCAAAGCTTTATCAGGTTTTTCCATCTGGAATTTCTCAGTAGCAGCCCAAAGACTGAATTTGTCCCCGATCGATGGCAATCGGCTCGCCCCCTAGTACATGGGAACGGGACTTAAACGTAACTGACGAAGTGTGGGTGTATTGTAAGTACACCTTTGCCCAAACCTTCGGAAATTACATATGATGTTATAAAAATCAGCTGAAACTCCAAGGTCTCACACATTCGTATTTGTGACAAGTAAGACAACATGGCGGACGATAAATTCCACATGTGTTATTTATTCGTCACTTTACTTGTAAAACTATGCTGATGTACCAAGCGTAGTGTTTTATTGAGGTGTGAAAGAATAGAGATGGGTTGTATCGAGAGACAAAATCGATTGTTCGTCTTCGATTTATCTCGGAGCGTGTGAGGAAAGTTTTGCTTGACTGAAAGTGACGTCGGTGACTGACAAGTTGTGTTGAAATCGGTTGTCATGGTATGGGCATCTGATAAGGAAGAATGAGGGTAGTGTTGTTAGGAAAGTTTTGAGTATGAATGTGGAAGACCAAAGAAACGATGGATGTATTGTGTGAAAGATTATATGGCTACAAATAAGGTGACGGTAAATGGAAAGGTATGGAAGAGAAGACATACTGCGCCGACCTCAAATAAATTGGAACAAGGGCAGAAAAATGAAGATGTTGATCTCAAAGCTCCCTCATTGTTTGTAACAGTGAATCTGCTCTTACACTTTGTTCTCATTTTATAAACATTTTTTCTATTTCATACCTCACTGCTGTTATGAATCTTTGGTGCAGTAGAGAGTTTCTTCAGTTAAATTAAAACTTATTGCAACAACTTAGTGCTTTTACGCAAGGCTCTGAAAATAATTATCTTTTACGATTATTATGCGTGCTGATGAGAAGTAACTGATATTTTCATATTCTCCTAAATTAAGGTAGATTATGCCCGACTATTTTTTTAATTTACTGTGTGAAAATCTCTACGGTCGACTCGCTCTCCCGTTTTGATATAAGACGGCCGAGTGAAATTATATTAAAATTGGTTAGTTACTTCTAGAGGATATAGACTTGCAAATTTTAGGCATTGTAGTGTTCTACACATACATTTTTTTAAGTTTTAGACAAAAATCAAAACAAAAATATAACATCACGCCTGAATTCTCCCAAGGGTAAGCGGAGGTGTCCCAATACACCTATATTTCGCCAGTCATGTAATAGTAACAAATTCTGGGCTTTTACAAATGGAAAAACGCAATAAAACCATGCCCAACCCGGGGATAGAATGCAAGACCTCATGCTTAGCAGTAACAATTGCGACCACTAGACAGTCGAGGCAGTTCGAACAAGGAAAAGGTAGTACGGAATACCTAAGGAAACAAAATCAAGGTTAAACATGTCTAACATGTGTGTCATGTCAGGGCAATGTTATCATTAGAGAATCGAATTACAATAGAGGCAATAATGTAAAATTATCCTTCCACGTTCTGATCAGCCTAATCGGTTTATTCAGTTGCAATTTCATGAGTAAATCTTTTATCGAATACATTAAACATTATCTTAGGAGGTACATTCGTCTGAATCGAATACCTTTTGTGTTCATTCGATACCGAAACTGCTCCATTAGATTTATATGCTACTCTTTTCAAAATTATACTAGGTTTTAGAGTAGCCATAAAAGTATAATAGATTAAAGAGTATAAAGAAAAGCCGTTTTTTATAATAGATGTGTGATGCTTAATTTAAAATAAATTTGTAATACTTTGTCATTATAACACTGACATTCATAGATTTAAAGCCGTGAATAACATAATTATACTAGATCTAATACATTTAAACGAACAACTCTTGTATATATGTATGCATATATATATATATATATATATATATATATATATATAATAATAATAATAATAAATATTGCTGGACAATCCACACAGCATCATCTAGCCCCAAGCTAAGCAGAGCTTGTGTTATGGGTACTAGATGACTGATATACTTAATACAATACATTACATAGATAGATATATTTTTATTATATATAGCAAATACCCAGAACACCCGGAACAAATATTTGTAGATCGTACAAACATTTGTCCCAAGGCGGGAATCGAACCCGCAACCTCTTGCGTCGCAGGCGGACCTTCGCCCGCCGCGCCACATCGGTCGTCGTATATATATATATATAATCTGAATCTCGGAACGGCTCCAACGATTTTCATAAAGTTTAGTATGCAGGGGGTTTGGGGGGCGATAATTCGATCTAGCTAGGTTTCATATTTAGAAACCTAGCTAGATCGATAAAGTCCTTTTATCCGAGCGAAGATCGGCCAGGTGCTTTTATTAAGGTTCTATCTGTAGTATTATATTCGGGATTACTTATTTGAATCAAGTAAAATAGCAATCGTTAATTCATTGATACAAAAATATCGGTATAACACTTTTTATCGGAATTATCTCGAAGCATTTATCACAATTAAACCATTAACAGGGACTTTAAACTGTCAAGGAGTTGTGACTGTTTTTAAGTTAGTTTTTTCCTTCTTTACTTAATATGGACTTCCTCTATGGCAAAAGAACATTTTCTTCTTCTTTCTTCTTTATTCTAATGTCTGAACCCATTGAATTCAACGATGCATTGAATCAGACTCAAAGCACCGAATATTTATTAAATAAAAAAAAGCAATCCAAATCGATACCAAGTTGAATTCTAAACAAAACATCGATAAATCGCAATCGACGACCAACATAACCCTACCATGCAGACTTGTTGAACTTATATTCGTTCTGAATTATTCAGTTGTTTGACCCCGTCCTCTCTCACTCGCTAAAGGGATAAACTCTTGTAGAGGCGGCCATTTGTCTGCGCCTGTTTTAGTTTTTGTATTTTTATTTTTATGACGCGCATTCTCGCGGTTTGATTGATGACTGTCTTTTGTTTATTGTATTTTAGTTTTTGTGTGAGTAGGACAGCACGATGGCACCTGTTTTTTTTTATAAAAATTGGTTTTGTTACGGTTTTGATGGAGCTATTAGGTGCTTTTGCGGAGAAGGATAAATTGCCATGGATTATTCAAGGAGTCATGATTTTCTTAAAGCTTGATCGGACTGATTGATGATCCTCACTAGGAATTGGTAAAGGGTCAAGGGTGGGCGTTTTTGGGGACTGTTTTATGTAGTTTTTGTGCTGATTAACTTGAACAAGTGAATTTAACTTTTTTGATTTTTGGATAGATCGTGAATCTTCTACTATCCTTGGGCCTTTTGATTATTTTAAGGTTTTTTTTAATGCAATATCACATAGATCACTTGACGTTGTGTAGTTTCAAACTGAGTATGTCTTCCCTGTATTAGTTCCCAGTAGTAGGAAAACTTGCATAAACTCAATCGACAATATTATTAAAAAAATAACTGCTGGAGAAACGTAGAAAAACGCTTCACGAACAGAAATTCTTACGACGAAACTTTACACCTAAGAAATAAGATTAAAACAGCATGTACTTTTCACCGCCTTCCCAATCTGAACAGGTAACGTCTGCATTGGGAATTGACAATTCCCATCGAATCCTCGAACGAACAGATTTGTTCGAAGTAAGCACCGCTTGCTTTTGAGGGTTACAAAAAATTCATATATTTTTATCAGATGGTAACAATCACGTATGTGTGCTGCGGATTCTTTTTTCTTTTTGTTTGAATATGGAAAAGGGAAGTTGCTGCCCTTGGCTGGCAAAATATACTGAAACAGCCAGCAATTGTGATATTTATCTTACATGGAAGAGACAAGAAATTATGTGTAAGACATTATGCATACAACTTAAACTGCATGATTAACTACTTACATGATATTTTTAAGGGTCCTTATAATTAATTGTATAAGATTTGATTGAACATTATAAAAAAAAACCTTGCATTTTTGGATATATTACTATAAAACGCTCTCAGCACTTACTACGTTCTTATTTCGAGGAAAAGTCATATTTCGTCGCAAGTTGCGGAAACTAAAATAATATTTTTATCTCATAAATGTAACATAATTGGTTTTCCCAAAATAATCTCGCGTGCAGAAACTAACAAACATTATCGATTTTTGTTTGGAAAAATCTACCATATGGACCACTGGATTTAATCGTTTTATCTTCCTATATTTATAGCGTCAATCAATGTTAGTGCTGCCTCGTTGATCTAGAGGTCTCAAGCGCGATTACTGAGCGTGAGGTTCCGGGTTCGATTCGGGAATCGAATCACTTTACCAACAATAGGTAAAATTTTCTCATTAGCAGTCTAGATTTATGCCCGGTTGATAGTAATAGGCTTGCCCTCTATTACATGGGGACTGCAACATTAATGGCGAAATGTGGATGTAACTATAGGTGTACCTCTGCCCAACCCTTCGGGGAATTCAGGCGTAGCGTTGTGTAAGTGTTGGTATCACGTAGAAAATGTGGAAAATGCTCTGCCGCCATCATAATGTTCTCTTGGGAGTGACGTCAACATTTTTACTGAATTATGCTCTCGGAGATTACAAAAATGGGATTTTCTGTTCAACCTTCTTATAAGGGGTTTTTGATGTTGTACGTTGGATTAGTCCACTAGTAAAAATTCTAATAAAGAATTTCTGGGAAATTTTAAAAGCTAAGCTTTACTCGTTCGTTCACAACATATCGAGACTCTTCCATGCCTCGGAAAGCATGTTAAGCCGTCCCGGCTGTCATTTCTAGGTCTTTGACGACTGTCAAAGACCTAGAAATGACAGCCGGGACAATGAAAACGGGGAAATGACAGCTAGTAACGACTGTTACGGGTAGTCAGAAGCCCGAAACTCTGACAACCAGTCTTACCAAGGGGTATCGTGTTGTCCAGTAACTGGGTTGTGGAGGTCATATAAGCTCCATGTAAAATACTGGTATTCAGGTGCATTCGGTTAGACTGGAAGGTTGGAAAAAGGCTAGGCAGATGATGATGAGTCATTTCCTTACTAAAAGATCCAAACCAATTATTGCCTTGGACCCTGACACTAATGGCATAAAAAAATCAATAATATTTAGTTTACCAGTTTCAATTACAATAATGTCGCTATAAACTCTCGTTTCAGTTAAGGGTAACTGTGCTTTAATTTGATGAAGGTACCATTAATGGCAAGTAAAGATTTACTATGACTTCAACTAAGTTGTTTAACCTTAACCTAGTGATTGGCTTCTCTCGTGCTAACTTGAACTTTGTTGGACTTTGAAGGAAATATTATTGTTTTTGAGTTCACGGAAAACATCAAGAAAATAATATAAGAGGATGAATTAAAGCACTTTCAATTTAAGCGTTTGACGCTGCTGCGCCGCAGCGGTGCGGGTGTCGTACGGCGCACGGACGGTTGTCCTTCTTCATACAGTTGACGCGTTGAGAAAGCAGTACGACGCCGGTGCCGCACACGAACGACGACGGCTGGACATCAACTTGGCAAAAGCAACTTTGTTTTCTTGGTCCGTATCCTTGGCATGACTGATATCAGATATAGATTTCCCATAAAATGATACGCCCTGCAGACCAGTAGGTACGCTTTCTATTAGACGGTTACTGTCGAACGACGTTTTCCGAGCAGTGGTTCTGCTACAAGCGGCACTGCATACGTGCTGCACCAGTACGACATCAAACGTATAAAGTGAAAGTCCTTATTCTAATTAATATCAATGTACCTTACGTTCCTACGATAAGAATTTAATTAGGTCAGGACACATGAAGTACCTACTTTTTTTAAGTGCCTAGTGATCGTTGGTGCTAAGCACGAGGTACTGGGTTTGATTTGCAGTTTGGCTAAAGTGTTATTGGGTATTTCCATCTGGGATTTCTCAGACGGTAATAGGATTGCCCCCTAGAACACGAGAATTAAACATAGCTGGTGGAATGTGATGTACAGTGGTGATGGGCGTCTGATGTTGTTTGAAAATGCCATATAAATCACCATGATGTTACACAAACTGATGGTACAGAACAACCAAAACCAAATTCCCGACAGAAGCGGTCCAAAGTAAGTTCCTTTTAATATTTGAACAAGAGAAAAACAACCAATTCCAACTTGTACAAAAACGCATTTATATCGCTAACTTGTTGAATACAAGGAGAGGGTGACGCGGTGTGAAATATTAACCCGCGTCCGACTTGCGTGCGAAGGAGCGCTGTTAACCACACCCTTTATGTGACTGGGATTCGAACAGAAGTGTTGAAATGCTGCTTAATAATAAAGTGAAATACTTGGGTACAATGAAATCGCAAAAAAAACAGATGTTTCCCAAATTTTGCATAGTTATGCACACACACACATACACACACACGCGCGCGCGCGCACTTTGACACCACTGGACCAACCAACTGCCTCGTTGGTCTAGTGGTTGAAAGCGCTGCCGCGCTGGATATGAAGTCCTCTGTTCGGCTCGGGTCCCGCAAAGTGTTATTTATTATTAGTTATTGAGTCCATAATACGTAATAATAATATTGAGTTTTACATCTGGAGTTTCTCAGTGGCTGCCTGGAGTCCATAATAACGATTATTTTATGGCAAAAAGCGCGCCAAAAATTACATGGGACTTAACTGGCCAAATGTAGGTGTAGTATAGGTGCACCTCTGCCTAAGCCTTCAGGTAATAAAGGCGTGATGTTAAACTTAAACCTCTGTACGAAACTTCTCCACAATATTTATCACATCATTTAAAAGGTAGTCTGTAAAAGGCGTTGAGTTTAAAATTTCGTGTATGTTATGATAAAAGGGCCCTTTATAATTTAATGGACCCTTTCATACAGGATGGAGTGTAAACGGTTTAAGGGGGCCCCACTTTTATGATGTAGGTGGGTGGTGGATGAATGGGGCCACTTTTGTAGTAGTAGAATAGTAGAATGGTCTATGTGGTGGTTCATATTAAGTCACTGGTGTCAGTTGTTAAAGAGTACATTCTTTGGCTTCATTTAAGCATTTTTAACCCACTGAAGGAGTATTATATAGTGATTTTGAAGAGAAAACTGCTTCAGCCACGTTGAGCGATTTTTGATAGGGGTTAAACTGAAGAAGGTGGTGACATAGAACCCCGTCTTCTCTCTGGTGTATAGTGTCAGCACTTACAACTCCAGACCGCAGGCTGCTGCTGTTCCTAACCCGACCTGGATATCGAACCTAGGACCGGAACAATCACTCGGAAACAATCTACTGAATACGGCATCGGATTCGTTAGTAAACTTGTTCTAATTACCATTTCAAGACTATGTAGCTAAGCTGTAGGTGTTAAAAGAAAATAAATACACCACATCTAAGAAAATGATAACAGCCGATAAAAATAGAAATCGGAACTCCTCGATTTTTTATTATTTTCTCAACCAATCCGATTCAGAAGATTTGTGACTTTCACAACGGAGATCCTATTGACTTATTGAATCTTTAGACGTTATTTATGTTCTCTCAGGACCTTTTATTACCGCTACTTGTTGATATACACCAGAGGCGATATTATCATGTAACAAACACGAAATATAACGGTAGTTCAGCTAGAGGCAACAAGACAATGAACTAATAGTAATTAAGTCGTATAAATTAGTCAGGAATTTTAGATCTAACCATTAACTGCTAAGCGGTCCTCACATTATTCCTTATATTTTTTTAACAGCTAATTAAATCTCAAGAGACGAAACAGACACGCGTATGCTCACACAGTATCCGACCCAACGTCCGCCCCGTACTGTGTCTAATTAATTTTCCAACATTTAAAACTTTCATATTATTCTGTTGAAGAGACGTGTTTATACTGTCAAAGTTAAGCGTCGAACGAAAATTGCCGCGCGTTTCGCGTTTAAATTTGAATGTAGAACGTTCACGATAACCGACGACGACGTTTATGAATGCGTTCCGAAATTAGCCATTTAATAGTCCTCTTTTGTGTTCGAATCAGGGGATCTGTCTAGAAATAAATTATGTTGATTTCCTTCTGGATTAAAGGGAGTAGATGTGTTTTTGTAACAATATGTGGCAGCAGTTACGGTTATACATAAAACGTTGACTTTGATGATTATTTCGAGCACAGAAATAAAAGTTCTTTTCTAGTGTTCATTAAGGTGCCTATTGTTTTTACTGGACATTTGTTAGATTTTATTATGACAACTATAATTTTAGAACAGCACTCTGTAATGGAAATGTAATCATAAATGTTGCAATGAACTAAAATTTCCATGATTTTATGTTGCAGTTTAGTATTTTAGTTGAAAGTATGCGGTTTAGCTCACGTTTATTTTGTAAATAAGATTGTGTTGTTATGGCTGCCTAAGCAATTAATTTCACGATAGGTATGTTCATTTTATTTTCGCTTTTCTTTTTTTTCAGGTTCATTAGTTAGTCTATCGCCATTGCTTTTCTACTTAAGTAGGTACCGTTTTTTAGTTACACTTAACTTGTGTTTGTTTCCGGTTTAATTTAATTTAAATGATTTTAATAGTGGTGCTTGAGAAGTTAACTCATTCAGTATGAAGTGCATTTTTTGAGAACCGGACAACGATTTCTTTAGCACTGCATTGCAATTATCTTTTGTGTACACTTATATTATTTTCATCGTGACTATCTGTTATTGAATGAATGAGGAAATCATGTCGTGAGGAAAAAAAAAAAAATCCTCAAGACTTTTATAAGAGTAGAGTACCTAATACCAAAGAAACGATGGTTGAATTGTGTGAAAGATGAAATGGCTCGAAAGGAGGTGACTATTGAGATGACGGTAAGTGGGGATGTACAATACATCCCCACTTACCGTCATATTTCGTCGATTGAACTTAGTACACATATTTTATTATTATACTACCTGTTAACCCACCTATGTTTTACAAAAAGATTGCTGTACCAACCCTAAAAAGATTGGGATAAGGGCGGGGAGATGAAAATGAAGATGCACTATCCGTTATGTATAAAATCATGAAAAAATTGGCTTTTATGTAAAGTTTTTTTTTGTCAATGTAACATTAGACTCGTAGCACACTAAACAACCTCGCTAAAACCGAGCCTTCATTTGGGAACGCTTATATTAAGTACTTCACTAGTTGAAAATACAACAGAACTCTTAAAAACATTGCAAGTCTACAGTCTCGTTATCTCACGCCATAACGCTGTAACAGTCAACGGAGTAAACTAGGTTAATGTGCCCATAAACCAGTAACAGTACTCGCCTTGAACTTGCATTTGATGGGGAATAAAATTACGTTACTGTCGAACCACTGCGTTCCGCGAGATGCACAGAAGGGAGGTAGAAAATGGGGTGGTCATTTCGGGAGACAGCTGTAGACACAGGAAATAATGTGAAGATACTGTCCAACTTTTGACAGTAGAGAACTTACAGGATCTCTCAGACGGGCACGACGCGAGAATGCGACAACATTTTTATAGACATTTATTTTACGTATATATTATCCGCCTGTCTGTCTGGGAGCCTTTATTTTGATAACGGTTTAGTAAGCAGTATGGTGGTTGAACCATATACTTACTCATTTTTACGTGCCCTTAAAAGCACTAAAGACATAGACTGACCTTTGTTGTTGATGTTCTTCAAAAGTTCAGGTGCGTAGTACCTACTCGCAATCGGCGTGCGTGTATGGCCATATTATGAACGTAAACGAAGCGAAAGGTTCTGTAGCTTCTGCCTACCCCGATGGGAAAAAGGCGTGATTTTATTTATGTACGTATAAAAGCTGTAAGGATGACATAATTAAAGTAAAATGGTCATTCAAATACGAGGATCAGATCAACAAATATATTATTTCATAAAGTAGGAATACTTAAAGCATACAATTGATAGGAATGGAAAGTAAAATGATTGGCTTTTGTTCTACTGTGGAAAGAGGAGAATACATACAAATACATAGGCAACAAAAAGAACCGGTACTAGAAGGCAGATGTTACCCTAAGTTACGTACTCGCACGATTTAATCCAATAAGAACAAAACAAAAGAAGAAGAATGAAAATCAACGAAGTATCTGAAACTTTAACTAGTAAAGATCAAATCAGCAACGTCCAACTTAGCCAATCAAATCACGAATCTAACTGCCACCAAACTATTTAAAACTAGCGCCAACGTTGCACAAAAGTTTGACCAAACATTGGCGGTTTGGTCAAACGTTCATTTGGATTCATAGCTGGAGGCAGTGTCTTGGGGGCTCAATCTTAGCTGAGGCGACCGCTTTTAAGACCGCGTAAATGGTTGAGGTTGGGGTCCCAGTGTTAAGGTAAAAATACAACCACAGCAGCTTAACATTCGCATAATCTCTTCCAAAGTAGTTATCTGTATTGTCATTTTAATCTTTACTATGTTGGTGGTATGGTTCATGAAACATTTTGTCAGCTGTGATAATCAGGAAATTCTAAAGTGTTCATCATTTTACTATTATGAATAGATAAGACTGCCCCGCGGTTTCACTCGCCCCTAAGGATCGTAGCGTGATGTTATTAAAGTACATCAAGAAGTGGGCTAGCAAATGCCAAAAGATTTTATCAAATCTGAAAGGCAGTTCCAGAGAAAATAGCGTTCAAACAAACAAACTCTTCTTGATTCATTAAATTAGTAGTATAGATTCTTCTACTTTGACGACACGGTTGGCGCAGTGTCTGAGCGATTGACAGCTGCGCCGCGTATCGTGAGTTCGATTTCCACACGGAACAAATATTTGTATAACCTGCAGGTAGTTGTTCCAAGTATCGCTGTTTGTGTTATTGAGTTAAAATGTTTGTAAACGCACCTATGACACAGGAGAAATTCCTAGTGTGGGCAATGTTTCTTTTTTTTAAATCAACTTTATACCACACATGGCAAGCACATTAAAACAAGCGCGTCAATCACAATGTAATAGTGTGTGTGTGCACTGTTATGTTGTACATGTCACATAATTTTTTTAGTTAATTTATAGTATTTTCATAAGAGAGCGATTGTGTGATATAGGTCATCCGCCCCCGCTTACACTGTCACCCCGCCTTCTGTCACAGCTCGCTCGCGGTCATGTGTGCACATTGAAGTTGCTTTGACTTTGCTGTTTGTACGAGCGAGTATACAGCGGCCTCCTTACGTGGAATATTATATCTTGGAAGGTGCTACTTTTGAACAGAAAACAGACTGAATATGAATGCTAAGATGGACTGAAATTGTTTTTCCTGGGACTTGAGATAAAAAGGTGTCTATTTCATGAAATAATATTTTTAAACAGACCAAGACGCATGGAAGAGCGGAGTCTCCTAATACAGGCATTATAAGCTTAAAAGGAGGTTCCAATCACTACTAATGTACGATGAAAACTTGCAGATTCCAATAAACCTTTTTTCATTTTTTTTTTTTCAAGTGCTTGCTACGCACAGTAGTCGTGATTAATAATAATTTACGCATACACAGTATTGATTTTACTGACTGCTAAAACAAGTTGGTATTTCATATTATTTCTCAGACAAACAATATATATAAAAAACTAAGTTATTTCTGAAGTAGTTACTTTAGAAGCGTAATTGACGTTATCAAAAAAAGTCGTTTAGATATCATATTTTTCATAATATTTTTGTTAATTACGTGATTTAAAGAAACATGCTTATGTGCACTGAATTGTTTTTTCATTCCTCAGATACTTATTACTAAAATACGTAATTCCATTACACCATTCCATACAATCGATAAAATCCCAATAGTCTTCGAGTAAAATGGCTGTGTCATATCCATACATAATACGGACAGGCCGAAATATAAGGGTTCCGTTTTTGCCATTCAGCTACGGAACCCAAAACTGACTGGTGACAGGTGGAATTTGGTTTAAAAAAGTTGAATAAAGCAGGAAATCCGGAGTCTGAAAACGGTTCGCTACGAGAGGCGTAGCAGCGAGTAGCCTTGTAGCGTGCCCGCTACGCCGTAGCAATCCCACAGCGTAGCGCTTTGGTCAGCGGCTTTTCACAGCTAAATTGACCTTTAGAAATGTTTTATTCTTTGAAGTTAAGATATTTAAGTTGTTGGTTTAAATCTGGACAAGTACTAATGTGTCGTTATAAATTCATATTGTACTAAGTTAAAATCCTTAGAGATTATAACTAATATGCATTTTTTTTTGCGGTGGAACAGCAACAGGCTGCTATTATTTCTCAACATAATTACCATTATCAACTGTTAACGTGAAAGTGCGAATAACAGAAGAGTATTTTTTAGTGCCCATTTCTATGAGAAGTAGACTCCAACTCCCACGTTCACTTCACTAAACTATACTTAAATGAGAAAATGATATTTTTTTTTCTGACACCCAGTTTGAGAAAGGGAAGGTGACAGATAAGAAATGACAATTTGGTAGCCTTGAACTCGACGTGTGATTTTGGTCATTGCGTTTAGCAACCATTTTGGATCGAAGTTTTAGTCTAACGAAAAAACCTGGCAATTATGGGTCGTTCTTGCTTTTTAAAATGGACAAAGCTTAATTTAGTTTCACTTCTCAAAGTGGGCAAGTGGGTCGTTCAAAGTGATATTGAGTTTTTCCTTTTAGAATTTCTCAGTAGCAAACTCAGGGTTGCTACTATGGTCTTGTGCCCGGTTGATGGCAATAGGCTCGCCCCCTACTACATGGGACACCAAAACATAACTGACAAAATATGGGTGTCCTATAGACCTCTGCCTAATCCTTTGGGGAATAAGGGTGTGATGTTTAGTTTTACTTCAATCCTTTAACTAAACCCATAAGCGGTGTTGTTTAGATTCTGTCCAGAACATTACTTTTCGGCCGCAGGCTAAATTATATTAACGACCTCACTTTTCAGCCTAAATGGAAACCCAAATTCATGCCCTAATAACGCTTAAACCTATATAAAGAAAAACAGATTATCTAATCCTGATGTTTACTTAGGTTGAGTCCGTGGCCCCAGTATCAATAAGATGTGGGCTTTATGTAACCCTGGTGGCAAACAATGGACCACAGAGGTCAAAAGCGAAATTACTAAAATAAAGTACATACACGGTGATTACTTTGTGTGTCTTTGGTAGGTTTAGATTTTCATCGGTGTGTCTGGTAAGGTTTTCTGGAAAAGGGAAGTCACCATCCTCTTGCCCTTATCCCAATTTCATTTGGGGTCGGCGCAGCATGTCTTCTTCTTCCATACATCTCTATTTCTCGTCATCTCAGAAGTCACCTCCTTCTTAGCCATATGTATGGATTGTGTGAAAGTCCCCCTACTCTTGTAACCCTCTACATTCATACTCAAAACTTTCCTCACAACATGATCCTTATTCCTTCGCATCACATGTCCATACCATGACAGTTTCTGGATAAGGGAAAATGTAACCAAATTAAGAAATCATAGTGTCCATTAGCCATATCCTACCATAAGGCATGCAAATTTACAAATACACAGGTATAAATAAAGTAGTAGTAGGTAGTAATATTTTATTTCTGATTAGACAAAAAAATTGATTGTTCGGCTCTTAAGCATGATGTATTTTATAGCATACTCGTATAGCACTGCAAAGCTTTCATTCTACCAGTGAAAAAATGATAGTATCGTATCATATCTTATCATCAACAGAGCAAAAGGAGTATGTAAGGATATGTACGCAGGTGCTTTCTATAGTTTCTGCTTACCCCCATGTTAAAATGGCGTTAGTTTATGTATGTTTGTATCGTTTGTTCTGGAGATCAACCCCTTACACACAAACTCACAAGCAAAAAAATTAAGCTCTTTATAATGTTATTATAGAAGTATAGACTAGTGATACGCCCCGACTTTGCATGGGTACTACTGACACAATTATAAAGCTGGATGACTTCCGGCGGATGGGTGGACAAACTAACAAAGTTTACTCGTTCTCTCCTTATTATATTAGTTGAGAATAGATATTGTTTATGCCTCAAGTAAGCGTAGTGATTCATGCTCGTGCCTTCTCTTCCGTGAGAAGAAATAAATTAGTCCTGCAGGGTAAAAGCACACAAAATATTACGAGCACGTTACTACGTGCTCGTAATATTTTGCTTTTAATAAATAAGCCTGTACCTGTACTGTTAAATTCCTAATATACTGTTTTTGATACCGGGAAAGGTAAGTATGGGTCACTTCGCTTGCCCACTACGCTAAGGCGATTACAGATGAAATCTGTAGTGTGTTTTCCTTCACTTAATGTTAGTGGATTCCAAAATCTACTATAGTTGCTGAGGTTTCCTTAAGGTTCGTGATGGTTGGTTAAGACCAGGGTCTTAGCCTTCTTCTATGTTGTTCAGATATGTGGATCAGAGGGGAAATTCCGCATGTTTATTGCGACTAGTATTTTATTATTTGTTTTAATATTTTATACTTTAATACTTTAAGCACACAAATGTACAGAGGCGGACTTAATGCCATAGGCATTTTCTACCAGTCAACCTTTGGGTGATGCAGAGACAAACAGTGGCAGGTGCAATTTCTTAAAAGAAAAGTGAAAAGAAATATATATATTATTATAAACTATAAATATAATACCTACATAGAACATATACACAAATAAACATATACACAAACACATACATAAACAATAAGAACAGTTAATGAGAAAACATTAGCGCTGTGATGAAACCACTGCCAACTTCTTACGAACATGCTCACGCACTTTAACTTTGAAGGCCAATCGGCTGGCAATATACATAAACTCGCGCCTTTTTTCCATATTGAGGTGAGCAGAAAGTAAAGAACGCCACTATACGATCCTTTGAAACGTTCATACATAGATACATAAACTCACGACTCTTTTCCATGGGAGTAGGCAGAAACTACAGAACACCACCTGTTACGATCCTTGCATACTCCTTTGCTTCGTTCAAACATCTGGTCATACTCGCACGCCGGTTGCGAGTATTACGCATCTGACCGTTCTGAAGACCATCACCTTTTATACTCTTTTAATTATTGTTTTTGTTTTGTTTCAGGTATGTACCAGGTTATATTTCCAAACGACAAATAGCAATATATGGTTGGTACGTTAAAAGTAATTACAACAGTGACATTTAAGTCATTTTCAACGAACGAACCATTAACCTACTTAAAACTGTGGGTAATCAAACTTATCAAGTTAAATTATCATAAGTAACTCAATTATAACAAAAAGTCCGTCCACTGTCGGCCAAAAAGAACGTAGCGTCAAATCGTCGCATTAGGGTTATCGGGCCATCTCTAACAATTAACAAGACAAGGAATTGGGTGACAGACAAAAAAAAATAACAGAGGGGAAGGAAGAAATTCGTTTAGATAGCTATCTGGCTTTTAATGAGCCGGCCTGCGGGATTATTATGTTTCGTTGTAATCATAATTTCGGTGTGTAGTTCTTTTTGGCCTGAATTGTTATTTTTTTTTAGTATGGTGTTTGATGAGCTTCTAGCATCACCACGATGGGATGCGTGTATCTCACTGCCTCGGTCTATTGGTCGCAAGCGCTTCTGCTAAGCATTAGGTCTTAGGTTCGATTTTATTTCACACGATTTTTCAAAAAAATATTTCACCTAAATACACATAGAAATACATTATCAGCGAGTCACATGAGCTGTATTTTATTTTCAAACCTATGCTTTAAATGGGGTGGAGGAGATGTTAAAGTTCGAAGTGATAAGAACGAAATCCACGCGGACGAAGTCGCGGGTGAACTATATATTGAATATATGTCCAGGTTTCCTTTCATCGATGTCAGTGATGTCTTTGATTAACTAAGAAAGTTCAAATTAATTGCAAAAGTCGCATTAGTACTCTCCCAGATTGGAACTAACGACCTCACGGCATGAGTCGCGAGGCCTAACCCACTGGACCAAGTTTATATACGACTTTGATCCAGGTTTCAACATCCAGTCTCCGTTCTTAAAGTAAACCACTGACTTCAATCTCCTCTTGTCAATACACCTAACTAAATCTCGAGTTAATCTGGGAAACTTAGATAACAAGTGTTACAGTTTCATTAACGCCATGTAGGCATTAATTTACATGCAAATAGGTGCGTGACGTCACAGTGTCACCGGCGACGTCATAGTTCCGTGGCGTCGCAGGCGGAAGTTTTGTCAATGTTGTAGGGATTAGGGGCTCATTTAAACTGGGTGGATTCGAAGTCGATATAGAAGTTTGATAATTGAATGTAGAGGGTGTTCAACTAACTGTTTCAGAGTCATAATTTGTTCTGTATGGTCCTCAAATTATTGGCTGACATTTATAGATCTTTGACAGTCGTTACGGGTAGTCAGAAACCCCAAAGTCTGGCAACCAGTCTTACCAAGGGGTATCGTGTTGCCCAGTAACTGGGTTGTGGAGGTCAGATAGGCAGTCGCTCCATGTAAAATACTGCTATTCAGCTGCATCCAGTTACTGACTGGTAGCTGACCCCAACACAGTTGGGAAAAGGCTAGGCAAATGATGGTCCTCAAATTATCAGACCGAGACAATGTCTGGAGAAGTCAGAGGACAAACTCATAGGTCTTCTTATATCCAGACTCTGGATATGAAAAGCCCTCTGAGTTTGTTTCGGTACTAGGAACGTCAGAAGGGATGTCATTGGTCGCTACTTCGATTGTATACGGGACAATCCTA
Source organism: Phlogophora meticulosa (assembly GCA_905147745.2). Lineage (NCBI taxonomy): Eukaryota > Metazoa > Arthropoda > Insecta > Lepidoptera > Noctuidae > Phlogophora > Phlogophora meticulosa. Next base: position 2,177,417 of record LR990543.1, on the reverse strand, counting down.
GTGGGGAGGTACTGTATTTTAGTATTTTAACGAAACACACACATTTACATTACATCTCACAAGCCTGTTTGCCCGGAAGGGTTAGGGAGAGGTGCATGTTTAATTCTCATGTAATCAGGGGCGAGCCGATTGGCATCGACCGGGCACAGATGCCGACTCCGGGCTGCAACTGAGAAATTCCTAGTGGAATAACTCAATATTAATTAAGAATTATAATTTGATTAAAGCGCAAAATTACTATTATGATCACGAACAACCTTGACGGCAACACTTAACACCGAAAAAAAAAAACACAGAATTCAAATTCGCCACGACTGGGTCTATTATTATTCTACTCCCGTCAATCGGCAAGCTATAATCTCCACTACGTTACACTTTACGCCGGTTTTATAGAGCCACCATTTAACATAACGAGATTACTTACCAACCCAACTAGAAAGAAAGAAAGAAAAATATTTATTCAGACTCAGGCACACAATGACAATATTGAAAACAAAGTAAGAAATGATAATAATGAAAACAGTACTTATTTTTTTTTATCAATTATTAAAATACTAGCTTTTGCCCGCGGCTTCGCTCGCGTTAGAAAGTGGGGGGTTAGTAAGAGACAAAAAGTAGCCTATGTCACTCTCCATCCTTTCAACTATCTCCACTTAAAAAACACGTCAATTCGTCGCTCCGTTTTGCCGTGAAAGATGGACAAACAGACACACACACTTTCCCATTTATAATATGAAATAGTATGGATTTATAGCTTCCGCCCGCGGCTTTGCCCGTGTGTTTTGCTGATAAAAAGTAGCATATGTCCTTCCTCGGGATGCTATCTATCTTTCTGCCAAATTTTATCGAAATCCGTTCTGTGGTTTTTCCGTAAAAGACGGACAAAAAGACACACACACGTCATAGTATGGATATATTATTCATTTGCCTTACGGCCGCGCCAAATACTGCCATAGTCATCTTCAGTGACTTTGAAAACTGTGAATGCATTTTATCAGTTTGTTACTGTTCTACTGCAAGGTAAAAGCCTCTTCTCATACATAGAAGGCATTAAACACTATGAGCTAGCATTAATCACCACGCTTGCTCAAGGCGTGATGGCGATTTTAAACTTATAATAGTAAGTTCAAGTCCTTAAAAAATCGAATGAGTCTCAAATGAGTAAATATTTTTCATATTTAAACATTCTCCGTTAACAAACTCACCTCAAAAATTAAATAAACCTAATTCAACTTCCAAATTAAAACAAATCCTCGGGGATATGAAGCCTTTGGAGGGTTGCGTTTCATGCCTATGTAGGTAACGGACATGACAAGTGACGTCATTTGTACACCCCACGGTATCACGCCGAAGGATGGTGTAATTTGAATAGTATTAAAAGTAGTGGAATTAAATTGTAATGGAATGTGACAGGGGCTTGTTTGTAGAAGATAATTTTTATATTTTATCGTATATTTAAGCTTTTATTTACGACGACCGTTGTGGCGCGGCGGGTGAAGGTCCGCCTGCGACGCAAGAGGTCGATTCCCGCCTTGGGACAAATGTTTATACGACCTACAAATATTTGTTCCGGGTGATCTGGGTATTTCCTATGTATAATAAAAATATCTATCTATGTAATGTATTATTGTATTAAGTATATTAGTCATCTAGTACCCATAACACAAGCTCTGCTTAGCTTGGGGCTAGATGATGCTGTGTGTATTGTCCAGCAATATTTATTTATTATTTATTTTATTTAGTTTCACCTGTCCCGGCGTCTGATTGTTAAAAAATGTTGCAAGTAATATTTGACCCACTTCATCTTATATTACGGGGTTGAAATTTTACACACTGATTCAGTTAACAAGGACCAGGGTATTCGATTTTTATGGTTAAGCGTGACCTGATTCTACACACAGGATTGGCTCCAGAAGAAAGTTAAACGGTCAGCAGTACAGATACAAAAATTCGTATGCTGTATATTGCTGGCTTGTCCTAAAAAAGAAGGCTTGCGCCATATTACATAGAACTTTATAACCGAACGTAATACGCCTCTGCCAATCCTTTCGCCGAATACTGCCGTGTCGTTTAATAATACCAGCCTGTTCCTGTGTCAAAGGCCTCTTCTTATTCAGAAAAGGCACGAGCATTAATCACCACGCTTGCTCAATGGGGGTTGGCTCAAGTCCAAATGTCCTTACAATGTTTTCCTTCACCGATGTCGAAAAGTCATATTCGTACTTGCCTAGATTGGAATCCAAACCCTCGCATGAAAGGCAAGGCCAGCTGGCCATCTTGAAATAATACTTCGTTATGTTTACGCCTTTAATCCCCGAAGTATTGGGCAGAGCAGCACCTTTAGTAAAACCCACATTTCGCCAGCTATGTTTCAGTCCCATGTAATAGGGGGCGAGCCTATTGCTATCAATCGGGTACAGATCCTGACCCCGGGCTGCTAATGAGGAAAAAATATCTATTGAAAAAACTCAATAATATTACACTTTGGCCGACTTGGGAAATGATCTCAGATCCTCACGCTCAGCAGTCGCACATTGGACCACTAGACCAACGAGGCATTCAATTCTAGCGGCTAAATTACGCGAAAATAAGCGCACTCTCAAATATCAGTTTTCCCCCATTAGTCATCTGTGTTTGAGTGAAATTGACAGTTTTAGTGTATAATGTATAGTAATTAATTAGGCCAGGATAGTTATCTACATTCATTATATGTGTACGCCCAGCGATTATGCCGTTCCATAGGAATTTGAGTGGGTTGTGAATGTGTTTCGTGGATTTATTTAGGTAGTTTGAAGTTTAGGGGTGAAGTTTTTTTTGGTTAGATTGGAGTAATTTGATGCTGGTAAGATTTTTCACACATCAAATATTTTTGCATGTCGATAAATAAAATAATAGATGTATTACCAGTGTTATAGTTTCTTCTGAGGGATGATTTGTTTTAATACCTCCCATTAAAACAAATCATCCCTCTAATCTAAGGCCAGCGGATCACTTCTGGGCAAAGTAAAGGCAATCTTACGGCAAACCGAAACACAAACATGTTTTTGAGAAGTTAGTGTTGGCTCATAAATGTCACATGTCCAGATTATCCAGGTTAATGTTTAATAAAATATCTTGGAATCGAGTTTGAACCAAATTAATTTGATGGGGTCATCACTAGTAAGACTGATAAGTCTTATTAGTAAGAAGAAATGATCTAAAAGAACAACTCAAAAGTATCAACGCGAACTAAACAAAAAGAAGATTCGAAATATCTCGTTCGCCGTTCAAAACCGTGCCGCCCTCGTTTAGCGGTTACATCGATAGTGAGTCCGGCGGGGCTCATAATTGAGATGTATCCCGGCATCCCGGACACCGGGAACATCCCGGGATAGCCCGGGATCGTGCCTGGACGCTCGCGTATTTTATCATTTAATAAATAGTTGCACAAAGTTTTAATTACAGACTGACTAAATAAGTTGAGCGTTTAGGTAAGGTAGATACTTGTATTATGCCCGTCACTGGGGCAAGTCTTAATTAGTTGGATAGTGGTATTGATTAGTTTTCGTGTGTGTTTAAAAATAAAGTTATACTAACGGAGGTCAGTGTCCCATCCATTTTTAAACATCTTAAAATACGGTGAAAGAGGATAGGATAACACATACTATTTATCCTCTTTCGCCGTATTTTCAGACGTTAGGTTTTAAACAACAGTTTACAGTTTCATCACTTGCCTAGCCTTTTTCCAACTATATATAGGTCAGCTTCCAGTCTCACCGTATGCAGCCGAATACCAGTATTTTTCACACACATGGAGTGACTGCCTATCTGATCTCCACAAGCAACGACTTTCAATGGTCTACAAATGTTTATCGGGACCAACAGCTTAACGTGCTTTCCGAGGCACGGAGCAGTCTTGATATGTATGGAAAGGTCACCCATCCACATACTGGCCTCGGAAAGCGTCGCTTAACCTTCGATTGACCCGTCCGGCTGTTTCTATTCAGCCACGAACTTTCTAACAGTTAAGAAGGTTCACGACAAACTTCATAGAAGAACTCGCTTGAGTTTTAATGTTTTTTTTCTGTATGAGAATAAATATGAGAAGACATGACAACATATATTTACCAGCCCATCGGCCATTCCATTTCACTTTCAAAACTCTGCCAGTAGAAAAATCATAGAATACGATATGAATATAAACTACATTTTATTGTCAAGTGACTCGCCCCAGTTCTATAGCCCCGTTGACACGTGCGTCTGTTGTATTATTCAGTTTGAACGAGGCTCCGTGCGTGCTGTTTAGTTTTGTTCTCTGTAGTATATGTTTGGGATGGATCGCTTCGGAGGATGGATCGCGGACGGATAGCGGGTCATGGGGATGACGGCCTTTGATGTTTTCGATATATTGATATAACGTGTCCTTTTTGTTTATTACGGTGTTAGGAAGGTAAATGTTTGGAGCGAGTGTCAAGATCAGCTGTGTAGTGTTTTGTTGGATGGTGATTGGGTGTTCTGAATTCTGATGGAAATTTATGACTAGATAAACTGACTACTATTGATTTTATTAATAATGGTATGACAGAAACATACTAGGTTAATACTTATGAGTTTTATTAATTTATTTATAAGACATAATATGTCTACGTCCGCAAAAGTAAATGCTCTTGGAATTTGCGAATATAACATCACGCCTGTTTTTCCCCGAGTACCTACAGTATCTAAGGCAAAGGTGTACCTACAGTCAGTGCTGTAACTAGGGCGGTGCCAGCAGGGGGGTGGGCTCAGAAATTACCAGACCAGGGCCACAAATAATATTTCAAGGGCGCAGTTATAGAAGCTCGCACCGGGTGCATAAATGGCTACTTACGGCACTACCTACAGTATACCCACAATTCGCTAGTTATTTTTAAATCCCATCATAACATGCAGGTCGCACCTAGATGTGACGAAGTTGGTAGTCAAAGCGGATCGTCCCATGTTTGTTTCAGAATCCGCATCTATTCAGTTACGTAACGAACTGAATTCGAAGTTTGGTAGCACCTGCACATATAAGCTACAGAACGGACAGTCCTGTCAGGATTTGTAGGAACAATCAGACATGCCCACAGTGCGTTCAGGTTACGGTACGTCGAGCTGCCTTCAAAAGCCTTTGTTTGTATTCAGTTAGGATTCTGTGGAACCTCCAGAATAGAAATAAAGAAAAACATTTACTTGGGTCACGCACGTAGCGACGAAAACTAAAACTTGTAAGTATAAAAATACTTGCAAAAAACAGGAGCTGTGCTAGACCGAAACCAAAAAGGCTTTTATCTCAGCATTAAGCTCCGATATTAAAAAAAATAAAACCGCGTCACTGTTATTCTGATAGGGCCAGCTGTGATTAAAGAATCTGTATCAATTCAAGAGAATGAATGAAAGAATCTGTATCAATCTGAATCTGTGTAAGTTACCGGCACAGATCTTGCGCTCTGACCTTGGGTTGCACAGTAGTCAATTTTACTATAAAATGCCTTTACCCGCAACGTACCCTAATGTATTACCTCGCATAGCATTGATAAATTTGATACCTGTCCGGATCTTTCGCAAGATATTTCTTTGTAGATTTGTAAATAAAATATATGTATTGTAGCAGCCGCCAGGAATATTGAAAATATTGAATATTGCTGTGAAGAATGAAACAAGGAGCGAATCTCTATTTTGTTGGTGATAAAATATTGTAGGTATTGAAAGATAGCTACGATTATCAGCTATTTTGGTTTTTCTATCAAGATACCGTTAACAATGAAGTACTTCTCTTATTCTTACAGACATACTTAAACTCACGCCTCTTCCCCATGAGGGTAGGCAGAAACCACAGAACGCCACTTGTTACGATCCATACCTACATGCTTCGTTTACGTTCATACATCAGATCACGCGCGCCGGTTATTCTTACGTTTATTAAAAATGATTTATTCTTCAATATACAGACGGCCGATTCCAATACCTTCTGGGTGTCGAAAACAATAGATTAGGATGTAATACCATAGTTTAGTTAGTACATATTACTTTTTATACTTTAATTTATGATATTGTAATGCTTGTAATAAAAACAGGTTGTCATGGGGACTGCCGACCGAAATGAAAACTTGAATTTATAAAATTTCTAAATATAAAAAAAGAGAAAAATAGAAAAAAAAAATAGTACTAGCCCGAATTGTCCCACTGCTGGGCAAAAGTTGCATTCCTTCCATCGGTAGCGAGCGCGACGATGCGCTGGAGTTGCCGGTATGAGTCGTGAGCACAAATTCGTCAGCGTGCTCTTGTATTCTGTTTCTGTCTGTATATAAATATGCCTGATCGTATATTGATTTCATTGCCCCCTCCCGTGTGCAAGCTGTCCTGATGAGAATTAAGATTCAGTTGAAGAGTAGAGCTCACAACTCGTGCCGGCAACTGTACCTCTTTTCATCCAAGTACGTATAATAAGCATACGAGTGAAACCGCAGGCAACAACTATTACATTACAATTGAGTCATTATTATTCGTTATTAGCACAAGAATGTCATTGTAGTACACCAATTAAAATTCTTATTGATAATTAAACCAATTAACGTATAAGGAAAAATACTTCGGACAATTTCTCTCACGTAACCTCTCCGAAATAAATAGAAATACCAATTTAGCGTGGAAATATGTTAAGAAGCTCATGTGTGTACAAAAACCAAGGTATTTTTAGCTACTCTATATTTATTTATATTTGACATTTCAGGTCGGCCTTAAATATTCCTATAATGAGTTTATTTCGGTTCTCTGGAACGAGTTTTATTAGTGCGTGAAGTATTTAGAAATAAAATTCTGTAATAAATGGATTTTATTATCGGATCAGAATGGATATAACTAGAAGGGCGTTCTTTGTCTGAATTAAAATTAATAATACGAATTCTAACTTATAAATAGTTGTTGCCTGTTTAAATGGTTAATATGCTCATAAGCATAGAAAGATCTACTGCTTGAAACATTGAGGACTAGGCTAACACAATCCATACAGTGTATCGAAGAGTTGGCTTGGCAATCATTGAAATCCCAGCTGTTTTGTGGGTGTACTAACAAACAAAAATCTCAAACTAATAAATGAACACCCTGACCTGAAACTTTAATAACAATAAGTAAATCTGTAATTCACACCAATCATTGCTGATTCGGAATCTCATACAGCTTAAAGAAAGAGAAAACGTAAGAACAGAACTCGACCTCTGTGTTTTCACTAGCACTTTATCATCATCATCCTCCAGCGCTTATCCTAATCCATTTGGCGTAGATGCAGCATGTGCAGCTTCTTCTTTCATACATCTGAATTTGCTGTCATCAACAGTCACCTATTTTCTAGCCATATCATCTATCACACAATTCATCCATCGTTTTGTAACACCTCGGGTGTTCTTTTATGATTCTTATCGTGTCGGGATCCAAGATAGTTGAATCGTTTCTCCGGGATTCGTCGAGCTTCATTGACTTGATGCTTTTCTGGTGGTGGCTACTGTTGATTCTGGATTTCAGACGTTGCAATGGTTGGGAAATGTGTAACGGGCTTGTAACAAACAAAATAAAATCCATCCATCGTGTTTTTGGTCTTCCTGTACCCAGTCTCATGACTTGGTTATTTATACATCAAGCAATTATAAAATCAACCTGCTATTGTAAGTTCAAAGCTTCGTACTCCATGATACACATTCGCTCCACACATAATCAGACTGACAAGACGTCCCAAGAATAGTAATAAGGTACCCTAATAAGAATGTATTTCCACATGACGTCATACGGAACCCATCGCACGCAATCAACCCTTCAAAATCTCGCTGGAGTAGGTCTGACCCCGTGTTATTATGTTGAGATGTTTGGCATTAAAAATATGACGTATTTGGATGACAAAATAGGTGTTTGTTGAAATGGAAAGTTTGGAGTCTGGTTCTTGTGTCCCAAAATGGGTTGCTTTTCATATGAATAGGGCTTTGAATGAGATCTATAGTCCTTAGTTTGAATACAATTTTGTTGTGTTAAATATTAGGCGTTCCCAAATAACAGATGTAATGGCAATTGTTCAGCACTATATTGGACTTGGATGATACCTTAGAGACTATGTTAAATATCTCATTTCAATGCACTTTAAACCTGAAGACAAAAGTAAACCTTCCCTGGACTACTCCTTTCTATGGTAGCAGTACTTCTTGATAATATTGCTGGTTATTACCCAGCACTTACATGCAAAATCATATTTATTTAGAATCCAAGACTTGTCAAAACAACACCAAATTATATGGCTGTATCAAAATAAAATAACCAACACATCTGCCATACACGTACTTTCTTCAACAATTGACCCAGTTCCTCTACACCTGCACTCCGACGCATGCCGGTGACGTCGTAAGCTCGTGACGTCATTAAATGATAACGTTTATGACTTCAGCCGTGTTTATCCATCTCTAACCCTTTCTCTTGCTCAGAAACATGCTTCTCTCATTCCGTGGCCTGGTTCTTGTGTTGCCCTAAGTTATTTGACAAACCGCTTTGAATAAAAAATGTGTACCAGGACCATAATAACTTTATTATACTAGAAAATTATAATTTTATATTCTGACGCAACAACAAAACGACAGAAACAATAAAATATCCAAGAAATTTGACAGCCAACAAACGGCGATAAACAATTATGCAAACGAGACGTCCGCACTCGGCAACTGACAGGACGCAACTGATCATATCTTGTCACGCGACCGTGCTGCCACGTGCCTATCACCTGTTCAATGTATTGAGCCATTTTTTTATTTTTTAATAAGGTTGTTGAACTTTGACACGTCATATATGTCATTTCTTTGCATCTGCTATACATCTATAAAAATAAATAAATTTGAAGTGTCTGTTTGTAAAATGTTATAATTACAGCGTTTTTACTAAAGTATAGACGGTAGTTCTAACATATTTTTTTTATATGTCTGTCTGGTTGGGGCTAATATCCGAAACCGCTGGACCGATTTTGATGGGAATTTCACTGGCAGTTAATGCTCTCAGGAGTTTCTTAGGCTCTAACTTTTTTATATTTAAGAAAAACATTTAGGTTTCCGCGCAAAAAAGGAAAAACATGAAATTTTGATTATACCATGCGGAAGAAGTCAGCTAGTGTAAAATAAAACTTACTAAAAACCAATAAAGTACTTTTTCAGTTTGGGGTCAGCTACACATTCTGCAATAGATTCGACCAGCAATTTGTATCTCATCATCTCATGTTCATTTCGAATATTTTAAGAATACAACTATTAATAAATGAAGAAATAAAATAAAATAAATAATCACAGGGCATCGAAAAATTCATCCACATCGCTGTCAACGGGAAAAGTGCCCAGAAGGCTTTGCCACTTTTAAGTATTGTGTTAATCGATATGACTGATTTTTGTCACAGCAGAAGTGGATCAGAATTTTTCTTAAAAACATAAGAAAAAATTACTGTACTTCATACTAATAAATCACAATTGATTTATTTATTTATTTCGCAAACATGTTAAACACTGGTTAGTAGATATTATTAGGGATGTATGAGATAGGTATGATTTCTAATTAATCTCATTTACGTTTTAATGAAAAGTCTCATTGGTCTATCTAACCCTCTGACATTTTAACTGTTTATTTCTGTATACAAATAATGATGTTACTTTTTTACCTTAACTCGAAAACATAATATCTTTTACATTTAAATAAACATTATTATAACTTCAAAGCTCACTCGTGTGTGTATGATAATATTTCTTGGAGTATGTAAACATTTACAATCATCCCGTTCTGCGAAGGATGCGTTGAGGCGTGAGATTTGTACGTTCCCGATATGAAAACATGTATCACTGGCTTAAGAGATAACGCAAAGTTGCGTTCGTGTGTCCTAAGTACTGCGTTTGAAATGGCTCGTGAGTATTTTAAGTTGACAACAGGGCTTTCAAAGGATCTTCCTTCTTTATATCCGACTGTACCTGAAGAAAGGTGATGTTTTCAAGTGTATGTATGTGTGTCGATTTTTTGGCATGCTCTGCGGTCTAAATATGGCTTGATGGATTTTAACGGCGTCGGCGCAGCATGTCTTCTTCTTTCATACACGGCATACACCTCTATTAGCCATCATCCCAATAGTCACCTCTTTTTTATCCATATCATCTGACACACAATCCATCCATTGGTTGGTCTACCTCTAATTTCAAGAGTACCCTCCACGTTCATACTCAAAACTTAATTGGGTTTTTTTAGACGTTGCCCACACACTTGGAATTTTCCTGTGTCGTGGCACAGCAACAGTCAGATACGGAACTACTGCGGGCAATACAAAAATTTGTTCCGTGCGGAAATCGAACCCGCGGCACGCAGCGCAAACAGCCAATTGCTCAGCCACTGCGCTAACCGTACCGTGCCGTCGTCGTCGTGTCCACACCTTTCATGGCATTACCAGTTACTACTAAGTAACTTGATGGATTCTCATCCCACAACTATACCACCATGACACTTGTGTAGAATCAAATTTGTTTTTTATTCCGTTCCACGGGAATGCTAGAATAACGTCGCGTGCAGGTGTGACGTCGAACGGATGACGTCACACCAGATGGGCGGGAAGTGGACAGTGCAGTATTTTAAAAATTGATGAAAAATATTTTTGTCGCTTTGTTGTTTGTTCATGCAGAAGCGGCAATATTATATTTGACTGTATTGAAAATATGTATAGTGTCAAAGCGTAAGAACTCTGTGGGTATTCTCCGAAGGGTTAGGCAGGGGTGATAGGATAAGATACACCCATATTTAGGCAGTTATGTTTAAATCCCATGTAATAGGGGGCGAGCCTATTGCTTCTGATGTTAATACCCAATAACACTTTGCTCGACCCAGGAATCGAACCGAAGACGTCAGCGCTCTGTAGTAGAACTTACGACCACTAACTAGACCAACGTTTGTTCGTTGGTTGTGAGACTTTCGTGCATCTTACTACGTACTTTCGTAACAACTGTCAAAGATCTACAAATGACAACCGGAAACAACGTGCTTTCCCAGACACTGAAGGGTCTTGGTATGTAATGGATGTTCGCTAATCTACGGACCGACCTCGGCAAGCGTAGGTCTACCTTCGATCAACCCGTACGTCTGTTATCATTTAGCCACGAGCACCTCTATCCAACCGAAGTATACAATAAGAAAAATCTTCTTAAGCTCTCGGGGGACTTGGAATGGCCCCATAGAATATAATAGGCACTAAAAACCAAGGGCCCGTCAAAATGTAAAACGATAAACAAGCGTATGTGGCAGTCAGTAAAGCAATATTGGACATTTGGCGTAATGCCTATATCCGTCGTAACGTTTTTGCGGTGGAGCTGCGAGTTAAAGATAATGTGTTGTTAGATATTATTATGTATATATGTATTACAGGGAATGTGTGTCTTTTTATATTTGTTCCGTTGTGTACCTATGGAAAATATCCAAGTAGTACGTATGTTTTGTTTTTTTGGCAAATAACTTTGAATGAACATAAGGGGTTGTTTTCTGTTTATGTTTACAGACTGGTAATATTATGTGATCTCGAGATGCGACATCTTTCATCGATGAGACTGTATGTGATAGGGATATAGTTATATGTATACTAATATAAATAACCTGAAGAGTTTGTAGGTTTTTGTTTTAACTCGCTTATTTCTGAAATTTACAGCGGTACCTACTTATTTAAAAAATATATTAACAGTTGATTGCAGAATTTTTGAGGACGATTTAGGCTTGTAACACCACGCTGCGTCGCTTAGAAGCGAGGTGAAACCGTGGGGCACACCTAGTGTTTGTCCAACATTTTAGACACGACTAACTAAAAATCTTTCGTGTGCGAAGCAATTGTAAACTTCATAGTTTAGAGAAATCCTTGACGTTTGAAACGTCATAAGAATACAAGTATTTAACGCAAAATAAGACGTGAAATTTCGTATTCAATGATAGTCATTTGTTATGCATCCCAAGTCTGCACCAGATAGCAGTCCAGCTGCACTCAGTGTTGTCGTAACATAAGACTTCGTCTAAACATTCATTAGCCTCCACACAATCCAATGGAAGCCAATGAGTGTTCGTTGTCGGAGCCTTAGACAAATAACATCACGTCTATATTCCCCAAAGGGTCGGATTGAGGTGTTAGGTTCAGGCGGTGTGCTGGCAAAAAAAAAAAAAACCACTAGAAAGAAAGAACGAATAAGTATTTATTTAACACAGGCTCAGGCACACGATAAATAAATAATGCTTGACAATCCACACAGCATCATCTAGCCCCAAGCTAAGCAGAGCTGGTGTTATGGGTTATATTTATAGATATTTTTAACATAGATAGATATTTTTTTTATTATACATAGCAAATACCCAGAACACCTGGAACAAATCTTTGTAGATGGTACAAACATTTGCCCCAATTTGGAAATCAACTCGCAACCTCCCGCGTCGCAGGCTGACCTTCGCCCAATGCGCCACATAGGTCGTCATGATCGTCGGGGTAGACAGAAACTACAGAACGCCACCTGCTACGATCCTAACATACTCCTTTTGCTTTCGCTCGTGGAAGTGAATTACCTGCAAACGCACCTCTCTTCTGAACTGTACACTCACACTTCACAATAACTCCAAGTATGAGCCTTATGCCTTAACCTATCAACTTGGCGGCTTCTAAATCCTTAATTCTCATAAACACAGAGGTGGCAGACTATAAATTACAAGTAGATCTAACGTGCATTTCCCGTTAAAGCCTTCACTCCCCCGGGCGTTGGCGCTTAACGGGAACTTCGGTAGCTGTAACTGAAATTAGTTAGTTAGGTGTAGTTAGTTATAATATCGTAACTGTTGTTTAACAGATTTAGTGAAATAATTAGCTTCCAATAGGTGCTCGAAGTCTCTTCTTTATATTATTATTTATTTTACAAGCTGTATATTATTTAATAAAATAAAATAAATAATGCTGGACAATCCACACAGCATCATCTAGCCCCAAGCTAAGCAGAGTTTGTGTTATGGGTACTCGATGACTGATATACTTAGTACAATACATTACAATGATATATATTTTTTAATTATACATAGCAAATACCCAGAACACCCGGAACAAATATTTGTAGATCGTACAAACATTTGTCCCAAGGCCTCCCATTTGAACCCGCAACCTCCTGGGTCGCAGGCGGCCCTTCGCCCGCTGCGCCAAATAGATCGTCAAATGGTCATCATCTGCCTCATCTGCCTAGCCTTATCCCGACTACACTTTACATGGAGCGACTGCCTATCTGACCTCCACAACCCAGTCACTGGACAACACGATACCCCTTGGTAACTTTCGGAGTTCTGGCTACCCGTAACGGCTGTCAAAGATCTACAAATGACAGCGGGGACCAACGGCTTAACGTACTTTCCGAGGCACGGAGGATCCTCGATATTTTACGAACTTTCACACGTCATCAGACTGACCTCGGCAATCGTAGCTTAACATTCGATCAACCCTAGCGGCTGTTTTTATTTAGCCACCAGCTCCTCCATTCAATAATATTTAATGTTTTTAAACTCTATCATTCGTACTAGCGGACCTGACGGACGTTGTCATGCTTGACCAGGACCAACGGGTCTAATTGTGAATCTAAATCATCCACGAGACTAAAGCATACTCAAGAATAATGAATGAAAGAATAAAGAATCGTAATGTAATTTGTATGTACAGATTGTACTTACTCCTGCAACGCAGGAGGTTGCGGGTTCGATTCCCGCCTTGCCTTATTTATTTTATTTATGGTCCGAAACTAAACGACGGTGTGAATTTGCTACTTTTTAATCGTTTATCCGAGACAAACTACTTAGTATAACAACGTATACTAACAACTATCAATATTGTTAATTCACTGCATCTCGTTCAGTAAATTACAAAGTATACAATTTGTAAACCATATCAAATGAACTATAAAAGTGTACTTAGTAAAGAAAGGAACAGTGTCGAAGATTTATATCTCGTTCGCGTAAATGAAGAACTTAACTGAATTTAACTGTGATTATCGTTAGCGAAGATATAATCTTGATTTTGAAAGCGGCTTTTGGATAGAAATAATTTTGATAAATGAGATCGATCAATCACATCAGCCTACCACAACGTATCTGCTGGTCCTGAGGCCAATATACTCGAATCAATAAATTAATTACTCGTGATGACACTTAAGTATTACAAAACATAACATCACGCCTGTAGGGGTTGGACAGACGTGCACCAATAGTAACACTCATTTTTTGCCAAATATATTTAAGTCCTACGTAATAGGGGGCAAGCCTTTTGCCATCAACTTGGCACAAATCCAAAAAATTCCGTGCTGCTAATGAGAAGATTCCTATTAAAAAACTCGATAACACTTTCCCCGACCTGGGAATTGAACCTCACGCTCAGCAGTCGCTTTTGGTACCACTAGACCAACGGATGCAGTGTAGCATTACAAATTAAATTAATAATAAGTTATTTATTTCAAGTAACTATGACTCATATAGGGTTAGTAACAACGTTTATTTAAGTCTATGTTAGTATGAAAGTTCCTTAATTAAAAAACAAGTTAAGAATCACTGCTACAGAACTCGAGCCGAAATTCTGGAGCAACCATTCTTCACAACAGAACAGTCTAGTCTATCAGCAATCAAGCAATATAATTTTGTGACCTTTAGCTGTTCCAGCGGGCTACGAAGTTTCAATAGCATGCGAGACCAGCTTATACTGGTTTTTCTACCGCTGACATGCACCTAGCTGTACACGGAAAATAGAACCGCTGGAAAAAACGAAAGCATCAACATTTAAGCCCAACACTTTTATTTTATAAAAAGGGGCCTCAACCTGATGCAATCACAATCCACACACGGCGATTTGCATCCAGAATGGTAACACTCAACGGCGCATATATGCCAAACTCGTAACATTTTCAAATTCTCCACGTTGAAAGAGGAAACACAAATACGACATACAAATTCTAATACAAATAGTCGGCAAACGTTGTAGGTGCTGCGAAACACAATATAAACGAATACGCAGGTCGCAGACAATAAATCAACATCGGACGTTTCGCTTAACGTCTAGTTCCGGGCGTACCCCCCGGGGGTGTAGCCGCGTTGTTACCCCGTCAGCAAATATGTGTAAGCGAGAATGTAAGCTGTTGGAATTTATTTTATTGTTTGCTTCTTTTTGTAGTTTCCTTTTAATCTATGTGTTTTATTATGGAATGGAAGATGTATGAAGGCTGTGCCTTAGGTTTGATTGTAACAGTGGGCGTTTTATTTTAATAATTGTGGGGGATTTTGGGAAGAAAATAAAACGTCAAACAAATAAAATTCTCAATTTTTTTACAAACAATGATACTTATGGGTCTTTGTATGCATACTGCATGCAGACAAATATCACAATTTCAAATTACAGAATCCCAATACAGCATAGTACAAACAAACTAGCAAGTAGCAGACAATATATCAATACTGGACATTTCGGTTAACGTCTAGCCTCGTTGGCGACGTGTTTCCCTCGGGAGAAATAAAACAGCGGACCGCGGTACCAAAAAACTAGCTAGCTACATTTCAGCAATAATTTATCACTAAGTTCTTATTTTACCTTCAATGTCCTGGTAAAATTATGTGGTAATCCCAATGTTGATTGATAGATGAATTAAGTTAGTTTAATATTAGTTGTTTATTGTGACAGTTTATTTTTTATTTTAGTACTTGTTTGTGTCGCATTATTTGTTGACTTTGAAACGACTTTTGTTTTTATTCGACATAATAATAAATAAGTATAACTTTCCTTTCATAGTTCTAAAAATAATGCAATAGTTAGTCATTTTTCATCAGATTTTCCTAATATTGTCGTTTTATTTATGTTGCTCTACTTTAAACTGTAAAAACATCATATTTGTTATCTAACCCAAAAGAGATGATAAACTTAAAAATCTCATTAGTTCCAGAATCTTGTACTCAACCCATGGTATCAGGTAGTGCGTCGATGCCCCTTCCACCCTGGTTCTCTTTCCCTTCTAAATCAGACACATACGAGTGATATGGAAGAAACATGATTTCATTGCAATAACGTTATTGTCAACCACTCAATATTCACATTTAATAATACCATAAAACGTGAAAAAAGAAATTATATTACTGTCGCACACCGTTCCCCCTTTCACTCGCGAGTGTAGTGAAAACCAGAAATATCCGGTTTTTCCCGGTTTCTCTGGGGGCCTGGCGGGGGTAACTTTGAGAGATAATGATTGGGGGTAGATGCTCCCCTTTGACATCGCAAAATAGATTTTTTTCTCTCTCACTTACTGAGCGGGGAGATATTAATTCTATATTTTTTATTTATGATGACAGCTTGCCTTTGTGTTGGCGAGTTGGTTTTGTTAGACAGATTTTTATTTAGAATTTTATTAATCGTATTATCGGTAACCTGGTGCAGGCAGGTTTATTTTTATATTGTTATAAATGCACGAACCGAGTCGGTGTTGCAGCCGCAAGGTACAACAATGACGACACGGTTGGCGCGGTGGTTGAGCCATCGGCTGCTGCGCCGCGTGTTGTGGGTTCGATCCCCACACGGAACAAATATTTGTATGGCCTACAGGTAGTTGTTCCGGGTCTGGCTGTTTGTGTATGTGAGTTTAAATGTTTGTAAACGCACCCACGATACAGGAGAAATTCCTAGTGTGGGGCAACGTTTTTTAAAAAGAAAAAAAAAAAATCGGGCAAAGTACTGATGTTAATAAGGAAACCTGGCCTTGTAACGAACATAGATCTTATCTTCTTCATATATATATGTATATTTCTACTGTACGTATGTATGTCACTGAACTGCTCCTAAACGGCTGGACCGATTTAAATAAATAAATAAATAAATATTGCTGGACAATCCACACAGCATCATCTAGCCCCAAGCTAAGCAGAGCTTGTGTTATGGGTACTAGATGACTGATATACTTAATACAATACATTACATAGATAGATATATATTTTTTTATTATACATAGCAAATACCCAGAACACCCGAAACAAATATTTGTAGATCGTACAAACATTTGTCCCAGGCAGGAATCGAACTCGCAACCTCCTGCGTCGCAGGCGGACCATCGCCCGCCGCGCCACAGTGGTCGTCTGATTTGAATGTTTTTTTTTGTATGCGTTTGGGTGGCGCCCTGGATGGTTTAAATTCACAATAGGACCCGGTAGGTGGCGCTGTACGGGCAGGACGACGTCTGTTCGGTCCGCTAGTATTTTATATTTTTCTTTACTATATTTTTTTTAAGATTCAGGTGATCTTTATGATGACGTCATTTCAGATCATATTTCAAATGCAGAAATCTTCTTTTACTAGGAATTTCATAGTTGGCAATCTATAAAAGCAATCCATTTTTCTTCAGACGTTCGAATCCCAGAATAACCTTTTAAGTTCGCAGACGGTTCTAATTGGACTCTGCACACAAAAATCGTTTTAGTTCGGGGAAAAAAGTTCATAATAAGATATATTCGAAAGTGGGGTAAAACCGAAAGATTGAGTGGCTCGAGCCAATCAATCATGTCCAAAGAGGACATGTACTAGCGAGAGGTGAAGCTAGAAACATAGTATGAACTTTATGTCCTTGTATTTATTGTTGAAAGTGGTTTTCTTTCATAATTCGCTAAGTGTGTACGGGACCACGTGTTTCTAAATTAAAGCCATAGAAGTAAATATTGCTTTTGCTTTGGTTGGTATCATGTAACCTTTTGGGTTTTTTTTCAGGATGGGAAATCATCCAATAATTTCTCCCGTTTTGAGTGGAACGGCAGCGTGTCGGACTTTTACTGACTGAAACCCATCCGTGTTCCGTTCTTGCCCTTTACGTTCCAGGGCCACGGTAACTCTTTCGAACATCCCGCAACCCTGGGAGAGTATAATGTAACCTGACTTTTCGATTACACACGTAGTTTTGACACTGACTTTTTATTGTTTTCATTAATAACGATGCCCCATGCCAGGTATTCCTCGTGTGTCGTGGGTGCGTTTACAAACATTTAAACTTACGTAAACAGACGGTAGGCCATACAAATATTTTCGCCATGGGGGAACGAAACCCGCTACACGCAGCGCGGCAGCCCGTTGCTCAGCGACTGCGCCAACCATCACAATCACGTTTTTAAAATATGTCATTATTTAAGTATGTAGCAACGAACAATATCATATTGGACTGTGCTAATTATGTATATACCGCCGCGGTCGATTATATCATTATTATATGCAGGGAAGGACTTGCAAACTAAACCTTACAAACCTAAGTTGTTTCTTGGGGAATACAAAATCAGTAAAAGAAAAACAACCAGTATTAAATAAAAAATAATAATAATAAATAATGCTGGACAATCCACACAGCATCATCTAGCCCCAAGCTAAGCAAAGCTTGTGTTATGGGTACTAGATGACTGATATACTGATATATAAATGATCGCAATTAAGACCAAAGTATCGAAAAACTGACCGAATGCGAGTCCGTCTCGCAGATAAAGAATTGTGTACCATCGTACAATATGTTAAAAATATCATCGGACTTAAAAAACACTGAAAGATTTAAAATAACTTTAATTAAGGAAGTCTGTGGTTTTGATTAGTTTTGTTTATTATTTTTTGTTACCGACTTCCGAAATTAACGTTACTTTACACCTTTTAGAAAAATTGAAATAAACGTGTCGAGTTGAGAATCTCCTCCTTTTTTTCATCGGTTTAAAATTTAAGATCCTTGTTATTATTTGTGCTAGCGGCAATAGAAATAAATAATCAGTGAACATTTTAATTTTTTCTATTACGGTCCATGAGATATAGCCCGCTGACAGACAAACAGACGTTCGCATAGCGGAGGCTTAGTAAGGTCCTGGTCCTTTGGGTATAAAACCCAAAAAAATGTGTTAAATGTTCAAACCCCACATTAAATACCATTTTTATGTAAGTGCTGCTGCCCCCACAGATTTCAATGCCACCATTATCCTTAAAAGGCCGAATCTCACAACGTGAATGACCTTACAAATGTTAAAAAACGTGTTTCCCCGTATCAATATTCTGAGCATTTGGCCGGCTACAAGGACGATGTCTAGGTTCTTGTTTCGAAGGAATTCTTTTTATTGCTACAATGTCTGAATGTTTTGCGTTCTTTAACAATTGAATTTGCGCTGTCACAATTGTACCTAAGTGTGGATCCGTGTTACCTTGTAAAGATAAAGAGATATATTTTTAGTGCGTAGTAGTTTATAGTGCGGACGGCTTCTTGCCGGAATCCATGGTCCCCACGAACTAAAACTTAACGGTCTTTAAGGCGAGAGTGACTCAGTTTTTTCTAGGTAAGCGTTAACTTGAGTAAGCGGTTTATATAAGTCCCATGTGTGAGTGGTGTGAGCTTATTGCCGTCAACCGGGCACAAATCCAGACTACGGGCAGTAACTGATAAATGTCAGAATGTAAATAACCCAATGACACTTCCCGATTTGGGAATGCAACTCATGCTCAGTAGAAGCGCATGCGACTACTGGATCAACGAGGGAGTAGGTTCATATAGTCCATAGATAAAGGCGATTGGATTGCTAATTCTCTTGGTGTTAACGATGGCCAAGAGCGGTCAACCTTTTTATTCCCATCAGATGCACGTAACCTGCCAAGTTTTGCCACCTAAAACGCAAAAATATAACATTTTAAAATTCGCTATTACAAAAACTCCGGAACAATCGACCGATAAATACGATTCACCCCCGCCAACCCTAGACTTATATCCGTTTTCCAGTACTTAATAACGCCTCATTAATGTCAGGGAGGGGCATTTTTACCTCGTTTCCTCCCATGAGAGAGGAAATGAGCCTCTGTTTACCTCCCTCCCGCTCAACTTCACAAACAATTGGTGCACGGAGTAATTAAAAAAATGTTCTTTGCTCTTTGCGGTGATGGGCAGGGCTTCAGGCGTTTTCTGAAGCTCACTGTGGTGGAAATGGTTTTTTGCCCTTTTTTGTGTTGTCGTGACCAGAAAGGCAGAAACTCGTTTGCGTCTCTTGAGCGTTGGAAAGGTGTTCTCGCTTCGTGTTCGGTTTCTGTGGGAACACGACGCCGCCCTTAGGGTTTTTTTAGATATTATTTTAAGGGTAGGACTGTTATTTCGTTTTTGTTATTACGAAAACTATTTTGCAACTTTTCTTTTGTCTAGATTACCTAGTCTACATGATGAATTTAGAAGTAGGGCAATCAATTAATAAATTACTGTTCTAAGTATTAATTCTAGGCATTTTATGATTAGTCCAATTCACAACATAACCACAACCTACTGAGTAAACATGAAAGTTTGTTTTGATATCGAACAACAATTTCTTCAACAGAATTACCCGTGTTTTCTCTTATTACGGCAATAAATAATAATAGTAATAGACATCTTTACTTCTATCGTTTTCGCTACAATAGGATCGCGTAATATTTTACAAAAAACTAGATTCACACGCGTTCGATCGTTAAGTAAGAGTTGTGGCCCCAAGTTATAAGCGAAAGCGATTTTCCAATAACTAATAAATCAAATAATAGTAGTCTGTTACTGTCCCACCGCAAGCCTAAGCGTTCTCATACGGAGCTCGTAATCGCTCCGTATGAGAAGATTGATCACCGCACTTGCTCTAGTACTTAAGAATAACATTTTAAAATACTATCAACAAATTCGTATAGTCAACGTAAACAGGCTACTACCTGGATCTGGAAACAATTGATAAGAAGACGTAAATTTCATGCTTTATATCTCTGATTGAATCATTAATCATCTGATTCCCAGTTTTTATGACCTATCTGTCACTATTTCAAAAATATGTTCAATATTACTTTAAAAAAAAAATTGTACTGTAAAAGAATATTTAGTAGATAAAACAGTATAATGTTTAATTTAATCAAAAACTTTTTAAAGGAATATAATCGTTATCATTACCAAAGAGTAAACAAATTTGCTCGCCATGTTATGGCAGGATATGCTGATACCAAATATATTGTAACAACCTATGTACTTCTGGAAAATAAACTGATTTAATTTAAATATTTGCCAAATTAAATCGCTTGTAACTTGTAGCACACGTCAAACACACGGTTTTTCCGACAGTCAGCGCGAAAACTTTCACCGCACGTCTTCCCGAGTTTCATTGCACCTAGCAAACATACTTCAACCTCCGTCCAAGCCAATATCAACCTTAACACCTTCAACTCAAACTCTATTACCACCGCACAGTGTTCTTTGCAAAAATCTTTATCTACTTAATATTTCTGCAAGGTAATATATGTCTTATTACAGTGTGATTAAAGTTGAAGTATGTTCTCAAGGTGTTAGATTACGCGGAAGCGAATTGCGCATGATTATGCTGATTAGATATTCATTTCTTTTCTATTAACTTGTTTGGTTTCAAAGAAATTTTTGAAGTGATGTAAGTTGGTAGACAATTTTCATTTGATGACTGATTGTATGCGGTTTTTGGTTTTAGCGAGCTTTTTCAAATAGATTAGTTAGTGCGGCTAGATAATAACAGCCGAACGGGTTGATCTTCGAGGTAAAGCAACGCTTGCTCAAGTCAGTCCGTGGATTGGTGACCATCGAGACCCCTCCAAGCCTTGGAAAGTACGTTCAGATGTCGTGATCCTTGACTGTCTTTACGGGTAGTCAGAAGCCCGAAACCCGTCTGACAGTCAGTGGTACCAATGGGTATCGTTTTACCCAGTAAGTGGGTTGTGGAGGTCAGATTGGCAGTCACTCCTTGTAAGATACTGGTATTCAGTTAAATCTAGTTATACTGGAAGTTGACTCGAACTTTTGGGAAAAGGCTAGACAGATGATGGCCATGATATGATGAAATTCTTAAAAAAAATATGGAAAACACCGGTCAAGCATTTTCTATTGATTTTGATACTATAACTTATATAACTGGCCTTTGGCCGTGTTTTGTTTATTAGAGTTAAACAAATAAGTAAGTAAATAGGTTGGAGTTTTCGAACAGGCTATTGTAGTCACTGTGAAATGCACTCTGCCGACTGCCTCATTGGTCTAACGATCAAAAGCTCTACTACTGAGCAAAAGGTCCTAAGTTCAATTTCCGGGTCGGCCATTTGTGCACGGTTCACCAATCGTGCACAAATCCAGCAATAGGATAGCCCCCTGCAATCATGGGACTTCAAAATAACTGCCGACATGTAGGTGTACTATAGATAGATCTCTTCCGGAACCTCGGGGAATACAGACATGATATTGTTTATATTTTTCCGTAATTAGATTACATGAAACACTTCTCCCACATTTTATATATTAACAGCTCAATAAATTCTTACCCTAATATCATTATAATAATAATCAATCCTCTCATACTCTATCTAACCACTCCCGCCCTTCTTGCCGCTCGCAGCATGTCATCAATATTCATCCTGCTAGCCGTACTACTAGAAGGGAGCCGTTAATCAGCCGTGCCGAACTAGTGGCGGTAAATTAAGCCGTTCAATTCCGGACCGAACCGCTTCGGAGCGGTTCGAAGCGGTTACAACCGGATAAATAGGGTGGGGGCACACCGGCTCTTGAGATAATGGAGTGCGGTCGGTTAGTAGAGGGGAAATGTCACGGTGTTGGGGAATGGGGACAGTGATGTTGGAATAGAAGTTATGAGGGCTGATAGTGTCGGGTATGTTGTGTGTGCAGACAACGGTTTATGATGTTCTTAATGAACGCTGTAGTCAAAATGATCGTGATGTTGAACTCAAACAGGCATAGGAATATTTTGTTCAATTATGAAGGCTAAAAGACGCGATTTAAATTTCTTTAGTCTCTAACGGAACGCTAAAAACGAAACATGATCTATTTGTGCTGAAATAATTATCTTTACGTAATCCCCAATTTTAAGATATCAACCAACTGCAAAATGTCGTTATTTTGCTCATCTGTCTTCCATAATATATGAAATTGCATGTACATAAATACCGTCCAAAGAAACACGGACAAAAACAACAATACGCGTAAGCGTTTCCGAATGAAAACGTCGAAACTAATTGGTTCCATCGCTCCCATTTACAATTTACACAGTCGAGCAGGCTAAAACGAAAAACATCACACTTCACCCGAAAAAACACTCCGCAATAATTACGTTTTCTTAATTAAGTTTTTCTCCCGGTGTGCATCAACCCTTATTGGCGGGACGCCTGACGGTCCTTTCACTGCAATCGCTATTACGAACGGGTCCAATAGTGTTCCGTATTCCGTATCGGTCGGGACGTTTAGATCCGTTATTGAGTCGTTTTGCGGCTAGATATTTCGTCCTTGATTTTCTTTTTCTGCATTTCGGTTATGAACAAATGATATGCTGTTGCGTGCAGCTGATATGAGAATATGAATGCTAAAGGAGATGTGTGGTGTTACGTGAAAGGGAAGAATATGATATGGCTAAGTAAGAGCAAGTCTGAGAGTGGCGCCGATGACTGAGAAGTTGTGCGGAAACCGGTTGATCCGATTTGTAATTAAATGTAATGTGGTTAACCCAAATTTTATTTAAATAAAAAAAAGGAAAACCAGCATCGCAATAACAACCTTAATTATAACAATTTAAAGGTATTCTTAATTATAAAAAAACAACAAAGATACTAAAAACAAAACAAAAAATAAGATCTCATGTCATTTATTTTTATTACTTTTGCCAACATTAAAAAAACAATTACCTACATAAAAGTAAACACCACTTGCATAGTACAATGCAATTATCATTTAAGTAATTAGATAGGCCAACCTACCTAAATTAATTGATTGATTGTAATGATCGTAGCATCAATTTTAATTTTATTAAGTACCTACCTACAGTTGATAAAATTAAAATTGGTAATATTGATAAATTGATAACATCTGTAAACCTTCCAACAGGAAATGGTATTAAAATCAATTTATGGAATTAATTTAATTGGTATTATTGGCAAGATTGATAAAAAAATTGCATTTTGATAAAGTAACTAAAGATTTTGGATAATAATACAATTACTAGGCACAAATAGAGATTAAAAAATATCTAAATAATCATTAAAATTGAAGAAGCTATGAAATTGATAACATTAGTAAAAAAAAGATAAAACGATAACAATTTGGTAAATTGGTAAAGTATACATAGATACTATAAAAAACTGATAACTGATACTTGATTGCGATTAGGGATCACTTGGTAAACGATTAACCTGCCAAGTGCAGCAAAAAACACCATTTTCCGTCTACCTACACTCTTATGAACCGATGCGGTGCGTACCTACGACATTTTACAGATGGGTGGTCTGCTATTTGGCAGGAGAGTTAGTGGAGGTCAGTAATGTCACTGTACCCATTTACTCTCTTACAGATACTTCTTCTACAGACGCTTCCCGTAAAAAAATCTTACCCAGAACTTGTTTTTATTTTTTTTATAACGTTGCCCCTCACTAGGAATTTGTCCTGTATCGTGGGTGCGTTTTTCTCGTTTAACTCACATACACAAACAGCCAGATCAGGAACACCTATCTGTAGGCCATACAAATAATTGTTTCGTGCGAGGATCGAACCCGCGACCCGCAGCGCAGCAGCCAATCGCTCATCCACTGCGCCAGCCGTGTCGAAAAAAATAGATATATGAAATATTGATGAAAACCCTTCGATTTCTTAAGACGAACCCTAATATTACTACCGGTGTATTATCGGTACACCTCTGTCTAACCCTTCGGTATTACAGGCGCGAAGTTATATTTTGACATAACATTCTTGAATCTTCTTTCATCATATTATCCGGGTGTGGCGTGAAGGTTTTTACAAATACTGTGAATTGGAAAACATCAAAATAGGTGTTTTTTTACGGTGAATCATTGTAATCCTGTAAGTAATACGTTGATAATTTGAAGTGATAATGAAGTCAAGCTTTAAATTATCTGAGTAGGATTACTTATAGCAAGGATTAACTGGAAATAATAATCGTTACCAGTGAAGTGACATCATACAGTCATTCTTGGTGTTTTTTGGTGTACAATAAAGAGAATTCTATTCTTTTTTCATGGAATACATTTGTGCAATGGCGCAGGATAGATGCAAATCCTGCAATCACTGATCTGCTAGATAAGCATGGTGATTATAGCACTTTTAACAACTCTTTACTTCATACTAAAGAAAAGAAGAAGTATATACAAATTATCGCTCAGCACTCGTCACATGTGCGAGACTAAGTCAGCTGACGTTGGCTAGATGACGTCAATCAGAGCAGCATATAAAGTAATTTAAATACACGTCAACTAGCAGAATCGGCAGCCGTTGTCTTACCCGAACAGCGCCATCTACCGGGTCTAAATGTGACTCCGCTCAAACTCCAACAATTCGTTAAAAAAGGACAAGTCGTTTAGACAGAGAACAAAAAAAAAGAAATTAAATTTAATATAATAGCAATAATAAAATAAAAAAATAGTAATAATATTAAATGTGTTTTTTTCACACTTTATATATTATTAAAAATTACAACATGGATTCATACTGATAAGACTGAGACCCATAATCGTAGCAGGTTGCGTTCTGTAGTATCTGCCCAACCCCATAAGAAACAGGCGTGAGTTTATGTATGCATGCATGAGTATGTCCTTTCTAGTGTCAATGTTAACTTCACTGTGCATGGTACCACAAGAAACACTTAGCTCAAGTAATATGACTAGGCAACTTAACACAATCTCCAGCTTTACGTAACCTGTGCAAACAAGACTGTCTTCCAACCCTTGACTGAAAGATATTAATTTCCTCTTACCTTATCGTCTGCGACACAGCTATGAAAAAATATTGCTTCGTTCGCTTGTTTACCGTTGTAAAAAGTGCTTGTTAAGATCAGAAAATTAACTTGGCTTAGTTCTGTATTATGTGTAGGTAAGTATAAAACTGTAAAGGGAATTTTAAGTGCATTATTTGTTGAGTTTTAAAAGTCTTGGTTTTGAGAAGACAATCGGTATTTGGGATTATTTTAACTGACTAGAAAATAGGGTTTTGGGGGCGTGAAACGTTTATTCCGGTTAATAGGGAGCCTCCTTTACTATAATTATTATCTTTTGTGTATGTTTAGCGGTTATTCTTTACCACGTCGGCTTATTTCGAAGTTTTTTTTTTTTAATTGGAAAGTGCACATCGCAAGGGTGGTCCAGTATAAAGCTGATCAAGTACTAATGAGTGGTTTTTACGTACTTTAATTTAAGTTTTTACATTATCTCTAAGATATAAAAACAACTCTAAAGTTTCTTGAGTGTATGAAACCAGTCTGAGCTAATATTCTTTTTCAAGCCTGTATGACTATGCAATAAGGCTCTCTTTTGTATACAACCCTGACAGTAGGTAGTCTTAAGGCCTATTTGAATAGTAAAGAGCTCTCTAGAGCTAAGAGCTTGTTAACTAGTACATAGTAGGTACTATTATCTATTCTGTGACATACGTTTGGTAATGACATTGGTGATTCTGCTGATGTACGCGAATTAATGCAAGATGAATAATAAATTTTACATCACACAACGTCTTTTTCAATATTATTAAGAATGTTTTATTTTCTTGTTTCAGGTAAGTGCTGAATTATTTGGTTGCAAGGTAACTTGTCAGGAGCGTCTTCCGAGACGAGTCTTTAATTATTATTCATTTAATTCAGACAATGTCCATATTATGTACTTACATAAAATTAAAATAAAATAATAGGTCTTTACCTATGAAATTGCCGTTTTGTATGAAAAAATTTAAATGAATTTTTTTCATGTATTTTTTATTTGTATTAATCGAAGTAATCACCCATGCAATCAATGCATCTTTGCCAACGCAGTGGCAGTTTATTGATGCCCTTCTTAAAGAAATCAGCTGGACGGGAGGCAACAAATTCTTCAAAGGCATTTTGTACTGCCTCTCGGGTATTGAATTTTTTTCCCGCCAAGAAGTTATCCAAATTCTGGAAAAAGTAGTAGTCTGTAGGCGCAAGGTCTGGTGAGTAGGGCGGATGACGAAGAGCTTCCAACCCCAGTTCTTGCAACTTGGAGACCGTCTGCTGTGCAGTATGAGGTCGCGCGTTGTCGTGCAGGAGCAGCGGAGACGAGCGATTGACCAATGCTGGTTGGAGATGTGCCAGCTTCTCCATCATTGTGTTCAATTCTTCACAGTACACATCTGCAGTAATGCTCACCCCGTTTGGTAAGAAGCTGTGTTGAATCACACCGGCGCTAGACCACCAAACAGTGACCATCACTTTTCTTGGGGTAAGTTTTCGTTTAGGGCATTGTTTAGGTGCTGAACCAGGATCCAACCAACTTGCTGAGCGCTTGCGGTTATCAAACAGAATCCATTTTTCATCGCAGGTAACAATGCGGTTCAAAATTCCTTCATTTGTGTGTCTGTTGAGCAGTGCAAGGCACGTCTCGACGCGTACTTCGCGCTGGCGATCATTGAGTTCGTGGGGCACCCATTTGTCAAGCTTTTTTACCTTGCCAATTTGACGCAAATGGACCAATATTGTTTTGACGCTAACGTCGAAAGCTGCTGCTAATTCAGCCGTAGATTGTGTATCATCAGCTTCCACAATCGCCTTTAATTCGTCATTGTCGACCAAAGTCTTCGGACGACCGCGAGGTTCATTTTTCAGGTTGAAATTTCCAGAACGGAAGCGAGCAAACCAATAACAGGTAGTGCGTTGGTTTGTAGTGTTAGCTCCGTAAACGTCGTTGATGTTGCGTGCCGCTTGTGCCGCGTTGCTGCCACGACGGTACTCATATTCCATAATTACTCGAATTTTTAACGTATCCATGATGACGAAAAAGATTTAAATGCGATGAAAATGTAACACTAATCAATAAACAAATGACTACTTTTGGAAAAAAAAATCCATGTTTTTTAAATAAAATTAATTTGAAATTAGAATTCTTAGCCAAACAAAAAATATTTTGATTTGAAATGGCCAGTACTGCAGAACGGCAATTTCATAGGTAAAGACCTAATATTACAGCTAATATACATTAAAATTACATACCTATACAATGACACACACAATTAAATTAAATACACAATGTCATAAATACAATTAAAATGAAATACAAAAATGTCATATATAGAATTAATTAAATATAAATGAAATTATACACATTCAATTGGTTAAACAATACGAGGAGAAACGCTAGTATGAAGTAAGTAAGAGATTTTTTTTTGACATTAGCCAATACTGTCCCACTACTGGGCAAAGGCCTCCCCCAAGTCCTTCCAAGTACTCTTTTCTCTCCCGCGCCGCCTCATAGTATACGTCCAGATCGTTAGAAATTATGAATATTATTTTTGTTTAATTTATTTGAACTGTCCCACTGGCGTCCAACGGTATCCTCATACTTTTCGAAATTATCTTCGTGCTTTGCCTTCTCCAGCCCATCGGTCAGGAACTGGTCCAAATCGTCATGTCATAGTTTCTTCGACCTGCCTCTAGGGCCACGCCCGTCTTCAGGCTGTTTTGAAGAGATTATATTCTCTCATTAAATCGACTTATCCCCAACCCGCGTTGAACAAGTGTGGTGATTAATGATCGCAACTTCTCTGTATGAGAAGAGGCCTTTGCCATGCAGTGGGACAGTAACAGGCTGGTATTATTATTACAAATATTGCTTCATACATAAAGAGAAGTGGCATTTTGACGACCGTTGTGGCGCGGCGTATATCAGTCATCTAGTACCCATAACACAAGCTCTGCTTAGCTTGGGGCTAGATGATGCTGTGTAGATTGTCCAGCATTATTTATTTATTTATAGAAGATGAAATTCAGGAGTGCTCATACCTTCCGATCACGTAAGTATGAACTAATATTTCGTTGTGTGGATTTTTTTTTGTATGGAATCTATTACACTAAGAGTTATTTGATGCGTTTTCCTTATTTATCAATGTTTTCCCTTTGAATTCTAAATAGCTTCTCGAGTTAAGGAACATTTCTAAGAGTTCATCTCTTTACTCAGTCATAATGGTCTAGGGTCAGACTGAAAGCGGTGAGCGGTTTAACAAAGTATTTTTTTTCTTCATTACATTACTCCTGTATTCCCCGAAGGGTTAGGCAGACATGTTATTATAATATTCCATCATTTCGCCCGTTATGTTTAAGTGCTATGCAATAAGGGGCGAACCTATAAGCATCAACCGGGCACAGATCCAGGCTATGGGTTGATACTAAGAAATTCCAGTTGCTGGGAAACAAATCCAGGACCTCATACTCAGCAAGTATAGCTTGCAAGCACTAGACCAACGAGGCACTCATTTATATTTTCTTTTATTATATACTTAATGCGAAAGTAAAATAAAGCTAGAAGGCTTGTAACTAATGAATGAGTCGCCTAATAAGAACTTAGAGTATCGGCGTCTTTTTTCAACCTTCGTGGTTCCGGTGTAAATTGATGTCATCAAATTAAACGCCTACTTTTTTATTGGCGCCGTCACAAGGAATGTAATAATTATGAATTTCACTTATTGCAACAACATGTTTTGTTGCTTGAAACACGTGTGCTAGCTTCAGCTTTCAGCTTTAATTCAGTACCCGCTAACCGCTCTCACTTACCTTACTGTCTGACCGAAGCCTTACCAATAAATGCCGCCTACTTAACAGTCCAATAGGCCGTCAATGGAAATAAGATAATATTTTCCCTATTTTTATCACTGGCGCACCCCTAGTTGTCGACAGAGCATCAGTCGCCCCTCTAGTCTGATATAAATTACGTTTTCTTCTTCCTATTTTATTATTCCGGCAATACTGTTTAGTTAGGTGGGAAGTTTTTGTTTGTTAGTATGTGTTCCTATGTATCGTTAGTTTTTATTTGGGATGTACAGTAGTCCAAGTAGTAGTAACATGAGCTTAGTGACTTTATAAGGCCGTTGATAATATCTACAGTATCGTAGCGAGTTCAAACTTCTTGTGAAGTCTCAAAAATACGGTGTGATATTTAAATGGTTGTTTATCCACGGCAGAGCGAAAGTACTCATTATTATTGATTATGAAGTGTTACTGTGACAATTTTACTTGACATGGAAAAATAAATCAACTGCTTCATGAAAAATGCAATATTTATCAGATGAAAATGTAAGAAAAGGTTGATATTTAATGGTCGGTCTCATAGTAAAAGTTGTTTATAATCACGAGTATTTCTGTTCTGACGTGCGAAAACAATAGTTTATTTTTCAAGCTGTAAAAAGGATGATCAACAATTTACGGACTGACCTCGACAGGCATAGCTTAACCCCTGATCGACCCCCTGCTGCTAATATTATTTAGCCACAAGCAACTGATTTATCATGTTTAGTGAAAAATAAACCGGCGTCCAAGTCTGGTCTTCAAACGAAGCGCTATCTAAAACATATGTTCTTAATAATTTATTATTATAAGTACCCATCAGTGCTTGGTTATTAATCAGATTACATTGTGTTTTCTATTTGTGTTACTAAGTAGGGTGTGAGTTATAAGCGGTATCGGGATGGAAAAATAAGTAGATTATGCACAAGGGGATAAAAATGTGTCTTATGTCACCAAGTGTGTCTTGTAGCGCCATCGATTCAAGCTAGCCCAAGACAAAGGCACCTTTATCCCCTGGGAGAATATCTTTTTTTCACACTTAAGGTGTAGCAAATCGATTGTTAAATGACTTATTTTCGGCAGCGAAAAGGATTTGTACAGAGTTTTATCTAACGTTAAAATTATTATATATCTCCTACTGAATTTTGGACCGGGCGGCTAGCTGAGTCTGCAGGAGTGTGCAAACACAGCTGCAGTACTCATTTCTATTGTCCAATGGGACGGCAATCCAACATGACCGGAATGATTTCATCCATTCAGCCGTTAAGGTGTGATTTGGTAACAGATATCATAAGTCAATAACGTACCTACAGATTTTCTAAACGTAGAAAGAACAGTAGAAAGAGTCTCACGTTTATACAAACATATTATTTGAAAGAGTTGTTACACTCTAAGACGCCTTTTTATCAAAATCTTCAACAGTAAATAGTGTCTTATCGCTTCTTGGTTCCATTATGCTTACCTGATTTTTTTAGGATTTATTTTTTCTCAAATATCGCTTCATCTCACCAGTTACACCACAGCCCCCTCCGCGATGCAACGCAACAATCCGCTCGGTACACTGCGTTGCAAACAAAAGTGCCCATGCTCAATTCGACTAATGGAGGCAGATAAGCTCCCTAGCATTACCGCTCTGCTCCAGCGTACACTTCAGGCCGAGTGTGTGCTCAAGGTATGATAATGCACGCAAGTGTACGCATTGTGTGATGTTTAGTGAGACGAGAGGTCTGAATTTGACAGGGTTTAGAAAAGTCTCTTTTTTACACGACTGTGGAGCAGCATAAAGGAAATGAATGCTGCCTCTTTTTTGAGTTTTCAATGGTTTTGTTGTGGGAGTTTGCAAGTGTCATTAATAGGTTTATTTTGGCAAGTATCGATAGCAACTTAACCAATAGAAAATGCCTTTTTGTTAGTATTTGTAAATCCAAGTGTCCCTGAAATACTTAAGTCGTCATTACCAATTTGAAGGCAGTCTTCCAGAAACATAGTCCAGTAGTGGACATTTTCTTTGTGAACGTAATAGCGTGGCTGTAAAGTACCCGTTGTCTGGACTTTGACGCTATAACACGTTTCTTTGTCTACCTAAAGCTAAAAGCTATGTTGCAAAAGATTATTCTCTACTCCCAAAGCTCAAATAATCCCCTGTTTCAACGACACGTTTAATGCGTGATTTGGCGCACACTAATCGCTCGTTGGTAATACATTCCATACAAATGCAAGGCACGTCCGCACGCTTCGAGTGCCGGTTTCGACTGACGTGATTCGTGTATGGCAAGCTGAATGTTGCGTGCGGGTAGATGGAGATTTGTGTTGCTTTGTTGTGGTCGGATAACGCGTGTGGGCGAGATTAGAGTGTTTTGCAATTTTGCGGGATTACTGGATTCTGATATGAAAATTGAATGTGTAAATGGGCAATATGCTTTTGTTTTATGCGTGGTTGTAATTCAATTTCGTTTGTGTACCGATCACGACTGAAGTCTGGGAAGGAACAAGCTTCACGACGTTGACTTTGTGTGGCAAGTTTACACCATAATTGATTTAGAGAGCCTAGACAAAGTGGTATCAGCGATAACAGTTATCGAAACGTCCAAAATGTACGAGATTCATTTGCGCTACCAAAATGTCACGTATCTTTACGAATGACCATATTGCCGATGGAATGTCAGCTTGTGATTGCCAGCGATGTCTTAAGATGAAAAATATTTCCAGATTGCTATGAATACCCTGAAACTAACTAGAAATTTATCAGGATATGGTGCAATATAGAGGCGCCACTCATTATACTATTTGTTACTATTACCTCATTATTCCATTATCAAAAGCCTAACCTTACGATAAAAACTATGATAAATGTTATGTATCGCTCATATCACCGTTGTTATCGCCAGTTAAATGTTTACAAGTTTCTCGAATTCAGTGCAGACTCAGATAACGTTATCTCGTCATATCGCAAGCGACGCAGTATTATACTGACCACGGTATAAAACACACGATAGATATTTTAAAAACTTGAGTTAAAATTGAAGATATATCCACTAAAATAATAAAACAACGAGGTCTTGGACCTATCAGGAGAAACAAAATGGATTTTACAAATAAAGTGGTAATCGTAACAGGAGCTAGTTCAGGAATTGGTGCAGCATCAGCAATCCTGTTCGCGAAACACGGAGCCAAACTCACACTAATCGGCAGAGATGAACAGAGACTCAAAAACACAGCAAATAAGTGTCAAGAAGCCAATGGACTCTTACCGTTATGCCTCAGATTAGATCTTACAGCAAATGGAAGCTGTGCCACAGTGATAGCTAAAACAGTTGCTCAATACCAAAGAATTGATGTTTTAGTGAATTGTGCTGCCAAAATGCTAATGGGATCTCTGTTCGACGACAGTATAGACACGTTTGACGAAATGATAGACATCAATCTTCGTGTACCATATAAATTAACTCACTTAGCGTTACCGTACTTAGTGAAAACTAAAGGGAACATTGTGAATTTACACGCTACGAAGTACACCAAAGTTATACATGGCTTTTTACCTTACACCGTTACTAAAGCTGGTTTGGAGAGGTTTTCCAGGACTGCAGCTGTTGAATTGGCTTCTGAAGGTGTTCGAGTGAATTCGGTTCAACCCGGTATGACGAGGACGAATATCCTGGCAAATTTGGCTATGGGTGAAGCTGAGATGCAGTTTGCTTATGATCGTTTGTCGAATAGAATGAAGATCTTGGATCCTGAAGAGGTGGCCAAAATGGTAGTGTTTGTTGCTAGTGAAGTGTGTCCAAATCTGAATGGTTCAGATATTGGACTGACTGGAGCCTCTTCTTTTAAGTGATAGTGTGATAGATAAACTCTTGATTTTTAGAAGTGAATAGTCAAACATTAAAGCAAAGTCTGAGAAACAATAGTTTTTTAATGAAATGAATGGCGAGGAATACGATTGTAAGGTCTAAGCTCGTGTATAGTGATATTGTAAAGTAGGGATGTTAGTTATTTCTTTGAAATTTCTATTAAATGTTTCATGAACTAGGTATTCAGTTTTTTTTTACTTCACATTCATTCGTAGCACATTAAAACACTCGGAAAAATAGTACGAATCTCGTACCATTTGCCGACTCGATTCAATTCTGAATAAGTGCTGCTCGTGCTTTTAAAAGTACTCGTTGGGGAGTCCACCTGCACTTGGCTGTTTTTTATTTAGTTTAAGGAAAATATCTGGTCATGATGTTTTTTGTTTATTTCTTATCACTAATCGTGCAATTTGATAAATAACAAGTCTTATCAGTTTATAATATCATTGCAATGATAGTGAAGTTTTCGTTTTGAATTAAAAACAGGGAGTAAATTGTATTGTTGTATTTTTATATGAATGATTTTATCGTACTACCACTAAAGCTACGGCGGCAAACAGTTTTGGTTTAAATCTACATATTCTAAAAATTACGCACAAATTATTTACCACCACGTCATGCAACCGGAACAAGTATGATCTGTAGATCATACATTAGTATAATCTTAAAAAACCACATTATACATTGCGTGCTAGACACTGGCACGTCTTCGTATTATATCGTTTATTCAGTAAAATCCTCATATTTTAAATATTTCTTTATTAAAAGAATTACAAAACATTTGAAAATATAGTAAATAGTAGCCCACCAGTATCGGGAACAGGGTCTAAGCTACCGGTCAGGGCCCCAGAAAGAGGAATCGCCTATCAAAACGCGTTTCTGAATCAAGCCCTTGAACCAGCTGCCTAACGAGAGGCTCCTTAGGTGTTGGTCGAGGCTCTTAGCTATTAAGCCATTGGCTGACACGACTATCGGCACAACGATTGCTGAGTCCACATCCCACATGTCGACAACCTCGCGAGCCAAGTCAAGATACTTGATTTGTTTATCTTTCTCGGCATTCACTTGGTACTACACACTTCTTCGTATTATTATTATTATTTACAGTTCCTTAAAATATTTAAATAATTGTACTCATCAAACTGTTCTAACAACGTTCTTGAATAACCTGCATGATATGTAATGCACACTCAATGTTTAAAGAATCTTGAAACTTGCTATAAAATGCTGTGCTATGGAACCATCAAATCAATGACATAGTATTCCGACGTATATGAAAGAAAGGAAAAGCATTTATTAAGCGCAGACTCAGGCACACAATGACAATATTAAATATCGAAAACAAAGTAAGAAGTATTAATAATGATGACGGAAGTAATAAGAAATAACAAAAAAAAAATATGTATATCCCCAAATGGGTCCAGTTCAACAAAAATGCCAGACATATAGTGGCTGACGCTGGATTTCAACTGGACTTGAAGTTGTAAAATGTAAGATGTATATACATACATATACATGTACAGATATATCATACCGAACCTAAAACTACCACAAATTCTGCTACAATATTCCCAAACGTGAACAACGCTATTGACATGCAGCGCGCTATCGACATTGACGGACTGATAGACATTGACGCTTGCTCGATTATAGACGCAGATTACATTACCTTATCGAGAGCCACCGTGTCGGATGGGATTACTGGATTACCTGTCTGGTTAGTGTCGAGATTGACCGGATCATGTCAGAATTACCTAGTGGGCGATAGTTTAGGTTTGAAAACAAAACGTATCATTCTTTGTAAAAGCGTTCCTTTTCTATTGGATTCTACTGTACCATCTTTTAAAAAAGTAGTATGGTGATACTACTAGTATCAAAATACTACTTTATCTGCGTGTGTATATTTATAAAGTATAGCCCCTGTGTAATTCTGAACTATACAGTAACTGTAAAGTTTCATAAAAATCCGTTTAGTACTTTCTGCTCCAAAGAGCAAAACATCCATCGATACATCCGCACATAGTTTCACATTTATAATATTAATAGGATTATCTATGAAAGGCAAAGGCCTCGTCTCGTACAGGCGTACAGAGAGGCACGAGCATTAATCACCACGCTTGGTCAAGACGGGTTGGCGATATCAGACTTATATTAATTTATAAGTCCAGGTTTCCTCACGATGTTTACTTCACCGATGTCAGTGATGTCCAAGATAAATTTAGAGAGTACATATGAATTGAAAAAGTCACATTGGTACTTGCCCAGGTTTGAACCCACAACCTCGTGCACAAGACGCGAGGCCTAAACCACTGGGCCATAATGACACACAACATCAAATCAGTGTACATAAAATTCACCACCTAACATATTTTATCTTTCAAAATCGAGTGAAGAGAAAGAGCTTGTACTTATTTATTCATTTCTTTATCGCAGCAATATAAGTAGTTGATTATTTGAACATCTGGCAGTATTGTTTATTTTAAAACGCGATTCTTATCAGTGAACTTATCAAGAACACTAAAATTAATTAAAATTTCCTATCGGTAGGAACCTATTGCATAACACCTGTTTTAATCGTTGCTGTATTTCTTAGTTTTAGGTACGCTAATCGGTCACTGGAATTACTTAAAGAAATCTTAAGACATTAACCATTTTTATCTTACCTTTGTCCACGGCTTCGCCTGTGTGGAGGCTCCTTTATTACTCCTTCTGGAAACAGTACTTTTTTTCTGAATGAAAGGTACCTACGTCCTTTTCTGTATCCCTGACCAAAAATGCAATGTATGCAAAATTTTCATGATGATGATCGTTTGAGTAGTGAGGGCGTGAAAATCGTTAAAAAGAAACTCATCTTTTCATTTATAATATTAGTTAAGATAGTTAAGGTTTCTATTAGAGTCTTTCTAAGAAAGTCTCAGCTTACTTTGAGACGATGAAAATACCCGAGATTGCTTCCATCATAATTCCGATCATTTTATTTGCAAACTGTAAAAATACCTACACTATGTTTTTCTACAGATAAATAACGTAAATATCTGTTGCTGAGAAAATATGAAAATGCCTCCGATTAAGAATCTACACAAAACTATTTTAAACAGAACGTAGAACGAAAACTAAGTATTGTTAGAAAATAGTAGTATTTAGATTTACTAACAATACTTAGATATTTAATGAAAATGAGAAAACCTCAGCCAGAAGTTAGCATCATCAATCTTCGACCACCTCGCCCGCTCTTATTAACAAAATAGCTTTTCGCAATCAAATAAGTAAAACTTCGGATGGGCTGCCCTTATCTCTTAAGTTTAAACTTTTAATCAACTTGGGAACACCACAGTCTTTGAGATATACACGAGATTAAACCTAGGAGGGGTTTGAAATATAGAAGAGGAATTGATTAATAGATTATTTGATAAAATAACAGTAAGAAAGAGAGGGTGAGAGTAGAAGGAGAAGAAAGGTCTTTTCTTACTCCTAGTGATTCCTAGGATTCCTAATGTGGGGCACACCTTCGTCGACGGAGTGAGAAAGGGTTTGCGACAGCTGTGCTAGGCTGAAGAGATTAACAGCGGCCTTCAGTTTGATTATATCATGGGCATCAATCAAGCTTAGACTTACTACTATCAGTTAAAATAAGATACGGCAAACATTGCAAATCATAAAGTGTGTGAGATTCAATACCAAAACACCATTGAGTGTGACGGTGAAGCTGCGATATCAATCAAATAAATATTTGAACGATGAGGACCATAATATTATGAAGATATGGTCCATAACACTTTTACCACCATCTGTTGCTTTGTAGTGTGGGTGTCATAGAACTATGTCTATGTTTGTATGTGTAAGTAGCCTAAGTCTATATATTCAATGGTTTGCTAATAAACAGTAGTATTATACATCAATTCGTGTACTCAATTACACCTATCCCTACATGGCGACCCTGCCTTCGGGCAAGCCGCGCATAATGGTCGTGTCGCGTTACAACTGACTTCATTATTAATTGGTGCGAAATTGTTAAGAAAAGCAAAATGTGTCAATCATACCAGACCAAAGAAGAGGTTTTTCTAGCTCAAAACGCAGCTGGTGCTGGCAATGGTGCGAATTTGCAAGAAATTGGGCAACATTTGAACATCCAGACTATTATGACCACAATAATTATCTGTTTCATGGGTGCAGTGCTTCTATACTTGGGATTTAAGGCATATAAAAAATGCCATACTCGTTGGATGCGTCAGGAGATCAACCACCAGGCGTTCAGGGGCATGCGATTGTCCGGACGAGGTCGCGGCCAGGCCACTCCGAAAGCAGCAGAAAGTGAATGTCAGTGTAAATCAGTGAACTAAAGTGATTGTGTACGCAAGATATTCGGGAAGAAATTAAGTTAAATGTACTGTTATGTAGAGACTGTTTAAGACAAATTCTAAAGTATGCAGTGACGTCAAAATCAAAACGATTAAAATAGTGTCTTATGGCTAAGAAATTTGATAACATATATAATGAGTTACGCAAAATACGTATATATTTAATTAAAATAGGTCCTGAGCGAAGATTAGAATCTAAGGTATGTAGTAGAAAATTAGAAGAATCGATAAATTTATTTTATTCGTTTAAAAATTATTGTAAAGAAATAGAAGCTAACGTAAAAGACTTCAAAAATGAGGAGTTAATACTAATAAATGAGTTACGTTATAAGATAGATGAATTATTCGTAGAAATAAAACAGTTATGTGAAAAAGGAAGTAGTTACAGTAACTCAGATTTAGAAAGTTTAAGTGAGGACGAAGGAAAAATAGCTAAAATGGCCAAATTTGATCTTAAGATAGCACTGAATTTGTTGCCCGTCATGACAAGTGACGAGTTAGGTATTAAGCAGTTAATCGATGGGATCGATTATTACAGTTCTATTTTAGATAGTCAGTCGCAAGAACAATTAATTACATTCGTTTTGAAAAGTCGATTGTCTCAGGCTGCAAAATTGAAATTAGCATCAAATTATGACTCAGTTAAGGATCTATTACACGATATGCGGGTTCAATTATTGCCAACAAAGTCTGCTACGGCAATACAGAGCAAACTACATTCTTTCTGCCAAAAGCAAATGTCAATTGATGAGTACGGAAAAGCCATTACTGAGATGTTTGTGGACTTGACGATAGCGCAATCCGAAGGGAAATCCAGTAATTACCAGGTATTGAAACCGCTTAGTGAGAAACAAGCCATCAAACGGTTTGCCGACGGATTGCGAAACCGTCGATTAAGCACTATCATAGCCGCAAGAAATTTTGAATCCCTCAAAGATGCAGTTCAAGCAGCAGTGGATGAAGAGACTTCGATGCCTTCGACTTCATCAGGTGAGATTATGGCTTTTAATCAAAACAATCGACATAATTACAGGCGTGCTTCTAATAATTATTTTAGAGGTCAGCATGGACGAGCGTTTAGAGGCCACTCAAACCAGGGTCAAATGCGTTGGGGTGACCGTAATGAGACCATCCAGGACCCAGGGCGTGGTCGTGCACCACGAGGATCGTGGCGGAATTCGAGAAGATCGAATCGAGGTAGGTCTTCTTTTCATAATAACCGAAACAAGTGGACACGTAATTCGGAAGCTATGCATATTATGACCGAGGATGCAACTAAAAATGAAGAATCCAAAAATCAGTTTTTTCGTGCCTAAACATTATATTATGTCATGTGATAATAACATGGTTGTCGAGTTTTCTGTAAATTGTAGCCCATTCCGATGGTTACTTGACTCGGGTGCGTCAATTTCAGCCATCAAATATAAACATCTTGTCGAACAAAATATTCCATGCCATTTAGAGAGTATTGAGATTAATGGACTTGGGGGCAAAGTTCAATCTTTAGGTTACGTTTATTTAGACTTAGTAACAGATTATGCAACGTTTAGGCATAAGTTTATTGTTTTTAATTCTTTGCCATGTAAGGCGCATGGAATCATCGGTGACGACTTCTTGCGAAAACATAAAGCGTTATTAGACTACAAGAATAATAGTTTATCTTTGCACACTTTAAATGGTAATCCAATCACGTTGTCTATTAAGATATCTAATAGTAAAAAAGAAATGTTTATTATACCTCCCAGATCGGAGTCAATCCACTTTATACAAACTAATATAAAAGAAGAATGTGTAGTTTGTACTTCTGAATGCAGCGAAGGTGTTTTTATAGCTAGCACCTTAGTAAAGCTCACTAGTGGAAAAATACCTGTAAGAATACTTAACACAACTGAGAATGAGTTAACTCTAGATAAAATATACCCCATTATACACAGCGCGTCGGATTACAATATTTGCAGTTTTGATAAATGCGAAAAAAATGCGGCCCGCGTTAAAAAAATGTTTACACTGCTGAATATAAAACATTTAAATGAAGAAGAGCAGATAACAATTGAAAAAGTATGCGCCAAATATGCTGATATATTCTTTTTACCGGGGGATAAACTGACAACTACGCATATTTATCAACATTCTATTCGCGTAAAGCCTAATGCAGAGCCCGTATTTGTTAAACCATATAGGTTACCTCATTCACAGAAAGATGAGGTACATAAACAACTCCAAAATATGTTAGCCGACGGCATTATAGAGCCATGCGTAAGTGATTGGTCTAGCCCAATTTTGCTGGTACCCAAGAAATTAGACGCTAATGGACAAAAGAGGTGGAGATTAGTTATTGACTACCGCAAACTGAATAATAATATTGAAAATGATAACTTCCCTCTTCCTAACATTACAGAAATTTTAGACTCGTTATCAGGATGCATCTACTTCTCACACTTAGATCTCCATCAAGCATATTATAATGTAGGTTTAGACCCCAATAGTAGGAAATATACAGCATTTGGTTCTGGGCAATATCAAATGACTAGGATGCCCATGGGGCTTAAAACAAGTCCTAGCTCATTTTCAAGGATGATGACAATGGCAATGGCAGGTCTTAATTTTGAAAAGTGCCTCGTCTATCAAGACGATTTAATTGTGTATGGAAGTTGTCTCAGTCAACATAATAAAAATTTAATTGACGTTTTTGAAAGACTTCGGAAAGTGAATCTTAAATTGAATCCGTCCAAGTGTGTATTTTTGAAAAAGGATATGTTATATTTAGGTCATGTGGTCTCTGGCAACGGAGTTTTACCAGACCCGGACAAAATTAGTGTTATGCAAAATTATCCCATTCCAAAAACGGCAGATGAGGTAAAACGCTTCGTAGCGTTTGCCAATTACTATAGAAAGTTTATTAAAAATTTTGCAGATATAGTTCACCCCTTGAATAATTTGAGTAGGAAAAATGTAACATTTAAATGGGATAAAGACTGCCAAGTGAGCTTTGATGCATTAAAACAGCGTTTGATATCCGCCCCAGTTTTGCAATACCCATGTTTTTCTAGTGACAATATATTCAACCTACAAACAGATGCATCAGGATACGCGTTAGGCGCCGTATTGTCTAATCGGGATGGAAGGCCAATTGCTTATG
Organism: Phlogophora meticulosa; assembly: GCA_905147745.2. NCBI lineage: Eukaryota > Metazoa > Arthropoda > Insecta > Lepidoptera > Noctuidae > Phlogophora > Phlogophora meticulosa. Next base: position 2,136,453 of record LR990543.1, on the reverse strand, counting down.
CAAGCAGAAGTTTAAATAAAGCTGAAAGAAACTATCCCACTATAGAAAAAGAATTATTAGCTATAGTGTGGAGTATTAAACATTTTCGTCCATATTTGTATGGTCGCAAATTTAAGATTTTTACAGATCATAAACCTCTAATTTATTTATTCAATTTGAAGGATCCTTCTAGTAGATTATTAAAGTTTAGATTGGTTTTGGATGAGTACGATTTTGATATCGAATATGTGCCAGGTAAAAGTAATGTGGCTGCAGACGCATTATCGAGAGTATGTGTGTCATCGAAGGAACTGAAAGAAATGCATGAGTGTGTTGTAAACATTATGACTAGAGGACAAAAGCGGAAGTTATTGGAGAGCAGTTCTACGGAAGATATGGTTAACACAGACATTTGGCCTGATCAACCAAAAGTTGTGGAAACTCATAGTAAGCCGAAGGACTCTGTTGAGATACGATTTGTAGATAGTAATAATTGGGCTAAATTAAGAGACGAAAATAATAATGTAAGATTAAGTAGTCAGAATACATTGTGTTATGTGCCGGCTCGGATGACATTGTTTATAAACCCAGCATCCCGATCGCAGATGACGCCAGCCGCATTTGCGAGGGAGTTCAGGGAATATTGTAATATTAATGATATAGAGGAGATATATTTCATTAAAAATGGCACAAATAATTATTTTATTGAGAAGTTGATATCCGAGGTAAAGAAAGATGCAAAATGGTCCGGACCAAGGTTATGTGTATTAAAAGACGTAGAAAGAATAGATGACAAAGATGACAGAAGAGTCATAATTAACGACTTTCATCTTTTACCCACGAGTGGCCACGCGGGTATAAGACGGATGTTAAATAATATTCGTAAATATTATTTCTGGCCTAGCATGGAACGAGATGTCCATGATTTTGTGAAGAAATGTCATAAATGCCAGATTCAAAAACATAGCATATACAATAAAGAGCCGATGGTAGTGACGACTACTGCTCATACATCCTTTCAGAAGGTATATCTGGATATAGTAGGACCCTTAGATAAGGATAGGTATAATTTTTCGTATATTTTAACCACACAATGTGAATTATCCAAATATATTATCGCTTGTCCACTTGTTTCTAAAAAGTCAGAAGAGGTTGCAAAAGCCTTTGTAGAAAATGTTATCCTAAAGTATGGTGTTCCAAACACTATAGCGACCGATCGAGGAGCAGAGTTTATCAGCGCAACAATGACGGAGGTATGTAAATTACTAGATATAAAAAAGCTTAACTCCACGGCATACCATCACGAAAGTATTGGTGCGTTGGAGAATGCTCATAAACATCTAGGAGCATTCTTGAGAATCCAGACGGATAATCATCCTGAAACATGGAGTTCATGGTTACCCTATTGGTGCTTCTCATATAACACTTCGGTGCATAGTGCAACAAACCATACTCCATTTGAATTGGTATATGGGAAAAAATGTAATTTGCCTAATAATTTATCAAAGTCAATTGAACCACTTTATAATCATGAGAGTTACCCGCTTGAATTGAAATATAGATTACAGGTGTCACAGTCTGAAGCACGAAATAACTTGATTCAACGAAAAACATTGCGCAAGCAACATTATGATTCCAATATGAGGCCTATCACTTATACACCAAATGACCAAATCCTTGTAAAAAAAGAAACTGGAAACAAATTCAGTCCCATTTATTCTGGACCCTATGTAGTTGTAAGGGACTTAGCACCAAACGTAGAAATAATAAGAAAAGGTAACATTGATGTAGTGCATAAGAATAGAACTAAGTTATATTGTACCTAGTAGATATTTTTATAGTGTCTGTATACCTAGTTTAAAACATTAGAGTAAGTGAATAAAAAAAAAAACATTTGTATTTTTTTTTATTTTATTATGTGGGAGGTGTAGTGTGGGTGTCATAGAACTATGTCTATGTTTGTATGTGTAAGTAGCCTAAGTCTATATATTCAATGGTTTGCTAATAAACAGTAGTATTATACATCAATTCGTGTACTCAATTACACCTATCCCTACAGCTTCACATGAAATGCTTAAATATTCAAAATCAATCATTCCTTCTATAGTTATCGTCATTTATGTGGTGGAAAACTTTGCATCCAGTCTAAAGTTACGTATGGTAGGACTATGTGGATAAACGAGAATTTAACGAGATTTTCTTCCATAGATATGCTCTTGGCGTTTCACCAGTTCGTAGTGTGTGTTGAGTGTCTTTTGATACAGACGAAATATGTGGCCAAAAGTTGGTAGTGTGTCACCAAGTAACGAAGAGTGCTTTCATTCAGATTTTTAAAACCTTGCAAGCAATTTAGACTTTTTCAATAGATATTTGCCGATTCTGCTCACTTGCCTAGGCATTAAAACAAATTTTCCCCTTTGTTGAAAATATGGCAAAGTAATTTTTTCATCATCATCATCAATCAAATTGGGTGATTATATCATTAAGGTGTGTTCGATTAAATTTGGCACATAGTCTAAGATTATCATTTTATTATGTCCAGCTGTAATCAGACACATACTGCACAGACACCCAGAGTTTGTAAGTAAGATTGTAGTAGTAATACTATTGAGATGAATAATTTCATCTGTCACGTCACATGTTGGACCTGGACAGCAGTAATGAATGAATATTGATGAATGATTACGAGCCATGTATGTGTCCAACAAAGTCTGTGTTTTATGACCCAAAACTGCCTGGGCGTCTTCTCTGGTACACCGTCGACCGGCAAATGCTATTGTGGTCAAAATCTTGCCTCAAAGATAATGTGTTTAATTTAGATGTCTCTCTCATCCTTAAGAATTTCAACAGATAGATGCGTGGTTTTATATTAAGTGTTCGTGGTGTATATTAATGACAAAACCACCAGCAATAATAATCTCGTAATCCTGCAAATCAGTTTCTTCGAATTGGTTAACAGCCTCAATTAAAGCAACATTGTTGTTTTCGCTTTTATGCACGTTTCGCCTATTAGTGGTCGCAGTAATCGTTAATTTCAGTTTACCAAGCTTCCAATATTTGGAAGCTATAAATTAAGTTCTGAGATATATTAAATTGTTGGGTTCGTTTATTTATTTTTGTTAATCTAATAGATTGAGACCAATTTTGCTTTGTATGTGGTTTCAAATCTGATAAGTTTGGTGATGGTTATATGATAAATGTCTTATGTGATTAATACACTTAAAGTATCATTCAAATAAGGCACTAGTGAAACCTATGCCACCTAGATGCGTATGTTACGTCACATCTGATTTGTATGAACAACAATATTATGCTTAACACCTTACACGCCAGTTGACCGACACGCAATACACTTTCTATTGCCTCGTTCTCTGGCAGTGAAGGTGTTAAGCGATACTGATTTTATAATTTCTAAAATTACTTAATTTTTTCTAGTACAGTATTCAATTCAGATTATATTATTGTTAAAGGCACAAATCTCAATTTCCTAGCAACGAATTAACATTTCGCTATTAATCATCCTGAAACCGTTTTAATATCGTTCCGGAATCGTTTACCAACATCCTTAGCCCGGCAAACCTATCAAAACCCAATAACTTTAGCGGTCTGTCAGTCATGAATCGACTTACAACCGTATCACATCCATCATACGGTGTAATATTGAATGGCAAGCGTGGACAATGGCTGAAGCTTGCCGGCAAAGTTGGACTAAAGCCAAAAACGGTACCACTTTACTAAGACACTTCGAACGATGTACATTTCGTTGTAAACGGTACTTTGGTCTTTGAACGGTTAAGATTTCGGGGATCAGCTTCAACTGGTTCTTTAGCTAGTTAAAAATATTCCATTACTAATAGTTCATGTAATTTATTAGTAATGACTGTATCGCTTTGTAAAATCTAAACATTCCTTAAAGTCTTTTTTTTGTTTACTTTTCTTTCTGATTAATTATGTTGTAGTTGTTCGTTTTTATTTTATTAATTGCATTGAAATTCGTGTTGGCGGTTTGCTGTTTAAATAGGTTGTATGTTTTTCGGCTAATTAAGGGAAATAGCTGGTGACAATTAATGTGTGGTTGTGTTAAAAAATGGCCCGATCACGATCATAAACACATTACATTTATTGTATTTTTCTTTCTTTATATATTTGTTACTACTTAACGCTGAAACGTCTGAACAGATTTGGATGAAATATTTCATGAAGTTTATACCCTGAAATACCACGTGTTCTACTTTTTTATTCCGAAAAAGTGAAGTATTCCTGTGGGAGTCGTCTAATGTTGACTTTTTAAACTCGGAAAACACCGCAGGGTGCAGCTAGTCCATATGTATTAAAATCATAGCGATTACATAGGTATACCTTTGTTATTTCGATGTATTATTATTAGATAATATGAATTTCATCTGATGCCCATGAAAACTAGTGTTTATTGCTAACTAATCCTTATTTACTGCTCCTTTCCTATCTATACAGTTACTGCTATCGATTTATTGTTTTTCAGTTGTTTATAGTTTTAATTGTTTGTACATTATTAGATTTGTACTGCGCAGTACAATAATCTTACGTTGTAAATTCTTATGTGGCATCGGTATTTAATAATATTGTTTCCTTTAAACAACTTCTGGGTTTATTTTTGAAGATATTACTTACGCTTGTATGCCATTTACTGTTAACAGGAAGTGCACACGCTGAAAATAAAAACGAACTGCACAAAATGGAACTCTATATAAATTGAATCAAACAGATTGGGACACATCGATATGAAAATAAAAAGTTAAATCGCGCGGGTAGTCGGCGAAAAGTTTAAATTTCCGGACGTGCTAGCTCGCGGGCGTCATTCTGTGATCGACACGCGGGCCGGGAGGACGTGTCGCGGAAATTAACTTTAACGTTCACGCGTATCAGATTGGCTTGATAGTGGAATAAAAAAAATATGGGTTTTGATACACTATCGTGCCAATTGGATCGCGATGCTGCAAGCCTGCAACTACTTTATTAAATTTAATTGTTTTTTGTTTTGTTGAAATATAGATCGACGAATAGTTAAGCAAAAGGTTTTTTAAAGTATTTTATTCTGTAGTTGTTTTAATTGATTACAATGCAAGGTTACACAACCACAAATGCACTCAATTTGTGGTTGTGTAACCTTGCACTTTGAAGGCTAACGAGAGGTGCAGATTATATTGCTGTCTCTGTCAATAACTGTTGAATAGTAACTTAGAGAGGCGCATTCCTTTTTGGGTACTCAGAGATATGCTCACCATGTACGGTCATAGATGCTCTCACTTGAACGTGTAATGACTTTGTATCCAATAGCAATAAACTTCACTCGTGTGACCTTTAACTGTGTTAGAAAGCGTGTTTTCTCTCAGGTGCTACGTACCGTCAGCAACTTAAGTTGCATTAACGCATACACAATACCATTTGCAAAGTTCCTTGAGCTGGCCTGGCGCTGTACGAAGTTTCAATAGAATGAGCGGCCGGTTTATACCGATTTTTACCACTGACGTGCGGGCTGCAATACTTTTTCTTTTTTTTTTTTTTTTTTTTTTTTTAAACGTTGCCCCACACTAGGAATTTCTCCTGTATCGTGGGTGCGTTTACAAACATTTAAACTCACATACACAAACAGCCAGACCCGGAACAACTACCTGTAGGCCATACAAATATTTGTTCCGTGCGGGGATCGAACCCACAACACGCGGCGCAGCAGCCGATGGCTCAACCACTGCGCCAACCGTGTCGTCAACTTTACTGCCTTGATAACCAGACTGTTGCAAAGTACTGTTCAAAACCAGTACGAACTGGCCGCGTATTCTATTGACATGTCGTACTACGCTAGGTCAACTCTAGATCAAAGTTTTGACTATGAATGTGAAGTTACAAGAGTAGATAAAGACCAAAGAAACGATGCATGATATGTGTGTAAGATGATATGGGTAGAGATGAGGTGACTATTGAGAGGATGGCAAATAGAAACGTATGGAAGAAGAAGACATGCTGCGCCGACCCCAAATAAATTGGAGTAAGGGCAGGAGGATTTTGGCGTGTGATTTAAACTTCCTATCGTAAAATATCGTACTCATCAACAACTGTTTGTGTTGTTATATTTTATTGAAGATGTGTTTACGTTTGATGCAGACTGTACCTACATTGTAAGGCTAAAATGGCGTAAACTATCTTGATCGTGCTATATAGTGATTCTGTAATCCAATCACGTAAGCAACTCAAGTTTTCTAGAATATTTCTATCTATATCGGTAGTCCCGTAAGAAGAAGCCCGAAAGTCTGACAACCATTCTATATCAAGTATCGTCAATGGGGCGAAGACCGTCAGTCGGTTAAGATCGTACAGTAAGAATAAACGACGAATACTTATTAGCTACAAAGAAAGCATGGCCTAAGATACAAAAATGTAATGTTTCTTCGTATTTCTTTCTTAACGATCATAGCCTATGACACACAGACACAGACGATCTTAGGCTACTGACGGTCTTAGCCTACTAACGGTCTTCGCCCCATCGACCTTAAATGGGTTGTGAAGGTCAGATAGGGAGTCGCTTCGTGTCAAGTGTAGGTATTCGGCTGCATCCGGGTGGAAGCCGACTTAAACATATGTAGTTATTTTTTTTTAATTTTGGCCTAGAATTTTACACTAGGAATTTTACAAACATTTTAGGTCACATACACAAAAGCCATACCTGGAACGACTACCTCTAGGCCATATACATATTTATTCCGTGCGGGAATCGAGCCTGCGACACGCAGCGCAGTAGGTAAACGCGTAGCCACTGCGCCAACCAAAAAAATAAAGCCTAGGCAGATGATGATGATGAAGACGATTGTTAGAGAATGTGGGGGATACAATTGATAAAATTGATCAATTATTTAAATCCGAGCTTTTGAATAAAAGCAAAATACCATTCACCTGAGGGTGCATAAAATAAACCCAATCACAGTGATCCCGGCTCGAGGATAGAACCCGGAACCTTACGGGGCTTAGCCGTCGCTCTTGCCACGAGGCAAGCCATTGAACCTTTCAAATCAATGAATAAATTAGTTTCACTTTAGAAATGCACAGTGTGAAAATTCGCATAAAACTCATTCGTGAAACATGCCCAATTTATCGTAAAAGATAAATAAATTAGCGTTGTAAATAAATACCCGGTTACACCGGTATTATCATTTTGACAGCGGCGTAATCTATGTAATTACGGTGAACAAGACAGATAAGTCTTTTTCACTTTTATTTCATTTCAAATTCAACATTTCGGTGATGTATTGTAGTGTAGTTGCGTTGAAATTATTTGGAATCAAGGTGATATTGATACATATTAATTAGCATACATACTCTTTTTAATGAAGCACGTTAAGCCGTTGGTCCCGGTTGTCATTTGTAGATCTCTGACGGTCGTTACGGGTACTCAGAAGCCCGAACCCTGAAAAACAATCTTATCAAGGGGTATCGTGTTGCCCAGTAACTTGTGGACGTCAGATAGGCAGTCGCTCCATGTAAAACACTGGTATTCAGCTGCATCCGTTTAGGCTGGAGGCCGACCCCAACATAGTTGGGAAAAGGCTAGGCAGATGATGATGACTCTTTTTAATGAAGATTTTTATATCCCTTGGTAGCAGTATCATGACGAAAGGTATATGAAACTTCATGATGATCGGTTGAGTAGTTAAGGAGTGAAAGCGTAACAAACAAACTCACATTCGCATTTATAATATTAGTTAGTTATAGTAAGAAGTAAAATTTTGTTTTGTTTTACATCACTATAACTGTGATCCTTAAAGTGGCAAGCAGAGGCATTTCAGTCATGCTCCAGTAGTTTGTTCACATTTTCAAAATACGAAGTAGTAAAACTTTGGAATTGACTGAATCGCTCAATGGAACACCAATTCTGTTAGTAACTATTGCTCGCTTATTTTCTGGCTTACTGCCAATCCTCGGAGAAAGTTTCATGAAGACGTGTAAGCGAACATATAAAATACTACTACAATTACTATATTTTGTCAACAAGCAAAAAAAAAACTTTATCCACTGCACGTTACACATCTGTGTACAATTATTTGCAAATTATATTTTAGAAGTTGATTTCAGTGATTTTTCATCATTATTTCTGCAACCAAACATAAATTGAAGTATCCTGACAGTATACAAGTCAGTGCAGAATTATCTGCTCACAGTTACCATGTCACATAACTCGCGAAATTAATTAATGTTGGAATAGCAATGTACACCGATGAACGACCCAATCTTTAATGAATTTCTTAGTTGCGAATTTATTACAGATGAAATGATTCAGGGCAAAATGATGTTTGGCATCGAAATAATTTAGCCATGTTCCGGCATTGTGCCAGGATTCGCTCTCGATTGAGTCTTCACCATTTCCCTCGGTTGTGTACTATCAATGGTCGGATTTTGGCTGCTGAAAACACTTTCACAATATCTCGCCTTCGTCTTTTTTCCGAATTATTATTGTTTGTATTGTTCTAAAACTGTTACAATTGAGTTCCTATATAGTTTATGCTTATAGGTTTACGTTAATACTTAATAGACAAACCACCACAGGATTATTCAAAACAAAATAGCCTTCTGTCGTTCATTGACATTTCACTATCATTTATAATAACAACCGCACGGGTCGCTCGCTGGGTAAGGTAACATATCGACACTCGCCGTGCCTCGGAAAGCACGTTAAGCAGCTGCCCCCGAGTGGCATTCCTAGATCTTCAGAAGCCCGAAAATCTGACAACCAGTCTTATCAAAAGGTATCGTGTTTCCCGGTAACTGGTAGTGTGAAGGTCAGATAAATACTGATATTCAGCCGCATCCGTTTAGACTAGAAGCCGAGCCCAACTGATGATGTAGCTGATGATTGCATAATGCCACGTCATTTTGTAACAAAACTACATTATTCCGAATGAAACCTAAGTAATGAGCCTCTAAATAAGACCTTTTCATACCGTTACAAATACTTTCCACCTTGACATCTCTAAAGAATCACTTTATTTTAAGAAAAAAACTCCTGACTCAGCGACGGCGAAATAAAGGGGAAGCTCCATTAAACTTCTCTAAAGGTTTCCAGTTTTGTCTCTTTTATGAAAAAAATCTTAAAATTTCACTTTATCATTTCTAGTGTTTCGTTTTAACTTTTACGTTGTACTGAAAAACGTTTCTGGGTTAATGATTTCATGAATATTTTAAATGTAAGATGGGGGGAACTTGATTGAGGTTTTGTCATTATTGTGGTACGGAACCAAAATGGTTAAAACGGAACCTGTAACGACGGACTTCCTCCGTCAGATTCAAATAGATCTCGTTCAAGAAGGTCGTAAATAATAAAAGAAAAAATAAAACACTAACTCGAAACTAGCACAGTTTCTTAGTAATCAGCAAATGCACTTAACAAACAAACTTAGTATTGCGGTCGAAATAGGAAAAATATTTTTCCTACCAATGTACGAAACGCTCGGTGGACGGGTCTGACACTCGCTCTTTTCCGTATATCGTTTTTAATATTTTCTTGGTAGTTTTACTGGATTTGGAAATAGAGAATTGATATCTATTACAATTTAGGTTTTTTGTAACTTTTCAAAAATCAGTAAGTACTTACATAAATATCGTTTAAGCAGAAAATGTAGTCAGAATATAAGTGTGGGAAAGTAGCATTGACTGAATTCTGTCCCTACGTGATAATAGAACCAGCATCTTAGCCATGAACAACTAAACTTCGATAAGAATGTCACCTATATAAATAACTTTTGCATTGATAAAGCCACATGGTAGGATTTAATTTCTAAGAAATTCCGAATCACTTAATGTATCTATCAGATTAAATTATTCATTAATCCAATTTATCATTGACTGTATGTTGCAAAATTCACTTCAATCCTCTATCTTAATGCCGTTCGTATGGCAAGCAAAACCTATTACAATATCATTATTAGTTAATGCTGCATATTAATACGCCTGCCATTTGTAGATCTTCGACAGTCGTTACGGATTGTCAGAAGCCCGAAAGTCTGACAACAATTCTTGCCAAGAAATATTGACTTGTTATTTCAGTGACTGGGTTGTGGACGTCAGATAGGCATTCTCTCCATGTAAAATACGTGTAGGTATTCAGATGCATCCGGTTAGACTGGAAGACCAACACAGTCGGGAAAAAGCTAGGATGATTGATGCTGGTCACAAAATGGCTGGTTTGAAACAGAAAACCAATCATTATTCAATTTATCTTAGAGCATTACGTTCTAATTACTTAAAACTTATTTTTATAACATCGTCCACTTTTCTTCATTGATTAACAAATATCTCGACTCTTGCGATACTTTTGTGTGTCTTAAACGTAACTGTGACCAGCCCCTGCTTTGAACTTTTGTTACGGTTTGACGAAACTGGTACTTCTTCATTAACTGTAATATAAATGTTTATAGTATACACATAAACCGTCAGCACTAAATTTTCTGAATTATGGTGAAAAACGCATCAAAACCCGTTGCATAGTTTAGAAGGACGGCAGGGTCACAGAGATGGATACGAAAGGAGATTTTATTTTGTACTATTTAAAGGTTATATAAGTATGTATGTTACACAAAAACGTGAGGCGCCAAAATTATTTCCCATTGGCGACCAATTATATTTTCCCTAGTTTGAATCATTCAAATTCTAAATGTACGTCACAGAATCGCAGCTGAAGATTTATTAATATCAAACGCTAACACTTTAAGATGATTTTTATTTATTAATATTTTTATGATGCCATAATATTGTCCCCAGGCTTATGATTTGTGATCTGCTATAAATTCCCGATAAATGGCCGCCAGTGTACGCTAACGTCTTTTGTTTTCAAGCGCCGAACGGCTATTTTAGTTTCGACTATTACTTACTAGATGTCGCTTGTTTGAATTTGAATTAAGAAATTTATTGTCGCTGTGTGACAATAATTTTCTGACGCGTTATTTAAACAATATAACAATTTATCTCTGTTATAATTGTAAATTAGAACAACATTCGCGGAAGTCGTATAAATCATTAACTTAATGGGCTGTTAATGTTGCCTGAATTTGTAAATTAAAGAAGGCGTTAAGTTAATCTTCTTTTGATAGGCTTTCAATTTTTTATCGCAAGTGAATATTAAGTTTAGAAGTTCGTCTTAACTTTTTCAATATACAGTAAGTGCCTCAATGATTTGAGAATATTTTATAAGCGACAGCTTTACTGTCAATGTAGAGGTCTATCCAACTTAAAACACGGTGTGTGGTTTTATACAAACTTTAATAGATCATGGGAAATAATAAAAAATAGGCAGGGATGCGGACTGCTGACAGAAGTAAAAACTTAAAACTTTGAAATAATTGTGTTTTGTTTTATTTTGGCGCCACACGTCACATTAGTATGTCGGTGACGCGACCGGGGGTCTGTGGGACCCCCGTAAAACTTTTACCTCTATCAAAAATCTCTCAAAGCGGCTAAAGAAGTTTTCACTTTAAAAAAAGTGAACGTTATAAAACGGTGTTTTATTTTTTGTTATTTCACAGTGTCCATATTCATGAGCAGATACTGCGTTGTGTAAAAGTATGTATAGTCGATAGTTGGACACCCTGTATAATCTGATAAATCAAAGTGCAGGATATGAAAGTGCGCTGATCAGTTGGCATGTGACGAGACAATGGCGCTGGTTTTATTTAGTGGCGATATTTAGAGTGTGCCAAACTAAGTGGAGCGGAATGTTAGTCTTCGGGAGGTGTGCGGGGTAAGGGATGAGCGGCAGCGGGTTTGGGACAAGCGGTTTGCCAAGGAATCATAGCAATTGTGTGAAGAATACTTGGGATGGTAAAATTCACAAATTGAATGCTACTTAAGATCCGATAAATGAAAAAACCTACAATAAGTTATAGTCGAGTCGTACATAACATAACGCCTGTAATCCCCGAAGGGTTGGCCAGAGAAGCACCTATAGTAACAGCCACATTTCGCCAGTCAGCAAAGTCGACTCGTGTATTTATACTTACTCAGAAACTTGCTTCCCTAAGTTACTAACAGATATTGTTTTGTCCAAATATCCATTCATGTCATAGAAAAATCACTTCCGATTTTTTTCCGAATGTCATCAGTTTTCTTATACTCTAGAAGTCTAGACTCTTATACCCTACTCTAAATCTTAAACATTATTCGGATTATTACACTTTAGAATGACAGCCAAATCGGTCCGGCCCTTTCAAGTGATTCTCTTACCAACACAGTATATAATTAGTAAGTATTGATATTTACATTGGTTTGTTTTCTGCCTCGTTGGTCTAGTGGTTCCAAGCGCGACTGCTGATCATGACGTCCTGGGTTCCATTCCCAGGTTGAGCAAGTGTTATTCAATTTTTACACTAGGAATTTTCTCATTGGCAGCATTGTAGAGTTTGGATCTATTCCGGGTCGATGACAATAGGCTCGCCCCCTATTATGTGGGACTTAAAATATAACTGTCGAGATGTGGGTGTAACTAAAGGTTCACCATTGTCCAATCCTTTGGGAAACACAGGTGTGAGTGATGTTACCTTCTATGTAGATATGAATGACAAATATGTAAAAACACGGCACCTAAAGCATGGATTAAAACTCCCACGAGTGTAATATTTTAAGCTACATTGATCTTGCCCAGTCTCCACAGGCGTTTCGTTAATACAATTTTTAACTTAAACCAAGCTTTTCTGTGCTATCCAACAATTGAAATACGCAGTGGTGTACATATTTTAATTAATCACTTTATATTGAAGCTCATCTGTCTATCACCTAAGTAGGTGGACCCACACTTCAATAAGCTTACTTCTAATACTCATAAAATGATATTTAATTCTGTAAATAGGTTTTATAAAACACTTTTACATACATACATACTTAAACTCACGCCTTTTTCCCATGGGGGTAGGCAGAAACTATAGAACGCCACGTGCCATACTATCCTACTACCATTACATACTCCTTTCACTTCGACTACCGTCGTGTGTGTATGACCAGACGTATGAATATACATCTGGCCGTACGCCGGTTGCGAGTACTACGCACCTGACCTTATTAAAGTTTTTTTTTTACTTTTACATTTCATAAAATTGAGTATAAATAAATAAATAATGCTGGACAATCCACACAGCATCATATAGCCCCAAGCTAAGCAGAGCTTGTGTTATGGGTACTAGATGAGTGATATACTTAATACAATACATTACATAGATAGATAATTTTTATTATACATAGCAAATACCCAGATAACCCGGGACAAATATTTGTAGATCGTACAAACATTTGTCCCAAGGCTGGAATCGAACCCACAACCTACTGCGTCGCAGGTGGACCTTCGCCCGACGTCCGCTTCGTTTTAGTATATATTTTTTTATCAGAGTAGATTGGTTGTCGGATAACCTATTCTCCAATCTTTAATCTCAGCACACAGTTATCAGTTCTTAGCAAAATATTTTATTGAAAGAATATTAACCGCTCCGTTCTCTCCGCGTAATTAGCCCCGCATTCTCTTGTGTCACCCACCGCAATGTATGGGCGCATTGTTATGTTTAATTACATTGTCTCTGTCACATTATTTTGATTATAATGTTCCGTCACTGATATAATGGTGCGTCCACTGCCAAACTAGTATTTGGAGCGAGAAAGTGAACTTATGTATTGTAAGTTCACTTACACAGCAAGTGTAAAAATATTGAAGAAATGTAATCGTTTTCCTTGCAATATGAGCTGTAATGGGGTTAAAATGTTTACGGGGTACGTTCTTCATTTGCGGTATCATATGAAATAATAATTATTACTTATTACTAGCCCGAACTGTCCCACTGGTGGGCAAAGGGCTCCCTCAATTTCACCAGTTTCAACTTCGCTCTATGACGGTATTTTTAGACATGACTCTATCTTTTTAGGTTATTTCGTATTATCTAAATACGAAATAACCACCGAACTAAGAATAAAAGATGACATTTTAATCGATGGTCGGAAATCACCAAAATGCAAGTTGACATGTCATTAATATGACGATTGATTTTAATTGACATACATTTGTATTCTCGCATACATATTTTTTTTTTTTTTAAGGCCAGCTAAAGGGAATAACTTAAATTTTAATTACAAGCATAGCAAGTGAGCTACCAGTAATGTACTAGCTGATTTCCAATATCTGTGTCTAAATCTTACCAATATACATAAATTGCTTACGCCTGTGTTATAGACCACCTCCAATCTAAACATTAAGCTTTATTTAATCACATTGTCTTTCAAATGTAAACTTGGACGAACGTAGCGGACATGCATTATTTTGATAATAGATTATGACGCGTAGTGCCCGTATGTAACGTACCCGCTCTCGTTTGTGATTTGTGCTAGATTCTGAAATGTTGATTGATCTATTGGGCGATTTTTGGATCAATTTATGGTTCTTCGATTACTATTTGGGAGTTCTTAAAAATTATGTAAAATTTGATTCCATCCATTTGTTTCAGAACTAGGTCCTGGTTGCTACAGCTTACACTTGACAGACACTGACAGACGGACAGGAGATCCTATAAGGGTTCCGTTTTATCCTATTGATATAGTTATGGAACCCCAAAAAATCACGGACACACAATTTCCTAACGAAATCAATCAAAAACTTCGGCGGTTATTAAATAACAGAATAATATTTTTATGAGCGCTTACAACGCGCTTGATAAATGGAGTTTTCATGAAAATAACTTTGTATTTCTTTGTTACAGGTAAGTGAATGTGCAAGTTGGGGTCTTTTGAGGATCACTGTAAGAGCCGGGGGTAGCAGAAGGTTAACTTTAATTATATACACACCTTTTTTCCCATGGGGGTAGGCAGAAACAACAGAACCTTGCTGCTTTTAGTTTAAGTTTTAATTTTTTTAAGATAAATTTATTTAGGATATATTCCAAACTTACGGTCGAGTAAATTAACTGAACAGGAGTGTTTGGTGAAGCACGAGCAGAGAGAGGCTATGCCTAGCAGTGGGTGAAGTCGGGTTGTGGCTTTTGATGATAATGAATAGAAACATCTGACGACCTATGTGGCGCGGTGGGCGAAGGTCTGCCTGCGACGCAAGAGGTTGCGGGTTCGATTCCCGCCTTGGGACAAATGTTTGTACGATCTACAAAGATTTGTTCCAGGTGTTCTGGGTGTTTGCTATGTATAATAAAAAATATCTATGTATGTAATGTATTGTATTAAGTATATCAGTCATCTAGTACCCACAAGCTCTGCTTAGCTTGGGGCTAGATGATGCTGTGTGGATTGTCCAGCATTATTGATTTATTTATTTATTATCTGTAGGTACAGTGATGGTACTAAAAGTTCGAACAACATTCAAACACATTCGATTCCCTCATAGCGACAACATTATATTACCTTTAAAACTGTTCATTGTTAAAAAAACTACTGGATTGCTGAGTGCTATAAGCTAATATTATTTTTTAAACTATCCTTTAAAGGGGGTGGAGGGTGTGTTAAAGTTAAATAATAAATATTGCTAGACAATCCACACAGCATCATCTAGCCCCAAGCTAAGCAGAGCTTGTGTTATGGGTACTAGATGACTGATATACTTAATACTATACATTACATAGATAGATATTTTTATTATATATATCAAATACCCAGAACACCCGGAACAAATATTTGTAGATCGTACAAACATTTGTCCCAAGGCGGGAATCGAACCCGCAACCTCTTGCGTCGCAGGCGGACCTTCGCCCGCCGCGCCACATCGGTCGTCAAGGGACAAGTACGAATTCCACGCGGACGAAGTGCTATTGTAATATAAATCGGTTGAGCGGATTAAGCGTGAAAAGGTAACAGCTGGACAGACAGATACATTTCACAATTACATTATTAGTTTGGATGGATGGATGTCCTCAAGATGCCAAAATTCTTCGTAACGAAATATACCTTACCTTCTATCTTGTCTTCCTGTGCTCGCTTCCCTCTAAGACCAAAACGTCGTCGCTGTAAATCATAGCGTTTCATCCTGACTCTGCATTCACAGTAGCGCCATGATACATTTCGACACACAGTTGCATTACCGTGTTAGTAATTTGGTCATGTTTTGCTTACGTGTTTGTCTGCTTGCTTGGTATTAAGATAGTATGAGTGGTGAAGACATTTTTAAAATTCATATGTGAAATACTGTTCATGTAATGTCAGCCTGCATCATCCCACTTCTGGGCAAAGGCCTCCCCATGACTTGTAAGTTATATCAGTCCAGAACTAATATTGAATCAGGGCATAAGATTACCAAGAACTGAAATATCCGTGTTAAGTCACAACTGTCATATGACGTTGAGTGTCAATCTGCTAAACACTCAAGTTCCCTGACTGTAAATAAGGCGCTTGTTACGGATATAGGAATTAACCGTCATCATCATATCAGAACTAAGACTTATAAGTACTGCTGGACACAGGCTTCCCCCAAGCGTTTTTAAAGTATCAGTTCCTGTGCTGCCAGCACCAACGGAAGCCCGCGACTATCACCAGGTCGACTTCACTTTAATTTGTTACCGTTTGCGAATAATTACTTAATCAATCTAGAAAATATGCTAAAAGTTAATATGTTAATTGGATCACAAATTCCTTTGATAAGTAAAGGGTTATCTTTGGGTTCGAGTTTTGCAATTTACGGTTAATATGATCAGGTCTGTCGGTGAATATTTAATATTTCTACTGGATTTTTTTAAGGAATCTTTTTCTAAGGTGACATGACATTGAACGCTATGGTAAGGTTTGGTATCAAATAAAAATTTACCATCATACATTTCATTAACAAACCTATGGAAACACTTTTATGGTGCATACAGCTTAGTAACTGACTCGTAGGTCTAGTGGTCTCAAATGCAACTGCTAAATGTGAGGTCCTGGATGCGATTCCCGGGTCGAGCAATGTGTTATTGGGATTTTTTATTAGTAATTTGTCAGTAGTAGCCCCATGTCTGGGTGTGTGCTCGGTTGATGGCAATAGGTTCTTCCCCTATTACATGGGGCTTAAACATAACTGTTGAAATGTAGGTCCTCTTTGGGTACACCTCTGCCCAACCCTTCGGGGAATACAGGCGTGATGTTACAACTAGGGAGTGGAATTCCCGGCCGCAGTCTGTGGCCCCGATAGCTCTGTAAGTGGAGAGCGAATAGGTTATTTTTAGCAAGCGTCTCCATCATCAGGTAAGATAGTGATCAAACACGAGCGTATCAATAAAAGGAAAATCTTTCTTATCAACTGTAATCGAATCAGATGCCATAGCCAACTCCCCCTATTTTGAAAACTACATTAAACATATCTATAATTAATCCAAGGTTACTAACCAAAACACTATCGTATATTTTAAAGGTAAATTATAAGAATCAAATTAATAAATAATCTAATTTAGTTCAAACTACTGGCCTTGCCTACATAGTAGCTAGCTTCAAATCTGTCACTTTAACATACGATAATCGTCCCTATCCCATTCGGAATACCGATCAATTCTGTTTCGTGAATAAATTTTACTTTGTGTATAATAAAATTGGGAGTTATGAAGACAGACTGTATTAGAGCTATGGCTTCTATTAGATATAAATACTGGGATATTTCTATTAAAGCTGAAAGCGATTAGATTTATTCAATCCTGATGCATTGATTATAGATAAATATTAGGTCTTTACCTATGAAATTGCCGTTCTGCAGTACTGGCCATTTCAAATCAAAATATTTTTTGTTTGGCTAAGAATTCTAATTTCAAATTAATTTTATTTTAAAAACATGGATTTTTTTTTCCAAAAGTAGTCATTTGTTTATTGATTAGTGTTACATTTTCATCGCATTTAAATCTTTTTCGTCATCATGGATACGTTAAAAATTCGAGTAATTATGGAATATGAGTACCGTCGTGGCAGCAACGCGGCACAAGCGGCACGCAACATCAACGACGTTTACGGAGCTAACACTACAAACCAACGCACTACCTGTTATTGGTTTGCTCGCTTCCGTTCTGGAAATTTCGACCTGAAAAATGAACCTCGCGGTCGTCCGAAGACTTTGGTCGACAATGACGAATTAAAGGCGATTGTGGAAGCTGATGATACACAATCTACGGCTGAATTAGCAGCAGCTTTCGACGTTAGCGTCAAAACAATATTGGTCCATTTGCGTCAAATTGGCAAGGTAAAAAAGCTTGACAAATGGGTGCCCCACGAACTCAATGATCGCCAGCGCGAAGTACGCGTCGAGACGTGCCTTGCACTGCTCAACAGACACACAAATGAAGGAATTTTGAACCGCATTGTTACCTGCGATGAAAAATGGATTCTGTTTGATAACCGCAAGCGCTCAGCAAGTTGGTTGGATCCTGGTTCAGCACCTAAACAATGCCCTAAACGAAAACTTACCCCAAGAAAAGTGATGGTCACTGTTTGGTGGTCTAGCGCCGGTGTGATTCAACACAGCTTCTTACCAAACGGGGTGAGCATTACTGCAGATGTACTGTGAAGAATTGAACACAATGATGGAGAAGCTGGCACATCTCCAACCAGCATTGGTCAATCGCTCGTCTCCGCTGCTCCTGCACGACAACGCGCGACCTCATACTGCACAGCAGACGGTCTCCAAGTTGCAAGAACTGGGGTTGGAAGCTCTCCGTCATCCGCCCTACTCACCAGACCTTGCGCCTACAGACTACTAATTTTTCCAGAATTTGGATAACTTCTTGGCGGGAAAAAAATTCAATACCCGAGAGGCAGTACAAAATGCCTTTGAAGAATTTGTTGCCTCCCGTCCAGCTGATTTCTTTAAGAAGGGCATCAATAAACTGCCACTGCGTTGGCAAAGATGCATTGATTGCATGGGTGATTACTTCGATTAATACAAATAAAAAATACATGAAAAAAATTCATTTAAATTTTTTCATACAAAACGGCAATTTCATAGGTAAAGACCTATTATTTGCTGTAAACAGTTGTTTACACGATATCTGATACAGCAAAAAGAATCTTCTGATTGTGTGTTCTCAATAAATACTTATGTAAAATTGCAAAAGAATTTATTACAATCTCAGTTTACATTGAAACAGTGAAGAAACATTACTTTATTAAATTAATATGTAACGGAGAAAAACTCGACAAGTACAATGTTGACTCATCCTTTATCAGTGGTATAAATAACATCGATGGTCATATCAACATGAATGATAAACAACCAATTATACCGACCAAGTAACTATTATATATTTCACAGGGTATTTTACCTTCACGCATTACAGGCTGCACCATCAAATAATATATCCGAACCATTCAAACTGGGGAATATATCACTAGCTGTCAAACATACCAACAACGCCACTTCCTTAGGATCCAACATTTTGCCATCAAACGCAGATTCTTGTATGTTACTGTTTATTTTTTCCCTCAATTCAGGATGATGAACGATTACTTTCGCCAAAATATTCGTCTTCGATGGCCCAGGGCTTATGCAGTTAATCCTTATGCCTTTAGGAGCTAACTCTAACGCAGCGTGTCTTGAGAACGCTTGTAGAGCAGCTTTTGATACGGTGTATCCCACCATCCCAGGTGTCGATTGCTTGGACATTGATGATCCTATATTTATTATATTTCCTTTCGTTTTCTCCAAGTACGGTAGAACCAGTTGCGACAAATGGTAGGGCACTCGAAAATTCAAGTTCATCAGGTCATCAAATTTCTCCATGGTGTTGTCAGTGAGATATGTAAACGCCACTTTGCCGGCACTGTTCACTAGTATGTCTATTTGTCCGTATGTTTCCACTGTTTTGTTGACCACTGCTTCGCAAGCTCCTTCACTCGCCAGGTCCAATGGTATGAATAAAGGAACGACATTGTTGATTGCCACGCATTTGTTAACGGTTTCCAAAAGTCTGACTTCGTCACGTCCAACTAGCGTTAGTTTGGCTCCAAACCTTGCAAAAGCTATCGCGATTTCCGCACCAATCCCAGAACTGGAACCTGTCACTATTGCCACTTTACCTGTTAAGTTCATGTTATCCATTTTGGTGACTTTTTCTATTATCTTGTTAAGTTTTCTCGCTTATATATCCAAAATAGTTTTGTAAAGTGCTGCTCTACTATATTTGTCGCGTTCTATATTTAATTTAGTACCGAATACACGTCTGTGTGTCACGGTGAATGGATAAACACTGATAGCATTATCAGCGTTTATCAGTCTGTTGCTGTCTTACTTTGTTTACTTGTCCCCGAGTTGTCTCATGTTACATTTTATGTATTTTATAACCTTGATGAGTTTTTGTGTAATGTTATGTTTAGTATTGTCGTAGACACGCCTGGTCTTGGTAATCACGATAGTGTTGAATCGTTTTATCTAAATACACGAATCCAATTTCGCATGAATTCTTAATGTTACAATTTCCTCTCATATTTTTGACCAACTCTCTAATTGAAGATGTGTACCTACTCAACCTTAATTTTGGTTGTAATATTTTTTTAATAACAAAATATAAACAAAAACAATACAAAACCAAACTACACACGAAGAGTAATCTATTAACAAAATATAATATACATTTTATAAAAAGCATAATTGTGAAGTAAATACGGCCTTCGGTTTTTTATTAAATATTCTTTCGACAGTTTTTTTTATCCCTATAATTTATCCTTCAAACAAAAAAATAATAAAATAAAATAACCTTTATTTTGGACCAAGTAATCCATAGTGGGTAAGTAAACAGAAATCGTATGACTATGTTAGCTAAATATTATTATTTTGCGACAAGATTATTCTGAGACACATACATTTCATAATAACGCTATCCATTATCGAAGAGTCATTGCCAGCTACGATTTTCAGGATGCTTTTGGGGCTTGACCGCAATCTGCAGAGCAATGACGTAGAGTTCTGTCTAATGTCTGCATGGAAGCCATCAACGTGATTCTGCGCGATAGCAGATGGACTGCAGTAACGGGGCAACCCCAACAGCATCCTTAAATCATAATTATATTCCACTCGTAGGGCACTGATGGCCCGCTGGGTATAATTAGCCCACAGGCTGCACGTGTAAAACACTTGGCAGTAAGCTTTAAAAAGAGTTACTTTAACTTGTGTAACAATGACAACGATTCAAATCCTCACATATGTTACCTAGTCTAAAGAAACACAAACCTTTCCATGACCTTTTTCATACAAGAAAATTGAAAGCCCCATTTCATATCATACAATATGGGAGGTATGATGCTCCAACATTTTGTGAAGGCCAAGATTTTTTGCCTGAAAATAACCTAAAACCACACGACCGAGAACAGTGGGGCTTACAAACAATGCTGAGATTTTCATCAGCGGCACACATGCAGATTTTTGTTGTTTTTCAAGTAAATATAGACTTTGTATTGTATGGGAAAGTAGCTCGTTTCCACATTCAGTATTGCGAGGCAGGATATTAGGCTGAGCTTAAACTATGCTTGGTTTAGCGTGATTTTGACTGATAGTCTGTAAAAAACTGGTTGAAACTTTTGTAATTCTTATGGCATTTTTCACCATTACCAGTTAACTTTTATGTTTGATCATGTCAACGAAATACGAGTATGTGTTCCATTTTAATATACAGAGTGGCCCAGAGAGAAATGCACTTTTGATTTCGCGCGCATTTCTAAACGACAAAATGGCGGAGCGAGGGAGCAGCAGCAGTGCGTAGCGCGGGATTTGTAATTTAAGTCACCATGAATTTTAAAAACACGGGAGAGCAGCGCGCATTTTGTGTCCGCGCATTTTATGAGAATTCTCAATCTTATGTGACTGTTCGACGGCTTTACCGTACTGAATTCTAATTTCGGCGCATCAGTGACTGTCCAAGCACTAATTTAATTAAGCAATGGATTGAAAGATTCGAAAGAACAGGCTCGAAGCAAAAAATGCGGTCATTAAATTGAAATAAATTAAGTTCTACAAAATTATACAGTTCTTTTCTCTTTTAATTTTCAAAAGTGCATTTCTCTCTGGGCCACCCTGTATTTAGAACATATTGCTTATCCGAAATGTGTGGCTCATAGATTAATAACAGCGCCTAACTAAATTCTAGACATTTGTACAAGTTACTGAAGCAATATCATGCTTTATATTAGTTCAAAATGGCCATTTTATAAAACATCCATGCATGCATGTCGTTACATGAGTTTTTTGTCATTACAATGGCATCACCAAATTCATCCTTTTCCACACATGCCATTCAATATGCACGTGTATTAGTCACGAATTGTGCGATATCTAAGTTAAACTCGATTAGCCAAGCACCCGGTACTTGCCTGCGAGCGTGAAGCCAGGACTTCTATCAGCGGTCAGTGGAGCAGTTCATAAGCTTAACGCTTGCTTTATACCATATATCCCTACAATAGGGATGTGTCCTAGGGAAAAAATATATTGAGTCTATTTAGTCCGTCAGTAAGATTACCAAAAAATATTGGACGCGTATTTTTTGCTTACTCAAATCAATAAAAAGTGACAATGATGAATGAAATAGCACATCAAAGTTCAGGAGAAGGGGCTTGCGACGTCACTGTTACGTCAAAAGTGTAGCACCGCTGACGTCACGCGCAATTTTAACGCACTACTCAAAAATACGTGTCCAGTATTTTTGAGTAATCCAACTTTCGGACCAATGAGAATTTTTACGGACACTACCCTATTATGTATACTTTAATGATACTTTAAAAATGACCATATCAGGGTACCCACAACTAAACAACATATCACATATAGACGTGGAATAAAAAACGTTTTATGAGATGCCTATTGCCTAACCTTGCCTAACCTTCAAGTTCTTTTACACCAAAACATAGACGAGCTATAAAAATCACATGTTTATGAATTAACATTCAAGTAACAGCAACGTACTTAACTACCTACATGTGTTACTACTTACATAAACTCGACATTCTTTACACAGAATAGTTCAGAAGGCACACGCTTACATAGCCGCGCCTCTTTTATAGAAAGATAAACCGTTAATTTGCCACAGAAAACGTGCATATGGCAAAAAAAGGCGCGTGGAGTGCTGACAGATGTGAAATCTTAAAAGTATGGCATAACTGTCGGTCTGGTGCATATTAGCATGTCGGTGACGTGAACCCATAAGTTTGGCCCCTATCAAAAATCGCTCAGCGCGGATAAAGAAGTTTACACTTCAAATCTAATGGTAGTGAAGTGTTGTATAGTGTACCTATAGCAAGTGCAAGCGCCCTCACGACAAGCATTCGACGGAGATAGGCTGAGATCGTCGTTCTAGTTATATAATGTTTTGCGTGTGTCTGTTATCACTCGTTGCATGGACTCCACCTTCTGTATAATCTGTGGTCGTTACGTCAGAACGTGTTTCCGTCATCACAATAATATTATTGTACAGGTTTTCCTCATTCGGACATACACTTAACTTGTTTGAGATTTATTTTCATATACCTGTTATTAAATAATATGTGTTGGCGGTGAATGTTATTAATGTACTCTTACATAATGGCTGAAGTAAAAGTCTTATCATTAAAATCTTTTAGGGGCTTAAAATAATTCTGATTATAAATTTTCGGGATATGAAATTGTAAACGTATGAGCTGGAAATGATTGTTTTTGTTATTTAGTATTTACAAAAACTCACAAAATCTTAATGAAGTGATCATTATAAACCTTTTAATTTGTACAGTAGGGAGCACTTCTGTGGCAGCACTTTGACCTATAGTTGACCTACCGTAATATGGAGTTACTATAGAATTATAGTCTAGCTTTACTGGTTTTTTTACCACTGTCGTGCCCCCGACTGTACTTAATCGTCCACATCTCAAACAATTCAAGCATTGTGTACAAAACAGCTATAATGTCAATGCTACTAAGCCGATGACCTGTATTTGTTTGGATTCCAAAGGACGCCGATTAAAACGAAATTAGTTTCAAATTATGAGTTTTTACTGCATTTTGTTCTATTGTTATATCATTTGGTGGCTTACTGATCCGTTACATTTATGGTTTTCGATCGAAATCCATTGTCGACAACATCATATGCGACAACTTCATTTCATTTTATCTTAATTTATGTTACCTTTCCGAATACCAAATTATGTTAACTTAAACACTGTATGTCACTTAAAATATCTTCTGATTGATAATAAATATTTGTTCTTCTATTTGCCACTTCATCTTGTTTGTTATTATGATAGTTCACACTCACTAAACACTGCCAGAAGCTGCTCCGTCTATGACCAAGTTAGCACCGTTAAGATTTGGGCTAACGTCACTCGCAGCAAAAAGAATCATTCCAGCCACCTCTTCAGGTTCTATTATCACATTATTAGGTACCGTATGGGCAAGTTTCTCATACGTGTGAGCCATGTCATCTTCTCTCACATTCAAATTTGATAAAATATTTGTTCTGGTCAATCCTGGGCGTACAGCATTCATTCTTATACCTTCAACCACTAATTCTAAAGCACCAGCCTTAGTGAATCTCTGCAATGCATCTTTGACCATCGCGAAATGTATGAAACCAGGCCTGACACTAACAGGGGCACCAAACACATTCACGATATTCCCTTTAGTCTTCCTCAAATGCGGGGTACATAACTGAGTCAATTTGTAAGGAACACGAAGATTCAACGCGACTAGATCATCAAAAACATCCATTGTCGTATCAAAGAGCGAAGTAACACTTGCTTTCCCAGCACAATTCACAAGAACATCTATTCTTTTGAACGTCTGCACAGTTTTTCCGACGACTTCATCGCAATTTCCGTCGATTGTCAAGTCGTAGAGGAGACATAAGGGTCGTATTCCTCTCGCGGCCTCGCACTGGTTTGCAACGGCACGTAATCTTGTTTCATTTCGTCCAACTAGTGCGAGTGTCGCTCCGTGTTGTGAAAACAGTTTGGCAGTGGCTGCGCCAATGCCGGAACTGGCGCCGGTTACGATAGCGATTTTGCCGGTAAAATCCATCCCGCGGTACCGTTTGTGATGGTGGCTGCCGTGTGACTGTCGACGTGCGTCGGTCAGGCTTCGAATATTAGTAAACTGGTTTCTGCTGTTGATATAGATTCGAGTTCTCAAAGTTTTTATTATTCTTCAACTGATTTTGTATGCGAGAAGTTTTTTGTTATTTAATTATGGAGTAGGTCTTACTGAGTCCTCGTAAGCAATGAACATTTAATGCAGATAATAATTTTAATCGGGGAATTTCTCTTGAGAACAAGTTTTTACATGAAAACATTTTGTTATTGAATTAATTCGATTCGAGAACCCAATCAATTGAAATGCAAAAGGCTTAAACCCAGAGAAATTAACATTTAAATAAAGGATTCAGAAAATCTGCATACTTAATTTCAATACCCAGGACTCCCACGTAATTGTTGAGAAAATTCAGTTCGTTTATTTACAATACATCATCAAATATTTACATTAACTCGTAAATATTCATTAGGTACCGACTTTTCATCCTTTTAATATCATGTAAAGAATATAAAACATAGAAAAAGCTATATCAACTTCAAATTGGTTCAGCTCAATTATATGCTTTCAAATGCAGAAGGAACGAGCATTCCTCTTATTGCTGCCCTTGTACATATTCTCTAATTCGTTCTCCCCTGTAAACCGAGATTCAGCTTCAAAATTCAACTTTTGTACACTAGATATAGATTTCCTAAAAAATATCGTAGTTTGAAATACCATTATCCAGTCTAAAACTCACTTCACCATATAGCTTTCCGCAGTTTCCACATTGTTGGAGTTTCCCAGTTATTAGGAGCGGACACGAGTTTAGTAAAGTTCTACAAACCTAGGGAAACTGATGAACGTTAGATACACTGAAATGCGTAAAACATTATGTGAAATAACAGCTGGTTTCATGCTAGTACTTCTCTTTTTAGAGACAATTCAAACTAGGTATATAATAAATTGATTCATCACGTCACCATCAAAAATTGCCGCTGTTGATCTTGGATTTATCCGCAGTTCCGCACTGATGATAATGAGCCAAAGGAGAATGTATTGTTTCGAAGCCTTCATTATCTTTATTAATATATTATTACGTGTAGTGAAAACTTCGGATCCCTTTCCTTCCTGCCCGCAGCAGTGTGAGATATGCTGTAGTTAAAGTTTATTTGGAAGAGTGCAGAAAGCTAAAATGGTCGAATTTTGACCACTGAGCGACCATGGCTAAATAAATAGAATTCTTCTGTACGTGCGTATGTCACTGAACTCCTCCTAGATGGTGTATAATTTACAATTGGACTCAGAAAGGTGGCGCTGCAATCGGATTCATCAGGACAACGTATATCGGGTCCTCTAGTAGTTGGTAAATTATCGGAGAATAATCCCTGAGCCCATAAAATACGTGCAATGAGAATTCCTAGCTTTGTAACGTAATTTGTGATACTGCATTTAAAGCTAACTTCTTTGTCGTCTTTGTTGGGACTTGCAACAGGAAAACGGTGGAAACACTCGTATTTGCCAGTAACCTTTTTCTCAGACGGTGTTCGTAAAAACTTTGACAATCGCAGCGCAATTAGACAACACCTGAGCTCGGAATCCATGTTAGTGACGTAGCAACGTCCTTCACCTCGTCGTGAGCTAATAACACAACTGGCTGCCAGTCATCGTGATTATGTTTATATTCGGCGTCGTCTAAATATAGCATTTTGAACACCACGGTCGATGACTATTTTTAGGGTTCCGTATCCAAAGGGTGTCAACGGGATCCTATTACTTAACCGCTATCCGTCTATCTGTCTGTCTGCGGGCTGTATCCCATGAACCGTTATAGGTAAACAGTAGAAATGTTCAATGAGTGTTGGTCTACTGCCACCTCAAAAAACCAAGGAGTTTTTTTTGTGCTCGACATGTAACAGAACCTTCCGTGTGCGAGTGTGTGTGGGTTTTTTTATTTGTACGAAGCCGCCACACTTCACAGAACGAACAGCACCATCCATTTTCTGCGCAATGGAACCATTGTTGGTCATGGCCATGGATTACAAGTACAGCACCTTTAAGCCAAACAACACCTGTGTTCGTTCGTCATCTCGGCATCTTACCAGTCATCATGATTAGGTCCATATTCCACTTTATTGGAGTTTGGACCCTGACACTCATCAGTGGATTTTACTGGAGTGGACTTTTTTTCGTATTAATTCTATTTTTGCCTTAGTTTTCCTTATGACTTATGTGTATAGATGTTTTTTTAACATTGTTGGGTTTCGCTTTGATACTATAATTAGCCTTTTTTCGTTGTTTCGGTCTGCGTACTTTGGTCGTTACGTGTTGTTCCAATGTACAAAGTTCAAAATGTTCTGGGATTTCCTTTTGTTCAAATCAGAAGGTCAATTCCCGTAATTAAAACGTTCAAATCTATTCACAATTGAAGGTGAATTAGACGTATTATTGACTTGCGAATTTGACAGATTCTTAAAAATAACATTCTTAAAATCTGTCCGTTCGTAAATCATAATCTGCTTTTTCCCAACTATGTTAGGGTCGACTTCCAGTCTAAACGGATTCAGCTCAATACGTTCATATGACGAATGTCGAATGCTATCTAAATTAAACCAAACTACAGTTCCATTATTTTATCTACCAGCAGCAGTCGGCCAGCCATAAATCTGCATGTATTGCTGAGCGCGCGTATTGTGACGTAATACACTCTCAAAACTAAACCGACTGGGAATTTATGGCTTCAGTATTGACAGCTAGTTTTGTTTTTACTGTAATCGCTTGGGGTTGAAATTAATCTATGGAGGAGAATTGAGCCACGAATGTGATCCCATTTCTGGCTTGCAGAAGATGAAATACGGTAAGAGACCAAAGAAAAGATGGATGGATTGTTTGAAAGATGATATGACTAGAAAGGAGGTGACTTTTGAGATGACGCCAAAATAGAGATGTATGGAAGAAGATGACATGCTGCGCCGACCCAATATAAATTGGGAAATGTGCAGGAGGATGATGAGAAGATGGTAATCGGTATCTTTTGCTTATTTACTACATCAAGCAAAACAGTTGTATTGCAATCACACATCGCAAGAGCTACTGCCGAGCATATGCTAGGTTGGGTTCCCGGGTCTTACAAACTATTATTAGGTTTATTTGAAATTTCTCAGTAACAGCCTGGATTTTCGAGTATCCCCTGTTGATGGCAAGGGCAAAATGCTGGCCCCTTTATTACATGGGACTTAGAACTGGCTGTTATTTTTTTATTTGTAATTATTAAATATAATTTCGATATTTGTGATTTTTTCGTACATACCTATTACGACAAAGTGAAATAAACAAATGAAAAGCCAAAGTCCCTACGAAGGTTTTTCTCTTCAACGTTGTTGCCACTGAGGTGTGTAAGTTTAATTTGTTACAATTGAACTTTAATCGACTTTGACGACCTATGTGGCGCGGTGGGCGAAGGTCCGCCTGCGACGCATGAGGTTGCGGGTTCGATTCCCGCCTTGGGACAAATGTTTGTACGATCTACAAAGATTTGTTCCGGGTGTTCTGGGTGTTTGCTATGTATAATAAAAAATATTTATCTATGTAATGTATTGTATTAAGTATATCAGTCATCTAGTACCCATAACACAAGCTCTGCTTAGCTTGGGGCTAGATGATGCTGTGTGGATTGTCCAGCATTATTTATTTATTATTTATTATTTAATCACAAACAACTCATGAACCAGCTTAAATAACAACAACATCCAATCCAAACATTGGCTTAACAAAAGAGCCAACTACCAACATCACAATACTGCTAGCGACATACCCGAATCACATCCGTTCCCACTTGCGGCCAGTAACCGCGACGTTTGCACTCCGCCCGTTGTTGGGCGATGCCGATGTGAGCCCAAAATTCAGCCATTAGAGGCAGGATCCGCTTAATGTTGAGCGTCTATTTTTGTGCGAATTTAACGCTGTAGACGAAGAGTTGAAGTTCCTGTGGGTTCCTGATGTGGAAATGAGAATTCAGGTTGTAATGTGGAATAGTTTGTTTTAAATTCTGTTTGGATTGTCTTAAAGTTGCGTCATGTAATATTTACAGCCAAAATCAGATGACGACACACTACATATTATTTATTCAAAGAACATCATCATGCGCTTAGCCTTTTTCCCAATTGTGTTGGGGTTGATAGTCCCCCAAAACGCACCCCTTCGCCACTTTATAGTGTCCTGAAGAAGAAGAAGTGGAGCCACACACTCCCTAGCAACACAACTGTCTGATAAGTTTGAAGAGCAACAATCTCTCACAAATATCATAACTATTTCTAACACTAAACATCATGCTGTGCGCTGGCTTTTATAAAAATCTCATTGCTGGCATTACAGGCACATGTGACTTGTCATCTTTTGACTGACACGAGCACTCGAAATGACAATATTTGAGTGGTCATGTCCCATTTACATCACTAATAGAAATAAAACAAAAATAATAATATTTTTTTGCGAAATATCGTAAACAAAAACTGTTAAAAGATTTTGAGAAGCGGGAAATTAAAGTCGGGCGCCATCTTGTTGGTCACATCTGCTGCAATTATGTTAATGAGGTTCATTAATTGCTCAGGTTTAAATTAAATTATGTTTAAATAAACAATGACAGCAATAAACAAGGTTATAATTTGGTTAATTCGTTAAGAAACATTTGCATCATTGATGTCAGAAGAATTTTTATTTACAGTTCCAAGTAAATGAAAAGTTCAGATTTTTCAATTGTGCTGATACGCGGAATTCTCACGTAAAACAATTGTTGACCAGTACTCTTCAATTCTCATTATGACCTGTTTCTTTTGTTTCCTAAGACAGCTGTTTATGGTGACGGCCGTCATGAATTGACGATTAATTGACACTACGCTGTTTAAACACGCTGTCTATATGTACAACAGTCTTCGTATAGCCGCTATATGACGACACCGTGTCTGGGAAACGAAAGCGTTAATTACCCCGTAATCCCTACAAAAACTTGTTGAGAAAAACGCAACTCTGATATCCTAAAACAAAGTGAAGTTCCCTGCCTCTCCTCCTAAAACCGATGCAAAACTTAAGACTTTTCAGTATTTCCCCCACGATCTGTAACTACGTGCTCATAATCAAAATTCATCAAGCGAACGACAGAATTACGCGACTGGCGGCCATTTTGTGCTTCTCTCATTTTCCCGCGAATACTTAAGCTACAAAGAGTTGACGGTGAAGTTTCATTGTCGAAAAGTTAAAACCTTTTTTCTTTGGAACTCGTCGTTGGTTGGGACTGTAATTTATGATGCTTGAAATGGCAATCTTTTTGATAGTTCTTTTGTTTTAATTATACGTTTTAATTTTGTTCCTGCTCGATACCTTTAAAAGTACCTAAGTATCTTGAATTTATTCTGCCTTATTGCTCCTTCTATGTCCTAAACACAAACGATGCGAAAAAAAATGAGGTGGGTAGAAGTCGTGCTACTACTGAATTCAATGATTTCTGAAGAGGGATTCTCTTAGAATGGCATGTCAAAAAATATTTTTGCCATATTCGCTAACCGGATTCGACCCTGGTGTCATTATTCTGAGCCTTTTTCTTTCATAAAGACGTTGTTATCCCGCTCCTGAAAGTGGTTTTAGTGGATTAATCCTCTTAATTATGTCTATCTCATACTTTCGCTCTCGATGTTTTGTCGTGAAAATTACGTTTATTCCGATCAAATCCAACAAAAGTTTTGATGCTAACGTGAGTTATACTGAGCGTCGCCCGGGCGACACGCGATACCTCATTTTTAGCGCTCACTCCCGCGGTCTATGACGTCATCGCGGAGGGTAGAGACGGGGATAAAACACACGTTTTTGTGTTGTCGCCAGATTGATCTTCACATCGATATAACTATCACTTTTGTAACTTTTATTAAACTTTAGGAGAACACAGCGCCCAAAAGTACACGTAGTAGTAACGCAGTTTTGCTGTAAGTGAAACCCGCTGGGATGACGAAGGAAGTCGTTCCTCGAATTCACGAAAAAAGAGACAGTGGATTGCTCAGAGGGCGCAGACAATGTGAGATTTATATATCTATAAGAATTGATAAAATGTTAAAAATGTATGAAATTCAGTACCGAAATATCACGTGGTTTTCCAAACGACAAACAATGGTTGAAAGTCGCTTTAGCTTATATATAATAAATTCGTTCAGGCCCGCAGGGCCTAAGTTTGGAAGCTATGGCTATTTTAATGCACCCCAATCCTTCAGAAACTCATTAAATGACTATTGTTTAAAGTCTAAAGCAATCGACTAATTTTCGCATTCTCTACAACTCCACATAATCGATTTATGAACCCAGCCACATTCTTTCATCCCAAAATAGCCCTCTCCTACATATTTGAGCCCGGACAAACGACCCGATTATTTAATATTACCCCCATTACGTATTAATTGTTTTGAGTTGTTACCCTGAGGGCACTTAATATTGTTCCCGGTAGGGATGGGAGGAGAGTTCAAATAGTCGACTAAATTCAACTTATTTTTTGGTTGAACTTTAAATAGAATATTGGAAGGTGTTGAGTGCTTTATTATTTTGGGTTAAGTGGATTATTTCTTTAAATAGCTCTGTATTTTGACTAGACTTAGTTATTTTACCCAAGAGGTAACTCGTGATTTAATGTAATACCTAAGAGTCTTGGGATTTGTGAAATAACTGCAGCCGCACGGGTCGATCGAAGGTTATGTCAAATACTGATATTCAGCAGCATCCGTTTAGACCGTAAGCGGACCCCAAGA
Organism: Phlogophora meticulosa; assembly: GCA_905147745.2. Classification (NCBI taxonomy): domain Eukaryota; kingdom Metazoa; phylum Arthropoda; class Insecta; order Lepidoptera; family Noctuidae; genus Phlogophora; species Phlogophora meticulosa. The sequence continues at coordinate 2,104,722 of LR990543.1, read as the reverse complement.
TAGGAGGCGAAAAGGAGGAGGAGGAAAAAAGGCTTAGCAGATGGTGACCCACAGGTTTATTTATTTATTAAAACTGTATGCACAAATAAAAATAATCGTACAAAGGCAGACTTAATGTCTTAGGAATTTCTTCCTTCTCTTCCATAATTTGCATTTGTTTTAAATAGTTCACGTTAAGTTCTTATTAAGTAAGGTAAGCGTTCTAAGAATAAACTATCGAGGTTGCTTATTGTCTGGACAAGTAAATATAATATTGTCACCCCTAGTGTAAAAACTAATCATTGAAGTGATACCCACGGGCACAAATTTTATTTGTGTTTCAGTGCTAATCTACACTTCTGAACAAATATTATAAAGAGGAAAGATTTGAATGTTGTATAATAAATAATAAATATTGCTGGACAATCCACACATCATCATCTAGCCCCAAGCTAAGCCGAGCTTGTGTTATGGGTACTAGATGACTGATATACTTAATACAATACATTACATAGCAAATACCCAGAACACCCTGAACAAATCTTTGTAGATCATACAAACATTTGTCCCTAGGCGGGAATCGAACCCGCAACCTCCTCCGTCACAGGTAGAACCTCGCCCGCCGCGCCACATCGGTCGTCAAATTTTTTGTGTGTATGTTTATATTTAATGGATAAACTCAAAAATGTACTACTTAGCCACTTTAAAAAAAATCATTCACCTATAGAAAGTTCAATATGTGAGTGAGTAACATGGGCTATAAAGGGGGTGGCTTCGTATTTCAACATCCCTCATGTTAGTTAGGCGTAGTGCTAATATTTTAATAACCAGAAGCCTGAATGTAGGTCAGAAGGTAATTTATCTAATAACAGTTTTCTTAACACCCGTTCCTATGTTAATTCGTTTAAAACATTATTATTTGCGACAAAGTTCACAAATAAATTTAACTTCGCAATTTGTATGCAAAACTCGGGTGACAAACTTCTTAATTTTGTTATTCATGTTTATTGTTTATTACTTTCCGTTGATAATGTAATGTTATTCCGTTTATTTATGGTTTTGAATCCTATAGGTTTAATGCGATTGTGAGTTTTCAAAATAATACCAGTGTCCAACTTAGGTTTAAAGAAACTTTATTCTCAATAAAGACAAATGTCACTCACTTGAGAACAATACTAGAATTTAAATAATTACATAAAGTTCGTCGCCATCAGTTACAAACTAGACTGCACGCATTCAATGCCTTCATTTCTCTAGAAGTGCTCGATCTGCCATAATATACTGACTTAGTTGAGTTTTGAATGCATTGAAAGAGTGCAGATTTCTTATACTAGACGGTATTCTATTAAAAAGCTGTGCTCCTTCAAAAGTAAGCATTTTTTTGCCGTAGTTCTAGTTTTGGGTAAAACTACCAAGCTAGCTCGCCGTGTGCTTGAACTTGAGATCTTTAAAAATCATTACTTCACCCGTCGATTGAAACCGTTGGAAAGTTAGATCGGCTATCAAAGGCTAGTCCTTTTAATACTAGCCTGGCATTTTCTACTGCAGGGGGGTTTCACCCCTCCCAACTCTCATTCTATTAAGGAGCAGTATTTATCGAAGGATTCCAGCTTTTCCCTTCATCGCCACCTTTTCCTGCCGCGATGTCACTTGCCATGTAAAGGGACCCATTGAGTCGTGCTCTTGGCCCATAAACCTTCACTTTTGTAGGAGTGTGAGGGACAGAGACAGGGGAGGATCCTCCGACCAGACTGGTGAACTGCCTAATGGCGCGGATAACTCTGATATCTCGATCTAGGCATCCCCAGTTTTGGTTCGTATGTTGCAGTATAAATGTCGCTACACGCTTGTGGCAGCTTTCCGAAAAGTTAAAAGTATTATATATTTTAACTTTATCTTCACGATGGTGGTCTTAAGATTATGAAAGGCATATAGCTAATTCATTTTATGTGAGAGACTGGTGCCTGAAGTAAGTTTTGCGAGTAACTCCTGTCTTACAGGTCAGTACCCACACCTCCCTAAGATTCATATATAGAATTAACCAAGAGATAACAATTAAAGACAAATATACAGACACAACTGCCAACCGCCTGTCCCCAACAGGCCTGACGGAGTAGTTCCGTGTCCTATTCTTTAACAGGGCAATTTAGTTGCGAGGAAGGCCAAGAAGTTTACCGTTCCAACTCTTTGAGGGCTCGTGACTTCGTGAGATTACCCCTGTGATTATCATGTATAGCTCTCATAGTAGCTCTCGTCGTAGTACGTTGTTGAATCGTGGGACAGATGGAGCTATTTAAAAATGACGTCTATTATACGGTTTTATTGAGCACTAGTTGCCGCTGGCGGCTTCGCTCGTAGGTATCTTGGGAAAGTACTCGAAAGAAAAGTGTTAAGGTATAACATCATGCCTGTATTGCCCGAAGGTTCGGGTAGAAGTGCACCTATAATACACCCGTTATATTACAGTCAGTATAATGGCACAACTCCAGACTTGAGGCTGATACTGAGAATTCTAGAAAATATTGAAAGAATCATGTTGTTATTGATATGAAAAGTATTCTACGTTTTAATCCAGGATATGGTATATCTGTGTGTTGAATTTGATTCCAATCAATGTAGCCTTTGAAGCTTGATTAGCTTATGCCTATAGCCTTTGAAGATTGTGTGTGTGTGAGGAGCTCGTGGCTAAGTAAAAAGAGCCGCACCGATTGAGTCAGCCGTCAATCTGTGGATGGGTGACCGTTCGCAACATATCGAGACTCCTCCGCGCCTCGGAAAGCACGTTAAGCCGTTGGTCCCGGTTGTCATTTGTAGATCTTTAACAGTCGTTACAGGTAGTCAGAAGCCTGAAAGTCGGACAACCAGTCCTACCAAGGAGTATCATGTTGACCAGCAACTGGGTTGTGGAGGTCAGATAGGCAGTCGCTCCATGTAAAATACTGGTATCCGGTTATACTGGAAGCTGACCCCTATAAAGTAGGGAAAGGCTACGCAGATGATGAAGCGTGATTGTGTGACCAACATACAAATCCACAGTATTACGCTTTTATTTTATCAGTCGGATATATGTAATACTAAAATACATAAATCATAACGTATTGATTCAGCAGTAATCGGCAAACTTGAAGCAGACCTAAAAAGTCAGAATCACGAAGGGTTTGAGAAATGGTCCTATTTGTAACTTTTATCTCGTCCTAAATCTGAAGTTTTGTAACATATTCTTCTTTTAGAAGCTTTCTTCGCAGTTATAAATACTCTACGATATTCTATTTATTCCGTTCAAGGTTCAGTTTAGGGTTCCTTAGCCATATGGCAAAACGGAACCCTTAATTTGGGTCCGTTCGTCTGTCCGTCTGGTAAGACGGATGTTACACGGCCGTTTTATTTTGAGACTATAAGCACAAAATCGATTAAATTTCTAAGAATTTATTAAGTATTCTGTGTACCGTTAAACAATGGTGTAATTAAATTACTATCAAAATAAGTACTGTGTACGTCAATAGTTGGTGAGATATGCGCTTCTGATAATACAACTGTAGGAATAAATTTGTTTTTCACAGTTGTTTTGATAGATGCACTATGCAACCCTGCACTGAACGTGGCTTTACACGCACTTGACCGGTTCTTCAAATATTTGTTCATAGGTCTAAGAACTAATATATTCGTACCGTGGACGAGTGAGCATCACAATGCGCTGGGCATTCTGATTCATCTAGGTGATAAAATAAGACAGTAATGTTTAATGTTATAGTAACCAATATAGTAAAACAATTGGACGTTATTAAAAAGGACTTAAATTGAAATAATTATCCCTCGGCCGCATCACTTCCTTTTCTTTATCTTTCATTCCCATTGTTATTCTACCGAGACATGACATAAACGAAGTTAAGTAGACGCTCAGTTATATTCACGCTCGTAATCTCATATTGGTGAGCAGCATCACAAGTGGGAGCATACTAAAAATCTTGCCATTAAAGCTAGTAAAAGCCACTTGTGGCTAGAACGTGTGGTGACTGGAGATGTGAGTTTTGCAAGTTTCATAATACTTGTGTAAATACAGGTCAGTGTTGCCACAGATGGTGAGTCGCAAACATATGATAGGAAACTTTATTTTTATGAACATCATGGTTCGAGTTCGAAAAAAGCTATTAACACCTCAAACGCCAGGTGACCGACAAACAATACATTTTCTATTGTGTCTCGTTGTCTGGCAGTTAAAGTGTTAAAAATCCCTATTGCGAAGACACATCAATCAGTTCCATACAAAATCACTTTTCGGCCAGTCTGATGCAGTAAGTGGGAGTTACTCGTATTTAACTTCAATCTGATGCCAAACGCTGCATCATTTTGCTTACAATTGCAACTTTCTAGTAGTCTTTGCAGTCAGATTTATTTACATTCAGTTTTCTTCATTTCATTCTCTCGATACCAAAAATGTAACATACTTGTTACATTTTTGGTATCGCCACCGTAAGCCCTTTATTTTGATACACCACATGATTTTCACTAATTTAACATTACATCTTAAAGGTGAAGTAAGTAAGTAATAACCAATAAGTTGAAATGTCCCAACACTAGTGACTACTGATTTATGCCGTAGACCCAACAACAGAAGGAATTTGAGTACGTTTTACAACTAATTACTGACAAGTCGGTAATTTATATTTGTTTGATATTTATTGAGGGTAGGTCAACAGGGTTGTAATGTACCGGTTTCAGAATAGTTGTGTCGTTGATTCCCAAAATGTTAATGGGAATATTTTTGGATGATTTAGATTCTAAGCGTTCATGGATTAAAGTTTTCATATCAATTATAACGTTATGATGGCAATTGTGAAATATTGGAATTTAGGTAAACGGTTCCGTTAATTATATCTATGTACTTATAGTGAGTGGTGGTTTTAATTGATCAATCGAAACTGATACTCTGTTATTATTATCATAACGTCCGCCTCTGTACATTGGTGTCATAAGTTAATGAAAATAAATGAAATCTCAAGGCCCGAGATTAAATAATTTATCATTCCATTCCGAATTCATACTCACTTCGAAAGGTTTTCAATTCTTAAATGTGCCCCAAATCCATATTCTTATTCTTGTACCTTCTTCTATATTAATGTTCAAACTCGAATTTCGAAGTCAAATACTAAAAATCCCATTACATTACTACCAGCATTAACCTTGAAAGAGTATACTCACTGCGTCTTCAAATCCTAAAACCATATTCTGAGCTTACACAAACATCTATTCTTCCCTTCAAGCAGCTTGAATGCTTTAAAATCACCGCTTCATTCAGCTGTTGGCTAAACAAACTAAAATCTTGCACATTCAGCTCTTTCGCTGAGGCTCCACGGCAAACATGAGAAGCGGTTGCGATTTAGCGCTTCTGAGATCAAAAGAGGGCGGGGTGACAACTGTAACTTGGACGTTGGGACAGTCCTATAATATTTTTTTGCTTGATTTAAAATTATATGTAATGCAATCCTAACCCAAACTAATTCATTACAGCCCTATGGTCTAGCCAGGCAATAAAATTACATTACAACACCCTGGAAGATAATGTGTTCCGAATTTGGAAGCTTTACTAATAGTTTCTATAAAACCTTTTTGGTACCGCAAAAATCTCATTTGAAAATCGAAGAGTATTTCCCTTGGGGATAAAGGTGCCTTTGTCTTGGACTAGCTTGAATTTCTCGCTGCATTCAGGATTCTAAGAAAGAAGATAGTTCCGTCACACGCTGCTGGAACTACAAGCATATTTTTATCTCGGGATGTACAATAGAGTAAATTTTAAAGTGATTAATCCACATGAAGATCTGTTTTATTATTAGTTCAATATCCAAATGCCTTCAGATGCCAACTTTAGAAAAAAAAAGCACTGATTAGTACGGGCATTGACCGTTTTCACAAGAACTAAGGGACATCTAAATTAATGCCTTTGCGTATGTTTTCTTTAGGCATTAAACAGACTTTGTGATTTTGCACACTTGGCTCAGGGCAGAGAGTAGAGAATCCAACAGTGTAAAAGTATTTAGAGGTCTTTTTGTGAATTTAATTCTTTTTAACTATTCCAACAAAAATCTTGCGCTCTTCTATAAATATATATATAATATTAGGGACTTGACCTGTTAACAGACCCAATTGTTATTCCCTTACAAAATGAAATATTTAAGTTGAAATCGTTGTACAATCTTCTACTTAAGTCCTTCGAGTTAAGTGCTGATGAAAACGTGAAAGGGTTCCAAGTACTGCTAAAATCAATTACAATTCCTTTTGTTTATACGCAATATATTTCGTCTGTCGTTCTTATTTTGAGCCGTTTGAATTCTATTGGATAAATAATTGATTCGAAGGAAATTTGCATCCAACTATTCAATAAAGAATTCCTTGAAGATAGTTTTTCATTGTCGAAATTTGCACTTGAGTCTTAAGGTACCACCTTTTTCGCGTGGACTGACACATGCATAATAATCTGTCTAGCCTTTTACCAACTATGTTGGGGTCGCCTTCCAGCCTAACCGGATGCCGCTAAATACCAGTGTTTTACATGGAGCGACTGCATATCTGACCTCCATAACTTAGTAGCTGGTCAATACGATACGCCTTGGTAAGACTGGTTGTCAGACTTTCGGGCTTCGAACTACCCGTAACGACTGTCAAAGATCTACAATTGACAGCCGAGACGAACGGCTAAACGTGCTTTCCGAGGCACGGAGGAGTCTCGATATGTTACGAACGGTCACCCATCCACAGACTGACGTCGGCAAGCGTAGCTACACCTACGATTGACTCGTGCGGCTGTTTTTTATTTAGCCACAAAGTGCTTGAAAACCCATCGTAAACAAAACATGTGCATTGTCCGACATTTCTTTTTACACCAGTTGGTGACACCATAACACTCGTTACGAAACATTTGGGTCTCGTTCCGCTGCGAGCACGTTTTTGCACACTCTTTGATACCTCACGCAACACCACTTCTGTTACACTTTTAGGCACTTTGATTCACCAAGGACTCTTTGGTAATAGTCAGTGCAATCTCACGAAAAACAAGAGTATTAGAAGATACGGAGCTTAAATGGGGTCAGTGTGTATAAACTTTTCTGTTTATGACTGTTAAAGACTTACGAACCTATTTATATGGGATTTCGAAGAGATAGCAATTGGAGTGATATAGCATTTTTGTCACCGGGAAATTGATGTCTTGATTGAGGCGGTCTTGTTTCAGACTTTGCCAAGTCAAAGCGAGCGTTTTGCCATCCATCGGACACATTTCTAGATTCTTAAAACTACCAGCTTTTAACATGGACTACTAACCTAAGCCGTAGGTCCTTCCCGTAACTTTTAAGTCGAGCTACTGCAAGATAACTGACTGGACAACCACTCATCTCTGCATGGTTCGTTCCTCAAAAGACCAATTCAGACACTAATCTGCATGGTTCTTGTATGATCGATCGAACCAAAATTTTCTGACTCTGACTTTGTTTGGACGTTTCATCTTATAGTCGTCGATTGAAAAACACTAACCTCATCTAGTTTTAACTTATTTATTTTTACTGTTTGACATGTTAGGAGTGTTTGCTTACAGAAATGAATATAATTTATCATTTGCAACCACGCGGGACATTATTTTCAGTAAAGATAGTACGTGTCGTGAAGAAGAGTAAGTACAGTCACTGGCATAAATACTTCAGAGGAGATATTCGCGTGAAATAACGATTGCAAATTTGAGACAAAACCTATTTTATTGCAGTAATACGAGTACTACAATAAAATAGGTTTTGTCGTAAAAGTCGTAAAAAGATCATAGTATTTTGAAAATACTATAACAAAAAATATTCGTAACGCTATAAAGTTTGTACCAATATTTTAGAAGAAAGTTGCTTTTGAGTCTTGAGTAAGTGTAAGGTATGAATGCTCGTGACTGTACCTACCTACGAGAGCCAATTAGTGGTCTATTGTGAAAGTTGATATAAGAGGCAATTAACGAACTATTCATGATAAGAGGGCTCTTGAAAGTGGAGGGTTTTGCGGCGAGGAGGATCTTATGAACATGCTGAATTATGAGGATGTTTGAATGAGAAACATAAGTTTTATTCATTTAAAACGGTAAGGTATTCAATAAGTATACAATTTTTTATTGCCCAAGCAGTTATACTTAGATAATACTTGCAGCGAAGCAGCCAATCGCTCAGCACCAACCGTAGCTTTCAGAAGTGATATGGTTATAGGCTGATCATAGTTATGCTATGCCACGACGCCTTTACCATGATTGGTGCTAGACATTTCGATTAAAACCAATCACTACAATTTCAATTGACTGACGAATCCGACACTTATTCATTGCTCAGACTTGTACCATACGATCTTCTTATATTAACAATATGCTTAGATAGGAGCTCCTTAAGCCATGCACAGGTGCATAGTGATCACGTGACGCCGTGGATGGGATGTGCCCTAACAGGCGTTGCACAGAGGGGGTCCCGGAGTGGTCTCTTAATAGGTAACGGGGCCCCTTCCATGTGCTGATGGTGACCACCGGGGTGGTTTTAGTGAGGTAAGAATCCCACACTCCCTGGTCTTTTCCCCAAAAGTTCAGGCGCCTTTTGAAGGTTAACCCCCGTTAACAAAAAAAAAGGCCATGCATAGGTCCTATTTTAATCTAACTATTAATCTTGTTAGTTTTTGTTTTTATTCGTTTTTATTTCGTGTGCGTGTCCGAAGTAAATCTTTTTCTTCCACTTCTTATTTTTTTTTATTTAAACTTGCTTAAATAACAATCAGCCAAACCTCTGAAATATTCACGTAATATAGCAATTTAAGCTTACACCATTGTAACATAGATTAGTGCTGTAATAAATCTTGTCTGTGAGCATGTGGGGTGCGGTAAGGGCGCACTCGTATTCGTTGAAAATTTATTAGATTATCTTCTGCGGGGAGATTAAAAGTGTGCGCGGAATTAATGGCTAATTGTTTGTACGTAAAATAGGTCGGGAGATGGGTTTTTATGTTGACTGGAATATATTTTCTGGTTAGCACTTCGCCCGCGTCTTCGTCCGCGTGGATTTCGTACTTTTACATCCCCTTCACCGATTTTAAAGCTTAGTTTTGAAAATCAAAAATAGCCATAGGTTAGTCTCACATAATATACTTTATCCATTACAAACAAATATACAAATAATCAAATATTTCTTATTCGTCACACATAATATGTAAGTACATAGTTTAAATCTTGCATCTCTTGAAATACCAGTCGGATTTGAAACATTATTTTTGCACTTGAAAACCCGTATCTTGGTAAGGTTATATATAGGCTTTTTAACACCACGGTACGATAAGAAGCGGGTGAAGCCGCGGAGCACAGCTTGCCTAGTTATAAAACAGAAATATCCAAGTGTAACATTGTTTTAACTTTTTATTGGTTTTATAGATAGGGTAATAAGGTAATTGTGAGTAGTATCGTAACGCACAGTCACAAGCTTATATATGTATATTGCTATTGACAGTTCAGTAATCATATTTGACTTTAAAAATATGTGCTAATTTTATAAACCATGTTCAAATCACTTGCCGTACGATGATTTATTGACAACAAAGAATTTTTCAATTTTTTCGCTATTTTTCTAACATCACGGGAAAAGCTTTTAATACAGAGTAATCACTTTTCTGCTGCCGGCAGTCCAACTACAAATGTTCAATCGGAAGCTGTTTTGTCCCGTGTTGCAGGGAAGCATGATATTATTATAATTTTCTAGTAAATCAGTGGTCCGCGGTTTCCATTGCGGTATGTCGAATTAGTTACTACTGTGTTCTGTTGTCATTGTGATTGTGTTACAACCGCATCAATGGACATGTGGTCACAAACTCACAATCATGGCCGACAATTGTGTTTTGTTTTTGGGCCAAAACAATACTGGTGAGTTTTGTTTACAACTTTGCTTGTAGCGCGCGATCTACTGCCCTTTAGTAGATTTTATACCCTTCCTGCTATGAAATAAAGTCGCTGTCAAAGTCAAATAGCTATCTTGGACGTGCTATCTCACGAAGGCTGCTTGCCATTGAATGTGTGTCCGTCAGATGCACGTACACAATGTTTGTACGTGCGTAAGCTCAAGAGATCTCAGTATTGGCCGAGCCGCCTTCACGCACACAGAAACAATTTTAAATCACACACTCATGATACACAAGTACTATCCCACGATGGCTTGTGTATCATAATTTTCTGATAGGCTATAGTCTGATAACCCTATCAGTAAATTTCCATTTCTAAACAAATGGTAACTTTCGAACTTCGGTTTCCGAAGTCCTGTTCTTCCAACTTGTAATTTTAGTTACTTTTTCCGTAAGAAGTAAGAGTATGTACAGTGCTTCGCCCACAGCAAGTTGGTAAGACCCCAGTTTACCGCGATAAGGAATCTAGAGTGAGGAACCTCCTCACAATGCGAGCTGTATCCAAGACGTCTGCTTTCTGCATCTGACTCTAACTCGTGCGATAATTTCTCTAGGTGTTGGTCTTAACTCTTCGCTATCAAACCGTTAACTAATATTAGTTATTGTTATTATGATCGCAACAGACATTTAAATACAAATTAAGTGACAAAGCACGTTGAGCAGGGTTTTAGCCTAAGAGGAGAAATATTTAATAACCCATGCAAAAAGTTTACGCAAGAAAATATTTCAAACGCACCCTCATAATGACGTCATTATGCACAAAACCTAAGTGCGTGTTCAGACCGCGAGAAATTTATGCGTTTGTCGCGCGTCACGGCGTTTCCGCAGCGGATAGACGGACGGCCAGCTAATGTACGTCCCGTGGATAATTTACGAGTCACACGCGATTTGCCGGCTTAATTATATGTTGTGGTTGTATAATTAGTGTGGTAAGTGCTTTACAGCGTGATTAGGGTTTTAGTGCGACGTTTTTGCTGCGGATTGATCGAATCTGTGGGACTGTGACTGTGCGTGGACGTCTAGATTGATCTTCATTCGTTTTGTGCACGAACAGTGTCGAAGTAAACTAACCGACTTAAAAAAAAAAAACAGTAAAAATAAGTGGATGTCTTTGTCTTTAGTTTTGTTTGTCTCAAATTAAGTTAGTTACTTAATATATGAGACCACATGGCAGGCTTCCTCTACCAATTGAAAAAAGAATCACGTGAATCGGCCTAGCAATCATGGAGAAATCATTGTCGAAAAAAAGGCACTACTGATGAGCATGAGGTCTTGAGTGGATAAAGTTAGTTAACGACACGGTTGTCTCAGTGGTTGAGCCATCAGCTGCTGCGCCGCGTGTTGTGGGTTCAATCCCCGCACGGAACAAATATTTGTATGACCTACAGGTAATTGTTCCGGGTCTGGCTGTTTGTGTATGTGAGTATAAATGTTTGTAAACGCACCCACGATACAGGAGAAATTCCTAGTGTGGGGCAACGTTTTTTATAAGGTTTTTCCATGTACATTTTCTCACTAACAGCCCAGAGTCTGGAATTGTGCCCGGTTCACGAAAAAAGCTCGCCCACTATTACGAGTATATCGGACTTAAAACATACCTGGCGAAATGTGTGTGTATTATAGACAGACCTCTGACTAACCCCTTTTGGGATTCGTAATAATTCGTATACAAGCGTGAAGTTATGTTTATGTACAATATATCTGAGTTATTATCTATCCACACACTCACAAATAAGTAAACAATAAAAGCAGCTATACTCTTGCAATCCAGTCCGTTTACATTTTACATTACATTTTACATTCTACATTTTATAAAATTTCAATACAACAGCAGCCGTTTGAAGCGTTAATACAATATATCTCGAGTAACATATTCTGACAGAATGGTCCAATATTTCATCGCACATGTTACCAAGATGTTTGTTCAAAGAGAAATCCTTTAAAATGTTGTTTTAATCTTGTTAATGGAAGAGTGGGGAGTTTTATGGAGCGTTCAGACAGAAGGAGCAGATAGCTTGGTGTTGTTTTTATTAACCTCTCAAAGGGGTGGGTCCCTGAAGGGTGTCATTTTATTCGTCATTCAGAACAATATAAATCCATATACGATCCGTGTAAAAAAAACTAGTGGTCGGAAGCACTACTGCTGAGCATGGGGTTTGATACCCGGGTCGGGCAGTGTTATTTATTTAATACTTTAAACACACAAATGGCAGGCATTTTCTATTCAGTCCACCTTTGGGTCATGCAGAGACAACAGTGGTAGGTGCAATATCTTAAAAGAAAAGGGAACAGAACAAAAGAAATGTATTACAAACTGAAACTGTATAACTGAAGTGATTGTTATTGAAATGTTCCGTTTGGTACTGGTCAGTAAGTAGCAGCTGTTGATGGCAATAAATGCCAGTATGTCTCTATGGCAAACGTACATTTTTTCTTTCTTTCCTTAATGTGCACAAGTAACGAAATTACTAATGCAGTTTTTTCAATAAGAGCGTCCTTTTACCGAGTTTGTATAGTCTAAACCCAACCTTACAGAATAGGTAATGTGATTGTGCTGTTTGTGTACCCAACTTCGTACGTGCCTTCGTTGTTGAGCTCAATTTTTGGCTAACTATGTTCTAACTTGCAATCGATAGCGCGGTATGTTTTTTTTTTGTTTTTGTAGTCGGTTGAGAAATCTTTAGACTGTACTTTGAATTTGATTGGGTTTAGTTAGTCAGTCTAGTCAAAAGACCGTATTAGATACTAATCTGCATGGTCCTTGTATGATCGTTCTGACCACGATAATATCTGGACTTTGAAAGAGACTGAGAGACCTCTGAGTTAGTTTCGGTGTTTTTTCTCCAGAGTAGTAGTCAAAACATCGAGCACGTCTAGTTCTAATTTATTTATTTTATTTTATGACGTGTTTTAAAATACATTCACAGAAATAAATATCATTAATATTTCAAATTATTATAGAAACAGATGTGAACTAAGTGTTAAACGTTTTCCTCCTCGTTTAAGCGTTTCATTTATTTATTTATTTAGGGACTGGGTATTATTTTTTGTAAGATTTTTGGTTTCATTAAAAAGCCAGCGACGTGTTTATTTTTAAGTGGATACCATTGCAAATTCTAAGCGTCAGAATCAACAGTGGCGATCACCGCAAAAGCGTATAGGACGGAGTCCTGAAGAAACGATTCAAGTGACGTGCCAACGAAATTAATCTGTAAAGAACAGCGGAGAGAGGCAACGACAATTCTATATAAATTTGAATTGTATAAATGAAACCTTTTACATCTCTAAGATTAACTCCAAGTACAGCCTTTCACATGGAACCCGTTACTCCAATATCACCAAGCACCAACAATAGCACGTTCTCTGCTCACCCCACAATGCAATACATTCTCCTCTATGACGTAGACCGGTGGCAATTCATCACGCCTCTATAGAGTGTCGGTGACAGATCGATGTTGCAATTTCCTGCCGCTAGGTGGTGCGCAAGCCTTTTTGTTTTGAATTTAGAACGCGTATGAATTGATAGATGACCAATGGGAGTGGAGTGGAGTGAATGGAGAGTTTTGTGTGGTCGGGTTATTTGTCATACGATTGGTTTTTTTTGTAGGGTAGTTTTTCATGTGATGCTGGGTAGTTTTTCAATACTAATTTACGTTTTGTTTTGTTTCAGGTAAGTGCTGAGTTTTCCTTCTTCCACTACATTGTTCCTAGCAGGAATGCTTGACGAAAACTTAACGTCAATTCGAACGATTTGAAAACACTCGTTTCGAGGTAGAATTAATTTATTTTTAAGACTTTATTCATATGGCTATCTGCGCTTGCCTTTTAAAATTAAAATTGAAAAAAAATGCTACAAGACAGCTCCATTTTCAAATTTTAAAATCGTTGGAATTGACATTTACGTCAAGTATTCGTGCTGGCCACTCTGAAGAAATAATTTGAAAGATAAGTAGTGCTACACAAAACAGTCGGAATGAAGGAATATCGAATATAATATTATTTAGAATATTGCATTTAATTAATTTATGTTTGTTTGGTACGTAAATATCATCTTAACGCCTGTCTGAACATCTCATTTCATTCCGCATCTTTATCAGCACTTAGAATTTTCTACCGAGCAAGTTTAGATTGATTCGGAAACATGTAGCATATGTCTTGCAGTAACTGGTATCCTGATTTGTACCCTACTGAAGTGATTTTAGGGTTCTTTACGTCCGAATGAAAACACGGAACCCTTCTAGGGATACTTACTCGTGTGTCTGACAGTCTGTCTGTCCGTCTGTCACAGCCAATTGGTTTCAAATTTACTGGAGCTATTAAGTTGAAACTTGGTAGATATATCAATTTTTGTAACGATAATAAGTGAATTTTAAATATAGTGGTCATATTTAAAATTCACTTATTCACTTATGGGGGGCAAAAAAGAAATTAAAGAAGAGTTATGCTTACTATATCTACCGTGTGAAATATCAAATGAAAAATGGCCTATTGTAAAGATAAGTTATCAGTTTTAGTATACATTTGCAGTTAAAATCTTACAAAGACTTTTTCTTGGGATAGTTTGCCAAGGGTTATCGTGTTGTCCAGTAACTGGGTAGTGGAGGTGAGATAGGCAGTCGCTCCATGTAAAATACTGGTTAATAGCTGCATCCGGCTAGACTGGAAGCACAACATAGTTGGGAAAATGTAAGGCAGATGACGATGAGTTCTGGGTCCGATAAAAAAAATATGACGGAACCACTCCGGACTCCACGAGAGTTCAACTCGCTTTTGTCTCTGTCTGCCCATACTCTACACTTAGGTAGGTACCTAATCCCTTTCCGCAACTTCATAGACATTATATTTAGCACTGACATATAACTCTCCCGCCACATAAACATGGTATCCGTTTAATGAAAAGCAACATTGTCCCGGGTATCAGGTTGTTAGCCGTCCACAGCGCTTTAATGAACATACCGCCACTATTTATGTGCCCATAAAGAAATATAATAATAGTTGTACAATGTACAATGATGACCTGGATGACGGGGAAGCGGAGATAGAGGCTCCTCTGTTCTCCAAGTACAAGATGTAAAGTGTATTCAAAACCTTGTTTCCATTATTTATTATATACAAAAATCATAACTTAACACCTTAACTGCTAGACAACGAGACACAATAGAACATGTTTTGTTTGTCGGTCACTTGTCGTTTGAAGTGTTAAAAAGTATGCCCCACAAACCCGTTTTTACTGTTTGTCTGTGGGGACAAAACAAACAGGCTGAAAAAGGTTTATTAGCACGGGCACTAAATTTGAAAAAAGAAACAAATAAAATACCAGCTACTTACGAAACTACTCATTCAAATATATTCATATACACATACATACAAATACTCACGCCTTTTACCAATGGGGGTAGGTAGAAACTACAGAACGCAATCTGCTACGATCCTTTGCATAGTTATTTTGCTTCATTTACGCTCATATATCTAGTCATACACGCACGCCGGTTGCGAGTACTACGCACCTGAGCTTTTTGAAGAACAGCAACCTTGTTTTTAATAGGTTTTATTTCCAGTTAATAAAACGAACGACTTAATGCTACTGTGAGTTTGTCTAATTTCAGAATGACCAGTACTATTTCAAATATCGTAAAAAAATGTTCAGTAACACATGTTTGTTTTGATTACTAGCATGAGTCCGGGTTTCGATTCTCGGTCGGGCAGTATTATTGAGTTGTAATTTCTTAGCCTGCATCAGTCTAGATTAGTGCCCGGTCGATGGCAATAGACTCGCCCCCTTTTATGAGATACTTAACTGACGAAATATGGGTGTCCTACAGTTGAAGTAGAGGCACCTCTGCTGAACCCTTCGGGGAATACATGTGTTATGTTATAGTAGACTAGTCTTTATTAGACATCATACGGCTTTCTCCAAATACAAAACAACTTGCAGCAATCCCCAAATCAAACTAAATAAACGTTACTGTAGCTGCTAGCCACACAGTAACTCCGTGAAGTGTAACTAAAACTTTGATCTACCCACAAGTTTTGCTTCACTGTTCGGACAGTACGGACACAAACAGAAAAGATGCAGAAGACCAACTTCATGCAACGAGCGAAAATAGGCGCACGCACACAGACGCGCACGTACGGCGGCGTTCCCAATCGAATGCTGGTCGCGAGTACGCTTGCACTCGCTGTACATGACGTGTGTATATGTGTGCGTGCATTTGAGCGGACCTTCTAGACTTACCTATTTAGTGGTGTCACGGAGGTGAGGCACGGATCCCGAACTGAGGTCAGTGAGAGGGTTATTTATTAGATAAGGAAGTGTCCGAGTTGTGCGTGATAGACCGTGTGTCTGTACTTTTTTGTGGATTTATTGGTAGAACAAGCCTGTCAGCAAGTTTCGTTAGCTTAGGTGGAAGAGCATGTTCAATCCATAATTTAATACTGAGTTTACTATACATACACTGACGTTATTGATGATGTTCTTCAGAAAGGTCAGGTGCGTAGTACTCGCGACCGGCGTGCGTGTATGACCAGATGTATGAGCCTAAACGAAGCAAATGGAGTATGTTAGAATCGTAGAAGCTGGTGTTTGGTAGTTTCTGCCTACGGCCATGGAAAAGAGGCGTGAGTTTATCTACGTATGTATGTTATAATATAATGCTGGAGAGTTCGTTTGTTTCAACGAGCTAATGCCTGCAACTACCAATCGGATTTGAGAATATATTTTGCATTCGAAAGCGCAAAGGCCAGTCCGCCATACATAGTACGCAATGGTAGCATACTCGTACAACAACTCTGACGAAATTCAAATAAACACCAAGCTTGTCGAACTTTTTACAAAACGATAGGATATAACTCGCTATAGGTAAGGCGAGCACGAAGTTAGCTCACCGTAGCCTGCAAGACGTTCCATGGCACTATTGACGCGCCGGACGTGTTGTATTGGCTCTCTTCTTTGTTCCATAAAATTACTGCCGCGGCAGAGAGCACAGGCTGTTTGTTGTGCCTCTGTGTGGCACCGTTGCGTGTGCTAACTACTAAGTACTCAGCACCTCACTCACTCACTTAGTGACCTCTTGAAGGTCACTAAGTGAGTGCAGATCGCTCGATCGAGCGATTTGTTTGGGAATTAATAGACAAAGATTCTATTTGCTTGTAAGAAGAAAGCGAAAAGTGAGAGGGATTTATGAAAGAGCTATTTTTGGGACAAGCCCACCACTCTAATCCCAAACCAATGCAACTCCTGAAAGCCAGAATCAACAGTGGTGACCACCAGAAAAGTTTCTAGACAACGAATCCCGACGAGATCCGGATAAACGATTCAACTAAAAAAAAAAAAAAGACTTAAAAACCGAATATATTATCAATAGTTTACGAGCAAAATGGCTACGTAACATTCGGATAGACAGACCAGAACTCTACGACAAAAAACTTTCATAGTCACCAAAATCTACCTACATTATCCCCAAGTAAAACCGTAGTTACAATAGTTACAGAAACTTCTGGACCAGTTAAAGTTTCGGTCTGGCCCTCTACCGGAAGGATATTTCGAATAGTGAGACTGTTGCCACGGATCGTGACACTTGAGCAATGGAAGGGTTGAACTGTGAGGAATACTTCGTTGATTTGTTCGAGTTGAACTTTATTCTATAGATAACACTGGCCGTGGCCTGCGGTTTCATTTGCCTCAAGTATCAAAATGTTTCAAGGATTTTAAAAATACGAGCGCGTTTAAGCAGAATCAAACACTTTTGCACTATAAAATATTTTAAACATCAGTTATATTAATCCGATTTTTTTGCCCATGCACGACTGTCACGATATTTCGTAATAATGAATGATTTCAGGCAAATTTCTAACAATAGATTTGTTTACGGAACTTTTTATTACTAAGCTCATTATTGTAGATGGCTACTATAAATTGCTTATGTATATAAGTGCTTATAATTATAATGCAAAACAGCAAAGCACTTATATTTATTATTATTATTATAAGTGCTTTGATGTTTTGGTGCGTTAACGTTGCGGAGCAGGGTGTCCTGTGTTCAATTCCCAGGTCTGGCAAAGTGTTACTGGGTTTTTCTATTACTCATTTCTCAGTACCCCGAAAAATGGAAGCTGGTGGTGTGACACGCCGCGTGCCTCGGAATGCACGTAAGCCCGTTGGTCCTACTCCTGACATATCTCCGGTCTCGTTAGGTTGCTCTCTATAGGACTATGAAAGTGAGGGAAAAGGAACACTTGTGTTTCTCACACATACGTGTACTTTATAATATCTCCCTCGCTGATGACTAATCTCCGTTGAGATTGGCCGAAGATATTATTACTAGCTTTTGCCCGCGGTTTCGCCCGTGTGGAGGTTGGTAATTATCACACGGGAGCATACTGCTGGGATAAAGAGTATGCTACGTGCTAAACCCGGTCATGATCTATCTGTGTCGCAAATTTAATCCAAATCAGTTCTGCTGTTAAGATGTGCAAAGGTTACACTCATGCCACAAATAAACTTTTATTTACATTGATAATGTTAGTTAGGATAACAGTTATGATAATTTATCGTGAAAACACTGCTAGCCATAACGTCGCCTCACAGGTTTTCCTGCACTCTTGAGCCCCATTGTCTGTCACCTCTTTATCTTCCGAATCTGGCTGTAAGCCCCAGAAACAACTTCTATTAAAACATCCAAAACCCCACTATATTCTCTTTATATCCACTCAAAGTACTTACCGTACAACTAATACATGACACAATTAGGTACTAATTACTCTGTACATTTGGCAGGCTCTCGTCTTTCGGCGCCCAGACGGCCAGACTGATGGCATTGTCTTGGCACGGATACATACCTGTTGGTCCTGGTTGGGTTTAGCAATTGAAATGACTGGTTCAAAGGCTTTGCCTTGTGCCAAGTGGCGGAAAAAGTTGGGCTGTAAGTTCAATGAATGAATTTGAGGTCTAACTTTTATGCTAGAGTTAAAGAAACATAATCAACCTGCGGTGTCTCCACTACTAGGACACAGACCTCGTCTTTTGTGACAAGGAGTGGGCCGTGATCCATCACGCGCGCCCAATGTGGAGTGGTGAATGTCACATCATCAGCCTAGCCTTTTCCCAACTGTGTTGGAACCGGCTTGCAGTCTAACCGGATGCAGCTGAATACCAGTATTTTACATGGAGCGGCTGCTTATCCACAATACAGCGCGATACTTATTGGTAAGGCTAGTTGTCAGACTTTCGGGTTACTGACTACCCACAACGACTGTCCAAAGATTTACAATTGACAGCCGGGACCACAAAGCCTTTTCGTGCTTCCCGATGCACGGAGGGATCAAGATGTCTAATAGGCGGTAACTCATCCACAGACCGACCTTTTTCGAATCAGCCGAGCGACACCCAAACCCACTTGTCGTCTCGGCCTCCCAATACATCCCTACCAAAATTGGTAAGATTCGCCGCCCAAGGCATACCCTAGTCGAGCCAGACGACGACACAACCGTCATCCAGGAGAGCAGTAGGGAAACTAGCACTCTTAGAAAATACACACGCACAAACCGACCCACATTCCGGCCTCGCCGACGAGGCCCGCGACGCGCGACGCCCTAATTAGTTAAATGTAAATTCAATCTTTAGACTCTACAAGGCCAGCCCGCGTAGATGAGTCAGTAGTATAAAAAACCCCCGATATAATAATAACGAGACCCAGCCTTTGTTTTTGTTAAGTATTCAACGACGCCCTAAGCCGAGGTTCGAGCCCCACAGGGGGCGCCCTTAGCGAGCGGTCGTTTAAATGTAACTTGTAGTTAGCCCTGGCTGGGGGCCTTCTTGTAAGGTCACCACAGGATTGACCGGTTAACCAGTAAACAGCCTTATAGTGCTGAACTGCGAGCGGCCCTACCTAAAAAAAAAAAAAAAACAGACCGACCTCGGCAATGTAGCCACGAGCTCAAGGCTTGGTTGGGTTGGTGAATGTCACATGCCTTCGAATATTTGTTTCCTGGGCAGCTTTTAGGGCATAAACTACCTACCTACATAAAGGGAATTGCACCCCTATCTGAGTTTGACACGAGTGACAGACGTCATTCTAAAGAAATTATCTTCCGACTGCTTGTCAGTACCGTTATACAAGAAGTAACTACAGAAACCCAAATCGGATCAACTCAAGTTACCGAAAAACGTTAAGTATCGGTTAACTGCAACCGTACACCAGTTAAATAAACAGGATTAAATAGATCCGTTAAGTGCTGGGGATTAAAACGGTTTACTTAAAGTTGAAAATCGCCTCTACGGTCCCCTTGACGGACGGAACTGATCGGAAACCGAAACTGAATTGTTTGATACGAGTAGATAGGAATTTTGTTGTTTGGTATTGCGATTTTCAAGCTATTTACTTAAAGCTTAAGGAAGTTGAAAAAACCCAAGTCATATAATTTATATCAATTAAACCATTCAGACAGGCAGTTATTAATGTCAAATATATTCAAAAAATATTCATATTGCCCCGTACAAAAGTTACTTCGGTATAACGGCAAATAGAGATGTTTAGAAGAAGATAACCTACACCATCCCCAAATAAGTTTGGATAAGTACTAAAGGATGTTGATAGTGATAATGGACCAAAACTACTTTTAGATTTCAACACTACCGACTTCGAATTCACGTTACAACCTTTTTCACCAACTCATTATCTCAATTTTAAAAAGTTAATTCAAACGTTCCAAAAAGTTTTAACCGGGCATTCGGCCAAAGTTGGCAGGCGGCGCCGGCGCGGTTAGCGCCAACTTTTAAGTCCGCGTTAAGTTGTTTTAAGCTGGGTAATACAGCGACTTCCAGTTCCGTACTGTGTTAAATAAGGTTTATTTTGATTTTTGAGAGGTTTGACTGAGCAGGGATAGTTTTTGATTAATTGGGAAGGTTCTAGCTGCAGAAAAGTGTAGGTTCATCTTAAGTCTGGAGTTGAGCTCATGAAGAATTGAGGGATGGACCTCTTTGGAGCGCTCATTTATAAACTGTCCAAACTTGTCCATATAGTCCAAATAAGATTCTCCTTGGTGATTCCATCTTGATATAGAGATAAAGGTCATCAAGTATCAAGGTATGGACCAATATGGATTGTTTATTAACTTATTTAAAATAAAATCTTTGATTGACTGAAAATCAAAATGAAAACATCGATTTTTGATTTGCAACCACTTATCACCAAACTCCGCATAAAACTGTTTGCAAATTAATATTTGGCTGAACCATAAATGTAATTGTAACAGCTGCGCCAAGGAGGGTTTCGACCCTCAAACTTTATTGTTATTTAGGGAATAATATCACAAAACGTGACGCAGTCTTGGGCCATCTTGATAGTAACCATTGTTGTTTAATTTCGCCATGATAATATTGTATTGAGCAACAAGTTTCAAACGAAACATTGTTTTCGATGAAATCTGTAACCACCCTCTGGAAAACTGGGTAAACAAACAAGTACCCACCGGAAAGTCTGTTGCGCCCTCACGTACAGTACGTGATCCGAACGAGATTTAAATTTAGAACACGAATCCGATCGAAATTCAAATCGGGACACCCTATTGGATTATGGACGACCAATAGTGTAGGTAGGTTGCGTGTGTGCGATGTTACAAAGGCTTTGGTTTAATGGTGTTTTTCGAAGTTCAAACGTTCATTTTGTTTTGTTCGTTTGTGCCCGAATATGCCTGAAAAAGGTAAATTTTCCTGTATGAATAACAGGAAAATTTAACGTTCTGCAGTCTTAAACCGATAGTGAACTTTAGGAATTGTAGCCAGTTTTAATTTATTAAGATTGGGGCCTTTACTATTATTTATAATAGAAAACTCAGCATAATTTTACTCGAAAATCGCTCTCTCTCTCTCTCTCTGTCATCAACTGACACAATTAGTATCGAATCAATCTACACAATTGGCAAATTGGATGTTAATTATAATATTCTGCTGCATATTGCCTGCTTAATTATAATATTTAGAGACTGACTAAGATTGACTGCCTCGTTGGTTTGGTCTTGTGGTCACAAAGGCGACTGCTAAGCATGGGGTCCTAGATTCCCTGGTCGAGCAATGTGTTATTAGGATTTTTCCATGGATTTTCTCAATAGCTATCCGGAGTCTGGATTTGTGCCCGGTGCATGGCAAAAGACTCGACATTCCATGGGACTTAAACGTAACTGTGTGTGGTGTACTATACAAATACACCTCTGCTTAACCCTATTACAGGAGTGATGTGATGTTATCATTAAGTACCAACATAATAAGGAATGTCTCATGACCCACAAATAAAACAACATTCAGTAACAAAATACCTTTTTAACAGCAGGGATTTATTCTGCGTATTTTTTTACACGTGATATTTACCAAAATACACGTTGCCAAAATATATAGTCATCATCATCATCTGCCTAGCCTTTTCCCAACTATATTGGGGTCGGCTTCCAGTCTAACCGGTTGCAGCTGAATACCAGTATTTTACATGGAGCGGTTGTAAAATATATAGTATATGTTGATTTAAAACCTCAATCAATTCAGAATCGTGCCAAAAATATTCTGTTACGATCACGGGCCAATCACAGCAACCGCACCGTAGGTTCAGCAACCCTGTTTACACTGTTGCCGTTATTTTACATACCTAACACCTGTGTTCCCTGAACGATACTCACATTTTGCCTATTATGATGTAATCCCGTGTAATAGAGTGTGTCTTTCTGCACAATTCCAAATTCTGAGCACGCAAACCGTAGACAATCTCTATTAAATATTGTTTGATCTGGGAGTCAAAGCCAGGTTTCCATGTACAGCACTCAGCAGTTTGTGTCCGTTAGACCAGAGGCAGTAGTAACAAAAAAAAAGACTCGTTGTCTAAAATGTATCTATATATAATTCTTCTGAACGTGTATAGCCACTGACCTTCTCCTAAACGGCTCGCCCGATTTTAGTAATGTTTTCAGTGTGTATGACAGATAGTTTAGGTTATTTTTTGGGCCTGGTAGGTGGCGCTTTTCGGGTAGGACAACTGGATTAATAATAATAATTATACACCACAACTCAGCCATCGCCGACTCGTTGTCATCCCACCAACTAAGCTGAAATGTCTCGTAAAATCGCGAGCGCAACATGGTCCACCAACCCAGCTGTTTCAAATTCTAAAGCTATTGTCAAGTAAATCTGTTTCAGCGACCGTTTGATGTTCCCGTCAGTTTTGACTGACAGCAACGGCTTTCTGATTGTAAATGTAGTCGTTTGATATTTTATACTTTTCATAAAACGTGTTAGATTTGTGACGCTCAAATGGATTGTCGCGCTCCGAGTTATTTATGTATGAAAGGACTGACATATTGGTAATTTATTGTGAAACAATTTTCAAAGGTTGGGCTTAGGCTCCCTCAGACAAGTGCGACGCGACAATGCGACACGATTTTGCCATAAATATCCATCGAACAATTTCTATAAAACAAGGCCGCGCGTTGTCGCGTCGCGGTTTTCTGAAGGAGCCTTTAACTGACGGTCATTATTCATAGCTAATTGATGGAAATGTTGGCTTAGTGACTGAGTGATTTGGTATATAGAATATTATATGCTTTATTCCAATAATCTCTTTGTGACGGAGCTGCCACCACCACCATGCTTATTTCTACCGCCAAGTAGTGAAGCTGTATTTCGGTAAGAAGAGGCAGGATCCCGCGTATTTTTAAGTACACGCGGGTTCACTGTACACACTGTACATGAGACTATATATTACTACCTATATCTCTGCTATAGCGTCTCTCTGTGTATCTTTGTTATAGCAGATGCCCATTGGAGGCGAACACTTACCGTCAGGGTCCTATCATATGAAAGGAACTTGACTAAGTAGACCACCAACAATCTGTCACTTGTCAGTTTTAATTAATTACTATTTGTGCTCCGCGGTTACACCCACTCCGGAGGAGCTCGTGGCTAAATAAAAACAGCCGCACGGGTTGATCGAAGGTTAAGCTACGCTTGCCGAGGTCAGTCTGTGGATGGGTGACCATCATAACATATCGAGACTCCTCCGTGCCTCGGAAAGCACGTTAAGCCGTTGGTCCCGGCTGTCATTTGTAGATCTTTGACAGTCGTTACGGGTAGTCAGAAACCCGAAAGTCTGACAACCAGTCTTACCAAGGGGTATCGTGTTGCCCAGTAACTGGGTTGTGGAGGTCAGATAGGCAGTCGCTCCATGTAAAATACTGGTATTCAGCTGTATCCGGTTAGACTGGTAGCCGACCCCAACATAGTTGGGAAAAGGCTAGGCAGATGATGATGGTTACACCCACTCCTGAGCGTCGCAACGTAGTGTTTAATAGCCTATATCCCTCCTCAAGAATTGTGTTATCGAATACATTAAGATTTCTGGTTCGACTGGTAGCTCCAGAGATATGCATGTTTAAACAAAAAAAAAACAAACATACTCTTTAGTCTTTTATGTCGGAAGCACATGGTAACACCTCGTCGTCAGGATGATCAGATATGGTGAATAACCGAAATGATAGTCACAACGCTTAGTACAGACGTCTATTAATCCACTAAGGTTAGCAAAATTTATCAATATCACTCGATTAGGAAAGTGGAATCGGATTCGAAACAGGATGGCAGAATAACCTCTCGCACCCGCGTCTCCATCAAAAAACCCAAAAACCAACGTTGCAACAGTCATGTCTCCCATGGCAATCGTCAATTCAGTGTTGCCACTAACTCAGTGTTGCCACTTCCTGTATCGACTTCACCCAAGTAGGTTCACAGTTGACGTTTCCTATAAGTAATAAGCAGACAATGTTCAACAATCAACCCGACTCATAGCTTCCTCCGACATATTTAATAGGTACCTATTGATAAAATAGGACCCGGCAGATTGCCGATCGTCATTTATTGTTATTATAGGACAGGAGGACACTGACGCCTTTTCTTATAACATTGCGAGTTAATCTGTATTACCCTGAATAGAGGCGATTTGTAACGATTTTCAAGTACCAAATAAAACGACTTCACAATAAAGCCGAGTAACCAAACAACCGTTATATCTTCTAAAGATATTCAAAATGATCTATACCCGGATATCCCTCGTGTACATAATGCATCGTCATCCGATAGCGCATGCATTAACCCTAATGCATTCTAAATAACGTCGCGGCGGTTTGTTGTGCATTAACTTAAAGGAAGCATTGTAGCGTTAGACGTTTTGACATGTGCCGATTATAAATTAATAATAATAATAATAATAATAATCTGTGGCTCGACTGTCAAAGTGACTGAAGCAAATTTTTTTTCTCCGATGTTATTTATAAATAATTTATGAAAACTAGTGTACAAAATGTCTAAAATACAGAATTCAAGAACAAAAAAAAAAACCAGGAATCAATTAATAATAGACCAAGCTAAAAATCACCATGACTTATAAAATATACCATAATACCAATACCATGTGTGTCGCCATGGTATCCTAAATCGGAGAAAACTCTGGAAGAAAAAATGCTGACAAGAAGCCGAGCCCGTGTACTCAATGCACCAAAAACATCTTCGGGTTCGTCGCTCAGCTCCGCCTCCCAGCTGCCGGGACCTGCTCCAGACGTGAGTCCAGTGACACCGGCCGCTGCAGTTGCGTCGAGCTCGAGCGACGAATACTACTCGCCACCGACGTCGCCACCACCAGTACGTCGATGTGGAAGAGGCCGACCACCGGCCAGCTTGGGACTCCGAGGCCCACCAGCCTCTGCTAGGGTCCCCGCTTCCGGTGGAAGTGTGCAGCGCATGCGATGGACACAATCCATCAACGAAAATGTCATGCGCTCATACTATGGGGCTACAGAGGGGGGAACTAACCTGACTGCGTACCGTAGTCGGATGCTCTCTCTGTTTCAGGTACTTGAACCAGCTGTCAACGTATCGGCACAACGACTATCGGATCAGGTACGAGTCATTCAACGTAACCATATGTTGGATGACACCGTGCTTGATAGACTACGACTGAACTCACGGAGTAACCGCGTTATGCCTGCTTCGCCACTGGTCGCGGTACAACTACCCAGTTTACCTATTGTATCACCGCGACCTGACTACGTTGGTGAAGAGGATGATTACGCAGCTATATCCGTGAGTTCCCAATGTAATGTACGCTTGAGGAGCGCTTTGGAGGATGCATTCCGAGAGTACCGCTCCACACCGCCTGAGCTTAGACAACGTTTACCTCGTCTGCCCATGCACAAGAAAAACAAGGCGCTGATGTGTGCTCTAGATTCACTGCTGTCAAACAGTTTTGACAACAGCAAAGACCTCGCAGATACCCACTCAATCTTGTACTGTGCAGCTGCAGCGGCGTGTCGTGTAGCAAATGTAAAATTTCCCAACAGTAAGAAAGCTACACGACCAGCCGTACCAGCTTGGCAGTGCAGGATTGAGCGACGTATCGGTGAGGCTAGAGTACTCATCGGCAAACTTATCTGTTTCAGGGAGGGTAATACTCGCCCTAGAGTGATGCGCTTTGTGAGGCGGGCGTTCTCGGGGACTGATATTAGTTCTCGAGACTATTTAACCCGCGTCACGGAGCGCATTGACTTCCTGAAACAGAAGATCTGTGCATGGGCAAACCGTATTCGTCGGTACAAGCGGCGAGTGGAGCGATACACTCAGAATCGCACATTCCGGAGCGATGAAAGGTGGGTGTATAGGACTTGGGAGCGACCGGACCAAGGTGTGACTGACACGTTCCTGCCGGATGATGAGGCCATGTGTTTATTTTGGCGCAGCATCTGGTCGGTGCCTGTCAGTCACACTGAGGGCGATTGGACTAGGGAGGTCGAGCGGACGTGTGAACCTTTACCAGAAATGGGGGCAATCAACATCAGCCCCCAGGATGTAGCTTGTGCAGTTCGTCCGTTACCTAATTGGAAATCTCCAGGACCAGACGGGCTGCACAACTTCTGGATTAAATGGCTGAAAAGCTCGCACGCTCGTTTGGCATCTCAGTTCCAGTCTGCCTTAGAGTCAGGATCGCTGCCCCAATTTCTTACAACAGGAATAACCCACCTGCTCCATAAATCAGGTAGTACTGCGGAACCCAAAAACTATAGACCAATCACTTGTCTACCGACGGTCTATAAAGTTCTTACATCCATTTTGAGATCTAAAATTAATAATCATATCGACAGCACTTCGATCATGTCTGTCTCTCAAAATGGATGTAAGAACGGGTCCCGTGGTACTAAGGAGCTGCTCCTCATAGATATGGCCATAAGCCAACAGGTTCGTCGTTCCCGAAAGGATTTGTCGACATGTTGGATAGATTATAAGAAGGCCTATGACTCAGTGCCACATACATGGCTCATGAGGGTGCTGGAGTTGTATAAAATAGATGCAACTCTCCGCACCTTTTTAAAGTCGTGTATGGGGCAATGGAGGACGGTCCTTCACTATCCAGGATGTCGGCAGTTTCAGGAGAACAGCGAACCGATAAGGATCGAGCGAGGCATATTTCAGGGTGATAGTCTCAGTCCGTTGTGGTTTTGTTTAGCCCTGAACCCTCTAAGCACGTTGCTGGAGGGTTCGGGTCTGGGCTATCGGTTGAGAAGAGGTGGTCAGGTCATATCTCACCTTCTTTACATGGATGATCTGAAACTCTTTGCCCACAACAATTTGCAACTAATGAAGCTACTGAAGGTAACAGAAACCTTCAGTAGCGCCATCAGGATGGATTTTGGTGTGGACAAATGTGCAGTCATGCATGTAAAGCGAGGAGGGATTGTGGAATCCGCGGGAACCCAACTCTCGGATTCTATATACCTTAGATCCCTCTCCTCAACCAAAACCTACAAGTATTTGGGTATGTCGGAAGCGTTAGGCATCAATACTGCTGACATGAAACAATCTTTGAAGGAGCGCTTCTTTGGCCGCCTGAATAAAGTGTTAAATAGTCTTTTATCAGGCGGCAATAAGGTGCGCGCCTTCAACGGTTGGGTCATGCCAGTTTTGATGTATTCTTTCGGCATACTCAAATGGACTCAGACGGAACTTGACGCCTTGGATAGGAGGGTCCGCACATTGTTAACCGCAAATCGCATGCATCACCCACGATCGTCGGTGATGAGACTGTATATCTCGCGGAAATGCGGGGGTCGAGGCTTCTTAAATGCTAAGACCCTGCACAACCGTGAGGTATGCAGTCTCAGGGAGTACTTCCTTGAAACCGACGTGGGGATGCATAGAGATGTGGTCGCGATGGACAAGGCCCTCACCCCGCTCTCCTTGGCTAATGAGAACTGGCGCAAACCCATAGTATTAGATACTACTGACCGCATGGAAATATGGAAGAGCAAAGAGCTTCATGGACGCTTTTATCGGGTCTTACATGGACCCGATGTAGACCTATCAGCGTCCGTATCTTGGCTGCGCTTCGGTGACCTCTTTGGGGAAACCGAAGGTTTTGTCTGTGCGATTATGGATGAAGTTATCATGACGAATAACTACCGGAAATACATTGTGAAGGACGGTACGGTTGACATCTGTCGGGCATGCCACCGATCCGGAGAATCAATCCGTCACATTATTTCTGGTTGTTCTCGTCTTGCTAACGGAGACTATTTGCATAGACATAACCTTGTTGCCAAGATTATCCACCAGCAACTTGCTCTGAAGTATAACCTTGTGGAATCAGAAGTACCATACTATAAGTATGTGCCCGACCCAGTTCTTGAAAATGGCAATATCACGTTATATTGGGATCGATCTATCATCACTGACAGGACTATTGTTGCTAATAAGCCTGACATTGTGGTGATAGATCGATTAGAGCGTCGCACAATGATTGTTGATATAACGGTCCCACATGACGAGAACCTCGTGAAGGCTGAGAAAGAGAAACAAATCAAGTATCTTGATCTGGCCCGCGAGGTGGTCGACATGTGGGATGTAAATACAGCAGTCATTGTGCCGATAGTTGTGACGGCCAATGGTATAATAGCCAAGAGCCTCGACCAACACCTAAGGAGGCTCTCGTTAGGCAGCTGGATCAAGGGCTTGATACAGAAAGCGGTACTCCTGGACACGGCGCGTATCGTCAGGAGATTCCTTTCTCAAGAGCCCTGACCACCGGTAGCTTGGACCCTGTTCCCAATGCCGGTGGGCTACTATTTTTTATATTTTTAAATGTTTTTTGTTTTTTTTAATTTTGAAATATTTAAAAATGTAATTAATATGTATATAGAGAAATAAAGGAAATAATAATATAATAATAAATTTATTCAAAAAACATAAGGTATATGTTAAATACAATTTTCTTAATTCTATGTCAAGTTCAGAAAAAATCTTTTGAGAAAAAATTGGGAGAATTGGGAGTGTTATGTGGAAGATGATATGGCTATGACTTAGGTATTAGTCATAGCCATATCATAAGTAGAAATAATAGTAAGAGAAGTATGAAAGAAGACCACATGTTGCGCCAACATTATTGTAAAGTACACCATGAAAACTTACAAATAAAGACTTTAAGAGATACATAGGTTGTTACAATGGGCGGCCTTACCGGTATAAACGATCTATTTCAGACAATCTTTGGTATAAGGGCAGGAGGCTGATGATGAGATTATGTTCCCGACGCATAACATACTCTTTGATATTACTATTTTATTGTCTTTGACTGAAATCGCTGTCATGAAATCGTAGACTTTGGGCAATATCGGTCCCTCTTTTTTTTAGTAGCTTCTTAACAATTCCACAATCAACATTTGATCCTACATAAAGAGTGATGTCATCATCAGCCTAGCCCTTTCCCAGCTCTTTTGGGGTCGGCTTCCAGTCTAACTGGATGCACCTGAAAAACAGTATTTTACATGGAGCGACTGCCTATCTGACCTCCGCAATCCAGTTACTGGGCAACACGATATCCCTCGGTAAGACTGGTTATCAGACTTTCGGGATTCTGGCTACTCGTAACGACTGTCAAAGATTCGATCAACCCGTGCGGCTGTTTTTATCTAGCCACGGCCTACTGACGTAATCGATGTGTTTGAACATAGCTCCACCCATTAATAACAAAACTACCTACATTATTCATCCTACATAACAAACTTCAAAGCATAAAAGTTCCAAGGCTATAAATAAGATAGTTTGCAACACAATAATAATATCTACCTGAATCGGCACGTGCTGAAATCTGATCAATCGACACCCACTCGATTGCAGAAATAGAATAATTATATGTATTTATAAATAGTATTTCACCACCCACGGGCTTCGGAAAGCATACTAATCCTTTAGTCCCGGTTTTCATTTGTAGGTCATTATGGGAATAGATAATCTCGATCTGACCACCAGTCTTATTTCGGGGTATTTTGAAACATACGTTTAAAGCTTTGCTGCCTAAATATATTAAAAAAACATTATTTATAATATTGCGTATTTGGTATTGGGTTCTATTCCCAGGTCGGGCAAAGTGTTTTTGAGTTCACACACACAAACTTCGCCATATATAATATAAATAGCTCGGGGCGAGCCTATTGCCATCAACCGGACACAATCCCAAACTTTGCATAGCTACTGAGAAATTTCAGATGGAAAAACCTATATGTATATCTTATATATAAAATTCTCGTGTCACAATGTTAGTTACCGAACTCCTCCAAAACAGCTAGACCGATTTGTATGAAATTTGTGTGAACATCGGGTAGGTCTGAGAATCGGCCAACATCTATTTTTATCCCCATAAATTTTAAGGGTGGTGCACCCCAAACATTTTATATGGCAAAACAACGTTTGCTGGGTCAGCTAGTATATATATATATTAACACTGGAATCAAACCCAGGACCTCATATGCTCAGCATTACCGCTTGCGACCACTAGACCAACGAACCAGTCAAACGAAAATATTGAAAACTTTTTAAATCTGCTTCTCTCAAAAGCGTTGACGCACCGCATCCGTATCGCAAGCCAATAAATTAAAAGTTAATTAACGGATAACCTCATAAAAAGAGCATAGTTTTCACACTCAATAATAAAATGTGGCAGGTAATTAATATAGGAGAAACGATGTCAAAAGCCAACGTGCAGTTGTGAGGCGAAACAATTTGCCCGTCGATGCGTGCCGGTTTGACGTTTAATTATTGCAACCAGTAAGATGAATTGGCGCCCAACGCGGGACCGGCAAAATGGCGCGTGATTATTTTTTTTGTTTGTTTCGATTTGACGCTCTGATTGGTGTGTGAGTATTAGAAATGAGTGTGTTGTATGTTTTTATTATTGCTGATATTATGGAGGTAGTTAGCATCAGAATCAGAAATATTTATTTGCGACCAATGTAGGTACAGAATTGGGTGTATCTGCTACATTCATTGTATTTAGATTCCAGTTTGTGTTCCTTATGCTTCGTTCATATACGCCCAGTAGTGTAACTAGAGAATTTTCCTCATGTTCTCGATCTTAAAACAAAATGTTATCAGCCATCATTTGTAGATAATGCATAGTTTACGGCATGATACTGGGCACTGATTAATCAACGAAATGTATGATCTAATTTGTTCGATTCCTTTCATGGGATTAATTAGGTACGACTAGTATTTAGCCAATTCTACGCGTTTCTATTTATACCCTAACTAATCACAAAACCCGAATCAAGCTTAGTATTTCACGGAACGCGAGCATTGTTAAATCAACCGTTTATAATAGAAACGGAAAAGCCATCAAACAGAAAATCTATTTTATGTCGATTCGTAGGTTTGGCGTTTAATTATTGCAGCACGCAAGATAAATTGGCGCCCAACGTGGGGCCGAAGCAACGTTTTGGCGGGAATAGAATTGTATAATGATGATTTTGTAGTAGGTAGCGATATAATGTCGTAATGTTTGTAATTTGCTACTGAAGTTACTTTGCTGGCTGACGGATAGATTTTACGTTTTCGATTTAGTGAGTTATAGACTTAATCAACTTGACACTGAAAATGTCATCAAAAGAAACGAGCAAATCCTAAGTAAACCGGATTCCCTATCGGAAACAAGGTAGAAAGCTCTAAATCCGATTAAAAGAAAGCTTTGATCGAAGCGATGTCGATTGTTTCTTATTGTTGTAACTTACTTGAACATTGATGTAGAAGGTACTTCTAAGTAGTTTTTACAGTTTAAATAAATTTTAAAACATTGAGACAAGGATAACAGTATTATTGAATTCTGTCACATTGTCTCCAGAAGGGCTGGTGATAATTTTCGAGCACTGGAAACTAAATAGAAAAATCGTAAAAGATGTCTAAACTTGTAGTTTGTACGGTTTCAATAAATTGTAACCCATTGAAATAACGTGGCCGAATTCAAGGCTAGAATCATATACAACTAGTGAATACAAGATAGAAGTTCCCGTAAGATTCCATTCGTTCGTGGAATTTTCAAAATTAAGGTTTTTCATGAATATACAAAAAAGCTTTACCAAAAACTTCACATAGTTTTCTGTGTAAGCTATTTTCGGCATGCTTTACTGAATTAAAACCATCTGATTAATGCTATATTTCCATAAAAAAACACACTGCACATTTGCTTACACACAAAGCAACAATGCAACTGAAAATCCTTTACTAAACCAGACATTCCTAGTTAAAACAACGCAAACGGATATACATAAAACATACCAGATAGCGAGAGGATTTAAATTCAATTTGCTGTAAGTTCGACTACCCACTTTCTGTGCCACTTATATTTAGGTTAGGAATGCACTCGCTGCTGAATCTTGTGGATAAATCTGTCTTAGCAACTGTAATCTTCTTTACTCTGGCAACATTCCTGGCTTTGTCTGAAGTTAGTCTTGCTAAGGAACCGGTACTTCAAGCGAATGATTGCTTTATTCACGACTGACAGTTTTTGCTTGTCCTACGAGTAGTGTTTCAAATCGGAAATAAGTTTGTGTCTGATGTACTGATGGTTCTACCTACTCGTATATATTAATATCTGTAGCTAGCAATACTTACTTCTCTATTGAGTTCTGTCCCCTAAAAACTTAAATGATTCATTTAGTCTTGGAACATCTGATAAACCGCCTCTGCTCTTCTCTAGTAAATCATGTTTGCCCTCCACCAGTTGGGTATAAAGAAGCACGTAGGTAACTGTACACATGTGCTTCCCTACGCGAGCCATTCCTTCCATCTGCTGAAAATCTCCACCCTGGTTATAAGTTACCTTGGCTAACCTGGAAATCTCTTAACAGGCTCCGGATACCAGGTGGTCGCAGCAGGTAAAACCTGCTCAGGCGGAAATTAATATACGTCTCCAGCCCGGAGAGCTATTGTGGTGCTACTCCACAAACAATGGGACGCCTGATATCGTGTCTTGCATGCCCTGATACCAACACGCTGCAGGATTTTATAGACGCTACTGATGGCGCCAAACTCGTAGCTAAGTTCTGGGCCGACTCTTGATAGATTGCCATCGACACTCTTGGAACACTTGCTTGTGCACTTGACGTTAGAAAATTCTCAAAAAGCTGCATCACTTTTTAAGCGGTTAGCTCAAAATCCAGGACACATGTAAAACTTATAAAAATAAAAGTAAAAAGAGGACTACCTACTCAAACAAGGCCAGCATACATAAAACATGTGAGGGGCGGTCGTTCTCCCGGAGACTTTAAATCCGATTAGCGAGACTACCCACATTTTCCGACGTTTGTATCAGGGCTATGCCAGTGGCATTGATTGTTAATTTCCTATTCCTTTTGCTGGATATTGGTTGGATTTAGCTTCCCTTGATCCTTTGAAAGTGAACTTATTTATTCTGTGGTTACCTTTTTTAGAAGGTCCTTAGAAAGTTGGAGCTTTTATTCCCACATCCGTTTCAATTTTAAACTTGGTACTACTTCCATTTTTGAGATTTTCAAGACTTTTTCAATTCGTAATATGTACGAGTACTTGGTTTATCTTGGACATCCCTGACATCGTTAAAGGAAAACAACGTGAGAAAACCTGGACTTACTTATAATTTAATATAACTCAGAAATCGCCAATCCGCCTTGAGCAAGCGTGGTGAATAATGCTGATATTTCTCTCTGTAAGAAGGGATTTTTGCTTTTTAGTGGGACAGTAATAGGCTGGTATTATTTATGTCGAGTGATTCATTGAACAGAAGAAATGCACATATATGAATAATATACAAAAGTAGTTTCGACAACAAACTACATATTTACTTTACTTTACTAATAATTAAGATAACCATGTTCCAATATATTATGCATAAGACTTGTATGAGAACGATATTAAAAAGAAAGCCTAAAGTATAACATGTAAAATGCGCGATAGCTAACATCCGGCCGCTCTCCGAGACTAAATCGGATTACCCGTGTTTTGCTTCTACCAACCTACATATATTTTAATGTAGGTATCTGCGAGACAGATGCAATTAGCATTGATTTCTGCTGAATCTTTGTGCTTGCTCATTCTTTTACGTCTTTATTATTTTGTCTGACTTAGTTCTTACACCTATACTTTGTTTAGTCGGTATTTTATTTTTATAAAGTGTAAAAGTAAAGTACCAGCCTATTACTGTCCCACTGCAGGGCAAAGGCCACCTCTCATACAGAGAAGGCATGAGCATTAATCACCACGCTTGCTCAAGACGGGTTGGCGATTTCAGACTTATATTAATTATATAAGTCTAGGTATGCTCACGATGTTTTCCTTCACCGATGTCAGTGATGTCCAAGATAAACTTAGAAAGTACATATGAATTGAAAAACTCACATTGGTACTTGCCCAGGTTTGAACCCACAAACTTGTGCACAAGAAGCGAGGCCTAAACTACTGGGCCATCATGACGACATGTTATAAAGTGTACCAGTCTCATAATGTTTATTTTTCTCTTTTCAGGTATGTTGAATCCGGTTTTTAGAAAGTCTTCGGTTGTGAGTAGAAAATTAATAGAAAAAGCTTCTACGGTATTGCAGTTTTAATAGGCAGGCAGAAATTATTTTACCATCATAAGAGCTAGATGGCTTCCTTTTCCTCTTTGCTTTTTCTTTTATTTTGTTTTTACTCCTTCGCTTTTGTTTTCTATTTATACCTATGAACAATTATCTACTAAAATACACTGCCTCTTGTATTCGAGCACACTTATACGCCTTCAAAGGCTTCTGAGTGATAGTTTTAACTTAGTAATGTAGGAACTCAACCACAACTCAATAATAAAACGACGATTCTATGGATATTTTTCAATATAATTCTAACACCAAAAATATCAACGCTCTGTTCGGCGATTCAATTTCAAGTATCCCGCCAAAAACGTGCCAAAGTCAACCGTCACATTTTTTTTTAATGATCAGTGGACGCAACCTCCCTACCAAACTCTTTTCTGATTAATTCCTTTGCGGGATCCAAGACAATTGCTTCAGTTCTCCTTCCCCGGGACTGGTCGAGCTTCATTACCTCGTCGCTTTTCTTGCGGGCGCTTCTCTTCAGTCTGGCTTTTCTTATAAATAAGAATAGGGTATGTGTCCCATTTTTTTTGAAAAAGATAACTTCTAATTTTTTTGAAAAAGATAACAGGTGTTTAACTGGTACTTAGAGTTGAGACCATAACAGGCCATGAAAGGAACCTGTAAGTAATATGTCGGGCAGAGGACCTGGTCTCTTACGAAAACAGCCTTCTACTGAACAAATGAACAACAGCTCTTTCGAAATTCTCGTTTCCCATTTCAAGCTGACACTTCCCAAATAAGAACTCCGTAGGTATGAAACTTTCATGAGAGCACCGTCCCGTAACGAACAACACCAACCAGTTTCAGGAGAAAACTGAAACAGATAAGACAGTCTATCTGTAGTGTCTTAAGTTTCTAATTAAATTTGCATCACCCTGTTATCTCGGTGCATATCAGATGCAGTCGTGTCGGATCTTATTCTTTTCACAATAGAGCTCTTTTTCCTTTGTTTGAAAAGATTTAGCTGGTGTCGAGTAGTAGTGTAAGGATGGGGTCATTTTGTGCTTTAGCGGAATTAATTTATTAATATTTTAGTGGGGTACGGTTATAAGATATGGGGTTAGTTTTTGTAGTGGGTTACTTGGTTGTGGAAATAAGAACAAATCTTGATAGCTTAAAAGGTTATTTTTATGCTGCAATGGCATAATGTTTATATTGGTTCGTTATGACGATGTTCTTAAAATAATAATTACATTTCCTAAGCTAGCTTACCAGTTTACTCGGTAATCGGATCCGAGTAAACTGGTTTGGTAAATTATACCGAAGCCCAATTCCGCCTCTAATTTTTATACTAGGTATTGGAAGTCAGTAGATATTAGCACTGAGATACCGGTGTATGAATGATCTTTTGATCTGAAAAATAGCACCCTCTTGGATGCTCTCCACTCCAGTTACTCGCTTACTGAAGTTGTGGTGGTTAGAAAAAAAGAGGAAAGCTTTTCCATTTAAAAAAGTCTTGCCCGTTCCCGCTGTCACTGCGACCGAGCCTTATGAAAGATAGCGGATCTAACTTAGTTCAAGTAGTTTATTTTACTTAATTTAAGTTTCGAGTCGTCACCGGAGCGATGACAAGGGAGGAATGTGCATTTGTTTAGTTGCACATTTGAGAACTATTTGAGGGTAGTCGTGAAATTATTCAAGAGACTACACCACTTCGTTCTAACGTATTTCCGTGGAAGCGCGCTGTGATGGAAATTAATGTTGCATGTGTGTTTCTGTTTATAATTAATTTTGTTTGTTTCTGTGTGTGTGGAGATTAGATCTCGAGTGGATTGAAGATTTTGATACGCGTGTACGCTGAGACAGATAACGTGCTCAATTTGTGTTCCTTTGTTTGAGTTGTGTTATTCCACGTGCGTGGTCATAAGAGGGATCTATTAATATACATATGTAGCATACGAATTATAAAATAACTTTAGTAATTTAAATTGCAGTTTTGTTACGTTGTTTTCTGGTCAAAATTGAATTTACGAGAATTGAGTGATATAATCGTTTAAATAAACAATTTTCCACAATTGCCACATAACGTCTAATAATCCATCCATACTTACTAATATTATAAATGAGAAATTGTGTGTGTCTGTTTTCCGTCTTTCACGCCTAAACCACTGAACGGATTGAGATAAAATTTGGCAGAGAGATAGATTACACCCCGGGAGAAAGAATCTGGAATACTTACCTCACCTTGTTGCTAAGATGAATTTGTCTTGTAACGTCACAACTAAGACCTCGTACAAGGCCGGTTGGCATCTAAGACAGCAAAGCAGTTAGCATTTAGAGTTCACCATGAATTTAATTGACCATAGCTTTCACTAAATGTACCCGGGACGATCGCAGCAGCTCGGCCACAATTTCCAATGCTGCCAAATTGAAACGTACAGTGTTTCCGCAATGTATTTCATTGCTACTGCCCAACACTGTTGCCCTTCCTAATTTGAACGGGTTGCGGCCGTTCTATACTGGGTGTATTGTCTTTTGTATTTATGGTAAGGACTTGAAGGGAGCGGTTCATTGGCCTGACTGTTGCTTGTCTGGATTCTCCGACTTTTAGTAGGTCCTGGGGTAAAGATATGTTTTCAAGCCAAAAGAATCATACCTACTTGATTATTTTACTAAACTCACATCGACGCTTTTAATATCGCCTAGTTTTCTTTAACACCTTAACTGCCAAATACCGTGACACAATATAAAATGTATTGTTTGTCGGTCACCTGGCGTTTAAGGTGTTTCTTGTTTCATTTTCCTCTACGATTGTTAGTGTTTCGTAATGAAGTGGCAAAAACGATACCCTTTTAATTTTATTCCGGCTGTCTGCCTATCTGTCGTCTGCCCGTCTGGATGCACAGCAATGTTACTAGGAGCCTATTGTGGTGGTGTACTCCAGAACCACTAAGCAATAGAGTAGGGAACTTTTTTTTACGCCTACAGTTGGTGTGTTATGCGCATCTGAGCCTCTAATCTTACAATTTCATAGTTTCTTAAAGAAAAACAAAGAAACATTTATTTTTCAGTTGGTTAAATCAATACTGTGCACGCGTAAATATTCATCTCGTGTACAGAACCCTTCACTGTGCTTGGTTAAACACGTATTATTTTTACGTCGGGATTTCTACCATTATAACCAGCGGTTCCATAACTGGTACAATGTGGGTGTACATGTACACCTCTGTCTAATCTATCGGGGAGTGCAGGTATGATGTTATATGTATAACTAGCCTAACACTATTCCTATCACAGTAGCCTATGTTTAAAACTTGAACGTAATGTATCAAGCCGTTCTCGTTTCGTCCACTTTGAAGCGCTGGTAGCTGGGCGCTGGAACACAGCGGGTGCTGCCGACGACCAAATTAAAACAAATGGTTCCACCAAGTTTAGTGTGCGGTCTGATCTAACCCGGCTTTTACGGATACCATGAGTTTAGAGGTCTTCAAAATATAAGAAGGATAGTTATATTTTTTTTTATTTATAATATGCATAGTCGTCCTCTTTGGCACAAAAGTAAACATTTTTACTTTATTTCTACTCTGGATAAGTTTCGTTTAATTAATCTGACAGATGATTTCAATTAAAAATCTATTGCCACATGTATTAATGATAAGATCATCACTTGAGATCGGCTCGACTGATCTTGCTGATTGCGTTGTGTATGTAACTGTCACGATAAGCTTTGTATGACAGAGATTTTTCTTTGGAAATTCAATCGGAAATGTTGATTATATTTTTGTATAAAAATCAAATATTTGCACCCGTGCAAAGCCGGTGCGGATCGCTACTGTCATATAATTACAGTTTCTGTTATCTGGTAGATGTGACACAGGCTTTTAGCTAAATGTGGTATTTAATTATTTATTTGAAAAAATACCTCTCAATTCAAAATAAACCAACAGACACACAAAAGTACCCTAAAAGTGCAACTTCGTCAAGTTGCACTTTTAGGGTACTTTTTTTAAACGACAGTAAAGGGTTATGTTGATAATATTTGGAACGGAAGCCTAAAAGTACTACGAAAAGTACTTACCTAATACTAAGTACGTATACTATCACGACGCACGACTGATAAGTCGAATATAGTGATACTAAAATTATTTTACCATATCATGGAAGCACCTATATTCTAGCAAATAAATAAATTTCATTTCATTATCTATCAGAAAAAAATATAATAAGGTAGTCATGGGGACTGCCGACAGAAGTGAAAACTTATAACTTTATCGTAACTGTCAGTCTGGCGCAACACGACACATTAGCATGTCGGTGACGCGAACCCATTACTTTTGCTTCTACCAGAAATCGCTCAACGCGGCTGAAGAAGTTTTCACTTCAATCATTACATAATAATGAAATATTTATTACTCCTGAAAGCCTGGCCACTGTACTGGTGTAATATCAGACGGTAGTACCTACAGCGGCGGTCGCATCTTGCCACAGTGAGCTTAGTTTATTGGTTCGATTAATGGACAAAGCCTGGAGTTTTAGCAAGCTGTAAGTACTTCACGTAAACAATTTCGAAAGTATCTTTCTGATAGACTAGAATGGCTTTGCTAGGAACTGTGATATCAATATACAAACAATATCTGCGTTTGTGGTGCTGCTGTTCAAACGATGGGACACCTTATATCGTGTCCTGTGTGCCCTGTACCTGTAATACCTGTTACAAAAACAAAAAAACTCACACAAAAGCAAATAAATTAATAGCAGTGAGTTTATGTATTTTTCTAACTCCTCCGTTGGTCTTTTCTGATTAATTTAGTTTCGGGATCCAACAAGACAGTTGAATCTTTTCTCCGGGACTCGTCGGGCTTCATTGTCTCGACGCTTTTCTGGTGGTCGCCACTGTTGATTCTTGTTTTCAAGAATTGCAGTGGTTATGTAAAAGTGTGGCGGGCTAGTCCCAAAAAAAAAGCAGTGAGTCCAACATCACGACTGACTTACTAAACGTGTGCCAGAACGTCGTCAAATGGCGCGCTTGCGAATCGTTTTGTGTCCGTAGACCGTATACGAAATATCGTTGCTTCCCTTATTTGTGACATAACAACACAAGACTCCAGTCTGAACTTATAACCGTTATTAAACTAAGAACTAACACGACATTCTGAGACCATTAGAAACTGCAACTCTACCCTTGTTTATGGTATACATTACAACGAGATATGTCGAATGCTCCGCAGTTTTCTGGTCGCACTTTTCATGAGGTCTGGCTTTTAAATTGTGGTTTTCTCTTAAATAATGGTATGGTGGCTTTTTGTCTTATGATATAGGTTTATTTTCAATTCGTGTTAAAGTGACCTGGCTTGTTGGTCTAGTGGTCCTGACGAAGTCCGTTTGGGAGTCCGGTGCCTGGATTTGTGCCCGATTTGTGGCAAAACATAACTGGCGAAATGTGATTGTTACTATAGGTGCACCCCTCCCCAACCCTTCGGAGAATACAGTCGTGATACGTGGTTTTAACAAGCATTTTACCTCCACCTAAATGATGGCGTAAATATTTTTGCAATGTTGGATTTTCGGCTTTCGGCGCTGAGACTAGCCATCAAAAATCCAACAGTGCGCGTTTATTTTCACAGACATGCATAAAGCTGTGGAAATAAAAGCTGCTTTATGTTAAAACAAAGTTTACCCCAGTACAGATATTTGCATAAGTAATGCCCTATAAAATACTTTATTAAAAAACTCAACGTCAGTGTTGCCAGTTGCCAGGATTTTTGATTATCTGACTGGGGGTGATCATCCCCTTTTCCCTCCGAAAACAGATAATTAATCACATCTGCCTTCAACATTCTACGATTTTCATTAAAAACTTTTTTAACAATAGGTCTCGTTTACCTTCTCCGTAGCAGTTTAGGGTTTCATATTTTTTTAGTCTTTCATGTATTTTTTTTCGACTGCAATAAAAAGTAAACTAAAATCTCGTATAATGAAATACTTAGTTTAATAGCTTGGATGAAATGAACTGTATCTTTAATTTAAAGTTAAGTCGCAAGAAATGAAAAAAAATAAAGATGACTCTTAACTTAGGATTCTCTGATATTAAGAGATCCGCTCCATAGTTTATAATTATAACCGTTTGCGTCCGTCAACTTTA
The DNA here is from genome assembly GCA_905147745.2 of Phlogophora meticulosa. Classification (NCBI taxonomy): domain Eukaryota; kingdom Metazoa; phylum Arthropoda; class Insecta; order Lepidoptera; family Noctuidae; genus Phlogophora; species Phlogophora meticulosa. The sequence goes on along the minus strand of LR990543.1, from coordinate 2,063,756 downwards.
CCTTTTTATCGGTTCCGTACAAAAATCCTAACCTACATATTTATTCCCTTTTAATCAAGTAGTTAAATTTGCTTTACGAAGAGTCTGAGTGAGCAACTCACACAATGACAGGTAATGGTAGCCAATAGAAATAGTCTACTGTCATTGTCTATGTGAAGTCCCTGCTACGACTCAATTAAAAGAATGGGCGATAGCCATAATCACTAAACTTGATGAATTAATTGAAATTAAATTATGTAATAATATTTATTTCTGTAAATAGGTTTTGAAAAACACTTTTACACGTCATCAAATTTAATCATTTATATAGAATTATTATATAATTAAGTCTTAATAGTTATTATATAAATATATATATATAAATTAGGTCAGTGTGTTCCGTCCTGACTACTCTGAGAAGAAACAGCGAAACAAACTCAGAGATGACAGTCTCTTTTAAAGTCCAGACATTTTTTTGGTCAGATCATGTGAGGACCAAGCAAAATGGAGCCTGAGATGGTCTTTTCAGGAAAGAACCACACAGATATGAGATATAATTGTTGATTACCGCAAGGAAAGAAGGCAATAAACTCCTGGCTATAATCTTTTAGGTGTCCTCATCGAACCGTATAAGAGGAAAAACGGAATCCACAAGACAGCATAGGTACACCAAAACGGATAAACTTTTATCACCACCATAACATCAGAATCACGATTCAGTTTTCCCTAGATAGAAATCTTTTTACGACTTTGTCATAATAAAATCATCGTTATTGTGATAGTTATAATGCTCATTATACCGTACAGTTATTGGCAGACACCGCATAATATTCGTTCCGTATCGATTAGTTTTATGTTCGGATTTATAGGTCAGATTAAGTTTTACCATCTGCATTCCATGGAGGGAATAGTGTTCAGTGATGTGCTTTCATACAGGGATCAATAGAGCCACAGATAGATACCATGAGTTCATGCAAGGCTCTGGATCTCTCAGCGTTGAAATTTTTGGTAGGTTTTTGCAAAATTGTTACGTTGTTTTCTTACGTTTTTGTATTTTAAACTGCAAAAACTTTGATGTCTATCTATTCTAACCCGATAATATTTTTAACTAAAAATTATAATTATTATAAATCTTTTTAACCATTAGAATTGTCATTAATTCCAAAATCTAATGAAATAAAGGTTTTACCAGACATCGTGTTGCTACAGAGATATGCTCAGTAATGGTTAAGTTCAAAAATACTATCCGTTCGAAGGTTCATCAGGCCCCCCACGTTTGCAATCGAGCTTTCGTTCGTTCGTTCGTTCAAACGCAAAATTTGGATGAAATGTATACCTCTGCCTGTCCTTAGTGAGAAAACAGGCTTGATGTTTTGATTGTCATCGAAACTATAATAGGAAATTCTTAATTGCAACTTTGCGTTTTACACATTCTATTTCTTTCTTTTTTTTATTCTTCGAGGTGGCTTCTGTAGTTTCTACCTGTAAAAAGGAGTGAGTTCATGTATGTATGTATTTCTCGAAACGAAGATACCTCCACGTAGGGAATGACGTAGCACATCTCAAGCGATTTGTATGGAATCACATTCTGGGATACTAATATAACACGGTGAGAGGTCAAGCGATCCCCACGCATGACTTGCGTGAAAGTATAACATTTCTACGATGACGTGCCGATTTGTAAAGGAAGAATTTGTAAAAATTGCAAGGTGGATTTTGATAGATTTTCCTAAAGAAATTGTGGAGATTTTAATCTGAAAATTGATAAAAGAGAGTAAACCGGGATTCGATATGAGGTCCATGAGATCCACGGAAGAAGCAACAGTCAATGTCATCGTCGTGTCAGCCGAAACACCTCCACTGCTAAGCATCAGGTCATAAAGTCTATGTAAAACAGGCGTTCGCGTAGCATCGTCGCTTTTATCGTTCCTGTGTATCGCGCCCCTAACGGACCGAAGCGGGGTCCAGGTATAGCGGCCAGGTCGGGGGTGCACACTGCTACATCCTTCGTATGTGGTCGTCTTTCCTTTCAGTCTCATTGGCCACGTAATTGATATACTGTAGAAGCTGGACTTCTACAGCATAAGATTAAGAGGATATAGCGATAAATAAAAGGGCTCTGCTGATTTATATGTATTTATTAGGAGTAGTTATTTAGCCCGTCACGTATATGAATCCCCCTACCCTACAAGTCACATGTTCTGTCTTCTAAACAATTCTAATACATCTTGAATGATTAAATAAGTATATAATCGGTGTCTAATAAGTATTTAATAAGTTCCGCTATCGCATACAACATTTCTTTCTTCTGCTTTTTAATTTTTAGTAAAATTCGCCCCACAAAATAAAATTTCTGGTATCGGGATGCGCTTACAAATATTTAAACTCACATGCAAAAACAGCCAGACCCAGAACAACTACATGTAGGCCATACAAATATTAGTTTCGTGCGGAAATCGAACCCGCGACTCGCAACGCAGCAACCAATAGCTCGGCCACTGCGCCAACCATGCCGTCAACCTTTACAATACAATCCTAAAGAAACGACTGCTTAAATGAAAATGATTTTATCTTCGAGCTCCAATGGTACATAAATAGATGGCGTTCCAGATTATAGACTAAACCAAAGTCCTATTTGAATATTCTTGTCTCATAATGCAGACGAATCGCTTATTAATGCAGCTCTCTGCTAGCCAAGCTAATAGACTGTCAGTCTGTGTGTGTCAAAATATACCTAACATAGAGGAAGATATTCCGGGAATATATTTGTGTATTAGGTCAAAGTATTTTGCTTCTGAACTGAGCTAGAATAGAATATTCATTGATTTGCAGAATGTAGGTACATATTTACAATAATATTAAGAATCATCGTAAATTTTACCATGTTCGCCTGCAAACATTGATGCCATTTATCATCAAACATACAAACATTTACGACCGAAGTGGCGCGGCGGACGAAGGTCCGCCTGCGCTGTAGGAGGTTGCGGTTTCGAATCCCGCCTTGGGCACAAATGTTTGTACGATCTACAAAGATTTGTTCCGTGTGTTCTGGGTACTTGCTATGTATAATAAAAAATATCTATCTATTAAACGTATTGTTTTAAGTATATCAGTCATCTATTACCCATAACACAAGCTCTGCTTAGCTTGAGGCTAGATGGTGCTGTGTGGATTGTCCAGCATATTACGAGTATATTATATTGATACACAAGACAACTAAAATTATACATATAGAAAATCCAACACGGAATAGTAACATTTATTTAATAGAAGTATAGTTAGTTTCTTTTCGAAAGTTGTTACTGGTTCGTCTTTTATAGAATCAGGTATGAGGTTAAAAATAACCGGTGCCTCATCAAAAACACTTATCATCAACTAAGCAATCCTGTATCCACCTGTGCGTAACAAGTTTGGTATTCAGATCGCAAAGTTACATTTCGGCATCTGCTTTCCGATTAAGTTAAAAATAGATGTCGATTACATTTAACGGAGCAATTTCTATAATTTAATAAGAATGCTTTGTTAGGAGTCATCGACCATCTTTGATTGTACGGGCTTCTATTTAGAGTAGACGGATATCGATGTACAAACTAATACCATTAAGATCAGTGCATGATTCTGGTCCCGTTGAAGTTGTCGTCGGATTTTCCTAATTTCTACGTTTTTCTGATGTTAGCTAACAGTAAGCTTCCTTTCTTAGATACACATCGATTAACCTTTATATCAGTGTCGACTTTGTTTCCAGCCAATTATCTTTTATACAATACATACATTGTTTCTTTGTTCTTTCTTTACACTAATAGCCATCCCATCCAAATTAATATATGAAACTTTCCTCTAATATCCCTCTCATACATAATCGTTGTCATCACAACTTCTCGATCCGGCACCACTTTTAGAAATCCTCGTATCTAGACTCACATAAAATAAAGACGAAAGATTTGATTGTTTGTAATGGATAAACTCCAAAGCAACTTAATCAAAAAATATTTCTCCTATAAAAAGCTACATTATCAGCGAGTGACATATGCTATATTTTATTTTAAAAAATACGCTTTAGAAGGGGGTGGAGTGTATGTTAAAGTTCGAAGGGAAAAGTACGAAAAGCACGCGTACGAAGTGTTACTAAACTATTCAGTCCTTCCTTCAAACTTAACAGTATAAATGTCAGCATGTCTGTATATTAACGCAACATTGTCTCACCGACACTAACTGTGTACTAAATGTCTTCGAACGACAGTGTTGGTTTATAGCACTAGTGAAGTGGTATCTAGTGCCGGAGTGATGTTATTATAAGATCCCTGGATGGTGGCTTTGATTGTTTTACTTTGTCGCTGACAGTGTCTGTAGCAACCGGTAATTAAACGAACAAGGATTCGTTCTCTAAGTAGCTGAGGATAGAGTTCTGCATATTATAGTTAGTATAATTTAGCATATTACATGTCATATCTATACTAGCTGACTCAGGAAACGTTGTTTTGCCATATAGAGGTTGGTGATAGAAGGGTGAACATTTTAAGTGTGGAAATATGTAATGTACCTCGCCCACACTACCGTTTTCTTTCGTCCGGGAGAAAGCAGCTTAAGCTATAAGTACCTAATCCACTCACACACCGCCACAGGCTAATTTAACATTTATATTTCACGCAAAAATAAAACCATTTGCAATTCATTCTGCACCTGTCCTTCCTCCATGTTTAATCACAACATTGTATTCCCAGTACTTCTCAAACTTTGCAACGCACGACCCCCCCAGGTGACGTGTTCCCCTTCCCTCATGACGTCATGGCATAGCTAGCAACGCCATTTAATATTTATTGTCACCATTTTGATGTTAAATTGGCCGTGCGTATGATAAGGGCCATTTTGTATGTGATTTGGAGACAGTGTGTTGTGAATGTGTGATAGGTAGAAGAATGAAGAATGTTTTGTTAGGTAGTCACCTATTTCTGCGGACGATGATGACCTTGGAAAAATAACACCTCTTAAAAAGTACTAACACATTCATTTTCTACTATTGAGTGTTGTTAATAACCATATACTAAACCTCATAATAATGTAAATTACCAGTGGCTATTCTTGAAACCAACGTTTTTCTATTTGATGAACTTTGGCTATTATGCAGAATAGTATTTCAAAATCAAGTTTATTTTTTTTTTAGTTTCAGCACAGGGTCCTCATAAACATGGGTCTTTGGATGACAATTTAGAATAGATTAGAATAGACAAACATGGTGTCATCAAGATTTTCTTGGTAATTCTAGATCATTGATTCACCATAAGTATAAGACTACTTATGAAGACAACACGCCTTGATCTAAATTTTCAATCAAAACCTTCAGCTGGGCACTGTTCCTTTGCCTAGAATAAAATATACTGATCTCCAATTATTTATCAAATTCCATTCAATAGCTTATTTTCCATCATCGTCATCTGCCTAACTTTTGCTAACTAAGTTGGGGTCGGCTTACAGTCTTATCGAATGCAGCTGAATACTTATAATTATGATACATGGAGCGACTGCCTATCCGACCTCCACATCCCAGTAACTAGGTTGAGAGAGGTCAACCTACATAGCTTCTTTTGCAATATTCTGAATTTAATACCCAATTTGAGAACCACAGTAGCAAAGTTATTTTTAAAACCGTTTCAATCTAATTTTCTTGCCGATGGTACTAATATATTCAGAATATTAAAACGTATTTATCACACTGATTCCAAAAGCTACGTTTCTAATAATTCTTCCCTCCTGTTAGATTTCCTTTACGGAATATTTTATATGAAATAACCTTATTAGGAATGGTAATGAGTAAGAATTGATTGGCGATTTATTGAAGATGAGTTTTGATATTTTTTTGGTGAAAATGGCGTCATATTTTATGGAATTAAAATTGCTGACTTAGTTATCGTAGCCACAGTGTATTTTTAAACGTTGTTCGATAGATTGGTTCATTAGCTTGACACATTGCTTTCCTGAACACTGAAAAAAGTACAGGATACGGCTGTTAGTATAACACATGCGGCCATATTAGAAAACCAGGTTTATCATTGGTCTGGTTTAGATCATCGAACCATTTTTAAATTTCGATCTCTATTTTGCCAAAAAACTATAGTTCTAATTCCAAAAACGACGGCAAACTCAAATATAAGTAGTGTTTGTATTAAGAACTTTACCGTGCTTTGAATAAAGACCAAAGAACTTAAAAAACAGGGATTTACTCGTAAAGTCAAGTCAGACAGCCCAGTCTAACAATATATCTCTCGTTTGTCACAAAAACGTCGACTCATCTCGCACTGGACGAAGGAGTGACACGACTTTTTACACTAGTTCCTTCAAAATTGCTCAGTAGTTCGTTCAAAAAGGCTTGCTCAGCTCAATTGTGATTGATTGAGTTATATCAATCAGTACGATTGACTGGCGTTAATGTTGAGTTGAGAGGAATTGCTTTCAATCATTATGCGAATGAAGGGGTTGTGTGCGCAGTTTTTTACCCGACTACGGAGAAGCCAAAAGGAAGTGATTATGTTTTTTAGAGTTTTAGAGTTCTCCTTAAGAATCAATTTTCAAATACTTTAAGCCCCTGGTATAGACATTTTATGAGGAACTAAATTACTACAAGTGTCAACTCAACAGCGTTATTTTTTGCGCCAATATAGGCAAAGCCAGTGTTGTAGCAGTCTTCAGCGTCGGAACCGACACGCAAAATTTTATAATGATAGGCCAATCGTGCGCGTTGGCAATCCTTTTGAGCTGCGTTTCCGAGTTTCTCAAAATATAAGCTAACTTTAAAAAAAGAACACTAGGATGTGGTGAAGTTAAATTAAACACAAAAGAAAATACTGACACTTATATGTATTTTGACAAATTGGCTCGTAAAGTCGTCATACACTGGGCCATCACGGCACTAAGTCAAACAATAGAATCATTACTTTATTTTTCACTTACAAAAATATCCAATGCAACTAAAAGACACTATGACGACTAAAAAAATGTTAGTAAATCTTTTCATTCAATTCTGCAATAACTTTTAAACAAGTGACACACACGCATTTACTACGATGCAGTCTACACCCAACGGCGTTTGTAAAACGTTATTTATATGAAACAAACGACAAATTATCACTTTGGCCGCGTATTAGGAAAGTTGCCAATACGACTCAATTGCTTTTACTATATGTTGGATATAAACACGGAGTAAAGTATGAATGGAATGATCATTTGCTGCGAAACAGTTGATGGCAATAGACTCGCCCCCTATTACTTGGGACATAGCTGGTAAAATGCGGGGTACACCTCTGCCTAACCTTTCTGGGAATACAGGCGTAATATTATGTTATTAGGAGTCTTGCCCTGAATTTAATAAACGGGGAGGCTCATTTAGTTGCACTAACAGGACATAACCATAGCGTACTGTCTTTTCGTCCCTACTTAGCACTTGACTGGAACAGTCTCCAGTGAAGTGTATGAACCTACCAACATAGGTAAATGAGCTTCTCTGTACTAACGTATTTCTGTGTAAGTTTCTATTATGTTCGTATTTGTGATATTAATTTTGGGATTGCGTTGAAATGAGAAATATAGACATTTATTGTCTGAGATAGCTGATTTGATTTGTTACAGCCATTTCTTTGTTCCTTTCTGTTTCTGACTTATTCAGTTCATAAAGTTCGACAGTTAAGCGGAAGTGTTAGCACTCCATCTATTAGCTGCTCTGTGGCATAAAACGCTCGAATTAATCCGACTGTAATGATACGCCGTATTTCAGATTAATGATACGTTACGGTTACGATCATTGTTATTTGCGTATTATTTTGTGTTTTTAAGACTTCGGTTTGCCATTTTATTGCATTGAAGGTGATTTTGTGTCTAATTTTGGGCACGCAAACAGATATAAATCGCGTGTAATGGAACGTAAATGTGTGATTAACACTGATAAGTATTTTATTTTGGCTGCTTCTCCTATTGAATTGTTATAAGAGAATGGCACTGGCTTTAGCACAACGTTAATAATATCGTTTCTATCATTGCACAGTATTATTATCAGCCTTCAATAGTCTTAAAGGACATAGGGCGCTTCCACCGCACGTCATACTCACATAAAATTACAAATTATATAAGGAAGCAGCCATCAAAAATCTCATCTTAATTTTAACAAAGAAATTGAATCCAGCTTTTCTTAAAATAACTCCACTAGCAAAGAAATAAAATAAAAATTTAGCAAAAATATAAAGTCGGAATACCATTCCCCAAAGGAAAGTACAGTACATATTTCAACATAGCATGAACACACTATCTGTGTACTGTTTAGGGTGTGTATACACGGGTAACTTAAATTGTTCAATTCTAGGAAATCTAGGTCAAATATCACAAACAATGTCAAGTAATTACGATGACAGCAGTTGTTGCTAGAGGTACCGACAGAACCTACCACTGTTTGTCTCTGAATCACCCAAAGCTTGTCTGGTAGAAAAAGCCTATGACATTAAGTCCGCCTCTGTACATTTGTGTGTTTAAAGTATTTAATGAAAAAGTACCGCCACACTTCCTTGAGCTCCATAAAGGAACTTGATTAACTAAACAAAAATATATTCGTTATTAACAATGCAGAATATTATGAAGCTAAGGAGACTTATTTGCGTAGTTCCATAAAAAGGTAAAAATTTACTAGAAGATCGGTGCCGTCATCAGAATCAGGACGCCACGCTGGAGTACCTCTAGTCCAATGGTTGCATGTGCTACTGCTGAGGTCCTAGGTACAATTCCCTGGCGGAACAAAGTGAAATATGATTGTCTCCGTAGCAGTCCGAAATCTGGAATTGTACCCGGTTCATAGGAAGAGGCTCGCTCCCAATTACATGGGACTTAAACATTATTAGCGAAATTAAGGTGTACCTTTCGTAGATTGCAGACCTGATGGTATGGTATTGCCGAACCAGCAATCCACAATACATCCGTTAACTGTTACCGTGCAATAATCGCCGTAAGACTCGCCCGTGTATACGTAGCTTTATAAGCGGAGGCGATGCAGCGTGACTCGAGTGCACAGTATATGTTTTTATAAAAGGAGGCGATGCGGCGTGAATCTTGAAATCCCATCCGAACCCTGTCTTGAAGCACAATAAACGTGCAGCTTATGGCTGAGCTGGTTCAAGTTATAGGAGATAGCAATAGCACGTCTCAACGCGAAGCGTTGAGTTGTGCTTTACTCTCACTCTCTCAAGGTCAAGCAATTATCTCGGCTTAAATTGCTTTTATCCGATCCTTTTGGACTTTGAGTATTAAATGAGTTGACAAATATCAACAATAACACTTTTTTATGACAGTAGATACTTTTAAAAAACACTATTTTTGCTAGATAGTAAATAAAAAACCGTTTTGAAAAACTATTTCAGTGGACGTCGGGTTGTCTGTATGTTCGGATGATGTATGTGGTCACGATATCGCCCAAAAAACTTCCCTTTTGAGTCATTTTTTTTTTCATCCGCTTCAGTATCATTCTGAGTAATAGCCTATTGAAAATTACCGTCTAATTCAATCAAGTCATTTTTGTCATAAAATGAGCGTTGAGACGTGCACTTTTGGATTTTCCAAATTTTTGAGTATATACTCGCTTCAATTCCCCGTAACCGGTAGCCGAGGCAAGAATTCTACAAGTTATGCAACAAAATCCTGCAACGCGATTTTAATCGATGCTGCATCATTTAAATTACTTTATAGGTAACTAAAGCCAACCGCTCTTTTGATACACTTCCTTATTTCTCACTAGTGAAACCGCAGTGATTTGTTTAATAATTTCAGTAACCTATACAAATAAATAAAATTGAAGTGTCTGTTTATAATTTCATAATTACAGCTTTTACCAAATGCTTGTGAAAGTATATACGGTACTCATACCATTTTTTTTATGTGGTTGTCTTTTTATCCGTCAGTCTGTTTGTTTTGGCTAATCTCCGAAACCACGGAACAGATTTTGACCGAAATTTCATTTGCAGATAGAAGAAATGAAAGAAGTAATTACTTAAGATAAAAGAAGTTACTTAAGCTTTTATTTTAGAAAAATAATTAGGTTTCCGCGCAAAAAAAGAAAACCATGTGTTGACTGCACCCGCTGTCGCCTCCGCCTTTGCCTTACACCGCCTTTGATCTCACAAGAGAAGCGTCCGCTAATGTCACGGGGCGACGCTCGCCTGGCTTCTGACAAGTTCGTGTATTGTGATATGTGCTGTTAGCTCGGGTTTTAGTATAATTTGACGTTTCCGAGACTTTTCTTGCAGCTCAGGATCTTTGAAATGAACACTCTACGGGTTTAACTTTATTGTGGATGGAACTGTTACGTGGGCTGCGATTGGCTGATAAACTTATTTCAATTCAACCTTGACTTGACTCTTTGTTTCAAGAATTGGTCAACATTTATTTCGGCACAGACACATAAACAGTTTTATCTGCATATTACTATACAAGCTTTTTTAGGTTTTTTGACGACCGATGTGGCGCAGCGGGCGAAGGTCCGCCTGCGACGCAGGAGGTTGCGGGTTCGATTCCCGCCTTGGGACAAATGTTTGTACGATCTACAAAGATTTGTTCCAGGTGTTATGGGTGTTTGCTATGTATAGTAAAAAATATCCATCTATGTAATGTATTGTATTAAGTATATCAGTGATCTAGTACCCATAACACAAGCTCTGCTTAGCTTGGGGCTAGATGATGCTGTGTGAATTGTCCAGCAGTATTTATTTATTTATTTAATTATCCCCCGAAAACGCACTACTGACATAAAAAAGTTTAAGTTTATGTTCTAACCCAGGTCTATCCGTGTGACAAATTTGACCCGTTCAGCCGTTTATTCGTAACAAGGATAGACAGTTACTTTCGCAATAATAATATTAGTATGGAAGTAAATTCTTGCTTTAGAAGATGTACGTTGTATTTATGAAAAATCTCGTACTTTGGTGCAATAAGAAAAGAATTGTAGGTACCTACGTTGCTCAATAAATTGTGTAGGTTTTTTATAATTCCCAACGAATGTATACTCGAATTAACCGTGGACTGCTCCGAAATACTCCAACCGAACCTAACCCACGGCGGCACACGTTGACACATCGCATTCTCATCCTGACCACACTCACACTTCCAGAAATAACATAATTAAGAACACACGTCACACGAAAACCTTGTAATAACAAAAATCTAATCCGTGTCTTCTCGTGTCCCACTAAATCAATCCACGAACCACAGAATAGTACAGAAGCTCGGCTTCATGCAACTAAAGGAAAGTGGCGCACGCGCACATAGACACCGATAGCCCATCGGGTTAGTCAATAAAAAAGGCTTTACCTTGCAAAAATGATCCTTAGACTAACAATGACCCCTACTAAAGGTTACAGTATTAAAATTGCTGACGGGTACTTTTGAAAGGTCAAATTATTATGCTAACTCGACCAGGCCCCAATGTGTGGGTGTGTTATATCTCGTTGTATGGAGTCGACCTTCTGTTGCTATTCTGTACACGGACTCCGTAGTGCACGTTTAAAAACACATTTATATTTGTCGTCAGCCAACACGTATTGTAGTCAAGAAATATTTTGTAGTGCTATTCGTTAAAAAGTAGAAACGACAAATGGTGTGTTGTGGTATTTTTAAGCTGGTGCGGTATTGAAATGGTAACATCTGTTGTGTTCACTAGAACAATAAATAATGTACTTTTTGTACAAACGATTATTTTATGTAAGCTCATCATATAAATAATTGTAAATTGTAAATACATTTTCACACGCTTGAAAAGATTCAGGTCTGAAAATCAAAGCGTCTCTTGATGGTTCATGTTTCAGAGGGCATTTTGAACGTACGCTTTTTGACGTCAAATTAATACAAACGTCAGTCATCACAGATGAGAGATAGTCTGCAAGCGACCGTAGAATATCGGATTCATGTCAGTCAGAGGGACTACCATGACAGTCTATCTATTTAGCCTGCATTGGCCCACTGCTGGGCCAAGGTCTAAGACGTACCTAGCAAAAATACATATCTACAGCTAAAAAAATACTTATATCGGGCGGAATTTTAATCCAACTATGTATATCGATTTTATTTAACTTTGTGTGTGCCTAAAATAGCCGAACCGAATGATTGCCTTCGTTTGTTTCGTCCTACCACATCAAAAGACGTTCGAGTTTCTGCTTAATTTTGACACATCTGACACATACAACGTCATGCTGTCATGGAAAATTTATATATGGCATGGTGAGCTCACTCTTCTCAGTAAGGACACTTTCCACGCGACATAAGTACGGTGTGGTCAAATCAAGCGATTTGAGTTTTAGGGCTATGGTGGATATCAGAATGCTGCGTGCTCACCAATGTCAGTGATATCCGAGATAAACAAAGAAAGTACATAGGAATTGAAAAACTTGCCCATAATAATGCCACTAAGGAATCCTGGCCTTATAATTAATATAAATCTTATATCGCCAATCCTTCTTGAGCAAGCGTGGCGATTAATGCTCGTGGCTTCTCTGTATGAGAAGAGGCCTTTGCACAGCAGTGGGACAGTAACAGGCTGGTATTATTATTATAATGCCACTCGGTAACCAAGAAACTTTATATATAAAACACTTCTTAAAAATAATCTTTACTCACAATAATAAAACAGAAAGCAGACTGTAAATTGTACATCGATAAAAGTGAGAGCGTTCGATATGTGTATCGAGTGCGTATCAAGCGGGCTCGGATGAAAATAGTTCACAATTAAACCAACTGCTATTTTTGACAACGACGAGAAACAGCCCGTTGGTATGTGTGGTACAAGTAATGGGCGATCGGCTTGTAGATGTTTTAAATAATCTAGGCATTTAAATTGTTCAGTTAGTGTTAAGTTATGTTAAGTGAGGCTTTAGGCTGATAATGATTTGATTTTGAAAAAAAGAACACCTAATGCAAGTCCCTTCATGCAAGAAGATTTCCATACAAAACCAAATTATCTTATACTTACTTATTATAATTACTACCCTTCTGCATGGCAAATACCTCTTCTCATACAGATATGCACGGCGGAAGGCGAGTTGGCGATTTGAAACTTATACTAATTACAAGTCCACGTTTCCTCACGATGTTTGCCTTCACTGATGTCAGTGTTGTCTAGGGTAAATTTAGAAAGTACAAAAATGAATTAAAACACATTGTTACTTGCCCGAATTTGAAACCACAATATGCTATTTAACTTTTTTTTTGCCACTCGGTAACACAATAAGATTACATATAGAAAAAAGAATCTACACGCATGAGAGGCGAGGCTTTAACCACTTAGACATCATGTCATTTTGCTATCACACAGGTTAAAATCAGGCACATAGTACTATTTAACAGCGCCCGATAGCCGATAGCTATCGGTTGCTCTTTAACTGCCGATTTCAATAACGTATCTCAGCCCAATCTAGACATCGATCTTTCTTTGTACTGTTCTGTTCTGGGTATTTGCTATGTATAATAAAAAATATCTATTTATGTAATGTATTGTATTAAGTATATCAGTCATCTAGTACCCATAACACAAGCTCTGCTTAGCTTGGGGCTAGATGATGCTGTGTGGATTGTCCAGCATTATTTATTTATTTATTTTTATTATTTGTGTAACCCATCAATGTAATCTATAACCTGGAGAGGGCGAATCAGAAGCAGCAGGTATTGATCGCGGATTGAGATTTGGATTTACATACGTTACTAAAATTGGCCGTTAGTAAACAACAGCTAAATGTAAAAATAGATAAATGTAATGTGGTTCTCAAACCAAAAACCATATAAAAGTAGACATGAAATAATGCTTTTGGATGACATGCCAACTTCTCATCAATGCTGTCAAGCAAGTAGTTGAAATCAAAAACCTAACCCGCTCTTCTCCCGTGAGTTGCACCCCACGCAAATCGATTGCGTTCATTGGATGCCCGAGACAAACGCAGAGTATCGTGCGCCAACAATCAATCACTAGGCAAACGAACCCGTTTCCTGGTGTCCATCACATGCGTTACCATTCTCAGTTCATCCAATTGAAAGTATGCTTTTCAGGGTTCACGTGAGTGGGGTAGGGTTAGAGGAAATTATGTATTTTTAATATGAATACATCTATAGCCGTGATGGGCGATTTTTGGTATGGACAAAACTGATGGGTTCCCGTCACCGACATGCCAATGTGAAATGTTGCGCCAGACTGACAGTTATTCCAAAGTTTCAAGTTTTCACTTCTTTCGGCAGTCCCTATAACGGAAAACACGTTGAGCCATCGGCTGTCATTTGTAGATAGTATGTGGTAGTGTGTGTTATAGTTGGGTAAAGGCTAGGTTGATGATAATGGTTTGAACTTTGTCTTTAAAAGCAATCACCCTTTACACTTCCCACCAGTCTGACCTCTTGGGTCATACGTTTTTAGAAATTGCCAGCCCTCTGTTTAGTAACCTCCTTAGGTCTGATTCACCTTTCAACAGATCAACAATCCGACCAAAATCTTAACCTGATTAATTACAATCTTTATCAATGGCCCCATGACTGATTGTTCGGGTAACTTCAGAGTCCTATTGTCGGCATCCCCTTCATGTCGTGCTGTAATAGATTATACGTTAATGTCCGCTAACGAGCACGCTGCTCAATGGTCTGGAGTGGAGTATATAAGACCAGACATGTATTGAGATATCCTTGAAGGGTTTTAAGACAGAAATATGACATACATGGCCAAACGTCGCTGCGTCTTAACGATTATACGTGTTTGACACCTTGTGACGTAACGTAACCTTACATAGTCCCTGTGGACCACCACAGGGACTGTTCCTCGCGGTACTTGTTTTTATTTTGAATAAGGAATACTGTAAATTATGAAGATTACGCGACTAAAGAAGTTTTCACTACAAAAACTGCCTTCTAAAATAATATAACACTAAGAGTCTAAGCACACGGCGCTTATTATACGCGCGCTTCGTGCAACGCTCGTGGTCAGCGTCTTTTATCTTGAAAACGCAGCTCTAGTTGCGTTAGCAGCGCATAAAAGCGCGTCGTCGGCCCGTGAAAAAAGTATGATGCGGTAAGCATTTCATATTGATTAATTTAAATTATCTTGACAAGAACTCTGTAAACAGTTGTATGCATGAAATCTTTTGTGTCCACCATGTGCACACTTCCTTCCTTTACATGTTTAGTACTAAATAATTCAAAGGCACCCACCGGTGTGCTACCCTGCAGGGTGGCGGCTAATTTATTTAACGGCTCACCGCGCCCGAGAAAAGTGTGTATTGTGTTTAATAATAATTCGTTCTGCCGTGCGGTTTGGATGGGCTGCTTTACAGGCTACGACTAGATAGGACTGACGATTAGTCGTGTAGCTTAATATTACTAACTCCTACGTTGTAATAACATAACATCATGCCTGTATTCCCAGAAAGGTTGGGTAGAGTTGTTGATCTCAATAGTACACCCTCATTTCGGCAGTTATGTTGAAGTCCCATGTAATAAGATAGCAAACCTATAGCCCCTACCGAGTAAAATCTCGACTCCGGGCAACGAACTACCAAGAAATTCTAGCTGGAAAACCTAATAACATTGCCCGACCCGGAAATCGAACTTAGTAGTAATTTCTTCAACAAGTCTAGTTTGTTTCGTTATTTCTTTATCAAAAAAAACATTGACTTGTGAAAAAGTGTTACTTTTGACTGATTTAGAAAATAAATATCTATTTATATCAGTTCAGTATCTGTTAAATGTAATTTATTTTGTAAATCGGAGAAAAATAACACTATTTTTCACACGTTAGTGTCTTTTTGTTAATCTAGATGATATCAATGTTCCGTAGCCGTCTTATCTGAGAAGAAACAACGAGCCAAACTCAAAGGTAACAGTCTCATATTGCCATGATTACGCACATCGTATCGCAATCGTATCGTACCCAATAAACAACAATCTCCATTCCTCCAGACCGCGGATTACCCCTAAATAATAGAAAAGGATGCTTTATTCCGATTCGTTAGGCCGGCCGCAGCTAGAGACCAGCGAATAATACAGCATGAGCTATTTGTAACACCCTCCATACAGTATTTATGTGCGGGCAAATATTTAGTAGGCTTTCTTCCCTTTGTTGTGAACGGCAACCCGAGTCACACGTGTACAATACCCGGACACAACCGGTTCTTAGAGAGAGACTGTCACACGGGTATGTGGGAGAGAGAGGCAGCGATCTACTAAGTCGACCTGTTTCTAGAAGTATCAGTAAGTCGTTGGGAATCTCGGAGACAATTTTTTATTCGCTAATTGATAAAATAGAGAAAATGACACTGTGCGTACAAAACAAAAATATATTAGGTCACTTTTCTTGGATTAAACTAATAAACAATACCATCCTGTTACTGTCCAACTGCAGGGCAGACGTATCTCGTATCGAGAAGGCATTAATCACCACGCTTGTTCAAAGCGTGGCTCATCTCAGCTGTATGCAATTCCCTTTTGTACAAGTTTTTCCTTTGCCAAACGTCAGCGGCAAATAAAAGCAATGTAACATTGAATAAGTTTTGAACCTGCAATAAGACAAGACTGCAATATTCATGACTGCAATATTCATGAATGCATACATACATAAAGTAACGCCTTTATCTCATGGGGGTAGGCAGAAACGCCACCAGATACGATCCTAACATTCTCCTTCCGCTTGGCTCACGTTCATACATCTGATTATACACGCACGCCGTTTGCTAGTACTACGTACCTGACCTTTCTGAAGAAGAACATCATTTCACAACTGGGAATATGTTTAAAAGTAAAGCTTAGTATTCAGTTAATTATTGTTTGATTCTATTAAGTACGCGATTGTACAGTAGAGACTTTTTTTTCATCTTATCGAATTGTCATTTTCATTAATAAAAAGGTCAGTCTTATGTAAAAATTGAACTCAGGTTGTCTTTCATTCTTTCATTCCTTTACTTGTACAGAGGCCAGCACATCAAGCTACCCCAATGTGTCAAATTTCTTTGATAGGTTTTCAACTGTATTACAATATAATAAGGTTCATGTTCAATTGGAAAAATCTGACAGTTTGGGGTAGCTTCATGAGCTGGCGTCTGTACATCATTTATTATATTGTTGCCTAGCGTAGATCTATTTCGTATTTATGACTGCATCAATATTTAGTAGGCTTCGCGAGCCGATAAGGTGTTGCCTGAGATAATAAATCTGAATCTCGCTTTGTTTTACCATTGTATGGGGTGTGTTTGAGTACGAAGGGGTAGGTTTTCCTCCGTAAGGTATAGAGAAAAAAACTACTGTGTAAGGTTTACAGCAGATCTATGAAACTTACAGAATAAGTCATTATTTATTTGCATTTTTTTTATTGTGCTAAACTTTTTGAATCCCCGACTGCACACTATACGTACCTATCTCATCATAAACCTACAAACTTAGTCAACATACATAGTTAAATCGAAACTCCCTAAAACACACCCTTATTTTCGTATAACTTGAATCTGGAATTAATCACGTGACTTGAAGATCTGGCGGCCTCGTCAAACATTAATACCGGAGCCTATGGGATTGTTAAGATGAGTCGGGGTGGGTGCTAGTGTCGGCGAGCTTGTAAGATGTTTTAAGGGTAAGATAAAGAGGTGTTAAGCGTCTTAAGCCATGCAAGGGCTCAAAACAGTTTAGAATTAATGATATTTTTTACTTTTCGATTTTGTTTAGAAATCCGGTTTGGCTTCTGATTTATGATTTAGAAACGTTAACGTCAATTAGTAAAAATCACAAAAAAAATAGCTTAACTCTTTTCTCTTTTTACATACATATGAATATAGTGTAATTTTGGGCCCCTGAGACCGGGTTCCCACAATATAGCTGTGTAGTAGTGTTCAATGTCTTGATTACAAACATCGTGCAAGCTCATTTAGACATGTGTCGTGCAAACCTTCCTAACTCGAATAGATTGCATTACCTTACCTTCTATATATGGCGCACTTTCCATAATCGGTTTCTCATACAAAAAAAAACTTTCTCTACTGCTACTTGCGTAAAACAAAATACCAAAATTCTTATCTCGTAAAATTTTAATGAACCGAAAACCGATTCGGCTGACAGCACCCCGTTACCCTGATGACCTTAAAACCGCAGGCTCTATAGGTAATACGTTATGCAAAGCGAATACATTTTAAGGGTTTGTTGTAAATAAATTACGGGGCTGTTCCACTACCTCTTGTTCGAAGGCAATGACTGACAGCTGTAACCTCAGAATTAGCTCTAAAATTAATGATAGTTGTAGGAACTGCGGTTTGGGGTTTACTGGTGGTGTGGTTAAAGTTAATTGTTTAATCATTAAACGGTTAAGCAAAACAAGATTTCTTTTTGGGACAACCAATGTAGAGTTTTATTTGTCAAAATCTTAGTAAACTTTTAACCGTTCGTTCAATTATCTATATAAGTAATACGTGAAAACACTCACAACACACATCACTGACGTCGGTGAAGCAAAACATCGTGAGGAAACCTGGACTTATATAATTAATATAAGTCTGAAATCGCCAACCCGTCTTGAGCAAGCGTGGTGATTAATGCTCATGCCTTCTCTGGATAAGAAGAGGCTTTTGCCCTGCAGTGGGACAGTAATAGGCTGGTACTTTACTTTTATGTGAAAACTGATCGGTTTTTAGGAATATTGTGCACATGGAAGAGTATCAGATTTGGCATAGTTAAAGTTTGTAGGGAGAAGAAGAACAGAAAGATACAACGGTCTCATTTCGACCACTATAAAATAACGTGAAGCGAAAACTTCGGATCCCTTTTTGAGAATATTGCGCGCACTGTATGTGAGATTTGGCGTAGTTAAAGTTTAAATGGACCCCTCCACTGCAGAAGGCTAAAACGGTCTACGACCACTGAACGACCACTAGTATATTTGAGTATTTAGGTTAGGACGACTTTATGTTCGCATAACTCCACAAAATATAGGAAACAGCTGCTTTTTTTCGCGATTTCAGTTTTGGTCCCATACAAAAAGTTATTCACAATGAGTACAATTATTACTCTTTTTCAGGTGTTCAATCATTTCACTTACACCTTGTATAAAACAAACATATTTAGAAAAATCAATTAAAAATTCTACCTTAACCCAGTAAGCGCTGCCACTGGCGCCCCACCCGACCCCTCCAGGGACGTCCCTAAACACAAGCGTGTGGTTCCGTACGAGATTGCGTGTGCGTTTTATTATGTAGCTCCCGAGTCTTAAAGTTAACTACCAACAGAAACTACTTGCGTTTGTGTGTTTATGGTAGTTTTTACTAGTTTTACACGTGTTGCTTTTGAACTGAGATTTATGTGAAGTTTTAAATGTTTCTTGTGGCTTTTTTTACTATCGTTAGTAATTACGAAGCTGTGATTATTATTACATAACGCCTGTTATCCCCAAAGGGTTATGCAGAGTACCAACATTTATGTTTTGCTAGTTATGTTTATGGTCATATGCAATAAAGAGGAACCTATTAGCATTAGCTGGATACAAATCCAGAGTCCGGGCTACTACTGAAAAATTCCTGATGAAATAACCCGAAATGACTTAGTCCAACCCGGGAATCATTATCATATGCATCTGCCGAACCCAACTATGTTAGGGTCGCCTTACAGTTTACCCACATGCAGCTGAATACCAGTATTTTAAGTGAGATAGGCATTCACTCAATGTGGAGCGACTGCCTATCTGAACTCCACAACCCAGTAACTGGGCAACACGATACTCCATAGTAAGAACGGTTGTCAGACTTTCGGGCTTTTGACTACCCGTAACGACTGACCGACTTTCCGAAGCACGAAGGAGTCTGTGTTTGTAATGAACGATCACCCATCCACAGCCTGACTTCGGCACGCGTAGCTTAACCTTCGATCGACCCGTGCGGCTGTTTTTCGTCAGCCACGAACTTCATTGGCTACATTAATTCATTCAATATTCCACTGTCCTCAAAACCAAGAGGGCGCTGATGTTCAATTCTGTTACATTTGCGTAATCTCTTTACCTAGAAAGATGTTATCTTACAAGAAGTCAAATAGAAATGAAAATCTAACTTACTTTCAGTTTCCACTTAGCAGACTTGTAATCATGCTAAAATGGTTTCAGAAGCAAGTTGCGAAAGCGTCTTAATTAATTAGTACCAACATTAATTACACAGTGGTAACGAGTCCCTTGTACAAAACCCTATTTTCCGCTATTTCCATCTTTTTCACTCTTATTGAACAAGAAGGGGACGGACATCTACAAGAGCTGTCAACTTTTGTCGAACTAAAGCTTCCATACAACCGTATTTGACATTTCAAAAACATGGCGAAGTTCAAGGCATTAACTAATTTGACATCATTAACTTCTATTCTGTCACAGTCTGTCTCCGTCCTTTTCTAGAGTTGAGAAAAGAAAAGAACGGTGATAGATTAAAACTAAGTTATAATATGTGTAGTACGTACGTAGGCTCAAGGCTCAAGGCCTACTACGTACGTACGTAGTAGGCCTTGAGCTTTGCCGTGTTTTTAGTCCATGTACTCTGAATCGTCAATTACTCGTGAACGAAAGTGATATAGGTCAGAAAAAAAAAAAAAAAAAAAAAAAAAAAAAAAAAAAAAAAACAATGTCTCCGTCCCTGTCTTGCTTTATTGGAGAGAAAAGGACGGCACCAGTGAGAAACCTGAGAAAACTTCAAAACCGAGTGGTTTTGAAGTTTTCTGAGAAAAAATCAAAAGGATTACTTAGAGAAGTGCGCTACATTCAAGCAATGCAACTATATTGGTTGAATGTTTTTCCTTGGAAAAGTATCATCTTACCAATCCCTCCAAAAACACAAACACCATTATCTCGCTAACTCTTTCTGAATCTCCTAATTTTTCCTGTGAGTCACACAGCAAAATAAATAGATACCCTCGAATCGTAACTAACCCAACTTTAACTAAATCTCTTTGTAGTACTCGCTTCTTGTTATCCACCGGTACAATGGTACCGCTCCCCCTACCCCTCTTAAGCCCTAACTGGAGGGTGGCATCAAAAATTCAACCCCCAAATGTAGGGGCAGCCTGAAGGTCGGATGTGTTTGAAAATTTAAAACAGTCTTCCTAGGAAAGATGTCTTTTTAGGGATGAAACTTTAGTCTGAGTTTTTGAGACGTGGCCGACTCTGTTCAGTTGGCTGAAGTTTTCCAGTACTATTTGCGTATAGGCTGTCATTTGTTTTAAACGAAAACATAGCTAAAAAAGAACTGTTTTATTCGTAACTAGCGGCCACACGTGACTTCGTCGGCGTATGTATCTTTATAAATTATAGCCTAAGTGTCATTTTAAAGTTTAAACTATAATACTGTTAAATTTCTTCACAGTCCGTTCAACAGTTTTTGCGTGAAGAGTAACAATTAATATAAATGCATCATCACAAATTTTCACTTTATAGTATAAGTAGAAAGTAGGACTTTCATCTTTTAACTTGCTTTGAGCCTTTGAACCTTCATGGATAGTTATAAGATATTGTTGTGATGAACACAAATTCATATTTAGAAGAGACTACACAGACAGCCGTTGGCTGACAGGCGATTGGCATGTAATATAAAAGCAATCTAATAGCAATCAATCTATTCAATACGTCGTTAATAAATTAAACCCGGTTACACAGGAACATTACGGTCCTGTAGTACTTACCTAATACATTGGTATAATAAGGTCATAAAATAAGAAACATCCCAACGTTTCGCATAAAATCCGACACTATAATCCTTAATAAATAAGTAAACAAAACAAAATACCCGACGTAACAGGTGACGCTCCTTATTTTAACATCGTAAATCTTTTACCTCCCACACGTCCGTACCGTACGACTTCAATCCTAAAAATAATAAAAACAAAAGCGTTGCATTTCCCCCACTCCTCCGGCTTACTGGCTTGATAGCCGTACCTACCGTCTTTTTCTGTTCTTTTTTTAAACGCCAGGTTAATCCTCACTGAGACTGGAATAAATCGCAGCTTAGATGCCTTTCACTCTGTCTAGGGTTTTTGCCTAGATGCGACGTGAATGTGATTAGGTTTTAGAGTAATCGAGTGGAAGATGGTTTTCGTGTTAGCAGATTCGAGAATAAGTGGATTCACAAAAAGTTGGAAGAGTTTTTGCGATTTTTTATATTTTAGTTCAAGAGAAAGCCTTTCTATTGGGTTTTGTGGTTGCGATAACAAGTTTTGTATTAATTATATGTATTCTGTTTATTTTCAGGTATGTATCCCGTTACCAAAAGTATGACAAGTATGCATAAGCCGTGGTTCGTAAGTAACGCATTACCGGCCTTAGAAATCCATCGTGAGCATTGAGAGAAAAAAATATATATTATAAACTAACAATCATCTGTCACCACCGTTCGACCTTTTCACATCCTGCTTAAATAAACTTACATCCCAACTACAAATATGCGACAGAAAATATAAATAAAACCAAAATGACAAATTGCAACCGTCTGACCTGCCAAAATACACAGCACAAGTATTTATTGCAATGGAAACGGTACTAAAATAAGATGCGTCTACGCATCCCTGTCCGTCAACGGCCGGCGAGTGACGGAAATAGCCGAACGATGATGCGACAGAAATAGTGGAACACGTGTCATTTGTCGCGAGGCGTTGTGACTTGTCGCACGCGACAGGCGTGCTGTGAGTCATCGGGGTTGCCAGGGAAAAAGTTAGTTGGTTACTTGTACGGATTTTAAAAAAGGGACCTACATACTTTTCGATTTTACTTATGACTAGCTGCTCACGGCTAAAACTCACATTCAGCAAACGTGCGAACTGTCGGAAGATTTTTTTTTTAATTTCGTATAAAGAATCGTTATATTTTCTGATTTTTTCCAACTTTCTGCGCAATTATCTTCATTTTTCTCTACGTAAAAACCTTCTACAGAGTATAAGAATACTTTAAAAAAGAATAATAAAATCGGTAAACGCGTTTTTAAGTTATGGCGTGACCAAGGGAAACAGATTTTTTATATATATACTGATTAGAGGTACCAACAAATAACACACTTTTTTAGTTAAAACGTCTCAGAAAAAAAAACTGGACCATAACTAAAGAGATTTGGAAAAAAACAAGTACATTTCGAATTATTGTTTTAAATTATTTGCCTCTTTCGCTTAAACACGATAAAACTGGACAGTTTTTTAAACTCTTACCTTCTTAATACATTATAATTCCTTTTGAGCACTCTTTATTTTCTTTCATGATACGGCAATTACGAAGAATTCAATGTTTTCTTTGTTACGTTATTCCGTTCGCGTACGAACTATGGTTTCCTCAAATATTAATGTTGATTGTCCATAAAAGACTGTAGTCTCTTTGTGTAGTTTGTTCGATAGCTGTTACAGCAAGCAGTAATGGCTACGTAATGTTTATTGGTGCAATGAATGTGAAGGTATAATCATTTGTACGATGCTAAAATACCACAAACAGTACTCGCGTGTAGCATTGATGGCTAGAACAGGTGTAAAGATAGTTTTTGCTCAGTTTTCCTTTATAGCGGTAAAAGATTGAGGATGCTTTTTATTTGGAACAATGGTTTTAAAAATGCAAAAAAATAAGCGGTTGAGGACATTAAAGAATCTAATCTAATGAGCTGGTTATGTCCCACTGCTTGGCAAAGCGTCCTTCTTTTCCACACATGTTCGCCTTTTTCCATTTGGGGCTAGCCATTTCGGTAGGAATCAAGTTGGTCCATCCATGTTGGTCTTTGCTTGTAACGATGTCGCCTGACATTTAACGCCAAGTGACTGACAAAGAATACATTTTCTACTGTGTCTCGATGCCTGGCAGTTAAGATGATAATGGGACCCAAACTGCGGTATTATTTTGAGCCGACAGCTGATGCATTATGCGACAAATATGTCAATAAATTAAATCTAATATATAAATAAATATATTTACCTACATTTTAAAATTGTTACTCTGGCAACCCAGCACCTCCACACACACATCCACGCTCTTATAATGTCAACTTCAAACGTTGGACACGCAGTCTCAGCCGGAATTCTACTGATTCCGGGTATTTTTAATTATTCTTCGGTTCTTCTTTACACTATACAATTATTAAATTTTAACGGTGGGTTTTTATCATGTATGTTAAGATGTTTTTGTCTCTTGTGTGGCAGAGCTTTTACTTGACAGTTTCAGGTCTCGTAATGTTCTTCCTTAATTCACTATGATTTATGTGAAGAGTACCAGGGCTTCGCCATATAAAACGTTGATTGTCACAAATTGTTCATGCATAATGAGCTCATAACCGCTCTACCTGTTCCTAAATAGAGAAGCCTATAAGCCTCTGTCACTGCCAAACAAAAATAAACTCTAAAAGGTTTATTAATAAACGTTACAAGTTTAAAAATGATAAACTTTTCCTTTACCATACACCTTTCAACGTCTTCTCAACCTTTAATGTCTGCTTAAATAAACCACTGTAATGGTGATAGAACGGTTTGCATGACACATACTAAAATAACTTTGCACGATGTATGCAAATTATATAATATTTGAATATTTTAAAAAGTGTGTGGTTGGATTTATTGTGGAATACACCACAATAAACAAACACCACATATATTCTACTACAATTTTACTTACTTAACACAATAACTACTATGCTACACTCACCATTACTACGTATAATTTACTCGCCACAATAAACAAATACTGGTATCAGAATTCAATATGACCGAATTCCAATACAATAATTTTGTATTTAAATTTGTGAAAATATTTTCCCCAGTAAACAATAGCTACAGCAGATCCCTGTAAAATGAATATGTTTTAGTATATTATTCACTTTGCAACTTTGCACAAATAGTACAAAGTTATTTGACATGTGTCGTGCAAACCTGCCCAACTCGAATCGACTGTAAAAAAAACTTGCCAGTTAGTACTTTAAATAGTTAACATTTGAACTGCACTCGTGACCCATAGATACGTAGTGAATGAGGCCTGCAATCTAGACTAATTTTAGCTGCAATCAATACTAGCAGACTACCCGTTCTATATTTGTATCTTTTAATAAAAGGTCAGCGCAGTCGTTTATAGCGGTCGCCCATTTTTGTGTTTATAAGGTATTCTTTACTACTTTCATTGTATATTTTAAGTCTCTTTTCATAGTTTAGCTTCTACTGACGACTGGTCATGAATTTGACTCTTATTTCTAGCTAATATTAAGAAACCAAATCAGTTCAACAGGAATTATAGTCATTTTGCAGACACATTGCAATAAATCTCTAAGATATGTGAAGAGTAAAAAACACCGAGTTCCGAAATTATAGTTATTTTCTTGCGAATAAGTTGTTTTATTGGGTCAGATATCCTTTTTTAAAGTTACTTAAGCTTCTTCCTTACTTCAATTCTCATCACCTTTTACTTAAATCAATCCTTTTACAACTTTCTAAGTTTATCTTGGACGTCACTAACATCGGTGAAGGAATACATCGTGAGGAAACCTGGACTTATATAATTAATATAAGTCTGAAATCGCCAACCCGTCTTGAGCAAGCGCGGTGATTAATGCTCATGCCTTCTCTGTATGACAAGAGGCCTTTGCCCTGCAGTGGGACAGTAATAGGCTGGTACTTTACTTGCTTTTTTTTTTACCTAAAATCTGTGGGTGAAAATCACTCGTCCCCTATTTTCTACACTTAGGGGTGGTTTATATATAAAACAATGACGACCGATGTGGCGCGGCGGGCGAAGGTCCGCCTGCAATGCAAGAGGTTGCGGGTTCGATTCCCGCCTTGGGACAAATGTTTGTACGATCTACAAATATTTGTTCCGGGTGTTCTGGGTATTTGCTAAATATAATAAAAATATCTATCTATGTAATGTATTGTATTAAGTATATCAGTCATCTAGTACCCATAACACAAGCTCTGCTTAGCTTGGGGCTAGATGATGATGTGTGGATTGTCCAGCAATAATTTTTTTTATTTATTTATTTACAATAATATACCTACGTGTCGAATTGAGAGCCTCCTCCTTATGTGACAGAAATTTTCTTGCAATTGTAGAAAATGTCTGTAACTTTCTGGCAATTACTTAGCCTTACTACATTCGAAATCAAATATGGAAGATTAGGATTCTGGAGTTAAATATAAAAAAATATATTTACGTCGACAACTCACAGATGGCGTTCCCATTAACAATTCCCAGACAATTCCTACAGTAACAGAAACGTAGCTACCCTAAAAAGTAGGTCAATAATAAATTTTCAACACCGCTCTCATTTAAATGGTCATCCTCGCAAAAGTTTGGAAGGACCATCCAAACTTGAGACGTTAGCAAACATCTTGGAACTGTTAAGTCCGTACACAACGTTGCATTTAGAAATAACAAAAGGTTTACTCTGAGCGAATTTCGAAATAAACTCAAACACACAAAGGTGTTACTACTTTTAACAGTCAGGAAATGAGAATGCAATTTTTCAGGATAATCACTTTATTTCACTTCGGTTTTACACTACAGCGATCTTTATTCGACGAGACACCAAACTCTAATACCCGTGTTCGTGTGTGCAAATTATAAAGTGAACGACAGAGTGAAGTGAGAGTGAATGACAGATGAGTTAATTGACCATCTTAATCAAGCGAACACAGCCCGTTAATTAATCATAACATAGATAATATTTTATAGTAATACACATAAAAAAATACAGGTAGTCCTTAATTATATATAACTAGCTTTTGCCCGCGGCTTCGCTCGCGTTAGGAAGTGGGGTGAAAAAGAGACAAAAAGTAGCCTATGTCACTATCCATCCCTTAAACTATCTCCACTTAAAAATCACTTCAATTTGTCGCTCCATTTTGCCGTGAAAGACGGACAAACAAACACCCACATTTTCCCATTTATAATATTAGTATGGATACATGATACCACTACTCGACTCTCGAAACATGAGAATAGCTCATGCCATCGAGATACATCAGCCTGTCAGTAAAGTTGGTAGCAGGGCTGAGTTAGTACAATCAGCCCTGAAAGAAGTTAAGATAATAATTATTATTATGATTTATTTTCAAGTAACATGACTCATGAGTGTTAGTACCAATATCCCTTACCGCTATCTTAGTATTCCTTTTCTAATTACTTAACCTAAAACCATGAATATATGTGAATCACTGCCACAAGCCTAACACCGAGGTGTAGAGCTTGCAGCAGCGACTCTCATACAAACAATCCAGTCTGCTCTCTACACAGCGCAGGATAAGGTTGAGGCTGACCCGCCCGCGGCGCACTAGGGCAGCACATTGTCTAATATAAGATAGAAATCATGATTATTTCATCGTTATTCATGAGTAACAGAAACAAAAGGAGTAAGTGAGGATCATATCAGGTCGCGTTAAATAAATAACATTAAATAGTGGTGGACAATCCACACAGCATCATCTAGCCTCAAGGTAAGCAGAGCTTGTGTTATTGGTACTACATGACTGATATACTTCATACAATACATTGCATAGATAGATATTTTTTATTATTATAATAAAATAATAATAATTGCAAATACCCAGAACACCTGCAACAAATCTTTGTAGATCGTACAAACATTTGTCCCAAGGCGGGAATAGAACCCGCAACCTCCTGCGTCGCAGGCGGACCTTCGCCCGCCGCGCCATATAGGTCGTTTTGCAGTTATTACCTCCCATGGGAAAAAGCCGTGAGTTTTTGTATGTATGTATAAGTTACCCAATGAAGAGCTAGTTAGCAGACTCAATAGAAATATGTTTCAAGTGACTAATGTCCCTTTTAATCGCTGAAGCGCTCACACTTACACCCAAGCACTTACACTATCTTCTTAGTACACTTACTTGTCCTTCTGTTCTGTTTATTTTCTTACACTGTGACACAGCACAGTAACAAAGTAAAGCTGGGTATAGACAAAGCGGTTTTCTTAACTTAGTAACAAAGGTAAGAGTATAAAAGGTAAGTGCTTGCGTTTCTAGTGTTCCTTAGTTTTGATTATGTCTTTATTTTGGGTACGGACTTTGTTGAGGCGACGCAAAACACTGGAACAGAGTCCTTTTCTGGAAATATATTACTATTGTTCTAGTCTCCAACGTAAAGAGATTATTCCTGACTTTTCTTTGTAATACTTAAAATATGTATATCAGAAGCCCGTCTTACTGTAGGATTACCCAGTAACTGGGCTATAGAGGTCATATAGGTAGGCTACTTTACTAACATTACAATCTAGTCTTCAGACTACTAAGCAATTTTAATTTAACCTAGTAAATAAAGCTAAGAATACAGTCCATTAACGTCATCTTAAAGTCTTCTCGTAACAAGAGATAATAAACAAAAGCATTTTTACTAATTGCCTGATTTAACTTTAAAATTCAAGTAAAACACTTCATAAAGCTTACTTAAACTTAACTTACCTAACACTCTCCCCGGGGCCAAGTTACCAACAGATTAATATTTAGCTAACGACGATACATCATCCTAGACGCTTTACTTGCAACTTTGAGAAACCGTAAGTAATTTAACAGGAAGATTGAGAACCGGTGGCCTGACTCAGAAAGTTTTACATGCATAGGTGTTGGGATATTGGGAATTTGACCCTTATGTTATGTAAAAGTTACGATGATGATTACATAGAAACAGGACGCTTTTCAATAATGGAATAACTACTAAAAAGACAGGCAAGAAATTGTGAAGCTTGACGACCGATGTGGCGCGGCGGGCAAAGGTCCGCCTACCTACGACGCAGGAGGTTGCGGGTTCGATTCCTGTTTTATTGTGACAAATGTTTGTACGAACTACAAAGAGTAGTTAGTGGATTGTCCAGCATTATTTATTAATTTATTTATTTAATGTTTTAAAATTGTACTTTTAGGTAAAGTCGTGATAGACTATTTGTTAAGACCTCAACTCGTGCTCGGGCTATACAAATGTGACTTTTTCCAATTCATATGTACTTTCTAAGTTGGTCTTAGATATCACTGACATCGGTGAAGGCAAACATCGTGAGGAAACCGAAACTTAAATGAATATACAAACGTCTGAAATCGCCAACCCGCCTTGAGCAATTATGGTGATTAATGCTCCCGCCTTCTATGTAGTTATCTGCAAAAGAAGAGGCCTTTGCTCTGTAGTGAGACATTCAAAGGCTGGATTACTTCGTGTTATTATTAATAAATCCTTGGGGGAGGCCTTTGTCCAGCAGTGGACGTCTTTCGGCTGAAATGATGATGATGATAATGATTATTAATATATACTTTTAGGTAATTTCTCTATGGTAGGTACACCGAAAGTATACCGAAAAAAGTGCTGCGGGCTGGAATCATGAAATTATTTTTTTTTGCATAGTTTCGGCAGGTTTGTTGAATTATTTAGAAGATAAAGCAATAACCGGTGAAAATTAAACATAATAGGGGTCCCAATACTTGGGCCAAAAGTATTTCTTTGCCGTAATAAGTACGTAAAGGCAGACAGGCGACGCAATAAAGCGACATATAAGTATCCATAGAACAAATCCTATGAAAACCCGCCACGACATTAAAATCCATATTTCCAATTGACGTTAGTGTAAATAAAGTCAATTTCACAACGAATTTAGTACCATCTTTAGATTATAAGTAGCAAACTAAACTTTATGTGGCGGTATTAATGTTAAGTTTAGAAAAACACATATTTGTTTAAATTTTTGGCAACACAATTGCAAACGCAGGATAAGTCTAGCGTTCTCACGTCTCGCCTGTCTGCTTAACTTAAGGACCCCACTTAAGTTGAAAGAACCTACCATAAAATATATAAAGTTAAAGGTCTGTATGTAATACAAACACTCCTATTGAACAACACCCTCAGTGCCGTAACCACAAGTACAGACAATAATTTTCCAACGCATAAGTTTGAGAGGAAGCACGGCCGGACGTGTGGTCCCGGCATCCGATATACTAGGCATGTCAACACCGCAGTTTATTGTTGTATTATATAAAGTAGTATTATACATTATTGCTTGTCGAAGTCGATCTATACATGAATGACTAATCATTTCCGATGGAGTTCCCTCCGTGCTCCGAAAAGCAAGCTAAGCCATTGGTCTCAGCTGTCTTTCGTAGGTCTTTGAAAGTCGTTTCGGGTGACTTCATACCCGAAAGTCGGACACCCAGTCTTACCAAGGGGTTATCGTGTTATCCTGTAACTGGATTGTAGAGATCAGATAACCTCTCCATGTAGAACAATGGTATTCAGATGCATCCAGTTAGACTGGAAGCCGACCCTGACATAGTTGAGATAAGGCTAGGTATAAGATAAGTGTCATACGTAGGGTTGTCAACTCTTTTTAGAAGGAGAAAAATAGATAGAGATTTATGGAAGAAGAAGAAATGCTGCGCCGACCCGAATATATTGGGATAAGGGCAGGAGGATGATGATGATTTCTATTTGTTTTTATAAATATAATTTCAGTCACGATAACATAGTATGACAAGGTTCCTAGAATGATCAAGGTATTCTAAAGTCAACTTCACTTTACAATAAACCTGGTTTTCCACTCATTTTCTGTCTGGCTTATCAATACAGCCGTACAACATCGCAAAACTATAATTTTCCACTAAGCAAGTTTGTCGGGCAACGCGCGCGAACCCCGGACGTGGCATCCGCAACACAAGCCTTAGTTTCCACACTAGTTTATGTTCCATACCATAGACAAAGCATATGGTTTTATGTGTTTACTAGAAGTTATTATGTTAGTTTGTTTGTTCATGGTCGTGTGGCCACAGATGGTGGATGTGGATGTGGACACGTTTTATGGTGGGCGATATGAATATGACTTGTGAAAACTTGTTGGGTTTTTGGGTGGGTGGGGAAATGGAGATGGAAATTGAAGAATAAGACTAGACATGTGCCAACGACAACACCAAAAATAGATTCACTTAATTGTTCCGTATGTAATACAGGGTGGAATGTACGACGACTTTCTGTAGTTTCTGTCTGCGCCCATAGGAAGAAGGCGTGAGTTTATGTATTTAAGATCATTGGATGTTTTTTAACGAGGTTGGCATAATCACTTCGTGACTACACCCCACCATATATTGTTATAAAGGTTAATGATGATGGATGTTGGTGATGATTCGACTGGATCTGTTCGTCAGGTCAGTAAAGCCAACCCCTCAGTAAAGTCTTGGGTATGATCATTGCTCGTTGAACTGCTGTCACCAATTCCTAGTTGGAGGGATAAAAAAGTGTAGCTTACCTTTTCCTGGAAACGCAGTAAAAATTGAACTAGAAACGTTAAATCCCTGTCGCTGTATACAACAGTAAAGGTTTCCAACACTTTAGCTCTAAACAACATTAATGTGTAACAGTTTTTAAACGAATAAAACCATACGAATCGTGAAAAATGGAAACTGCAAAAAAGAAAATGTTTTGCATAGCAATCTAGATTTATTGAAGTATTTTTTGTATGGAAATATACATGGATGGATATTATTCGTCGTATTTAAGCTTAGCTGAAGCCATGAAAAATGGATTAAACTTGACGGTCGGAGCACTGAGTTATAAGTTCGATATTTTGAAGCATTTTCCATCAGTCATCCGGTATTAGGTCACTCTGCTGCAAAATACTTTTAAAGCTGGAAAAATAAAAATCACAAAAAATTATGTTCTTGCAACACCCTGTCCAATTTTTGCCAAAAAACTATTTGGAATCTTTGGTCAGACCCTTTGTAGGTCCTATTAGTGGTGTTTAAGGTTCCAGATGACTGATGATGAGGCTACGTTTTGAAGCATTCATTCAAAAATTTAAGGATGATTGGAACCGACGACAACTCCTAATCAAGACGGAGTTTAATAAAAAAAAATGTAAATTTGTTGTGCAAATTTGATTTTACTTCATATTTTCGAGGGTCCTCACAAGACATCATACAGACACTAATACATTAAAATAACAAGAGGTCCTTCAAAGTTCAACGTAATTTGTTTATTTTAATTCTTAATATTCTTGTGACGTTTGAGACAAATAAAAATGGATTAAACTGTATTAATCGATACAGAGGGCTAATGCTCTGTCTCTGTGCTCTGCCCTCTACACGCTGGCCCAACATGCGCCAATATTGGCCACAGAATGATATTATTATATATTAGGTCTTTACCTATGAAATTGCCGTTCTGCAGTACTGGCCATTTCAAATCAAAATATTTTTTGTTTGGCTAAGAATTCTAATTTCAAATTAATTTTATTTTAAAAACATGGATTTTTTTTTCCAAAAGTAGTCATTTGTTTATTGATTAGTGTTACATTTTCATCGCATTTAAATCTTTTTCGTCATCATGGATACGTTAAAAATTCGAGTAATTATGGAATATGAGTACCGTCGTGGCAGCAACGCGGCACAAGCGGCACGCAACATCAACGACGTTTACGGAGCTAACACTACAAACCAACGCACTACCTGTTATTGGTTTGCTCGCTTCCGTTCTGGAAATTTCGACCTGAAAAATGAACCTCGCGGTCGTCCGAAGACTTTGGTCGACAATGACGAATTAAAGGCGATTGTGGAAGCTGATGATACACAATCTACGGCTGAATTAGCAGCAGCTTTCGACGTTAGCGTCAAAACAATATTGGTCCATTTGCGTCAAATTGGCAAGGTAAAAAAGCTTGACAAATGGGTGCCCCACGAACTCAATGATCGCCAGCGCGAAGTACGCGTCGAGACGTGCCTTGCACTGCTCAACAGACACACAAATGAAGGAATTTTGAACCGCATTGTTACCTGCGATGAAAAATGGATTCTGTTTGATAACCGCAAGCGCTCAGCAAGTTGGTTGGATCCTGGTTCAGCACCTAAACAACCCCCTAAACGAAAACTTACCCCAAGAAAAGTGATGGTCACTGTTTGGTGGTCTAGCGCCGGTGTGATTCAACACAGCTTCTTACCAAACGGGGTGAGCATTACTGCAGATGTGTACTGTGAAGAATTGAACACAATGATGGAGAAGCTGGCACATCTCCAACCAGCATTGGTCAATCGCTCGTCTCCGCTGCTCCTGCACGACAACGCGCGACCTCATACTGCACAGCAGACGGTCTCCAAGTTGCAAGAACTGGGGTTGGAAGCTCTCCGTCATCCCAGGTCTGGTGAGTAGGGCACTCACCAGACCTTGCACTTACAGAATACTACTTTTTCCAGAATTTGGATAACTTCTTGGCGGGAAAAAAATTCAATACCCGAGAGGCAGTACAAAATGCCTTTGAAGAATTTGTTGCCTCCCGTCCAGCTGATTTCTTTAAGAAGGGCATCAATAAACTGCCACTGCGTTGGCAAAGATGCATTGATTGCATGGGTGATTACTTCGATTAATACAAATAAAAAATACATGAAAAAAAATCATTTAAATTTTTTCATACAAAACGGCAATTTCATAGGTAAAGACCTATTATATACGAAAAGTTTACTCAGATGGCGAAGGTCAATGATGAGATAATAGCTTAAGCATGCTGTGGCCTGCATTGGCTTAAGATGGCCCAATGTGTAGAGAAGGCTTAAGGGATATATTAAAAAAATGTTCCATCTGCTTTTGTTTTATGACGAAACGCGCGTCGCGAACGACGACGCTTTCTCCGCTTACAACGTTTTTATATTGTTTATCTTCCATCGCATGTTGCGGGAACTACAAGCATACTTTTATCTCACAAATCGCTCAAGAGATCCTCCTTACTATACGTCTTAAGTTTCGATTGCAGCCAAGCTTTCATCTAAAAAGCGTCCTGTATAGTAAGGGATGAATCCAGAATTTGATCCAACTGGAAATTTAAAATTTTATACACATTTATATATCCATGTGGCTATGAAATACTAAATGGCTGGACGATTTTGGAAGCCACTGGATTTTTATTACAGATCGGGTTTTATCGTTTATAGTCGGACGGATCCGGACGTTCCCGTGCGTCCGAATATTCAATATGTTGAGACCGCAAGGGAATTGAGGATTTCGTTTGAATGATTCGCCTTTAAGAAGGGGTTTCGTACAAAATTGCCAATCGTAAATTTGATTTGATTTTGACTTGTGGTAGCATGGTCCGGAGGTCCTGGGTTCGATTCCCGGGTCGAGCAAAGTGATGATGGGTTATTCCATCAAGAGTATCTCAGTGGCAGCCCGGAGTCTGGATTTGGCAAGAGGCTGGTAAAATGCGGTTGTACTATACGTACATCTCTGCCTAACCCTTCGGTGAATACAGCCGTGAAGTGTATCAATATATTAAATTTAAAATGGTGTCAACAGTAGGAAGTACCTACATTCCATACAAATTTTTGTTTTTTTTTTCCTCCCTTTTTGATGGAACATTGTTAACCTCTTTTTATATACCTACGTAACATTTTTTTTTCCCTATAATTATTTAGCCCTGTAACAGCTAACGTTTGCTTACAGTTTGTTTTTATTATGTCTTACAGTAATCTGTGGAAAATGTTGTGGGTAGTATATTTGTTAAGTTTAATATTAAGACAACACTGTTTACCGTACTACTGTTTGTTTTCCCAAATATAATAAATAAATTGTCGTAAGTGACCGTTTACTTGGGTACGTCTATTTTGTATGGAATAATGAACGTTTTTTAACTTTTCCTTTTCTGATACGTATTCGATTGCGTTACTAACGTTAACGCGATCGAACACGTATAGAAACTCGCACTCGGCCCACAGTCCTGTGGTTAATATGGCTATCCCATTGCCACTTCAGGATATTTACTCCGCAAGCCATGTCGGCCATTACCGTTTTCTGTACGATTACCGTAATCCAAATTAGATTTCTCAGAGAGACCACAAAACTAATCGGAATTGTATACATTTCTTATTCCCATAATAGTACCAGCCGGCTACGGACCCAATGCAGGGTAAAGGGGTCTTCTCGTGCAGAGACGGCATAAGCACCAATCATCACGTTTACTCAAGCAGTAGTATACCATAAGTCCAGGTCTCCTCACGATGTTTCCCTTCACCGAAATCAATGATAATAATAATGCTGGACAATTCACACAGCATCATCTAGCCCCAAGCTAAGCAAAGCTTGTGTTATGGGTACTAGATGACTGATAAACTTAATACAATACATTACAAAGAGATATTTTTTTATTATACTCGTACATAGAAAATACCCAGAACACCGGAAAAAAAAATTGTGGATCGTACAAACATTTGTCCCAAGGCGGGAATCGATCCCGCAACCCACTGCGTCGCAGGCGGACCTTCGCCGGCCGCGCCACATCGGTCGTCAAAAATGATTTCTAAGATTAACTTAGTGAGGACACAAAAATTGATTAAATCACATAGGCACAATTGCCGGGATCAGAACCGATGGCAAACCAGGCTCGTGAATGACAGTCGAGATTTTAACCACAGTGCCATTACGAAATTCCCCATAAAATATGCCTTTTATTTTGAAATCAAGGAGTTATAATAACTTATAATGAAGGATTAAGGGTGTAAAGTTATCTGTTACTTCGGAACTTGGCTTCGACGCCCTTCCACGATTTAAGATCTGTCGTTAACAGCACTTGGCAATGAGACAAAACTCGAAAGGGCCGGATTACGATTTGATATTGTTTCGCAACCAACCCTTAACCTTCTTTAAAATATTTTAGACCTTATAGTTTGCAATTAGGGTTGGTTTTCGCGT
This sequence comes from Phlogophora meticulosa, assembly GCA_905147745.2. NCBI lineage: Eukaryota > Metazoa > Arthropoda > Insecta > Lepidoptera > Noctuidae > Phlogophora > Phlogophora meticulosa. The sequence continues at coordinate 2,028,115 of LR990543.1, read as the reverse complement.
GATGGCGTTAGGTGTGGTGGTAATTGTCCAAATACGACCTTGTTTAAGAGGTTTTTGACTTTTGGGTATTCAGATAAGATTGATTTTTGAATGTTGTTGATAGTTATCGTCGTGAAGTCATTCTAAAAGACAAGTTTGTTAAGACAATTTTGAAGCTAGAGCCGTTAATTTTTTGCTGAGCTTAAAAGTGGTTTGGTTTTAATATGACTTTTTATCATTATCATCTGCTTAGCCAAGTATGTTCGGGTTGTTGTTCAGTCGAACCGAATAAATAAATAGTATTCGATTATATTCTACTGGCCTGCCTGTATTTATTTCACAGCTCTATAAGGAACGCTTAGTCCATTTTTCTATGTTCAAGAGCTGTCAGTGTCAGACAATGAGAGCCCTCATTCATCCTCACTCATCGTATGAATTCGCCGGTAGAGGCGGTAGTGTAGCGTGAGGTCTATGAAATGTCAAATGTCACATTTTTTGTGTGGACTACGCGGGTTTATTTCTAAGATATTAGAAAAGCCGACTTGGTATCAGTTTGTGTTTCGATGTCCCTTCCACTCTCTACATTGGCCACAGTTAGGTATGATGCACGGAAAATAGGTAGGAGGATGCTAAGATATTCTCTGTCCTTTTTTAATTCTGGCCTAATTAACAAGTGAAGTCTTAATTGAAATAAACGAGAAAGACAACTACAGTTTAGTCGGAGTTTCCTTAACAATCCAGTTTGAAATTATTCAGTTTATTGTAGAAGATAGTCGCCGGTGTAATTATGCACTCTTAATTGAAGAAAATACTGCAAATGACGTTGTATAAGAACACTATATTCGGAGCATTGTTCAACTGTATTGGGGTTGGCTTCCAGTTTTGCTAAATGTAGATGGTATTTGTCTTCTGTTTTATAAGTTCCTTCTGTCTTCTGAGACTGACTAGGAGTGCTGAAGAGACGACTCGTCTTCTATTGCACATGCGTTGTTGACTTAATACAGTACTTGTTGTTGTTGACTTATACTTATTGAATAGAGGTTTTCTATTCTATTACTCAACATCATGTCTGTATTTCCTGAAGGGACAGGCAGAGGTGTACCTATAAGTACACTTATATTTCACCAGTTATGTTAAGTCCCATGTAATAGGGGGCAAGCCTTTTGTCATCAACCGGGCACAAATCCGGACCTCGAGCTGCTGCTGAGAATATCTAAACGGAAACACCCAATAATTCTTTGCTCGACCCGGGAATCGTACCCAGGAGCTCTAGCTCAGCAGTCGTACTTGCAACCACTTGACCAATAAGGCAGTTCCTATTCTATTTTTACTACATATTTCTAGAATAGTTTATTAACCTACTTGAAAACACAGGTGACCCAGAAAAGACCCATGTTTCTTTTTCTAACAGTTTCTGCCTGTTCCCAAACGGTACAACAAAAGAACTGTAGGCAAGCATTAAAACACCCCACATTTTGTAAATTTCAAGAACTAAAATAGTTTTGTCAAATTAAAACCACAGCCGCGCTCCTAATCACTACAAATGAGAACACAAACATGCAGACAGGCACGGCACGCGACAAAAACACATGTAATATTATGTCACACTAATCCACGCAACACTTGCTTCGTAAACGCGTTTAATAATTACCCCGTCAACAGATGTTGCAACGACCAACTTAAATAAACAACTTTAAAATCTAGATTTGCTTGAAATCATGTCTTAATCACGTGGAAATAAGGTGTGAAATGGATTTCAGTAGGTGTGCAGTTAAAATGTTATCGTAACATTTCGAGGAATCTTTTGATTTACACATCTGTGACCTATGTTTTGACGTTTGCGAAGCTAGCTGTGCGTCAGCCGATTGTGATTTACGATTACAAACGCATATATCTCTGTGCCAGACTATTTTGAGCCATATTACTTTAGAAATAAAAGTCTTTGAGGATGATAAAAAACTGATGGAACTTTTTTTTTGTTACGGTGTTGAAGGATTTTTTGTAATAAGAAAGATAAATGGATCCTTTGCTAAATGTTAAGTAGTCATAAGTCCTAATAGACGTGATAAGCCAGAATTCCTTAATCTCCGCCTTCCTTGTGAAATATGGGTTAACAAGATTTTTTGGGGGTAGCATACCAACTGGTACAATGCAAATATTTTTATCAAAATGGTTGTAGTTACGCGGGATGGTATTTTTTCTTATTCGGGTTATTATGTTTCTCTTATTTGGAGTTTTGTCATTGTACCAACTGAAAGGTAATTGTCACGTTTGTGGTTTCTTAAAATTGTGCCAGTTTACTTATAATGACTTTTAGGCCAAAATGATCTTAAAGTAATTGCTTCTACGCAGTCGTGCAATGCTTTTAATACGACACGAATGAAATTAAAATATTATGCAACTATGTTATAATTGGGCACGTTTTAATGGATAAAACTTTACATTTTAATGTTACTAAGTTCATCACGCCTGTTATCTCGGAAGGGTAGAGCAGACATGTACTTATGGTACACCCACATTTTACCAGTTATGTTAGGGCTATCTCATAATCGTTTACTTAATGCTGCAACAATTTCTACCAGTCAACCTTTGGTGTGTCTTTGTGTGTACCCACGTGCAATGATGTACATTTGTACACTAGCGTACATTAGGTATATATATATACCTCTCTCTCTCTCTCTCTCTCTGTCTCTCTCTCTCTATTAACATAAACCTTCTTATAGTAGATACCTTACTTAAGCATTCTGTCGACTAGCGTACATTAGGTATATAGATATATATATATATATACCTCTCTCTCTCTCTCTCTCTCTTTACATAAACCATGAAGAAAACTGTACTCCATTTCACAGTTCCTTTAACCATTTTACCCTTTCCATATTCGACCCAAATTAGTTTCGGCGGTGGTAGAGCAGTTTCAGCATCATATCACATAAAGTAGACACAATTTACCGGTACATTAGGCGTCGTTCAGAAATATGCAGAAATCCATGGGTACTCTCAGAGGGTCCAAGTACCTGAGGAATGCACTGAGAATGATGAAAGGGTTTCTGTAAAACTAAATCTTATACCTTTAACCGAGCAATTCTTGTTTATATGTACATTTGTATATATAATCTGAATCTCGGTCATCCAGGTATTTATATTAATAAGAGGAATGATTTGATTGTTTGCATGATTTTTTTAATGGATAATCTCAAATACTCTTCAACTGACTTAATAAATCTTTCATTTTCTTGTAAGCTATGTTAGGTATCAGCGAATTACATAGCTTATATTTTAATTTCAAGATTACACTTAAAAGGGGTGGAAGGAAAGTAGTAAAGATAAAGAAGTTAAGAAAGAAAGTAAAGTTCGAACGCAGAAGTAAGATATCCACGCGGGCGAAGTGCTTGCTGGTTATAAAAAACACTTTTACCCGTCAAACATTTTTATTTAAAATAGTACGGTGTTTCCATATCGGACTACTCTGAAAAGAAACACCGAAACAAACTCAGAGGTCACAGTCTCTTTGATCATTTGAGGACCATGCAGATTAGTATCTGAGATGGTCTTTTCAGGAAACACCACCACACAGAATAGACCTGTCCAGGCAGTGCAAGCATTTGTCAGTAATCGTAGAGCTCTAGTCAGAGTTTAAAGAGCTCAACGATGAGTGAATTTGCTAATGAAATGTGAGGTTTGGAAGATCTTTCCACACTCAATGCAAGTTTTGGGAGGCTAGGTTTGTGGACATTGGTAAAAAGTATGGCATCATCTGCCTAGCCTTTTCTCAGCTACGTTGGGATCGGCTTTAAGTCTGACTGGATACAGCTGAGTAGGCACTACTATTTTACATGGAGCGACTGCCTATCTGACCTCCACAACGCAATAACTGGCCAACATAATACAACTTACTAAAACTCTGAAGGCTCTTAAAAGTATTTTCATTCAGAATTGCCAGAAAGCTTTCCTAAAAAGAAATGTGGAAATAAGAGACACGAAGTTAAGTTTATCGCCTTAGAAAGCCCCCTAAAAAACTTGTTACTAGAATCCTATAAAAATAATCTTAGGAGCCGCCAAGGAAAAGTACTAAAACCTAATCCAATCGCCACTTCCATTCTCACAAAAAGTACAATCACCAACAAAATATTTAAACGCAACAATTTATTTATTTATCACGCTTTATCGGGCTTGGGGTGAGCGCTGGCAGTGCGTGAATTTTTTAATCGCGCCGAAATGAAACAAAAGGTTTTGTGAGAACGAAACTGGCCGAGCCCCCGAAAATGTGTGAAAAATTCATAAGCAACCGCCGATGCTAAAATTGTTCTCTGATTGCGAGAGAATAGGATAACGTGATGCGTTTTTGTGTGATTACTTTTCAAAGAAAGAGAGAGAAACTGTTTTTTGATATTTCTGGATATCTTCGCTAGTTAGTATATAAGTGTGACCTCAGTAAGTAGGCGCCTTAGTTTTACGAGTTAATCTTGAAAATAAGTGGCTTTACTACCAACATGTTATCTAGTATGTAGTTCTATATAGTTTATTTAGTTAAACGTTCGTCATTGAAACGTTCTGTCGGTGAAAAAATGAAAAGTGAATCTTTGTGTCGGTGAACCGTTCAACAGCAAAACGAATGTCGGAGAAATGTTTCAGAAACCTTTTTCCGCTAGTGTAATTTTTATTACTTTTAGCAGTGTACTCTCGTTTGCTAACATTCCAAATTCTACTCTATATCAAATTCAAAAGCTTTTTACATAATAAGGAAATGAAAAGCATCGCTACCACGAAGAAGCATAAGTACCAGGTACTCTTTACCCCCATATTAGCGAACGTATAATAATGTTGGTGATGCAAGTCTTCAACCTCAAACTTAGGTTAAGTATTATTATTATTTTTCGAGTGGGAAAATCATCTTATGACGTCCCCCGCTCTTGGGCGGGGCGGGAGATAGTGTCAGACTTTTACTGACTAAAAACCCACTCCTGTTTCTTCGTTGCCTTTCGTACCAGGGCCGAGTCTTCCTTTCAGAATCAGACCCTTGGCCCCAGTAGGCTTCGACCCTGCTGGGCCCCTACAGTTGCTAACATCTCCTTGAGGCGCGCGTGGAACAGTCAGAACGCGCCGTCGACGACTTGTCCGTTGTGTTACCGGACGGTCGGACGACGAGCCACCCATTGTTAGGTTAACTGGTGGGAGAACACCTAAATCAATATGTCTGCCTCAGTACATTTTTGTACTTAAAGTATTAAATAAATAATAATAAAACCTGTCATGATGGCCCACTGGTTTAGGCCTCGCCTCTTGTGCACGAAGTTGGGTTCAAACCTGGGCAGGTACCAATGTGACTTTTTTAATTCATATGTACTTTCTAAGTTTATCTTAGACATCACTGACATAGGTGAAAGCAAAAACGTCTTAAGGAAACCTGGACTGATAATTAATATAAGTCTGACATCGCCAACCTGTCTTGAGCAAGCGTGGTGATTAATGCTTTGCCCTGCTGGGGGCAGTAAGACAAATATTTTATTATTAAAATAAAATATTTTATAGACACAAAGAAAAAAAGGTAAACATTTCCATTTGAAACCCTGACTCCTGTGCTAAATGAGACATGTGTTACAACAGTCAGATAAATAAATAATGCTTGGTTTCTTTTGGGTTATCTTAAGATTATACTGTATCACTTTATTACGGATAAAGGACTTTATCCGTGTTTAATATTAATGTGTATAAATAAACCATTATTATAGTGGTTTCATCCGTTCTTAAGGGTCGTTGTGTGATTTGAAATAGCTTATAACCTTCCTTAAGAATGTGGGTGGCTATCAAATTCTAAAATATTTTTTCGAATCCTTTATTGGATGGTAGTTCCAGAGATTGAACAACAAAACAAACTAACTCGTCTGCTTCTTGTATAAGTAATTATATATTTTATTTTTGTTGTTGGTTGCGTAACTAAGGTATCTAAGTAGGAGTATGAAAAGATATCATCATATTTTACTAAATAAAAGCTTAGTATATTCCTTAATACCAGCATTGATAAATGTAAGGTTAAAAGATGACATAAACCCACTTCAAAGGTACAAAATGGCGTCTTTATCTTGAGTTACATCACGGATTACCCGAGATATATCTTGGTTAATTTAAAAGATACCTTTAGTAACGTTATCTTTTCGTAAACTAAGATAGATATTATTTTCTTAGAAGACATACTTTTTGGACTTATTTTTGGGAGCTTTATTTTAAGAATAATAAAAAAAAGGTACCTATATGTTTTTTGTGAAAGATGATTTGGGCTAGAAAGGAGGATAGAAGTAGGAGACATGCTGCGCTGACCGAAATGAAAGAAATGGGATAAGGGCAGAAATATGATGATGAATATGATGATAATGTTTTTCTAACTGTACTTTTCTTTGGCAGTCGATTCATGATTTAATGAATCTATTTGCCGGGGTTGGCTTCCAGTCTAATCGGATGCAGCTGAATACCAGTTTTACATGGAGTGACTGCATTTAGAAAAAAAAAATATTTATTAAAAAATATTATGTACCAAGTGTACCTACGACTATTATTTATGCTGCCCAAAAAGGAGGCAAAGAAGAATTCTCGTTATTCCACCTATATTTTTCACTTCGAAAACAACAACGTGAAAGAGTAACAAAACAGAACACGTTAATAATTAAAACATGAATTAGGACGAAGCGTAAATGCCAAGCGATGACCCTAACATTAGGGGTGGTAATTCGCGGCACCCAATCAGGGTTCGTGTTACCTTCACCGCGAATGAGGTAAAAAATAAGTACAAAACGAGGGCATTTGTTGCCAAATTTTAGGGTTTCGTGGGTACCTACCTTAATGGTAAAAAGAACCTTTATGGTGCTACCTCGTGTGACTGTCTGTCTGTCATAGCTGCTTATATCAAGGACTAGGTACCTACTATGTTAATGACTTATTCTAAGAAAAATCTTTTCGTGTTACATAATGCAAGTAAAACAAAAAAATAAAATGATGTTTCTAAGGGGGCGTCCATTAATTACGTGAGGCGTTTTTGAGAATTTTTCGACCCCCCCTACCCCCTTGGTGAGATAACGTAAGATTTTCCTTAACTCCCTCCCCCCTCCCCTAATCACACGCGAGATTCTTCAAAACTTCTATTTGGACTGTAAACGTGTTGGATTATTGAAAAAAAAAAACACCTCTTCTTGACAGCACTTTTTCGTCTTGTAGACGTGTCTTTTGACGTAAGCATTACAATATTATTGAAAACTCATTTTCAATTACTAAAAACGCAATTTTTCACGCAATTTTACACCGTTTCCTGCAAAAAAATAATTACGTGATATTTGCCAAGACCCCCCCTCTCCCCTAAGTGAGATTTGGAAAGATTTAGCTTGATCCCCTCCCCCCCCCCCCCCCCCTAGAACACCTCACGTAATTAATGGACGCCCCCTAACTAGCCCAAATTTTAGTAATCACCAATACCCTTGAAAAAAAAGTTATTTTAGCAGTAGTATATTATGTTTCCTAATGGTACGGAACTCTCAGTGGACGAGAAGCTCTTTGCTGCGTTTTTTTTATTTATTTCCACGAAACTGTAATTGCGAAGAAAGGATGAAAATGCTGTTGGTTTTTCAATCCTCTTCCTAACATAATTAGTATTTCGTTAACGACTTTTTCTCTGTCTGTTGGTGCGCTGAGGAACTGCTGGTGTCGAGGCACCGCAATTACGGAACCTGCATAACAGACACGCGGTACTTAAACTTAACTTATTAACTCTTTACTTTACCAAATTATAACGTCTACATGGTTGTAAAGAATATAATTAAAATATACACTGTTGAACATACAAAAACACAATGTAATGTACAACAGGAAATTAATTGATATTTATTTCTGTAAAAAGGTTTTAAAAACACTTTTGCTACTATACTGATTCTTGGTATTACTGATACTGATTCCCAAACTACACGATATCAGTATGTTTGCATTGGTTTTAATACCTTTTTTTTTTTTTGTTTTTTTTTTTTATTACGGGGGGAAACCTTCAAAAGGCGTCTGGCCTTTTGGAGAAAAAACCAGGGAGTGTGGGATTCTTACCTCACTAATACCAACCCGCTGATCACCATCTGGTGATCACCGGGGTGCTCATGGACCCTTCCATGTGCTCCGATACCTCTTAAGAGACCACTCCGGGACCTCTGTGCAACTCTGTGCCTGTTAGGGTGGTTTAATACCTACGTGATATTTATTTATTAATTTAATACTCTCAGCAAAAGGAGTATGTTAGGATCGTAGCAGGTGGCGTTCTGTTGTTCCTACCTCCATGGGAAATAGGCGAGAGTTTAAGTATGTACGTATGTGCATTAAGCTCACCAATGTACAGAGGCGGATCTAATGCCATAGGCATTTTCTACCAGTCAACCTTTGGGTTATGCAGAGACAAGCAGTGTCAGGTGCAATACATCCGACCTCGCTAGTGGAACTGCCTAAATTTGGCATGGGAGACAGCCCGCGACGGCGCCAGTTAGTAAAAAAACGATAAAAGCACAATTGAAATAAATGTTCCCAACAGGGGTAAAAAAAACAAATGATCCTCATATATCATCCCTGACCCTAATACTTACGCACAGAAAAAAGGCAAAGACATGGGAATTGTTAGCACATCAATTACGTGTTTTACCCCATTGTGACAGCCCTACTGGCTAAAACTCAGGGTTGACATATCATTGTTCTAGCAGAGCATTAGTCCTCATGGTCCAGTGGTTAATAAATTGATACTTTTATTCACCACCTCGTCTTGGCACGAGGTGGTGAATAAAAGTATCAATTTTACTTTATCAATTCATTTTTTAACTTTATCTTCGGTGAAGGAAAATATAGTGAGGAAACATGAACTTATAATAATAATAATAGCCTGTTTCTGTCTCACTGCAAGGCAAAGGCCTCTTTAAATACAGAGGAGGCACATTAATTATCACGCTAAATATAAGTCCAGGTTTCCTCCTGATGTTTTCCTACACCGATTTCAGTGATGTCCAAGATAAACTTAGGACGTATGGACTTACTTGTGGACTTATATTTACATAATTAATAACTGCGTCCCGTAGTTAAGACTTAACGTGAGATGATTTGAAATTCCTTTTGGAATAATAATGTTTTCAAATCTTTTCAAATCCAAATCCGTTCAGCCATTTCAGCGGTTTCAGCGTGAACGAGTAACAAACATACACGCATATTTCGCATTCATCGTATTACGTAGTGTGATATACAGTCGCTCCATGTAAAACACTGGTATTCAGCTGTATCCGGTTAGACTGGAAGCCGATTACAACATAGTTGGGAAAAGGCTAGGTCATTATAAAAAGGTTTCAATATCCGGGTCAGGCAGTGTTATACCATCTGAAATTCATACCGATGAATCGATGACTCGTATCTAGACTCCGGACTAGATACGAGTATGTCCCCGATTAGCGGCAATACGCTCGTCCCTATTACATGGTACTTTAACATAACTGCAAGCGAAATGTAATTGTAGGTAATTGTACCTACAACCACATTTCATCTGCAGATATGCCCAGACGGAGGGGTACCTAAAGAGGTATACCACCGTCTCACTCTAAACCTATGGGGAACACAGGCGTGATGGCATGACGCTATGGCAAAACGCAGAATATTATATGCAAGAATTATATTATAAGCCAGCGTAAACTAGATGTCTGGCATTTTTACTGAATTTGGCGCTGCCGTAAGACACATTTTTTCTTTATAACTTCTGTAGCGACATCTATCTTGCCACATACGAACTAAATCGACGTTTCCTACATCGCGATATTAAAGTTATCCACGCGACTGAGTATATATAAACGAGCCCGACAACAATCGTCGGGCAACAATCAGATCCAGCCTGTCCCTTGCTGTCCTCTTCAGCGACGTCCTAAGCCGAGGTTCGTACCCCGCAGGGGGTGCCCTTAGCGATAGTCGCTTAGCTTATAAGTTTTTATGCCTGGCTGAAGGCCTTAATTTTAATTAAGCCCCCCACAGGAAAGTTCGGTTGAGCAGTAAATATCCCTAAAGGATAAACTGCGAGATGCCCATTCCAAAAAAAAAAAAAAAAACGTCGGGCAGCAGCACACCAGACACGACACCCGTCTGGTCGGAGGATCCTCCCTTTTCAATGGTGGATGGGGAACTTTACACCCTGTTCCTCATGCCTCCAAACTTCTGTCATCATTATTATTATTTATTTCTTTGTTTTCGATATTTAGTATTGTCATTGTGTGCTTGAGTGTGTGTTTTTTTCTTTCTTACAATGTACCATGCCCACATGCCTCAAATATTCGACAAAACGCGACTTCGCAAGTATCTCTGTATCTGGCGCCGGGGTTAACAGCACATCAATTAGTTACAACCCCCTCGTGCCAGCCCTGTCGGGTTAGGGTTGCTAGTAATGGACTTTTTAAAATTTAATTAATTGATGCAGAAATGGGTACTGTATGTAATTGGAATGTTTTTCTGTTAGATTGGGTGTGATGTGGATATGTTTTTGTTTCTGTTGTCACGTCAGGATTATACTTATGGAGGTATTCATCATCATAATGATCATCATCATCTGCCTTGCCTTATTGCAACTACATATGTTGTAATACCACTATTATACATGGAGCGACTGCCTATCTGACCTCTACAACCTGGTTACTGGGCGACACAAAACCCCTTGGTACGATTGGCTCTCGGACTTTCCGGCTTCTGACTACCCATAACGTTTGTCAAAGATCTACAAATGAAAATATGTATTAATGGACGTATTATGAACCAAAAAATGAAGTTATGAGAAAAAGTATTTCTACAATTCCATTCAAGTTGGAATTAACCTTTCAAATGGCCTTGATACGCAAGAAAAAGAATTTAGAACGCGGCTAAAGAACATTTCAGTTCTAAAAGAAGTTGCCAATTTACTGTAGTCTGCAAGAAATATTGTATTTAGTAAAAATAAATAAATAATGCTGGACAATACACAGCATCATCTAGCCCCAAGCTAAGCAGAGCTTGTGTTATGGGTACTAGATGACTGATATACTTAATACAATACTTTACATAGATAGATATTTTTTTTATTATACTTAGCAAATACACAGAACACCCGGAACAAATCTTTAGCATAGCTACCGCAGATACCGAAATCTTTGTTCCCAATGTTAATTCAGCCATGAGAAACGAAAAAACATAACAAACTGAAACAAACTGTAATTAAGGAACTCCAATAAAAATAAAATACTCCCCAGATTTATATTGCGGTAGCATACAAAACTAAGCAAAAAAAAAACTTAGTTTCATACAAGTGAATCAATTTGGCACAGCCGCAGCTAACCTGTAGAGCCTTTGTACCGACAGCAAATTAACTTAAGTGCTACACCAATTGAATTTTATTGGCTGATTGTACCGGTAAAAACACTTGTACTGCGAAAATCAACCTTACTATCTACGATATAAAGGAGCTGGCTATGTCAAAATTGTTACTATAGACGTGCTGGTTTTTCAGCCGAAATATAGTGGTAGAGACGCCCAAATGTACCCTACCCAGCCTCTTTTTTTTCTGTTTGTGAAAATATGGCCAGTGAATTTTTTCGTTTTTTTGTTGTAGTTTATCTTTGAATGTGTGTATAAACAGGTTTCAGTTGTTTTTTATACTTACTAAAGTATTGTTTTTAATTGTGAAACTGGAACGTTTGTTTTGAATGTGATAACAGGATTATAATCTGTACCGTTTTGTTAGGCTTTTGTTTGACCAATATGAGAGAGAATTGAAAAACACGCTGATTTGGTCTGAATACACACGTCATTTTAAATAGAAGAGCTGCCTAACCTGTTCCCAACTGAATATCGTAGTTTTGTTTTTAATCGGGTTTCAGGTTACTTTTTTGAAATCATATTACCCAGAATAGTCTGACATCAGAGTTCGGGTTCGGGTTGTGGAGGTCAGATAGGCAGTCGCTCTAAGTAAAATACTGATGTTCAGCTGCATCTGATTAAACTGGAAGCCGACGCCACACGTTTTGCTTGTTTAGTAAGCTTTGTTTTACTAAAAAAAAAAAACACCACTACAAAAAATAAAAATAAAACCATCCGTTTTCACAAACACAATACACAACAAAGCAAAAGTTTTAAAAGGGTGTAATATGTTTTTGTTAGTCTTGTGTGTTTTGCTGTCGGTACATCAAGTAGTACGTAAGCTTCTTTGTATATTTCTTTGATATCGAAATTTGGTATTTTCAAACTCAATTTTACTACAATTTTGTTTATTATTTATATTTGCGATTTGAAAGTTACTAGATAATATTGAATGAACGGAGATGTATTAAGGAAATAAAGCTAAAAGAGTTATGTAGCGAAACAGCAAGGATCGAAGCAGGTGGCGTTCTATAGTATCTGCCTATGCCCATGGGAAAAAGGCGTGAGTTTATGTATTATTCGATAGTACGAAAAAAACCGTTTTCAAGTCAAGAACGCATTCTAAAGGGTAAATAAATGAATTGAAATAAAATTCGTTTAATTAAGGCTATTTAAATGTCCACATTTTGTTAAAATTACATTATCTTGAAACTATGTTAGTCATAAGGACCCATGTGGTCCATAATTGAATTTCTGGATCATTCAATTTCCCAAAACGTCGCATGTATAAAAATTCATCATCAAAAATCTATCGTGTAGACTTAAAGCGCCCTCTCTCTACGGTAGTGCGGACTCTGCAGTTTGGTCCCCCTTCGTGAAATGGTATCATCTCCCCTCCTTACACTACGTCAATATTACTTGAGGTGTGTAGGGTGACCATGGGGTGGAAGAGAAGTAGGATACGTATTATTAAGTCGCAAGAATGAAGAAATAAATAAAGGAAAGAATAAACGAATACAAACGAAAGGTCAGATAAAAATATATTATGTGCCGCTCTTGTATGCAAAATCTCAAATGTATCGCATCACTAGGTCTGAAAGCCGCGTCATATTGTTTTTCATAAATAATATTTATAACGAGAGTCTGTCTATTATGGAATGGTTCCGTGATCCGTAATGATACTATATTTTTATTTATTTAGTACAGACGCCAGCACATTAAGCTATCCCAAACTGACAATTTTTCCTAATTGAACAAGAACCTTATTCGTTTGTATTAAAGTTGAAAAATTATCAAAGAAATTTGACAGATTGACAGACTAAAACAACCTTAACAAACAGATAATAATCACCTTTAAACCAATTAGAAGTCTGAGTCTTGACATTTAGTAACAGAAAAGAATATAGGATGTAAGCAATAACTGCTAAGACAAATCAAAATTACACTAATATATAACAAAAAGATTTAAACACACACCTTTATAGCATACTCCACTATCTTCCGAAAGAATAATGGTCGCCCTACCAGCAGCCAACAGTAAAAAAGTGCGATGTCTTGGGCCCGTCGTGGCTCGTTTTTCATGCAGCCACCACGGCGCGAAAGCAAATATGCATTAAACATATTGATTTTCAAACGTAGAGAGGCCAGCACATCAAGCTACTCTGATCTGTCAAATGTCTTCGATAGTTTTAACAACTTTCTTACTAAAGTATAAGGTTCATGTTCAATTGGGAAAATTTGACAGGTAGGTGTAGCTTGATGTGCTGGCGTCTGTACCTGGACGTTCTTAGACTTGCCTCAGTAACGATATAACGATACTAAAATATATATAGTATAATATAGATATAGAACAATCTCCGGCAGGAGTACTATTATGTATGAAGGAGCACAGCTTGACATCAGCGTCCCTAAATATTTGATGGATTAATCAAATTCATAGATTAATAATAAATAATAACTACTACTACTTTCATATACTTACTTTAACTTCTACTTTTAATTAATTTGATTTATTTTATTTTACTATTGAATCTTACAGAATAGGTAGTATTATCAATGTCAATATTTAATTTGAAAATACTATTTATTCTGTACCGTTTAGATAAATGATAAATAACTGCTAAGCATGAGGTCTTGGGTTCGATTCCCGGGTCGAACAATGCGATATTAGGATTTTTCATTAGGAATATCTCAGTAGCAGACCGAAGTCTGGTTCATGGCAATAGGCTCACCCCCTATTACATGGGACTTAAAAACATAACTGGTGAAAGGTACAGCTCTGTTCAACCCTTCGGGGAAATACAGGCGTCATGTTATATTGTTCTAACCTTAACTACGAACTCGACAAGATCACCGTAACGTAGTCTTCAGTTCGAGTCCCGGGCGGGTGTCAGTTAGTCACACAATTAACTAACAGTCGCCGAGTTCCAACTTGGTGTGTTACCCTCAAAGGTGGGGCTTCATTCTCGATGCACTGTTTAATTGACAGCGAGTCTAGCGTGACGTTAATTCAGCCTGAATTGTTGGTAGTTTGAACTATGTACCTAGTTATTGATAGTGGAGTATATGTTATGTACCGCAGTAAAGGTGATGTTTGTATAATATCACTTGACGGCACGGTTGGCGCAGTGGCTGAGCGATTGGCTGATGCGCTGCTCGTCGTGGATTCGATTCCCGCTCGGAAAAAATATTTGTATGGCCTACAGGTAGTTGTTCTGGGTCTGGCTGGCTGGTGTATGTGAGTTTAAATGTTTTAACGCACCCTCGATACAGGAGAAGTTCCTAGTGTGGGGCAAAGAATAAAAATAAAATACTCACATGCTCAACCTCTCACATAAGTCTCAAGTCCAGAGAATGCTTCACCTTTAACACATTGACTGCCACACCACAGAAATACTATTGTAAACACGAGTGAACTCAACGCAGTTTGAGACTTACAACACGTGTTAATCTCCCGCCATTCGCGGTAACTGACAGTTCACATTGACAGTGACAGCTACCTGACTGCTTGTGTGTGTGTGATAGACAGTATTTACCTGTCTATTAAAGATATACTCTACAGATAGTATTTAGTAGTCATTGCGTTTAGGAGGGAGAATGTGGGGTAGACAAGGCTTCACTCATTTGTATTTTGTCCACACTGAAGATTTTTTTTTTAAACCTGCGGAAAATAAGGGTCTCTTTGAGATCGACACTATTATAGTGGTTTAAACATAATATGTAAAATTTCGCCTGTATTACCTGAAGGGTAAGGCAGAGGTACACCTTTAGAATAACTACATTTTGCCATTTAAATATATGTTATGTTAGTTATGTTTAAGTCCCATGCAATAGGGGGCGAGCCAATTGCCTTCCACAGCTTCTCCATCGCTGGCACTATAACTGAACAATCCTCCTTCCAACCTCCAATCCAATCCTTAATCCAATCGTTATGACTTTCTTAGGTACAGTGTTTTGAATACAAATTATATTAATATCAGGATTTATTCCTATATTAAATTACTTATTTACAAAATGTCTAAAGCCTGTCAGTCAGCCAACGGCTGTAATTCTGATCTCTTTCTATTCTAAATATGAAAAAGTGTTCATGCCATAACATTCCATTAACTTTTTAAATATCCATGGAAGTCGGAAGCCTCTTACGGTTCCTACTTATTCAGATACCTATGTAACGAGGTCACGTGAAAATGGTTCCCAAACACATTTAATTTTATTAGCTTTTCCTAAATTACGGCAAGAAAATGTTAGCCGAATAAAATACATTCTTCAGGGATGTCTAATTAAATTAAAATCAACCACGTAGCTCCTACTAAAACATTTTAATTTACACCTACAAAAACGTGTAAAAAATTTCGAATTTCCAAAAACCGTTGTATCCTTCGGAATTCTCATAAATATTTCTGTGTGTAAGATAGCGAATTAAAAATTAATACCCGCTAGCTAAAAAATACGTTGGGGCCATCCCGTTGGGGGTTTTAATTATTACAACCCCCGAGTCGAGGGGCGAAAATTAATTATTACAATAAGCTTTGTTATATGTTATTTTTAGGATGGTAGTTAGATGTTCATGTGCTATTATTTGAGGGTAGTTTTTACTGATAATAATGAAGAGCTTTCTCATAAAAAAATTGAAGAAATTGAAAATGTAAACGTCTCAGCTGCAGATTAATGAACATGTTGGTCTCTTGTGAAAAGAACTACACAGATTTCAGTGGACCTGCCCAGTCAGTGTACGCATGTGTCAATTATCGTGTTACTGAACTTAAGGTCGGTCTAAACTAAACTTAAGTGAGGTCACAATAAAGTTTTCACCCCCCCTTTTTATCCAAAACCATTTTTCACACAATCCATCCATCGTCTACCTTGGTCTTCCCCTATTCTGGTTGCCATCCACATTTGTAAAACTCAAAACTTACCAATCGTAACAAAGGCACGAGTATGTCTGAAAGTACTCTCAAGAATATGTGTTCATATTCGTATGAATAGAGCAAGCTTGCTCGTATAATATACACAATCATACGATTGTGTATATTATACGAGCAAGCTTGCTCTATTCCACTGGTATACGGACAAAATTGTTTCGGACACTTGAAGTCTTTAAACTTCTTGACTCTTCCTTGAATTTGTGTTTCATATTTGAATGTGTTATGGTCAGAACGGTGACTCATGATTAAATAATACCAGCTACTCTATTCCATCGAAGGTTAAAGCAACCTTTGACGAGACCAGTCCGTCGATGGGTGATCAGTCATTACATATCGGGACCACTCTATGTCTCGGAAACAATGCTCTTCTTTGGTCCTTCTTTGGGCTATAATTTGTAGATCGTTAACTTTCGATTCGGGTAGTCAGAAGCACGAAGGTCTGATAACCACGCCTTACCAAGGGTTATCGTGTTACTCAGTATTTGGGTTGAGGAGATCAGATAGGCCGTCGCTCCATGTCAAATACTTGTATTCAGCTGCATCCGGTTAGACTGGAAGCCAACCCCAACCTAGTTGGGAGAAGGCTAGGCAGACGATGATATCTTACTGATCCTCGACCTCTCCCGAGTACCCAATCGATAGAATAATTTATTTTGTATCAGCAAATATTTTGAAAGATCTTCATTTTTACAAGCTTTTTCTGCTCAAATCAATATAGATGATTGATTTCTCGCAATTCATTCGTTTAGAAAGGTTACCGATGTTGGTGCGGCCAAAATTATAGGCCCACTCTTAAAATTAATTTAGTACCAAAGTGCTATCCGTCTATACTTATATTTGATTAGTTTAAAAACATTTAAGCACCTTCTTGAAAGAAAGTCCTGGTCCATAAAACTTAATTTTGAAATGTGCGTTTTTAATTTAAGTAAATCTTCTATCACCAAAAAGCAACCACTGTTAAAAATCCTGGACTGGATACAACCTATCCGTAGAGTGAATAGTACCCTTATTTTTCTCCGTTATGTTCATATGCAATAACAGAACTGCACTCTGCATTTTGCAAGACCGTTCAAGGTGCAAAACAACAATCTCCTTTCTCTCAATCAAGTTTTACGATTTGCAAAGAAATAAAAGCAGTTCATACTTACATTACATTTTATATTACTGCTTCATTCGTTTCTACTTATTATTTTTACTCGTATCTCCGCCATAATATATCCACTTCTGTTGCTACAAAAGGGTAAAAAGAAACCGCAGCAATATCAACAAGCACCCCCAGTACCCAGCAACGTATATTTTTTTATTAAAACTACCGCCGTCTAATGTCAAATGCAAAATGTTATTACGGCCGCCAGTGTACGACGATTTCAATTTCAACAAGTGGGTAGCGATATTGCGCCCCCACTGTATGTACACTGCCGTGCATTATAAAGTGGTGATAGATTTTATATTGGTTCTGCTGGATGATAGTTTATCTTTTTTTTTTGTCGCTGCGAATGAATTGATTTGTTTTCGTTTGTTAGTTTTTTACAGTGGCGTTGTTTGATTTGCTTCGAGTGTAAGTAAACTGTGGATTTGATAAAACATAACATCACGCCTGTATATCCTGAAGGGTTGCTCAGAGATGTACCTAATTACACGCACATTTCACCAGTTAAGTTCTTAAGTTTTAAGTGCCATGTAATAGGGGGTGAGCCATCAACCGGGCACACATCATGACTCCGGGCTGCTACTGAGAAATGCCTGAAGAAAAATCCCAATAACGCTTTGCTTGAAATCGAACCCAGGACATCATGCTTAGCAGTCGCGTGACGGCCACCAGACCAACGATTCAGTCGATTTGAATGCCTAGCAACTCACCTGATGTTATTATAAGTCTGCTTATGTGGTTTAACGTCGTTGGTCAATTGGTCGCAAACGCCACTGTTATCCGTTAGGTCCTGTGTTCGATTCCCGGGTCGGGCAGTGTTTTTGGGAATTTCCGAGTAGCCTGGAGTCTGGATTTGTGCGACTATAAAGTCACCCCCTACATAGAACTTCAACTTATCCTACCTGTGCGGAGAATATAGGCGTGATGTTATATTTATTAGAAATGACAGGCACGACGGTCTACAAACCCGAAATTTTTCTTAAACTAGGTATATTAACCGGCCAAGCCGCGTATATACCTATTCCATCTCCATAATATAGTCATTGCATTGATCACAATCCACGTGTATTGCATAACGAGATACTCACCGTGACGTCAGGGTGACCCTTTCTAGCGGGGGGTGCCATGTGATGATGTGTGCACGGTTTTGTGTGTGAACCTCTCGATATGTAATGAACGGTCACCCATCGACAGACTGACCTTGGCCAGCGTAGCTTAACCTTCATTCGACCCGTGCGGCTGTTTATACTTAACCACCAGGTCCTAATATATTAGGCAAAAGTGCTTAGACATTAGTATAAGCAGGTTTGCTTATACATTAGTATAGGCACCTCTACCATATATGCATGCAGGTATGCATCTCTTGACGCAACACATCTCACTCAGTATTGTTGGCATTATATAATCTAATTTTCACGTCTGACATATAGACGGAGATAATAAATTATTGTCACGCTCAATATCCTTTGGATACGAAAATCAGAATAGAATGACATTTAATTTTAATGTTTTCATTAGACGTAGCAATCAAGAAGTTATAAATTTAATTCATTACTCTCGCTTGTCCAAACATTAAATCAATAATATTAATTTTGTTACTCTCCGCCATTGACGCGAATTTACGACTAAATCACTTTAATGTCTTACTGTTTATTAGTAACCTCAATTGTAATGTTTATAGGTTATATTTTAATTATTTAAACTTTATGCATCGTAATGTACAAAGGCAGGAATAATGACTTAGGCATTCTCTACCTGTCAACCAAGGATGGCGGAGGGATAACGTGTCAGATGCATTGTTATGCGTATAAATAGTGGTAATAATAAAATCTATAACGATGCTAATATTATAAAGAGGAGTTATCCTGGTTGAAATCTTTGGGCGAGGCCTGTGTACAGCAGTGGACGTCCTTTAGCTGACATGATGATGATTATATACAAAATTAGTTTCCCAGTCTTGTATAGGTGTGGTCAAAAAGCCAAAATACCAAGCAATATTCAAACATTTTTTAACAATAAGTTGCAAGTCATCTTTATTAATACTAGGGTGCTTATAATTTTTATTCCTTGACTGTACATTACAAGAGAGTGTTATTAGTGACAGCGACGAATTTCACGCCGAACCCTTTGTTCAACTCCAAGTGCCTCAATTACGACTGGGTACAGTACTTGTGGGACAATAGAGTTATTGTAGATCATTATGTTTGTTGTAAGATTATTAACCTATTGTCTATCTGTTTGTTGCAGGACGTCATACATACAATCAGCACACCCCACGGACAAGTACAGAGGATCGTCGTATTTAAGAAAAACGGAGTACAAGCCATGGTTGAATATCCTTTACAATAGTATTGAAATAATATTGGCATGTTGATTTAGAACCGACATTTTGACTGAAGCCAAGATGTTGAAAATGGCCGAGATTTTTTTTCGCCATTGATTTCTATGCAACCACATGAGACTTACATTAATTAACGAAGTTTAAATGTTAGAAAATAAATGTTCACAGGAATTCTTTCAATTTGTTTAATTCATTGAAAGATGAATAAACTAAAATATCTTAATTGCAGACCATAAAAACGTACAAATAATAACTTTTTAGTTATTACAATAGTCATTTAAACATAGATCTTAATGGAGCACAGTATATAATCAGCATCAATCATTTAAAACTACGCTTTTAATAATTCAGTGTGTGTTCTTATTTATTATGAGTAGTTTGAAGTCAATCACTATAAACACAAACTAGCGGTTTGTACCAATTACTTACAATATAGAATAATGTGTTTATTTTCAATTTCTCGGTTAAACGAAACGAAAGCATTAAAATAAGATTCGTATATTTTTATTTACCTTGGTCGAGGTATCACTGAGAGCGGCAACAGGAGCGGAGCGTTGGTAAAAGCGTGGCTTTAGTTCATTCACTGTCGATGTACAGTCGCGGAAATGGATTGTTGATCATAATGGCGGTCTATAGGCATACGACTGTCAAAGAATTACGTAATTTGTGGAAGAAGATAAACACGTACCTATATACATATAAGCGCAGCGTTGCAGTTTTATTCTTTTGTCGTGTCGAACTAATGGTGAAACACATAATAACCAAAACATCCTTATAAAATACATCACGCTTCTTGTACACCCACTATCAGCCAAATATATCTAAGTTCTATATAGTAGGGACCGAGCTTATTGCCACCAGCCAGACTCTAATCCAGACTTCTTGCTGCTGCTAAAAAAACCTACACGGAAAAACCAAATAACACCTTGCTTGGAAGTCAGGACTCGTCGTACTCAGCTGAACCGCTGGCAAACACTAGACAAGGCTTCCTACTAAAATACCTACATTAATTTTCCCAGAGATTTTGATTTGATTTTTCAATAGTATTTATGCGGCAGATGTAATTGGAAACGCCGGGAGGGGACGCCCTAGAAATACATTCACTGACCTTATTGGAGATGTTCTTCAGAAAGGTCAGGCGCGTATTACTTATGTACTCGCAACCGGCGTGCGTGTATGACCAGACGTATGAACGTACACGAAGCAAAAGGAGTATGTAAGCATCTTAGCAGGTGGCATTCTGTAGTTTCTGCTACCCCCATTGGAAAGTTTATATATATGCAATTTTCCCAGAATCACTCGCTCCCGCTCCGCTCCCCGCTCTCACATTCACCAAAACCTCAATCTTGAGATGCGCTACAGCGCACGGCGTTCCCATTCTAGAAACCGTAAAACCTCACATAAATAAACACATAGTTGAGATATATTCCACCGCCGGTACTCGTTCAGTAGTGGCGATACTTCCGGAGTTTATGGTTATTCAAATGAAAGTATGGAGTCAAACGATTTACATATTTCTCTGAGTTTGTCCGGTCTGTGCGTGGAAACATTACAGTCATCATCACCTTTTCTAAGGTTCTAATTACGGCTTTAAATCTAAGCTTTGTTCGGCGAGAAATTATTGGTCGTTTTCGTCATCGTCATCTCCCTTTTGGACAGTTCAAATTTAAGAAGATGTTTTCATGTGTCGGGTATTTTTTTTAAGTGAACACTTCTTTTGGCAGGGGCAAAACTTATGGGTTTGCGTCACCGACATGCTAATGTGATAGGTGTCAAAAATACACACCGGAGTGTAGAGGTGTGCCCGGTTCATAGCAAGTGGCTTGCTTAAATGTACCTCTCTGCCTAACCCTTCTAGAATAGCTGGCGCGCTATAATATTATGGGTGTACTGCGACCCGAAAACAACATCAAAATAAACTCTGTTCAACCTTTTGGTCACCTTGAAATGGGTGTACTGCCCAGCCAAGCCCAGGTATGGCCATTGTTTTCTCTAAAACCGCAGAAATACCAATCTGTATTTGACTACTCAGTCACTCTCACAGAGCTTCATTAAATACAGCTCAGCAGTTACAACTGAAAGCAAAATAAACGTTCGAAGATGTTTAACTAATAAAAAAAACTTTATGTTTATTATGGTTGAGTTCAAGAAGTTTTACGACTGAAAGAATAACTGTAGCGTGCTCTAAATATTATGTGTGTATGGCTTCTTTATGCGGTTCTTGGCAGTGGAATATAGACCATCTTTGCTCGATCGAGGTAGCATAACGCCTATATTTCCAGAAGAGATAGGCACAGACATACTTGTATTTCCCCAGGTAAGTGCTTTTTTATACATACATATGTGGCGTCTGAAAGTGGCGCCGGTTACCGATATATATACATATATGGTGACCGTATGGACATGCGATGCGGAGAAATGAGACTCGTGTTGTGAGGAAAGTTTTGAGTATGAATGTGGAGGGTTACAAGAGTAGAGGAACTATGGATGGATTGTATGAATGATGGTATGGGTAGGAAGGAGATGACGGCAAATAGAGAAGTATTGAAGAAGAAGACACGCTGCGCCAACCCCAAATAAATTGTGAGGAGGATGAGGATGATGATGATGTTGGCATCTTTATCATTATTAAGTTCTTACTAGCAGCCAGTAGTAGCATCCCGTAGTCAAGATTTGTGCCCGGCTAATAGCGATAAACTCTCCTTCTAAACATGGGACTTAATAAAAAATAACTATCCAAATGTGGGTGTGATGTTATCACCTGCCTAGCCTTTTTCCATTTATGTTGGGGTCCGATACCAGTCCGACCGGATACAACTTTATACCGTTTTAAATAGAACGACTAGCTATCTGTACTCCACAACCCAGTTACTGGGCCACACGATACCCCTTACTAAGGCCGGTTGTCAGACACACGAGCTATTGGCTACCCGTAGCGACTAAGATGTAAGAAAGACAGCTGGGACCATCTGTTTAATGTGATTATTGAGACATGGAGGGTTCGCGATCATCCATCCACGGACTGACCATGGAAAGCGTAGCTTAACTTTAGATCTAGCAGCTGTTAGTAGCTACGAGTTATTCTCTAGCTTGATGTTATATGTATTAATGTTAATAAGTAAATCAATCCTAATCAAATCGCGCACGACTCAATCTATGTAATTATAATGAAGTCGTTATCGTTCATAACATTTTAGTAATATTATATATAACATGTAACATTTACGACGTACGTAATCATATGTTTAATGAACGGACATGGCATTTTATGGCGCATTTCGAGGTGAAAATATGGTGTTTCAATTGGCAATTAAAACTTTCTGGGCTAAATGAGGGTTCTTAGTGGACTTTCTTGGTTAATAATGGAGATCAGCGAAAACAAGACGTCACCTGGTAACCACGTTACAGATTTGTCAATTACAAGGGTCAGATACTAAATTTATCATTGACACTAGGAACACTACTGACTTGATCCTCGGTTTAGTGGTCCCGCAGTGCGACTGCTGAGCGTAAAGTCCTGGGTTCGATTCCCAGGTCGGGCTGTTTTTATTGAGTTTTTCTAACAGGATTTATACCTATTAGCATCCCGGAGTCTGGGTTTGTGACCAGTTGATGGCCTTAGGCTGGCCCCCTATTACTTACTCTAGGTGCACCTCTGTCCAACTGTTCGGCGACTACAGGCGTGATGTTATGTTTAAAGACAAGGTACAGAGGATAAAAATAACATGGGAGAAGCGTAGAAAAATAACATGGGAGAAGCGTAGAAAAATAACATGGGAGAAGCGTAGAAAAATAACATGGGAGAAGCGTAGAAAAATAACATGGGAGAAGCGTAGAAAAATAACATGGGAGAAGCGTAGAAAAATAACATGGGAGAAGCGTAGAAAAATAACATGGGAGAAGCGTAGAAAAATAACATGGGAGAAGCGTAGAAAAATAACATGGGAGAAGCGTAGAAAAATAACATGGGAGAAGCGTAGAAAAATAACATGGGAGAAGCGTAGAAAAATAACATGGGAGAAGCGTAGAAAAATAACATGGGAGAAGCGTAGAAAAATAACATGGGAGAAGCGTAGAAAAATAACATGGGAAAAGCGTAGAAAAATAACATGGGAGAAGCGTAGAAAAATAACATGGGAGAAGCGTAGAAAAATAACATGGGAGAAGCGTAGAAAAATAACATGGGAGAAGCGTAGAAAAATAACATGGGAGAAGCGTAGAAAAATAACATGGGAGAAGGGTAGAAAAATAACATGGGAGAAGCGTAGAAAAATAACATGGGAGAAGCGTAGAAAAATAACATGGGAGAAGCGTAGAAAAATAACATGGGAGAAGCGTAGAAAAATAACATGGGAGAAGCGTAGAAATATAACATGGGAGAAGCGTAGAAAAATAACATGGGAGAAGCGTAGAAAAATAACATGGGAGAAGCGTAGAAAAATAACATGGGAGAAGCGTAGAAAAATAACATGGGAGAAGCGTAGAAAAATAACATGGGAGAAGCGTAGAAAAATAGGTCTTCTATCGCCGAGAGCGTGGTGATTAGTCGTTTCAATGATAAATGATGAAAGATGATATTTATTTTCGTAAATTTATTTTTACAAACAATTTCGCGGATCATGCAATATGTTTTTGAACTAGTGAGGTTGGTGTTTCCCTATCTGACTACTCCGAGAACAAACCTGAACAAACCCAGTGCTCTTCTAAAGTCCAGACATTATTTTGGTTAGATCATGTGAGACCATGCAGATTAGTGTCTGAGATGGTATTTTGAGGAAAAACCCGCACCAATTCGAGCTTAGCCCTGGGATTGGAAAAATAGGCTATCATCATACTTATTCCTCGTGTTGATTCACAAAATTTTCCGTACGAAAGCCATAAAAAATAATACGCGAATGAAACCATACAATGCCAACGGTCGATCGCGAAATATATAAAAATATCATCGTTTCGAGATACCTATCTATTTTAGGTATGACTAATATTGGTTTTTCAGAACATTTTGATGTGAGAAATAGTTTCTTGATGCGCCTGAGCACATTATTTTGTTAGCGCATCTTTCATTACGGGTCGAGTTTCAATAATATGACAGTTGGTAAAATTATCGACTTTTGTCTTATTTCATACGAGTATGTCACTAGCTGTGCCCCGCGTTGTTGCCCGCGGTTTAAAAGTCAATATGAGACGTAAAAGTCGTCTATATTTAACACATAGATGACTTTTTTTAAGGAAATATGGATCTATAGTTCCAAACATAATTACTAGCTGCGTTCCTTGTTGTTGCCCTTAGTTAAAGGTCAATGTGAGACGGTTTGAAAACTTGTGTTAATCTAGGGTATGAGCTGCCTTCATAACAAATTTCAACCAAACCCGTTCAGCCATTTCAGGGTGACGGAGTTACACACATACCGACATACTTCGGCAGATAGAATATTAGTGTGATGTCCCACAATTCATCACGCTGTGAGTTAAGCGTTATTAATCTTCTTTTCATGGTAATATGAGACTCGTCTCAATACAGGTCTCAAGACTCGTCTCACGACCTTTGGCCTGTAGTGAGACTAAGTACAATTTCAATTTTTGTGTTTTTAACGCACGCGTAATTGACCACCGTAGAAAAGGGGTTTTGTCGGCGGAAGATTAGACAACATGACAGATGGTTGAAAAATTTCTACCGTCCCAAGCATGGCGATGTTAAAACTGAAGAGAGGAAAGTTTTCTATTATCTACAGGCTTCGGGGCGCCCCTTGCTCGGGTGGGTAGAAGAGATGTGAAGTTGAAAAGATAGAACGTTGTCTATTCTTGGTAGAACAGATATAGAATTGGTCATGTTACGCGTTCTGGTGTTTTGGTAGAGCTATTATGTAAAAATCTAGGTGTGTAAAAAGTGAACTGACAATCCCCAGCAATAGTATGCGATGACAGATCACTTCACCTACACTTTCACGGAGAGATTTTGGCAGGGAAAACTTCTAAAAAATTTGCTATAGCGACATCTATACCGTCACATAAGAACTAAACTAACATGCCCTAGAACGTGATATTAAAGTTATCCGCGCGATTCATATAGTAGAACCATTGGGCAGCAGCCCACTAAATACAACACCCGTCTGGTCGGAGGATCCTCCATTTTCAATGGTGGTTGAGGAACTCTACATCATGTTCATACCTCATCATACCACCGTATAATCGTTTTTCATATCCCTGGATGTATCAAATATAAGTGAAACCCTTAAAAAATCGTTTGAAATAGCAAAGCTACTAAAATAAAACCAATATTGCTGTGATCATTTATTCAAAAGATTCTCGCAGCTCTATTTTAAAACGTGGTCCGTGTATTTGAATACTATTAATAATATAAATATAAATAAACAGACGAATGAAATCTATTTGATTTACAGCTTAAATTGTTCAGTTCCTGTAAAAAATATTTGTATGAGTTATTGGAAACACGTGGGATTCTGACAGGATGCGTATCACACCGCAGTGTAACGACAGCAAATATGTTTTTCATTTGTTTTTAATGGTAATGCTCACTGATTAGGTAGTAGTCTTACAGAAGGGTTTCTGTTCTTCTTTTGTCGGAAATGTAGAAGTACGTGGTAACAAAAAAATATTGAAATATTTATGTGTCTTCCTGAATGACAATCAAGTGTAAAAGAAAACGTGAAAGTGTCTAATAGACATTATTGCATTGTATGTACCTCCGTACCTCGGAAATCACGGTCCCGGCTATCATTTGTACATCGTCGACGGCACGGATCGTCAGAAACCCAAAAGTCTGACAACAAGTCTTATCAAAGGGTATCGTAACTGGGTTGTAAAAATTAATAAACAGTCGCTACACATAAAGTACTGGTATTCAGCTGCATCCGGTTATGCTGAAAGTCGACTATAACGTTGTAAGGAAAGACTAGGCAGATGTGTACAACTGTACAGCTCAGGAAATTAATTATTGAGCATATTGACATACAACGTTAATTAACTTGTCCTTTGGCGGTGTTTATAATAAAACAGGCAGTCACGACCACTAAGTCCAAAAGTGAAATCTTAAAACTTTGGAATAACTGTCAGACTGGCGTAACATGACGCATTAGCATGTCGTTGATGCGAGCCTATAAGTTTTACCCCAATGCGGCTTAAGAAGTTATCCCTTCAAATATTCAATTCGATTGTCAAAGAATACCAGTTATGATATGAATTAACCTGCCAGGATAGTCGATTTTCTAACAAATAACTTCTCTCAACCATAATACTCCTATTTATGCACTAATGCGTAACATTATTATTTATTTTTGTTTTATTTTATTTATTTGGGAAAATAAACAGTTACACATTACACGTTACAAAGTATTTGAATAATTACAGAAGATGGTCAAATATGTAACCAACGGCATTTTCCACAGAATATTGATAAAAAATATTTTTTAAAAACGTCATGCAGTGAATTTAATAATACCCACTAAAAAGAAATATAAAAAAAACAACAACAATTTACAACAAGCATCTATATTCTATAATAAATACCGAGTCCTAGTAGTCAACTATAATAGAAAGACATGCCTACAAATCATAATCATGTTGTGTTTTTAAATTCAAAGTACCATCGCCTGTTACAAGTTGTAAATCACGTTTTAATTCATCAAACACCGGCCTGTTAACGTCTGATTAATGACAACATGTAAACGGTAATAATGTGTTGTAACGTTTGTGTAAGCCATGTTACGCATTAGTGTATAACAAGGAACAATATTACGGTTTGACACAAGGCCGAGTACATCGACCCACGCGATAGTTACAATCATATTTTTAATACGTCTCATTAATAAAATGTGGTAGAAATTATTATTTTGTTGTGTTTGATGGATTTTTGGATATTTTTCTTTGAGAGTTCTTTTAATAGTTGGGTTCTATTGTGGTGTATTTAGCAACTATTTACCTTTCTACTAATCATTGTAATTTGTAGTGTAAATTCAATGTAAAGCACTGATAAATCGGCTGTATTTTGTTAGACTGGAAGCCAACTTCTGCATAGTTATGAAAAGTCTGGGCAGATGATTTTTTTTTTTATATTTATGTAATATAATAATTATAATAATTTATTTTGCCAAGAAAAAGATTGTACAAAAAAACAACTTAAAAACTAGTAAGCTAAAATAAAACAATGTATACATACATAATGCTAGAACCACTAAAATCATTTTTAGCTATAGGTTCGGTCGTAATCACTGAGTTCTTTGAACCTTTATTTTAAAGCTTGAAGTTGGTTTAGTGGTCGCAACTGCTGAGCGTGGGGTCCTGAGTTCGATCTTTAGCTCGCACAGTGTTATTGGGTTTCTCAACCCATAATTGTTCAGTAGCTATCTGATTGATGGCAATAGGCCTGCCCCCTATTGCATGGGACTTGAAAATAACTCGGGTCGAAATATGGGTGTACTAATAGAGACCAGCTCTACCTACCGACTGTGATGATGAGTGTGTAGAAAAATACTGTAACACTAAACAGTAACATGATACAAAAGTTCATATTGCATTAATAATAATGAAAGCTTAATGTTCTCATAAAAAAGCTGAACAGATATAATTACCTCTAATCTTGGATTCGGACAACGAAACCTCTGAGTAGTAATAAAATCTTTGTTTAATTACACTTTCTCCATATTTTTCCAAAGGGACTTTTATTCAAATGAGTTCGAAGTTTTCACCCAAATTGGAATATAAGTAGCGACGTCTGTGATTCCGAAGTGCGGTGTTAGTTACAAGCGGATAGCGATTTATATAAATAAAATCCTTTCAAACTAAACTGTTGTTTGACAATGTAAAGAAAGAAAAAGGAAAATAATAAAGAAAGAAGCAAAAAAATTAAGAAATATGTACGTGCAGTACACTAAAATATAAATTATAGTGTGCATCTCACGGGTACACCAAAGAGGTCAATCTGTGTCACTGTTCCTTTTGCTAATTGTGTTGATTATAATATAAAATGAATACACCATAACATTTCTGGTAAATACCAATTTGTTAGCCACCTGTTACTGTCCCACTACAAGGCAAAGGCCTAATCTCATACAGAAGATTAGGCACGAGCATTAATCACCACTCTGCTCAACGCAGGTTGGTGATTTCAGAATTAAATTCATACCAATTAAGTCCAGGTTCCCAAATGAACTTTTACAACACAATAGTTTACTGCAAGGTAAAAAATAACCTTCAATTGTTTGCTATCGCTACCAAAATCTCAAGGCGATCGATGAATTCCTCTATTTCATAAAAACACCTTTAAATTGACACCGCAAACGGTCAAAATGACCTCCTTATAAATGCTTAGTAGCGACAACGATGTTACCTTCTCTTTACATATTTAGATTTAACTAGATTTCAGTAATTAAGTTTCCCACGCAAACAAGGTTCGACAGGCAACGCTGTGGCTATCCAGCTAATTGATTTATTGGTTTAGTTAGCCATGTTAGGGGTTGAGTGTAATAGCCAATGTTTAAACGGATTTGAAGCTTATTAATATGTATTGCTTATACGTAAATATATCGAGACTCCTTCGTGTCTCGGAAAGAACATTAAGTCCCGGGCTGTCATTTGTAGATCTTTGTCAGTCGTTACGGGTAATCCGAAACCCGAAAGTCTAACAACCAGTCCTACCAAGGGGATCTTGCCGGTTGTGGAGATCACATAGGCAGCCATATAAAATACTAGTATTCAGCTGCATCTGGTTAGACTTGAAGCCGAACCCAACATAATTGGGAAAAGGGCTAGACAGATGATGATTTATACGTAAATTACTCTTATTAAATGTTTCAATAAGAGCAGTGTTGAATGTTTAAGCGGTTATTCTATGTCCAACCGCGAAGTGCAATAGTTGCGCATTTATCAGTGTGTCATGACTGTGTTTAAAAAGTGCTTATTCCACAAGTGCATATGACGTCACAGCGTAAGCGAATGTGAGAAAGCGGTATAAATGGGTAGGCCTATACTACAAAAATTTATAAAACAAGTGCAGTGCGTTTTTTCACAAGCAAAACCATAGAACATACACAATGTGACAGCATATTACTGTACGTGTGTATGTCACTGAACTCCTCCTTAACGGCTGTACCGATTTTAATTAAATTTTTTGGTATGCTTTTGGGAAGCGCCCTGGATAGTTTATTTTCACAATTTTATAATAAATTAAACTGACATAATAGGTAGCGTGCACTAATTCCTAACACTAAGCCGCTACCGCCTATCACAAAGCACTCGCCCTTATCTTTATTTCATAGAATGACTTTCGTTCAAGAGATATTTGAATAATGCCGATGTCTCTCCGACTTAATCGTTCAATAACATTATGAGAAACGTAATCCGATTTTAGTATCGTTAAACTTTTATCTCTGAACGGGATTGATAGAAGAATGGAATTCTGAGGGCCATTTGACATCTGTCTGTAAAAACGAGATTTTTTATGCTTGTAAATAAATAAGAAGCTGTTTGGTTGAAAAAAACATAGTTAACGCAGCAAGAAGACAAGTTATTTATAAGAAGACATTTATAACTAACAATATGTGGACAATCTTAGTCTGAAATAAATGTCTTTTTTTTATAGTTACCAATTGGAATTTCCATAATGTTGTTGCAGATAATTGATTCTGGGGTTTGTAATCGAATTCTTATGAGATATGTGTTACCATGTGACAGTCAGTTCCTTGTCTATATTCTTACCGACTGCTCTGACAGAAGCGTTTGTCCTACAATCAGTGAGAAGTAAATATTTGTTTTAAAATAAACGTTCGTAATGATTGATGCTGGTTTAAATAACCTTGTAGCGACATCTATCTCGCCACATACAAACTAAATCGACGTGTCCTACATCGCGATATTAAAGTTATCCACACGACTGAGTATATATAATCGAGCCCGACAACAACCGTCGGGCAGTTGCCCACCAGACACTACACCCGTCTGGTCGGAGGATCCTCCCTTTTCAATGGCGGATGAGGTACTTTACTCCCTGTTCCTCATTCCCCCAAAACCAGAATAAAAACCTGAAATTATTTGTTAAAACCAAATGATGATTCCGATACCGAGAACATGTGTACATTATTTACAATATGTGATGAAGGTAACTTCTCTTCTCCTCTTCTTCCTATAGGTATACTTAATGCATCTATAGTCACATAACTGGCAGCTTTAGGATGCCACACAGTCTGTCGTCTGCGGCTTTAGTGCGAGTTTTTATATCTACTCGTAAGCATAAACTTCAATTTGTACTCTAACTAAATAAGCGCAGTCCGGTGACAATATTGAGAAACACAATTATTCGATACAAATTGTCGTAAGTGAATGCTGAGGCTAACACGATCGAATAAGTATGAAAACTTGCGCTAAGCGCTCATTAGACCATACTTACTATAAAGGGTAGATGCCTCAAAGAACGTCTTAATACTTAAAAATTATGTTTTTTTATGCATTTGCTGTGACGATTTTTATTTATGTAATATTTTCCATGTGTTATGCAAACTATTTCCTTAACTCCTGGCCACAAATTTGAAAGCGTAGAATCGGCAACGAGAGCTAAAGAAGCGCTACATGGCTGCGACATATACTCCGGATGCTGCACACTCAAAATAGAGTTCGCAAAGGTTAGTGTAACTTACTTATTTTTTATAGATCATATATTTTATACTAGCTATACCCTGCGGTATCACCCGGGATTAGGTATATAGGGACAGTCTAAAAGTAACCTTAACAATAAGGCTTTTACGTGCAAAAGAAATTGTTGGAGGTGTTATAAAGAAAACTAGGAAAGTATTCACAAGCAAGATGAGATTTAAAAAAGAAAAATGAACGTGAAAACTGTCTGGAACATTGAATTTTTCTCCTAAATTCTTGGAGACACCTTCAAAGGCACGCACGTCTAGACATAATGGAGGTAGCTACACAATTCTCGTCCATCGGTCAGTAACTCTATCCGCCAAGGGGAGCTAAGTGAGCTCTCAACAACGCACCGTTTACACTAGTCTAGAGTTACCACCACTTATAGGCATGACGAGTTTTTGGTGCGCGCACCCTTAAGACATTTTGAAGTGACAAAATTTGTGATCTGATTACTTTTGGAGGCGGGTGAATTTTAGGGGTTGTAAACTTCTCCCCATTCTGTATTAGTATTATTTAATGCAATAATAATATTTGCATAAGAAATTCTGTTAGAAACAGAAATAGTCTTTTTGATTTTATTATTGGGTGTGCGAATGAAATATTTAACCACCTTATGGATGTCTATTTACTGAACATGAGTCTTCCTGTAACCACTGAATGATCTAAGCTTTCGGTGTTATTTGTAGGAAGTTAGTAAGTACATGATAAATTATGTTTATTTTTGCAAATGTGTGTTTTTCACGTCACAAAATACCAAATTAAATTTGAAATTTAATTAAATGCGTTTTTTTCTGTTTTTTTTTTGACATACAAAATATTTAATAAGAAATAAGTTATAAAAGAGGCCGAGATTCCCTAGCTATTCGGAGAATTAAATCCGAAACAAACTCATAGGTCTCAGTCACTTGTAAAGTCGAGAAAAGACCTTGGTCAGAGACTAGTGTCCGGGTTGAGTGTTCTTTTGAGGAAAGAACCACACAGATTTGAGTGGACCGGTCCGTAAAGCACATAGCCATTTTTTACAATCAATTGTGAGTTCAAACTTCAACAGCTCAAAAAGGAAAGAAAAACTCCATTAAAAGACTTATTAATTGAACCTGGCTACCATTACAATCAAACCCAATCGAACTAACTGGACAAAGCAGGAACGACACACAAAGGTGACGGTGTTCCTGAAAATTTTGCCAACTCGCCCTTTTTCTCGGCGAGCGCGGGGAAAATTTGCGCGCGAAATAAAAAAAACATGGCCGCTGCAACGCCCCGGGTCCGTAAAGCGGCGGGACGGTATGATAGGGCTGTTGATGTGACCACGCAATTTATGGGATTGTCCTGTTCTGCCGTTGAAGTTCAGCTATATGACTAGGAACTGTATAAAAAGCTTTTGTTAAAGATGTTCTAGGTGAAGGAAACACTCTCCAAAGAATCATCAATCATCTTAATACTTTAAGGTGTTAGATGTGTATTAAATTATATTTAAATGCATTGAGCACTCTGCCCACATTGACAGGACTGGTAAATAAGATTTTGTATTTGAAAAAAGAAAAAGAAGGGTAAAACAATGAATGTTTTTTCGCCATAGATACAAAACTTACTGAAAAATTGATAGAATATTACCTGCTGTTGCAAGTCGTGACTGTGGCAAGTAGGATACAAGTTAGCATAATGCTATGCAATGGGGGCCCACAGCACAGCTTTGACGTACGGAAATTACGTAGGAAGGCATATAGATACATTACATACATTTGACGACCGCTGTGGCGCGGTGGGCGAAGGTCCGCCTGCGACGCAGGAGGTTGCGGGTTCGATTCCCGCCCTGGAACAAATGTTTGTACGATCTACAGATATTTGTTTCGGGTGTTCTGGGTATTTACTATGTATAAATATTGTATTAAGTATATCAGTCATCTAGTACCCATAACACAAGCTCTGCTTAGCTTGGGGCTAGATGATGCTGTGTGGATTGTCCAGCATAATATATTATTTATTTATTATTATAGAAAGAGATGGACAGATCTAAACAAATAGCTACATAAAAAAAAATGTATTAAAGAAACTTGTCTACCTACCTTTGTATACTTTAGTCCCATCACGTCATCTCTCAGTAGAGTTTAGATCTATCAAATTTAAAACTGTGAGAAATATCCCTGAAATATACAACCTCATACTCAGCCTACTCAACCGTTAGCTAGGGCGCTTCATTTGACAGCATTGTTCGAAATAGCCTATCTTTTTATTCGATTTCCATTCTCCATAGGAACGGAAGGATGCGATGAAGTTTCTACATTTGTAATCACACTTCTTTTCGGTTTTGACAATGTTCGAGTCGTTAATTATGTTAGGGGTGAGTTACAGTTTGATTTTGTGAAAAAAAATTCAGGGTGAAATTAGGGGTTGAGTTTGTCGGGGTTTACGGGGCGATTGTTTGTTGTCAGACAAATTTAAATGGATTAGTTGTAAAATTTGTCGATTTTTTAAAGTAAATTCTGTCTTGATTAAGATTGCTGTGATATTTCTTACTGAACTCATTTTTATCTGTATGTTATTGTATCGTATTATTATAAACTGCGTGCCGTTAAGTATTGTTATTATTTGTAAACCGTTTTAATGAAAGTGAAATAAATTATAGATCACATATTGTAATCGAGAGCAATTATGTAATTCTAGGTCTTCAGAAATTAAGGTAAAA
The DNA here is from genome assembly GCA_905147745.2 of Phlogophora meticulosa. Taxonomy (NCBI): domain Eukaryota; kingdom Metazoa; phylum Arthropoda; class Insecta; order Lepidoptera; family Noctuidae; genus Phlogophora; species Phlogophora meticulosa. The sequence goes on along the minus strand of LR990543.1, from coordinate 1,994,015 downwards.
ACGAAGTTCCACATAGAAAAACGAATGAACGAAAGAATGAAAAAAGGAAATGGAATCTAAGACCGCAATATATAAAAATAAATAAAAAATAAACGGATTTCGAAACGGTATCGCAACTAACCTATAACCATTATACAGTCCTATTTAGCCATACATATAGGAAAATAAAGATCTTTTTAGTTTACCAAAACGCGCCGCGGCGATCCAATAAAAAGTAGTTGCAATTCGAATTTCGAATGCAAGCCATTTGCTTGACAATCGTCGCACTGTTTGGACGTGTGTCGCGATCGCAAGAATCTTTATTTCCTGTATTTTTTTTTGTATTTTCATTTAAAATTGGACTTTTATTCGTTACAATAAAGAGTTGGATTCGATTGGTTATAGGTTTTAAATTGGAAGCCCGGCGGCACAGTTTAAATTCTCTAGAAATATTGTATTTTCATCAGTAATTATCTGGCTGTATTTTTTGTATGTACGCTAGTTTTTGTTCAAAGCCCTCCCTCCATGGATACCTACTTGATCGACCTTATGAATCATAATGTTAGGCAAGTCGCAAACTTTCGTGCCGTCTAACCTGTTGTAACGAGTCGCTAAAAGCTCTTGTGTTTCAAGTGTACAGTGTAAGAAGCCCGTCCTGTGCTGTTGCCAGGGTTGCCAACTGTTACTCGGCGTAGGATAAGAATTTGGTAGTATTTGCACGAAAAGTCATGAGTAAAAGAATAGTGCAACACGATTGACTACAATGTCGTAGCTGGGATAAGGTGTGGTAGCTGCCTCGGGTGAACTGCCCATAACAGTATCTTCGCATTTACCATTCCCTGAGGCTGTGTTAATGTTACCTGTCTTAAATTATAAAAATAATTACTTGTAGTTTCGTTCCCCAAGATTACCCGCCTTCCTTCTATGTTAACAAATCTGAATCCATGATCTGCAAGGCATATTTCCATTAAGGGCCGATTATTCAATCGTCCGACAGTACTTTTAACTTTTATCTGAAGAATAAATATACCGGTATGACGTATTTTCTACACAAACAAAAACTGTGAAACCGGATTTTCGATCTAAAGATTAAAAATTGGCCCTAAATCGGATCAAGGGAGAAGCAGATCAAAAGATCCGCCGTTTTATTATTCGGCGCCTTACGTGACGCTGTTGAAACACCTTTACAATAAATTTGAATGGCTACACGACAGCCGTGACTGTACTATTTATGATAAAAGATCTCACAACGGTTTGGCGCCTCAACACCTTTAAAAGTATAACAAAAAAAAACATTATCCAACTTTCTGGCACGTGCCAGCCCTTACAATTGGACCCTCATACAATCGATCCCTGGTTCCGTACACAACATAATAGGGTTTACAATGGACCGCTAAACGTTCCATTATTGTGACACCCCTTGGACTTTAATGGGATATTTTTAGGGTGTATAGAGTCCTATACAGGTTTAAATAATGTAAGTCAGGTGAGGGACGAAAAATGTTGATTAATTTTATTCACAATGGTGAACTTGTTTCTGATGAAAAAAATATGTCAATCAAGATTTTTTGTTATGCAATGTCCCCTTGCCTTTTAATCATGGATAATATGGGTCTTTTTTGACCATTAATCTCATGACACTGTATTTGTTTTTGGTTGACATTAGTCCTGTATGACTACCTCCTTAGTTCTTTCTGTGACATAAATATAGATAACTGGCTAAATGTGGGTGTGCTATTGGTATACCTCTGCCTAGCCCGTCGGGAATAAACACGTGATGTTATAAATGAATATTGATGTATCCAAAAAGCATCAATGACTAGGGAAACGTACTGACACTAACATGCACTGACTGGATAGGTCCATTTAAATCTGGGTTCTTCTATCATCTAGAGACCACCTCAGAGACCACACCATCTGGTTCTCATACCTTTACCAGTAATTGTACTTATAAACTTTAAAACAGACTTTGACAGTTAACTTTGGTGATTCTTCTCAGAGTAGAAAAGACAAAACCGAACGAGTCTAATAATACTCGTACCAAACACTGATATGTGAAATGTTATCTATAACCAATTTATTTAATAGACATCATTTATCAGATAAATGCATCATGTGCTTGAGTCTTCTTATCAGCACTGCTTTTCTGTAAAAATAAAAATCTGCACCACATACTTAAAAAAGAAAAAACTTAATTCAGACAAAACAGTCCATAAAAGTTTTTAGTAACAAGAAATTAACTTATAACTAATGTTAGTAGGAATCCAGTAATTATAAAGTTAGACACGCCATTTACCCCTTTACAGTAGGCTCAACGGTCTCGCAACACATGGAGTAATGCTAGAGATTGACAGTTCACTTCACTCGCACCTCACGTAACTTTACACGAAAATATTGTTACACAATAGACCGGCTGAGCTTGCTCTTGCAATCTTTTTGGGCCAACACGAGACTATTATGCCTAGAATTCTGCTCGGCCCCTTAACGAAGACCTTCAATCGCCCTTACAAACAATGCCGATGACTGCCTTGCAGGCCTAGAAAATAATAATTCTGTAGCGTTAATCGCCAGACGCTAACTTTTGATAACTCGAGTTACAGTGTGCTCACTAGCAGGCCAAGACAAAATCTTTTCTGTGCGTACTTATAACGCCAGACGCCAATGTCAAAATGTATGCAAATGTCAATGTCAATGTGTGTGTGTACAAATGTCGAAAGGAGTCGTCACGTGACATCTCTGAAGCTAATGTCAACTCAAAACAATTTGACCTTTCCGTTGGAGTTAATGCTTACAGAAAAGTGATTCTGTCTAGTCCTCCAGCTGTCCCATATTTCTTTGACATTCCCAAAGTACATTAATAATTGCCCCAACACAGCTTTAATTTACTGCACTTATGTTTAATTCAGCTTAAAATTCAACTCGCGTATAAAGAAACGGATAACATTTAAAACATGAAAAGCGGGGAGAACGAAAAACTCTACTATTTAACATCCGATTAAGTTGAAATAAAAAGAAAAGTCAGTCCGCCTCGGTCCGCGGACACGTAAGCTTGTCGGGGGATTTTTTAGGGTTCCCTGGTGATAATAGGATTTGTATTGTTATTTTTTAAATAATAATAAATACATCGCACATCCGCTGAAAAACTGTCGTATCCCAAAATAGCATAAAATGAGATACCTAATCCGTTTCAAAATATTCACTTAACGTTTTGAATACGGATGCAAAGTTGAATAAGACCATTTTGTGGCTATGTGTACGTTAGTCATTTCACGCCACTCATACAGTGAAAGCATAGAAGCAAGAAATAATGAAAGCACTTTTCTTCAAAACCTTTAAAATGTGAAATTGTTACTTTGTTTTTTTTTTGTTATATATGAAAATGGTACTTTAATAAAGTTATCATGCTTCACGAATTCTTTAAATATGTTTCAGTACAAAAATAAAAAGCTAGGTTTCAATTTGGAATAAAACGTAACCAAATAAACTGGTTCTCGGTCCATCCTCCGTAAACAAATCCACAAACATTTCAAATTCCCTCAGTCACTCTTCGTAATAAGTTAATTCAGACCGGCCTCACCTGAAGGATATTACAAATTCATAAAAGTAATTAACAAGGTTATATAATTAACTTTCAGCTTTAATTAGGTTGGCCAACGACTTTATTTTTTTATAAACCAACCATTTTTGTACCTACTTTTGTTAAAAAAACTTTTGTTAAAAAGAATATGGTAAATTTGTTTACCAATTTTAATTTTGAATTCTATAGATACACATTTATGTAATTATTAATTGTTATTTACTATTTTCAATGATCCAATTAAATTTTTATTTTCTAATGTTAGTTTTATATTGCAATTAGATTAAGTAATTATTTTGTAAATATTGTAAACTGTTCTCTTTTTTTATAAAAATAATATTGTAAAATCTTTGAAGCAATTGATTTTCCTTAAGAAAATTATTTTTTATCATACGGAACCTCAAAAAAATGTTATGTTACGTAATTTCTCTTCCGCCACACAAATGGAGCATGCAAGGTTTACACGTTAAAATTCTAAATGAAGTCGAAATGTGGCCGACCCCTGCATACGAATAACTTATTTTTGGCGTTTTGTCGTTTTTCAGTAGTCTGTGGCTGACTTAAATGGTATACATTTTTGTGCTCTTTTATACATTTTGTGTAAGGTTAAGAGGAAATTTGAGGTCAAAGGTAGAATTAAAAAAAAAAAACTGGCAAGAAGTGTCGAACTCGCCTTCTGAGGTTTGTGTCATGACAAGAAAAATATTTGCATCATTTTCAAAATAAAATTGTAGATCATTTTTTGCGGCTGCAAAACTTAATTTGTTTAAGATAAGGATGGTGAGAGGGTATTTTGTTCTGTGATAACTAAGTAAAAAATAGTTAAAGTTGAGAGGATGAATGAAAGAAGACTAACAAAAGGTATTTATAAGGCAGATGTTAGCCGAAACGCCGTGAGGGGACGCCCTAGAAGGACATACACTGACCTTATTGGTGTTGTTCTTCAAAAAGGTCAGGTGCGTAGTACACGCAATCGGCGTGCGTCCTTGATGTACGAACGAGCGTATGTAAAGATCCTAGGTGGCGTTCTGTAGTGTCTGCCTGTCCCTATAGCAAAAAGGCGTGATTGTATGTATGGATTTATTTTTAAATAATGTTCAAATAAAACTTATCATATATTACCCATTTTGGCTCCTATTGCGATGAAAACAACAATACTTTTTCAATTCTGAACTCTGACAATATACTTGCCGTGAAATATAAAGAGTAACATTTTTCTTTTATTGTACAGGTATGAGTGTTAGATTCTCTGAAGACTGCTCGTTACGTTGTGATTTTATTTCTCGAAGACTTCTTCTCAGTGGGTCTTACGTTTCTTAAGACTTATTTCTAAATAAAAACAGCAAGAATCTTAATCTCTTGTGTATGTAATTGTAAATGGAGACATTTCAATTTAGTATTTAGGAGTAGATAATAAAAATAACTATGTGTTAAGCTAGTAAGTAGTATTATATGGTAAATTCGTAAATTAATTTTAATAATAAATAAATAAATAAATATTGCTGGACAATCCACACAGCATCATCTAGCCCCAAGCTAAGCAGAGCTTGTGTTATGGGTACTAGATGACTGATATACTTAATACAATACATTACATATATAGATATTTTTTATTATACATAGGAAATACCCAGAACACCCGGAACAAATATTTGTAGATCGTACAAACATTTGTCCCAAGGCGGGAATCGAACCCGCAACCTCTTGTGTCGCAGGCGGACCTTCGCCCGCCGCGCCACATCGGTCGTTTTCATAGCAATATTAGCAAAACGTTGGTAGGTAGATCTTCGTTATGTATTTAAGGGCTTGATTAGACTTCGTGTTCAAGGCTCCAACCTTAAAAGGTAAAACGGAACCTCTTTATGAACACCTTTTCCCGTCTGTCACGCAGGATTTTCTCGAGATCTATGCAACGAAGGAAATTGCATGTTTTCGTAATATGATGTCCTGATGACGCTTACAAGGAACAGTTTTCATTTTTATTTAATTCAGGCATAAGATCTGAAGATCTGGGATGTTTTAATAAGTGTACCTACTACAAATTAGGAGCAATGATGGTAAAATGATAGATGATTTATTAAGATGAGGGCAAATAGAGATGTAAGGAAGAAGAATACATGCTGGACTGACCTTATTGAATTGGGATAAACAAGAGGATGATGATGATGATCGATCTTGACGAAGGGTTAATCAGAAATACAAAAAATAGGTTTTTCGAAGTAGCATCATTCAGCTGATTCCCTACAATATAGCGAAAACATCACAAGTAACATCACAAAGATCCCATTGCAATATAAAACGATACATGTAGTACAGTGAGCGAGCCATTTCCCCTCAAAGCGCTGGAGCGCTGGAGTGCAAAGTACCCCTCGCGGTAAGCACGGGATTGTCTCAGCGTTTGTCAGGCAATCGGATGCACGCAGGGATGCGGCAGACGTGAAACTATGGGGTTTTTGTTTTGTTTTTTTTTTTACATGTACAGAAAGGAGGTTGGGCTGGCTGCAAAATAAAATAGAATACTCTTTAGTGTACGAGATAAAAACTTTCAAATAATGACTTTACGAGCTACATTGCGTTATCGCTAAAACGATCTTTTACAGACATCTGTATCATAGTGTGGTCTTGTCATGTCATATTAGCATGTCGGTGACGCGAATGCGTGCGTGCCAATGCCCCTACCAAAAATTGCTCAACTCGTCTAGAAGTTTTCATTTCAAAAATATTTAAAGTTATATTTGTATTGCAGATATATATCTGCAATACAAATTGCAACCAATATTAAGTTTATTTCGTAAATTGACCGTAGTCAGGGGTTAATTGGTAACCACAGATTCGCAGTGCGACGCCGGTCACGCAACGTGAAGCACGAAACAATAAAAGCTGGTTCGAATCCCGTTCGTAACCGTACGTTTCATTTCTATAGTTTCCGGCAAGTTATCATTGTTGGGCCATAGAGTAAGCATTTTTATAATAAAATAGCTGTGCACCGTGGTTTCGTAAAATTATGTGTCATTTGCAAAAATATATATATTTATTTTAAACCGCTTATTAGTTCCAAAAAAAACAAAGAAACTCCTCATCTTTTTGCATTGCGTATCTATCCTATACATTTTTATCTTTTAAGACTATTTTATTTGTGAGCTATTTTTACTTTGAGGGAATTTACTCTCTATTCTATGGTACGAAAACCGGAATCGGCGAAGTGGCGGTTCTAAGGATTCGATGAAAAACATTTGATTTAGGACAAGTCCTAGCTAGATTGACGGATAAGATACCTCAATCAATCAATCAATCAGTCAGTCTTTATCTGTGACCATAGTTATACAAAAAGGTCGTAAATATACATGATATTGTAGTCGAGCTCTATGTTCTACCAATTAAATTGATGCATAGCCTATATCTATACCTGCAATGTGTTTGAACTCGTATCTACAATCTCTCACTAAACTACGGTCATGATAAGACGTGGAGAGGATAAGACATGATGTACAAACGTGTCTTGTCCTATAATTATATGATAGGGCATGCTCATCATGCTCCAAGTCTGGCTATCATCATCATCTGCCTAGCCTTTTCCCAACTGTGTTGGGGTCGGCTACCAGTCTAACCGGATGCAGCTGAATACCAGTATTTTACATGGAGCGACTGCCTATCTGACCTCCACAACCCAGTTACTGGGCAACACGATACCCCTTGGTAAGACTGGTTGTCAGTCTTTGGGGTTTCTGACTACCCGTAACGACTGTCAAATATCTACAAGTGACAGCCGGGACCAACGGCTTAACGTGCTTTCCGAGGCACGGAGGAGTCTCGATATGTTATGAACCCATGTCACCCCTCCACAGACTAACCTCGGCAAGCGTAGCCTAACCTTCGATCAACCCGTGCGGCTGTTTTTATTTAGCCACGAGCTCCTCCAAGTCTGGCTATCATGATATCCATAAAAATAAAATACCGCGTATAGCATCCCCCGTTTCCGCCACCGCCTATTCGAACCCGCTGGTTTTACAACCCCAAACAAAAAGGGTTGGTGCCAGTAAACGCCACAAGACGCAATATATTGAAATAGCTTGCATCGCGATACAAAACTACCCTATATTCGCCTTTGTATGAATGTTAGGGGATTTTTCTATTCCGGTTTAACAAAAACGAGTGAGTGAAAAATTGTTGGCAACATTGCTTTGTTTTACTCTCTGGGGTGTGATGACCTCTGTTTAGAAAAAAAGTTTTTATTTGAACCCCAAACAAACCTTTTTTGATATCTCATTGTACAACAAAATTAATGGACAGTCAAAAAATACAAACAAAAAATAACTTATCTCAGTTTAATATTTTCCTATTGTGTTAAATCAAACTATCGCTTTGTGAAAACAAAAATGACAGACGCATGCGCTGCAAAATTGTATGCAAAAAACACTTTATCATTCCTTAAGCTCTTAGTCGAAGTCACTCAAATCTATGTGGTTCATCTTAGACACTAAACAAATGGTCGTCGTACTCTGATCTGACCAAAATAGAGAGACTTCTGATGTGACATCTGATTTCGGTGTTTTGGTTTTTCTTCTCGCTAGGAAACATAGACCTAATCTGGTTGAAATTTTTTATTTTTGTTTTGTGACGTGTTTAAAAAAAAATACTTACAGAAATAAACATCATTTATCATAAAGGTTACCAAAAATCTAAATTAATTTGAAACAAAGTCAAAATTGTTTGTTGGCTGTATCGCGCTGGGGGCCTAGGCGAAATCCCTTTTTCTATAAGCGCCAATGCCATCGGAAAGATCGCATTGTATGGAGTTGACGTTAGATCAGCAGAGATGTCGCGTGACTCCTTTCCACGTGTTATGTCACTGCCATACAATTTGACACTAGCGTCTGACGTTATACGCCGCAGAAAAGTTTTTGTCGAAGCCTACTAGTGAGCGCAGTGTCAAAAGTTGTCTATGATTTTCAATTCCAGCAAAAACACTAAGAAGTGGTGAAGGGTGGGCGTTTTGGGGGACTGTGTAAATGTTTTGACGTTCAAAAAGTGCTGATTCTCAGCCTAATTTGAATAAATGAATTTTGATTTTGATTTTTTGATTTCAATCAAACTATAAACATTTTGATAACTTGTCCTTTATTTGTTCACAGCCCGAAAGATTGAACGTGTTCAAAAATGACCAGGATAGCTGGGATTACACACGTGAGTACATTATTTTATTGTTTTATATTTAGCATCAATACATACTATGATTCCGGTATCGCTTCTTCTGAATTATATTAATTACTTACACGTCAAGATTTTACAAGGCATGATCATTTTTGTGATCAGACACGCCACTGATGGTTTGAAGCTCAAATGTTTGAAAATAGAAAAGTGATATCCGTACCATAGTTATGTGAATTAACCTTTGTTCTGCGTACCATACTTTTAACGTAAATGTGAAATTCAAACAAAAGAACTGTCCACTGACAAAGAATTTCCTTATACTCGAACATACAGCACAAAATATGTAACTACAGGGTTATGAAGCGAATAATCCTTTTACTGCGAGACAGCAAGCAGCTATTTGATGCTTTTGTCTCACTAAATGCAGCGAAGGGGCTAATCACATCAACGGAAGACATACCAATCGTGCTGAATTACTGACAGCAACACACTACGTTTATAAAAACGTCACGAGATTTCCTCAACTCAAAAACAGCCACACTAGCAAAAGTTAAGCGTTTTATGTCCTAATTATCTGGCGCGTTATTTAACGCTAGACAATGTTTTTAATAAACACACCATGTGTGTTCTCCAACGCAAAAACACTCCAAGCCATGCGTTTCACGTTTGCCGCGTCCTTTAACGCAAAAGCAACGCCAAAGGCAAGTGTCAAGCACTACCGACACTGGATCTTCAGCCAAAAATACATCAATGAACATACGTTATCACATCTTTAACATCTCATTACATCCAAATCTCTGGAGTTATTATAACCAGGTCTTGCCAAAAGCTCACAGACATTAGTCTGGGTGGGGGCTAAATATGAGCTGTGGGACTGTACGATGACGCCTTGCGGGCGGTAACGCATTCTTGCCTTGTTCCCACGTATCTGTTCAATATTGGATGAAATTTCGGGAATTTTAGTATACAAATATAAATATTATGTAAATTACCTTTTAAAGTAGATAATTGGTGAGCTTTGGCATGTGAGCTTTGTGTTGCATGAATAATTGCGATGACAATATTTTACAGTAACACTTTGTAGAACGTACACACCGATAAACGATACTAACTGAAAACATAGTTATTATATGTATCAAGAAAATAGGTTAATCTTGTTTAATCACTAAACACGCAAATATTTGGATATGCACAGAAATTTTCTGTTCAATATTCAAACGGTTTTTAAGCTTTCGGTGACAATTCCCTTGTTCAAAAGCTATACTTAATTAAGGCTATACCCATCCATTTCTCTTCCATAATACAAGAAAGGGAAACTAAAATAAACTTTTATAAGAACTGTCAATTTTAGCAAAAAATTCCTTACGTAGCGTACATAACGCAACCACCTAAAACATGGCGAAGTCCAAAGCAAAAGCTAATTTTAAATCTCTTGAGTGACTTATTATCGGGAACGGTCAGTCAGTCCTTTTCTAGGATATGTATGTTACACTTCGTGTGCACTAGTTTTAGTTATAATGTAATATATATTTATAGTATTTTAAGTTTTATATTGTTAATATAGTATTGTATATATTTATATGGGCCTTGATGCCTGAAATAAATGGATAAATAAATAAAATAAAAATAAATATGTGTCATTAAGAGAAGTCAATTCTATCATTTTAGCAATTTTTTTTAACAAGAGAATGGTCGCCAAGAAACTGTAGCAGTTTTGTTGGACCTCCAATACTAAGAGTTAAGATTCAAATTCGCGAACAAAATCATTACTCACCCATAAAACCTATTTCTCCATTAAAATGCTTGCCTGTTTCATTTAAATATTAAAGGAAACCAACTTAAAACTCTCACAAAGGGCGGTTAGCGCGTCTAAAAGGCGCCTTTTCATATGCAAAAGAACCGGATTTATCCGGTTACCGCGAGTTCTGAGTAACAACAAGTAACCGTCTCCAATGGCAAGACGCCATTTTAGAATTGTAAAGTTTGAATTTAAAGTTTATTTTTTTATTACAAAAGGCGGCAGCTTGGTCCGTTGTTGCGTTCTTAATTTAAATTTGACGTTTCAGGGAAGTATTTTTTTTAATTTCTTATGGTGATTTCACTGTTTGGAAAACGTGAAAGGGTTTGCCGACAGATGGTAGAGGTTAAATTGAGGGGAACGGGTATTATGAGTTTTTGAAATAGGGAAACCAAACTTTCTGGGAAATCTAAGTCAGCCATTTACTCATGTTTATTATTTAAAAAAAACATGTGAGTTCCCTATTCTTGATCTATGTCAAAGGTATACCTAATAACTCGAATATCAAATTAATACAATACCTAAATTATTCTTATATCTAATCAAATCGGTACATACATACGTCTATCATATGAGTGATGGCCTCTGCTGCTCACCTCGTTAGCACACGAACTATCGGAAATCAAATGCGGTTAGAATCAACATTAGTAGTGATCAATATTATCTAGCGGTTCATATATATTCCGTCGTAAGAAGATATGCATTCGGAATATTGAGTTACTTCAAAACTGAGTCAAGAATATTGTAATGACAATTAGGTAATTTGAATCTTTGGTCGTTCTGTCAACCATCTTGAATTCTAATTTGGATTATCATTTTCGAAGTAGTTTTCTCTACGTGTAGTATGCTTTTTTGCATAGATTTCATGAATGTAATTCATCATCATCGTCTTCCTGCCTTTATCCTTATTTATTTGGGGAAGGCGCAGCATGTCTACTTCTTCCATACATCACTATTGGCCGTCATATTAATAGTCAGGTTAGGACCTATTTTGTGGCAATACATTAATGTGCTATTTTATTATTACTGGCCTGTAACATGTATTTTTAAGTGTCAAATAAATATTTTTATTTTTTATTTATTTTAGTCACATCCTTTCTAACTATATCATCATTCATACGCAAAACTTTCCTGACAACATGTAAGTACCTCATATCATAATCGAGGACAATAATCAGGACCATTTTGTACGTACGCATTAGCTTGACTCCTTTATCATAGAATACCGAGGTTTGCTAAATTTGATCAGGCAACTTACGTATTGCCCGCACGATTACGACTTAGAAGGCAGACTCGGTGACGTGCAGTCTTTCGTTATTTACTGTACAATAATCTTACCTAAGACCGAAAATAAATTAACAATACCGTATGAATTTCCTTTCTTAACGACGACGAGCGTGTTCTAAGGAAATTGCGAGCGCCGCGTCGTTTAGTGAAAGTCGCCCGCAGCGACCTCTGGCGCACGACACGGGTTCCATTGAATATTTGGGCAGAAGGACCACTGTTTATAGAACATGATTATTTAAAATATAGAAAACTATAAAATAAAACGGTAAACCACAATTGGCATCTACCATAACACATCCATTGCTAGTCGGGGGCAGATAGAGAACTTAGATCATTGGGTTATCATAATCACCGTGCTAAGTAAGTTTAAAATGATGAGGGAAGAGATTAAATTGACCAATCTTGTTTGATGTCCCTGCTGATGCCTAGAACCTAGTAATGGCACCGGAACTATATAAGAAGCATACTGTGGTAAAAGTAAAGTCCTACCGACCGATCTTCGGTCACCCTATACAGCGGTGAATAGCCAAGAAGCCTGGCTGATGCCCAGGACGAAACACTTTTTTTTTAATATTAGCCTATACTGGTGGATAAAGACCTTCCCCAAGTCCTTCCAAGTACACTTCTCCCGCACCACCTGGTGACAGCCCTCATAGTATGCGTCCAAGTCATCTCTTTCTTTGCCGTCCTCGGCGGCGCTGTCCATCTTCGGTCACCCATTGTGTGGAGATTTGGCCAACGGTGTCAGTGCATGCCTCTCACATGAAACATTAGTGAAGTTATTTTCACACACCACATGAACGTTCAGGGATCGCTGATTTTGCACAAAGCAAATGGATCCCATTCTTGAAAGAGTTGATCTTCTGCGATGTCATATTATGTGCATATATTATCTTTAGAAACGTGAGGATTGGGTGCTTAGAGTCGGATGCTAAGTGGTGAAAGGCTGGCGGCGGTGAACAGATTATTCAGATTAGCGGTGTGGGTAAATATTTTGGCTCAGTTCTTTTTGTGTAAAATAATAAGTGTTTATTTCAAATTTTTGAGCTATCTTTGTTTTTCTCTGCGTCACCCTAAGGTCGACAGACTGAACATGTCTGAGGAAAAATGATGACTTCAGATCGAGAATTTTAAGGCCAGTAGTAGATCTTTGTGTTATATGATATCAACACAAACCGTCGCGCGTCGGACAAAAAAGCAAATGGAATAATTGCAATTTTTATTCTTAATGCTAAGTTTTTTACTATGATCATACAGGTATTTAAGATACAGTTGAATGCTTAGTTCGGGAGTCACTCTCTGACTTGATCTTGTAAATTTACAATTTCATCAATTTAATTGGTAATATTTAATTTAGTTTATTACCAGAAATATTTTCTCTTTGGAACCCAATCAAATTTCTATAATAACCGTCTCACAAAAGCAAGAATTCTTCACAAAACTCTTGAATAACAAGTTAATTAATCACGCCTTTTGTAATGCAGAAAATCGTTCACAAATACTCCGTTTTTGCTATTAATCATTGGGATGGACTCAAAATTTAATAGCTTGAGCTGTTCCTAATGACTGAAATGCTTTCGAGTGCAAAAAGGTATTAAGATGGAATTGTAATAAAGCAAATGAGTTCTGTAGCAAAAAATATAGATTGAAATAAGGAGCTGTCTATCGATTTAGTACCTACAAGATTTTTTGAGCATGTTTGTGGTAATAGTCGATTGTTTTTTTTTAGTTTAAGTATTTTTGGACGGTTATAAGAGTTGGGGACTACCAAAGACACGATGAATGGATTGTGTGTGCCATGATATAGCTAGAAAGGAGGTGACTATTGAGGTGACGGCAGATAAGAAAATATGGGAGAAGAATGGTATGGAAGAATGGTGCTGCTCCAACGCGACGCCAAATAAATTAGCATATGGTCTGCAATATGATATGAGAAGGTGCACATTAAGTTGGCAAGTTTCTCAACAAAACAGTTTCGTAACCAGGCAATAAAAAAAAACTGAAGAAACGTATGAAAATTAATGAGATTTAGATCCATACCACTTTTTATTCGACTTGAAAATGCAATCCTATCAGAATGCCAACTTTTTCAATCAAACCATTGAAAACTTTCATCCTAATACATAAAACAGGAGGCTTTTAACTCTTCTATTATGCGGAACCCTAAAAATCTCAGTGGGGAGTGCCAAATGTTGATGCATTTTGCATAAATTTTCACTCGACGTGAATTTTAAATCACTTATCGGACGGCTGGTTCCCTTCGGACTATGGTAATCGTATTTTTTCACATTGATTAATGGAATTTTTGAATGGATGGAATTTGAAACGGATTGGGCCTGTTTTTTTGGTGGTAATTGGATTAAATGGAAAAGGAACTGATCATATTTCGGGTGGAATATTGTTTATGTAGGTATGGATAGTTTGAACTGAAAGGAATGAATGAAAGGCAGTTGCATGCAGCTGAGATGAGAATGCTAAGGGGGATGTGTGGTGTTACGCGAATGGATAGAATAAGAAATGAGTATATAAGAGGAAGTCTGAAAGTGGCGCCTGTGACAGAGAAGTTGTGTGGAAATCGGCTATCATGGTATGGACACGTGATGCGAAAGAAATGAGGATCATGTTGTGAGGAAAGTTTTGAGTATGAATGTAGAGGGTTACAAGAGTAGAGGGAGACGTATGACCAGGAAACGATGGATGGATTGTTTGAAAGTTGATATGGCTAAGAAGGAGGTGACTTCTGAGATAACGGGAAATAGAGATGTATGGAAGAAGAAGACATGCTGCGCCGACCCCAAATGAAATTGGGATAAGGGCAAGAGGATGAGATAGTTTAAACTGCTTATCTTTTCGTATTGGTGTTGTTACTAAAACTTTGGATTGCTGATGTTCTACTGCTGAAACTGCCGTTAAGTCTTTAGTTATTCTTGACATTGTCGCTAAGCTTGTCTAAACTAATCATCATCATCATCCTCCTGCCCTTACCCCAATTTTTTTGAGGTCGGCACAGCATCTCTTTTTTTCCATACTTCTATTTGTCATCTCAGCAGTCACCTCATTTCTACCCATATCACCTTACACGCAATCCCTCAAGCGTTCGTTTGGTCTCTCTCTAATCTTAAATTCACATTAATACTCGAAACTTTCCTCACGATACTCGTATGTTACAAGGAAGAAGCAACGGATTTAATACCATAACGATTCAACACTCAGAAGAAAATAACACATCAATTAAGGCTTTTTCAAATGAATGAGTCATCTGCATAGACAAATTAAGAAACTTCTTTGTAATTATTTTCAACAGGACCATGTTAATGTGTGCCTACCTCGTTGCTCTAGTGGTAGCAAGCACTACTGCTGGGCATGAGATCCTGGGTTCGATTCCCCAGTCAAGCAGTGACATTGATTTATATTCTATCTGGAATTTCTCAGTGGCAACCCTGAGTCTCGATCAGGATTCGTGCTCGGTAGATGGCAATAGGCTCGTCCCTCTATGTCATGGGGCTTAAACATAACTGGCGAAATGTGAGTATACTATAGAGGGAGGTACATCTCTGCGTAAACTTTTTGGGAACACAGGTGTGCTGTCATGTTTTACGTTTAAACAATGCCCTACTTACTACTCTCAACCCTGAACTGGGACATGATGGAATTAAAAATCTCCATACACAACGTTATCGATTGTTCGAAGCTGGTAATAAAATCACTGCACACGGAGCTCCTAACGCAATTCCGTGCAACTAACACGATTCCTTTTGTACGGGGGAACGAGCTCATGTGGAATTAGATGTAGCAGCTCTCTGTGTGGGGACTGGAGGAGTCTATCTTGTAATTCTGTTGTCGTCTTATATGGTTGGAAAATTTTCGAAGGATGCAAGTAAGTGTATTGTATTGTTTTTCAATTTTGATTGTGTCTGTCATTCTCATCGTTAGCTGTTAGAAGTTAGGTAGGCATAGGTACGTTTGATTAATCATCTTAATTTCGCTGGTGTTTTTGTTAAATTACTCCGTTGTTTTTATAACTAACCGTACCGTTACTACTTTTATGATACTGAAAATTCTCGGAATCGTATCAGCACTTCCAGAGATTACCTTTTACAAACACGTAAAGCAACAATTTTAGCTAATATTATTATCAGTAGAGGAAGACCAAGGCAGGATAAGGGCCGGAGAGCAATAATAATCATATCAATTGTATGTTTTGTCTGACTATAATACGTTCGACTACCGCCTGCAGTGGAATTATTTCCGAAACCCTAACTTTTGTAGTATGAATATTCTTAAAAGTCTTTATAATACCTCATATCATCTTATGAGATTACTGCTTCTGTATTATATTTTCATTAAAAAAACACGAAGGACGCCATTCATTTTAAAAACTCACCACCATCTTAAGACCATCGAAAGCTAATTCGTCAATTCAAGTTGCTTTATAATGCCAAAGTTTTAATGCACTCCTATTAAAACAACAATTTTGGCAATTTCGGAATCAAACGAAAAGTTTACCAAAAGAAATTCAACTTAACTGTGGAAGATTTTATATTATGGGAATGAAAAGTTATTTTCGATGCAATAAAATCTTTTTGAAGGCAATATACCTGGTTTCGTTTTACCGGCACAACTTTGTACTTTGACTTTCAAACCATTGTAAATTTTCGTTTCAATTTGATGGGTTAGACTGCGTGGGATCAATGTATCTTCAAAAACAAAATGGCTTCATACATTTACATCCACACCGTTATTTAAAACAAAACACTCCCTTCCTCAGCTCTTTTAATTTTATCTAGGAAAATACGTTCTTTTTTAACTTAAACCCAATTCCCAAATGTGCCTTCACAATAGACGCAACAGATAAGTAGAATAAAACCGTCTCGGTTAATCTCAGTGTGCACATCCCCTAAGTCAGGCTTGGCTCGACACACGGCGGATGGAGGAAGCCCCTCTCGGGTCGTTAGACTAGTCATTTCAGTAATACATTGTTATATGTATCGCTATTTTGCAGGAAGTACCCGCGCTCCAACAAATCTAATACATGAGGTTTTTACTTGATCTAGATTCTTGGCGCCCAACATGGGACTGGAAATTTTGCTTTAGATCGTGTTGGTATTTTTTTACGTTTCTGTAGTTATTTGTTTGTAGTTGTGGTTGAAGTTAAAAATAATGTATTTTTAGTCTCCTTCCATTACATGTTAAACTTAATTAAATGGGGTTTCATGCGTCATTTTCCTCTCGGGACGTCAGCATTTTCATTAGGTATATTACATGTCGCTAGTTAGCTGTACTCGTACGTATATGATTTAATTTTTCCTTGAATTAAGATTTTGGACCCCATTAGTACCTTTGATAGTCAATTGCCATTTCACATCTGTAGTATGTAGAACAATATGTCAAATGAACATGCTGTACAGTTTGTGCTAAAACTCAGTCGTGAAATATTCTACTTCTTACTCATCTTAACTATAAATTACCCTAACATGTGACTAACTAACAAATTCTTACAATATCCTGAAACGTCTGATGAAGAAAGACATTAATTAACGGATTAATAAGATAAAAAGAATATAGGGGAAGGCTGTAATCATCGTAATTACAAGGTTCTTATGAAGCTCTTACGCTAATTTGAACGAGGGATCCTTAAAAAAAGTAATTACTGTCCGTCATCGGAAACTCGAAACAGAACAGAACGTGTTTGGGGTCTGAAAATTTTATATGATTCTGATAATTTAAACTAACACCTGAATTTAAACAGTAAAAAACGCAAAAAAAAAGTAGATATTGGGAAAAACCGAAGAATAATGTTAACCCTGGGGGGTCAAGAATCATATATTGATCTTAAGGTATCTGCGTCGATGTCCAGTCCACCCTAGTGTATACCGTAATAATGGAAAACTACCCATTATCGAGACCAACGTGACTAATAGCTTTAGATAAGTTTCCAAGCAATGACAAAATAACTAGAATTCTTTGAAGTTAAAAAAGCTGCATTATTCATTTTAAAATCAACTTGAAAAATAATTTCCATTCTTTACTTCGTTTTTTACTTCAAGAAATGTATAATTAGAAGTGAATATTCTCTACGGAAAGTTGAAACAAGTTTTTGCTGAGTTGAAATTGGGTTTTATAAGACATATAAGTATGAATGTGGATGGTTATAAAAGCAGTAGAAATAATGATGTGACTAGAAAGGAGATGACATTTAAGAAGTTGTCTAAAAGAGATATATGGACACGAAATAAATCTGGATATGGGCAGGATGATGATGATGATCAAATGTGTTTAAAATCACAGTAGGCTTGATATGTGAAGTTAAATTTAACTTTGCATTTTGGAAGATCAAATCCATGGTTGAAATATGATAATCTATATCATAATAATTACGCCAGCTTTGCACATTAAAATCGGCTTTCCCTGTCCAAATTGAGCTTTAAGAATTGAGTTGATGTAGGTAGCATATCTTCGACTAAACCCTTTATTAATTACCTGTACACATTCCAGCCTCAAATTCTCGAAGTATTTACGAAACAAATATATAACAGCACAATAAATCCGGGCAGTAGCGAGTGCTGAACAAATATTTTGATCGCGCATCCCATGCTACGATGTTCGGTAAACAAGACCGCTTGCCAAGTGTACTAGTTATGATTCCACCTATGTTCTGGCCTAGGAAATATGTTTGGGCTGAAGATATTGTAACCGGCTTATGTTCTGTCTTAAGATGAGTAGTGTCATCATGACGGCTGGGAATCAAGTTGTCTTGTGTGTGGATAATCAAGTACCTACGTTGTTTTGTTTTTATTGAGCTTCTGCTCCTCTGGTAGTTGTTAAGATCTTCCTTGCTAAATTATAGGTCTGATAATGTTCTTTGAACATATAACATCAGCAGAGGTGCACATACAGAACATCCACATTTTGCCAGTTATGTTTAAGTCCCATATACTAGGACGAGCCTATTACCATCCATCGGGCACAGGTCCAGGCTCCGGGCTACAATGATAAAGTTCCTATTGGAAAAATCTCAAAACCACTAGACCAACGAGGCAGTCTCCAATCTTCTTTGAATTTGATTGCTATTTCTTATTACTTACTTAGTCTACATTTTCTCGTTTCCTGTCCTATTCTTGTCAAAGTATATATTTCTTTTGATATTTGCAAAAATGAGGCAATTCGGTGTATCTATCTAACGATCGGACATATTGGGTATTTATATTCAGTAAGGTACTTAATGCAATCCGTATGAGGATGTTATGGTACAACGTTTGACACCGAATTCACTAAAGTTGGTAATTCGATCCCTCCAAAAGACATATCAGTTTCTTGAATGGCTTCAGTTAACCGTGTTGCGGGAACTATTAACCAGTTTGTATGTTGGTTGGTCGAGGTTGTGGGTTCAAATCCTGGCAAGTAACAATGTGAGTTTTCAATTCATATGTACTTCTAAGTTTATCTTGGACATCACTGACATCGGTGAAGGAAAACATCGTGAGGAAACCTGGACTTATATAATTAATTTAAGTCTGAAATCGCCAACCCGCCTTGAGCAAGCGTGGTGATTAATGCTCGTGCCTTCTCTGTATGAGAAGAGGCCTTTGCCCTACAGTGGGACAGTAATAGGCTGGTACTACTACTACTACTATATTGGTTGATTGTGAGACCATCGTTAGGATGCAAAAGGGTTCAGAAGAGTTATTTTATTAGTTAAAGGCCACATATAACTGATCTATGTACATTCATGACATAAGAGACTTTTCAAAATGTTCGAATCTGAAGAAGAGATTAGCTCTTGCATAATAACAGGAAGGCTAGTTAAAAATTGTTTTTGGGCTGCTTATTACGTGATTATGTATGAATCAACAGATTTCTTTTTATATCTCAGGGTTGGTCTCATAGTAAAAGTTATCTTCTATGTATATGCCTTAATAAAATGAATGTTAAAATGTGTTGCTAAGCGCAAAACTCGAGAACGGCTGGACCAATTCGTTTTTTGTTGTATCCGTTATTGCAAGGGGAAATTTCGTGCGCCATGGGTAACGCCGCTGGGCGCAGCTAATTTATAATAATATTGCTTTCACCCCCTGAAAGGTTTTTACTGTTTTACAAATAACCCTGTATATGCATCTGGTAAACCAGAATAACGTAGTATCTAGGTTACGTCCTTGTGTGACCACTTTTGTTCATTCAACATTCTATGATGTGTCAAGAGGAGTTTTCAGTCCAACATTGCAAGAAAGTAATTCTTAAGATAAGGGACCATGCGCTCATTAATTAAACTTAATTAAAATTCCCTCTCTTCTTTAAGACGGAAGTTACACTGTGCTCTGAAATGATTAATTGCGAGTGGGTAGTTAGCAGAATTTATGCGCTGCGTTGAATATTTAAATTGTTTTAACCACTTGCCGTAAATTAGCTCCTTTTAAGGAAAACAACGTTGACATTTTCTCAAATATCTGTCTCTCCCGGGATGTGCATTTGCGCAGTCAAAATATCTATGATCTTTACCCCAACGTGACACTTCCGAATTACCTTTATTTTATTGAAAATGCGATTTGTTACTTTTTCCCATTTTCTAATCAGTTTTATAAATAAAAACTCACATATTAAGAACCATAGATGAAATAAACCATAAACTTAAACATATTTGCCACCTCTTTAGTAGAACTTTTCGCTGAGATTAAAGGAACGAATTCACAGCTTATCTCCTAGAAATTTCCTCTCTACCAACAAGCAAAGCATACAAGCAGTAATTCACATATCTAGACTGGATAAACCTTTAAACCTGTTTGAGATAACCGAGTGTATTTCCGACGCCATCTTGGAATTATTCCAAGGATTTCTCAATTGGTTTGAGCTTCTTTGCTTGGCTTACATTTCTTGGTCAGTAGTAGGAAAAAATTCTAGCTAAATATCTTGCAGAGTAAGTAAGTAAGAATTTCATTTATACGAATATTAACACAGTGAAATCTTTATTTAACGTCATATAAGAAAGAAACACTAATACTTCACATTTTAGTACGAGGAATAAAAAAACAATGTTTAAATGGCGTATCTTGCCAAAGTTTACCCACTAACGCAATATTCCCGCCAAAGCATCCAATTCAATCGTTCACTAATGAATGAACAACTATTCAAAAACTTCAAACACCGAACGTTCATTCATTGGATCACTACCTACCAACCACAGAAACTTTAATGAATAGGTTTCATTTCAAAGAGATCGTATACGTATAGATATGTACGTTACGTCGATGTAGGAAGGATGTCGACGGAAGGTAAGTCGGGTGGCCAAGGAAATTGCCTGACCATCCTAACCTTTGTGCGTTTCCCGCCAAACGGTTTAATGGCGGCCATGACGTCATGAGGGGACCGAGAGTCGTAACTGCCATTTTGTTTTTATATGTAATGGCGGACTATTGTTTTGTGTGCGTTATATGTGGTTCATGCGCAGTGGCATTATGTGCCAAGTTTTTAAGATTTAAGGATATGACTGGATGGTTGCTTTGTTCTGATTTTGTTAAATTGATAGACTTTCTAATCAAAGTTTTTTGCTTATGATGTAGTTTTGATGACGGTGCTCGTGGCAAATTAATAACAGCCGCATCAGTCGTTCTTCACGGTTAAGCACAGCTTCCTTAAATAGGTCCGTGGATGGATGACCATCCACTACATACCGAGAACACTTCGAGTTTTGGAAAGCACGTTAAGCCGTTGGTTCCGACTGTCATTTGTAGATATAGATGTAGACATAGCAAACGGTATCGTGTTGCCTAATTACAGGGCTGTTGAGTTCGGATAGGATATAATCTACCGGTATTCAGATGCATCATGTTACACTGGAAGCTGACTCCAACACATTTGGAAAAGGCTAGGCAGATGATGTAGTTTGAGATGCTTCATTTACAGGACATTCAAATAAATACACATAATAGTGTACATAAACTCGGGTTTTTCTCCGTGTTAGGCAGAACCTACACAACGCCGTCTGCTACGGTCCTTACATACTCCTTGAAATAAATAAACCTTTACCGTAATATCTGGGGAACAATATTTACAAAACCAAATAAGCAGATATTGGTGTAATACCCTAAATCTTTTTCTATGTAACCGACGTGTTAGCTCTAACACAGAGCAAGTAATTCGTAGGCAAAACACATAGTTTGGGGGAGATGCTCGTATTCAGGAATATCTGGGTAGACTGGGGACCGATCCACACTCGGAGAAAAGGCACGAATGACGGTGCCTTTGTTTTTAATTTAAGGATGTTGACTGTATGTGATATGGGATGTTTCTCAAGTTTTTTTTAATGTTCAAAAAGTGCTGATTCTAATTTGAATAAATGAATTTTGTTTTTAATTTTGATTTTGAATGAAAGCTTACAATATCTTTTGTGAGGTAAGGCATACTCTCTAACAGCAGATGACAATGATAGTAGAACTGATGAAAAGATTAATCAAGCAGAAACTAAATCAGAGAGCTTTTAGTAATCACTATTACCTAGTATTATGAGATCTTTCGTAGTGTTGGAGCCAATATCATAAGTTTCTTCTGAAAATGTATGTAATGGCGGCTAAATGGACGCGGATAAAATATTTCGCCATATACGCGATACAAACGCTAATATTATGGTACACACTGCCCGTGTAGTTATTACAACTAAAAAAAATATTTGATTACTCTGAGCATTTAAAGTAAAAACGCAAGATTTTTTTTTTCAATTAGTTCCTTTAAATATATAAGTGTTTTTGGTTACGAAACTCTAAAAATAAGAAAAATTATGGAATAAACTTTGCCAACAGTTTGATATTTTCGTTCCAATTCCTTATTTAGATTCAATTTTAATATTCTTCATTTTAATTGAAACTGGACATTAGCCAACGTAACTTACCAGCTTTAAACAATAACTAGATAAATCAATTGGTGTTTGTGCCAAGTTTTCTTCGATTTTCTTTAATTTGTAATGGGGAAAATTCATTTTCTTGAATCAGATGCCAATGTCACAAAAGCATAAATCAAGCAAATATCTTATTGGCTTAACTATTATAGCAAAAATTGTTTGCCAAGTTAGTTCTGGTCAAAATAGTGTAAAACTGCGCACTGATTTTTAATAGATCGATGAAGACGCTTGAACTTAGGTAAACAAAAAAAATGTACGCTTCGGCGCCCGCTGCATTAAATGGCACTGTCAAAACATTCAAACCAAGTGTGTCACCTTTTACTTGCATTACGACACCAATGACGTGTATAAACCGACACCTTTGAATGGCAAAGATGACAGAAGTTATGCGCTTGACGCACTTTTTGAGTCATGATTTTTTTGTAGGTACATGCGACGTCTCTAGACGCTTCCGGTGATTCCGTACTCTGTGATTCAACCATACGAAACACATCATCCTCTTTATTATAAGCCAAAATCGTTTCACTGCTGGACAAAACACATGATATGTAAAAAACTATATTTAGCAAGTGAATTGGTAATAAATTATACTTTCGAATGTAATTTTTTAGATGCTTCCTTGCCGAATACTCTAAAGAGAAACACCGCAAAGAGGTATTAATAATATGCGGATAAATAAAGCGCGGTTTTCGTATGTGCCTGTGTGCCTGTCTGCTCAATATGCTAGCCATCCTTCCCGACCGTGTGTCCACTCTGTTAGTATTCATGGCGCAACCGGCCGAGGTCGATATTGACTTCCACTATCCCCGATATTTTATTCAATTATATAGCGAAACCCTTCTCTGTTGTTTTGTACCAACACTTGAGATTTGTTCCGTAAATAGATTTTAATTAATTAGTGGCTAATGTCCTTAGAGGTGGATAGAATGGGAATAACAGGGAAGTTTAGAGAAGTTATTTAGTTAGGGACGTTAGTGGATATTTTGTTGTTCATTGGGAATTTCCTATAAGGTGTATATTTTCTGAAGAAAAGAGACAAATTAAAATTAATACACAGGTGAAAATTATTGTAAAAGATGTTAATTCTAGGTAGGAAGTATATTGTGAGATGACGTCTAATTGTGATTTACTCAAGAAAAATGACGTGCTGCGCTGACTCTGAATGATGATGTTTTTATTTTATGAACATAATCTCGGAAAGTTCCTAAAATGAAATGTTTTTTTCCACGGCTACGGATACATTTTCATAGTATACACTAACAATTTCAACGAAAAACAAACCCAATTACGTGTGCACTAGCTCACTAAATTGTGTAAATATGCAACTACCGTCATTAAATGCTGAACTAACAGACGAGTAAAAATCTGAGAATAATGCCCACCTGGAATTGTTTATTAATTAACACATACGTGTAAAGAATAACAACAAACGAGGTTACTAGAGCGTTCCCTTTTAATTAAAAATAAAATATTTCTGCGAACGGAACGATGGGAGGAAATGGCAGAAGAGTTATTGGCGCCCAGCATGGGACCTCGCATTTGTAAAATTTTTGTAAGTCTGACTCAATGTTGATAATTGTAAATGTTGAAAAAAAGGTTTCGCATTTTTTTTTCTTCTTTTGACCGAGTAGCAATATTTGTTTATGAGGTTGGCCCAGAACTTAGCTAAAAGTTTAGCTCCATCAGAAGCGCCTATTAAATTCTGCAGCCTACAGGCATCAGTGCAAGCAGGACACGATACCAGGTGTTCCATTGTTTGTGGAACAGCACCACACTATTTTAACTATTAGTCGCCCAGTTTTTGACTGTTTTTTGCTTTCTGCGCCTCTTTCTATGTAACCTTTAATTATGCCAAACCTCACACTCCACCGCGCAATATTTGTGAAAAGGGATCAGAAGTTTTTGCTTCACGATAAAATATGTGAATAGATTTGGGTATTGTAAATTAAACAAACTCACAAACCACCTCTTTTCGAATTCTCGTATGTAAGTAAATAACTTTTGGCTTTGATATTTACACACATATCCACTCTACGTAATTATTTCTTAACAATTTTCTCGTTTACCCTTCATCTTACTTCCTGTTGCTCATTAGAAAAAGGGTTCAATGGCGTTTGATGTTTCATATAAACAGCTACTGTTTCGAAATTCAAATAAAGCCCATCATCACCGGCGATCTTTAAAAAAAAACACTTCAATAATGAACCAAGGCGGCCTTATTAAAACTTATAATGAAACAACATCTTGAGTCTACCCGTTTTTTGCGCGCAAACTTTGAATGAAAAGTTAAAAATAAATCAACACGGTTTTCCTTCTTGTAAGATAAAGAAGTTAAGGCCTCTTTACTCAAAAGGCCTATGCAGAAGATTTTTATAAGCAAACTGCGCGTGTTTAATTAAGCAAACAATGCATAATATGCAGTTGCAACCCATCAGGTGCAACTGCATATTATGCATTGTTTTTTATTGCCTTATTATTGTCCACTCTTAAATTCAGCTCAAGTGAAATGTTTCCCCATAGCTAACTCGCGTCTGTCCATAATTAAATATTATGAGGGTAAGACCTTATGATTTATTAATTAATTATTATTACTAGCCCGAATTGTGCCACTGCTGGGAAGACCCAGTGAGGTCTTTTTCCAACAGTGGGACAATTTCTAACAAAGACCATTCCTTTCATCAGTCGCGTTTTACGCTACCTCTTTCTATTTCATCTAGGTCCTTGTATTTATTTTTCCTAGACCAACAGTTGAGAGGAAAGATTGCCAGAGAATGAGGCATAATAAATTCATAGTCCATCAATAATAATTGGTATAGGAGACCAACTAGAAAACTAACACAACATTCAAATGTAGACCAGTACAGTCCTGTGAAATCTTGATTTCCCTACGGGTGGGAATCGAATCCTGGCCAATTGTGCTGCCTCCAATCCTGGTGTAAGCATATTGAGTAGGGAACGTAGGGGTCATGAGATAAACAAGTGAATGTTCCCGTTGTCTGTACAAGTAGGTTTAACGTATACATAACATCAAGCCTGGAGTTCCCAAAGGGGTAAGCAGATTGTATAGTAAGTCTCATGCAATAGGGGGCCTCTGTTAAAAATAAAAACTCTCAGATATTTTTTTAAATATTCTGAATGGTTGTTATTTCATATTATTTCGTATTTTTATTAAAAACTTAGGGTTCGCGTCACCGACATGTTAATGTGAATTGTTGCGCAATACTGACAGTTCACCAAAGTTTTAAATCTGTGTACTTACATCTGACGGCATCTCCATGACTGCATTTTTTAGTTTACTAAACGGTAACAAATCCAGACTCCTCGCTACTACTGCAGCAATTTCCATGCAGATATTGTGCTCTATGCCATCCTGTCTTAAAAACCCTTCAAACTAATGTTGGGACCCCCGATTGAAGGGTAGTGGAGTGCTTTACATTCAACAATACAAAGACGACACGGTTGGCGCGGTGGTTGAGCCATCGGCTGCTGCGCCGCGTGTTGTGGGTTCGATCCCCACACGGATACAAATATTTGTATGGCCTACAGGTAGTTGTTCCGGGTCTGGCTGTTTGTGTATGTGAGTTTAAATGTGTGTAAACGCACCCACGATACAGGAGAAATTCCTAGTGTGGGGCAACTTTTTTTTTAACAATGTTGTAAAACCATCCACTTTTTCCTTCACAGAACGCATCGCCGTTCCCACTTCAGAGTAAGTCGGCATAGATAAGACACTCAATTTATATTCATTACGAACGATCCCTGAGGGTGCGTTACCTCATTTCCTAATGGTATTATTTATTTGAGGTCAACCCCATGCGACGATGTAGTAACTCGCGACCCTTCGTCACTTTTTAAGGGTCAAATGTGGAGAATTATTGTTTTCTTAGGACCTTTGACCTGTGTTTAGGGATTGAGACTGGGCCTTGTTTTTCTGTCCGATGGTATTTTCATTTATGTGGTGATGTGAAGTAAAAGGGAAGAGTCTTTGGTGGCTTCTGGTGTGGAAAAATACTAGCTCGATAACTATTTCTGCTGTCAGGCAACCGGTTTCGGTTTGAAGGGTATGGGTGACTGTCTTGTTGGATTAGTCGTCGCATAACCTACTGCGGAATATTAGGTCCTACTGAGCATGAGGTCCTGGGTTCGATTCCCAGGTCGGGCGAAGTGTTTTTGGGTTTTTCAACCTGCAATGTCTCAGTAGCAGCCCGGAGTTTGGATTTGTGTTGGACGGAAATAGGCTCGCCACTTATTGCATGGGACTTAAAGCATAACTGATGAAATGTGGTTGTACTAGTGATGCATAAGGTAAACTTAGAAAGTACATATGAATTGAAACATTCGCATTGGTGCTTGCCCGAATTCGAACCCACAACCTCATGCACGAGAGGCGAGGCCCTAACCTCTGGACCATCACGAAAAACCAACTAATGGCATATTTTTTTAAAATCATTCAACACTTATGTTGTTACGTTACAGCTTATCTCATAGTCACATAACAGCTTGTACCCTCTCTCTCTCTCAAGGGAGAAAATACAAGCTGCATACACGATGCTGGCTCAATGTCATATCCTGAGTCAATCTAGAGCAGTCTCCACCGTCACGTATTATATTATAAGGGTAGCGAGCGAAAATACTCGCCCTTGGGGAGTGACGAGTAATTCATACAGGGTTGTCAGCGTTTAGAGGGTTGATTTTTGTATGATAAAGGGGACAAGTTTAGTTGAAGCTTTTTATGGGTTGTAAGTCTTTCTTCAAGCCTTTCAAGCATTTTTAAGACTAGACGGCAGTTAAGTAAAATCTCTGTCAGATATTACTGACTTTGATCATTTTAGTAGAGCATTATTTTCTTTTTAACCACGATATTATGTACATACCTAAAACCACAAACCGTCTTATTATAAAATGAGCAAGTTATTGTACTTTTAACTTTATTCACAGCACGGTAAAGTTCTTTTTACAAAATTGAAAAGTTAGAATCTGGTTTGACATCAGTTTTTAAATAAAAACGTTCGCGTTGTGGTACTTAATTTAGTTTGAAATTAAAAGAAAAACATAAATTGACAACCCTAGGTGTTTAGGACGTGTGAAGTAATTCCATCACCTGAATCCTTATCAGGTCACGTGAAAAACAAGTGACGATTGATATCTGTCTACCCTCAGTTGACACCTAAGTACGATGGACAAAATATACCGGGCAGTTACTACTTACTACCTACTAAGGAGATTCGTTTAAAGATCATCTGCCTACCCTTTACCCATCAATGTTGGAGTCTAGAGAAAAGAGGAGATCTTTATATACTGTTGTTTCTGGAGAGTACGGGTATCTCACAGGTTAAGCTATGCTTGTCGAGGACGGTTTATGCATAGGTGATCATCTATGACGTAGCCATCTGGTAGCAAAATGTTCTATGTATGCATTACCAATCTTAGGAACAGACAAAGCATACAAACTGATAAAATAGACGGGAGCCGAGCTTAACACATTTTAGAAAAGTCATGTGACGAAATTCTTTCTAATTTAATTCTAGGAGCTCGTGGCTTAATAAAACCAGCCGCACGGGTTGATCGAAGGTTAAGCCGTTGGTCCCGGCTGTCATTTGTAGATCATTGACAGTCGTTACAGGTAGACTAAGCCCTAAAAGTCTGACAACCAATCTTACCAAGGACGTGTATCGTGTTGCTCACTAACTGGGTTGTGGAGGTCAGATAGGCAGTCGCTCCATGTAAAATACTGGTATTTAGCTGCATCCGGTGAGACTGGAAGCCGACCCCAACATAGTTGGGAAAAGGCTAGGCAGATGCAGATGATGATTTGACGAAATTCTTTCTTACCAATTAAACGGTTAGAATTTTGCAGAATAGTTCCATGACCTGCAGACGACTTTCAGCGCTAGACAAGTATCTGAAGACTTTTTCTGCCAGTACAGTGTGTCAAATTTCTTTGATAATTTTTCAAGTTTATCTCAAAAGAAATAAGGTAACGACACGGTTGGCGCAGAGGCTGAGTGATTGGCTGCTGCGCTGCGTGTCGCGGGTTCGATCCCCGTACGGAAAAAATATTTGTATAGTCTACAGGTAGTTGTTCCGGGTCTGGCTGTGTGTGTATGTGAGTTTAAATATTTGTAAACGCATCCACGATATAGGAGAAATTCCTAGGATGGGGCAAAGTTTAAAAAAAAAAATTGTCATACCATCTGAGTTGACAAATTTTCAGTGTGTTTTTTATTTGCCGCTTTAACAACAAACAATAAAAAATTTTTGCCTGACCGTTTCGTTATTTTGGAACAATCGCTGTATCTCCAATCGTGTCCTACGGAACTCTTCGTGTGCGAGTCGGACTTTGCGCGGTTTTCTATCTCCCTGCTCATATCCGTCATACATCACTGTACAGAGCATTGAGTTACACTTACGGTATCGGCAGTAAAAATGGGGTCAGTAGAGGAGACAGCAAAAAAATGGGGTGTCGTATTCCGAGACGACGTTTGAGCTGAGCTATCTGTATACAATATTTCTGATATTCGATATTTTTAGTTTCAATTCTGCTTGTTTTGTTATAAATATTTCGTTGGGTTCGTTGACTTGCTGAAACTTTTTTGACAGCTGTCAGTTATCAACTGATAATTATTATAAAAAAAGAACAATAACTTCCATTTCTTAATTAATTATTCGTGCGCAAACAAAGGGTGTTTAAAATCATAATTAGTTTATTATATGGATACGTGTTCCCATATAACAGAGTATCAAAAACAATGCATCTACAAATTAGTACGTGAAGAGGAATGTTTGTACCTTACGTCTTTTGTAAGCATACATTGCACGCACGAAGGAGATTTGACATGGTATTTATGGAGAAAGAGTACAGGGACCGGAAACGGTTGAATTTAGACTACTGAGCAACTACTAGAAATGACAAAAATGATTTTTCTCACTTAAACATTTCAACTCAAGTCCCACTAAAACATTTACATCTAAAATTCCCCTCTACCCTCTTCCCGACATAATCTTAGAATATAAATTAACTCTGATCTAACTGACCTCACTACAATGTTATCTCAAGCGAAACGGATTGATAGAACATGAAGGGTTAGGCAACAAATAGCCCGGCGTTAACTCGAGTGGGGGTAGGAAATAGCCCAGCGTTTGACGGGTTGAGAGCTCTTGTTACCTCTTCGGGTTAAAACGACGTCTTGTACGTAAATAGATGGAATATGTAGAGGATTTTTTGGGATTTAAATTATAGGCATTTATACTGAGTGTATATTGAGGTAAATATTTTCACAAACCTGGGCTTCTCGTGAATTCGGTTTTAATCGAGTTTTAGAAAAGTGGAGCTTGTGGCAAAATGATAACAGCCATTCGCTCGATATCATTGCTGGTTGAGTAACACTTGCAGAGTTCGAGGATGGGTGTCCCCTCCATTCCTCGAAAATTACGCTAATCAATTGGTCCCGGCTGTCATTCATAGATCTTTGACAGTCGTTCCGGGTAGTCAGTAGGCGGATGCCCGATAAACAGTCTTACCAAAGGTTATCGTGATACCCAGTAACTGGGTTGTGGAGGTCAGATAGGCAGTCGCTCCATGCATAATACTAGAATTAACCGGCTACCGGTTAGACTGGAAGCTGACCCTAAAACATTTTGAGAAAGGCTAGGCAGATGAGAAAATGTTGTTCTTTGTATATCGCAGTTTCTCTAGATGTAGAAATAAAACAATTATTTAGCTGTTTTAATAAAAAAATAACTAACTGTTTACAATTTGTTTGGCTATTCTTCGAGTTTGATATTCTTCCAACTGTGTGTTGCTCTTTTTACAAAGACAACGCCAAAATAAAGCTACATCTTTACCTATTTAGGTGCTGCACAGACGAAGCAATTTTAAATACCTTTTTATGACGTTTATCGTATGCATATATACGGAAATATTTTAAAAGTTGACAGTCGCGTCCACTAAATTTGCTACGTGTGTGCAGTGCCTTAGTTATTATGCTTCGCGCATGTGTTTTCTTTTCTAGCAACTGTAACATTTTCTTAATAAATAGGAACACAACAAGACTTCACTATCACGAGCCTTGGAATTTTATCAGAAAGAAATAAGGATAAATTAGTGCGTATTTTTTTTTGTTTCTGATATATTTCCAACGATATCACACGGAACACATTATGGTATTCAACAGGTCATGAAATACAGAAACATGGGATTCAGCAACACTGGTACGTACTTCTTCATTAACATTATTAGTGACACAGTTTCGATAGATTTTCAAATTATTTCAGAACGGACAACCTTTCATCGAAAAAGATAGAGTTCAATTAAATACATTACATCTTGAAGTTGGGAACAACGATAAAATTTGTTAATTTTTCGTTTATAAAATGGAGTGTCATAATTCCTACATTGATAAATAGGAAAGAACTTGGACACAAAATGTTTTACGTAAAAAATAATTTAAGGCTGGTTACAAACCGGGTGATCGAACGTAAAGAGATACGTTTTTGTTCGCACAACTATTTTTTCTTATGTTGATGAGTTCCTGACAATTCTTAAAGGAAAATTAAATTCGTCATCATTGTTTTAATATCGATGAATCAAAATGCTTACTGAATTTTTATCATAGCAAGTTAAACTATTTTAAAATAATTATGTTAAGTTAAACAAAATATTTCCTATGCATCCACTATACCGTTTTATATACTGCTAACATACATAAGTACACCATCCGAAAATTCAAAGTTGACCGTATATTGTCGCGGAAAAAATAAAAACAAAAATCAGCATGCTGTTTTTTTTTCAAACCGTGATTTTTAATCATTTCCCAAGTTTAATTGCAGATAAGATATCATCACACTTCCTTATTATTTTCAGCTACTTCTTTCAGCTTTCAGACTATTCAATAAGATACATTTAAGTACAAATCTGCCATTAAACTTTATTTTAATTTAATATGAGCGACTAAAATGACCTGTTTGACAGATCCGCGCGTCGCAGTCTAGCGATCGCGACTGCGTCAGACGATAAAAAGTCGGCGATGATTAGCGGTCAGCTTCCAACTTCGACTGTACTATCTCAGCTTATGATATTAATGTTATTATATTAATAATATCTTTCATGCACATATAAGACTAATGACAAACACACTCTGAAAAAAATATGATTTATTTAAATTTTACATTTTGTATATCGTTTTGATCACCGAACAAACAGACAGAGAAATCAAAAAACACAGACACATTTGTCTCAATCACGATATACAAAGCGATGTTTCAAACTTTCAAAAAAAGAATCTTTTATTTTTTATGTTTATTTTTTGTAGCTTTTTACTGTAATAAAATTGGCATGCACCGTTAACGCTACGCGTGGTGACCATAGATAACTTTTGTTGAGTTTTTTGAGAAAGATATAAAGAGTGTGTTCGTCTTTTATATGTGCAGGGAAGGCACTGGTGTGGGTTGTCGATGGGCGACTGCGGGCACATCCCATTACCACGGTGAGTCTTAGCTTTAGACTTTTTTATGGCTTGATTTTCACACATGAATTTTAATTTAAAACAATATTTCAGTTGGGATTAGTACGAATCCTGTTAGTTTTAAATGAAAATTCATCTGAGGATTGTCCTGGTGTTATAGAAACGTTACTTCACTACGGTTAGTTCGTTTTATATATTATGTAACAGCTTCAAAAAACTTAGGTCTAAGGCCGTAGCTGCACTAGTAAAATAAAACAATTCCATAAACATTGGCGATGACGTTTTTATTAGTGTATTTCGCACCGCAATCGCCTTACCAGTGCAACTGCCGCCTAAAAGACCGCTGCAAACGATCAACTAAATTTAAATGGTGGAACCAAGTCCTAAAGGCACCCAATTTGGTGGGGGCACATTTTACCCGACTGTGATTCACCACAAGAAAGGAGGGTAACGTGCAGTTTAAGGCTGCGCATGCCGTTTATATTTCCATACAAACGTAGAAGGGTGATTACTTCACTATTAGATATTTGCACGCCCAAAATTAAGCATGATATCGTTTTATCCCGTCATAATTCCAGCATAGTTAAACATTCGTTGATTTGGAAATCCAAAAAATGCAAGCCTCGTAAGATCCATATTTTATATACAATTTTAAAACAACTTCGGACGTGGATTATCTTGGACCTTTAGGAGTATGGAAACCAAAAAGTTATGATTCAGGTGGTGTACCTTAATTAGCAGAATGTTGAAATAACTTGGCTGCCTCTAGAGTTCTAGGAGTCGCAAACACTACTCCAGAGCATAAGGTCCTGGGTTCGATCCCTTTTGAATTTTCCAGCTGGATTATCTCTGTAGTAGTCCGGAATCTGCATTTGTGCCCGGTTGATGGTAATAGGCTCGCCCCCTAAATACATGGATTTTAAACATTTCTGGTGAAATGTGGGTGTCCCTCAGACGTGATATCATAACACTGCTTTGTTCAAATAGCTTATTTTGTATAAATATAATGAGAAGATTTTTTTTTATTAAACCCATTTAAAAGACAGCATAATCCATACTTCTATACTATAATATTATAAATGGGAAAGTGTGGTTTGTCCGTCTTTCATGCCTAAACCACTGAACGGATTTCGATAAAATTTGGCAGAGAGATAGATTGCACCCCGGGAAAGGACATAGGTTTTTTTTTGTATCAATAAACCACGCGGGTGAAGCCGCGGACAGAAGCTAGCATTTTATAAGCTTTTTTTGCTAAAAAAACGTGAATCTCACGTTCCTTGTATGTGCGCAAGCGCTAGTTCACCTAATACTTTATAGGTAGGTTGAACAGAGTAATAAATAATCGTCGATTGGCTTCTTTTGCTTATCGTTGTGGTTCTTTCTCACAGCATGGTTAGTGTAATAGCAACCGTTGTAGCTATGTCCACCGGCGAGTTGATCCTAGCGGCATGCGCACTCTTAATGAATCGATGCCTCGATTTTGGTTGATTCAATGTTTTTATTGCAGAAATTAAAAAAAATTACAAACAATATAAGAACAACATCACGCCTTCAGGTACTCCCTGAAAGGGCAAGCAAGGGTGATTATTACGCTCTTGTTATTCACCGTTTATGGATAAAGTCTCGGTGTGTCGGGGAGCGAGCCTATTACCTACCCACTAGGCACAAACACTCCGGTAAATCAACAAGTCTCCAGGCTAATATTAATTTAGCACTAACAAAAAAATCTGATCGCTACCAAACTTCACAGGATCACTCGCTAGCCTAATCTAAAGATAAATAATAATAACTAAATAAATATTGCTGGACAATCCACACAGCATCATCTAGCCCCAAGCTAAGCAGAGCTTGTGTTATGGGTACTAGATGACTGATATACTTAATACAATACATTACATAGGTAAATATTTATCATACATAGGAAATACCCAGAACACCCGGAACAAATATTTGTAGATCTTACAAACATTTGTTCCAGGACGGGAATCGAACCCGCAACCTCTTGCGTCGCAGGCGGACCTTCGCCCGCCGCGCCACTTCGGTCGTCGAATATTTGTAGATCGTACAAACATTTGTCCCAAGGCGGGAATCGAACCCGCAACCTCTTGCGTCTCAGGCGAACCTTCGCCCGCCGCGCCACATCGGTCATCTAAGATAACCTGAGAATTTCATCATAATCCGTCCATCCGTTTCGGAGTTCATATCGAACACACACACACATACATACACCGATTTTAACATAACAAGAAATGAAAGACCCTGCAGTAAAAAATAAATTGAAACTGTAAACCATTTTCAAGAAAACACTGCTGGCCTTTCCATGGCATTTAAGTAAATTGAAAAACATTTTTAAAGTTTCCGTAAATCCCATTCCAAGTAAATGCAGTAATTTCCGTGTCTTCTGTGACATACGGACTGACACATGGTTGTTAACTACCACTCCAATATGTATGAATTCAATGCCTAGAACACTAGTTTAAAAAGCCACTGTCCAAGTATACGGCTGAGGTTCCTGCGTTTAGCTGTAGCGGATTACAACACGAAGACAGTGTTCTCTGTATTGCAAGAAACGGGCGGCTGTGTCTCGTGCACCGTAATAGGTAGAAATTAAGCTTTCAATTTAATTTATACATAATCCATCGCTCCTCTTTTCAATTGGAACTAACTAGACAATTATAGTCGGGCCTAGCGTAGTGTAGGACGTGTACGGAAATTGCACGTGTTATGAAAAAAACAAAAATCAAATCAAAAATTCATTTATTCAAATTAGGCTGAGAATCAGCACTTTTTGAAGCTCAAAACATTTACAAAAGACAGTTACCCCAAAACGCCCACCCTTCAAAATGTTTATAAGTTGCAAAATGATTCTCAAAAATATAATTCTTACTCTCGTATAGTCGATATTTGTAGAATAGATAAAGAGAATTGAATACTCTTATTGTGTTCGGTATGAAAACTTACAAATAATAACTTCAAGAGCTATCATAGGGCCAAAAGCGTCTTGTTGAAAAATATCTCTTGCTGACAACCCTTGGACGGACTTGATAGAGTAGGATAAGTCTTCGTCGTTGTCTTCCAAATTTTCATTTTGAACGTTTTTTTTTATTTATTTGATTGGCTTACTGCACCGCATCACGCAGCGTTGTGCGTGGTGACGAACGACGAACACTGCTCGTGAATGCGTTTTCTGTGTGTTGCACTACGCGTGTTTTCTATACAAACACAGATACTTGCAAACAACGTAACAACACGCACTCGCGCGCTACGCTGCGTGATGCGGTGCAGTGTGCCAACCGCCTTAGTGTCAGTCTTTAAAGTCGTGTTACCTTATGCCACCCTACCTACCACCGAAGGCCGCGTCCAGACATTGACAGTCGATTCAATTACTTATAACGACTAGCTGCTTGCCTGATGGAGAGACGGCCGCGCGGACGGGTGGTCTCTACCCGATCGGTATCCTACCGACGGATCTACATACCATTTTGGCAATTTTCACGAAATGTTTGGATATCGTCTTATAGTGTCAGACTGGATACTGAAGTGACTCATGAGATCAGAATATGTAAGTTTTTACCTAGACTTAAATTAGGGAATAACTTAGGACAGTTGTAGAAAATAGATGGTTTCTATCGCTATACAAACCATCTATTTTCTACAACTGTCCTAAGTTAAACAGAGAGAAGCCGCTGCTTCTCTCTGTTTTTGATAGTATCTTCTGGAAGCTGGATGCGAGCTATGTGTGATATAGTCTCTTCTTGAAGCTGAATGCGAGATACTTTTTTAGGCCTATCACAAAATTGCGTTCGGTCGCATTATGCAGCAATTTGGCAATTTGTAATTACGTTTAATTTGAATATTATTAGATATATTTTATTCCATTTGCTTGCACCAATAGTTCAATCCACGAGGAGATGTAAGTGTTTGCGATTAAGGAAACAAGCGTCTGTCTTTGATGGTTTTTATCGGCAATTCACTCGAAAAATACATGCACACCATAATTAAATCGGTGAGGGCAGTAGATACGTGAATTAAAATTTGTATTTCGTTTGTGACTAACATATGTATGTAGCTTATAAGCAGTGTGCAAGTTCAAAGTCTAAAATAAATCATTTTTATTTTATAATAATTATATATGATGCGGGCGGCCGTTCTAATAAAATCAACGACGTGGACTATATGTTTGGTTGAACGATTTAAAATTACTGATACATTGATAACTACTTTAATTGAACTTCAAAATAGTTCAAATACGGAACGTATCTGAACGTTTTCAACTATGCAAACTGACAAGATTGCTGTGCGTAGACTAATTAGTACACGTATTTTAAAAAAAATGTCTTTTTTAACAGACTTCAAAAAGAAGGAGGTTCTTAATTCGATTGGTAGTTTTTAATGTATTTACTACGATAACGCTGTGATTTAAGATCCGATTAATGTGATTCGATTCTTTAGTTTGATACGGAATAGTTGTCATTAATTCCCATAAAAATTTAACATAGCTTGGCCCAGTAGTTTTCATTTTATGAACCATTTTCACTATTAGCAAGCTACATTATTCTTGAGTGCTATAGGCTATTTTTATTTCTATAACTAAGCTTTTAAGGGGGTGGAGGGGACCTTAAAGTTCTAAGTGAAAATTACTAACTCCACGCGGAACATTTCGCGGGCGATGTGCTATTATTTTACTTACCGACTTCCAAAAAGAAGGAGGTTCTATTTTCGCCTGTAGGTATGTACTTTTTTTTGTGTATGTTCATCCATATTTTCGCTAATTGTGCACCGGTTTGATCATTCTTTTTTTTTGTTTGATATGTCATTTATAAGATGTGGTCTCATGTAAATTTTATCGAAATTGGTTCATTGGTTCACTAGTTTGGTTTTTAAATCAAAATAACTGGTAAAATCTATGCTCCAAGTAAACGAAATTTCTAATTTACTTTTTTATATTTGACTAGCTGCGCCCCGCAGTATTAACCGCTTTTAAAATTATTACTCATCAAACCAGCGAACTGTCAAACGCGCGAAGTTAAAATAGTCGTTACTTTTTCTTAAATTTTCAAATGTTCCGCGTAACTTTCTTAGTTTTTATTTTTATAAGAACCTTCTCCTTACAATAACAAGAACAACAAAAAAAGAATTAGCGAAATTGGCCCAACCGTTCAAGCTTGATGCCATGACCGAGGAAAATAGGGATTCGTTTTTATATACGTACTAGCTGACCCAGCAAACGTTGTTTGACCATATAAAATGGTTTTGGTGGACCCACCCTTAACATTTAGGGGGATGAAAAGTAGATGTTGTCCGATTCGCAGACCTAACCGATACGCTCACAAAATTTCACGAAAATCGGTCGAGCCATTTCGGAGGAGTTTAATAACAAACACCGTGACACGAGAATTTTATATATTAGACTAGCTGACCCAGCAAACGTTGTTATGCCATATAGAGGTGGATCGTAGATGGGCGAAAATTTAGGGTTGCATGTACAAAAAAATTTAATTTTGTCTGAAAAAAAAAAAAAATTTTGTCTGAAAAAAAAAAAAAAAAAATTATGGTTGGACCACCCTTAACATTTAGGGGGATGAAAAATAGATGTTGTTCGATTCTCCCCCCTGGCTAATATGCTCGCTAAGGATCACGAAAATCGGTCGAGCCGTTTCGGAGGAGTTCGATCACGCACCCCGTGACACAAGAATTTTATATATTAGAGATATATCGATAAATATTACAAAGCGACTAAAAAGCAAGAAAATAGTTTCGGAATTCGGTGGCATTGTTTGTTTCGTGAGCTTAATTTTACGCCATCGACTTCGGAAACTAAAGTTATTCTAAACTTTTTACTGTTTTTTCGGAGTCGGATGAATTTTTTTCGTAAAAAAAGTTTTATAGCGATAATTGTTATATTATTCGAAAAACTACGCAAGGTTTTCATTGCGTTGCTCTAGTTAAATAGAAATGTTGTGGAAAGTTCACCAAAGCGTTTACTTCAGAAAACTTTCCGATTCACAACTTCAAAGTATTTAAATTCATTATCGCAATATTGAAAACCTTTTATGATGACATCGTTTTGCTCTTAAATAAGATATCAGACTAGTTTTTGCACAGTTTGCTCTGTATTCATAAAACGCTATCATTTAAAAGAGTTTCAGGTTTAACTAATAAAAGACGGCACGGTTGGCGCAGTGGCTGGGCGATTGACTGCTGCACTGCGTGTCGTGGGTTCGATTCCTGCACGGAACTCATATTTGTATGGCCACAGGTAGTTGATCCGGGTCTGGCTGTTTGTGTATGTGAGTTTGAATGTTTTTAAACGCACCTACTATACAGGAGTAATTCCTAGTGTGGGGCAACGTTTATTGTTAAAAAAAAATAGGATTTTCTTTCTCACATAAGACGTCGAGTGTAAGAAACTGGGAAGATGTTTTCATTTTGACAGCCACTTTTGGGATTCTGTTTTCAGGCGCCATATTTAGACTTTAATAGTGGTTTCAGAAGATGACCAGAATGGGATTTTGTCCGTTGGTGCCGGTTAAAACCTCAGCCAACGGCCACTTCCCTGGGCATTCATTGATGATTCCATCTCCAGGTTGTAAGAAGAAGTCAGTCCCTCTGCTTAAGGTCTAAGTAAATTCTCCTTTAGCAAAAATTATCAGACAGCCTAGCCTTTTCAAAAGTATGCGGATTCCAGTGTAGCAAGATGCTCCTAAAACCAGTATGTCAATCATTATTATTTTATTTTTTTCGTCGTTGTCAGACTGAAAGCTGTGTTCATAGTGGAGAAATAATTTAGTGATCTGTGGTCGAGAACAAGAACGAGAACATCTGGAAAAACCAACTACACGATGTTAGACATTCGCAATATCTTAAGAGAGCAAGTAAAAACAGTTGAGGCATCTTTGAGCAGCTGCCTTACTCACTGCTGAGTATTAGTCAGGCAAAGCCGCCTTGCAATACCACAGAACCACCTTATGACGTCACAAGATAGGACAGCTGTGTTTAAATGTCCTCCATGAACAACAGCTTTTAGTCTGACCACACGTAAACCCTCTGGTCTGACTGATCCTGCGCTCGCGTCCTGTCCCTGCTACAGTATGTTAATGGTAACAAATTATATTTATCGTTATTTCTCCGTTGTTCCCAGTGTCGGATGATGTGCCGCCTGTACAAAGAAGCGCGCCACTCCTACAGTCTCCACAGTACACCGGTGGAAGGCCACAGCCTTACAGTAAGTAGATTGTGTTACCGGTATACCCATGGAAAAATGGAATGCCAATATTGTACTCCATGCAGTGGTTTTTTTACTCTGTGACTATCGTTTGTGTTCACATTTCGAGTCAGGTGTTAATAGATAGAAAGGTAAGTACCTAAGGCGTTGCGCCAGCGCATTACTAAAACTACGATTATTAGGTAAACAGGTTCATTTATGTGGCTCCTCGGAAGACACCATTCTTAAGGGTATGTAAAGATAACTCCATAACCGAAATTGATTTTGAAGCAAAAACAAAAATATGTTGCGTAAGCGTTGGTATAGTAAAGGGTGGTATCAACATCAATGGACAACCTGATGAGTTAAGTACATGATTACCCCTCAGTGTTAAAAATTTTCGTCGTTTTTTACTTATTTGTTTTCTTAAACTGTAAAAATTCATAAGAAAATCATAATTTATATTTAACTTCGTGAAATGATTAATTTAAAACAAATAATTCACTTCTTTTTACTCCAAATATGGTTAGGTTAGGTTACAATTAAATTATGATTTTTACAGTTTAAGACGTATAAATTACTGAAAATTAAAACTCCAAGATTGGACGATGAGGTGGATAAGCAACCAAACCCTTTAAACAAATTAAAAAAAAACTGAACTAAACTCATGGAGTCTGGTTGTGCGTCCCACCCTTTAGGACCAAGATCTTTAAGAGTTTTGGTTCCTCAAATGATCAGTTTTGTTAACATTTCCATTCATGATTTCGGCCTAGCAAAGCCACAGAGCACATGAATATATTTTGACTTTAATCATGCCTCCTAATACCAGTGTATGCCTACGAATGTACAAACGTATAACTTTTGGGAATGCCCAACCAGTTCGAATTCAACCGTGGCCATAATCAAGAGCTTTTCATGCGGTGAACTGCCGAAATAATCTCCGATAGTTCCGTGTGAACAAAGCCGTAGTTTCGAACTGTAACAACACGCCAGTTTTCAGCGAACGGATAGGCAGAGATGTTTTTATGTACTGACGTGATAACTATCTTCAAAAAGCGAATTAATCACTTTTAGAAATAGAAATATAAACTTTTTATTTCTGATACTTAGGTGTAGTGGTTGGTCATGTTTTAGGTTAATGTGCGCTATGATCAGCCTATTATAGGCATACAAAAAGAATTCATTACAATTTTTACATGCAAAAATCGTACTAAACTACAAATTAACTTAAATAAAAAAAATCATTGGGTTGGATAGGAATGGTGATTTTCTCATGACTTTCTAAAGGTTAAAGTAAAAGACATCAGAAAAACCTAGAAATTAATAAAAATCTGACGGAAAATATCAAGGTCAGCGGTTCAGAATGTACCGGGATGTTCGAAATAGTTACCGTGACCCCGGAACGTAAAGGGCAAGGACGGAACACGGATTCGTTTTAGTCAGTGAAAGTTCTGACACGGCCTTCAGATCCACCCAGAACGGAAGAAGTCATTGGATGATCTCCCATCCTTAAAGAAGGGGGTTCAGAACGATGTACTGAACTCTTGGTGGTCCGTTGATGTCCCTACCACCTGTATGATCTTTACTAATCAGCCTGAGGTTAATCTAACTCCATTCTGAAACTAACATCCATTTTGAACGACCCTCCCGTTCATTTTGCTGAACATTCTGGAAACTGTGACAGTCCAGTCTGAAGTTAGACGATTTGTGAAACTTTTCAGCACTTTTCACAGCTCAGTTGGACTCAGCTCTGGTGAATAGTTGGGAAACTTGTGCTTCATACGGTTTTTGGGACATGTTCATATGAGGAATGAACGTGAAGTCGATTTCTTCATGTAAAAGTTAGC
Source organism: Phlogophora meticulosa (assembly GCA_905147745.2). NCBI lineage: Eukaryota > Metazoa > Arthropoda > Insecta > Lepidoptera > Noctuidae > Phlogophora > Phlogophora meticulosa. Next base: position 1,952,820 of record LR990543.1, on the reverse strand, counting down.
TGATGTGAATATGTAAATCTATTTGGCTATACCATTTAGTTTTTATGCATTAAATAGGTGTGTCCTGCGGTTTTACCTGCTCAACAAAAAATAAAAAGTTGGCTTTTCTTTTTCTCATGAATCAGAGGCAAATACATTTTTTCAAATCCGACTGGTAGTTGTAGAGATTATACTTAAATAAAAAAAATCACCTAGCAGACCTTGACCAAAGAACCGATCCCTTGCATGCGCCATTTTGTCGTTAAACATCGAACACTGGATCCTGAACAGTGAACAATCAAACTTAGTTCTATTTCAGTGAGCTAGAACACGTCCGACTGAAAGCGATTTTAAGAGAAGCAAAAGCGTAAACGGTATTTAAGAAAGAAAGAAAAATTTGCAGTCGAAATGAGGTAAAAATGAAATTATAAAATAGGCAGCTGGTTCTAGGGCTTGATTCAGAAAGCAGTTCTTCACGTTTCCATCTGGAGCCCTGACCGCCGATAGCTTGGACCCTGTTCCCGATACCGGTGGGCTACTATTTTTTCATTTTTTTTTCATTTATTTCTTTCACATTTAAATATATAAAAATATAATTAGTAAGTAAGTCAAATTAATAAATGAGAACAATACTAGTGGCTAAAATAAGCGTCACACTCGCGCATGACGGGTATCGCTCAGCAGAGAGAGAAGGTGAGATGAGCCACAGCGCTCGTTTCCAGCGACAGCCGGCTCATACTCATCTCATTTTGTTTTTTAATTTTACATTCACTATATTAAAAGTCGCTCTTGAAATCAGTTTTTTTTCTACGAATAAATCGCATTTTACGGACTTTCTTGGGGTTACATTTATTGGCTTGCAAATCTAAACATCTATATCTATACAAATAAATACAATGGAATTATCTATATTGGAAAGATCAGAAGAATACATTACGGTAGTTATACAAAAAAAATACAAATTTTAAATGTTTTGTCTGCCTGCCTGTCTGTTTGTTCTGGCTAATCTCCGGAATGACTAGACCGATTGACGAGACAGCTATTAGCAGATAGCTGATGATACAAGGAGTAAGGCTACTTTAATTTTGGTAAAAGAACCCCATGAAATTTCGGATGAGGGTGTGGTTGAAGCCGCTACCGCTTCGTATATAGCCCTTCCTATATTCCAAATATCCACGTCTACTAATCCAACTACTCAGAAGTGTCCAAACCCGTCGATGCTCCAGGCTTACTCCGAGTTTTAAGCTTCTAATTCGCGCAGCTTCATCCAAATGCTCAACTTTGAACGGGTTGATTCTGGTGTGTTCGGTCTGAACTAAAAGTTTCATTTGAAAACCAGCGTCAGACATGTCATTTATTGTTTTGCTTGTTATTTTAACAATTTTACCGTGACTTTTCTCAACCTGTTGCCAGTAAAGGTTCTTTCTTTTGTTTAAACATAGAAAATGATTGATTTAAGATATCAGAGATGTTTACGCAGAACCGTGCTGACGGCTTCCACGCAATTGTGCGGAAGAAAATAGCGTCTGTGGCAGCTGGAGCCCGGGCCAGTGGCAACAGCATTCTGGAAACAGTGTCTGAAAATGTGTTTTCCCCTTTTATGAGGCATTTTGTGGAGAGGATGACCGGTTGAGAAACTGGTTTCATCTTCTTTACAAAGTGACTCATATCCAAACTGTTATTTTAATTCATGTATATACTAACACTAGAAGTTACTTTACTAACACTACGGATGTCAGTTATCTGAGTATTTGAAATAAATTAAATGAAGTCCCACGGTCTCACTTCTTGTAACTTTCCCGTGATCTTTTCTTTTTTACATTGGCCCGTTTGGGTAATTTACAGGCATATAATTGTAATATATCGCTGGTCTAGTGGTTGCAAGCTCAACTCTTGAGCACGAGGTTCTGATTTTGTATTTCCGGTTCGGGCAACGTGTTATTAGGTTTTTCATCTGGAATTTCTCAGTTCCAGCTCGGAAGCCCGGATTTCAATTTGGTGGCAATATTCTCGCCCCATATTACATGAGATTGTAATATATCAGGCGAAATGTGGGTGTACTGTTGGTTCACCTCTGCGTAACCCATCAGGGACAATAGGCCGATGTTTTTTATTCAAACGTTCTTAACCTCAAAATAGCAGAGAAAACATTTTAAAATTTTCACTGTATTTTCGTATCTTCTTTTCCACAATTCCAACTTATGAATTGTGTGAGCACAAAACCAAACAAAGTGTCCCAAAAAAATCCATGAAAACATGTTACACAACATGTCTGTGAACGTTCACATGCAAGGAAAGTGCTAAAATTGTAAAATTCACGAGTTTAGCATACATATCTTAATGTATTCATCTTTTAAGCTGCGAAATTCGAGTCATTCTTCGTGAATTTATACAAATGTAAGTGATATGTCTCAACAAACAGCCAAAAGTTAGAAATCTAAGCATATTTTACTAGACAAATCAATAAAGCTGCTTATGGCAAAGTGCGAGTCAGGATTTGTACACGAAGGGTTCCGTACCATCGTACAAGATTAGATATACAGAGATGGTTCAGGTCGTCCAAAAATGGCAGAAAAATCGTTACTTGCAAAATACAATTCATCGTACTATTTGTTGTTATAGTGGCAATAGTTCCGTGGGCATCCTGGTTATGGAACTCTTAAAATGGAAAATTCAACCTGGAATTTGAATAAACCTACTTATTACACATTTTTCAGGCTCACATCCCTGCTTATATAATAGGTCTTTACCTATGAAATTGCCGTTTTGTATGAAAAAATTTAAATGAATTTTTTTCATGTATTTTTTATTTGGATTAATCGAAGTAATCACCCATGCAATCAATGCATCTTTGCCAACGCAGTGGCAGTTTATTGATGCCCTTCTTAAAGAAATCAGCTGGACGGGAGGCAACAAATTCTTCAAAGGCATTTTGTACTGCCTCTCGGGTATTGAATTTTTTTCCCGCCAAGAAGTTATCCAAATTCTGGAAAAAGTAGTAGTCTGTAGGCGCAAGGTCTGGTGAGTAGGGTGGATGACGGAGAGCTTCCAACCCCAGTTCTTGCAACTTGGAGACCGTCTGCTGTGCAGTATGAGGTCGCGCGTTGTCGTGCAGGAGCAGCGGAGACGAGCGATTGACCAATGCTGGTTGGAGATGTGCCAGCTTCTCCATCATTGTGTTCAATTCTTCACAGTACACATCTGCAGTAATGCTCACCCCGTTTGGTAAGAAGCTGTGTTGAATCACACCGGCGCTAGACCACCAAACAGTGACCATCACTTTTCTTGGGGTAAGTTTTCGTTTAGGGCATTGTTTAGGTGCTGAACCAGGATCCAACCAACTTGCTGAGCGCTTGCGGTTATCAAACAGAATCCATTTTTCATCGCAGGTAACAATGCGGTTCAAAATTCCTTCATTTGTGTGTCTGTTGAGCAGTGCAAGGCACGTCTCGACGCGTACTTCGCGCTGGCGATCATTGAGTTCGTGGGGCACCCATTTGTCAAGCTTTTTTACCTTGCCAATTTGACGCAAATGGACCAATATTATTTTGACGCTAACGTCGAAAGCTGCTGCTAATTCAGCCGTAGATTGTGTATCACCAGCTTCCACAATCGCCTTTAATTCGTCATTGTCGACCAAAGTCTTCGGACGACCGCGAGGTTCATTTTTCAGGTCGAAATTTCCAGAACGGAAGCGAGCAAACCAATAACAGGTAGTGCGTTGGTTTGTAGTGTTAGCTCCGTAAACGTCGTTGATGTTGCGTGCCGCTTGTGCCGCGTTGCTGCCACGACGGTACTCATATTCCATAATTACTCGAATTTTTAACGTATCCATGATGACGAAAAAGATTTAAATGCGATGAAAATGTAACACTAATCAATAAACAAATGACTACTTTTGGAAAAAAAAAACCATGTTTTTAAAATAAAATTAATTTGAAATTAGAATTCTTAGCCAAACAAAAAATATTTTGATTTGAAATGGCCAGTACTGCAGAACGGCAATTTCATAGGTAAAGACCTAATATTATCATGATGCATAATATTTGATCCTTAAAATGAAGAGAAAAAAGAATTCTCAAAAATACTCTAAGAATCACAAAATAAGATAATCTTGAACACTATAAAAACCATCGTAAAACCCTTGCTGAGAAACATGAAATTTTGTACAGAATTGAAAATTTTCATGCATTAAAGATGGCGGATCACATGTTACCAAATGAGGCATTCCGAATAAAAGCGAAATTTGTTTTAAACGATTCACAAATGGTGAGCTCAATCCGACCTCGGCTGGGAAATTGAATTCAAAACCGTACTTTTTGAGAATAAGGCTGGTTTTATCGTTACGTGTTTCGGTAGCGCGGTCGGGGCTCGCGCGTTCGGAGATGTATGGAGTAGTGGTTGCGTTTTAAAGTCGCGCGCTTGAGCAGCGCCGTTCGATAAACGCGCGCTGTTCGCCGGCGCTGCCGATCAAAGACGTGTTCACCTCTCAGTAAACTGGTAGCGTTATAAGAATCAACTACTCTTTGACTGACCGATGTGGCGCGGCGGGCGAAGGTCCGCCTGCGACGCAAGAGGTTGCGGGTTCGATTCCCGCCTTGGGACAAATGTTTGTACGATCTACAAATATTTGTTCCGGGTGTTCTGGGTTTTTGCTATGTATAATAAAAAATATCTATCTATGTATTGTATTAAGTATATCAGTCATCTAGTACCCATAACACAAGTTCTGCTTAGCTTGGGGCTAGATGATGCTGTGTGGATTGTCCAGCATTATTTATTTATTATTTACTCTTCTTCGAAATCGGTGTTGCCTACTTTTCCACCAACAAATAGCCAGTAGTCTAACCGCATTAATGTTCATATTGTACACGACTGTCTCACAGCAGTGGAACTCGCGGTACTAATCTCGTTTCACAGCGCGCCGACCGGTTAAGCAGTAAACAACAGCCTTATGCGAGTGGCCATACCTAAAAAAAAAAGTGCAGCGCGCTGCCCGTCGGCGCGTCTAGCAGCGTGACTTTAAACCCAGTCTAAAATGGTATTGAACGGGGATGCCGGTGGATGAGATTCTAATATGGAAAGTTTAAATGTATGAGTGGAGTAGTATTCAGTATAAAATGCAATTGATGAAGGTGTTTTTTTTGTATTTTTTTGGTGAAATCTCTATTCATGCCATAAGGTAGGTCGTATTGTTCCTCTTGGTTCCGGCTGTCATAGAGCTTGCTTTGGATGTCGTCACGGGTAGTCAGAAGCTCGAAAGTCTGACAACTAGTCTCACCATGGCGTATCGTTTTATCCAGTAACTCCACAAGGAGTTAAGATAGGCATTCGCTCCATGTAATATGTAATATACTGGTATTAATACGGTTAGACTGGAAGCTAGTGGAAGCTGACGCGAACCTAGTTGGGACAAGGCTAGGCCGATGATGATGGTGAGGTCGTTTTCTTTAAAAACCTTTATACTTAGAATGGAAACTTTTGGAGACTTTTTTTTGCTGCAATTTTCTTCCACCCATTGTCGCTTATCTAACGCATAAATGTTATTATCCATACATAAAAAAATATCCATTATTTTATAAACTTCTTATAAGACGTTGGGACTCTTGGGCTGAGATTCAGAAACGAGACTAACCGCGAACTTACGCTCCCATCTGTCAAAATGCTAAAAAATTATATTCTGTATTCAGAGACGAAGGGAGTATCTGCTTAAACTTATCTTGAAGTTACCTTACCTTTGTTGGAACTAAGCAAATTGAAACATCGCTTTCAAACACATTCTCAATTCTTACCTTTCTGAAAAGAAGACTATAAAAAATACTAAACTAGAAAACCTCGAAACGAGCGTAAATAAAAGAGAAACGTTGTCATTTAGGAGCCAGAGAGTGAAAGGCGTCCGTCCCTGTTGAAATTCGACGGCGGAATGGGAGATACGCCACGTGCCGTCGGGAATCGCAATAGCGCCCGGGGTTGCAAGACGATAAAATTTAAATGCCGCAGTGTTGCTGGCAATGCCGTTGACTGTTACTGTTAAACATGAAATTGCACCATTATTTTGGTAGAAATTAGATTATATGCTAACTGGGCTGTGTATGGTGTGTTTATCAGGGACAACGGTTTTGGCACCTATTTTTGTACACAACATTAGGACTGGTTTTTGACTTGATGTTAACAGAAACCTTAGAGACTTAGGTGAACCTCCAATAGCTGCTGTCGACATAGTTGGCTGGGTTTCCAGATACGTAATGAATCAATATTATCGAGCTGATGTACTTTTGAATAGATAGACGCACTCCTGGTAAAATATTCATAAATAGATAAATACATATGTATTTATCTATTTATGAATATAACTAAGGATCTTAGCGTGATGTTAAATAGCTTATAACTTTCCTAAATAATTGGTTTATCAAAAAAAATATTTAAAATCAGACTCACACAACACCGAAACAAACAATTTCTTCAGCTTTATTACAGTAGTATACATTTAGGCATTCCTTGCCAGTATTTACCTACAAGTAAAAAATCCCCCATCTAAGCACCATAGTACAAAAGGCACACATACAGAAATCGATCCGTGGCAACCCTGGTATGGACTGACGCACCTACACCGGTGTTGCTAGCTCTAAATAATTCATAAACTGCCAGCCCCGCTCGTAGCATGCCCTCAATGAGTTCCTTGCGTATGTACTTTATACTGAGGTACCTACTTGTATAGTTTGGGAATGTGAAAAGGAAGGTTTAATGGTTTTTTTTTGTTTAAGTGAAGGGAGGCATTGCATTCATTTATTTATTATTACATAATTTAAGAGAGTTAGGGTCTAGCGAGAGTCCTTGTACAATTACTGGTATTTAACTGCATCCATTTAGACTGGAAGCCGACCCCAACATAAGGAACTATACATACATTGGGCAAAGGCTAGACAGATCATGATGCTATCAACAATTGAAAGGATACTTTACATCTAGACGATAATATCGCCGAAATAAAATGATATTGAAAAAAAAAGGATCGAGAACGCCATAATATATTAATTAAATATTTTTATTTTACTTCCCTTATCTACTTTTGAAAGAATTCTAGAACTCTTAGACCTCACTCATAAACAAATCAGAAAGGAAAGGCAAAAACAAATACACCTTTCACACATTATATCGAAATACGACTTCTACCTTCGAGAAAAAGATACCGAAACGAAGAGAAATCTCGGCTCTTATGAAAAATTCAATTCTGTATCTCGTCTTATTCTTCCACTGACATAAAGACAGACATACACCGCTGTTCATTTAGGGTCAGCGCAGACAGAGCAGAAAAAGAATACCTACAGCATCTTTTCATTGTTAAATTAATTATTAACTATCATCATCATCTGTCTCGTCTTTTTCTAACTATGGGCCGGCTTCCAGTCTAACCGGATGCAGCTGATCTCCAGTATTTTACTAGGAGCGACTACCTATCTGTTCAATTGTTGGTAGCGTCATCATCTACCTAGTCTTTTCCCAACCATGTTAGAGTCGGCTTCCAGCTTAACTAGCTGAATATTTGTATTTTATATAGAGTCACTGTCTATCTGATCACCACAACCCAGTAATTGGGTGACACGATACCCTTTCGTAGGACTAGATATCAAACTACTAATACAACTAACGTCTGTCTAAGGTGTATAGATGACAGCCGGTACCAATGTCGTAATGTAAATTGATGGTGAAAATATGAACTAATTAGCAATTATAATAGAATTTAAAACAGAGTACAGACGCCAGCCCTAACTGTTAAATTTTCCCAATTGAACATGAACCTTATTCTTTTGTAATAAAGTTGAAAAACTATCAAAGAAATTCATTAGGTAGGTAGCTTGATGTGCTGCCCTCTGTACAACAGACGATACCCATTGGTGTGTCCGTGAATCCTCATCACTTAAGAACGGTTTGACCGATAGGGCATTTTTTTTTATTATGTCCGTCATTGTCAGTACAAGGTTGGTACAAAAGTATCTTTTTTTAAATTCACAGTTTAAGGGGAAAATTTCAAAGATATTAGTATGAAAATCTGGTTTTCAAAATTGATTTCACTCGTGCAAAGCCGGGGCGAGTTGCTAGTTTTCACTAAAAACTTGACAGCAAAGAACATGCTTGAGCATTGTTGCTGCTGTCTGCGGTGATCCTTACTCGAACCTCGTTTAACGCAACCCTACTAAAATAAGGGATGAATGCAACGGTTTTCGTTCACACCTGCTTGTATGCCGTTTAAAAATGGATGGGTTCGCTCTCGCCCCTTTTTTCATCCACCTGTGATGGCAAACATTTATAGGGTATGGTGGGCTCAGATGGGGATATTATTTGTGGCACGACTTCAGTGTGGGGGTGGTTTAGTTTTATACTATTCGATATTGTTTCTTTGTATCTTTACTTAAAGACCTTTGCAATATAATGTGGGGTTATTTGTCGGTTGGTGCCTCCTTTCATTAACAACGTTAAATGGGCTTCTTCAAGTTGGCTGCATCCCCTCGTGGTCTTCCAACGGTCCTGGATATTTAAAAAAAAAGAGAAATGTAAAAAAATAACAGTTTATTATTTCAATTCGTAACATCTATCATCTAAAAAATAAATTATTCTTTTAAAATTTTACCTTTTCTTATGGATCTCCCAATTTTCCTAAGTCTAAACTAGGTAATGTTAACAAAAACCGGCCAAGCACAAGTCGGACTCACACACAAACAGTTCCGTGAAAATGAAAAAATACGAAAAAAACACGTTTCTTGTATACATACATATACTTAAGCCTTTTTCCCATAGGGGTAGGCAGAAACTACAGAACGCCATCTACCCCTTTTCATACTCCTTTTGCTTCGTCTACGTTTATTACATCTGGTCATACACGGACACGTTTCTTTTATGTTAACATAAAATAAAAATAAATTAAAGAGTTTAAGTATTTTTGTTTTTATACATTCACTTTCACTGTCTACCTACTATGCTTTATAAAATAAATAAAAAATAAAAACGTTTAATTCAGACTAATAAAATGTCCATAATTTGTTAGTAACATTATCTTAAAAAATTATGAGATACAGCCCGATCACAGACAAGCTTAGTGCTTGGGCTTAGTAATGGGCTTCCTTTGAGTACGGAACCCTAAGAAGTAAATTTATATTTCACATTATAAGCGGTTTAATTTACAATTATTTCTGAATACAACTTTACAAAAGTTGAAACAAAAATTGTCTCTATACGCTGTGCAATTGAAAAATATTATGCCTGGTAAAATATTTCGTTTCCATAACTTTTTATTTATTCTCTTTAGCAAACATTTCGCTCGGTTTTATTCAGACTAAAAGTAACATTTTATGATGATGTTTTAAAACTATTGGGTAAAAAATATTTTGAATCGTGGCAGCCGGAATTTGTAAAAATACATATTTTAAAATCGTATCAACCCTTGCTAATATAAAAGAGGCACACTGATATTTGGTAGATATCATTTTAAAATAGGCAAGGATTAAAATAGATTTATAAGTGAAACTCACGCTTAGAATACAAAAGCAAAAGACAGTAATGACAGTCACTATGGAAGAGGAAGTTATACCAAGGAGGCGCCAAATGTAGCGTATTTAAGTATTTAATGACAATAAGGACTGTTTCGTTGAACGTCCCTTTGTGCCTAGCTCTGTTCTTGCTCGATATGGAGGTAAGTGCGTTCGTTGCGGGATCCAAGACAGTTGAATCGTTTCTCCGGGACTCGTCGGGCTTCATTGTCTCGACGCTTTTCTGGTGGTCGCCACTGTTGATTCTGGTTTTCAGGAGTTGCAGTGGTTTGGGAATAGTGTGGCGGGCTTGTCCCATAAAAAAAATAAGATCTATTTGCCTCTTTCATTCATTCTAATAACTTATTTACTTTTGAGAAAGCGAAATGTTTTAAATAAGTACTGTAGCTATTTCGACGCTTACTTCCTTTGTTGAAACAATAACGACCCACGGGGCGTCGAGAATCCAGCAAGGGGAATCCACTTGCATGAATAAGTGAGATTACTCTTTACCTTCAAACAATGGCAAGATTGGTCATAATAAAAAAAACACATCAGAACGACCGTTTGGCAAATAATAGGTAAGATAGACGTCATTACCGAAAACCATAAAATTTATATAACGTCGCCTGTATTATATGTTTAAGTCCAATGTAATAGGGGGCGAGCCAATTGCCATCAACCGGGCAAAAATCTAGACTCCGGGCTGCTACTGAGAAATTACTTGATGTAATAACCCAATACCACAATCATGGACCCAGAGTTCGAACCCAGGACCTGACGCTCACCAGTAACACTTGCGATTACTAGATCAACAAGACGCCCAACGTTTTATTAGTTCCTTTCTTCACTCATAGACACTATCACATTCATAACAATACTATAAACAGTAAAAACCGTATTGACATCAGCCAAAACATTAAAATACATATTATTATATTACACATCGGCTCGTATATGCCTCAACCACGCGTAAAACGAACGCTTTTAAACAATTACGCTCGTAATGGCGCCCCTTAAAATGTTTATTGATATCCGTTAATGGGGTTAATGCGAAATATAAAATGCTTTAATGTGGAATTTAAACATTTTCAGTGCTCCGAATATTGGTGGTGAAATTTTTAAAAGTTTTTTACGAACGTGTTTTATGATATAATACTCAATATGGTAGCATTGTAAATCGATTCAATGTTGCTTGTGTTGAATCTACTTTTCATCAGAGCTACCATTTATTTAGTGATAACGTTGTTGTGATTAATACAATAGTTTTTAACACATTATCAACTAGAAACTTCAAATAAATCACGCAAAACCTACTTCAAACATATTCGAGTACACTAGGGTTATACAAACATAACACAAAAGATGTCTCAAAAACAAAACACATCAAATACACCCGGACAAAAGACTTGGATTGATTCCCCGGCTCATCGACAGATGCCTCGACTACAGCTCCGACTACAACCAGATCTTGCAGCGAGGACTCTTGCAGCCAACACAGCCAGCACTCCTGCGAACACTCGCAGAACGGTGTGTATACCCTGATTGGAACCCGTTTGGATGTATAAAACAGCTAACTTTCATGTTTAACTTACACGAATATGACTTAGTCGTTATGTCGTCTAAATAGACGAACGCATGATGTTAGTTACTTACGAACTTCTGAGCCCGGAGGTCTCGTTAGAGCATGTTGAACGCAACTAACCTTTGTGTACCGAAGTTTTACGTGATTGACATACTTATTTGAAGAAACTCTCAAAACGTCTCCATCAAATGCGAGATTCCTTTTCGTATTGACACCTTAGGCATGAAACTTAAATCCGTTACTGGACAGAAATCATCAAATAAGTATGTTACGTTTGTTAGCTACTAAAATGTTGTGTTAGTACTAATGTTGTTATCCCAATAATATATTTCTGTGTGTTCACAAAGTTGTAACAGAGACACTGTACTTAAGAATGATCTGTAACAAACACCATAATGATTCTAAAATTATTTCATTTAAGCAATAATTCTGAATTCCAGTCTTCTCAGAAGATTTTTGATGAAGATATTTTTCAAAGCTTCTGTTTCTGAGTACATCAGTTTTAACTTATTTAAGTTCGTGCGCTTAGAAGAATTAAACTTTGCAAAAGTATCTTCATTGTACAAACATATTCTAGCTCAAATAACTATATTTCTAATGATTCCACCACATTTATCAAGACGTTTCGCATTTACATTTCTACCTATAAAAATTGACATACTATGTAAGTTCCACATCTTTCATATCATTTATTTACAAATGTATTCAAGATTCACTTTCATATATAGTTAAATCTATACTGATTTTATCGTCACAAGACATTATTTAGTCATACTTTACTATATCTTACATTATTATATTTACGTAGCTAAGAATTTTAATTAGACCATCCCATCTTGAAGTTTCCGAAAACCAGCTTTTTCCATATCAAGTAAATTTAGTGAAATATCTTTTGTCTATTTCTGACAAGAGACTATTAACCAAGGTACTATCACCTTAAACGCCAGGTGACGGACAAACAATACATTTTCTATTGTGTCTCGTTTTCTGGCAGTTACGGTGTTAGTATCTCTTGCTTTGCGAATCCCTTTAAAATATTTCTTAGCTACGTAAAAAACATAGACGTACAGACATAGCTTACAGTACATATAAATTATTGTCAAACATATACAATAAAATACATATACCCCCACATCGAATTTCATTTTAAACCTACCCTGCATGCTTATAGCACCTGTGTGTATAATAGAAGAATGGCACAGCATCCTGACCGCACTTTTGTGAAGAAGATTTGTGTTCCTTCTTAGTTTTAAGAAAATTACTATGTTTTCCTGATATCGGTTAAGGAAAACATCGTGAGGAAACCTAGATCTGTGGTTAATATAAGTCTGAAATCGCCAACCCGGTTTAGCAAGTGTAGTGATTAATGCTCGTGCCTTCTCTGTATGAAACGAAGCCTCTGCAGTAGGACAGTAAGAGGCTGGTATTATATTACAATGGTGAACTTGAAATAGTCCGCAAGTTTGTAGCTTTTCTGCTTACGGCCAGGACTTATGGGACACCAATGTAGGTTGTTCAGTACAACCTAGAAACAAATAACACGATAAATGTTAAATGATGACGTACTAAATAAGAAGTTATTATTAGTAGCAAACAGAACATCTGCAAAGGAGATGTAGTTCTTGTTTATACTTCAGAAATTCATAAAAAATATTATGCGAATGCTCGTTGGCTTCGTATCCAGTTTAAGCAAGAGGATAGAGATACAAATAATTCTTCATCTACTCGTATTAAAAAAGATACCAAAAAGGCAAAGATCCTCATTTTAGAATTTGGTTATTAACGTATATTTTCTTAATTCTCCACAGATATGGACTACGGCAGCGGCGGGCCCCCGCCACCGGGGATGATGAAAGATCGACACGGCCCACCACCTCCACATCATCCAGTAATTATCTTTATCTCGTTTACTACTATTCTTAACGCAGCGCACTCCAAATAATGACTTTTATAGGCAAATTTCTGAGACCGTTTTCGTTATTATAATTTTTAAGGGATCTCTAATTTCCTTGAAAATAAAATACAGCCTATATTACTCTCCGATAATGTAGCTTTCTATAGGTGAAAGGATTTTTAAAATTAGTTAGTAGTTTTTGAGTTTATCCATTACAAGCAAACATCTTTGAAAGACTGCAGGCAGATGCTGGATGCGGCAAGCTGAAGAGTGGGCGCTATGGCGCTCATTAGGAGAGGGCTATGTCCAGCAGTGGACTAGTATAGCCTGATGATGATGATGATGAAGCAAACATACAAAATACTAATATTTTTTTAGTTTAGACATGCTTCTACATTTTTGTCGACGTAGAAGTGAACTACCTATATCTAGCATTTTAAGAACTATACTGGAGTTAGCTTCCAGTCAAACCGGATGCAACTGAATACTAGTATTTTACAGACAGACAAAAAAAAATGTTTTTGGGTTATAACTACCGTATAAACTTTCATTAGTAAAAGCTTTTCAGAAATTGGTAGTTAATCATTTACAGATAAGGATGAGAAAGGAAAAGCATGATCTTTCTCACTCTCTCACATAATGTGTGAGAGAGTGAGAAAGATCAGATGCTTTTCCTTTTTCCTTAAAAACGGTGTGAAATTGAATAATTTTCCTTATAATCATCATCATACGAAGCCAAATTGAAAGTAATTAATTTCGAAATGTTATTGCTTCGTATTAATTGATATCGTTATTGAACGCGACCCATTTTATTGGCGTCAACAGGCTCATTTCCATTTCCTTAATTGATGTTAAAAAATATATAATTTATTGGTGGCACGAGAATTATGTAGATTCTTGGTGTAGCGATTTTCGATGTGCGGAATGAGGAAAACCTTACAAAATAATACGAGAAGAACCTTTGGGCTCTATCGCGACTGATGAGCGCTGGGTATAATATAATGGAAACTTAGTACAATCAGTGCCCTGCGTAGTCTTACCCCCTTTTCGTTCTCTTCTGAATTCTAAGAGGGATCAGGTAATGTAAGGCACTGACTAAACCAGATTTATCTACAGTCTAACTAAGAGATAACTATACGGGCTGTTGTTAATGTGCTGAGTAACTGGTGAAATCTTTTACATCGCTCCAATGTGTGTTCGAAAGTTAAAATATCTTTTTTGAATATTTTTGCCTGTATACTTTTAACTTTTTGTTCTACTGTACATACACAATATATTATACAACTGGGGAACTGCAGAGGCGTATAATACATCCATTATACGCCTCTGCTTTCGCGAAATACAAGCATCATGTTCTGATGGCAACCTTCTTGTTTCCAGCGTGACGGTCGCGGGTACGGCCCGGAAGGCTATGGCGGCGAGGGGTTCGTCCCACCCCCGCCTATGCATCACCCCAACATGCCGCCACAGAACCAGGTAATTATAAACCTTTTGGTGGAAATAATGAGCTTGGAATCGACGCTCTAGGAGTGTCTAGAGACGGCAGTACACTTTGAATTCGTGGCGCTGAAAGCTCGTTACGATAACGTCACTCGAAGCCGTCAGATTCTATACGTCATTTGTGACGTTTGCTAGAAAATTGTGACACGCTTGGATGAATTGTATGGAGAGTGCGGCCGCCGAGGTGTCTTTGTGCTCTGTGGGGTTAAGGGCATATTAATATCCAGGGGATATATAAATTTCCTCTGTATTTTTGAGTATAACTATTATGAAGTTAGGTATTTACTGGTATGACTAAAGGGTCTCTAGTTACCGCATTTACTATGTGTAATATGTTTCATCACCATTGTTCCTAAAACGGTGAGGGAAATACCGTCATATCCTTAAAAAAAACGGAAAACCAAACATTCCAAGAAATGCAACAGTGGGTGTTGTATTTCTTGGAATTTTTGGTTCAACCCTTTAGTGGTGGTGGCATCTTCTCTGTGAAAAGGAGAGGGTACAGCTTTCTCCTTCTCACAGCGATGAGATGCTTCTGTCCCAGTAGTGCAACTTTATTGGCCGATTACGCTCTATATTAAATTTAGAAATTTACAAGAGATCCAACGCAACCGACATTTCCCGAAGAATTGCCCATAAGTGGCAGTGGGCGGAGCTCATTGCCCGCAAAACCGATGGCAGTTGAGGCTAAAAGGTTCTCGTGTGGTGATCACGTACCCGTAGACGCAGCGTTGGTAGACCAGGCCCCCCCACAAGGTGGTCCGAGAACTATCTGGTAAAGATCACAGGAAGCTCTGATGATGGTCTACCTACTTTTAATGAACTTTTCGTACATTTAAACTCCCACACATAAATGAGTCCTGTATTGTCTGTTAACACTAAAGTGTTCCCTGCTACCGCAGGGCGGTCCCCCGCAGCAAGGCGCCGTGATGATGGTGTACGGCCTCGACCCTCAGACTGTGAACGCAGATCGACTGTTCAACTTGTGCTGTCTCTACGGAAATGTTGTTAGAGTAAGTATCACTGAACTTGTTTAAACCAAACTAGACTAGACTAATAGTAAACTTGACTAAAATTAAACTAGACTAAAAAAACTTCACTAAAACTTAACCAACCCTTACTAAAACTCAAATACTAAAGTGAAATCAAAATAGACTTAAACTCAACTAAAACAAAATGTAACTTGTCTAAAAGTAACATTTACTATAACTAAAGTTATCTAAAACTAAAAAACTGCCTAAACTTTGACACTTTTTGTAACTGCACTTAATGGCAGTTATCTCTGAACAATCCGTAAGTAACAAAACATAATCATTGACTGTGCACATTTGTTGCTATGTTCGATTCTCGAGCCCGGCAAATTTAACCACCTAAAGTTGCGACCTCGTGCACGTCTAATGTCTATAGGCACTCTATCACACCTATTCCATGGGACTTAACATAACTGTCGAAATGAGGGTGTTATACAGACCTCAGCCTACTTTTCTACGTGATGTTATAATTATACACGTTATTAATTCCAGATAAAATTCCTGAAGACTAAAGAAGGCACGGCCATGGTACAGATGGGTGACGGCGTGTCCGTGGAGAGATGTGTGCAGAACCTCAACAATGTTACCGTTGGAGACTACACATTGACACTGGCGTGAGTAGCATTATCATTTTGACACATCTTTATTTGAGTCGAAGTGCTATATATTATTAGAAATGTTAATTTTAAGATACGTACCTACTTTGTCTACGCTTGTTGGCAAATACGCTAATCTTAACCATGTTTACTCTGTAAGTGAATTTTGTAAATTCTTTTGAGTAAAAAAATATCTTTAACCGTATTTTGGTCATCATGTACAAACATCATTACCATACACACCTCCCCTAAGGCTGCCTGTTTAGATATATACGAAGAAATATTAATCAATATCCACTTGAGTGGAGCGGAGATTTTATGCAATCCTATTGGTTATTTTTTTTCCGTTTCTTCGCTCCGCAGACTCGCTCTGCCTCAATGGACAGACAGCCTATTCTAGTGTTCACTAACGCTACTGCTGAGCATGAGCTCCTGGGTTCGATTACCGGGTCTGGCAGTGTTATTGTGTTTGTGTTATCTGTTATTTCTCATTAGCTGCCTGGAGCCTGGATTTGTGTCCGGTTGAAGGCAATACGATCGCCCTCTATTAGGCGATTGGCACACTGCACCGCATCACGCAGCGGGGTGCGTGGCGGTAAAAGACGAACACTGTGCGTGAATGCGTTTTCTGTGTGTTGCACTACGCGTGTTTTCTGTACAAACACAGATACTTGCAAACAACGTAAGAACACGCACACCCGCGCTACGCTGCGTGATGCGGTGCAGTGTGACAATCATCTTACATGGGACTTGAAACATAACTGTCTGAAATGTGGGTGTTGTTACTATAGGTGCACCTCTGCCCGATCCTTCCGGGAATAAAAGCGTGTATGTTATGTATTGTTAATTTATCGATTTCCAGTTTCTCAAAACAAGCGTACCTATCAGAGGTGATGAACCCGTACCCGCTGCCAGACAAGAGCCCCTCGTTCAAAGACTACGTCGGCAACAAGAACAACAGGTTCCTAACACCTGCCTCTATACACAAGAACAGAATACAGCCGCCTTCCAAGGTAAAGTTTGTGTTGAAGAAGTTAATCTATACTAATATTATAAAGAAGGTTACCCCCCGTAATCTCCGAAAGTAATGATCCAATTTCAAAATTGTTAGCACTGTTAGTAAGCTCCATTATTCCTGAGTGCTATTGGCTATTATTATTTTCAAAGCTACGCTGTAAAGGGGGTGGGGGGGATGTTAAAGTTTGAAGGGTCAGTACAAAATCCACGCGGACGAAGTCACGGGCGAAGTGCTAGTAAATTATAATAAAATTCAGATAAAGCTAAAGTCAAAGTGAAATCATTTATTTCAATTAGACCATTAAAAAGGCACTTTTGAACGTCAACTTTAATACTAAAAATAAAATACTAAGTGATTCTAGTTGCGCCTTCCAAAAGGTAATTTCGTGTGGAGAAGAGTGGGCAAGAAACTGCACTCTTACCCTTTTGTAATGAGCTTTTCTACAACATTTTGTATATTTCCAGTTTTACATTTTACGTAAACAATATATCATTTCGACACTTTTATCTGAGAGGCGATTTCCTGTAGTTCAATCCTGTTACATTGTTGCTGGGATGAGATTGCGACAAGATTTTGAACGTTTTAAGGCTGCCTGCCCATTGAGGCAGAGCGAGGCTGCGTAGCGGAGATACGGTGAAATTTTAACCAATAGCATTGCATAAAACCTCCGCCCTGCTCCAATGGACAAGCATTATTGATTATATTTCTCCGTATCTCCGCTCATTGGACAGGCTTAATTACGGGATTGGCCTTCTGTTAACAACTTGGCAAAAAGCTTCCCCCAATTCTCTCCATAGAGTTCTATTCCCAGATGTTCCAGCCCACAGACAGCCTGATACTGCTTTGATCACATCGCCTAAGCATTTATATGGTCAACCTCGCTTTCGTACACCGTGAAGAAGCTAGTATGTTTTAAATGATATAACATTTGACGAATGCGCCCACTGCTCCAGGTGCTGCACTTCTTCAACACGCCGCCCGACGTGTCGGACGAGCAGCTGCTGCAGGTGTTCAAGGACTACGGCGTGACGCCGCCGCACACCATCTCCAAGTTCCCACTCAAGAGCGAGAGGTGAGTACACACGAAACTAGCTCTTGTCGACATGGAGAGTGCAGTCGCCTCCGAACTAGCATGTTTTCATAACTCGCCCACTAAATATACTCGCCAATCCCTGACCCTTCGCCGAGCGCGGAGGCTTGCAAGAAAATCTTTCTCGCTCTAATGAGGGATCTTTCTGAGGGACAGAAACAGTCAGAGTCAAGGTGAAAAGCTTATCCGAAAGAGAGAGAGAAAGAAGAGAAGAGTATTCTATTCTTTTCAAGACCACACGGAAAGGTTTGGGTCAACCTTCTTAAGTATGTGGATAGGATACATTGATGGTACTGACATAGTCATGACGTCACAATACATTATCCGAGCTTCCAGTTAAGCGCGACGAATTAGATTGATCAAAGAGTGTTTGCGGGCAACATTAGGTACATACATATCTGAGGCAGAAAAAAAAACCTACTTTTCCAAAACATATTATCTTAGAACCAAATAATTATGTCAATAAAGCAATGTGTTAAATCTTTAGCCAATTTATTTATTTATTTTATTTTATAATTTTTGGAAAAATTTCAGCTAGGCAAACACCTCATTAGTTTTTAACAAGTTGCAACATTCTAATCTGTCAAAAATAGAATATGTCTATCTGTCAATTTAAATTTGTCAGACAATGCTACATTTATAATAATTTTAATTAATATTAATTTTCCATAACGTTCCAGATCGTCATCAGGCCTCATGGAGTTCCAGAACATTTCCCAGTCTGTCATGGCGATAATGGCGTGCAATCACGCGACCATACAACATCCTGGTAAATATACAACTCTCATCATTCTCCTTATCTTATTCTCAAATATACAGTCAGCGCAGCATCTCTTCTTCCATACATCTCTCATCTATCATCAGCACACACATTCTGCTTTCATCTCTTCCTGGTGGACAAGGAATTGGAAAACCCTTTGCAAATATTGCAGACAGGGGCCATTGTTCCGTTATGAAAAAGGATAGTGTTCTGTCCTACATAGCTCCTGAACAACCACAAACTGGAACAGTGATGGATGACATGACTGTCATAGTACGGCGCCAGATGTATGATCGTAAAGAAAGCAAAGGTTTACGTAAGGAACGTAGCAGATTGCGTTCTGTAATGTCTGCCTACCGCTCTTGGGAAAAGGCGTAAACTGATTTATGTATATAATAAGTTATTTATTAAATATTTTATTTTCTAATTTTCAGGCGCAAAATTCCCGTTCGTAATGAAGCTGTGCTTCTCATCGTCGCGGCAAATCGGCCAGGGGAAAGGCCAGAATCCTAATAAGAGTCAAAATCAAAACCAGGATCAAAATAACCAGAGACAAGGCCAAAACAATGGAATGGCTGAACACGAGTACTAGTAAGAAAATAAATTCACTAATGTATAGAAAAGAATAATATCAAGTGTTTAAAAAGACATGTACATTTTTTTTAAAGGTGATGGACCAATGTTGTATCGGATTGATATTTTAATTGGCAACCCTGGAGTTGTCATATTGTGCATTAGTTTTCGTTGTTGGCAAGCCAAAGATTAAGTGTTACCAGCGTGGAAAAATTTATGTTAAGTTTTTCGGTTATTCGTAGTTTATGCCGAGTATTTGTCTGCACAAAGTAGTTAGAGGCAAATATGATAGTCAATGTTGATTCTCAATCTCACAATATCCTGCCATTATTTTGTTTTTTGATTTATTTTTCCAAATTTTTGATTTATTTGGTGTGATAATAGAATTTCGGCCTAGTTTAAATAGGCTCCTTCTAAATATTTAAAAATGTGCTTATTTTTTTCTCGTTCTAGTCAAAATTCTATCGCATAATGTTTCAGACTGACCCGGTTTTGAAAGGTTGTTTTTTTTTTTTATAACTTCCTATCGAAATGTCAATGTTTCTCATTCTACGATAGTAGGGACCATAGATTTTACTATTGATCATCTCTATATTAGCTTGTTTTTTGAATCAATGTGTGTTCTGACAGGTGAAATGTTACAAAGCTCTATAAAATAAAAAAAATCAACTCCAAAATTAATAGCAAAAAAAAATGGTTTTCAAAACCTTCTTTGATTTCATTCGCCAAAAGGAGCCGATATAATTGAGAAATGCTTTCAGGCGTGAAAATGACAAAATTGTAGTGTGATTTAGCCATTTATATATTCTCTTTGTGTGTAGTTCCCAACATGTACATCGCTAATAAATCAGTTTGAACTTTGTCTGAACACACAACTAATTTTAAAATGAACGCTTTACTAAACTTTATAAAAATATAACATACCTATTATAATTTTTTAAAGCAAAAATATAGAGATATCAGCTTTTATACAGTCTTATTGGGTCAAAATATAGCAACAAACTCTTCTGAAAAATATTAGATACATATATATAAATACTATATTATATTTATCTACCAGAAAAATATGTTAAAATTAGGTTTTACCGGTCTAAATGGACCCTATTTCTTTTATGAATGCATAAATCACCCAAAACCACAATAATCAATTGTTTACCCATTTTAATTGTCTATGGCTGCTTTTATTTTTGAAACGTTGCTATATTTCGACCAGAAAATTATTTTGATGAAAAAATATTCTCTATTCTTATAGTAAAAGATTGTACACATAATTTCCTAAAAAGATAATTTTAAAAATTTTCTAAAGAAACCAAACTTTCTACCTAGTAAAAAATCTATGACAAAAATTTGACAATTTTCTAATAAAAAAAAAACTATTTTTATTTCCAAAATAACACCTGCTTTTCGTTCCTTGACTTATCTAAGCCAAAAATTAAGCCAAAGTCTATTGAGAAAGTTAGAACTTAAATATATAAACATATGTATAAATAATACTGTTGTATGTACATATGAGTGCTGTTAAACATATTTTGCATCGGTCCACTGCTGGACGTAATAATATTGGGGGAAAATTGTCTTTTGTCCACTAGATGGCACTAATATTCTAAATAATTTTAAAGAAATAAATATATAAGCAAAACATTGTTAGTTATTTTAAAATATATATATTTCGTGTTTTTTCACAAAAACATATACTCCAAAATTAGTCCAGCAGTTTAGTTGTTATAAAAGTACAATCAGGTACTCAAGTGTCATGTTCAATAAAAAATATATTATAATAATTAAATGAGTGGATATAAAATGGCAGTGTTAAATGTATAAGAAATTTTAATTAGTTTATTTCCATTTTCATTGTTTGCGCGAGATTTAATTTTGACTTTATTTTTGTTTTTCTTAATGACGACGTCAATTATGTCATTGTTTTAGTATTAGTCATTCTCAATGCTCTGCTTATCCCGGTGCAATTGTCTTGATTTAAAATATTCGACCTTAAATATTTTATCGTTTATTTTAACCCATTGTAGAGTAAATATTTTTAAATAATTTCAAACAGTTTATACATTTTTCAAATCAGTATTCAGCATGAAACAAAAAAATATATATAAAAAGCAAAAAAAAAAACTTACTACTGAATTGACTTTGAGTGACAATTCTGAGCCTAAAAAATATATAAAAATGGGTGTAACGATGGCTTTTCTAGAGGGATAAGTAGAGGAGATACAATTATTTGTGTAAAATATAGTAACGCAATATTTTTTGTTACCTTTTTTGAGGCCTGCATTCAAATCTCGCGCTAGCAAGTAGTAAATATAGTTTATAAATGTATCTATTGAGAGGAATGACATATCTTATGTGGATAATAAAATCGTTTCATGTGCTATGTCAATTTATAAACAGCTATATATATATATGTATACATGTAGATTTGTATAAGTGTGTATATCTCATGTACACTCGTGCACAACACCTTATATTTTTTGTGTGACAACACAATGCTTTTAAGCTTAATAATAATAGATTTGTACTTAAAAATACGCTGATTTAGATTTGTAGAGTAAAATAAATTATTATTGTAAGATTAAGCCTGTTGTGCCCGATTGTACAGTCGCTTGTCCGATGGGAAATGTCAATTTCTTTTTAAGTTACGTCTAGCGTACGTCTGTATGTGTATAATATGCTTCGAAACTACATATCACAGTGACAAATAATAAAATTAGAGAAACGTATAAAAAAAAAAACACTCAAAACTACATGTCTTTTTCACTTAGTCACAGTTTTTGCTCAATTTTCATTTTGTTTGTTTATTCTTCTAATATTTTTTTTTTCATTTTATATCCTTTTACTCGTTGGTTGACAAAACATTCGGTTAGGTACTTAACATCTCACAGTTTGGCCTTAAAAGATAGTTTAATAAAAATACACCATAATACTCCTTTACGAAGTAGTATAAATTACAATATTTTGCTTATGGACACATTTCATATAGTAACCGTGTGTATTATGGCACATCGAGTTAAAGAAAGAGACAGTCATATGACTGACAGAGACGAAGCTTTACTAAGCCGAACTTTTTCTTCAACTCTCGGATAATGCAATCTTATTGACCTCCCTAACAGTGACATCTTCCCAAGTCTTTTTCGGTCAGAACTGTAACTTCAAAACATTCATTACTCACTAAAAACTATTTGCTTCTAGCTAACGGCGATGAGGTGGCGCACACACACACACATATCAAGACGGACGGCACACACATACACAGGCACACCACTACGAGTGCGATGGGGGGACAATGGGGGATTGCCGTTATAAAAAAAAAGACCACGAAGAATTCCCCCGCTTTCAACACAAACCCATATTCGAAAAGTTACCACACAAATTGGGAAGCGGGCGAATTTTTCGTGACGGCAATTTTTGAAATAATTCCTTATTTTTACAATTTGTGATCTAGATCACTCTTATAAAGACATTAACAGTTAGTTTTTTTTTTAATATAATTTTAGACACAGTAACATGTTTTTTTTTCATATTATTACACATTATTACATTTCCATTTTTTTTTGTTTTCTTCTTGTGTTTAGAGTGGAGCTATGCTCCGTTGAATGCGTCTGCATTTCTTTTGTGGACTTAGCGGTTTAGGTATCGATTAAGTAATATTCCCATTTAATTTGATAAATTAGCTTTTAGTTACTTATTATTTCACCAGTGCTGTTTTCATCCTCAAAAAATGGACATAGACGTAATTGTGACGAGTAATGAAGACGGCACGGTTTCCCGTTCTAATAAGGAGTTTTAGTTAAAAAAAAAAACAATGAATTTAGTTTGTGAGTAATGTTGAAAAAGTACTTAGTTTTTCATTGTTGTTCCCTTTTCTTGTGCGCGCGAAAACGGACAAAGAATAAATTGTCCGCGCGTATTTGTAATATTTATCTAAAAAACTTGGTTGTTTTGTAAAACATGACAGTTGTGAAATGTACAAGAAATAAAGAAACTGAGGTATATTATAGTAACAAAATTGTTTTATTTTTGGTTTTTATTAGACCACGCTTTTGTGCTTGTTTCTTAAGTTTGCACCAGTTTAGTTCGTAGTGGCGATCTATCGGCCATTTTTTTTAATGTTTTAAGAACCAAAAGTATCTAAATGTAAGAAATAGTTTAGCACTCTTTAGGTTAGTAGTAAGTGTCATTGCAATGTCAATTATATTCGATTAGTGGAAAAAAACAGTAAAGTTTTCTAAAAATTTTTCTTAAAAAATATAGCGATGATTCGATTTAAAATTTGAGTAATAAGCCTTGCACAAGGATTTAGAATAATAAGGCCAGAGAACATTGTTGGAGACACCATAATCGCGCTGTTTAAAAAAAAAAACTTTTTTTTTTTGTTTTTTGTGTCTAGGTATAGATGTTTGTATGGTGTGACGTTGTGGTAGCTCGTCTATATTACTGTTTATGGATAGAAAAAAAAAACTTAGTCTTCTTTCCTTTAAATTCCTTTGCAAACCTTCTTAGTGAACTACTAATGTCAAATTACATAAACAGTGTTATAGCCAGCATTCGACTAGTCCTAAATATAGTTGAATTTAATAAATGTTACCAGGTAAATAGATGCATATCTTTTTCTCTAGGAATATTTTCGAATGGAAAAAAACTAAATGTTCTAGTATTAGGACCTCGATGTCGTGATAGCTTACCTCTTTTGTGTTGAATGTACAGAGAAAATATATAAAAAAAAATGTTTTTTTTTTACATTGTCAATGATAATTTGTACATGTTTGTTGTTGTATTACTGACGAAATGACACTATTCTACTCAAATGAACGCAATAATCAAATTACACACGTTGTAGATACTAAAACTGACTGATAAAGAAAACTGAATAAAATTGCAAAAAAAAAAATGTCTCTGGTCAGTTTTAATGTCTATTCGCGTAATTTCGCTAAACGATGCTTAACTGAACACGAGAAACAGCACGGTGGCACATAGTGAACATATTGTATTTTTCTTTTCATTATTAGCCTACATTTTATTGGAATTAGGTCTTGTAGTTACATGATAAACATTAAAATACATGTCAACACAACAAATTCTTTCATTTCAAACACTACCACTGCAGAAAACATGACAACGCAGCTTTTCAAACCGATTTTATCTTTTTTTTTATATTGGTTTGTAAAACTTGTGTTGGCGACTGTACATCCTTACTACCTACATGCCTATCAAATCCATATTATGCTTTCTTTTCTTCCAAAAGACATTTACTTATAATTTCTACTAAACGAGCTGTCTCAATGACCTGTTGTAAATTAAAATACTAAATTAAATATTTAAAATATTTACTGACGAAAAATCCCACTGATTTCTATTTTCTACCTAAAATTGGGGAGTTTTATTTTACTTGCAACCTCATATCTATTTAGTCAATGTATCTAATGCACAAGATGATATTTATACCAATTTGTTGACTAACATTTGCTGTCAAGAACATTGCTCAACCTCACTTCGTAATCGAATCTCAGGTGAAAATGCAAATCTTCACACGTTTTATCGACGCAATCTACATACTTAGCATACGCGACACGCTGGAAGTTACAATCCAATACTGCATCAGCTTTTAGTTGACTGTGAAGAAAATATCACCAAGATAGGAACGAGACCTCAGTTACACGTTTTCCCTATGGGCTATAGTATTCTTTTGCAAAAATTGACTAAAACTAAATATTTAGTCTGGTGATTTGTGGTACTCATTCTAAAATATAAGTCAAGGGTAGACTCAAATTCATGAAGAACCTGGTGAAGGTGTCTAAGTAGTACCCTACCTAGTTTGTGCACAATAGGGTATTTGACAACCAACAAAAAATACGCACACTTATTTAAAAAAACTGCGATTTGTCAAAAAAAATATAAAATCGGCGGAAAAATTACACGCTTTTTAAGATTTTCTTCCATCCTTGTCATGCATGCATTTGTACTGAATGGTGCGTATTCACTATGGCGTTTCTGTCTAGTAACTAGCGCTGTCTCCATACAGTTTACATTTTACAACACTTACAACATCGCCATTTTGTGAGATATTTCAACATTTGTTTTCTTTAAGCTCTTAAAGATAAGTTTAAGAAAGAATATATATTTAAATAGGTACCCTATTCTGTGTATTCGGCCTATATAGTAACTGATGCAGTATTGCACATTAGTAACAAATTCTAGAAACGTCACAAGAAAGCATTTCAAAATTTTGCACAACACCAAAAAGTATAAGAAATTAATTACTTAATGTATAAATATTTTAAAGTATGGCGAGAAAAATATGTTGATATGTAAATAGTAAGTATATTGTTTAAAAAAATTCAAAAAACATTAGTTTTTATTGTAAATGTTTAGAATTATTAAAAGATTAATTATTATTATTATAGAGAGCTGCACTTGAGACGCAAGAAATTGTAAAATTGTATAGACAAAAAATAAATAATGTTTTTGATTAAACATTGTGTTATTTATTTTAAAAATGGGTATATCACTTGAGTACTGAGCAGAAGACCTTGGGATCGGTCCAAATGGATAAAACAAAAATCTGGAGTCAAATGAATCTATAATCTAAACTAACAAAAGAGGAACGATTTGTTTGTTTGTAATGGATAATGGTGAAATCTAGACCTACAATAGCAACGAGTAACATAGGCTATATTTCATTTACCAAACTACGTTTGGAAGGGGCTGGAGGGGATTTTAAAGTTCGAAGGGCGAAATCGCCAGTAAAGTGCTAGAAGAAATATTTTATTAATATAATAAAGCTGAAGAGTTAGTTTGTTTGTTTGAACTCGCTAATATCAAAACTACAAGCTGGATTTGAAAAAATATTATCTTGCATTTGATAGCCCTATTCTCGAGAAAGGCCTATTTAACAGCTGCGACTCTTAGGGGCGGGTGAAACCGCGGGGCACAGATAGTAACAAAATAAAACTAAAATGATCCTGAATGTCGCCGCGCCGTCAGCGACTAGAGGCGCCTTTAAGGTGCGATTCCGCAGCAGGACGGGAACAATCGCGCGAAAGTTGCAGTCGCGTGTCGGAATCGGTATTTTACTGTCATACAAATGGGCTATGAATTCGCCGTTAGAGGCGCTAGTGTAGCGAGAGGTCTCCGAAATGTCAAATGTCACTGTGAGTTAACTACACTACCGTAAAACGAGGTGAATAGAGGGTGAGTAGAAACAAAACTTTAAAGGACATTTTCGCATTAGTTTAACATTATTTGTAATTAATAATGTTAAATCAACGATTAAATCTCATTTAAAGTTTTGTTTCGACCATGTTTCCCCGTTTTACCTTAATTCTAATTAAAATCATGTTGTGAATATTTAGTACGACCCGAGATTAATTGTGGCAAATATGAGTTATGGGTCATGACAACAGCTGCTTTGAGACAGTTTTATCGTTCGAAAACTCGATGTCCTCTTTTTTTTCCTAACAAAACAGGACTGCGCAACACTGCTGCACGCTCGATGTTTTTACGCTATGGTTATTAGCTACTCGTATTAAATATGATTTAAATGTAAACTTTGTTTTTATGCCCGTAGTAATAAACTTTGAAAGCTATACTTCAGGATCTTACTCGGCAGTGGCGCCAACTGGTGAGCACAAACACAGTAGCCCTCATTAATACTGCAAAGTAATTCAATCTGTGGTCTACTAATAAATATGTTGAAATAGAAACGTCAAATAGTTTTTAACTATCTGTGGTGCTTGGGTGCCTACGTTTTGTTCTTTTCAGTCATGGTTATTTCACTCTACAAACTTATATTGGACAATAAACGTTGATACCTACCGAGTTTTTAATTGATTTCCCACAGCCCAAGTAGCGCCATGTGCAAGTTACAGCTGTCACAGACATTTGCAGAATTGTCAATTGTCAGGGGCCGTAGATAATGGTTCTAAGCTTTGTTATGATTGGTTTGTATGAAAAGCATTGGCAACACCATCAGCGACCGCTAAGGTGTCCCACACTCTGTGAAAATTGAAAACACAACATCGCTATAAACCAGTAAAAAGGGGTAGGTAAATTGAAACGAAGACGGAAAAGAAACAAAACTGAACGGAATTCATGTTTGCCAAATATTGTTTGTTACTAACAAGGACTTTATTATTACACCTTATTCGTAAAATAATATTAAATTTTCATTAAAATTCTCTTCAAAGGTATGTTTTTATTTACCCTTATTATAACTATACACCGTTTTACGGTTCCAGTGACAAGACGTCAACATCATATCTGCGTACCGAAAAATTATAAAATGGTATGCATCTACTTATGAACAAACTGTTGCTGTGATACACAAGTAATAAGAATAATGCTCCCTTGATGACCGAGCGCGCCAGTGGCAGTTTACAAGTGAGGACCACGGCTGATGCAAAATGTCTGGAATAAAGATGATATACTGCCTCTTTGGTGTTGTGGTTGCAAGCGCTACTGATGAACATGAGGTCCTGGGTTCGAATCATAGGTCGGGCAGTGTTATTTTATTTTGCCATCTGGAATTGCTCACTAGCAACCGAATCTGGATTTTTGTACAAGCGTGATGTTATGTTTAATAGGGTAGTGTCCATAAAAATTCTGATTGGTCCGAAAATTGGATCACTAAAAATACTAGACACGTCTTTTGTCACGTAAACCAAAAATTACGACGATAGGTATAGTGCGTTGAAATTGTGCGTGACGTCACGCCGTGCTAGACTTTTAATGTAACAGTGACGTCTCAAGCCCCTTCTCCTAAAATGTTGATATGCTTTATCATTGTCACTTTTTATTGATATATATAAAAAAAAGAAAATATACATATTTTTTGGTAATCTTACTGACAGACTAAATAGAATTAATAAATTTTTACCTAGGACACATCCCTATTATTAATATTGTCTACACAATGTGGATTTTTGAAGTAGGCTAGCGACCATAAGCTTTGTAGCATCAGGAAAGCCTTCTTAGGAGACTTTACTAAAGATTTGAAATAATGGCACAATGCATTCACAGATTCGAAAAAATAAATAAACATTTCAGAGACCACAGATCTACAAAAATAATACACAATTAAGAACATAAGCGTGAGTAAAACTGTAAACGGTTACTGTCATAAGACAACCCTATAAATGGGGTCGTGGGGGAAGTTCGAAAGGAGGCACAATCAGATCCAGCCTGTCCCTTGCTGTCCTCTTCAGCGACGTCCTAAGCCGAGGTTCGTACCCCGCAGGGGGTGCCCTTAGCGATAGTCGCTTAGCTTATAAGTTTTTATGCCTGGCTGGAGGCCTTAATTTTAATTAATCACCCCACAGGAAAGTTCGGTTGAGCAGTAAATATCCCTAAAGGATAAATTGCGAGATGCCCATTCAAAAATAAAAAATAAAAAAAAGTTCGAAAGGAAATAAAACTCGCGCGGATGACGTCGTGTGCGAAGTTTTAGTTCAAAAGTTTAGTAGTTTTAGTTATAGTCATTAATAAAGAGATACATCTGTTTGTTGCATGTTAAAACTTGCATCTGCTGCTGAATTAAGCGGCATTGTGGGCATAAACAGGACTATTGCAGGTCGCCATCTTATCATGTGTGCTGGCTGGTACATAATTTTCAAATCAATTGTTTTCATTTTACTTTGTTATTGTCTTTATCAGCTTGTAATCTTAAATGAATGTAGGTTGCCAGTGGAAAGCTCAGATTAACCCTTATTGACTAGGGATGTCCGAAATGATAAAAAGTATCGAATTCGTATCGACTATTTAAAATATCGATACATCGGTATATTTTGGACCAACCTTAACAATTGTTGTTCTCAGCTTCTATAAACAACAGTGCGCATAATATCGATTTGTTTAAAAAAAATCGTTATTGATTTGTTTTCAATACATAGTCAGTTTTATATTATTATTTAAAGTATTATCAATTAGTATATAAGTAATATAATAATATTAGTATCTAAGTAAGTAAGTAATATAAGTTTTAAATAATAGTCATAAAATAAAAACAAAAAATCAATACTCATTATTTTATATTGCCATAGATATGTAGGTATCGTAATATTGTATATCGTCATAAAATGTCGTTATTGAGAAACCGCATCACATTATGACAGACATCGTGTACAAGTCTCCATAAACATACATACAACACTATCGCAAAAAAATAATGTGTAATCAAAAATTATAGATGATACGTCTTCTTCTACAGGACAGGATTACAGGAACAAATTATACGTGTTAGGAAAATAACTATTAAAGCACAATACAATCAAGTAAAAAAAAAAGTGAATAGAGTTTTTCATTGACTCGCTTAAAACCAATGTTTCTATATCTAGGAAGGCGTGACTGCTCGCTATGTGTTTAACACCTCTTGAGCTGCCGTACGAAATACTTTTAGATGTCAGCACATCAAGCTACTCCAAAGTGTCAAATTTTACCAATTGAAAATGAACCTTATAATTTGCAATAAAGCTGAAAAACTATATTTTTTTTTTGACATCTTGGGGTAGCTTGATGTGCTAACCTCTATACATATGTATGATTAATGTCGGCACGGATCTTGAGCGCTGGACTAAGTAGGTGGGGACAAGTTCATGCATAGGCAATTTATGCTAAAATCGACTACTGCGCAACGCATTGTCGATTTTTGAGGTGCATAAAATACGCGTTCTAAGTTCAAACCATGCGCTTGAAAGGTTCTGATCAGTGCTGACACTAGCCAGTACTATTTAGTCTGCAAGTGCCTCTTTGAGATGTCTACTTTGTCAATTTGGTCTAAATGTTCCAATCTAAAGTTTTCAAACAAATTTTAATAAATTTTTAAGTTCTGTATTTTGTCCAGCACAACATACTATTAAAGATTTATACTTTAATTCGATTTAAGTTTTAACCTAGATTTCATTTTATTTCAAAAATAATAATTTAAGTTTAAAATATTTAATTGCAATTACGAGTAATAGGCTGTTATAAACTCCACTTTTGACCTGTTTCCACATCAACTTCAGTGATAAAATGCATCATGTTCACAACTCCTGTCCCCAAAATACAAGCGTTGCCTAGTTTGGGAACGACCGTTACGTAACAGTTAGTAACATAAGGCAACAATTGTAACAATGGTTTAATAAAGATATATTTATTATTATTTCTTAATGAATTTTCTGTTATAGTCGAGTCAAAAAAGTAATAGAGAATAAACACGCCGGAAACAGATGCAAAGCGCCAACTAGTGGCGAAAAATGAAACCAAAATTATTAAAAACGTAATGGTGGCTGCTTGCGGTTCATTCCATTGCTGACAACATTATTTATGAAATCGTGTGAAAACCTTCAAAAACTAATAAAATACTCAAAGATTAGTGCAAAATTTGGCCAGGTATGTGGATTTTAGTGGATAATATCGTAATTTTTCGCCTTAAATGTGATTGTATTATAACTGAGGTAGCAAAATGGCTGCCATTTTATGCGAAATACCATAGGAGATGATTTTTCAGTGATTTTTTTCGACTATTTTTTGGGTATGGTGGTAGTAATTTTGAAATTATCGGCAACTGATAACGATGTAAACATTGACAAATCTTTGTGATATCGAAAGAATTTGCATTTCTAGGTCAGTAATTACATAAGAGGAACTTAAAGCACTGAGTGCTTCATTTATCGAAACATGGTTATCTTTACATCTGCGTTTAAATGAAGTTATAAACATAATAACTGAGAATTGGCAGCTTTTGTTTTTCAAACTTATGTTTTGATGATACAAGATTCAAACTATAGTTACCATAGAAAAGAACAAATAGAAATACTTTGGATAAAAAGCCGTACAAAATCCAGGCTTCCTATTTACGATCAACATTAATGTTAATTCATTCATATAAAACTGTTGAGAACTGGGCTCATCAATAAAAGTTCTAAGGTGTAAAAGAAAAGCAATTACCGACTGCTGTATTATGTTATCATCTCATTAAAAATAATAAACACTGTGAAATAAGAACTTCCTTTTCAACGAGGTACTTACCTTATTGTTTACTTACCTTCGTCTGCATTTTGTTATTTCATCAGAATACAAAATTGCGATAGGCGAGTTAACATTCTTTTTAATATTAAAAAATAATGCCAACCCAAATAGCTAGCTTCTCGGGTTACTGTCTAGTCAGTTCTTGATGTTGGTGTAAGGCAGATATTACTAAAAGAATGACATTACTATTTCCATGACATTGTACACCATAAAAATTTTTAAAGAATGATTTTTAAGAGCTACCTAGTGATGTTACAATCAGCAGCCTTATTTCCAAAAGCCAAAAGCAGAATTGCTGATTTGTTGCTGTGACTGTTTTATGTAGAAAATACTAGGGGCCTGTTTCACAAGACCGTCTACCAGTTAAATTCTATAAATGGAACATCATTTGTTTAATAGATAAAGATTATCAAGATACATAATTGTACCCAGCTTGTAACTAGTATTCTCAATTCATTTTACGCTTTATTTATTTATTTATTTAATACTTTAAGCACACAAATGTACAGAGGCGGACTTAATGCCATAGGCATTTTCTACCAGTCAACCTTTGGGTGATGCAGAGATAAACAGTGGCAGTGGCTTTACAGTGTTTTATCATTTTAATCCGTAATATTTCAGCATGAACCAGCATTGCTTTATCTGCAACAACAGAGCTGGCCTCTCACTTAGGAATGCCTCAAGCTTGTTTGGAGAACATGTAAGTATTTCGTACTTTAACCTTTATACCACCAGATTTTATATCAGTTGCCATGCCCCCAGTGCCGTGTTGAGCGTATAAATCATCAGTATGTTTATCACCTGCCTGCGACGCAGGAGGTTGCAGGTTTGATTCCCGCAACATCATCGGACAAATGTTTGTACGATCTACAATGATTTGATCCGGGTGTTCTGGGTATTTGCTATGTATAATAAAAATATCTGTCTATGTAATGTATTGTATTAAGTATATCAGTCATCTAGTACCCATAACACTAGCTCTGCTTAGCTTGGGGCTAGATGATGCTGGATCCACACAGCATCATCTAGCCCCAAGCTAAGCAGAGCGTTAGTCCAGCATTATTTATTTATTTTATTTATTTATACCATCACACCAACAAAGGGTTAGGCAGAAATGTTTATTTAGTGTCTAGGTGCCATATGACAGACGCTAATGACTGGGATCATGCTTTTGTAATGTGTTTATATGTTTTCAGAACACTTTGCAGTCAGGCAAGAAAGTATCAGAAGTTGTGAGTGAGATTGTAGACAAGCCGGTGCTAGAGAATAAAGTACATACTAGTATATTATGTAAGAAGTGCTTCAAGACATGCTCTGAGTATGATAGCATTCAAGTGCGGTGAGTGACTTTAATATGTCATACATACTGGTTAAATGGGGTGAATAGAAACAGTTAAACATTGTATGTTACTCCAATTTTTTTTACAATGAATTGAAATTTAATAATGTACCCTTGACAGGAACAAATTATAATTGAATTAATGTCAAAATCACCTTTAAAGGTTTGTTTCTTTCTATTCAGACCTGTTTCAGTACTCTCTATTTCTTGTTAAGAGACAAGGACCATCCAAGATGGGGTAGGTTTAGTGTATTCATTAAAATAAGATTTCATCAGTTATGCAATGTCATGTAGGGGGAAGTGACCATCCTTTACATATCGAGACCACTCCATGCCTAAGAAAGCATGTTGTTGGTCTGACTGTCATTTGTTTGTAGATCTTTGACAGTCAATATGGGTAGTCAGAAGCCTGAAAGGTGGAATTGGCAGACACTCTATGTAAAATACGGGTATCCAGCTACTTCTGATTATACTTGAAACTGATCTCAACGTAGTTGGGAAAAGGCTAGGCAGATGATAATTAGTGGAGAGGGAGCTCAGTGCCAGACTCAAAGCTGACACTTAGATCATTCCTTTGGTGGTTCTAGTAGACCATTGCAAAAGTGGGATGATGATCACATGGTTTGCTGGAACATAATGGGGTAGACCTGCCTGTGTGAGACCGGAATGGAAAAGGTTGGAGGATTTCCAAGTTTAGCCTTTAACAACTGGCCAACAGACAGAGTAAAACCAATAATATTGAATTATGATTAAAATTATTTACTCAACCATCATCTGAACAAAAGGCTCATATTGCATTGGATCCAATTGATAATAGCTCATAACACTGCATAGCCTGAGGGAGCACTGGAGGGAGGGAGCACTGGACCTCTCTTTCTCTCAGATGTTGCACTTGGGTAATCTAGATCAGGAGCAGATTCATTGAGATTTGTTCCCTTCTTTGTAGACACAAGACAGGACGAACGGAACATTTGTGTTAAATGTAAATAAAATCCGATTTATAATATATTTTTTTCTGTCTTATTTCAGGTTACAAACAATAAAATCGGATTTATTAAAACAATTCAAATTATCACTACCCAATCATAATTTAGACTATGAAAACTATGAGAAGAATGATTGCTCACCGCCGAAGCCCAAACCAGTCTTGGGAAAGAAACTGGTGTTGCCAGCATCAAAACTACACCCTATACCGCCAGATTTGTTGCTGAAAGTGGGGAAATTAGCATCCCTCTCAAAAGCTAATATGATTTTACCACAAATGAAGGTAAGATTTAAGATTTTTATGAGTCAGACATATAAACAAAAAAAATCCAATTTACTTAATAAATATTCTGTATATATATTAATACATAAAAAGCGCTTTCATCCTCTCTCCTATCACCAGCTAACTGAACTTTGCTGTGCCCGACAGGGTCCATATTTGATTCTATCCTTACCACACCAACTGTTTTATATAACATTATGGAATGCAATAAAGTATTGAGTATTGAGAAACTAACGCCACTCCTGTATTCCCTGAACAGTTAACCAGAGATGTCTATTACCACATTTCACCAGTTATGTTCAACCCATACTGAATTGGTACTCAACATTTTTATTTACAAATGAGTTAAATATTTCAACTATTTATGGCCATACTTATTATCTATTTATCAGACAGAACCAGGTCAAGGCTTTAACTGAGAATTCTTAACACTTGCTGCTCAGTTCATAAATATATTTCTACTTGTGTGCCATAGTGAAATGACGGCCTATGTGGCGCGGCAGGCGACAAAGGACGTTACGGGTTCGATTCCCGCCTTGGGACAAATGCTTATACGATATACAAAGATTGGTTCCGGGTGTTCTGGCTATTTGCTATATAAGAAAAAAATATATATCTATTTAATGTATTGTATTAAGTATATCAGTCATCTAGTACTCATAACACAAGCTCCACTTAGCTTGGGGCTAGATGATGCTGTGTGGATTGTCCATCATTTTTTATTTATTATGTTTGGCAAATTTACATAACGCGTAGGTACCTTACCATATGGTAGGGGGTCACATGCCATCTCTTATTATTTACATACATGTACAAATCGGGAGGCTAGATGTGTTCTATCCGGAAAACAGGTGTCGAAACAGACAAAACCATTGTACTCACTATACCTTATGGAACAACTCCCTTCCACACCTTCTACTACATAGTAATGTAACATTACACCTGTGTATCCTGAACGGTTGGGCAGGGGTGGACCCAAATTA
Source organism: Phlogophora meticulosa (assembly GCA_905147745.2). Taxonomy (NCBI): domain Eukaryota; kingdom Metazoa; phylum Arthropoda; class Insecta; order Lepidoptera; family Noctuidae; genus Phlogophora; species Phlogophora meticulosa. Next base: position 1,917,672 of record LR990543.1, on the reverse strand, counting down.
CGCAGGTTATGTTCAAGTCCCATGTAATAGCCCTATTAATACGAGCTTAATGCCATCAACCGGCCACGAATCCCGACTCTGGGCTGCTTATGATAAAATTCAATCATACTTTGCCTAACCTGGGATTTGAACCCAGGACCTCACGCTTAGCAGTCGCGCTTGGGATCACTAGACCAACGAGGCAATAAATAAATAGTAATGTGCAAGTACTAATAATAAATTTTTACAATATAATTTCAGCAAGTAACAGTTGCATCATCAGTTCTAACGCAAACAGTGAAAACTACAAACAACAAGCCAATAGAAAAACCAGTAGACTCAAATTCTATTCTCACTTCACTTACGAACGCTTTGACAGATGACCTACAAAATATGATAACAACACAAAGCAATATGAACCCTATGAGCCAGAAGAATTCAATTTTGAGCTTTAATGTTAACGATTTGCCTAAAGATTTTCTTTCTGGTGCTATATTGACGAAAATAGACGAAAAGGAGGATGGTGTTGATGATGACGATGGTGGGGATGGCGGGGATGGTGGGGATGGGGGAGATGATGGTGGGGATGGCGGGGATGGGGAAGATGATGGAGATGATAATACTGAAAAGGGGGCTGACACAAATGATGAACATTCCATGGAAGTTGATGAAGGTATGTATTTATCCATTATTTTTGACTAGCGTGGTGTACTTTTCCTTTCGATCTTTAACGTGACCTCCACCCCATATAAAGCTTAGTTTTAAAAATAAAATATAGCTCATGTTCATCGCTAGTAATGTAACTTTTTAGAGCTGAAGATTTTTTTAAATTGTTTTTGAGTGCATACATTACAAAAAGACATACAAAGAAACAAATCATTCCTCAGAATAATATTAATTTATAAAAGATATGTTGATTGCCAGGTAACTTTTTTCATTATTTATAGTATCTATTCTTCTACGAGTATACTAATATTACAAAGAGGTAAAATTTGTAAGTTTGTATGTAGGGGGTAATCTTCGGAACTTATGATCCAATTCTAGTAATGTTTTCACTGTTAGAAAGCTACATTATGAGTATCTGAGTGCTATAGGTTTTTTATTTTCAAAACTATGCTATAAAGGGGGTAGAGGCAATGTTGTTTGAAGTTCTGAGGGGAAATGTACCGAAATACACGCGAAAGAGTGGCCATGGAGTTTCTTGCCCGTTCTTCTCCATGGGTATAGTCACCAGCACGTAAGTTGGCAAGGTTTTGGCTTAGTGGGGGTAAATTCGCGCATCGTGCACTTAGTGGAACAAAAAAGTGGTGACTTTTATTGATCGTCATTATTTTATGGTTATTGCCATCATTTATATTTAATAATATCTGATTAGAAGTAAGTTGAAGAAGGGAGTGGAATTCGTAAAGTTTATTGGGAGTTATAAATAATATGCATACGAGGAAATAATGCTCAAAAAGTATGCGAAAAAAGGCATACCTTTTTTTGCCTTAATTTTTTAATTTAAAACAACAACAATAATATCAACTCGTAACAACCCCGCGTCCCGCTTGACTACCAAAGAGACCTAAAAAACGACTTGTGCGCATCTAACGACTCTTGCCAAGTTACGTGCCGGGGACTATACCTACGCTTTGGAAAGGGCGACTAGCTTCATTTATCCGATTCTTTGACAATTCAAAAGTACCTGTAATAGGGTAGTTTCCTTATAAAATCTGATTGGTCCGAAAGTTGGATTACTCAAAAATACTCGACACATATTTTTTCTTTTGTCACGTAAACCAAAAATGACGACGACATAGAGCGTTGAAATTGCGCCTGACGTCACAAGCCCCTTCTCCTGAACTTTGATGTGCTATAACATTGTCACTTTTTATTGAATTAAGTAAGCAAAAAATACGTGTCCAATATTTTTCGGTAACCTTACTGACGACTAAATAGACATAATATATTTTTACCTAGGAAACATCCCTATTGGTTTATTTGTAATAAATGCTTTGACTTTGACTTTTGCGGGCGACGTTCTATTGTCAATATTTAAATGGAAAGTTTCATATTGAATTGTTTCAGATTGTTTGTCTGTGGTTCCTGTGACGTCTGCACCTGGTGGGAACTTGGTGCTGCAAGTTGGAGGATTACAGGTAACATAGACAATACTATTTTCTTTATTCGTTACATAAATACCTTGACTTGCCTAGATGTAGCTCCGAAACTCATTCACTCATTCCACGGCATGGTTGGCGCAGTTTCTGAAAAATGAACGACTGCTGCGCTGCGAGTCGTGGGTTCGATTCCTGCACGGAACAAATATTTGTGTGGCCTACAGGTAGTTGTTCCGGGTCTGGCTTGTGTATGTGTGTTTGAATGTTTGTTAACGCACCAACGAAACATCAGATATTCCTAGTGTGGGGCAACGTTTCAAACGAACGAATTAGATAGTGCAGTTAATAATTTAATAATACTATTTAGTGAAAAATGCAATATGTAAATCCTTGCAAACTCATTCAGAGAACATGAGAGTAACTGCTAATTGCAATAACGTATCTCAATCCGTGATCTTAAACTGCTGTCTCTGATTCGCTCTCTCAAAGGTACATATTGCAAACTCGCCCATTGATTGGTTTCAAACAAAGATCGATCGCTGTATTGTGAAAAAAATTGAAAAGAGTATCCTTAGATGGTTCGGTCACATTGAGAGGATGAATGAAAGATTGAAAGAGAGACTTAAAAAAAGGTATTTATGAGGCAGATGTGAGCGGAAACGCTGGAACAGTACACCCTACAAGGGGATACACTGACCTAATTGGTGATGTTCTTTAGAAAGGTCAGATGCGTAGTAATTGCAACCGGCGTGCGTGTATGACCAGATGTATGAACGTACACGAAGAATAAGGAGTATGTAAGGATCGTAGCCCACCTGCTACCATCCGTTCTGTTATTTCTACCAAACCCCGTGGGAAACAGGCATGAATTTATGTATGTACATAACACCACGCCTGTATTCCTCGAAGGATTAAGCAGCAGTGTACCTAAAGTAACACCCACAGTTCGCCAGTTAAGTTAAAGTCCCATGTAATAGGGGGCGAGCCTGCTGCTACCAACCGGGCACACATCCAGACTCCGGGCTGCTAATGAGAAAATTCCTATTGGAAAATCTCAATAACACCTCAGGATTGAATCCATGACCTAACGCACACTTTACGCCTTATGTATTTCGTTTACAGACAAAATCCGAACCTGCTCCCGAAGTAAGCGAATACCTCAATTTACCGTCGCTAGATGGCACTGATGGCGAATTGAGTGACGCACAGAAATATATCCTCGGCAAGCTGGAGATACTCAACGAGGGTGATGACGACGACGACGAAGACGATGAAGATGAGGATGACGATGATGATGATGAAGGACGTAAGTAGAAGATATCAGTTGCCTAGCCTTTACCCAACTATGTTGATTGTTGGGGTCGGATTCCAGTCTTACCAGTATTTTACATGAAGCAACTGCCTATCTTAAAGTTGCCGGCACGGATCATGAGCTCTTTAAGTTGAGCAGGAGTCGATTTTAGTAGAACTTCCTTATCCGTAAACTTACCCCCACTACTGAGTCCAGCGCACAAGATCCGTGCCGGTACTTGTAACCGTATGCAGTGGCGTGCACAGAGATTTCAGACAGGGTATGCACAAAAGAAAACTTACCAGTTTCAGCTTATTGTACCTAAGGTAGGTACAACAAACAAGTACCTAGGCTAATTTACCATGTTTTTTTTAAAATATAGTTATTTATCATTTAGAGGGGCATGTTTGTATGTACATATGTATGAGATCACAGGGGATGCAGTGCTTATTTGCTATTATAGAGTGCACGCCACTGACCGTATGAAACAGAGATAGCATATGTTACATACAAAATCCTTGATTCTAAAATTACAGACACCATAGTCGTGGACAGTGAAAATGGCTCAATTCTTCGCATGGTGGCCGGGCAGAAGTTCATATACGAAGGGGGAGAGATATCGCTGGTGATGCCCGATGAAGACACGCAACAAGACGGTGATGGTGATCAAATCGATAATGGTGATAGTCAAGGTCGGTGATTATGATTTTCTGTTATAAAATGGTTCTAAAAAACACCTCTTTGTTTTGGGAGTTACAGACTTCCTCCATGCAGGCTCTGTATAGTGGGCTCACTATACAGAGCCTGCATTATACCATTTTACAGAGCCCGCTTTTTTCCATTAATATACATTTGTTTCTTATTTACACTTTTCTTAATCCAAATTTATTAAATTTTCTATTTTTGAGTTGGATTTTCTATAAAAGCGTGTTTTTTAGTTTTTTTAAACTATTATTTTTTATATTCACACAATGGTAAAGTAACTATTAAAATAAGCCCCACATAACAGTAGTAATGGTTTGAGTGTGAATTCGCCGAGTTATTTCTACCCCAAGTCCAAGCGCGCACGCTACCGTACAGCGAACACCGTAAAGAGTGGGGGAATACAAACGCAGGGGTGAACAGAAACAAAATGATGAAGGGGATTTTGTTTGTTTTTTGTTTTGTTTTTTATAAAAAACGTTGCTCCCACACTAGGAATTTCTCCTGTGTCGTGGGTGCGTTTACAAACATTTAAACTCACATACACGAACAGCCAGACGCGGAACAATTACCTGTAGGCCATACAAATATTTGTTCCGTGCGGGAATCGAACCCACGACGCGCGGCGCAGCAGTCAATCGCTCAGCCACTGCGCCAACCGTGTCGTTTAACATTTTTTGTCTTTAAAAGACTCGTTCGACTCGACACCTTGTCAGAAGTAACTTTGTATAAACGTGAAAATCTCATTTAAAGTTTTGTTTCGATTCCCCCCTCGCGGTATTTTGATCACCCCGTGTGACCGGTATAATTTTGTACATGACAGATTCCAATGAGGACTCGCAGATAGAATTACAAGTGTCGGGGGACGAGGAGACTGCGAACGCTATCATAGCGGCCGCGCAAGAACAAGGTGTGTTGTTATTTAAAATACTAGCTGTGCCCGTGGCTCCGTCCATATGGATTTGACAAAATTTCATGGGATTTAATTTTTTGTACGTGTAACCCTGTTTATTTTCTAAAGTAAAAGAAGCTTAAGTTACTCCTTTATATGTGAGGTATCTGCCAGTGAAAATGTCCTGTCAAAATCCATTTAGAGATTAACTCAAACAAACAGACTGACAAAACACTTTGAAATTGTTTTTTTTTTATAAAAGCACTGCATTAACTTTCATATGCATTTATTACAAAAAGCTGTTCTTCTGATATCACAAACAAACACTTCAATTTTATTAATTTGAATACATAATAAAATAAATAATAAAATAAATAAATAAATAATGCTGGACAATCCACACAGCATCATCTAGCCCCAAGCTAAGCAGAGCTTGTGTTATGGGTACTAGATGACTGATATACTTAATACAACACATTACATAGATAGATATTTTTTATTATACATAACAAATACCCAGAACAAATATTTGTAAATCGTACAAACATTTGTCCCAAGGCGGGAATCGAACCCGCAACCTCCTGCGTCGCAGGCGGACCTTCGCCCGCCGCGCCACATCGGTCGTCAATTCTATACAAATTGTGAATACTACTACAACTGTGAAAACTTACAAATAATTACTTTAAGAGCTACAAAGGGTATTAAAATGGGCCGCCTTATCGCTAAAAGTGATCTCTTACAGACAACCTTTTTAAAGAATATAATTTATAACATAATCATGTTCATATTTACATTTATATATGTTTCACAATACAGGTATAAGATGATTAGTAAAGGCTTAAAGCTTAAATATCAATTGTAAGACGCTGCTATGGAACTGCTAAATAATTTTATTGAAATAAAAAGCACCAAAACAAACAAAATAATATGTAATGAGTTTATCATTATTACTTAGTTTTCATGGTGTACAATAAAGAGTGTCCTATTATACGAGTATTCTATGCTATTCTATTCTTTACATAAATACTATCTGACGATTGAAAAATCAGTCCCGGGAAAATTAAAAATAATAATAATCACGTAACATAAGTTTCTTGCTCTGAAATCAGGCTCTCCGTTGTGTCTTATATACATAAGACTTTATACTACTTTTTTAACATAGGAAACTTAATGTTTCCAGGTGGGGCATTTATCAAAGTGGAATCAGGCGAGATGTTCCGCGTGAAGTCCGTGTCCAGCGCAGCCGCCGAGCGCGCGGACGAGCCTCTGCAGATCGTGGCGCAACACGGGAACATGTTCAGATGTCTGCTGTGCGCCAAAAATGGTAAGCAGTATACAGATATAATAATCCTTCTTATACGACTCCTCGAAATAAAAACTCAGTTGGATCAAGATAAGATTACACAAGTCAGTTAGATTTACCTGCAATAAAAACAGGAAACAACATTAGAAGTGTTTACTCCAGGTGATTTCATTACTTCAACACATTATTATTAGCACAATTAGTGTAATCTTGCATGTTGGATATTTTAAAGTACAAATGCAGACCACAGAGCAAACGGTGAAATATTTCTGAAAAATTTACTTGTACTGAGCTGCAATTTGCAAAAAAATCTAAGAACATTTGAATTTTGCGGACTGTTGCTACGCAATATCCTTTACACTTTGGACTACCTTTTGCAACATGATCCATACTAAAATAATCGAGCTGACCGTTCGTAACATATCGAGACTCCTCCGTGCCTCGGAAATCAGGTTAAGCCGTTGGTCCCTGCTGTCATTTGTAGATCTTTGACAGTCGTTACGGGTAGAAGCCCGACAGTCTGACAACCAGTCTTACCAACTCGGTTGTGGAGGTCAGCTGCATGCGGTTAGACTGTTAGCCGACCCCAACATAGTTGGGGAAAAAGCTAGGCAGATGAATCCCTGACAGGCAGCCTTAGGAGCGGGTGAAACCACCGGATACAGCTAGTATGTTTATACCACACTTAATCTAATACTTTCTTCGACAGACGAATCCCCACCGAGTTTGGAAGATGCTGACACAATGATGCGTCACTTGAAATCTCAACACGACGCGAGAATATACCTGTGTCGCTTCTGTGGTGCCGTCATGAGGAGACGCACGGAATATGCAACGCATATAGGTATTTATGCATATTGTTATAAGGTCTATTTTTACTTTAAATCAATGTAGGACTCGAGAATATACCTGTGTCGCTTCTGTGGAACCGTCATGAGGAGACGCACGGAATATGCAACGCATCTATATGCGTTGCATATTCCGTGCATCTCCATACGCCCATATACATAATATATATCCATATACATAAGTTAGGATAAAACTTGTCTTGTTCTTTGGTCTTAAATGCGACTGCTAAGCATGATACATGATATTAATTTCTGTAAATAGGTTTTTACAAACACTTACACGACAACAAGTTAAAAAAATATATATATATATATTAAGGTAGTTGTCAAAATTAAATTAATTGAATAAAAAAATCTATATGTGACAATAATTAAATTGATGTGTAGCTCAAAACAATATTAAATATTTGAAAAGTATCATTCAAGAGGTCACTCATTGCTCTGGAAATAATTCTCGCACCGTTTTTTTTAACATATTTGCATTTAAATCTTTGCGAATAACCCATGGTATGCAGTTATCAAGGTATCTGGGTTGAGTTCAGGTGCAAGTTTGTGAAATACAAATGTAGACGAGCTTAGTCTTTAGTTGAGGTGCTCAATATGCTGGTGCTTCCACTCCCAATTTCTTGTCTGTCGTAAGACTAAGGAACTTTGTGGAGTCTGCTTCATTAAGTACTGGGTCAAGATATTTAATCCCAATACCACCATCGGAGGTGCGTTGAAAAACGGTGGCTCTTAGGAAAAAAAAAGAATTAAGACATTTTTTATAGATAATTATCTGATCTACAACTTTTGTCTGAGCTAATTTTATGATAAAACTTACCATTTTGCTAAAAATCGCGAAAAACCCGTTTTGTGACCTTTGACCCCGAGTAAATTTTTTTGCACGTGCCGGATCAATGAGGACTTTTCACATTTCCTTTATAATAGTGTATTGAACAATCCTACCAATATTCAGCCAAGTGGGAATTTTTGAAACCTTACCCCTATTTTTTAGTCTAATTTGACCAGATTATTCCTGTTGCTTATGAATGACTGAATATGGTAGAGTAGGTTTCCCCTAATGCCTCCAGTTTCTGCAATAGGACCCTGTGGCTGACATAGTCAAAAGCTTGCGTCATATTACAGGAAATAGAACCGACTGGCGTTCTCCTGTCCAGTACGAGAAGTGTGTTTAATTACATATAACTGACATACATGTAACTGAATCTATTTTATTAAAAATCTTGTAATTTTACCAAAGGAACTTGCTACCCGGTTTATTTCAGCACCTTTGTCTGTGTGTTCTTCTTCGGTCTTTCGTTTTCAATACTTATCTCTTCTGGAGGTGTCTTCTGAGATGACGGGAAATAGAGATGTATGGAAGAAGAAGACATGCTGCGCCGACCCCAAATGAAATTGGGATAAGGGCAAAAGGATGATGATGATGACTTATCTCATCTGAATGATTTGTATCTCCGACAGCATCACACGCGCACGAATCTACGGCCAGCGCGTCTCGCGCAGGAGCACACCGCTGCGGCACGTGCGGCAAGTGCTACAGCTCGCGCACTCTGCTGGCCGAGCACGCCAACGTGCACTCCGGGGCCCGGCCCTACGTGTGCGCCGTGTGCGGGAAGGCCTTCGCCTCCAAGTACACGCATCAAGCTCATCTCAAGACCCACGCGGTAAGTTCTAGCAACTGTAGGGGCCCAGCAGGCTCGCAGCCTACTGGGGACAAGGGTCTGATTCTGAAAGGAAGACTCGGCCCTGGTACGAAAGGCAACGAAGGAACAGGAGTGGGTTTTTAGTCAGTAAAAGTCTGACACTATCTCCCGCCCCGCCCAAGAGCGGGGATGTCATAAGATGATTTGCCAAAAAAAAAAAACGCGGTAAGTGCTACTGCTGGCGCACTCTGCTGGCCGAGCACGTGCACTCCGGGGTGTGCAGCGTGTGCATTCAAATTTAATAAAGGGTGAAGGATCTTCATTAACATGTATACTACCACCTCTGTCTGCACTTTTATTGAAAACCGAACGAAATATAATACACAAAAATATATAAATAATCACTGTAACTTTCATTCGTTGCTGGCGGGTTTGTTCCGCCACTTCTTCTTCCCAGCAAAAACACTAGGAAGTGGTGAAGGGTGGGCGTTTTGGGGGACTGTCTTTTGTAAACGTCTTGACGTTCAAAAAGTGCTGATTATCAGCCTAATTTGAATAAATGAATTTTGATTTTGATTTTTATGATTCACAGGTTCGCCCGCGTCCCTTTAAATGCACGCAGTGCCCTAAAACGTTCCTCACACAACAAAATTTGAATCAGCATGAGAAAACGCATTCGGGAGTCAAGGATTTTGTCTGTAACGTATGCAGTAAGTACTTCTTCCTTTATCTCCCTCTCTCTTCATACGTGTGCGAGTCGGACTCTCTCACGCAGGGTTCCCTATCATCGCACAAGACTAGAGATACTGCAATTGTTAAGATCGAGTAATAAACGAAGAGAAAACGCTTCTTTAATAGGGATGTGTCCTAGGTAAAAATATATTACTTAAGTCTATTTAGTCCGTCAGTAAGATTACCAAAAAATATTGGACACGTATTTTTCGCTTACTTAATTCAATAAAAAGTGACAATGATATAGCACATCAAAGTTCAGGAGAAGGGGCTTGTGACGTCACGCCGTGCTACACTTTTAACGAAAAGTGTAGCACGGCGTGACGTCACGCGCAATTTCAACGCACTATATAGTCACCGGCAAGTAAGATGGCAAAAGTCGTTAGATGCGCACAAGTCGTTAGATGCGCACAAGTCGTTTTTTAGGTCTCTTTGGTGGTCAAGCGGGACGCGGGGTATGAGGTAGCGTCGATCCGAGCGCGCGATTGGTGCATCAGTCGACCCTTGCCTCCCGCACCGCGCCTTCGTCCCGTTCGCTCCCGATTACACTTGAGTGCACGAAAATTGTACCCTTTGTTTTTGTTGTGTTAAACTTAAGTGTTGTTATTGTTTTTAAATTTAGTTTTTGTTACGAGTTGATGCTAGTGTTATTGTTTAAAATTTAGTTTGTATTAAGTTCATTACTATGCCAGGACCAAATACCGTTTTACGGAGACATGCCAGTAAAATGGTATACGATGTGTAGTTTCATGGAGAAAGAAGCTCAATCAGAAAAAGAGACGGTAAATCGGACTGCAGAAGCTACTAAAACGTCAGAAAGAACTATTAGACGGGGTACTTTCAATATGATGCCAGGGGTAGTTTTATTAACGGATAGTGACGACGACTAGTTTTTTTTTTTTTTTTTATAAACTTTTTTGAATTGTAAATGCACTTTATTTATAACTCCTAATAAACTTGAATTTCTCTCCCTTCTTTAACTTTGTTCCATACAGACATGATTAAATATAAATGATGGCAATAACAATAGAATAATGACGATCAATAAAGTTACCACTTTTTTGTGCCACTAAGTGTACGATGCGCGAACTTACCCCCACTACGCCAAAATCTTGCCATCTTACGTGCTGATGATTATACCGTCGTTATTTTTGGTTTACGTGACAAAAGAAAAATACATGTCCAGTATTTTTGAGTAATCCAACTTTCGATCCAATCAGATTTTTTAAGGACACTAGCCTATTCTAATTGACATGATTTTTTATATAATTTTTATAATAGCGGCAATATAAATACACACTCAGTGAAAATTTTGAGTGTCTACCTATTACGGTTCATGAGATACAGATAGACTTACGCACAATCTGCTCATCATGTCTTATGGGAGTGTACTCATTAGTAGAATGGTCGCAATTTAATGTTAGATAGTGTGCACGTTGCATCCGGAGTTGTTTACTATAAGGACCTTGTAGAAACTCGATCAAATCAATTCCGTGCGTTCAAGCGTTTTTGCCTTACCTAATGCCTTACGTGTTTCGGTTGATTTTTTTATAATTATTTCTATTTTCAACTCTCCAGACAAAGCCTTCAGTACCCAACACAACTTGGAAGTCCACGGTGTGGTTCACTCCGGGAATAAGGCGTTTGCGTGCACTGTGTGTGGTAAGGCCTTCGCCAGGAGGGCCGAGCTACGAGACCACATGAGGACACACACGGGTATGTACGGGTATATCCTTAGGTGTAGTTGCCGGCACGGATCTTGAGCGCTGACCAGTAGTTTTTTTTACGTTGCCCCTCACTAGGAATTTCTCCTATATCGTGGGGGTGTTTACACATTTAAACTCACATACTCAAACAGCTAGACCCGAAACAACTAGTTGTAGGTCATACGAATATTTGTTCCGTGCGGGGATCGAACACGCGGGACGCAGCGCAGCAGCTAATCGCTCAGCCACTGCGCCAACCGTGCCGTCCAAGATTGGTTTTAGTATAAAGTAGCTGCAATGTATATGTACATATAATAAATATAGATATGCAAACAAGAGAGGTGTATGGTGGCGGCACTCTCCGTCCGGCTGCCGAGCGAGGAACTGCGTCTAAGAAATATTAGGTGTTTTATTGGTACTTATCAAATAATACAGTGGCCATGCACAAATTACGCATCCAGGGCTGAAACTCCATGCCGGTGCTTATGTCTTATGTTCTGAGATCAGCGTTCGCAAAAATCCGATCTCTTCTCTACATAGAACAAAACAGAGTCGCTTTCCGCGTCTGTGTGATTCTCCAATAAATCCTCCTTCAGAAACCAGAAAGTGCCAACCAGTTTTGCCAAGGGCTATAGTGTCAGTAACTGGGTTGTGAAGGTCAGATAGGCAGTAGCTCCATGTAAAACACTGGTAATTCAGCTGCATCCGGTTAGACTGGAAGCCGACCTCAACATAGTTGGGAAAAGGCTAGGCAGGTGATGATGAGAAAAAAAAATGAAAAGAAGATAAGGAAGGAGATTCATAATAAAACCTTTTTTCTGCCTTCAGGTGAGCGTCCATTCTCGTGTGACATCTGCGGGTCCCGATTCACTCAACGTTCGAACTTACACTCACATCGCCGAGCGACGCACTTCGACGATAAGCGGTATCACTGTGAACTGTGTCCCAAGAGGTTCAAGCGAAGAAGGTACGTAGTAACAAAGTTTTTTGATTATCACATCATTCCTCTCGCTTTCCTGCAATCTGTGGGAGTGGTTTCGTGAAAAGGGACGGAAGTGTGTAACAGGAAGCCTGGGAAGCGCGCGCTATTTGATTTCACCAAAGAGCGCGCGCGGTTACGAAAAATCTTCAAATAATACGTGAGTATTTGTTCAGGATATAATGTTAATGTTGCTTTTATTACCAAGGCGAGATGTTAGATGTTACACATCATGTGCGACTGTTAGATTCGCTCGTTTTTAACATGACATTTTAAAATCATAATTTATTTATTTGTAAAATCTCCTTTACAGCTAACATTACAGGTATACCTAATGCGATAGAGTGGCCTTAAAATTAACTTAGTATCTAACATTAAAAAAAAAACAATTAGAAAAAAAGAAACAATAGTTAAAATAAAAAATAAAAAGAAATTACAACTTATAGCCTATACTTGAATCTACTCCGTAACATAAAATAGGCAATAGCATTTTTGCGAATTCACTCAAATGGCATGTAAGTACATCGATCTTAAGATGAAACTCGTTAATAACCCGACTTTATTCAAACTAGACTGGCAACTAGCACTTTTTGACTGTCGATAGTTACATAACGACGGTATAATAATTATTGGCAAAACAAGAGTATGTGTGGAGTTTCTTGCTCATTCTGGTCCTTATAAACTATATTTTGGGAGGGACAACTAGAATCATTTATGTATTTCAGTTTGGCTGCAAATTTGACGTTCCACGGAGCCTTTTTGTGGTCAAACTGTGGCATAAATTAATTGACCTTGAATCTTGCAGATTTTGTAAGTTACACAACTTCAAGGTTACTCTTACAATTGCACATTTAATGAAGTAATCTTAATCAACCTCTTCACCTCAACAGATTACTAGAATACCACATAAAGGCGTCTCACACCGGCGAGCGTCCTCTCAAGTGCGGCATCTGTCTCCTGTCGTTCGTGTACCCCGAGCATTATAAGAAGCACGTTAGAATACACAGCGGGGAGAGGCCTTATGTTTGCGAGGTATATATGACTTCTATCATCATGATTTGCATAGCCGCATAGCCTTTTTCGAAATATGTTGGATGCAGCTAAATACCAGTATTTACATGAAGCGACTGCTTATCTGACTTCCGCAACCCAGTTACTGGTCAGTATGAACTAATATTGGCTTAATAGAGAGGCTGTCACACAAGTATGAAGTTCGACGCACGATGTGGCGCGGCGGGCGAAGGTCCGCCTGCGACGCAGGAGGTTGCGGGAGCGATTCCCGCCTTGGGACAAATGTTTGTGAGATCTACAAATATTTGTTCCGGGTGTTCTGGGTATTTGCTATGTGTAATAAAAAATATCTATCTATGTAATGTATTGTATTAAGTATATCAGTCATCTTACCAATAACACAAGCTCTGCTTAGCTTGGGGCTAGCTAGATGATGCTGTGTGGATTGTCCAGCATTATTTATTTATTTATGATGGGTAAAGACGACGTTCTTCAAACCCGAGAATATTACATCACGATTGTATTCCTCGAAGGGCTAGTTAGAACTGTACCTATGACGTCACATTGCCAATTACCGGGCCGACTAGACTCCAGGTATAAACCCAATCATACTCGACCCGAAAATCGAGCCCAGGACCTTGCGTCACTATACCAACGAGGCAGAGCCACCGCTGGGTTCAACTTCTTAGGTTGCACCAAGTATTATTGTGTTTAATATATCTATAGATATCAATGGGGTCACCCCCTTATATATTTAAAGAAGGAGACTTAACACGTTCTCTGTCCTAGTATAGTCACCGGCAAATAAGATGGCAAGATTTTGGCGTAGTGGGGGTAAGTTCGCGCATCGTACACTTAGTGGCACAAAACAGTGGTAACTTTTATTGATCGTCATTATTCTATTGTTATTGCCATCATTTATATTTAATCATGTCTGTATAGAACAAAGTTAAAGAAGGGAGAGGAATTCAAGTTTATTAGGAGTTATAAATAACGTGCATTTAAAATTCAAAAAAGTTTATATAAAAAAAAAAAAAATATCTAGTCGTCGTCACTATCCGTTAATAAAACTACCCTTGGCATCATATTGAAAGTCGCAATCGCAGAACACTATGGTTGTGTTCTGCAAGTGTTTGGTCAATGCTGTATGTTTTAATTTGTTCTTTTTCCAATTTTATTAATTTGTATAACTCTGGTTTGAGCATACTTTCCTCGTATGCTATGCCTTTTCAGGAACTCTATCCTAAATTTAAAAACAATAACAACACTTAAGTTTAACACAACAAAAACAAAGGGTTCAATTTTCGTGCACTCAAGTGTAATCGGGAGCGAACGGGACGAAGGCGCGGTGCGGGAGGCAAGGGTCGACTGATGCACCAATCGCGCGCTCGGATCGACGCTACCTCATACCCCGCGTCCCGCTTGACCACCAAAGAGACCTAAAAAACGACTTGTGCGCATCTAACGACTTTTGCCATCTTATTTGCCGGTGATTATACAATGTTATAAAATGTATTCGTACGTCCACCTACTATCTCGCCCTAACTTGAAAAAATATTTTTTTTTAAATTCTTATTCATACATCCAGTCAAATAAAAAACATCAAAATTACTCCTGGATTATGACTCCAAATTAGAGTAATGGAGATACGAGTTTGGTACAAATGTGACTCCTTGGGAGTCATTGGACAGTGAATGTGTCAAACATAATGTGCCTAGGTAAAGTCAATAAAAAAATAAAAAAAATATAAGGAAATTAAAAAGAAAACTAAAAATGGTCGAACTTATTTTTTTTCCATTGTATTGTATTCACTTTTCAGATCTGCGGCAAGTCCTTCAACTCTCGCGACAACCGCAACACGCACCGCTTCGTGCACAGCGACAAGAAGCCTTACGAGTGCGTCGCGTGCGGCGCCGGGTACATGCGCAAGCAGCTGCTGTACGCGCATATGAACACTAGCGTACGTACCATTTGGTTATCATAACACAACAAGAAACCCTATCGATTTCATTGTCTAATGCTCAGTCAAAATCAAAATCTATTTATTCAAATTAGGCTGAGAATCGGCACTTTTTGAACGTCAAAAAAAAATGTTTACAAAAGACGTCAAACTTGAAGAGAGTTCCGGACAATAACCTCATGCGCCGATCATATTGATTTATTTAAAATAGAACGGCCGCAGCCAATTACAATATTTAAACATATAATTTATTTAACACAGTCATGCATTCTTCTCATAAAAATTCAAACATTCCGACAATATCACCTTCCATTCATTTGCAAACATCAAAATCTGTGTTGTGAGTTCAGTAGCAGCTGATGTCCGAGGTGACTTGTGACATATGATCCTCGCGCGCGCCTATCTAGGTGAAAACCATTTCCAAAACGTACGGTTCCCCGCGCCCGCGCCACTCGCGCGCATCAATAGAGTAAGCCAAGTACGCCCAAAAAATATGGAATGATGTCAGTCGGTTTTGTCTTATTGTCTACGTTACGTTACGTTTAACCGGTTTCCGCATCCGATCTTCCCTCCGCATACGATTTTCGTAATTTTTATGTTTTCTTCTGATGTTATTTCACTCTAGTAATTATCTAACTCAATGTAATTTTTTTTTTTCATTAAAAAGGCAAATAATTCTCGTCCTCGTCTCTTTATCCAGACGAAGCCGCTGGCAAAAACATACACATAAAAAAACAAAACGTTTTATATCATGATGATCTTATTTTATAATAATAATACCAGCCTGTTACTGTCCCACTGCAGGGCAAAGGCCTCTTCTCATACAGAGAAGGCACGAGCATTAATCACCAATCACCAATCTTCTTATTTATATCATGATTATTATTTTTAATTGCTTCTTTGCAGGGTCATTTGGCGGAGTCTATAGTAGTCAATCAACCAAGGGTTATCAAAGTTACTGAAAATGTAAGTAGATTTTTAATTTTATTTTTACCTAAATTTTAAATAGAAAAACGGTTTGATTGTTTTAAATGGATAAACTCTTCACAGTTAGAGTGAACAATCTTCTTCTGGGTAAGCACACTCCATCGTCGACTTTGTTGGTATCACCTCTGATCTAGACTCTGATATCCAATGAATGATAAATAATAATTATTTCTGTAAATCAGTTTTTACAAACACTTTTACATGTCAACACGTAAAATATTTTGTTTAACTATGTTTGTGTTTCCCTATCTGACTACTCTGAGAAGAATCACCGAAAAAAACTCAGAGGTCACGCTTTTAAAGTCCAGACATTATATTGGTCAGATCATGTGTGGACCATGCAGATTAGTGTCCGAGATGATCTTTTAAGGAAAGTACCATCAGAAATTGTGGAGCTCAACTCATTTTGATATAATTGTGATGACACTATAGGCTATAACAACGGACATACAAAATGCGGTGTGCGGCTCAAGGCTGCACTAAATAGAGTCCAGCTCTCATAATGTGTCAGGCGAATATACACCTTAAACGCCAGGTGATCGAAAAATCAAAATTCATTTATTCAAATGAGGCTGAGAATGAGCACTTTTTGAACGTGAAAAATCACATAAAACAGTCCCCCAAAACGCCTTTCACCACTTCCTAGTGTAAAGAATACATTTTCTATTGTGTCTGGTTGTCTGACAGTTAAGATGTTAATTGTGATAAATTTTCTGTTTTCAGGGCACAAATGAATCAGCAGAAATAACACATATACCGGCGAAAAATGGTAAATTTGATGCAGTAAGTAATACTTCTATATTAGCTATCGGCCGTTTCCAATAACTTATCTCAATCCCAATCTAGAGATCGATCTTTGTTTGTTTCTCCTGTACCGTGGGTGCATTTACAAACATTTAGTAGACTCGCATACACAAACAGTCAGACCCGGAACAACTACCTGTAGGCCATACAAATATTTGACGTCAAATTTGACGAGAATGATTTCCAACTCGGCCATTGACTGGTTACAATTGACGACACGGTTGGTGCAGTGGCTGAGCGTTCGTCTGCTGCGTTGCATGTCGTAGGTTCAATTCCCACACGGAATAAATATTTGTATGGCCTATGGGTTCCAGGTCTGGCTGTTTGTGTATGTGAGTTTGAATGTTTGTTAACGCACACACACGATACAAAACGCGCCCACTATATAGGAGATAGTACTAGTGTGGGGCAAGGTTATATAACAAATCAAATCAAAATTCATTTATTCAAATTAGGCTGAGAATCAGCACTTTTTGGACGTCAAAATCGTTTACATAAGACAGTCCCCCAAAACGCCCACCCTTCATCGCCCCCACAAAAATAAAAGATCTGTACCTATACCTTGAGAGGGCATCAGAAGCAGCATTTGAAGATCCCGGATAGAAACCGAAATATATTATTGTCATCGGCCGTATGACGATCTGCGAAATACTGCAGGCAGATGCTGGATGCGGCAAGCGGCGCTATGGCACTCATTAGGAGAGGGCCATCCCCAGCGTTGAAATTTTTCGTCAGATTTGCCTAAATCTTAATAAACTGCACAGAATCATGATTTAAATTGTCTACTTTTTAATTAGTAATATCATTGGGTTACATAGAAATTAATATCTCATGATTTTTAACAATTTACATGTTTGAAGTAATAGTACAGTTTAAAAAAAAAATCTATAACTTGTATATTTTATTTGTAGATATTCGATGCCAATGAATTGGAGGCGAGCGTCAAATCTGTCGGTAAGTCTTAATTTTTATATTAATGTGTGTGTTTAAAGATAAAGAAGCTCTTACGCTAGCCGAGGTCAGTCTGTGGATGGGTGACCATTTGTATACCGACACATATCGAGACTCCTCCGTGCCTCGGAAAGCACGCTAAGGCGTTGGTCCCGGCTGTCATTTGTAGATCTCTGGCAGTCGTTACGGGTAGTCAGAAGCCTGCAAGTCTGAAAACCAGTCTTACCAAGGGGTATCGTGTTGTATCAGTAAACTGGGTTGTGGAGGTCAGATAGGCAGTCGCTCCATGTAAAATACTGGTATTCAGCTGTGTCCGGTTAGACTGGTAGCCGACCCCAACGTAGTTGGGAAAAGGCAGGCAGACGATGTGTGTGTTTAAAGATAGTGTATTTCCTGATGCATGGAATTATAATCCTTAATATTATTACCATAAAGAGCAAGTTCACACAAACACTATTACACAAAGGAAAGTACACTCTCTCACAACTTGATACCATGAGTTCTGTACATTATTCTGGCCCCCCAGTGTTAATTTCTACGGTTTTTTAAAGTGAAACTTTTATCACTTCGCCTCAAACTTATTTGTCCATCTATTGCATGTCGCGTGACGGTCGGCCGCGGAGTAGGGGTAAAGTCAAAAGCGCTCGACAGAGCAGCCGTAGCCAATATGGCGGCGCCTATGCATCAGCTGACCGTGTAGTGTATATTTATTATACTTTTGAACTGCAAAAAATCATGAGAAAATCATAATATCTATATGGCCCAGTGAGATCTTTAGTTAAAAAGTAAATAATTAACTTGTTAAATTAAAAATTTCAAGCGGTTACATAGAAATAGTTATTTTTTACAGTTTAAAGTAATAAAAATATGCAGAAATAGGAAGAGCCTAAGAAAACAAATAAATTCATGGGCCACGTTGTCAACGAGAAAAATCCTGATTCTTTGAATTTGAATTTAAGATTTTTGAACGTTATGTTTTCAGTGAAATCGGAAGAAGAAGTGAATCTTGAAGAAGCCAAGTTCTACATAACGGAGGATAAGAAGCTAATATTACAAGACAGTGGTCAGTATTTACTGTTTATTTTATCGCTGGCTCTCCTCATCCGACGAAGGCCCATTTACACGAGTAGAGTTTAGGCCGGTGGCACGGCGCGTCAAGGGATTTTGAATCTTATTTAACACTTAACTCACAATTGATGGATACGTCACAGCCTGGTTTGGCATCCTTCGGCACGTTCTGGCACGCCGTGCCACTCCGAAATGTGAACGCTAAGCATCATAAAATAAGATCTCAAATCATTTGCGCGTACCTAAATTCTTTTCTTTTAAATTTTATTACTTTTATAAAAAAATGTGTAACTTATACCTAATTAGCACAACGAAACAATTGTTAATAAATCGGGGAAGAGCGAGGTTTATGCCATCACAAGTATCTTCGGATTACTTTCTAGGAAGCCCCGGCAACTTAATTGTATATATTTAAGATAATAAACAACTTTTTTTTTTCGACCCACTTTGGGCGTCAACGTCCATGCGAAACTCGTTAACTCGTTGTATTTAACAACTGAACTGAGAAACAAAATAGTATACGATAAAAAATCTGTTTTACGTAAGTCAGCCACTATGTTAAAATCCATTCTAATATTATAATTGTGAAAGTAACTCTGTCTATCAGTAACCTTTTCACGCTTAATCGGCTGAATCGAAATATATGAAATTTGGTATGGAGATAGTTTGAGACCCTGGTAAGGATATAGGGTAGTTTTTAATCCGCGGCTTCGTCTGCACCCGTGATAACCGACATCCACGCGGACGAACTCACGTTTTTGTTAGAATTACAAGAAAAATCTTTTTCCATCATGTATCTCGCCTTTTTCGAACTATGTAAGCATTGATGACGATCTGCGAAAGACTGCAGGCAGATGCTGGATGCGCTATGGCGCTCATTAGGAGAGGGCTATGTCCAGCAGTGGACTTGTATAGCCTGATGATAATGATGAAGAAGTATTGTATAAAGTGGCTGCGACTAAAAAATATACTGTTTCTACTTTCAGATAAAACAACATTGAATCTAATACAAGAGGGCGATGAACCTACGCTGCTCACAATACGTAAGATTTTAACATTTTAACTAACTATGATATATTCTTTTTTACGACAAGCCCGACACACTAATCCCAAAAACTGCAACTCCTGAAAGCCAAAATTAATAGTGGCGACCTCCTTGTAAAGCGACCAGTCAGTGAAGCCAAAAGTAAAAAAAAAAACACAATTTCCACTTACCTCCATATTAAGCAGGAGACAGTACAGAGCTAGACCAATAGGCACAATTAATGGTCGGAAATAAACGGACACCCATCCACGGACTGACCTCGGCAAGCGTAGCTTAACCTTCGGTCGACCCGTGCTGCTTTTGTTATTTATCCACGAGCTCCTAAAAAATAAACCCAAGTCTATGTAATGAATTTGCTCTATTTATTGGTTGGTTCGACTGATGCGCCGCAAGTCGTGGGTTCGATTCCCTAACCTACGAGCCAGCATATTAGCTGACAGACAAAGCCCTGCTCTCCCTCTCTATATCAATATCATCCACAAGTGACTCGGTGACCCAGTGGCTATAACTGCGAGACTCTTTAAAGGACACTATCATTCATCATGACCTGTGGGACAGTTTCATAAGTTTAAGACGCCACGTGACCGACAAACAATACATTTTCTATTGTGTCTCGGTGTCTGGTAGTTAAGGTGTTGAACACCATGAGCTAGCTTTTAATGACGTTGTATCTGAGCCCGTGGACCGCCACATATCGCTCGCAGATCGAAATCAGTTTTCGAAGGGCACTGATCGATGTACTCAGCAGCACAATGTCGTCCGCGTAACTGATGCTGTTGATAAAAACACCATCAATAGACCAGCTCACGCTGGTGCTATCTAGTTCTCGGATCAGACGGGCAATATACAAGTTGAAGAGAGACGGCGATGTTAGTTTTTTTTAACGAAATTTCATATTTTTTATTTTCGTCACCACAGATAACATAGGAGAGAGAGCTGAGGGCACAATTCTTGAAGCAGTAGACGTCGACCAACTTGGGGAACAGGCTGAGGTTAGTCAAAAACATAAATATATACACAAAACAATTTCTAACATTTCTCTAAGCTCAATCTTCTGACTAATTTGCAAAAAATAATAATTGATAAATGTTATGATACGGTTGACGAGTTCTTGAACGGTTAATTAGTAGTAACTTCGACATTTTCTTATTTCATGTACCAATTCATTGACGTTTCTTTTCTTTTAATTTTAAAATTTTATTTTTAAACTGCATATATTTGTATGTCTTACCATAGACAAAACATAGCGCACTGCATTTATCTATAAAATATTTTTTTTTTGTTACCTAAATAATAAATGATTGATTGAATAAACGTCAAAATCTCAATTCTCACCACCCGATTCGTTTCTCACAACCGGCGTGCGTGTATGACCAGATGTATGAACGTAAAATAATTTAAAGGATTATGTATGGATCGTAACAGGTAGCGTTCTGTAGTTTCTAACATAATTTGAATGCGTGTGTGTAGGAAATACTAATAGTATATTTTCATATTTCAGATCGTAGCGAACGACGAAAATGGCGGTATGGTGCGTCTAATACAAATCAAATTGCCAGACGGGAACAACGGATGGGTCGCTATCAACCGCTGAGTCAAAGAAAGAATGACGACCTTGGCACGCACACCCAGCATCATCATATGCTTAGCCCTTCCCAACTTATTTGGGTCGACTACCAGTCTAACCGGATGCAGCAGAATATAAGCACCGGCACTGATCTTTAGAACTAGACGCAGTAGTGGGGGTGAGTTCGCGCATAGGTACTTTATACTAAAATCGCCTACTGCGCAACTCAAGCTCAACGCTCAAGATGTGTGCCGGTAACTGTAACAGTATCTCTTAGCGAGCGACTTCATAGAGACAGTTATCAGTATCTCTAATAACAATAAAATATTAAAACAATGATTTAAAACTTTAAATTTGAACTACAGCCAACGGCTGCTGGCGATGTAGTTACTTGAAATAATGAGTAAAGAAAATAGATATTACATAAGATATAAATAAACAACATGTCTGTACAGGGCAGTCTTAAGCCATACAGGGGCCCTTTGGTACAAAACTATGTAAGGCCCCCATATAAAGTTAAATGAAATAAACTGTTTTACTATCAGGCATCTAAAAAAAAATACATAATATACTAGTAAATATTAAATAAAATACAATTGCAGAAAAAAAATCGATTTCGGGGATCCACTTAAGTGCCCTCGGGGGCCCAAGTACCTGCCCTCGGTGGCCCAAGTACGTGCCCTCGGGGCCCACTTACGTGCCCCGTATACCCTTATGGAACTGCGTATGTGAAATTATGTCAATATTTAAATTCGCAATTACTCTACGTGTAAACAACTCGCCACCAATCCAACTCTGTAATGCCTCGTTCACACGGGAAAAGTAACTTGACCGTAACGAGAGGCGAGTATATATGGCTTCATGTAAAATCGTTAATGGTAGTTAAATGTTGCAACTATTAAAATGACACAAAAAAAATTGGCAGTCAGTCCCCTTGACTGCCTTTTCGTATAGCTATAATATTCATATTTGTATAAAACTCTTACGTAGCACCGTTAATTCATAACGCGGTCTACCTCGTTCTAGTCAATAGTTATTCAAGACTTTATATTGGTGCCGTTTTCCGTGTTCACAGGCACTACAAATTAAAATAAGAGATTTGACATTTATTTCTGACAGACGTCAAGAGAAAATACGGTGACAGATAAGAACAGAGAGATAGATATCAAATGTGTTTTGTGCCATGAACTATTTTCTTTGGTCGTTTGCTTCTGACATGGCAGTTTGTATGGAAAAATTAAGCAAGCTATTAAGGAAGCTTTAATAGGTACGTGTCCTAGGTAAAAAATAAAATAAGTCTATTTAATCCGTCATTTAGATTACGAGAAAATGTTGGACACGTATTTTCGGCTCTATCAAATATAATAATAATATTACATATAAAATAATAATATATTATATTATTATTTTATAAAAGTGCCAAAGATAAATCGCATCTAAGTTCGGAAGGGGCTTTTGACGACACTACTTCGTAAAAAGTGTGTAGCTAGGCGTGACGTCATGCGAAATTTCAACGCTGTATATCGTAGCCATTTTTAGGTTACGTGATAAAAGAATAAATACAAGTCCAATATTTTTTGGTTATCTAACTGACTGACCAAACAGATTTTTTTACGGACAGTACCCCATTGTCAGCTCTGATGTATGGACCCTCCATGTCTTGTAAAATACCGGGCGGAAGGGAATTTGACGCACATACTGATACGATGAGGTCAGTCCATGATTCTGGACCAAAGCTTTGAAATTTTACATTCGCTTGATGTGTAACATCTTTCCTCTCGCTATCCTGCAATCTGTGAGAGTGATTTCGTGAAAAGGGACGGAATTGTGTAACAGGAAGCCTGGGAAGCGCGCGCTATTTGATTTGACCAATGACCGACCAATTTTTTTTTAATATTAAAATTCAACCCACTCCAAAACCAATATCTATATCAAAATATGTTTCATAAATGGCCGTATTTTTTGAAGTTAAAAAAAATCAAGCTTCTAAGTCATTATAAGCTTGATTTTTTCGAGCTCTCAAGGGTTTAAGCCCTCCGTATTTGATATTTGTTTCAACTTGATACATCCACGCGTTCCTGCGAAAAAGGGTATTGACAAACAGACAGACAGACAGGCAGACAACGAAGTGTTCTTTCGAGGGTTCCGTTATTCCCTTTTCCCTTCCGTTATTGGAATTTGAATGGAAATGGATCCTTAAAATAAATCCTTATCAGGTTGTGGGTCGATGGCCCTATTGCCCTGTTTATATCAATACGGCAACCGGCATCATTATCAAAGTATACAGCAGCAAAAAATATAAAACAGTGTCAAAACAATATTATTGCCTGAAATAAATAAGCTTAAAAATATATATATATATATATTGTATTTTAATAGGAAATACCGCAAAGCGGACTGGTCATTATAACTGTTATAATGCTATATTTATTATACGACTTGTGTTGTAATATGATATTTTATTGTAAATAATTATGCTGTGCGTTATTAAATTAAATAGCTTTTGAAGATTGAATTTGTTTTATTTTTCTTATTCCTTTGTAAAGTCAACATAAATGGGATACTAGTACAAATAAAAAATGTTTCATGTTTGTTTGACGGCACGGTTGGCGCTGTGGCCTGAGCAAGCGACTGCTGCGTCGCGTGTCGTGGGTTCGATTCCCGCACGAAACAAATATTTGTATGACCTGCAAGGTAGGTGTTCCGGGTCTGTTCGTGTATGTGACGCACCGACGACACAGGAGAAATTGCCACTTTGGGGATTTATTTTCGTTTAAAAAAAAAAACCTGTACACATGCTCTGTAAAGGGATTACTTTTGATGTATAACATCTTTTTTCTCGTTTTTCTGCAAACTGGGAGTGATTTCGTGAAAAGGGACTGAAGTGAGTAACAGAAGGAAGCCTGGAAAACTCGCACTATTTGATTTGACCAATGAACGCGCGCGGTTACGTTAAATCATTTCAAATAATATCTGAGTATTTTTTATCAGGATATAATGTTAATTTTACTTTTATTATCTAATATATAAAATTCTCATGTGTTTGTGATTAAACTCCTCCGAAATGGCTCGACCGAATTTCGTGAAATTTTGTGTGCATATCGGTTAGGTCTGCGAATCGGACGTCTATATTTCATCCCCCTAAATGCTAAGGGTGGTCCACCCCATCATCTTATATGACAAAACGTTTGCTGGGTCAGCTAGTTATTAAATAAAACAGTATTTGCTTCCAATCCTTTCTTATAATTAAAAAGTCATTATATACATAATCATTTCTTGTGTTCAGCAACAAGCTATCACAAACTGTCTTATTTTACCAATTGAACATGAACCTTATGGTTTTGTAATAAAGTTGAAAAACTATCAACAAAATTTGATAGATTGGGGTAGCCTGATGTGCTGGCCTCTGTACAATTTATTGTGTATTTACCGCTAATGCATGCGATATAATATAAAACCACCCGACGGTAAATCTAGAAATTTAAAGAAGATTAAACTGGCTTCGCAGAGCGTTTTATTTAGTTCAGGGACTTAATCTACTTATTTATTTGTAGGTATTACAAAAAGGAGTGTCAATTTAAAGATCTAAATACACATTTAGACCACAGTCTTAAGTTTAGAAACGTTGCTATTACCTGTCAAAATACTGAATAGAGCAAATGCCAAAGTTGGGGCCATTTGTTTTTTTTTTAACAATTTAAAATAGGTACGGTTATACACACTTTATAAATTAGATTATCGTTATCTTACAATAGTTAGTAACAGTCTACAAGCCGACTGCAGACCAAGTTAATACAGACAACTGTCAGTCATGATGACGATTCTTTCATTTACAGATCCAACGAATTCGAATACATTTGTAAGCAACGGACGATCGAATTTCTTATTTTGAAAGAATTCGTCAGAAACTGACAAATGTTATTGATTCACAAAAAAGCAGGACCCACAAATAGTCCAATTTCAATAAAGCCCCTATCTCAAACCGCGATCTTAATGCTGCTTCTGATTGGACTTATTGTGGTTGATTGGTTACACAAAAAGATCGAACTCTAGATTGGGATTGAGATGCGTTATTGAAATCGGCCGCTACCCGAACGGGGGCCAGACCATAATGGCTTACGAATTCCACATTCTTGTCTAATTTACTTAATCGGCTAGTCAATTAGGATTAGATTACATATTACTATTAAAATGAGCACCAACATCGTATGAATATTAATAAATAAAAACAATTTTAATTTCAGACATAAGTAATTATATGTTCAAAATAAATGCTTCAAAAGTCAAATTATGTGCGAATTATCGGAATTACAGTTACTAGTAACATATATGTATTGATTCAATATTGAAATTAAATAAAGATGAAATATGTAGATGCAATCACAATAGATCGGCTTGAACAGTTGAAGTCATCGATCGACGTCGAACTAATTTCACCTTTTTTATTGAGAAGGCGTCTAATAAATTTTAATCAGATTTTAACTTAAAATTCTAAAGACATTTACAAATTATGTTAATTAGATCACAAACTTAATAAAATCTAAATTCATGATAATAATACCAGCCTATTGTGGTCCCACTGCTGGTAAAGGCCTCTTCTCATATAGAGAAGGCACGATCATCTCCACGATTGCTCGAGACGGATAAGCGATTTTAGACTTTAATAATATGAAAAATACAATACTACGACATAATTCAAATATCAGATACACCTGGTACGAATATTGTTATATATTTTTTAATATTAGTAATATATTAATATCCAAAAATGGTTTGAGTATTTTTATAATTTTGGTAACAGTATGAGTAATTTTTTAATTAATGTTATGCTACATCGAACTGAGAATGTATTTCAGGGTTTTTCAGGTACTGTTAATGTTATGGAATTCTTTTTTGGAATAGTTGAAAACAATACTTGACCTTAGATAACAAGTGAAAGAATTGATAAAATTTTGCTATTTTGATTGCAATAGAAGCAACATTTTGAAGTGGGGGAACTAGGTAATATATATGGGTATCGCGTAAATAGCTTCCTTTACACATTTAATATCATATATTTATGATTCAAAAGTGCCCGTAAAAATATCTCCCACAGTGGACTGACTTGCTTGAACTTGCTTAAACCATTTTTTTTATTGTATAATACATTTTACATTTTTTTATTCTGTGTTCACTTAAACAGCAGAATATTTTTTTGTGACATTATTACATAAATACACAAAATACATCGAGAATAATATCTATGCATTTTGAGGAGAAGAGTAAATTATATAAAATATTAATAAAACATATTAAATCTTAAAGAAATAAAAAGGAACGAATACCTACTTATCAAGAATATTGGTCGTAAGAAAAATATAACTTAAAATGTTAATAATATGTACTTGGTTAGTAAAAATAAAGTTGCGACTTAAAATCAATATTCAAATCGAATAAACAGAATTGTATATATGCAAGCATTTCACAAAAGTAATAACAATCAGGGATCGCAATAGGCAGAATATATTTACCGAAAAATAGAGGAAGTAACTAACATATAGTGGATAATACCTCCTCAGAAATCCCGGTACAATAATCCTGGCTTTTAAATCTCGGGATTGAAGGTAACAATTTATTGTTTGAAATTACCCACCCACTAAAACAAATGAACGAAAATATGTTTTATACTCGTTTACATAAAGCCCAAAATATTTTTGATTGACAGGCGTTACGTCAGGTACTCAGGCAAGAGTCTTAGGCAGTACTCTATAATCTGACAAATGGATTACTGGGGCTGAACTGAACTTGCAATGTCGGGATTGTTCGTGCGTGTTCGTACGTTTTGCAGAAGTAAAATTCGTACGAAACCTTATCCAAAGAGCGGGCGGTCTCGATCCAATAAAAAATTGGATATTTTAAATACCGGGATTAATATTTCGGGATTTCGTCGGAGGTATTATCCACTCTATGTTACTTGTTTGAAAGTTTAGGTTATTATACTCTACCTGTCTTCTACTAATTCTAAATTAATTAATTATTAAACAATTTTATATTAGTATCACTACTAGCATGACGATGACTTAACATTCTTTGCTTAAACAACTTTCTATAAGACTAGATTGAAATTAATTAATTTATACAGAGTGCTAATTTAAAATGGGGTACATCGTACATACATTAAGGGGTAGACAGGAATCCTGATCGTCACGTGCATACATATACTCACGCCTCATCCCTTGGGCGTAGGTTATTAAAGAACGCCACGTGCAACGTTCCTTACATAAACTTTATGCTTCGTTTACTTTCATACAGCTAGTATTACGCACCTGACCTTTCCAAAGAACATCACCAATAAGGTCAGTGTTTCTCTTGCTAGGACGTCCCCTCTGTGCGTTTCCACTCACATCTACCTTACAATATACACTCGTACCGTAAAACGGGGTAAATAGAAACGCAGGGGTGAGTAGAAACAAAACTTTGAAGGCATTTTCGCGTTAGTTTAACATTATTTGTTACTACAAGGACTCTTATTTTGGAAGGAATTGAAATGATTAATTTCAACACCTTGTCAGTAATTAATAATGTTGAATCAACGATTAAATGTCATTTAAAGTTTTGTTTCGATTCACCCCGTTTTACTGTACATATAACTTTTGACCACACCATCTAAAGAGTGAGATAATTGGCATCCAAAGAACATTTGCCCCATGAGAAATCAGCACCCTTTTTTAATATAGGAGGGATATCGACACTCAATCAGATACTATGAGTTCCGTAGGTAGGTAGGTACATGATTTTGGACCCCCCCCCCCAACGTTGAAATTTTCGTCGGCTTTTCCGTTGTTTTAGAAATGTTATTTATTTAAAACAGTAAAAAATTTATGAGAAAATTTTAATTTCTATCTAATCCAATGAAATTTTTAATCAAAAAGTTAGTACTTTACGTTTCTCATTAAAAATCTTAGTGGGGTAAGTAGAAATCATGATTTTTCAGTTCAAATCGAAATAAAAACAACATCAGAAAAAACTCCAACGCTGTGGGGTCAAGAATTAAGTTCTGAATCCGTAGTATCAGTTTGTGCGCCGTCTTATCCACCCGGTATATAACATTTTATACAGAATTTCTCTAGATACCTACCTAACTAATGGCCAATTTTACAATTATTGATTTCACATTTTTTTTCTTAACTTAAATATTATAATAAATTTTAAAAATAACAATACTGACTCACATATTGTGAATTGGTTGTTGATATTCAGGGCAACCAATCAGAACAGCTAACATGAGATTAAATGTTACGCTACAATATTTTAATAATACATTTTTTTTTATAAAAAATGTCTAAAGATGCTTAACACCTTAACTGCCAGACAACGAGATACAATAGAAAATGTTTATTTTTAAGTAATAATAATTTGTGGGTTACCATTTTTTATATTTTTAAGTTTTTTTTTGTTTAGAATTATTTAAAAATGTAATTAATATGTATGTAAAGAAATAAAGGAAATAGTAATTTATTCAATGTGTAGTTTGTACATGGTACACACAATTGTCTGATATAATGAAATGGTATAAATAAATAGAAGCAGTACAACAAATATGAAATGGGTCATAGGATTCCCTTTCCTAAAGTGTCCTAAACTAGGCAGAAAATCTGTCTGTATCTTTCGTATCATACAAAACTTTTAGTAGTAATTATAACATCTGACATATCACACACAACAAACATTCACTACACACCGCACATTCACCACACACACACATTACACATAAACATAATACTCATCACATAACACATACATTCTCCCAATGTTCACTCACTCTTTCACTCTTCACTTTTGCACTTGATACTGAAAACTTTCATGTCGGGGTCCTGGTGTCCTAAAATACAGGATTAGTTTAGGAACCATTCTCCCACAAATAAATAATTATGTATTAATATTTTAAGTATTAAGTTTTTCTTTGTATTTATTTGTGGAAGATAAATGTAAATGTATTTTATCTACTGTATTTTTTGTCTGTCACCTGGCGTTTAACGTGTTAAAAATGTGTGTGTTATACAAATTATATATTTTAATCGATAAATACGACACAAATCTTTGGATAAATAGGACATATGCCTGAGTTTGTTTTTAATAATAATATAGATCCCGCAGCTACGAAAAGTTTTGAATCAAATGACGTAATTTCTTTCGTTATTACGGAACCCTTAAAAATAAGTCTTAATAGTGACATCATCATCATCAGCCCTTATCCAAATTTACTTGGGGTCGGCGCAGCATATTTTTTTCTTCCATACATTTTTATGCAATTGTGAGTATTCATGATGATTAAAAAGTGGCATTATTAAGGAAAACCAACCTTTAAGCATCGTAAAAAATGATGTACATAGTGATTTACACTAATATTATAGAGAGGTAAAATTTGTTTGTATGTTTGTAGGGGTTAATCTCCGATACTAATGATCCAATTAAAAAAAAAAATCACTGTTAGAAAGCTACATTATTCCTGAGTGCTATAGGCTATTATTATTTACAAAAATACGCTTAGGAGGTGGAGGGGATGTTAAAGTTCGAAGGGAAAAGTACGAGATCCACAGAAAGTGAAACACAAGAGAAACTATTTAGTTAAACATTATGAGTAATTTCTACCGAGACCGTCCTTAGAACGGAACGGAACGGAACGGCTGTCATTTGTAGATCTTTGACAGTCGTTACGGGTAGTCAGAAGCCCGAAATTCTGTCAACCAGTCTTACCAAGGGGTATCGTGTTGCCCAGTAACTGGGTTGTGGAGGTCAGATAGGCAGTCGCTCCATGTAGAATACTGGTATTCAGCTGCATCCTGTTAGACTGGTAGCCGACCCCAACAGATGGGAGAAGGCTAGGCAGATGATGACCGTTGTTACAACGGAAAGTGGCCAATCTTATGCGCCCTCTACACATTGGCCCAATATGCGCCAATATTGGCCATATAATGTTTATATTACAACGATGACTGGCTAACGTTGGCCCAAAGTGTGGAATAGGCTTTACACTTACTTTGGTAACTATTAAGGCTAGATTATCTACTTTGTATTAGTTTCTCGGTGGGCTTCTATTCTGCTTACACTGTTTGAGGAACGTAGTCGTTGCAATAGCAGTACGGGTTTAAATGTGGATGGGTGGCACTGATGCAGCTTGGCTCATTTCCATATCTAGGATATAAAAGAGAAAAGCAATTGTTAAGTCTTATTGACTGACTCGTTGGTCTAGTGGTCCCACGCGCGTCTGCTGAGCGTGAGGTCCTGGGTTCGATACCCAGGTCGAGCAGAGTAATATTGAGTTATTCCAATTGGAATTTTCCCAGTAGCAGCCCGGAGTCTACATTTGAACCTGGTTGATGCCTTGTCATTATCATGACTGGCGAGTGTTATTGAGAATTTCCAACAGGATTTTTCTGGCCCAGAGGCTGGATTTTAGCCAGGTTGATGCCAATAGGCTCGCTCCTATTACATGGGACTTAGTCATGACTGGCGAGTGTTATTGAGAATTTCCAACAGGATTTTTCTGGCACAGAGTCTGGATTTTAGCCAGGTTAGGTTCGCCTCCTATTCCATGGGACTTAAACATAACTGGGGAAATGTGGGTGTTACTATGAGAGCACCCCTGCCCAACCCGTCTGGGAATACGGGTGTGATGTTGCGTATCTCCTGCAGTCCCCGGGTCACGAATGCACACAAATCTAGAAAAATACTCACGCGTTTGTTCTAGATATGTCCCTCGTATGGATAATGAATTTATTTTCTTTTTTCATGTATGTCATTGAAGCTTCATAAATACCGCGGCCCGGACCAACGACCACCTGGAAAAAAAACATAAAAAAATAAAAATAATAAATAATGCTGGACAATCCACACAGCATCATCTAGCCCCAAGCTAAGCAGAGCTTGTGGTATGGGTATAGATGACTGATATACTTAAAACAATACATTACTTAGATAGATATGTTTTTATTATACATGGCAAATACCCAGAAAACCCGGAACAAATCTTTGTAGATCGTACAAACATATGTCCCAGGGCGGGAATCGAACCCGCAACCTCCTGCGTCGCAGGCGGACCTTCGCCCGCTTCGCCACATAGGTCGTCAAAGAAATCATCGGAAAGAGGTTCGTGTAGTTATCTATGGATACTGGCATAGCGTAGTTACCCATCATGGCATTAACGATTTTTCAGAACACTTTTCCTGAATATATTTTTGTTACATTTACAAGGTGTAACAGAATAAACTCAAGTCCTGAAAGTAGTTTGTTCATGATCGACTACTGAACAGATTTCAGTAACTATTTTTTTAAATATATTTTTTTGCCATGCTGACCGCCGATTAAACCAACGAAAATTAAATCTAATTTCAAGGCAACTAGGCACAATTTTAAATGCATAAATTAATATACTAAGGTTAACACGATTTTCTTAATACATGGTAAGCTTTCAAAAAAGTAAGTTTTGGTCATTTTATTCTGCTTTTAATGGATTACCTACTCTTATTAGGGTGTATAGTATGTACAGACGCCAGCACATCAAGCTACCCAGAACTGTCAAATTTTTCCAATTGAACATGAACCTTATTTGCTGAGCCATCGGCTGCTGCGCCGCGTGTTATGGGTTCGATTCCCGCACGGAATAAATATTTGTATGTCCTACAGGTAGTTGTTCCGGGTCTGGCCGTTTGTGTATGTGAGTTTAAATGTTTGTAAACGCACCCACGATACAGGAGAAATTCCTAGTGTTCCATGTATCACATCACCAGAGGTCGGAATTAGGTAGAGTTATTTATGTACTTGCATCGAAATGTTGATATTAATATGGGTCTTCCCGGGATTTGCCGGGATTTATAATACAATCCCGTGTGGCCAAAAATATTACAAATAAATAATTATTAAAACCTCAGAGAAAGATAAGACATTCGGACATCCGCTGTCGGATGGTTTAAATTGTGTAAAAGTAATCAACTTTTTTATGTAATTAATCCCGGGATTTGAGGCATATCCACTTTATTTTTTCGCTGTATGAAATCAGTGTAAGTACTTAAATAACTCTACCTAATTCCGACCTCTGCACATCACATACCTTTAACTGATAGTTCTCTTTGGCTATTTTGGTGTTGGCGCCAAATTTCCCGATGTAGCCATCGCTGTCCTTATTTGATACAAAGGACAGCATTTTGTTGTTGGGCCTTTGACTCATCACCCATTGGATCTCAGTTAGCGTGCGAGGGGCGCATTTTGACCTGAAATATAGTAATGTATACTAAATATATATATTGTTTATTATTTTGAAAAGCGTAGTTGTTCCGGGTCTGATGTTTGTAAGTTTGAATATTTGTAAACGCACCCACGATACAGGAGACATTCCTAGTGTGGGGCAAAGTTTAAAAAATAAAAACATCGTGAGGAAACTTGGACTTATAATATTAGTAGAAAAGCGTCGAGACTATGAAGCCCGACGAGTCCCGGAGAAACTAGTCAACTGTCTTGCATCTCGCAACGAAATTAATCAGGAAAGAACAGCGGAGGAGTTAAAAAAATACGTAATTTCCACTTCCCTCCATATCAAGCAGGAGACAGAACAGAGCTAGCTCAATAGGCACAAATGGACGTTTCCAACTGGATTGAGCCCAGTTGCCTAGCACCGCCTTTTAAAATTAACACTGATATTAATGGGTCCTAAATGACGAGCTGTTAAATTTGATTCCAATAGTAGGTATGGCGAAAACGCTTGAACGCACGGAAATTTGATCCAGTTTCTACAGGGTCTGTATAGTAAACAACTCCGGATGCAACGTGCACACTATCTAACATCATATTTCGATAATTCTGCCAAAGAGTACATTCTCATAAGACATGATGAGCAGATTGTGCGTATTCAGTCTGATCTGCTTGACACAAAGGTGATGGAACAAGCTTGAAAGAAAATAATTTACTTTTAAAGTTACCATGGCTTGTGAGAAAATTAGACTTATAATAAATATATTCACCATGAACAAGGGTGGTAAATTTCCCTTTAAATAACTCGAAAAGCGATGACAATAAGAAAAACGCCATGGTGAGATCAAACAGTCCTACGCTTAGTCTATTAGTAAAGGGTCTTTAGCAAGAGCACTAGAACCCAAAAAAATATTTATATTACAAAGTGGATAGACCCGCCCCTATTACGTGGGACTTACATTACTGGCGAAATGTGGGTGTTACTATGAATGCACCTCTATCCAACCCTTCGAGGCATACAGGGGTGGTGATATTGTTATAAAAAGTAGAAAGATTACTATGTTTGTTTGAGATGGATAAACTTAAAAACGACAAAAAAAGTAAAAGAAAATACCTTTGATCTTCCGTCAGCTGGTTGATGTAATTGAGGAAAGCGTCAACGGTCTTGTGGACCATTTTGTTGTCAGTCACATTCTTCCAGTTGACACAGGCGCACCAGTGGGGTTCGATACCCGCTTCGCTGCACGATCTGTTACTGGGAATCTGAAAAATGGCAGAATAGTAAGGTGTGTGCAGTGGCTGAGCGATTGACTGCTGCGCTGCGTGTCGGGGGTTCGATAGTGTAAAAGTACTTGTCTGGCCTACCGGTAGTTGTTCCGGGTCTGGCTGTTTGTGTATGTGAGTTTGCATGTTTGTAAAAGCACCCACGATACAGGAGAAATTCCTAGGGCCCCACCCTAGGAATTTTTTCTTTTAACTTTTTTTCTAACAACTTTCAAAAAAATGAAAAAGAAATTTGCCTACGTTCTGTGATTGTTTTCGATCAACCCGTACAGGTGTATTTAATGCTCTTCGATTTCGAGTATTTGTACACCGAAAACGATAGAATAATTTGGACATGTAATACATTTAAGATCTATTGTTACATTATTGTGACAAATAAATACTATTATTATTCTCTTCTCTATTATTATTCAGTATTGTAAGCCATTTAAAAACATTTTTAAAATAACTTACCGGTTCCAACAGCGTCATTGCCCTGGGGAAATCAGCTCCAGTTACTCTGAACGGGTTCATGTGTTCTGACCAATCGAGCACGTCCAGTATAGTGGCATAAATGTCGTGGGGCGTGGTCAGAATGTTAGCGTTGGCTTCTAGCTGCGCTTGCGCATTCGGACGCATACGCTTCAGCTTTTCCGGTAAACGTATACTCATTAATGGTAGCCGCTCCTCTAATTTGCCTTGCAGCGTGTCCCGGACTTTTGCAAACCTGTTGATTTAAACTTTTTTTGAATAAAACTCTAGCTGACCCGGAGAACGTTTTGCTTTTTATGGCTATAAAATAGAGGTTGATGATAGAAGGATGTAAATTGAGTGTTGTATGTATTTTTAATGCCACATATTTTAAGCCATAAACAAAAAAATAAAAAAAAATATTTTAAATCAAAATCAAAATTCATTTATTCAAATTAGACTGAGAATTAGCACTTTTTGAACGTCAAAACGTTTACAAAAGTCAGTCCCCAAAAACGCCCAATCTTCACCCCGCTTGAGGTGGCCCCTTTTATCACTTAGGGGTATGAAAAATAGATGTTGGCCGATTCTCCGTCATACCCAATATGCACACAAAATTTCATACAAATCGGTCCGGCCGATTCGGAGGAGTTTGTTAACAAACATTGCGACACGACAATTTTTATATATTAGAGATGACGTGACATAAAGGGGTGAGCAGAGGTGCACCTGAAGAATAAATAAACAAATAATGCTGGACAATTCACACAGCATCATCTAGCCCCAAGCTAAGCAGAGCTTGTGTTATGGGTACTAAATGACTGATATACTTAATACAATACATTACATCGATAGATATTTTTTTATTATACTTACATAGAAAATACCCGGAACAAATCCTTGTAGATCGGACAAACATTTGTCCCAGGGCGGGAATCGAACCCGCAACCTTCAGTCATCTATTACCCATAACACAAGCTCTGCTTAGCTTGGGGCTGGATGATGTGTAGATTGAACAGCATTATTTATTTATTTAAGAAAAAAAAGAAAGAACATTATACTTTCAAATGTTGAAAAACTAACCAAGAAACTTGTAAAATCGGGTTAGCTTGATGTGTTGGCCTCCATAGGTACTACAAAACTGAAATTAAAAAAAAAACTTTTTCTATTTTAATTCTTACCTTGGCCCATGGTCCCCCATGACGATGAGGAGCGTGTCTTCGAAGAGGTTCCTCTGCTCCAGGGTACGGAGGAGGTTTACCATCGCATCATCAGCAACTGATATCATGCTGTCATCGTGGGTGATGTCAGCGATGAATGTGAAACAAAACCGCTTGCCATCCAAACGCAGGAACTGTCAAAGCGAAAGTCAAGGTCAAGGTCAAAAGACAAAGATATTTTTTAACAATTTTAATTATAATTTTTTAATATTTGTATTTTATCACGATTTTATCATTTAACGTTTTTGACATTTTTATATTTTTATTTGGGTATAGAATTTTAACTATTTACATGTTTTTGTGTAATATTATGGACTAGAATATGACTGACAGAAATAAATTATTCTCTTTATTTGTTGTGTATACATAAAAATAAACTACATTAAAAATATATAAAATACTGATCCACCGATGGCAGGAGCAGGGTCCAAGCTACCGGCGGTTAGGGTTGCAGAGACCTCAGTAATCTCCATCCAATGCGAGCCGTATCAAGGAGTCCTGCCTTCTGTATCAAGCCTTTGATCCAACCGTGTAACGAGAGCCTCGACAGATGGTGGTCGAGGCGTTTAGCTAGAGTTTTAGAGTCGTCACTATGAACAGCTTTTACTATGGGGCCAGCCCAGAAATCGAATAAAGAGAACAAATAATAATAAGATTTGTATTTATTTCTTTCACAAGGTACTTCGAACACTATAAAATATAGTACTATATACACTATTTATATATATATATATATAGTTGTTTATTTAAATAAAATATAGTAGTATATAGATACTACTATAGTTGGAGTCTCAACTAGATTCAGGACCTATAAGACAAATCTCCAGGCTCACACTATTTTGGACATATTCAGTTTGCGGCATCTTTACACTGAGTAGCTTGAAACCAAGACGTATAACGTTGTCTGTCAAACTACTACTACACGCTAACAGCCTAAATAAAGTTATAGCGTGCTATTTTGGGGAATAGCTATCATTATAATTGCCAACGAGCTTTTGTCCTCCAGCAAAGAGCTATACGCACCATTGTCCGTATTTCACCAAGAGAGAGCTGTCGTCCATATTTCATTGATTTAAATATCCTTACAGTAGCCGGTGTCTCTAGATTTTAGTACAACTAACTGATGTATACGAATAGTAAATACCTGATCAGTTATATTCATCATCAACTTAAATTGTGGTGTATCTCCGACACAGAATTTGGACCTGGGTTTGTACCATTTCTTTCCGTTTTTGGATTCCTCGAGGTAGAAGGAGCGCAGGTAATGGTCGGCCGGCTGGTGACGGAACCCGTTGAAGCGGTATTGGAAGGTTCCTATCCAAGGCATATCTTCGAAGTATGCGGTACGGTAGCTGAAAGTTGATTATTTATTTCACTTCAACGATCTACTCAAAAAAATATATAAACATAAATCTCAAACTTAGGTAAAGTGGAATCGTCACTAATAGAAGTGCACAGCACTCGCAGAATAAAAAAAATAACCAATCGGATAGGATTACAAAACACAGATAATCGAAAATGGGCTATGTACACAAAGCCGGTAGGAAATACTAAATTATTAAAAAAAATATACAACTAAAATAAAAACAAAAAATTGTAAAAGACTATAGAAGAAAAAAAGTGTAGTGGTTGCATATTATTTACATGGTGCCTGACAAAGCACAGTCGCCTCGAGACTCGGAGCTGGATAAAAGGCTAATAGTTTAAGGAAAATTTAACTTTATGGACGCCACTGTCACATATACATGACAAGCGAACGCACGCCGTACCGACGTCACAAAGCCGTGACAAAAATGCGATGCACTCTACGGTTTACAGTTTACGAAATTTATTTCGCTCAAAAAGAATGCAATTATTCACTTCTATGAGGAAAAACGTAATAATTAAGATAAGCGACGGTTTCGTTTGGTAATAAACTATAAAAACGGTAAAAACATACATTTTAAGATGGTGTTTTATAGCCTTTTAAAAGTTGGAAGTGATTTCGATTCCTTGATTATTTTAGGTATATAGAGTTTGAAAATTCCTGTATGTATGAGTCATTGACCCATATTAGATTAAATACATACAGAACTTCAACTGTCTATGTTACAGTCAAAAGTCATTAACAAAGAAATAAAACGAATTCAATGACAAAAATAATTAAAATATTAGAAACTAATAAATGTCAGATCAAATCAATTAATATCAAAGACACAAAACAAAAAAAAAACAGTGAATTAAATTAACGAATTAGGTTGATATCAGAAGTTAAAATATACGAGTATATGACGGAGGAGGTAGCTGCAGTGTTTT
The DNA here is from genome assembly GCA_905147745.2 of Phlogophora meticulosa. NCBI lineage: Eukaryota > Metazoa > Arthropoda > Insecta > Lepidoptera > Noctuidae > Phlogophora > Phlogophora meticulosa. The sequence goes on along the minus strand of LR990543.1, from coordinate 1,879,624 downwards.
TAAAATGTGTGACGTCAGCATTGCTGAAAATTAACTTGCTGACGTCACAATTATTCACTTGATCACTCATGTTTTTCGAAAATAAACTTCACTTAGTATTTTAATGCTTCGTTTATTGAACGGACAGCGTATCAACGTCCCAGAGAGGTCCGTACTGTGCGGCGGCTCGAGAGCGACTGACTTGAGCGCCTATTTTTTTTTTAGTGTGGCCACTTGCAGTAATGTTAAGTATTGAAATTACAAAAACAGAAGTTATGATATGCTATTTAACATTATGTTTAAATCACAATAAACTCGAAGTAATTTACTAATCAGTAATGAAAGTTTTTCTTGACGAATTGTCGTATTTCCGCCGATATATGTACTGGTATACGCACGGGAGCTTCAACTTTTAAGATATATAAATAAACACACACAGAAGTAATGATTTAATTGTTTATTTCGTGTTATAGTACTTAGAGCGCACCGCATTTTTCGTCACGTATTTGTGACGTTGGCGTACAAGGCATGCGTTCGCTTGTCATGTATTTGTGACGGTGGCTGTCAAAAGGTTAAATCACGAAATAAAAAACGTATAGTATTTTTTACTTATAAGAGTCTAAGTCTGAGATATTGACGAAACAGGTTTTATATGAAACTACATTTTTTAAGTCTCCTTTAGAATACACTAACAGGGCATAAATGCTCAAAGTCTTAAGATACTGATAACAGAAGGGGTATAAAATAAAATGACGTTCATGCTACGAGTACGAACATTTTTTTTTATTGAAGTGAAACTTCTTTATCGACGTTTGGGAGAAATCTTAAACAAATTAAAAAAAAAATCGTCACATTTTCCGACGCCATCTTGAAAATAATCGTCACATTTTCTGTCACTTTGGACCGCCACGGCGCCATATGTGTTTACTTAAATTGAGTAATAATCCTTACGCCCTCAGTCTTGGCGCTGTGCCGTGACGGTCCAAAGTGACAGAAAATATAAAGAAGTATTTTAATGATAAAAAGTGATATAGTAAATGGATTATTGAATTTCATTTTAATATATAGTGAAAGTGAGAGATTATAATTAATATATCATGAAAAAGTTTCACTTCATACGTATGGACATTAATACACACACACTTTATTTTTTAAAACGTTGCCCCACACTAGGAATTTCTCCTGTATCGTGGGTGCGTTTACAAACATTTAAACTCACATACACAAACAGCCAGACCCGGAACAACTACCTGTAGGCCATACAAGTATTTGAGTATTTTTTTAAATGAGACTAAGGCGATTGGCACACTGAACCGCATCACGCAGCGTAGCGCGGGAGTGCGCGTTCTTACGTTGTTTGCAAGTATCTGTGTTAGTATAGAAAAGACGCGTAGTGCAACACAATAAAACATTCACGCGCAGTGTTCGTCGTTCGACGCCACGCACCGCTGCGGGATGCGTGCAGTGTGCCCATCACCTAAACCTAATATCTTAAAGTATTAAGGGGACTTATGCGAGATTTCTTTTACGTAGGGCCAGCGCACACTGGCGGACTGGACAACAGAGGATTAAATTTAACACTTATCCGACTGATATAAAGTATATATTTCAATGCCCGTTGATCAATCTCAGATCATCGCAGCGAAGTTTAGAGATCGATCCACCGAGTATTGAAATATAGGTATACACCTTATTTATATCGGGTAAGTACTATATTAAATATTGATGAATTCAAAATCCTCTGCCGCTACATGAGTGCAGCAGTGTGCGCAGGCGCTTAGAGTTGTGTAATATTGCTTACCCATCTTTTGCGAGCTTATAGAATATGAAAGGCATGGAATCCAATGTGCCATTGTTCTTAGCTGTTTTCCTAACATCAGGCAATTCGAGTTCAGTCTTCCCAGTGAGTATCGGAAACAGGGCAGCAGGTGTACCGTCTCCAACAATATTGTATCTGTAATAATTATGATCACTACATGACACTACATGTGACACACACACGATATGATCATGACATGTCGTGATGGCGTGGTTGTGGGACACAGAGCTACTAACAGTTATTAGTACAGCGAAAATATGGCCGATTGAAGCGGGACGCGGTTCGTACGGTCATAGATCCCGCAAGGACAACGCGGGCGCCTGTACGTACTTTTTTTTATATGGGACAATCCCGCCACACTATTCCCAAACCACTGCAGCTCCTGAAAACCAGAATCAACAGTGGCGACCACCAGAAAAGCGTCGAGACAATGAAGCCTACGAGTCCCGGAGAAACGATTCAATTGTCTAGGATCCCGCAACGAAATTAATCAGAAAGGAACAGTGGTAGAGTAAGAAAAATACATTTCCTGTATGTACTATCAACCAACGCTCGATATGATCATTTTGAAAACCAAATCCCGTGAACACGATGACCACAGTTAAGTAAAACAAGAAAGGATAATGTTAGATGCAAAAAAAATACTTCGTGGTATACTTATTCAGCGTCTGTTTTCAAAGACCACTCAAAACAAATTGCACCAAGCAGGCTGTTATCTATGGAGAATTAAAAACGACTCTTTGGGTTTTTCGCTGTCTTTTTTCAATTACAAAAACAAAGGGATCATCGAAAAGCCGATACTGAGATGCTATTGGTTGATGAGTGTAGGTAAGCGTTGTTATAGTGGCCGAGCGCTACAAGCGGGAATAATCCTCAAGATGGTCAGAAAGAGCTTAACTCGATAGTACTTCTTCTTATATATAAAATTCTCATGTCATGGTGTTTGTAATTAAACTCCTCCAAAATGGCTCGACCGATTTTCGTGATTTTTTTTGTGCATATCGGTTAGGTCTGCGAATAGGACAACATTTATTTTCTATCCCCCTAAATGTTAAGGCCAACACCAAACATTTTATATGGCAAAATAAGGTTTGCTGGGTCAGCTAGTTGGTTGACATATATTTTCATAAATATCAGTCCTACAAGTATATTTTTTTTTTTGTTAAAAAACGTTGCCCCACATTAGGAATTTCTCCTGTGTCGTGGGTGCGTTTACAAACATTTAGAGTCACATACACAAACAGCCAGACCCGGAACAACTACCTGTAGGCCATACAAATATTTGTTCCGTGTGGGAATCGAACCCACGACACGCGGCGCGGCAGTCGATCGCTCAGCCACTGCGCCAACCGTGCCGTCTAAGTTCCAATTAAAATAATAAATACCCATTTAGTATTGTTGCTTTCACGTGATTCTTGAGGTGTTTATAACTCTTCGGCATCTTTCTTATAAAACCATTCTTGGAAGTGGAATCGAAGCCGAATATTAGAACATTGAGAGTGTCTTCTCGATTCGGTGGTGGATCTACCCGAGGTACCGACTTACGGAACCCTAAGGAATAGCCTACCCAAGTTGAGCTGAGGAGGCTGTAACAAAAAAAGGAACAGATTAACAAAATCTCTTAATGACCCATAAGCAGAGATCTGAATATTTACTCACGACTTCATGGAAGTCTCCAACATTAAGTATAGTCACCAGCACGTAGGTTGGCAAGGTTTTGGCGTAGTGGGGGTAAGTTCGCGCATCGTGCACTTAGTGGAACAAAAAAGTGGTGACTTTTATTGATCGTCATTATTTTATGGTTATTGCCATCATTTATATTTAATAATATTTGATTAGAAGAAAGTTGAAGAAGGGAGTGGAATTCGTAAAGTTTTTTGGGAGTTATAAATAATATGCATACGAGGAAAGTATGCTCAAAAAGTATAAATTTTTTAATTTAAAACAACAACAATAATATCAACTCGTAACAAAAACTAAATTTAAAAACAATAACAATAACTCTTTAACATAAACACAACAAAAACAAAGGTGCAAACTTTCGTGCACGCAAGTGTAATCGGGAGTTCGGGAGGCAACAGTCGACTGTTGCACCAATCGTGCGCTCGGATTGACGTACCTCATACCCCGCGTCCCGCTTGACTACCAAAGAGACCTAAAAAACGACTTGTGCGCATCTAACGACTCTTGCCAAGTTACGTGCCGGTGATTATACTACGAATTAAGTCACCTGCCTTTGCCCAACTATGTTGGGGTCGGCTTCCAGTTTAAACGGATGCTGCTGAGAACCAGTATTATATTTATACACTCTTAAAGTACGCTTACAAAAGTTGGGAACTGTGGAGTTGTACGACCGTTTGCCCTTACTGTTATTGTATTAAGGTATTATGAAGGGTGTTTTAAAACCGACAGTGGTCTCCCTAATGCTGTTGTAAAAGCAAATAGTCTTACAAGTGTCTTACAATAGCATGGTGGGAGTGCAAAATGCCATTGTGTAGTCTTACTATTGGCGAATTAAGTTAAAAAAAGTCGTTGAGTTATTATAATTGTTACGTCTTTCCCTGACGCTTATTTTATATTAACACCGAATAAAAGCTTAGTTTTCTTTCTAAACCAATGAGATCTTTAACGAGAGCCATATTGCATATTTTTTTTATTTTTAATATTCATTGGGTTAGTTAGAAATGATGATATTGTCATGCCTTTTACTGTTTAAGTAAAAAAAACAATTATAAATGTAATTCGTCTTACCTAACTCCTATTTAAGACTGCACAAACTATGACTGATGACTTTTTACTGTTTTAAGTATAAAATAGCTGAAGAATAATTTCAACGGGGGTCCAGAATAGGTCGCCGTCCGATCAGAGACCAAGCCCAAGTCAACAGCGCGTCGTGTTACATGCGCACCTCAGCGGAATTTGCGGGTCCCAATAGGGGACCGAAGCCTGCCGGGGTTGCGGGACGTTTGAAAGAGTTACCGTGACGCCGGAACGCAAAGGGCAAGGACGGAACACGGATGGGTTAAAGTCAATAAAAGTTGGATGATTTCCCATACTTTAAAAAGAAGAAAAAAACGTGATAGGTGTCAAGGGACACCCGGATGGAACGAAGTTCCTTTTGTTATTATTTATTATGTACAAAAAACCTTTATACACTCAACAAAAATAACCGTCGCGACACCACACTGTTCAATGCGAAATAGAAAGACAAAACAAAAATAACTGGCTTGCTTTCGATGAGAGAGAGATACAGACAGAGAAACATGCGCATGCCGCACGGCTTACAACTACTTATAGCAAAAAGTGTCGTTACAACTTTTCGTCTTATTTTTTTCCGTCTAGCCCCCTTTCGCAACGCGCGATAAGAAACTTCGTTCCAAAAAAGGGATTCCAGAATAACGTTCTGAACTTGTGGTATCAATTTGTGCCTTCGATGTCCTCTCCACCCTGAATACTTAATAAAACATGCTTACGACGTTTGTGAACTCAGATATTCTTATAAACATCTTTTAACGTGCTACTACTCTTTAATATGAGTTAGCTAAGACAAATTACATTTATAATATTTTGGTTTTTCAACAGCTGTATAACACGCTTTAGGAAGATCAGTACCTACTATTTTATTGTACTTACCCAAACAAGCTATAAAGAAAATAAAACGATTTTATGAGATGCCTTATAATATAAAAAAATAGATATTAAGAGTAATTAAGTAAAGTAGTCTTGCAAAGTGCGCTTGTAAACTTTTATTCTTATAAATATTTTACAAGGAGCTTTTATATGTACATTAATATCAAAAAGAGTTTATATAAGTTCTTTTGGTTCAAATCGTCTTCATGCAAATCAAGCCACTTATAAACCTTTTATAATGCTTTTGTTCTTATATGTGAGTGGGAATATAGTAAGCAGCTCTTACAGAGACGCAACGGAGTGTATGGTATGCGCGGTCACTTAGAGACACGTGGCTCGGCGTCAGATGTTTCATGAAATTTGCACCTTACTTCGACTCTGTACAGTTTATTTTGACGTGTTTGCTTGCCTCCAGTATATACAGGGTGGAAACTTTCAGCGGGGCAGTAAGGGGAAGTACCTTATCCGTTGCAGCTACGCGAAAATGGTCTTAGGAGACTATGCACATTTTTTATGGAATTTTGATCCACATTTTTTGCAATTTGTGAGTTTTTGAGTACTCCAACGATGGTTGGTCCCATGCAAGTTTTTGATTAGTATTAGGAAAAGGATCGACTGGCATCAAAAAATGTTTTTGTGTAAAATGGCTATTTTCTTGCTAACTGTATTTTTTTTTTAATGTGAATGGGGATCAAAATTCCATAAAAAAATATGGATAGTCTCCTAAGCCCATTTTCGCGTAGCTGCAACGGATAAGGTACTTCCCTTTCCACCCTGTATACATTGTTGGTAAATTTTTATTTAAAGAAAACCAATCGGTCGGTCGGCACGCACACACGCAAGGGAGTCGAGTGCGGTGGCGTAGAGGGGGGATATAGTAAGCAGCTCATACAGAGAACTAATGTGAGATGTTTCACATAAAAAAACTGCTCCTTACCTCGATTCGTGTGTCCCTGTACATTTTATTTTGACGTGGTCGCTGGCGTCCAGTATATAGGATTTGCTGCCCTTCACTGTTGTGGGTGACCCAAGGTAGTACTTGCTGTCGCTCACGTGTATGATGTCTTGGTAATTACACACTATGTTTGCAGTCGTAGATAATATATCATCTACTACCCTACATTCGGAGAGCTGAAAAAAACAAAACGAATGTTGTAATAGACGGCACGGTTAGCGCAGTGGCTGAACGATTGGCTGCTGCGCTTCGGCGTGCGTGGAGAGTTCGATTCCCGCACGGAACAAATATTTGTATGGCCTACAGGTAGTTGTTCCGGAGCTGTTTGGAGAAGCAGTTCTTAGTGTGGAAAAAGCCTTTTTTTAAACAAAACAACACACAGCTCTTCTACTTACTTAGATATGTAATTATGGAAATTAAATTTCGCGTGGGCTTTTTCCTCTTTTTTTTGTATCAGTTGCTGAACCCATGGTATCAGGTTGTGGGCCGATGTTCTTTCCACCCTGTTATTGTAACATGACACACACTTACATAGCATTTCACCCAGTCATGTCCACTGCAGGTGACCGTAGGGAAAGCCTTGTCGAGTTGCATCACCTCCTTCGCAAATGGATCCAGCTGTGGAATCTCGCATCCAGTCCCTTTATCTTCTTTCAGAGCTTCCTCGATCCTACGCTCTATATATCTGACAGAGAGAGACTTGTAAATACAGTGTTTCGTCAAGCGACTTTAATACTTCAAGGAACTAGGAATAAAGACGTAATTCGACCGTTACAGTAGTTTATAAGCGCAAGCAGCCATCTTGCTACTAACTGTCAAATAGATACGCGTGTATATTCTAAACGTACGCGCGTATTGCGTATTGTCAAGATTATACTCTTCAAATGAAATATTCGCCAGTCGAAAAACTATCGATATGTTGTTTTTTTTTAAGTAATATTTATTATTTCGATGTTATACAAACGATACATCTATATCGAAATAACGAGGATCGTAAACGTATAGTAAACAATAATTTTACACCTATAAATAAATAAAATATCTGACATTAATTTATTTCAGGTCATTGACCCATATTAGATTGAAAACATACCTACACAACTTAAACTGTCAATTTTACAGTCAACTGATTGATTAACAAAGAAATAAAACGAATCAATGACAAGTATAGTTAAAATATTAGAAACTAATGTCTGATCAAAGCAATTAATGCCCCACTAGCAAACGACCGATGTGGCGCGGCGGGCGAAGGTCCGCCTGCGACGCAAGAGGTTGCGGGTTCGATTCCCGCCTTGGGACAAATGTTTGTACGATCTACAAATATTTGTTCCGGGTGTTCTGGGTATTTGCTATATATAATAAAAAATATCTATCTATGTAATGTATTGTATTAAGTATATCAGTCATCTAGTACCCATAACACAAGCTCTGCTTAGCTTGGGGCTAGGTGATGTTGTGTGGATTGTCCAGCAATATTTATTTATTTAATATTTAAACACCTACATGCGGCAACTCGGAAAATGGCTAAAGAGATGTCATACAACTTTGTCTGGATACGCAACGGGCGAATTCTTGTAAGGAAGGATATTCACTCAAAGCCTATCTACATTCGCAATCAGGATAGTTTAAAATTAATGAAAACGAATGTCGATACAAATTAGATTTAAGTATACTCATGTGTCTATATAAATGTTCTTGGCGCTATTTGTATTCACAATGCTTGATATTTATTATCAAAATGTTCGTGGAATGAGAACTAAAACTGAAGATATTTATAAAAACATTTTGCTTACTAGTTATGATGTAATAGCATTTACTGAAACTTGGTTAAACCCTAATATAATTAATGGAGAGTTCATTGACCCGCGATATGTAGTGTATCGTAGAGATAGATTAAGTTCTAAGGTATTCAAAAAAGATGGGGGTGGGGTTATGATAGCCGTTAGTAAGAAAATTAAATCTATAAGAATTAAAAATTGGGAAAGTGATCTTGAAGATTTATGGTTGACAGTAGAGTTAAATGTTAACAATGTTACTAAGAAAATAGCCATCTGTGTTATATATATGCCACCGCCTGTCAAACTGGACTCTCTAAATTGTTTTTTAAATAATGTAAATAGCGTTCTAAATAATGTTGATGATGTTGTGATCCTTGGGGACTTTAACTTGGGCTTTATTGATTGGAACACGAGTGATGATGACCTACATCTGTCGCCATCAAATTATGAAAATTCACTGGGCTATTCATTTGTAGACTTTCTGTCAATTAATGTACTCCACCAATTTAACTCCATCCTAAATGCTGACGACAGAATTTTAGATCTAGTATTAAGTAACATATCGGATCTAACAGTTACTAAGCCCAACGACCTGCTTAGTAAATTAGACTCCCACCACCCTAATATCCTTATCTCTATTCCATTTTCAAACTTAAAACAGTTAAAAACAAAATATCGTTCAGGTTACAACTTTTACAAAGCAGACTATGTACAAATCAAAACCTATCTAAAAAATATTAATTGGTATGGTACCTTTCATGAATGTGTCGATGCTAATGAAAGGGTTAACACCTTCTACAGTATACTACAGAACGTTATTGACAATTTTGTTCCCAAATATACAAGAAAAAAATCTAAATATCCCTCTTGGTATTCTGACTCACTTATTAGAGCCCTGTCTGAAAAAGAGAAATTTAGACAAAAATATCGCAAATACAATAATCCCCGAGATAAACTTACCTTTGAGTTACTTCGTAGTCGCTGTCATACTTTAATAAATAGCTGTTATAATACATATAAATGTAAAATTGAAAACGATATTCCCAAAAACCCTAAAGCATTCTGGCGATTCATAAAGGATAAACAGCGCGGGGAATCTTGCATACCTGCTGACATGTTTATGAATGATAAGGTAGCTAGCAGTGGTCCAGATATTGCCAACCTCTTTGCAGATCAATTTGTTTCTGTTTTTCATCAAAATCCAGCCACAGCTTATAATACTTCTCATGGGTTTTCAGGTATTGACTCTATCCTAAGCACTATTAAATTCACGGAAAAACAAATTTTCAACAAACTCAAACTCATAGATGCTTCCAAAGGTGCTGGACCTGACTGTATACCACCCTTGTTTATAAAACGCTGCTGCCATGAACTCGCCCTACCGTTGTTGATTATATTTAATTCTTCTCTTGCTGAAGGAATCTTCCCCGATGTATGGAAAAACGCAAGAATTGTCCCGGTTTTTAAAAAAGAAGATCCTGCTAATGTTAAAAATTACCGCCCTATTTCAATATTATCATGTTTTTCAAAGATATTCGAGTCTCTTGTCTGTCCAATTATAACTCGCCACATTGACAGAATTGTTTCACCAAGTCAGCATGGCTTTAAAGCTGGACGCAGCGTAGAAACAAACCTCGTAGAGTTTGTGTCGGATGTAACCTTAGCTCTTAACAAAAGACAAGAAGTAGATGCCGTGTACACGGACTTTAGCAGTGCGTTTGACAAAGTTGACCATTCTCTGTTACTGTCCAAGTTAGAATATAATGGTATACATGGCTCAATTTTAAACTGGTTTACTTCTTATTTATTACATAGATCGCAAACTCTTGTTGTGAATGGTTACGAATCCTACCCATATTATGCCGACTCAGGAGTTCCCCAGGGTTCTCACCTTGCACCGATTTTGTTTTTACTGTTTATTAACGATATTACTGCCCAAATCCATCATTGTAAATATCTAATGTTTGCCGACGATCTCAAAATTTATAAATCTATAACTTCAAATGCAGATGCAATCCTAATTCAAGAGGACTTAGATAGAATAGATCACTGGTGCAGCCTTAATCACATGAAACTTAATGTAGATAAATGTAGCCATATACGATTCACGAGAAAAAAACTTTCTAATACTGTCTCATATAACATAAAAGGAGCTTTATTGGAATCTGTAAATGAGGTTCGCGATCTTGGCATCATCATGGACAGTAAAGTCAACTTCAGAAGTCACATTGATAACGTCGTTACGAAATCGGCACGGCTACTAGGATTTCTTAAGAGAAGCACTAAAGGGTTTAGACTTGTGAGAACAAAAATTGTGCTGTATAATGCCTTAGTTCGGAGCCACCTTGAGTTTGCCAGCGTTGTATGGAACCCGCACTACGCAGTACACTCACAAAGAGTAGAAAGCATACAAAGGGCCTTCACAAAACACCTAGCATATACCTTCGGTGATATATCTCCACGATGTCCATACGAACAACGCATTCAATGCTACAAAATGAAAACACTGCGCGACCGTCGACTGATGCAGGATCTCATGTTCCTTTTCAAATTGGTTAACAATAGACTGGACTGTGATAAATTAGTAGAACAAATTGGAATAAAAGTCCCCCATAAAATACCCAGATATCCCATTACCCATCTATTCCACACTAAAGCATCCAACACAAATATAGGAGCAAACTCACCTCTCAATAGGTTCAGTAAAGAGATGAATTCATATACAAAATCCAATTCAGATGTTGACATATATCATGACTCCATGAATATCTTTAGAACCCACATATTAAATTCTAAAGTCCCAAAGGATACAACATAAGATTAATTGAATTAACTGTGTTAGTATATAATTATCTTGCAACCTTTTTCTTTGTAACTTTTACTTATTAGTGTTATTCGTTTTTATTTATTCTCATGATTGTTAATTTAATAATTTGTTTAATTAAGCATAATTGCAATTTTTGTTATTTCTCTGTATAGTTTACTATTATGTTTGAATGTTGGTTCACCTGTTATTGGCAACTGTATACCTAAGCCTATTACTCATTACTATTTAATTCGATATTTTATATACAGAAGCTGTTGGTATACCTTTATTAATAAATAAATAAATAAATAAATAAATTAATATCAAAGGCACAAAACCAAAACATTTTTAAAAAATAAAACAATGAATTAAATTAACGAATTAGGTTGACATCAGAAGTAAAGTAAAAATATATATAAAAGAAAACAATCAAATCAATCTAAAAAATTCCGTCCTAGCTCATAAACGAGTTCAGATCTATAAAAAATACAGCACATACTGGGCTTGTGGGAAAAATAACGACGTATCGAAAAACCGGTTTATTTTTAATAAATCCAAAGCGACATTGATACTCTTTGACAGTTCGGATGGCGCTAGTTTAATTTGTATCTTCCTACACCTTTTCCCAATTGATAAACGCGGAGTAAAGTTGCAACCAGCATGCGTAGCATGACCACTATATCTATTCTACCAAGAATAGACAACGTTATTTCTTTCAAACTTGACATCTCTTCTACCCGAGTATGGGGCGCCCCGTAGACTGTAAATAATAGAAAACTTTCGTACCTTCAGTTTTAACATCGCCTTGTTTAAGCCGGCTAAAGACCTTCAGTTTTAACTGAACAGTTGAACTGTGCAGTTAAAACTGAAGGTCTGTAGCCGGCTTTAGGAAGGAATCTTTCAACAATCTGTCATGTTGTCTATTCTTCCGTCGACAAAACCCGTCTCTGTGGTGGCCATGCTACGAGTGCAGTAATCTCTCCAGACTACCGATACATATTCGAGGTTTAATCTTGGCATAGTTTTCATCATCAATTTTGACGTCCACAGCTGGACATAGATCTCTCCCAAAGGTATCCACAGCGATCGGCTACCTCACAATGCAATTTTAGAGACCCTTCAGACTTTTGTCGCTAACATAATCCTGGCAGCAAAAGACTTGGCCACAAACATTGAGTTGCGTACCACGTATGTAAGTAAGGTAGGTACACTACATATTGTCCTGTTAAGTTACAAAGTAGGTATCAATCGATAGAGTAGGCGATTGCACACAAAACATTCAGTTATGTATTTCGTAAGTGATGTACACACGCTAGCACATCAAGCTACTCCAAACTGTCAGATTTTCCCAATTGAACGTGAACCTTATTTTTATTGAGATAAAGTTGAAAAACTATCAAAGAAATTTGACACATGGGGTAGCTTGATGTCTTTGCTTCTGTATCTCGTAAGTGGTGTATGTCGTCAGTGATATTTTTTTTTTTTTTTTTTTTTTTTTTTTTTTTAAAACGTTGCCCCACACTAGGAATTTCTCCTGTATCGTGGGTGCGTTTACAAACATTTAAACTCACATACACAAACAGCCAGACCCGGAACAACTACCTGTAGGTCATACAAATATTTGTTCCGTGCGGGGATCGAACCCACAACACGCGGCGCAGCAGCCGATGGCTCAACCACTGCGCCAATCGTGTCGTCAAATACTCGTAGTTTCTGTTATACTCGTAGTTTCTGAGATACTCAAATTCAAACACGTCAAAAATAAAGACAGACACTAATTCATAAGACTTTTAATTTCTATGTATAAGTATGCCAACAAGGCACGGTTGACGTTTTTATCCCAATGGATAAGCCAACACCATCATGCCTTATAAAAACGAATACGAACAGCGCTTAAACTTAAATTAAAAGGAGAATATTAATAAAATTGGTACACCAGCTCACTAAATCTTTTCGCCGAACTAAGCTTTATACTTACAATACGTACACATGCCACATGCAAAAAGCTTTTAAGCTCAGAATCGCTTGACAAGACACATGAAGCGACATTCTCTTAATGTTAAGGTAGTATTACACGGTTCAACCAAAGTTATTGCTTTGACGATATCGCATACAGAGTGGAATCCCCATCGAGGCCCATTCTGATATCATGAGTTTAGTACATGATTTTGGACCCCCTAGAGTGGAAATTTTATTTTATTCCTAATATTTATATTTGTCTTTTTTTTCTTTAACTTTTAAATAATCATGAGAAAATCATAATTTATGTCGGTAACTAGCTGACCCGGCAAACGATGTTTTGCCATTTTAAGCCAAAAAAAAAGTTTGTGGTGGACCACCCTTAACGTTAAGGGGGATGAAAAATAGATGTTGTCCGATTCGCAGACCTAACCGATTAGCACACAAAATTTCACGAAAATCGGTCGAGCCATTTCGGAGGAGTTTAATAACAATCACCGTGACACGAGAATTTTATATATTAGACTAGCTGACCCAGCAAACGGTGTTTTGCCATATAAAATGTTTGGGGTGGACCACCCTTATCATTTAGGGGTATGAAAAATAGATGTTGGCCTATTCTAAGACCTGCCCGATATGCACACAAAATTTCATAAGAATCGGTCAAGCCGTTTCGGAGGAGTATGGGAACGAACATTGTGACACGAGAATTTTATATATAAGATAATAAAAGTAACATTAACATTATATCCTGATAAAAAATACTCAGATATTATTTGAAATGATTTAACGTAACCGCGCGCGTTCATTGGTCAAATCAAATAGCGCGCGCTTTCCACGCTTCCTTCTGTTACTCACTTCAGTCCCTTTAGGAGTTTTATAACAAACACCGTGACACGAGAATTTTATATATTAGATTAAATTTTTAATTAGAAAGTAAATAATTCACTTCTTTTATTAAAATCTCATAAATCTCATTGGGTTGGATAGAAATACTGGTTTATTTACAGTTTAAAGTGGATGAAGAAAAGTGTAAATTAGAAAAAAATGTATATTTATGGAAAAAAGCGTGGGGTGCATAGTGTCAATAGTTATAAACATTTTCTATTTTTCCATGGTTACTGTCATTCACAGCGGGCTCCATGTATCGGCGTGTTTTCTTCAATATTAACACTGCACCCCTCGCTTTTTTCCATTAATATACATTTTTTCCTAATTTACACTTTTCTTCATCCAAATTTATTAAATTTTATTTTCTATTTTTTAGTTGGATTTTCTATAAAAGCGTGTTTTTTTAGTTTTTTTAAGCTATAATTTATTTTTCAATTTTTAGTAGAATTTTTTATAAAAGCGTGATTTTTAGTTTTTTTTTTTAACTATGTAATTCTTTTTCGAATTATTGCATTGCCAGCGGTCTTTGACAGGTGTGCAAAATTTGAATGAAATCTGACCGTTTAAAGTGGGTCAAAATAGCGTCCAAAGGAGTCGGTTACAAACATACATACATACATACATACAGGTGAAACTAATATAAAGCGTGTAAAAAAGTCCAGAAAAAACCGTAGGAATAAGGACACGCCGACGAAAAATTTCAACGCTGAGTGGTCCAGAATCATGTACTTAGACCATGGTATTAGGACGCGTATCGAAGTCACTTCCATCTTGTAAAATCCTGACATTAAATGGTATCTCATGAAAACACGACTAGTTTATGTTGTGATATATAAATATATAATATAAATTGAGAGAGATGATGTAGGTCAGGGATGGCTTTGTTACAGAAGCTTCCAGAACTTAGAAAAACGTGACCATGATGTACCGTCAAATAATCTTGACTTAATGTCCTGCCTTTTCCCAACTACGTTGGGGTCGGCTACCAGTCTAACCGGGTGCAACTGAATACCAGTATTTAACATGGACCGACTGCCTATCTGACCTCCACAACCCAGTTACTGGACAACACGATACCCCTTTGGTAAGACTGGTTGTCACTTTCGGTCTCCAGACAACCCGTAACGACTGTCAAAGATCTACAAATGACAGCCGGGACCAACGGCTTAACGTGCACGAAGGAGTCTCGAGATGGTCACCCATCCGCAGTCTGGCCTCGGCAAGTGTAGCTTAACCTTCGATCAACCCGTGCGGCTGTTTTTATTTAGCCACGAGCTCCTCCTGGCACATATGCCATTGGTTCACCATCTCTGATGTGGGTGAACTGTGTATTACTTACGTTGCACTAACTAAGCATGCGTTAGTTAATTTTAATTTCACTTAACGGTTATTTGACACTTAATCGATTCTACGTACGTGTAGTTAAAACGACAAAGTAGAAAATTATTGAAAACACACAACCACTAAATACTCACCCAGTGAAAACGACCTCATTAAGTATACAGGAAGGGACATTGTCCCACAATCTTCTTCCATGAGCTCAGTACAAACGCCAGCACATCAAGCTACCCCAAACTATCAAACATACTTTTGTAATTAAGTTGAAAAACTATCAACGAAATTTGACAGATAGGTGTAGCTTGATGTGATAGCCTCTGTACATAATTTTGGATCTCCCAGCGTAGACATTTTTCGTCAGTGTAACCAATGTGATTCTTAATTTAAATCATGATCGTTTCGAGTTGTCAAGTATAGCAAACATCAGAAATCGGGAAAAGCCGGCTATAAAATCCACGCTGGGGTGCCGAGAATCCTGTACTGAACTCATGGAACTGGTCTGTTTCACCCTGTTCAGCAACATTATGTACGACAGGCCGCATGTCCGTGGTAAAAAACCAGTATAAGGTGACCTCTGATTATAACGTGAAGTGAACACTTTGGATTTTCTTTTAAAGAATATGGAACGTCTGGAATAATGTATCATTTGGGATAGTTAAAGATAAGATGGTCAAGGAATGTAGGAAAGTTTAACGGTCAAATCGCGACCACTAGTCCTATTAATACTCCGTACTGCGCTAGGGCAGATCAAGGTCAGTTACCACAGACGTGCAGCCGCGTGTACCTTTTAAACTTATCCCAAGGTCATACGGAGTTTTGATTGAATTTCGAATTTACCGCTACCTTAAAATCGGAGCACAGTGGTTTGTCCCCATAAAAGCGTAAAGGCGACATTATTTAGGGATCCAGCTTATTATCAGCGTCAAGTATATTTTTATTTATACGTTGCCCCACACTAAGATTTTCTCCTGTATCGTACACAAACATTCAAACTTACATACACATACAGCCAGACCCGGAACAATTACCTACAGGTCATACAAATATTTGTTCATATTTTAGGTTGCTTCCCATACAAATAAAACAGGTTTACGGGATCCACTTATAAACTAATCTACGTCACATCTGAAAAATGTTCTCTTAATAATGTTTTGCTTTTTCGTGGAATAATCGAATCGAATTAAGATTATTCTAAAATCCTATGTCCGACGTCTCGTATAGGGACAAACAACTGTGGGGCAAGGGAATTTCTCTGGGATATGGTGTTAATTTTACGTCATTAAGTTTTCTAGACACGCGTACACAGGGTGGCGATTTGGTCACCTGCAGGACTCAAATGGGATGATCGCATAAAAAAATATGAAAAGGTTTTTAAACTTGCACATACGAAAATTAACGCTGTTTTGTAATTAGTATTTGTCCCACACAACAGCAGTTTGTAAACGCAGCCCTGAGTACATTGACCCGCCCGGCGCGTCCTTGAGGTGTTTTTGACTTAAACGTGCGCGCATCATATGATCGGCACATGAGGTCAACGCAACGAGGATTCGCTCCAGACTTGCATTAGAAAATTTAATCGAAATATTGACAAAAAAATACGGTACTATTTTTTTTATTGATTTGGGTAGAGTACCGTGGTCTGCTTCACCTCCTTAAATCCTGCAGGTGATTTAAATCGCCACCCTGTATAAGTATTTTATTACTTCCAATTAATCCATATAAACATTAATGAATTAGTTAAGAATTATTAAACAACCATGCAACATGCACTAAAAAAACTTACTCTATCTACTTACTCAATCACAGAGTTTCTGAAAAGATAAAACAAAAGTGAGGAAAAGATAAATCAAAAGATAAGAGCAGAGTATGACATGCATGGGCATACATGGGTGCATGCGCGTTACATACTTTTGACACATGTAACATTTGAAATAGGTACAATACACATGCTGTCATTCTGCTGGCCAAATATGACGCTAAGGGCTAGGTTAAGCAGTACGAGTTGGTCTAGGCAGTTACTGCAGTCTTCCCCACACCCGGCCCGCAGCACACGCACCGAGCGTCGGAGGAGGGCGGACAACGCCCTCTTCCGCCCCCCAAATGGGTCAATATGGTCCCCCCAGGGGTAGTCAGACACCTCACTCCCCTCTCTACTTGAGGAGACCTGCAGAGGCGGGCCTGCACAAGCCGGGGGTTGCGGAAGGATCGTACGTTCCCGCGATCCCCGGCGTAGATGTGAGATGGAACACGGGGGGTGGTTTTAAATCAGTAAGAGTCTGACAGAGCCCTCTGCCCGCCCCAGGGCGGAGGACATCTATGAGGATATTCCACCTCGGCAACAAAAAAGAAAAGGCGGTTACCGCAGTACATACTCATACCGTGTGACGGCAACTTACGAGTTACTAGCATACAATCGCACTGCTAGATCAAAACTGACACAACTCATAATTAGAGATTTTTTGTTACAACACAAAAATAATAAATTATAGATCAAAAGTATTGATTCTTAGCCCAGTTAATACACAGTGACAATCCACAACATGTTTATAACGTAATTTAAAATTCTATTTCATAAGTTCACAAACTGTCTTGTATGGATCAGAATGTTGGGCCGCAAAAGGCATGAATTCTGTTAAAGGCTGAGAATGCTAAGGGGGATGTGTGGTGTTACGCGAATAGATAGAATAAGAAATGATTATGCAAGAGGAAGTCTGAAAGTGGCGCCTGTGACCGAGAAGTTGTGTGGAAATCGGTTGTCATGGTATGGGCATGTGATGCGAAGGAATGAGGACCATGTTGTGAGAAAAGTTTTGAGTATGAATGTGCAGGGTTACATGAGTAGAGGAAGACCAAAGAAAAGATGGATGGATTGTGTGAAAGATGATATGGCTAGAAAAGAGGTGACCTTTGACATGACGGCAAATAGAGATGTATTGAAGAAGAACACATGCTACGCCGACCCCAAATAAATTGGGATAAGGGCAGGAGAATGATGGATGATGATGAAGTTCACAAACAACACTTTTTTTTTGAGTTGTCGCTGTTTTGATCTGGGTGTGAGATATGAGAGTCAGTCAGTATCTGGGCATACGAATTACTGCAACACTTTTTGTTTTGCCAGTGTCAATGCGTACTCTCATCGTGTGACCCATGAAATAGAAAGAACAAGTGGAAGTGCCCACACAGCTATCTAGCACGTGTTACAATTATGCGGAAATATATGTAAATTAATAAAAACCTTCTTCAGTTGTAATAAGTCTTCATTTGGTACAACAACACATTAAATTTTGACGAAAAGCTTATTTGTTGTTTATACAAAATTAAGACTTATTACAGCTGAAGAAGGTTCCTTTCGCATTATTGTAACACTTGCTAAATAGCTGTGTACACTTCCACTTGCTGTTTCTATTCCGTGGTGTGACTGGTCGGGCTGCAGGCAAGTTGGGCTACTAGATTCAAGTACGATTAATAAGTAGCAGACGCTGTGTACTGTCATGCTAGCAGCTCGTACCGTGTAACCAGGCCTTAACAGTACATTTGACAGCGACTTAATTTCTATAAGTTTGAAGTGAAATATATTATTAAGTTAGCATGCATATCAATAAAATAGTAGTTTCAGTAGTATTAGTAAATGTATAATTTATAGTAGAAACCATTCTGAAGCCCTCCACGCCTATCTATCTTGATGGCCCATTTATACGTAGAGTTTCTAGCCTCGTATCTGATCTTCGAGATGAGAAATTGTGTCAATGTGCCCGTATAAATGAGCCTTATATCTGTCGAAACATACATTATAGTTAACTCTACTCTAAATTCGAAAAACAAAGATTAGAAGAGACGTTCCTATTGGTTCGTTGCTGTATTTGCTATCTTCTCAAATTAAAAATCAAAGAAAAATAAACGAATATGTGTAAATTAATAATGCACGACGGTTTTGCGTCGAGCGTATCGTATTGACGGACAACACGTAGAGGGATATAATCCTAATATTATAAATGCGAAAGTAAGTTTGTTAGTTACCTTTTCACGCCTAAACCACTGAACGGATTCCGATAAAATTTGGCAGAGAGATAGATTGCACCCCGGGGAAGGACATAGGTTACTTTTGATATCAACAAATCACGCAGGCGAAGCCGCGGGCGGAAGCTAGTAATATAGAAAAAATACTATTATAATACGTAAAGGTACACAAAAATAACTATTGTATAGAGAGATATTTCGAATCAGTTTTCTTACATTGAATGTTTGATTGGAAGGGTTAATATGAAGCATTTTTTTTATCCTGAAGGTTTTCATGCAGAGGCTTAAGGAGGAATTCCATAA
This sequence comes from Phlogophora meticulosa, assembly GCA_905147745.2. Lineage (NCBI taxonomy): Eukaryota > Metazoa > Arthropoda > Insecta > Lepidoptera > Noctuidae > Phlogophora > Phlogophora meticulosa. The sequence goes on along the minus strand of LR990543.1, from coordinate 1,860,146 downwards.
GGTTATATTTTATGAAGAGTTTTCATCTAAATTTGCTGTGTTGAGGTGATTATTGGAAGGTCCGAAGTATGATTCCAGTTAAATGTGAAAATGATATTATTATTATTTTCCGAGGTCCAATTGTGTCTAATGAATTCGATGATACTATCGATAATACATTAAATAATCGTTTGTTTTTTGTTAGTGACTTGGAACCGTTTTGGGAGGCGGTGCTGGCGTGTGTACGGAAGGTAGAAGAAGACTCGCTCCCGTGATTTCAAGAAATAATATTTTATTTATAAATTTTATATTTTATTTATTTTTTATTTTATTTACTTATTTTTTATTTTATTTATTTATTTTATATTTTATTTATTTGGCTCTCTAACAATTGAACACACTGCTTCAAAGGTACCAGGTACATACAATAGAGTCATAGACAAGTGTATCAACCTCTTACAGGTAAGCACATCATGCACTGCTTATTTGTCGTTGAGTGCCTACTTGAAATCAGATGTGTATCTAACTACTCACCGCACACAACTACGGTTATTAATACACAATAAAAACTAAAATTAAATTAAATCAAATCAAATCAAACGAAATTCAAATCAAATCAAATTAAAATAAAAAATTAAGCTGAAATCAAATTTTTAACTAAAATCTGGTTCTTATGAAAATGTTAAGTGGACGCCTTTAGGGAACAATAAGATTAGAAAACGCTAAGATTCGATGGGTGTATTATCCTAGATGCCCATTGAGCTTCTGGTTTTTAGATGAGCTCCACAATTTCCGACAAATACTTGTACTGACTGAACTGTGTGGTTCTTTCCTCAAGACCATCTCGGACACTAATCTGCATGGTCCTCACATGATCTAACCAAGATAATGTCTGGACTTTAAAAAAGACTGATCTCTGAGTTTCCTTTCAGAGTAGTCAGATAGCGAAACACCAACTTAGTTTAAAAATATATTTAACTTCTGGACGTGTAAAAGTGTTTGTAAGAACCTATTTACAGAAATAAATATTATTTATAATTTTATCATTTATGCAAGAAACGTGTAGAAACTGCCAATTTGAACTCTAAGGCTACGAGCCTTCGAGTTGAATTAAAATTAATGTATTATTACTGTTTATGGATACCTACTCCTGATCTTATAAATAATGCTCATGCTGGTGAAGCCTTTATAGGCTTTGATGCTTTGAATTTGCCACAAACGAATGATACTATTGTTTTATTCCGTATTCTTTTATTGTATTTTGTTTTTAGAATATGTACTCGTATAATAATAGTGCTCCGCCCGCAGCGAAGTGGTAAGACCCAAGCAAACGGTGGTTAGGGATCCAGAGTGAGGAACCTCCTCACAATGCGTGCCGTGTCCATGACGACCGCCTTCTGCATCTGGCTCTTGACCCAACTGTTTAGCGAAAGTTTCTCCAGATGTTGGTCGAAACTTTTTATCAAATCATTGACTGATATGACTATCGGTACTATAATTGTTGAGTTCATATTTCATATGCTATTAACCTCGTTATCATTATAATGAATATACTTTGCATTATAATATTACTTGTAAGGTGTATTTTACGTTTACAACATTAAATCCTGATAATTTGAAACTTATAATTTTTGTTTTATCTTATGATTGCCCCCAAATAGTTGTCTTACGCTGCAAAGCTGTGTGTGCGACAATTAATAGGCTAAGGCCGCCTTTACTGACAAAAATCTGACTCCGGTATACTATTGTCAGGTTACAGGCTACGACTTTGTAGTCAGAATATAGGGCGGCACCTTTTAATTGTGTCATAGAACGCCAGATGTGAGCGCGCGTTTTTTTTTTATTTTTAGATCATGACGTCACTCGCCAGCCGTGCCGGCCTAGAACATCCTACCGGCGCTAGCGCTGAGAACGCAGCAGAGGGACGTCTCAGTAAAGGAGATTGTGTAGATAATTGTGGTTAATTGAACATTGTTAGTCGGATACAGACGTTGTTACATCCTTGTACTCAGTATTTTTTGACATTCGATTTACTATCTTATACTTTGGATTGTAGTTAATGTTTATTGGATTATTTTGAAGATATTATTACTTTGTTTATTTGGCTTCGAAGAATCTCATACTTCTACGACAGTAAGTTTTCATTTACATTGTTTTTTGGAGTTTAGTTATCCTATAATGATTGGTGAATTGAAGAGATTTTTGCGGTTGGTGTCCGTTTTGATTGACAACCTAGTATGAGTAGGAAGAATTGTATTCGTTACTATAGAGGATTCTAATTCATTTTTTGTTCTTTTTTATCATAATTATTATTTTTAGTATACATAAAATAAAAATAGAAAACAACAAACTATCCTAACATAATAAACCTAACCATACATTATAACAAGGCGTTGAACAATTCATCCTCATCGCTGTCGACTGGTAAAATACCCAAAAGACTCACGGCAATACTACATTGAATGGCAATGCTTAGTCTCTGGCCAAAGTAGAAGCCAGCCCTTAGATCTCGGGAAGCGTCAACTAATCCTTTGTTAAATTGTAAGGAATCGGAGCTCCATTTTAATATGAGGGTCCAGCTTTGGGCTAGGCGAACTTCGGGGTTCAGTTTTGATGATTCCCTTCATTTGTCACAATACAATTGTCTGCGGAACCGACAGCTGATGATGGATCGAGGTTCGCGGTCGACCTCATTGTGTATTTAGTATAATCATCATCATCATCATCAGGCTATACTAGTCCACTGCTGGACATAGCCCTCTCCTAATGAGCGCCATAGCGCCCTGTCTTCAGTTTGCCGCATCCAGCATCTGCCTGCAGTCTTTCGCAGATCGTCATCCCACCTGGTCAGAGGGCGTCCTACACTACGTTTGCCGAGTCGCGGTCTCCACTCAAGAACACGTTTACCCCAGCGGTTGTCGGTTCTTCGCGAGATATGGCCAGCCCACTGCCACTTCAACTTGCTAATTCTTTAGTATAATAATAATAATATTTGCAGCATGCTGCTGGGCGCGGAGGACGACGCAGCCGGCGTGGCGTGTGGGCGAGTCCGCTGTGAACGTTCCACAACGCGCCGCACAACGACGCGTGCGAGATATACAGTGTACACCATGACCAGGTACGCATGCGCACACTCACAAGCACACACACACGATACGTCATTTCTTGTTGTTGTATTTTTATTGAAGTGAAACTTTTATATAGACGGGGGGTTATTAGGATTTTTCTGTCACGAAAAAATAGGGGTGGACAACCCTTAACATTTAGGGGGATGAAAAAAGATGTTGTCCGATTCGCAGACCTAACCGATATGCACATAAAATTTCACGAAAATAGGTCGAGCCATTCCGGAGGAATTTAATTACAAACACAGTGACACGAGAATTTTATATAATAGGTCTTTACCTATGAAATTGCCGTTTTGTATGAAAAAATTTAAATGAATTTTTATCATGTATTTTTTATTTGTATTAATCGAAGTAATCACCCATGCAATCAATGCATCTTTGCCAACGCAGTGGCAGTTTGTTGATGCCCTTCTTAAAGAAATCAGCTGGACGGGAGGCAACAAATTCTTCAAAGGCATTTTGTACTGCCTCTCGGGTATTGAATTTTTTTCCCGCCAAGAAGTTATCCAAATTCTGGAAAAAGTAGTAGTCTGTAGGCGCAAGGTCTGGTGAGTAGGGCGGATGACGGAGAGCTTCCAACCCCAGTTCTTGCAACTTGGAGACCGTCTGCTGTGCAGTATGAGGTCGCGCGTTGTCGTGCAGGAGCAGCGGAGACGAGCGATTGACCAATGCTGGTTGGAGATGTGCCAGCTTCTCCATCATTGTGTTCAATTCTTCACAGTACACATCTGCAGTAATGCTCACCCCGTTTGGTAAGAAGCTGTGTTGAATCACACCGGCGCTAGACCACCAAACAGTGACCATCACTTTTCTTGGGGTAAGTTTTCGTTTAGGGCATTGTTTAGGTGCTGAACCAGGATCCAACCAACTTGCTGAGCGCTTGCGGTTATCAAACAGAATTCATTTTTCATCGCAGGTAACAATGCGGTTCAAAATTCCTTCATTTGTGTGTCTGTTGAGCAGTGCAAGGCACGTCTCGACGCGTACTTCGCGCTGGCGATCATTGAGTTCGTGGGGCACCCATTTGTCAAGCTTTTTTACCTTGCCAATTTGACGCAAATGGACCAATATTGTTTTGACGCTAACGTCGAAAGCTGCTGCTAATTCAGCCGTAGATTGTGTATCATCAGCTTCCACAATCGCCTTTAATTCGTCATTGTCGACCAAAGTCTTCGGACGACCGCGAGGTTCATTTTTCAGGTCGAAATTTCCAGAACGGAAGCGAGCAAACCAATAACAGGTAGTGCGTTGGTTTGTAGTGTTAGCTCCGTAAACGTCGTTGATGTTGCGTGCCGCTTGTGCCGCGTTGCTGCCACGACGGTACTCATATTCCATAATTACTCGAATTTTTAACGTATCCATGATGACGAAAAAGATTTAAATGCGATGAAAATGTAACACTAATCAATAAACAAATGACTACTTTTGGAAAAAAAAATCCATGTTTTTAAAATAAAATTAATTTGAAATTAGAATTCTTAGCCAAACAAAAAATATTTTGATTTGAAATGGCCAGTACTGCAGAACGGCAATTTCATAGGTAAAGACCTAATATTAGAAAGATGATTATTTTGTAATGGAGCATAGATTTTGTTACCGTTTCTTGGAAAACCCGTTGCTTGCTTGTTAAGCGTGTTCATGAGGAAACAGTTTTCCACAATGAGATACCGGGTTGGCACTTGGCACTAGGCTCTGAGCAAGATGTATTCTATTTAATATACAGACTGTTCTAGGCCAAAACGAGACAGAGCTATATGGGACGTGAAGCGCCATCCCTTTTTCACACCGGAACAATAACGAGTTAGACACTTCCATATTCGGGCTCACCACAATTTTTCGTTTACCGTTTTTCGAATTGAGGTAGGTACCTAAACATATTTTCCAACCAATTTATTCTATTTTTAAATCACGGGCGTAGTACTCGCAACCGGCGTGCGTGTATGACCAGATGTATGAACGTAAACGAAGCAAAAGTAGTATGAAACGATCGTAGCAGGTGGCGTCTGTAGTTTCTGCCTACCTCCATTGGAAAAAGGCGTGAGTTTATGTTATGTATCAATTCCTCCGACGCCGCCTCCATATAAATAAGATTATTTTTGTGAGTAGGCTCACCAACATATATGTAAATAAAAATAAATAAGACCACAGTTCTATATTATGAAATGATAAAATGTCGTTCAAAAAGGACAGGTGCGTAGTAATCGCAAGTGACGTGCGTGTATGACCAGATGTATGAACGTGAGCGAAGCAAAAGGATCGTAGTAGATGGCGCTCTATAGTTTATGCCGACATGGGAAAAAGGCATGACTTTATGTAGGTATGTCAGTATGAGTTAAATAATAAATTGGTGTTGCCTAGCTACGTAGGTATGCAAACAATAATAAATGGCTTATCATTTTCCACGCGCCTAGCAACTAAAAGGGCGACTAACTACTTACTATTAAAAAAAATAACTTGGCAGCGATTAAATACTTAAGCAATTATTATATGAAATGGGCTTCAAAATGCTAGGAATTTTAAATACTAAATTATCGATGCGATTTTATGGTAGCGAACATACTAAAGAGGCCAATTGAAATTATAGGTGAGGTACTATAAATGGTATGGCGACTAATATTAATAGTGAGATAACAAACAAATCAAACCTAACCAAACAAAACCTAAGGTTGTCTAGGCTAGACCAGTTTTGAGGAGGCTTGGAGGAGCGAGCCGGCACTAGCCGGGGGTTGCGGAAAGATTGTACCTTCCCGCGACCCCCAGCGTAGTCGTGAGATGGAACACCGGGGTGGTTTTTAGTCAGTAAGAGTCTGACAGACCACTTCGCCTCCCCAGGGCGGAGGACATCCATGAGGATTTTCCATCACGAATAAAAATAAAAAAGGCTAAACCAGTTCAAATGAAAACAAAGCTATCAATTGATTACTAAACTGCTAGTTTCCACTTAAAGTTCTCCTTCGTTGTCGCTACCCACTTACTATTTTTGCAACTGGCCTTGTATTATTTTTGAATCCCAAATTTAGATTATTATGTCTACGCGTTAAATACACGCTGTAATAAATATTTATTTGCGCAAAACATGGTATAAAATGGTGTTATATATAAAGAAAAATATACAGAGGCCAGCCACATCAAAGCCACCCCATTGTGTCAGGTTTCCTTGATCGTTTTTCAACTTTATTGTAATAGAAATAAGGTTCATGTTCTATTGGGAAAATATTGATGTGGTGGCCTCTGTACAAACATGTAAGTTTAAGTCATACATCGCATGCATTTTAGTTACAAACATTTACCAACAGTATGTGTAGAAAATGTTTGCCGTAAACGTGACGTCATTTCGAACGATTTCAAATTTTGAAATAAATCGTTTCGAATAAAATGTTGAATATAAAAATGATTCGAAAAATGTTTAATATATAAATGATTCCAATAAATGTGTTGAATTTAAAAATCGTTCGAATAAAAATGTTGAATATAAAAATCGTTCGAATAAAAATTTTGAATATTAAAATCGTTTGAATGATGTTACGTTTATTTGTGCTAGGTACAGAGGAAAGAGCTCGTAAAGCAGACAATAAGCGAAAATAATAACAATAGCATGCCTTACATTTTCTAATAGTCATTGATACCAATTAAGATATTTTAAGATGATAGAGTAATACAAATTAATTATCTTTTCAATGGTAAGTCATCATCATTATCGCACTAAACTTTGCCTGTTAAAGTTGAGGTCGGCTTCCAGTCTAACCTGATGCAGCTGAATACCTACCAGTATTTTACATGGAGCGATTGCCTGTCTGACCTACGCAACACCGAGAAAAATGTTATTATAATCACCGGCAAATAAGATGGCAAAAGTCGTTAGATGCGCACAAGTCGTTTTTTAGGTCTCTTTGGTGGTCAAGCGGGACGCGGGGTATGAGGTAGCGTCGATCCGAGCGCGCGATTGGTGCATCAGTCGACCCTTGCCTCCCGCACCGCGCCTTCGTCCCGTTCGCTCCCGATTACATTTCAGTGCACGAAAATTGAACCCTTTGTTTTTGTTGTGTTAAACTTAAGTGTTGTTATTGTTTTTAAATTTAGGATAGAGTTCCTGAAAAGGCATAGCATACGAGGAAAGTATGCTTAAACCAGAGTTATACAAATTAATAAAATTGGAAAAAGAACAATTTAAAACATGCAGCATTGACCAAACACTTGCAGAACACAACCATAGTGTTCTGCGATTGCGACTTTCAATATGATGCCAAGGGTAGTTTTATTAACGGATAGTGACGACGACTAGTTATTTTTTTTTTTTTTATATAAACTTTTTTGAATTTTAAATGCACGTTATTTATAACTCCTAATAAACTTCAACTCTCCCTTCTTTAACTTTGTTCTATACAGACATGATTAAATATAAATGATGGTAATAACAATAGAATAATGACGATCAATAAAAGTTACCACTTTTTTGTGCCACTAAGTGTACGATGCGCGAACTTACCCCCACTACGCCAAAATCTTGCCATCTTATTTGCCGGTGACTATACCGACCGTAAGAAATTTGTATTTCACGAAGTATTGATTATTGAAATCATCATAGTTCAAATTACCCAATTAAATAGCGATTTCATGAAATCATGACATTTGAAGGCAGTTTTATTTTGTACGATCTACAAAATCTTGTAGAGATAGGTTACGGGCAAGGAAAAATAAAACTTCTTTTATTTTCTGAATTGGGATCAACGACTATTTATTTTGTAAGAAAAACAAAACAAAAACCCTTACTTACCTGTTTTTATAATCTACATCTTTAATTTTAAACTTTTTAACCACAACCAATCTGCTTGCATTAATACGGACAGTGAAGCGTGCATTGCTAGAGAGAGACAGAATATATTAAGACACACAAAACAGAAAGAAACAAAGCATGCTACTACTAGGGCCATGGGAGACTGTGCATTTTCAACTTTATTTCAACTGCAGTAAGGTTAGTTTCGATATAAATTAGTCATTTAATAACTAAGTTGTAAGTAAGTGTTTCTTTTATATTAATTTTGATGGAATAATTGTTTTATTTTTATTATTGATAGGCTTGCTTTGGACCACTATGTCACTTGGTGGCCAGCAAATGTGACTTCTTTGAAAATAGTTATTTTTATTCTGCATTTAAAATACTTTTTTCAAAATATATTTTCTATTTCATTTGAAATCATCATTTCAGCCGAAAGACGTCCACTGCTGGACAAAGCCCTCCCCCAAGGATTTCCACAATGACCGGTCCTGCGCCTTCCGCATCCATGCCCTTCCCGCGACTTTCACCAGGTCGTCGGTCCATCGTGTGGGAGGCCTGCCTACACTGCGTCTTCCGGCGCGCGGTCGCCACTCGAGAACTTTCTTGCCCCAACGGCCATCTGTTCTACGAGCTATGTGCCCCGCCCACTGCCACTTAAGTTTGGCGATTCTGTGTGCTATGTCGGTTACTTTAGTTCTCCTGCGGATCTCCTCATTTGAAATACTTTATATAAATATTCAGTACCTATTTGTAAAATGCAAAATGGTTTTGTTATTTTTTTTAAATTGCGACTTGTTTTTCTAAAATTTAGTTTGTATTTTGTTTAATATTTATTAGTATAGTTTTATTTTGTTTGTTATGTTTTATTTGTATGGACCTTGGTTGCCTGATAATAAAGTAGTTTTTGATTTTGTATTGTTTTCATTTTTAAATTCAAAAACTTTATTTATGAACGCCCCCGGCGATAAAAACAGTAATGCCAAAATTGCAAGTCAAACTTAAATTGTTTCTGTGTGTTATAGTTTGGTAATTTATGTGTTTGTCAATGTCAAACAAAACATCCAATGACAAAATTATACGATTGCAATAAAATGCGCATTCTGCATTTTATTTTATAATATTTTCATTTGAACCATTTCGCAGTTTTATGGTAAATAAAAGAATAACCAAGCATTTGAATTTTGAAATTAAATACTTTTTCTACATGAAGGCCGAAATATTATTGCGCTGTTGGCTTTTCAGTTATAGGCGCGAGTCGAGCGTTTATTTAGGCAATGATTTAGGTCATTTAGAAAGAAAATATTTTAGGGTTGTGTTAGTTATTTATTTGGACATTAAAAATCATATTAGAATATTAGTTCCATTAATGGTGAAAAATGTCCATAAAAACACCTCCTATCTCAAGAGTTTGCAAAGCAAACAATCTTATTTAAATCTAGTTGTGGATATAATCTTGTTTAAGTTAATATTGGAGGAAACATCAAACGATGTCAGTCATCTTGAAAACTGTGCACTACCACAGTTTTTAGTAATCAGCAAAAAACTCTTTACAAACAAATTTAGTTAAGCGGTAGTAAAAAAATGAAAAACTACGGAATCCTCGGTGGGCGGGGCTAGCTGGCTTCGTGCGGTTGATTTTAAATGACATGGTCTAATTTATTGGGGTTTTATCTTTGATCTTTAAAAAGTTGCTCGTGGGTGCGTTTACAAACATTAAAACTCACAAGCCCATCAGCAAGACATGGAACAACTACCTGTAGGCCATACAAGTTTTTGAGTATATTTTATATTTTTTTAATGAGACTAAGGCGATTGGCACACTGAACCGCATCACGCAGCGTAGCGCGTGTTCGCGTGTTCTTACGTTGTTTGCAAGTATGTGTTTGTATAGAAAAGACGCGTAGTGCAACACGAAACAACTAACAAGATGCCATAACATTTGTTCCGTGCGAGAATCGACACACGTAGCGCGCGCAGCAGTCAATCGCTCAGCCACTGCGCCAGGAGTCGTTTATGTAGTGTGTTGTATTTTACGATAAGACTCCAGGAAATTGGGCTATTTCCGGAATATGTCACGGTATCAAAATAATACATATAGATAAACAAACTTAGTTTCAAGGGGACAGTAGAGACTTAGAGACGGCCATGGCAGGATTCGTGGTGCCACTGTGTTACTGGTACTGCCATACCAGGGTTTTTTCTAGTGTTAAATGGCGACAATCCGGGAGTGAGTGCTTTTCGTGTTAGTAATTCTAGGAGTGTAAGTTTGTGGGATATGTTCCCTATCGTCTCCAAAACGGCTGGAACGATTTTGATGAATTCTTTATTTATTTATTTATTTAATACTTTATGCACACAAATGTACAGAGGCGGACTTAATGCCATAGGCATTTTCTACCAGTCAACCTTTGGGTGATGCGGAGACAAACAGTGGCAGGTGCAATTTCTTAAAAGAAAAGTGAAAAGAAATATATATTTATAAAATATATATATACATATATATTATTATAAACTATAAATATAATACCTACATAGAATATATACACAAACACATACATAAACAATAAGAACAGTTAATGAGAAAACATTAGCGCTGTGATGAAACCACTGCCAACTTCTTACGAACATGCTCACGCACTTTAACTTTGAGGGCCAATCGGCCGACTTTAGACAATATCTTTATCCTATCGTGTGATCCTGTGAAGTTTGTTAGCGATGGGATCTACAGCCGGGGTTGAGGGATGTTCGAATGAGTTACCGTGACCCCGGAACGTAAAGGGCAAGGACGGAACACGGATGGGTTTTGGTCAGAAAAGACTGATACGCCCTCCCGTTCCACTCAGAACGGGAGAAGTCACTGGATGAGTTCCCATCATTAAAAAAACCGAGTATGTATTACAAGGTCACAACTCAAGTCCTGAAAGTGGTTTGTTCATCATTGAATCATCATATCCCTAGCTTTTCCCAACTGTGTTGGGGTCGGCTTCCCGACTAACCAGATGCAGCTGAATACCAGTATTTTACATGGAGCGACTGCCTATCTGAACTCTATAATCAATAATCAATAATCATTTATTATTTGTAAAACATAGGTAACAAAAAATACAGATCTTATAGGTAATACAGTGCGCTATGTTTTGTCTATGGTAAGACATACAAATATACATGTGTAGTTTTAATATTTACAGTCAGAAAAAAAAATTGAATATTAAAAAAAACAACCCAGCTACACTCTACAACCCAGTTACTGGGTACACCAGACCCCTTGGTAAGACTGGTTGTCAGACTTTCGGACTTCTGACTACACGTAACAACTGTCAAAGATCTTTTGTTCATAATTCAATACTGAATCAATTTCAGTAATGTTTAATATGGGTATGTTTTACCAAATAATAAAATTTTGCCATACTGACCGCCGCGAGCCAAAGAAAATTAAATCTTATTTGGGGTCAATAAAGATCAATTTTAAATACACAAAGTGACTACATAAAATAACTGACCAAAAAGTTGGATAACCTATTAATGAAATGTAATGTAGTAATGATCTCTGATTCGTTACTTACCCTTAGTACAGGGTCCATATTTATATGTACAGACGCCAGCACATCAAGCTACCCCAAAGTGTCTCTGTACCTAGCTTTAAGCCATTTGTAACATCTCTTTTACAATATGGAATGTAAAATAAATTAATATGAATATGAATATTTTGTAAACGAACCTACATAATATTTGGATATTTCTTAATATCTTCTTATACGTGTATATATATCTAACTCTTCTTGAGTGATGTCGAGTGATGCTGATAATAAAGAAAGGGGGATTATCCAGCATTTTTTTTAAGCCCCCCCTGGCTTAAAAAAAATGCTGGATAATCCACACAGCATCATCTGGCCCCGAGCTAAGCAGAGCTAGATATATTTTATTATACATAGCAAATACCCAGAATCTTTGTAGATCATACAAACATTTGTCCCAGGGCGGGTACCGAACCCGCAACCTCCTGCGTCGCAGGCGGACCTTCACCCACCGCGCCACATCGGTTGTCAAAACAGAGTAATGCCGGGGGGGGGGGGGGGACTTAATCACAGAGTATCAGATTGAATGTCATAAACATCTCGGCTTAATTACTTTTCCTACTTAGTGTCAAATGTGCAATGATCAGTTATCAGCAGAGTTCGGAATAGGGTGAGTATATTTACCTAAACTTCAAAAGAAGACACTTCTCAAAAATAAAATTGCGCTTTTTTAAGTTTTACTAGAAAAGTGTTTACAACATCATCCTCCAGATCTTATCCCAATTTAAATGGGTCTTCTTCTTCCATACATCCATCTCTATTTACCGTCATCTCAAATTTCACCTCTTTTCTAGCCATACCATCTTTCACACAATCCATCTATCTAATCTTTGGTCTCCCTCTACTCTTGTAACCCTCCACATTCATACTTAAATATTCCTCACAACATGGTCCTCATTCCTTCGCATCACATGTCCATACTACGAATTGTGGTAAAGGCATGTGAACAATATATATAAAATATATATATACATAATATATATATATACTTAAATAAAAAAGTGCAATTACATTCAAATTATAAGAAGAGATAAAAATCATGTATTTTTCCAAAACACTCATGACATGCAAGAGGTTGCTATGAAATAGGGTAGTGTCCTTAAAGATTCCGTTTGGTCCAATAGTTGGATTAACCGTAAACTTAAAATGACGACGGCATAGTGCTTTGAAATTTCGGGTGACGTCACGCCGTGTTATACTTTTTACGTTAAGGTGACGTCATAAGCCTCTTCTACTAATATTTTGATGAAGTACTAGTAGTTCTAGTAAAATGTGTTTGTAAGTAGGGGGTATGTCAGGAACTAAAGGTCCAATTCTAAAAATGTTTTCACTCTTAGAAAGCTACATTATTCCTGAGTGCTATAGGTTATTGTTATTTTCAAAACTACGATTCAAAGGGGGTGTTCCCCCCACCCCCTAATGTTAAAGTTCGATGGGAAAATACGAATTCCACGCGGACGAAGACGCGGTGAAGAGCTAGTGGGCTATATCTTTGCCACTTTTTATTGATTTGAGTAAGCAAAAAATACGTGTCCAATATTTTTTGACAGTCGGACCAAATAGGTCCGTCAGTTAGATTACTTATATTTTTATACCTAGGACACATCCCTATTATATCAGTGTTACTGTGAGGAAACGGATAGCGATTTAACCGGATTCCGGATGATGAGGCTTAATAAAGCGGGATAGGACGGTTACCTGATAGTTTTCGAATATTCCGGAGAGTTCATTTGATTGTATGCAGTCTGCAGCACTACCACTGACAATGTATATCTAATGATGCTCGGCAAAGTTTGTATACAAATATAAACATAACAAAGTTTTTTTGTTTTTGCGACCACCAAACTAAAACTGATTGTAAAGGGTTATTGCTGATTATTTAAAAACTGTGCTGTAGATACACATATCCATTTTATTTTCTGTAATATTTACACAAACCTCCCTCAGCTACTTTTTGGATTTTTGCTTTATAAACTTTGGATCAAGGTTCAATAAGCCCATTAAGGTTTGATAAGCCTATCAGGGATCAATAAGCCTATTAATGTTCAATAAGCTTTATTAAGGTTCAATAAGGCAAATAAGGTTCAATAAGCCTTTAAGGTTTTATAAGTCTATTAAGGTTTGATAAGGCTATTAAGATTTGATAAGGCTATCAAGGTGCATTAAGCTTTTTAATGTTTGATAAGCCGATTAGGGTTTGATAAGCCTTTTAAGGTTTGACAACCTACCAATGTTCAATAAGCCGATCAAGGTTCAATAAGCCTAATTGGCTTATTGAACCATGTCTCGTTTGCTGGCAGTTAATGTGTTAATATCTTTCAAACCACAGAGTTAATAAGAAATTTGAAATAGGAAGCCAGATAAATATCTGCTATAATGATTAATCATAAAAACCTTACCTCCTTGTAACATCCAGGTCGGGTTCTCGTTGCAAATTGTCGTTTAAACAAACATAATATATTATACATATTATACTTATTGCAAATATGATAAACTGGTTTCGCCGTGAACGGTACCATCGTTTCGCCATTGCTGACATCTGAAAAGAAAAACAACATCAAAATGTATGATAATAAGAACATTTAATGATCTCATAAGGCAACAGACACATGATTTTTTTTGCCGTTTTTATAGATAATGGCACGGTACCCTTCGTGCGTGAGTCCGACTCGCACTTCGCCGGTTTTTATCTTCGAGGATTATATGAAATAGAAGAGAGCTGTTTCTCAGTACAGACTCAACTGATAAAGATGAAAAATGCATGATTTATGAGGATAGAAAATAAGCAAATTGACAGTTAGGAGATTGGGAGTTAAATATTCAATTATGTAAAAGAACTCTTCAGTAAACAAACAGTTATCTTACTTCTATTATAATGATTAACAATAAATAAATAAATATAAATAATGCCGGACAATCCACACAGCATCATCTACCCCAAGCTAAGCAGAGCTTGTGTTATGGGTACTAGATGACTGATATACTTAATACATTACATAGATAGATATATTTTTTATTATACATAGCAAATACCCAGAACACCCGGAACCAATCTTTGTAGATCGTACAAACATTTGTACCAAGGCGGGAATCAAACCCGCAACTTTCTGCGTCGCAGGGGGACTTCGCCCGCTGCGCCACAGAGGTCGTCAAATAACTGTACGCATGGTTGTGTCTGTCTTGTATGAATCAGAATGTTGGCCCACAAAAGGGATAAATGAAAAGCGATTGCATGTAGCTTTATAGACGATAATGCTAAGAACGATGTGTGAACGATGAACGATCCTATATTTGGATTACTCAAAAATACTAGACAAGTTTTTTTTCTTTTCTCACGTAAACCAAAAACGACGACGATATCTAGGTACCAGCCTGTTACTGTCCCACTGCGGGGCAAAGGCCTCTTCTCATACAGAGAAGGCATGAGCATTAATCACCACGCTTGCTCAAGACGGGTTGGCGATTTCAGACTTATAATAATTATATAAAGTCCAGGTTTCCTCACGATGTTTTTCTTCACCGATGTCAGTGACATCCAAGATAAACTTAGAAAGTACATATGAATTGGAAAACTCACATTGGTACTTGCCCAGGTTTGAACCCACAACCTCGTGCACAAGAGGCGAGGCCTAAACTACTGGGCCATCATGACATTTTTTTTTAAATGACGACGATATAGTGCGTTCAAATTTCGAGTGACGTCACGCCGTGTTACACTTTTTCGTTAAAGTGACGTCACAAACCCGCACCCGAACTTTGACGTGCTATATCTTAATATATTATATTTCTTGTGTGCGTGTGTATGTGACTGAACTCCTCCTAAACGACTGGACCAATTTTGATGAAATTTTTTGTGTGTGTTCGTGGAGATTCGAGAATGGTTTAGATTTACAATTGGACCCAGTAGGTGGCGCTGTACGGGCAGGACAACGTCTGTTCGGTCCGCTAGTAATATATATATCTTTGACACTTTTTATTGATTTGAGTAAGCAAAAAAAATACGTGTCCCATATTTTTTGGTAATCTACCTGACGGACCAAATAGACTTATTTTATTTTTACTTAGGAAACATTCCATTTAGAAATGAGAAGATGCAAGAGGAAGTCTGAAAGTGGCGCCGAAAGTGACCGAGAAATCCTGTGGAACTTGGTCATAATGGTATGGGCATTTAGTGAAGAATGTTTTGAGTTTAAATGTCGTAGAAGACCAAAGAAACTGTGCATGGATTGTGTGAAAGATGATATGGCTAGGAAGGAGGTGACTATTGAGATGACGTCAAATAGAGATGAATGGAAGAAAACTTGCTGCGCCGTCCCAAGTAAATTGTAAACATCAGGATGACTGACCAAAATCACTGATCAGCTTTAAATAATACTAAAATGTAATACCTATTTACTTACTACTATTTGATACCTATATAGGAATAATTGGTACCTAATTGATAACTGAGAAAATGAATTAAAAATTGTGAAAAAAATACTACCCACAATTTAAACCTCCGTAAGGGCTCCAAAATTTCAATTCGCCTTTATAACAAATTTAGTACCTATTTAATAAAAATTGACAAAATAACAAAAAATTATTAAGTAAGTAGTTAACTTTGTCAACAAAAATCTTTACTAAAAGTTTTATTCGTTGCCCTAAAAATCTAGAAAATATTACTCGTATGTTTAGGTATCAAATAGGTACTAAATTTTTATAAAGGCGTATTGTAATTTCGGAACCCTGATGTGAGATTCTAAATGTGGGTACTCCTCCTGACATCAGAATGACCGCCCAATTTTTCATTCCATTTTCTCAGTTATCAATTACGCACCAATTTATTTAAACAAAAGTATCAAATAGGTATGAGAACTTAGTCATATTTTAAAGCTAATAGGCCATTTTGGCGACTTATTTGGATGTTCACAAATAAATTGGGATAAGGGCGGGAGGATGATGATTATGATGAGTACATTACCGGATGTCCTCCTTCACGAACAGTTCTTGGGATAGGTACAGAGGAGCACACCAAAGTACATTTAGAAACACTCTGTTTGAAGTAATAACCAATAAATATATTTTCAATATCGATAAGGTCATCGGCAGAATCAGCATAGGCTCGTAAACGATCAGTTTTTTTTTACTGCTTCATATTACATTTTAATGTTTTATAATATAAAATATTTATAGTATTTTGTTGTGAAATTATATTATAAATAAATGATATTTACTTCTGTAAATAGGTTGTAGGTAGGGTGAAGGGTGGGCGTTTTGGGGGACTGTCTTATGTAAACGTTTTGACGTTCAAAAAGTGCTGATTCTCAGCCTAATTTGAATAAATGAATTTTGATTTTGATTTGAAGCTGAAGACAGGGCGCTATGGCGCTCATTAGGAGAGGGCTATGTCCAGCAGTGGACTAGTATAGCCTGATGATGATGATGATGATGATTTTGATTTTGGTTCTTGCAAACATTTTTACACGTAAACCTTTATAAAATACTGAGGCCAGCACATCAAGCAACTCCAATCTGTCAAATTTCTTCGATAGTTTTTCAACATTATTACAAAAGAAGGTTCATGTTCAATTGGGAAAATTTGAATAAATAAATAAATAATGCCGGACAATCCACACAGCATCATCTAGCCCCAAGCTAAGCAGAGCTTGTGTTATGGGTACTAGATGACTGATATACTTAATACATTACATTACATAGATAGATATTTTTATTATATACATAGAAATACCCAGAACACCCGGAACAAATCTTTGTAGATCGTACAAACATTTGTCCCAAGGCGGGAAACGAACCCGCAACCTCCTGCGTCGCAGGCGGACCTTCGCCCGCCGCGCCACATAGGTCGTCATGTACCCTTATTTATGTAAAATAAAATCAACCGACGAAATACGCTAAAAAGTGTAAAATAACTTTTATTTGGGAAGTCTGTGGCTTTAGTTGTTGTGTTTGATTCCTTTTTTTACCACCGGCTTCCGAAATTTAAGTCATTTTACACTTTTTTGCGTCAGGTTTCGTATTTTTTTGTACAAATTTTTTATTTCTAGCTTTTTGTCAGTCAGTTTGTAATGTACTTATCTAAGATACAAATCGTGTCAACTGCTCGTCACCTTGCACAAATCGATCAGCCCCTATTTTCTACACTCAGAGGCGGTTTTTCATTTATGAATTTAAATGGGACCAACTTTGAAGTAAACCGCATCCAGTAAAAACAGATTAATCAAAATCGGACTACACTGTAGAGACTTAATATTTTATTCGAGGTATTCAACGGACGAGTAGTAACATTTATGTATCAGGTACTTTTAATTTTCTGTGTAATTTATTGCTCTTTGCTTATGCACTTCTACCCACCCCTTTGGGAAAGACAGGCATGATATTATGGTATGATAAAACTATTGTGTCAATGGGCGTTAATGTTGAATTATGTATCGCAGACAGATTACAGCCGACATCGACATGACAATCATATACAGAAGTACCAATGAATTAGTCATAAAAAAAAATCTGAACGACGACGACAGAAACGATTCAATACCAGCCTTTTACTATCCCACTGCTGGGCAATGGCCTCTTCTCATACAGAGAAAGCCCGAGCATTAATCACCACGCTTGCTCAAGACGGGTTGGCGATTTTAGACTTATATTCATTATAAGTCCAGGTTTCCTCACGATGTTTACTTTTACCGATGTCAGTGATGTCCAAGATAAACTTAGAAAGTACATATGAATTGAAAAAGTCACATTGGTACTTGCCCAGGTTTGAACCCATAACTTCGTGTCAGAAACGAATATTTTGACATTAACACAAAGTCGTGTAAAAGTTTGTGAGGGTGAATGGACGGAACATCATCATCATCATCATCACCCTCCTGCCCTTATCCCAATTTATTTGGGGTCGGCACAGCATCACTTCTTCTTCCATACATTTATACTTGCCGTCATCTCAGAAGTCACCTCCTTTCTAGCCATATCATCATTCAGACACTCCGTCCATCGTTTCTTTGGTCTCCTTCTACTCTTGTAATAGAAACCTTACCCAACACAATGAATTTCTGACGTGTCGTGGTTGCGTTTAGAAACAATTAAAATCACATACACGAACAGCAGAACTGATACAACTACCTGTAGGTCATACAAATACTTGTTCCAACCGGGAATCGAAACCACGACACGCGGCACAGCAGTCGATGGCTTAGCTACTGCGCAGACCTTGCCATCGTTTGTGTATGTGAGTTTAAATGTTTTCAAACGGACCCACGAATCCACGATGACCACGGGAGAAATTCCTAGTGTGGGGTAAAGTATGACATTCGTAAAAAAAAGATGTGTCCTAGGTAAAAATATCATAAGTACATATATGTATATTTGGTCCGTCAGTTAGATTACCAAAAAATAATGAACATGTATTTTTCGTTTTATCAAATCAACAAAAAGATGACAAAGATAGAGCAAGCACATCAAAGTTCAGTGAAAGGGGCTTCCGACGTCACTTCTACGTAAAAATGGTAACACGGCGTGACGTCACTCGAAATTTCAACGCACTATATCGTCGTCATTTTTGGTTTACGTGACAAAAGAAAAAATACGTGTCCAGTAATTTTTAGTAATCCATCTATAGGACCAAACAGAATTTTTGAGGACACTACCCTATTGTATTGGACCTTCTGTCTCATATTCACAGTGGCACCGCGCCATGCACATGTGCTATCGTATTTCCACAACGCCTAGTTTTGTTTGCATTTTTATAACATTCTACATTGGGACACGTCACGCATGAATATGAAATAACGGCCTCACTGCAAATCATGTTTCGATAACACCGTTCGCCCTGATTTAAAACGAAACACATTTGTATTCAAAGGGCTATACAGCGGTGTTACCAAAATAGAAGAATCAAGTGGAGGTGCCCACACAGCTATACCGCGCGTGACCGTTTCGTCAAACCATAATTTCTTGTTCGTACAAAATTAAGACTTATCACAAATGACGAAGGTTGTTATTATTTTACATATTTGTCCGCATGTGACACGCGCAATTGCTGCGTGGGACCTTCATTTGTTTTTTTTTCTATTACGTGTGTGGTTCCAAATTCAAAGCCAAATCATTTAGATCAATAATGTCATTAAAAAAGGCATATTTGAACGTCAACATTAAAATTATAATAAAATTCTAATATGGTTCTAGTTGCTTCCAAAAGGTGTGTGGAGAAGAATGGGCAAGAAGCTCCGCACTAACTCTTTAAAATAATAGTTAAAAAAACTAAAAAAACACGCTTTTATAGAGAATCCAACTAAAAAATAGAAAATAAAATTTAATAAATTTGGATTAAGAAAAGTGTAAATTAGAAAAAAATGTATATTAATGGAAAAAAGCGTAAAAATTCATACATGGTGCTCACATATTACAAATATTACCACCATAGATTACTACACATCATCATCTGCCTAGCCTTTTCCCAACTATGTTAGGGTCGGCTTCCAGTCTAACTGGATGCAGCAGAATACCAGTATTTAACATGGAGCGACTGCCTATCTGACCTCCACAACCCAGTTACTCGGCCACACGATACCCCTTTCTAAGACTGGTTGTCAGACTTTGGGGCTTCTGACTACCCGTAACGATTGTCAAAGATCTAGAAATGACAGCCGGGAGGAGGAGGAGTCTCGATATGTTACGAACGGTCACCCAACCACAGACTGACCTCGGCAAGCGTAGCTGAACCTTCGATCTACCCGTGCGGCTGTTTTTATTTAGCCACGAGCTCCGCCAGCTTATTACACATAAAGAAGTGTAATAAAAAAAAAAAAAATACCATCTATAAACCCACATTTCACTAGTTACGTTTACGTCTCACGTAATGGTGGCGAGTCTATTGTCATCAATCGGGAACAAGTAATGCTGCAGAAATCCGGCAGATGGAAAAACCCAAAAACACTTTGTCCATCCTTGGAATCTGACGCTTAGCAATCCCGCTTGCAAGCACTATTCCCACTGCAACTCCTGAAGACCAGAATCAACAGTGGCGACCACCAGAAAAGTGT
The DNA here is from genome assembly GCA_905147745.2 of Phlogophora meticulosa. Taxonomy (NCBI): domain Eukaryota; kingdom Metazoa; phylum Arthropoda; class Insecta; order Lepidoptera; family Noctuidae; genus Phlogophora; species Phlogophora meticulosa. Next base: position 1,839,646 of record LR990543.1, on the reverse strand, counting down.
CGAGACTCACCTGTCTTGGATCCCGCAACGACGAGACGCGACGACGACTAGACTAAGGCAGTTATTTAATTGTGCGCGTGCGACTGAAGGTCTTAGCGACTTGGCGAGGTCGGTAGGACGGTAAAATACTGGTAATCAGCTACATCCGGTCAGACTGGAAGCCGGTCCAACATATGTAGTTAGTAAAAAGACTAGACAGATGATGATGACTTGTGAATTCACTGTAGATATTTGTTAGAATCACTTTTGAACAGTAAAACAGATTTGGTCGAAAATTTGCACACCTGGAACAAATCTTTGTAGATCGTACAAACATTTGTCCCAAGGCGGGAATCGCCAATCGGGCCGTCAATTGCAGGGAGTACCTCCCTGGACAGCCTGCAGTCTGTTTGGTCTGACCAAATTTTGTTGTGTTGAACCCTAGTGCGTTTCCTTACCAGAGTGCGTATATACCCAAAGGGGAGTGGTACGATGGGTTCCGGTCCCATTACTGCCATGCTAGATCCCCTTCTTGCGAGTTCGTCTGCAGCATCATTGCCACGAGAACCGCTGTGTCCTTTGATCCATTGAATGGTTATGTTGTTTAGAATACCCACCTGATTTAAGCGGTGATGACATTCGTATATAAGCCCAGAGTTGGCTGTGTAGCATTTTAGTGCTTGCAGGACCGACATGCTGTCTGATAGAATACGGACAGTGTGGTCCTGAACCTGTCTGGCTGCGATAGCTGAGGCTGCTAGGGATCTACCCATACACTCTGCTTGGAACACCGTATTGTGGGCCCCTAGAGGTGTGGCTATATGTATATTGAGGTCCTCCGAAAAGATGCCAGCGCCAGAGCCGGTACCTGTCTTGGATCCGTCTGTGAAAATACGCAACTCTGCTGGACGTTGTCCCTCGTACCGGTGATCCTCATGGAGTTGGATTTTGTATCTTTTATCGAAGATAAATTGCTTGGGAATCCGGTCATTTATGGCTTTAGTCAAGGGGAACTCCTTGTAGAGTCCCTCAAGTAACGCGGAGTGTTGAGTTTCTCTTTTACTCCAGAGATTTAGTGTTTTAGGCGTACCGCCGCCATCGTCGCTTCCTGTTGTATAAACAGGTGGAGGGGCGGGATTTCTAGCATTGCTTCAAGAGCTGCGGTAGGAGTAGTCCTCATACAGCCCGTGATTGCCATGCAAGCTAGCCTCTGCATGCGTTGAAGTTTGCTTGAGGCTGTAGTTAGTTTGGTGCGGGGCCACCAGACCACGGCACTGTATGCGATCATTGGTCGGATAACAGTGTTGTATAGCCAAAGTATGATTTTGGGTGATAGGCCCCACTTCTTGCCTATCATTTTCCTGCACTGCCAAAAGGTGATACAGGCCCTGTTTAGTTTGTTGTCTAGATGATTGCTCCAGTTTAGCTTACTATCAAGGATGACCCTGAGATACTTGACCTCGTTCGCTAGTTGGAGTTCTGTGTTGAATAGTTTTGGTAGGCTAAAGTGGCCAAGTGTTCTTTTCTTGGCGAACATGACTACTTCGGTTTTAGTTGGGTTCACCGAAAGGTCAAATTCCCTACACCATCGTTCAACGATGCGTAGTGCCTGTTGAGTGAGGTTGCAGATCGTCCCTGTCACCTTCCCTGACACAAGGATTGCGAGGTCGTCCGCATAACCTATCGTGTAGTAGTGGTTAACATTTAGAATTTTGATGAGGTCATTTAGAAGGACATACACTGACCTTATTGGTGATGTTCTTCAAAAAGGTTACGTATTACGCGTTTTTATAAGTGTATTTTTTTGTATACGTGTTTCTTACTAAAATAGGCTTTAAGTAAAATTGTTACTAATACTATGAGTTATGTTAATTGAATAAATAATTCAATTATTATTATCACTCGCAACCGGCGTGCGTGTATAACCAGATGTATGAACGTAAACGAAGCAAAAGGAGTATGTAAGGATCGTAGCAGGTGGCGTTCTGTAGTTTCTGCCTAACCCCATGGGGGAAAAGGCGTGAGTTTATAAATGTATAACACTCGACACATTACAATGCCACAATCAGTTAGTATACCGTTCATGCGATCAGAAAGATAAGACAGTTAACATGTGTTGAAACCGCGTTTGGTCTATTGAAGCTATGTCGTACGGCATTTTAGGTAGTTTTCTCACTAGACCACCAACACCTCTTTATTTTAATTTTAATTAGAGCCCCTAGAAGTTCAGCACTAGAAGGCTGTTTACTGCTTAACCGGACGATCCTATGGTGACCTTACAAGAAGGCCCGCAGCCAGGGCTAACTACAGAGTTACATTTAAACGACCGCCCCCTATATTATGAAAAGGTAAAATCTGTTAGTAAGTTTGTATGTAGGGGTTAATGTCCAGAACTAATCATTTTTAGCTAGAATTTTTTTTACTGTTAGAATGCTACATTATTCCTGAGTGCTATAGGCTATTATTATTTTCGAAACTAAGCTTTAAAGGAAGTGGGGGGATGTTAAAGTTCGAAGGGAAAAGTACGAAATCCACGCGGACAATGTCGAAGTGCTAGTGGTTTATAAAGTTGAAATATCTTAATATATATAAATAACGTGTCACGTTGTTTGTCCGCTATGGACTCCCTAAACTACTGAACCGATTTTAATAAAATTTTGTACACAGTGTGTGTTTTGGTCAAACCTAAAAGGTAGGACAATTTTTATTTTGATTATTGACCTCAATATTTTTTTAATAAGTTCCATACATTCTAACAGATGGCAGAGTTACTTAACTTTGAGGCGGTACGAAGTTCGCCGGGACAGCTAGTATATATATACATATATATATATATATTTTAATTTTTACCAAATAGTAGATTCAAGTTCTTCAAGTTCGTGATGCTGGGGAGTTTGTTACGCCACTTCTTCTTCCCAGCACACACACTAGGAAGTGGTGAAGGGTGTGCGTTTTGGGGGACTGTCTTATGTAAATTTCGACGTTCATAAAGTGCTGATTTTCAGCTTAATATGAATAAATGAACTTTGATTTTGATTTCTTTTTTGATACACCTACTTACAGAGATACAAAGATAGGCGCGAACAAGATTACACAACACATCGGTAGCACAATCGGGTAAAATTAGACACAACGTGATAAGATAGTCATATGTATACTTATTAAAAGTATTTGATCGTGCATTATAATTAAACCAGTAGCTACTTACGACTTCTTCAACGTACCTATCTTCTTTATAAAATACTAGCGACCCGCCCTGGCTTCGCACAGGTAGCACAAACAAATCTGTAGATCCCTTTTTTCTTAAGGATGTGAAATCATCCAATGACTTCTCCCGTCTGGGTGGAACGGGAGGGTATGTCAGACTTTTACTGACTAAAACCCATCCGTGTTCCGTCCTTGCCCTTTACGTTCTGGGGTCACGGTGACTCTTTCGAACATCCCTCAACCCCGGCTGTAGATCGCATCGCTAACAAACTTCAAAGGATCACACGATAGGATAAAGAGATTGTGTAAAGAATTCATCAGAAAGAAAAGAAAGAAAGAAAAACATTTATTCAGCACAGGCTCAGGCACACAACGACACAATACTAAACATAGACGGCACGGTTGGCGCAGTGGCTGAGCGATCGGCTGCTGCGCCGCGTGTCGTGGGTTCGATTCCCGCACGGAACAAATATTTGTATGGCCTACAGTTAGTTGTTCCGGGTCTGGCTGTTTGTGTATGTGACTATAAATGTTTGTAAAAGCACCCACGACACAGGAGAAATTCCTAGTGAGGGGCAACGTTTTTGATAAAAAAAAACAAACAAAAAATAGAAAACAAAAGACAAGTAACAAGAAATACATTAACAATATATATACCAGTAAGTATACATATATTATTAAGTATGTGCCTTACGGCTGCGCTAAAAGGGTCCATTTCAGCAAAAATTCCAGACAACTTGTGCCCGACGCTGGTTTTCAACTAGAGCTGAGATTGTGAGATGTCACGGACGTAAAACAGAGACAAAATTAAATAAATCATCATTCAATTAAATCGTTCCAGCCGTTTTGGAGTCACACAGTAGAATGTTTGTACATATAGATCAGTGGTTCTACAAGACGGAAGGGGGTGTAGTAAGATATCACGTGTATTACTTTTTTCGTCAAAATTTATGATTTTTGGTAGGTACCGTAAAACGGGGTGAATCGAAAAGCCAGGGTGAATCGAAACAAAACTTTAAATGAGATTTAATCGTTGATTCAACATTATTAATTACTGACGAGGTGTTAAAATGATTAATTTCAATTCCTTAAAAAATATAAGAGTCCTTGTAGCAACAAACAATAATAAACTAACGCGAAAATGCACTTTAAAGTTTTGTTTCGATTCACCCTGGCTTTTTGATTCACCCCGTTTTACGGTACTATAAAATAAATGTGATTGGGGGTAGTTTCAACTGTCTAACTGTCACAGTTCATGAGATACAGCCTGGTGACAGACGGACGGACAGTCTTAGTAATAGTGTTCCGTTTTACCCTTCGGGTATGGAACACTAAAATAGTACCGGTACTACTGTAACTTAGAATGCCTAAAAAATTACGATTACAGGAGCCTATTTTTTGTTTTAAATAAATAAATAATAAATATTGCTGGACAATCCACACAGCATCATCTAGCCACAAGCTAAGCAGAGCTTGTGTTATGGGTACTAGATGACTGATATACTTAATACAATACATTACATAGATAGATATTTTTTATTATACATAGCAAACACCCAGAACACCTGGAACAAATCTTTGTAGATCGTACAAACATTTGTCCCAAGGCGGGAATCGAACCCGCAACCTCCTGCGTCGCAGGCGGACCTTCGCCCGCTGCGCCACATCGGTCGTCAAATCGGTCGTTTTGCCACTATTGGGTACCGATATACATATAATCCGTAGGTATGTGATGTTTCACCAAGGTATTTAAAAACAGGCCAAGTGCTTGTCGGTCTCGTAAAGGAACGATTCCGTGCCATCGAAAAAAAATAAAACACTTTTCTGGTATGGGGGCCCCATTAAACAAAAAAAAAAACAAATCTGCTTATATCCCGGGAAAAAAAACACGGTTCTATTGTACAGACGCCAGCATATCAAGCTACCCCAAACTGTCAAATTTTACCAATTTTATATGAACCTTATTCCTTTGCAATAAAGTTGAATAACTATCAAAGAAATTTGACATGTTGGGGTAGCTTCATATGCTGGCTTCTGTACTATGAGTAAACTGCACGTCCCCCTTAACACGTTAAACGCCAAATGACCGACAAACATTACATTTTCTATTGTGTCTCGTAGTTCGGCAGTTAAGGTGTTAACTTATAATGCCAATAAAAAACACGGTCGCGTGAGCGAAGCCACGGGCGGGCATAGCTAGTGTATTAATATTACCAAGATTCTGTGTGAACAACAATTTCCTTCGTGCCTCCCAGTGCAGTCTGAAAGAAGGCGGAGCCAAACCAGCTTTAGATCACTCCCCTCCGGTTTACCAGGGCGCTGAAAAAGCAAAATAATATGTATTATTATTGAAATAGGTTCCAATTTCTAATACAGCGGCACTGGGAAGAATATTTACTCTGCGTGTCGTGGGTTCGATTCCCGCACGGAACAAATATTTGTACCTACAGGTAATTGTTCCGGGTCTGGCTGTTTGTGTATGTGAGTTTGAATGTTTGTAAACGCACCCACGTTACAGGAGCAATACCTAGTGAAGGCAACGATAAAAAAAAAAACGGGTTATAAGGTAAAATTTGACAGTTTGGGATAGCTTGAGGTGCAAAGTCTGGTCTGTAAAATATTTCAAAAGTTTTTACTTTAAGAATACCTTTTCTCGAAGAAACTATATAAAACAAAGTTATTCCTGTGTGCCCAGCACGAATGCTTGACGTAGAGGAAACGTCAATTCGAACGATTTTTAAAATTCAAAATTTAACTAGGTACTTATTCTGTAGAATTTAGGTTAAAATTTAAGTGGCAACCACAATAAGTATCACCCTAAGATTGAACCATAATTGATTTGAACGCCAGAGCATGAAAACACGAGCATGCCCTCCATACCAAGCCTTTTTACACGTTTTATATTAGTTTCACCTGTATGTATGTATGTATGTTCGTAACCGACTCCTTTGGACGCTATTTTGACCCACTTTAAACGGTCAGATTTCATTCAAATTTTGCACACCTGTCAAAGACCGCTGACAATGCAATAATTCGAAAAAAAATTACATAGTTAAAAAAAAAAAACACGCTTTTATAAAAAATTCAACTAAAAATTGAAAAATAAAATTTAATAAATTTGGATTAAGAAAAGTGAAAATTAGAAAAAAATGTATATTAATGGAAAAAAGCGTGGGTGCATAGTGTCAATAGTTATAAACATTTTCTATTTTTCCATGGTTACTGTCATTCATAGTGGGCTCCATGTATCGGCGTGTATTCTTCAATATTAACACTATGCACCCCACACTTTTTTCCCTAATACCCTCTGCGCTGGTAGTCCTGGTCGGCGCAGGCAGTTCTGTTACTTTTTGCCTTGCCGAACTGACAAGAAACAATGCATGGACAGGAAGGTCGGATTTGAATTGGTAACCAACGGTTCGTGCTGGTTGGTGCTAGCAGACCAGGTAGCCCGGTGCCTGCTAATATAATTTCTTTGTTTACTCTGTTATTATCTGCCTAATATTTTCCCAACCATATTGGGGTCAGGTTCCAGTCTAACCAGATGCAGCTTAATACTAGTACTTCAAATGAAAAAAAAAATCTACAAGAGTGCACCCTTAAAGTATAATATTATCATTGTCTATCCATTAACATAAAACAACTTCACAGGGAAAAAGATGTGGAATAAAATAGTGGATTTTTGAGGAAAAAATGGGTAGCATAAATCATTTTCTAGTTACCGTTGCTAATTAAGATAACAGTTTATTTCTACCGAATTAATAATTAATTGCAATAAATCTGAGTGGTAAGGCCAAGTGTGAGTCGGACTCAAACATTGGTAAATCTAAGAGGAAAAACTGGTTATTTTTTTTTTGCATGGAACCCTAATTCTTTATCTAAATTAAAAGTAACCTACATTACCCCTCATAATATCATCTATCTGCCAGTTTAATTCCTGTCGAAATCGGTCCAGCTGTTCCAAAGATAACGGAACAAACAGACAAACAAAAAACTTCTTGGTATTACTACCACTTAATATACTTTAATAATTAGTTAAGTAAAAAGTTATTTAGACATAACAAACGGACACTTCAGTTTTATTCATATTTATAGATTTTAAATAAATAATGTGTCCCAAAAATGCCGAGACCCGAGAATTATTTCTGAGTCGGGCAAAGTGTCTGTGGCAGTTTTCTGACTGGCTTTTGAGAACCATAGACTTCATTTATGCTCGGTCTGTTGGTGGCAAGAGCTGTGCTCCCTATTATATGGGGCTTTAACTTAAATTAATTGGAACTTTTTAACCTAACTTAAATAAGTTAAGTGAAGAAATGATGGTGAATTATATACCTCTGCCTAACGTTTTGGAGAATACAGGGGGTGATACACATTGTGGTGATACAATCCTTACATGCCTCTTACTATCCTTCCTTCCTTATATCCTTTTGGGTCGTCTACATTCATACATCTGGTCAAACACGCATGCCAGTTGCAAGTTCTATGCACCTGCCTTTTTTTAAGAACATCAGTGATATGGGCGGTGGGGACAGGGTCGATCAATGTTAACTTAGTAAGTTGAGGTTGTATGTTTCCTTCAAGCTTATGCATCAAAGAGATCCCTGAAATACTAAGCTACGCTTTACCTATTCACTACCTTAATAAAAAAAATAAGTTTGTACTTAAGTTATTGTAAGCTAAGTTATTTAAAAAAAAAGGTTTATTAAAAGAAAAAAAAAGGTTTATTATAAGAAAAAAAAAAGTTTACTTTTTCTTTTTCTAAATAATGACGAAGTTAGGTTTATTTTCATCATACATAGGTACTTACTAGGATAATACTTACTTGTTTTTACATGTAAGTACAGTCTAATGAACAACTTAAAGTTACTTGTGAATGCAAATCATTGGGAATATTAAAGCACGTTTTGACCAAGTAGGTAAAATATTATTTGGAACTTAACTTATTATTTATGAAATAAGGAAATCAGTAATTTACCTGTGTATCTACCATTCTCGGTAAAAATGTATCGGTACTTAAGTAATATGGATAAGTTATCGCTGTTCAGTTGCTAAGGTCAATAACTGAAATGGCAAAAATTTATAGCTAATATTTTTATTTAAAAGATATAATTTTTCTCTTACCTGTTTAAGGAAAATAAGCACACTGGCTACTAAATATTAGCGTTGATTACACAATGAAATTCACTGTTATTCACAAGGTATGTATTTTATGCGACGGATGTTTTAAATCTACATGGTCATAAATATAAACATTAGGAGACCGCGTCTGTGTCAGTAGGTACATAAATAACGAATTGACGATAACTAAAAGTGTAAAACAAATCAATGTTTCTTTCAGATTGACAATTTTGACAAGCAGTGTTGCCAAGTGACATCGAAAGGAGCAAGAAAATATGCAGTCATGGTCATAAAACTTTGTAGTAACTATGTTTTTGATACCCATCACGTTAGCATGTTGGTGATGCGAAGCCATTGTTTTTACCGGTACCAAAAATTACTCACAACGCCACTATAAGATTTCACTTAAAAATACCAATGAAATGCAATACATGCAATGCAATGCACGCAATACATCACTTGTAGCAGCTACTGATTGTAATTGTTTACTCATAAATGTTGCACTGATTGCTTTTTCCTCATACAAATGGTCTTTCAATAGAAGATCTCAGATACTAATCTGCATGGTCCTCACAGGATCTGACCAAGATAATGTCTAGACTTAAAAGAGATTGTAATCTCTGAATTTGCTACGGCGTTTCTTTTAGAAATATTAATAATAATATTATGCTTGTTCGAAGTGTTGTTTTTTACACAAATTACTAATGTGATTAAGTTGCTACGAAATAAACCCCAAACTACTTTTTACCGAAATTCCTTTGCTTACTTTTATACCTGCTTACTTACTATTATTACCTGCCTAGTCTTTTCCCAACCATATTGGGGTTAGCCTACAATCTGAACGTCTGACAGATTCATACTAATATTTAACATGGAGTGACTGCCTTTGTGACCTCCACAACCAAGTTACTGGGCAACACGATACTCCTTGGTAAGACCGTTGGTCAGATTTTCGGGCATCCAACTACCCGTAATCTAACCCTTTGTTTACTCTATCAATTAATAAAAACGTAGATTTCTTTTAATATCGCTTATTTCATGGATCAGTAGAATCCTCATAAATTAAGTAGATGTACGAATTAATCAGTAAATCTGGCAACGCTGTCAACTTTCCTTTTTGACATGTGTGACACCGGTGAGGCGGGGTGACACACAAAGTTTATGAAGATAGCTGTGTCCCGCTCGCTTTTGAATTGTAAATTGATTTTTAACAATTTATAACTTACATTAAAATTAAATTTATTAAGATTAGGTACAATACTTTTACATACATTTAGGTTTCAGTTTGTTTACGTGTAAATACAAAATGAGATATTTTGATTTTAAAAAGCGCCATCTATAACTGCAAGCAGACAATATTGCAATAAATCCGTCGAGACAACAAAGGAAATGCTTATAAAATTCTGTTTATGCGTGGACGTGTTTAAACAATGCTTCTTCATGCCACATTATGCTACTTACACGGGTGTTGTGTCAAAATCTTTTGAGCAGACAATTTGTATGTAAGTGTGGACGCCAATTTAATACCTAGAACGGCAGTTGACCGACAAACAATACATTTTCTATTGTGTCTCGCTGTCTGGCAGTTAAGGTGTTACTATTATATTTACAACAAATCATAATAAATTTTCTTATCTTTTGGAATAAGTTGAAAAAATGTGCAAAAAAATTGACAGATTGGGGTAGCATAATGTGCTGGCCTCTGTCTTACGATCTATGCTGTTCTTTACAAATTGTAATCATTTAAAACATTAAACCTCTCGAAATTCTATTACGAAAGTAGGTAATGATAACCCGGGACTCCCGAGGGATGTGCCCTGACAGGCGTTGCAGAGAGGGGGCATTGTTGTTTTAAAAGGCGGGAATCGTCCAAAATAGTCTCTCGTACAACTAGGCAATTATGTATTTATTATTTTTTGTAACAAATGGTTAACTTGCTAAACAACTGACGTCTCATATGTCATTTCTGGTCAGTGTATCCCCCCCCCCCCCCTGACCCGCAGTGACTCTACGCTGCTTCCATTGTTTAAAATAAATCCGTAAACATGCACCACTAGTAATTAACAGAACTGCAACAATTACAGTACCTATTATGTCCGGCTTCTGCTAACAAGTACCTAAATTACTTCACTTTTTTACGTAGGGTCATACCACCGGCTACGCAAGGTATGTGAGACAATGAAAGCTCCAAGCGTAGACTGATTAACCCTTTCTTTATCTTATCTACATTTTATCAATAGTCTTAAACAAACACGGACCGTAAACAACAAAATTTTCAGTCATGGGGGCTGTCGACAGAATCATCATCATCCTCCTGCCCTTATCCCAATTTATTTGGTTTTCTTCTTCCATAGGTACATCTCAACTTGCCGTCATCTCAATAGTTACCTCTTTTCTAGCCATATCATCTTTCACACAATCCATCCATCTTTTCTTTGGTCTCCCACTACTCTTTTAACCCTGCACATTCATACTCAAAACTTTCCTCACAACATGGTCCGATTTTTTGCTTTTTATGATATTTTTTTTGATGTGCTGACATCAAGCTACCCCAAACTGTCCAATTTTCCCAATTGAACATGAACCTTATTTGTTTGTAATTAAGTTGCAAAACTATTTAAAGAAATTTGACACATTGGGGTAGCTTGATGTGTCGGTCTCGGTACCTGGCGTAACAAGTGACATTAGCGTGTTATTGGCGCGAAACCCATAAGTTTCTCCTCTACTAATAATCGCTCAAAGCCGCTAAAGATGTTTACACAAAAATAAGGTACTTACACGGGCTTTATTATAGCACATGGATGCTTTTTAGAAAGAAACTTGACTCAAGACCAGTGTGACAGCGACAGCGCTCTACCTGGCTGTACCACAGAGTATAGAATCGGAAAAGTGACTTACCTTGTAGGTATAGAGCGTGCAATTATTTTACCTTGTTTTATTAGCGTTGGCACGGAGGATGATATTTAATAAATAAATATTTATCTAATTTTGATTATGTACAGACACCAGCACATCAAGCTATGCCAAACTGTCTGTGATCCCAAACTATGAAAATGAACCTTATTATTTTGTAATAAAATTGAAAAGCTATCAAAGAAATTTGACAGATTGGGGTAGCTTGATATGCTGGCCTCTGTACCTACCTATGATAAAATTTTAAAAATTGTTTAGGCACTCTTTATATATTAAAAAAAAAACTATTGCTAATATGTACCACTGTGTATTGAAATACCTACGTATTTGACATTGAAAAAAAATAAAAAATAATTGTAAATTTCTCAACGACTGATCGACATTTCCGATTGACCAGAGGGCTGGATCATTCTTTGCCCAAAGAACTAGTATTGCCATCCGTGGCAATGCTGCCAGTCTTTTGGGCACGTATCCAGATGACAGCGATGCGGCGGACTGTTTTGTAGGACGCCCTCTGAGTAGGTGGGATCACGATCTGCGAAAGACTGCAGGCAGATACTGGATGCGGCAAGCTGAAGACAGGGCACTATGGCGCTCATTAGGAGAGGGCTATGTCCAGCAGTGGACTAATATAGCCTGATGATGAGTTTTATGTCATAATTGTATATATATGTAAATTTGTAAAATGAAGATAAAAACATTAAATAGTCCAATAATAAAGAGATATACATTATTATAATTGTAGAAATAAATTCTGCTCAAATAGTCGACATATTTGTTCTGGAACGCACCGATTACAATATAGGTGTCATTAAGGTAAAATATAAATCTGATTGCATCACCGCAATTAGTTTTAAGTTTATTTCCTCTGTTGTTGTTTCCTTAGACATATACTTTATACGTCATGATGGCCCAGTGCTTTAAATATAAAATAAATAAATATAGCTGGACAATCCACACAGCATCATCTAGCCCCAAGCTAAGCAGAGCTTGTGTTATGGGTACTAGATGACTGATATACTTAATACAATACATTACATAGATAGATATTTTTATTATACATAGGAAATACCCAGAACAAATATTTGTAGATCGTACAAACATTTGTCCCAAGGCGGGAATCGAACCCGCAACCTCTTGCGTCGCAGGCGGACCTTCGCCCACCGCGCCACTTCGGTCGTCGCTTTAGGCCTCGCCTCTTGTGCACGAGGTTGTGGGTTCAAACCTGGGCAAGAACCAATGTGACTTTTTCAATTCATACATCCCATCCTTAAAAAAAGGTACATAATAGGTTCTATATCACGAAAGCCTTAAGAGTAAAAATAATAACAATAATGCTGGACAATCCACACAGCAACATCTAGCCTCAAGCTAAGCAGAGCTTGTGTTATGGGTACTAGACTGATATGCATATTACAATACATTACATAGATACATATTTTCTTATTATATAGGTACTTATAGAAAATACGCAGAACTGCCGGAACAAATCTTTGTAGATCGTACAAACATTTGTCCCAAGGCGGGAATCGAACCCGCAACCTCCTTCTTCGCAGGCGGACCTCGTCAATGTGTTCATGTTCAAATGGGAAATTTTGACAGTTTGCGATAGTTTAATGTGCTGGCGTCTGTACAGACATAAGTAAAAAATATGAAATCATTAATACATTAGCTAACTCTAGTCGGTTTCCTTACCTCACGAGACGCGTACAAAAAGAGGGTAGGTAGAATAGCCCAACCTACTTCCCAAATGCGCTTCAAAAATACTAAGTACAGCAGGAATAACTATGTTTTTCACTGTTTCTTTGAGAAATACAAACTTATTTGTACAGTCAGTTATATTCAATACGACACGAGGTCAGTCTGTGGATGGGTGACCACTCGTAACATATCGAGACTCCTCCGTGCCTCGGAAAGCACGCTAAGCCGTTGCTCCCTGCTGTCATTTGTAGATCTTTCACAGTAGTTACCGGTAGTCAATAACCAGAAAGTCTGACAACCAGTCTTACCAAGGGGTATCGTGTTGCCCAGTTACTGGGTTGTGGAGGTCAGATAGGCAGTCAATCCATGTAAAACATTGGTGTGCAGGTGCATCCGGTTAGACGAGAAACCGACCCTCACATAGTTGGGAAAAGGCTAGGCAGATGATGATATTCATCCTGTTTACGGAACCCTTTACTGTGCGTGATCGAACACGCGCATGATCGGCTTACTTGGTTCATATTATTGTATCGCGGCGAGTTATTTCCCGCCAAAAGATATTAGTTACATTTTAAACATGACTTGTTGTAGAATTGTTGTTACATTGCTGTTGTTGATACTAATAATGGTGCTACAGTCAACGGCACATCAGTAGTATACAGTGTCGCGTTCAAATAAACAAATTCTTTAGCTTAATTATATTATCCGTCCGGATTTCCCCGGATTTGTCCTAGTTTAAAGGGCGTCCGGGGAGCGTCCGGACGGGGTTTTATTTATCGTCCGGGTTTTTCTTTTTAGGTATGTTTTTATTTTTAAGTAAGACTGCTAATAGTTTATTAAAACTTCAAGAAAAATCTAATTTGTTCCGATGCTATGCAATTTATAAATAAAAAGTGGAAACATTTGCAACAATTTCTGGTGTATCAAACTTAAAAAACATGTTGATGTGTCCGGGTTTGAAGGTCCAAAATCCAGGATATTGCGCTTCTTGTCCTGGTTGGCAGATTTTAATGATGGCAACTCTATTTTTGACTATCGGTGCCCGCGACTTAAACACACTTGAATCAAAACATTGGTTGCCTTTTTTTGGAGCTCGTAGCTAAATAACAACAACCGCACAGGTTGATCGAAGCTTAAGCTACTCTTGCCGAGATCAGTCTGTTCATGGGTGATCGTTCGTAACATATCGAGACTCCTCCGTGCCTCCGAAAGTACGCTTAGCCGTTGGTCCCGGTTGTCATTTGTAGATCTTTGACAGTCGTTACGGGCAGTCAGAAAACCGAAAGCCAGACAACCAGTATCACCAAGGGGTACCATGCTGCCTAGTAACTAGGTTGTGATGGTCAGATAGGTAGTAGCTCCATATAAAATACTGGTATTCAGCTGCATCCGGATAAACTGGAAGCCGACCCCAACATAGTTGGGAAAGGGCTAGGCAGATGATTTCATCATCATATCTTATCAGTGTCAGGTACTAACGTGCGCTTAACTGACTTGACTCGCCGGGGTTCATTGTCTCGACGCTTTTCTGGTGGTCGCCACCGTTGATTCTGGTTTTCAGGAGTTGCAGGTTTGTGAATAGTGTGGCGGGCTTGTCGCAAATAAAAAAAAGACGCTCGATAATCGCCAGCACGGCCACCCTATCTGGTGCCGTACTAGGTACCCCACGATTCCAGGATAACGTACTGAAACACATACTTATGAATAATCTATTAGTATACCAGTTCACGTACAGATTGTGTCTGCAATGTTCTGAATTATAACTGTCATCATTGATAGGCTCAAGATTCAGCACGGGGAATAACAAGAGCTGCGTCGCGGCCATTTTATATTTGGATGTATTAGTTAGTCCTTTACAGACCTTTGTTTTATACGATACAATTTTTATAGAGTCATTGTTCCATTGTTTTATTGAGACTTTAAATATTACCAGCACTTCGCCCGCGACTCCGTCCGCGTAGTTTTTGAACTTTAACATCGCCTCAAAAGCGTAGTTTTGATAATAAATAAATAAATAAATAAATAATGCTGTACAGTCCACACAGCATCATCTAGCCCCAAGCTAAGCAGAGCTTGTGTTATGGGTACTAGATGACTGATATACTTAATACAATACATTACATAGATAGATATTTTTTTATTATACATAGAAAATACCCAGAACACCCGAAACAAATATTTGTTGATCGTACAAATATTTGTCCCAAGGCGGGAATCGAACCCGCAACCTCCTGCGTCGCAGGCGGACCTTCGCCCGCTGCGCCACATAGGTCGTCAATAATAATAATAGCCTATAGCACTCACGACTAAGTAGCTTTCGAACAGTGAAAAGATTTTTAGAATTGGATCATTATTTCCGGAGATTGCCCCTACATACAAACTTACAAACAAATTTTACCTCTTTATAATATTAGTATAGATATCCTTTTACAAAATAATTGTTTCAATTAAAAGTGACATTTAGTTCGAAAAAACGGTGCGTTTACAAACATTTAAAATCACAAACACGGACAGCCAGACCCGAAACAACTACCTGTAGGCGATGCAAATATTTGTTCCGTACGGGAATCGAACTCAACACACGCAGCAGTCGATCGCTCAGCCACTGCGCCAACCGTGCCCTCAGAACAGTTTATACGTAGGTAATTGTATATAAGCAATTAACCAACATAACCACCTTACAAATAAACGATTTCTGCCGCCAAGTCATTAATTGTATGTTCTGCATCGAAGGGTTATGGATCCCGGTGCGTCAGGTAATTCAGCTTATTCTCTGGATACAGAAACCCATCAGCAATACCTCTGGTTTTGCAGATGGCGATAGACTAGAAAGAAAAAACATTAATGCAGCACAGACTTAGGCACACAATGACACAATACTAAACATAGAAAACAGATAAATAAGATAAATTATAAGGAACAGAAGAAGTAAGAAAAATGAAAAAAACATAATAATATTAAGTATGTAACTTACGGCTGCGGTAAATGGGTCCAGTTCTCAGCACATACCATAAAATCATCGCCGGCTTGCTAACCAACATCATCACCTGCCTAGCCTTTTCCCAACTGTGTTGGGGTCGGCTTCCAGTCAAACCGGATGCAGCTGAATACCAGTATTTTACATGTAGCGACTGCCTATCTGACCTCCACAACCCAGTTACTGGGCAACACGAGACCCCTTGGTAAGACTGGTTGTCAGACTTACGGGCTTCTGACTAACCGTAAAACCTGTCAAAGATCTTTAAATGTCAGCCGGGACCAACGGCTTTACGTTGTTTCCGAGGCACGTAGGAGTCTCGATATGTTACGAATGGTCACCCATCCACAGACTGACCTCGGCAAGTGTAGTTTAACCTTCGACCAACCCGTGCGGCTGTTTCTATTTAGCCACGAGCTCCTCTTGGCTAAGCTTGCTTACCAAAGAATACTTTAATCAGAAACTTATTTACCTATAAGTCCTTAGGGTCCAATAATCATTTGCAGGGCCGCTGATGTGCAGGGTAGGTCAAGGTTAGGATAGAAACATAACAAAACATCATGCCTGTAATCATCAAAGGGTAAGGCAGAGGCGTACCTATTTGTAAACCCACATTTCGGCAGTTATGTTTAAGTCCTATGTAATAGGGGGCGAGCCAGGCAGGCACAAAACTAAGTACCAAGAATAGACAACGTTCTTTCTTTCCAACTTGACATCTCTTCTACCCGAGCACGGGGCGACCCGTAGACTGTAGCGAATAGAAAACTTTCTTCTCTTCAGTTATAACATCGCCATGCTTAGGACGCTAGAAATCTTTCAACAATCTGTCATGTTGTCTATTCTTCCGTCAACAAAACCCGTTTCTATGGTGGACATGGTACGCGTGCAGGAGAAAAAATAGCGGGAACTAGGAACTTGGCGAGTGGGCACGAAGTTTCGTATACAACTAGACCGAATTGGGCTTTATCTAGGCAACTGCCTAGCCCCACGGATTAAAACTAACACTTAAGTAATGGGCCTTCACTGCGACATAAACATTTAGTATATTACATTACATAAGGCAAAAACGTTACAACGCACGAACATTTGTTCTTGAAGGAGGTCCATAAAATAAACAACTCCATTGGTAACCCTTAAACTTGTATCATTTATCCGAAATATAGCTAGTCAAAATACTCAGATAATCATCACATTCAATGTTTTCTATTGTCGTATCTTCCGCATCCGATGCTGATTATATTATAATTTTCCACAACAGGTCAAGAGACATCTGAATACAAACAATGTCGTGCTCCAATGGCCTTAGTGGGAGGGACAGCAGCGTCATCAGTGTGTTATGTACCTTTGGTATGACATAACGTGTGTGCTGTGTCTCTGACGCCCGTGATTAGTCAGACATGTTTTACGTAAGTTATTTCGTTTTTTTTTGTTTTAACTTACGACTCCCCAATAGTGTTGTAACGTGTAAATAACATATTCTGTGGGTTCATTGGCTTTGAGCATCTTTCTTGTTTGATTTGCTAATATTATCTCATATCTAGCGCGTCTATAACATTGCAGTGAATTAATAAATGTGTGTGTGTGTGTATTATGTAACGTAACGTAATCTTTGCCCGCCAATTCATAAACTAAAGCCATGGACGAATGTCGATGTTAAGACAAATGTTTTAAATATGATAATATTTTTTTTTATTTATACTACCTATCTATACTTCTATAAGAACTAATAATATACAGTGTAAGTGCCTAAGTTTGTATGTAGGGTGTAATCTCCGTGACTTATGATTCAATTCTAATATTTCTGTCACTGTTAGGAAGCTACTTTATTCCTGAGTGCTATAGGCTATTGTAATTTTCAAAACTACACTTAAAAGGGGGTGGAAGGGATGTTAAAGTTCGATGAAAAGTCTCGGTCGAAGTGCTAGTAACTTATAGTTCCAAGTTAGGTGTAGTGAAAACTTCAGATCCCTTTTTAAGTACGTTGATCGTACGGAGGAATGTGGGTTTCGGCATAGTTAAATTTTTGATGGAGAAGAAGTGTTGATAGCTAATAATAATAAATATAAATAAATAAATAAATATTGCTGGACAATCCACACAGCATCATCTAGCCCCAAGCTAAGCAGAGCTTGTGTTATGGGTACTAGATGACTGATATACTTAATACTATACATTACATAGATAGATATTTTACTATACATAGGAAATACCCAGAACACTCGGAACAAATATTTGCAGATCGTACAAACATTTGTCCCAAGGCGGGAATCGAACCCGCAACCTCTTGCGTCGCAGGCGGACCTTCGCCCGCCGCGCCACATCGGTCGTCGAATATAATGATCGAATTTCGAACACTGGGCGACTCACACTAGTATTATGGTATATACACTAGGCCATGGTTTTTTTATTATTGTAATATCAATTAAATGTTTACTTTCTTTACTTCGTTGGCCCTAGTTAATCACTAGTTTATGATTAGAGACTTTAGTCACATATTTAATCCAGCATTGCACATGTCAGCGGGCACGCCCTTGGACTGCCTTGGAGGCTTTTTACGTATTCAGTTAGCAAGCTTTGCTTGAGTTAATTGTCGATTTTGGTATATAGTTTTTATTAGTTTATTTTGGCATATTGGTGTGTGCTAGCTAACATGTAGCAAATTATTTAATTTAATGATGTATAAAGATGATAGACATTTTTTTTTTGACATATTTTGTATAGCTTCAAGTTCTTCAAACTATCAGACAGACGTGTTGCTGGGGAGATTGTTCCGCCACTTCTTCTTCCCAGCAAAAACACTAGGAAGTGGTGAACCGTGAAGGGTGGGCGTTTTGAGGGACTGTCTTTTGTAAACGTTTTGACGGTCAAAAAGTGCTATTCTCAGCCTAATTTCAATAAATGAATTTTTGATTTTGATTACGTTTATCCACAAAATTCTGTGCGTTCAAGCGTTTTTGCCATACCACCAAATGGATTCAAATGTAACATTACTCATCATTAAGGACCCATTAATATTAGTGTTATTTTTAATCCGAGCAACTGGATTTAACCCGGTTGTAAACGTCCCTTTGTGCTTATTGGCCTAGCTCTGTTCTGTCTCCTGCTTGATATGGAGGCAAGTGGAAAATATGTATTTTTCTTACTCCTCCGCTGTTCTTTTCTGATTAATTTCGTTGCGGGATCCAAGACAGTTGAATAGTGTCTCCGGGACTTGTCGGGCTTCATTGTCTCGACGCTTTTCTGGTGGTCGCCACTGTTGATTCTGGTTTTCAGGAGTTGCAGTTGGTTTGGGAATTGTGTGCTGGGTTTGTCCCAATTACTTTTATACCTATAGCTTTTTAATATTTTATACCTATCTAATATTAATTTTATTGCATTATACTGTGTAAATTCTAGTACTTCTAAATTATTAGATGATTACCACCCTTTAAAAAACTCACCCTAATCTAACTTACCTGTCAATATTTACGTATATCCCTCAAATCGAAATACATTCCAACTCGAACAGAACGGCTCCGATTCCAATAGAATTTTTGAGAGAACTATCTTAAAATAACATCATTCTTAGACACTTCACTATTGCATTATTCCGAAATGCATACAATGTATGTTTTAATTATTCAAAAAACTTGAAGTTACGTTAAATATTATATCACCGTGGGTCAATATTACAGATAGTAGTACGTATGTACTTTAGTCGTGAAGGTATTGTCCGATATTTGAGTCACATCATGCATCACTGAATACAACGGTAATTGAGCGTGTATTCCGCGCATACAGCTCACCATCATCTGCCTTTCAACTATGTTGATCGGCTCTCAGTCTAACCGGATGCAGCTGAATACCAGTATTTTACATGGAGCGACTGCCTATCTGACCTCCACAACCCACTAACTGTGTAATTTACGGTACATCATCCTCCTGCCCTTATCCCAATTTATTTGGGGTCGGCACAGCATGTTTTTTCTTCCATACATCTGTTTCTACTTGCCGTCATTTCAATAGTCACCTCTTTTCTAGTCATATCATCTGTCACACAATCTATCCATCTTTTCTTTGGTATCACTCTACTCTTGTAACCTCCAAGGTCCTCATTCCTTCGAATAACAAGCCCATACATTCATGTGTAATTAATGGTACCTTTTGTTGACAACCTTTCGGGCTTCTGACTGTCAGTAACGATTGTCATATCAAAACAAACATCAAAATTCATTTAACCAAGAAATAGCACTTCTTAAACGTCAAAATTTTACTTGAGACAGTCACGCAAAACGCCCACCCTTCACCACTACCTAGTGTTTCTGCTGGGAACAAGAAGTAGCGCAACAAGCACCCCGGCAACTCGCCTGTCTGATAAGACTGAAGAACTACTATCTATATCTTGAGGGCTGTCTCAAGAAGTCACTAATGACAAACTAGGATCATCGAATTAAAAATAAATAAATAAATAATGCTGGATAATCCACATAGCATCATCTAGCCCCAAGTTGAGCAGAGCTAGTATTTGGGTACTAGATGACTGATATACTTAATACAAAACATTACATAGATAGATATTTTTTATTATACATAGCAAATACCCAGAACACCCGGAACAAATCTGCAGATCGTACAAACATTTGTCCCAGGGCGGGAATCGAACCCGCAACCTCTTGCATCGCAGGCGGACCTTCGCCCGCTGCGCCACATAGGTCGACTTATAATAAGCAGTTAGTAGTTATAATAATAACAAAAACATGGGCGACAAGATGACCAGTTAATCCAAGCAGCATGCGTTCACGAGCATAATGCAAAGATCAGCCATTAACTGACTCCAACGTTACCGCCTGCACATCTAAGGGAGCATGAAGAACTTGCTTCTGTAAATTAATTCATCAATAACAATCTACAAACAACAGCCGAGACCAACGGCCTAACGCGCATTCCGAGAAAATGGAAGAGTCTCCATATGTAATGGATGATCACCTATCCACGGACTGCGACTGACCTTAGCAAGTGTTGCTTAATCTTGTAAATCGATCCGTGTGACTGCTACAGCTCTAGGAATGAAATTCCGTGTAGGAGTCAGTTTTTCCTCTATCTATAGTAGTAGTCTTCAATGCCAAATTTTGTTACGGGTTATTACAGGTACAAAAAGCATATAGCTCCTGTTTTGGTTAAGCATTATACCTGTCTGTCACTGTCAAACTACACGTGCGAGATAGAGACGGAACAATGGCTATAGTGGGCCAGCCTATACTGTTTTATTTACCACTAAACCACGCCAGGACCACACTATGTCCAGATATTCAGATTATTGGTAAAATCATCTTATAAAAAGATAATATGTTTCTCTTTCCAGAAAATGATCTTGCTGCTCCTAACAGCTCTGCTTACGACGGTGTCTACCGAGAAATGCCATGGAATAGTCTTCAGCAACAAATGCTATGAAGTCGAAATCTTAAAGGAGGGTATTAACAACATACACCAGCTGGCTTTGAACGACAATGACAACACCCTGTACTTTACATTCGATCAAATCGCCAAAGAACCAATGAGAGGTCTGGCATTCTTCAACTTAGACACGCAAGCAACTGGCGTCATTGACGGTATCAGAAACGCAACAGGAGTAGCCATTGACCAGAGGCGAAACAGAATTTACGTCGGTGGAGCTGATGGCCTGTTTTTCTTAAATGCAAATAAAGTACCAGAGACACTACCAGTACAAGAGAGTATCCAACACCTCTTCTTCAAGGGTATAATCTACTTCATCAATCGTAGAAGGGAAGCTTTTAGATTCGATAACGGGTTTGTCAGTCCACTACATGAAGTTAGTGGAATGGCCATAGACAAATTAATCGTTGATGATGAGTTCAACATGTTCTTTTTACAAAATAGAAAGCTGTCTAGAGTCAAATTAGGAACTAGAGCTGTGAATACACATGAAAGATTCACAGTCGATGCGGTAACAACCGATTTTAATAATAAACCGTATATAAGTACGACCAACGGCGTGTTTGTATACAATAAGTATAAGTACGCTTTAGATAAAGTTTCTAATATTCTTAATTTGAAAGAATTAGTGTTTAATAGACAAGGGGACCCGATATATGTTGTCAATGACGTTTTAGTCAAGCTCAAAAACCCAGTGCCGTACACACGAGATTGATAAGATTTCATAAAAAAAATATTAGTATTTGTTTTATTTATAAATTATTTATAAACAATGTGGTTTCATTGCGTTATCTCCCCTGACCTTCTGTTGTTGGGTCATTCACAAGTACCAACCTATATTGTATAGTTACGTAGTTACAGTGATCGAAGGTTAAGTTCTGGAGGCCGAGGTTACTCCGTGGATGGATGCGGCTGAGATTCGTAGATTTATGACAGACGTTAGTCCGAGAGCTGTTGGACATTCTTGAGTAGGTGAGGCAAGCTCGTGGTCTAGTGGCTAAATAAAAACAGCCGTACGAATTGGTCGAAGGTTAAGCTAAGAAAGCTAAGCTTGCCGAGGTCAGTCTGTGGATGGGTGACATATAACGTATCGAGACGCCTCCGTGCCGCAGGTAGCACGCTAAGCCGTTGGTTCCGGCTGTCATTTGTAGATCTTTGACAGTCGTTACGGGTAGTACGAAGCCCGAAAGTCTAACAACCAGTCTTACCAAGGGTTATGGTGTTGCCCAGTAACTGGGTTGTTGAGGCTAGATCGACAGACGCTCCACGTGAACTCTCACTCACTGGTATTAAGCTGCATCCGGTTAGATTGGAATCTGACCCCAACATACTTGGGAAAGGCTAGGCAGGTGATGTATACGAGTAGGTGGCCGCTGAAAAAAAATGTCAAGACCTAAATAGGGCTATCCCTACAATAAGTAAGTAGTAAGCATCCCCTTAGCCTTAGCATAGCATCTTATATCTTATTATCCTTAGCATAGCTTAGCTTAGCATCCCTTTAGCTTAGTTTACTTTTATTTTAGAAAGCTAATTAGGGTCGCGCACAAAAAAAAATAACCATTTAAATTTTGGTAATTTCACGTGGACTAAGTCGCGGGTAACAGCTAGACCTACTTAAGAGGGTGCATCCTAAAAGTTGGCAACGTCGTAAATAGCTGTCAAATATTTACCTGTTTCGATTAATTTGGAAATAATACTGTATGGAAATAAGAAATTTGGCTAACCAATTAACTAGAATATTAATAATGAATTGCAATTATAACATTGAACTTGATGTTGTACCCGTTTTAGGTGAAAAAAAGGCATTTGGAAAGTTACCAAATACTTTTTTACATCTAAAACTAACTATTCGGTGTAACGATATTAATTATTGCAATTCATAATCAATATTCTAGTTCGCTAGTTAGCCACATTTTTTATTTCCATACAGAAATATTATCAAATTAATCAAAACAGCGAAATATTTGACATCTATTTGCGACGTTGCCAACTTTCAGAATAAACCCTCTTAATATATTTTGTATCTTTTAAGGATACGCTAGGCCGCAAGTCAGTGGAATAACAACCAGTATAATGTGGCCCCGCAATTGATTAAAATTTCGTAATACGCTAGGCCAGCTTAACGTCACTAAAGTTACAGACCGGCAAGTAATTATTCCAAGGCATATTGTAACAATGTTCACTTTTTAAATTTATTTAATCAAACTAACTTTTGCAGGTTAAGTGTAAAAGGCAAAGAGCAGTGATAATATAAGTAAAGGAAATCAAAACAAAGTCCGTTTAATTACCCGTCGTCAATTAAAAATAATTGAATCATTCCTAAACGTAGGATAGCGCCATCTGTGAAAAAAAATAAGAACTACTTCATAAAGTGTGCAAAATTTCAAATGAAAACTGCGACAAACATCAACGATAATAGTACATCTATTAGCCGCTAGAGGCCACTTGTCCATACCTTCTGTGAGCTCACAAAAGATGGACCAATGAGCACAATACAACCAAGACATTTTTAAAGGTGAATAAAGTCATATCCCAGAAAATAAAGTTATTTTGGAAAAACTCTATAATACTTTGCTCGACCTGGGAATCGTACCTCACCACACGGTCAGCAGTCGCGCTTGGGACCACTAGACAATAAGGGTAGTTATAATATTTATACTCCTTTTTTTAGTTTTTTTTTTTTGTAAAAAACGTTTTTTCTGTGTTGGGTACGTTTAAAAACATTTAAAGTCACATACACGAACAGCCAGACCCGAAACAACTATCTGTAGGCCATACAAATATTTGTTCCGTGCGGGAATCGAACCCACGACACGCGGCGCAGCAGTCGATCGCTCAGCCACTGAGCCAACCGTGCCGTCAAATAATAATAATATTGTTTTTTAATTAAGAGGTACTCAATATTTTAATTAAGAGCTATTTTATGGATTACGACACGATTGTTTTTTATACAGTTGCCAGGCAATATATGCTCGTCACAATGCATACGGTGAAGTGTAGCTGATGGCGAAGTACCAGGACTAATTCCAAGCTCTTTTAAGTTTTATTTCAAGCACTTTAAGGACTCCATTTAATTGAAACGAATACAAAGTAATATCGCATTTTATTGTCCCCGGGGTCGTTTATAGGTTGTTAAATTTAACATTTGGAAATAACAATTATTTAACATTCATGCATCGGGCAAGCCATATTTACTAAAATGGGTAATGCACAGTTGATATTAGGCTATTGTAACTAAGATAAATTACAAACCGTCACACTTAAAATCAAAGGACAAAAAGTATTTAACCCAAAAAATTAAAAGGGACTATTTTACATAACCTACGACCTTTAGAAGCGGATGAAACCGCAGGGAACAGCTAGTCTTAATAAACAATGGTCCCATTGCTGCTCTTGTTATTTTCCCATGCTGAATAATTTGAGCCCGTCAAGGATGTTTACGTCCGGGCTCAGGATACAACAGCGGCAGCACGTCATCTCGCCGTGGGCCACCATACCGCTCCGGTGATGTCACCCTTAAATTTTGTAAGGGAAACCCCCTCAATCGCGAACACAATTGAGCATTATGTGACGATCAGATTCGTAGCTACATACAAACAGCCGCACGGCTCGTTCGAACGTTGAGCTACGCTTGCCGAGGTCAGTCTGTGGATGTGTTCTGGCTTCATTACATATCGAGACTCCTCCGTGCTTCCGAAGCACTCTGAAAGCATGTTAAGCCGTTGGTCCAGTCTCTCATTTATAGATATTTGACATACGTTACGGGTAGTCAGAAACCCGTAAGTCTGACAACCAGTCTAACGAGGGGTATCGTGTTGCCCAGTAGCTGGGTTGTGGAGGTCAGATAGGCAGTCGATGGAGCGACTATAAAATACTGGTTTTCAGATGTGTTTACGTCTGGGATCAGGATACAGCGGCGCCAGCACTTCATATCGCCGTGGGCCCCCATGCCGCTCCAGTGATGTCACCCTTAAACTTTGTAAGGGAAACCCCCAACCACCCAATCGCCAACACAGCAAATTGGCAGTCAGAGCTCGTAGCTACATACAAACAGCCGCACGGCTCGTTCGAAGGTTGAGCTACGCTTGCCGAGGTCAGTCTGTGGATGTGTTCTGGCTTCATTACATACCGGGACTCCTCCGTACTGCCTCCGAGGCAATAGGAAAGCATGTTAAGCCGTTGGTCCGGCTGTCGTTTATAGATTAGATACATTCGTTACGGGTAGTCAGAAGCTCGTAAGTCCAGAACCAGTCTAACCAAAGGGTATCGTGTTGCCCAGTAGCTGGTTTGTGGAGGTCAGATAGGCAGTCGCTCCATATAAAATACTGGTTTTCAGATGTATCCGGTCGGAATGGAAGACATACCTAGCCTTGCCTACATGATTATGATGTGGCAGTCGGAGTCTCAAAGCCGTCACAACCCCTTGACTGGTTCATCATACCGCGTACGCTCATGTGCACCGGAATTAGTTGAAAATCATAAATATTTTCTAAAATCTAATTCTAATCTAAGCTTCTCGTGTATGTTTATTTTACAGGCGCACATACCATGGTTTTAAATTACACGATTCTGCAAAACGTCAGTCCAGCAGAAAATGCAAATTTGAAAACCTGAAGACGAACAATTACTTACAATATTTTCGTGCACTTTTTTAAACAAACATAAGCTCTCTGGCCAATGGCCATGCACAAAATTTCTCTTTCCGATCATTCTTTTAGAATTTTTCTACTGGAAAAACGTTACCCCACCAGGTATCGTTTTCGTCGTCACGCGCAATTTCAACGCACTATACCGTCGTAATTTTTGGTTTACGTGACAAAAGAAAAAATACGTGTCCAGTATTTTTGAGTAATCCAACTTTCGGACCAATCAGATTTTTTAAGGACACTTCCCTATTGGTCATGCTACGCGTGCAGTACCAAAAACGGTTAGTTAAAGACCTCTTGTCGAAATATTATGAAAGCTCAGAGCAAATTGATACATAAACAATGACGCTTTGTTCCACTTTGTTGAGATGTAGCAAAACCACAATGTTTCAGCTTATCACAAGATAAATAATACATTGTTTGGACTAACACACCAATCAACTAGCTCCAAACTAAGCATAGCTTGTACTATGGCGACTAATTAACGGGTAGACATACTTTTATAAATATCCATGGCTCGGGAACAAATGCTCCTGGACATCATTCTTATGGGACTCGTACCAGCGACCTCTGGCTTCGTAGTCCGGAACGCGAGCCACTCGACCAAGATAGTTAAACAAAGAACATTAAGATATTTTCATGAATTATGAATACACTATCTGCTCGAATGCAGCTGGGATTTCTAGTTCTCAGACTTTTTATTTTATGTGTGTGAGTATGAGTTTTTCAATTCATATGTACTTTCTAAGTTTTTCTTGGATATCACTGACATCGGTGAAGGAAAACATCGTGAGGAAACCTGGACTTATATAATTACCATAAGTCTGAAATCGCCAACCCGTCTTGAGCAAGCGTGGTGATTAATGCTCATGCCTTCTCTGTATGAGAAGAGGCCTTCGCCCTGTGGGACAGTAATAGGCTATACTTTACTTTTCTTTTACTTCTTTCCCAATTTCTGATTAAGATGAATTACGTGTTAGTTTAGTTTTAAAGGTATCTATGATAAGCATGACTTGATTCGGCAACCAGGACTGGTCCCGGACGAGGGGACTCCTCCAAGGTCAACAGCACAGACACAAAGTTTTGTATGCGCATTCCATATAGCCAGTAAGATAAATACCCTGATTTTTTCTGTTTTAAAGAGATATTTCTTTCAGATTTGCTAGACGAAAATTGTGATCGCTCAAATAATATGCATAGTATTTAAATATAATTTATAGCTCTCAGGATTATTATTTTTAAATAACGTGGCCCCACACTAGTATTTATTCTTGTGTCGTGGGTGTATTTACAAACATTTAAAGTCACAAACACGAACAGCCAGACCCGGAACAATTACCTATGGGCCACACAAATATTTATTCCGTGCGGGAATCGAACCCACGACACGCTGCGCAGCAGTTGATCGCTCAGCCACTGCGCCAAGCATGTCGTCATGTGTCGTAACCAAGAAATCAATGCATTCTTCAATTTCTTTTTACGATTTGTCTTGAAAAAAAAAATGACGCATTTTAATGGCATCCTATTACTGCCCCACAGCTGGGCAAATGCTTCCCCCAAGTCCTTCCACGTATTCATTTCCCGCACCACCTCGTGCCAGGTCATCTCCCCACCTAAATAAATAATAATAAAAAAAGATTACAATAAAACACACGCGTCCCTGAATGCGACAAAGGGCGTCACGAAATACTCAGGCGCAGATTCACGCGCTTAGCGTTGCCAGGTGTCCGGTTAAAGCCGGACATAGGTAGGCTTTTTGATAAGGTGTTCGGCCAAAATAAACGGTGTCCGGCTTGTCCGGCTTTTCTAAGACTAAGCTTATCATACTTAGACCAATGTTTCTCCACTGCCCAATACGATAAGATAGATATTTCGTTTTTATTAGTACAACAAACCATACGAACACTATTTATATACAATTTTTTGGTCGTACCTATTAATACTGAGACAAAAACCTCAATAATGTAGGGTGTCCGGCCTTTCTACCCAAATGTCCGGCCAAACTGGCTGGTCTGTCCGGCTATTAGGTCTGTCAACCCTAAACGCGCTGCGCTTGACGCCTATAGACAGGATTGGTCCTTGTTGGCGCAGGACGAAAAGGTCAAGTTTAATGGGAACAAGAAAAGGGGGTGGGAGGGGGGGGGGGGGGGGAGGGCTTTGCTCAGTGGGCCAACACATGTTGATTTATTACTAAATAAACAAATAATAAATAGAAAACTTGACCTGACAACATTTTTTTTTACCTTACTGCTTGACTTGAGTTATTTATATTGACTGCCTCGTTGGTCTAGTGGTTGCAAACGCAACTGCTGAGCATGAGCGGCGGTGGCGCTAGTTGTCACGTTAAGATCGGCTCCGTAATAATTTACAAAATAAAAATATAACAAAACGACTTATAAACTTTAAAGTAATAAACATTGTTCCTAAAGCTCCAAAGTACTAGTGCAAGTGTTATCCAGTGTTAAATCTTTCAAATAAGATCCCGAAACTCAAATAAAAATCATTGACACGAACCAGTGACAAAACGACTTTACTTCTAAGTTTCCAACAAATAAACAACATTTCATGTGCAGTAATCGAAAGTAAATTAAATCAGTGCGCTTGGTGCTCAACAAAAGTAAAATAACAAAAGTGTTGTGAAGCGAGTGCAAAAATGTGGGAAAATTTTTTTGCTAATGAGTCATCTTAACGACTTGTTTGATTCAAAAATTGCGTAATCAGAACAAGATCCTAAAATTGGCACAAATTTGAATAGTAGCTGTGGCCGCTAATAAATGTGTTCGCTTTAGCTACAAGTAGATTCTCACCATATACCTATCAACATTTTGTATTTTTTGAAGATCATTTTATTACTTTGATTCTCTTCAAACAAGGAAGTCTGGCAATATGGATTTTGAAAATGTAACTGTACGAAGAAATAAAACAACAATTAACTCACTTAATTCGTCATTCGAATCCACAAATTCTGACTTTCTTTCAAAAAGTTTACCGCAATTGTCTACTAGCATAAGTTACGAAGAGGTAGAAGGACTAAATGAAGAAATTAATCAGCTGAGAATGCAGTTACATGCCGCTAATAATGAAATAGACAATTTAATCATGGAAAACAGCACTTTGAAGAAACAAACAGTTGAGCAACAACATGTCATAACCCAATTAAAAAACTTATGTAGCGCACCAACAAATAGTATCACAAAATACTCCAATTCTAAAAAAAGGAATAGTAAGGTA
This sequence comes from Phlogophora meticulosa, assembly GCA_905147745.2. Taxonomy (NCBI): domain Eukaryota; kingdom Metazoa; phylum Arthropoda; class Insecta; order Lepidoptera; family Noctuidae; genus Phlogophora; species Phlogophora meticulosa. The sequence continues at coordinate 1,810,441 of LR990543.1, read as the reverse complement.
CAGAATTTAGATTTATTAAACATAAAGAAACTTGACATGAGCTTAATCGATCTAGAGAGCAAATCGTGCGAAGAAACTGCAACAGATGGCGCTGACGGTCGAATGATGATGAGCCGGTCGCCCCAAGAGAGTAACACAGATTTGAAGAAGAACGATCAAAACAAGCTAGATGGCGCTTTGCTAAATGTTCATGAAGTCAACTTAATAAACAATAATAAAGTACTGACTAAATGCGCCAGACACGAATCAAATTCTCAGTTAATTATATTTGGAGGACAACAATTTACAGGATTGGCTTCACTACTTATACAATCTAGAAACAAGACTCAGTACAAGAATTACCATATTTCTTCCAATACAAAACCATACGCCACCACAGAAGAGATTCTCAAGCCTATCTACCAACTGGAAGATTTGGAAGATAATTATCTAGTTATATGTGTAGGGGAAAATGATACCAACCCCAGTAAAATACTATTAGAATTAGGATCTTTGATAAAATCCTTTCAAAAACTTAACGTGCTTGTATTTAATGTTTTGCAAAACCAATATTTGAACTGTAGTATGCTAAATAACAACTTAAAACTGTTATGTAGCAACTTTAAAAATTGTTCATTTGTGAATATAAAAGGTAATTACCAGTACAAGAAGGACGACTATTTGTCAGTGGTATGTAAAAAAATTAACTTTATCATTGACTCGAATTATTATGACAGGACATTTTTATGTTTTAAAAATATTAAGTTATTAATGAATACATCGAAGGCTAAAACAAAATGCACAACTGTTTCTAAGAAAGGCAATGTTTTTACACGGTTAATGAATTTGTGTCACATGTCGAAGAAAGAAAGTAATGTAAATTTTGGTATAAAAAGATTTATTTATTTTTTAAGTTGACATTTGCTTACTATTATTATTTTTATTTTGACATTATAACAATATTCATGGACAATCACATTGGTGAATGATGTAATGTGACTTTTTTTTTTTTAAATTGGTTAATGTATTGTGAAATTGAATATTTGCAATTAATTTATTTAATCAGACATTTTGTAACGTTTTTAGTGCAGGAATATTGTGACATTTTTAATAATTTAACGTATTTTTAATTTAAATTAAATATTTGCACACCACATGTAATGGTAGAATGTAAATGGGCCACATATATAATAACATCATACGACTTTGTACACCTACATTTTGGCAAATAAAGTATTATTATTATTATTATTGAGGCCCTGGGTTCCTCCCGGGTCAAGCTAAGTGTTACTTGGATTTTTCATTAGGATTTTCTCAGTAGCTGCCCGGATTCCGGATGTGTGCCCGGTTGTGGGTAATAGGCCCACCCCTATTATATGGGACTTAGCAACATAAGTATACACTGTAGGTACACCTTTGCCCAAACCTCGGACTACAGCCGAGTTGTTATGTTATGTTAGTAATCAAACCAAAAAAAATGATTATGTATAGAAAATATTTATTTGTTACAAAAAAGGTACAAAGTAATTCTTATATTAGAAATAAGTAAAACAAAAGCTTAATTAAAGATATATTGGTACAGTAGGCAGCACGTCTGTGGTACGGGGTTTTAATAGGATGAGAGACCAGCTTATACTGGTTTTGTTACCCTTATACCTACCGCTAATTTGCGGCCTACCATTCATTATAATTACCTACTACCAATCTTAAAAAAACGAGCGACTAACAGTAGTCGCATATGATGACGATCTGCGAAAGACTGCAGGCAGATGCTGGATGCGGCGAGCTGAAGACAGGGCGCTATGGCGCTCATTAGGAGAGGGCTAAGGTCTATGTCCAGCAGTGGACTAGTATAGCCTGATGATGAAGAAGATGATGTTATGATGTGTAACATCTAACATCTCGCCTTGGTTATAAAAGCAACATTAACATTATATCCTGAACAAATGACTCTGGTATTATTTGAAATGATTTTACGTAATCGCGCGCGCTCATTGGTCAAATCGAATATCGCGCGCTTTCCAGGCTTCCTGTTACTCACTTCCGTACCTTTTAACAAAATCACAGGAAAGCGAGAGGAAAGATGTTACACATCAATATTAAATAGTTAGACTAAATTTAATATTATTTAATAAATAAAATAACGTAAAAAGCCGGCTCGAAGCTGTTAGTGTATTACTATGGAGTGGGATATTAGGGCTTAAACGGTTTCCGTAAACGTTCACTTACGCCAATTTGTACGGAAAAATAATTGAGTTTCCCATTATGTTCAACAGGGGGCGCTTATCAAAGTTCAGTACAAATAAAGTCATGAATATTTATATTGATCGCTATTTTTAGTTTAAGTTATTATTTTAAATGAATAGAAGTGTATTTAATTATAATTTTATTAATTACATTGTAACGGCATGTGATGCGAAGGAATATGGACCATGTTGTGAGGAAGGTGGTAAGGTATGACGGCACAGTTGGCACAGTGGCTGAGTGATCGATTGCTGTGTCGCGTGTCGTGAGTTCGATTCCCGCACGGAACAAATATTTGTATGGCGTATAGGTAGTTGTTCCGAGTCTGGCTGTTGTTGAATGTGACTAAATGTTTGTAAACGCACCCACGACACAGGAAAAAATCCTAGTGTGGGGCAACGTTTAAAAAAAAAAAAAAAGAACGTATGAATGTGGAGGGAGACAAAAAATGATGAATTGTGCGAAATACGATATGGATAGAAAAGAGGTGACTTTTGAGATAACAGCAAATAGAGATGTATGTATAATAGAAGAATACATGCTGTGCTGTCCTCAAATAAATTGGGATAAGAGAAGGATACAATTATCATCTTTATCACCCTGATAAAGATGATAATTTCATTGTTATTTACATTTAAATTATGAAATTATTATTAGTATTTTAATGTTATCGATAATGACTAAATGGGTACTGTATGTTATTTGTATAACCAAGATGTAAAATCTAAATTATTGCACGGCTGTACTGCCGAATACAGTAAAACCCATAGATCTTACGAACTTATGTTAGCTACCTATATTCTTGCACATTAATATATTATAAATAAATAATTAAATAATGCTGGACAATCCACACAGCATCATATAGCCCCAAGCTAAGCAGAGCTTGTGTTATGGGTACTAGATGACGGATATACTTAATACAATACATTACATACATAGATATTTTTTGTACCCAGAGCACCCAGAACAAATCTTTGTAGATCGTACAAACATTTGTCCGAAGGCGGGAATCGTACCCGCAACCTACTGCGTCGCAGGCGGACCTTCGCCCGCCGCGCCACATATATATACCTTACAAACTCGCATCATGGCCACTGAATATGGCACCGAAAATTTACAAAGTTGCGAGCCTTTTTTTTTTTTTTGGTCTGGTAGCACTATTCTCTAAAGAGGTGAGTCTTTATCTGTACATTACGTTTGTGGGCTCAGCTATACAATGTGGAAGACCGATATGGCAAGAGTCTGTTTTGTTTAGAGAGTCACAATTAATTATTGAAATCTTAGACCGTCGTCGTATGTAAGTACACATTCGCTATATATGGCTAGGTTAACCATCTCTAAAATCCGCTAACCAGGACGAGAAACGTACAATCCTCGGATGTTGGAGCTTAAAACCCGAATGCAACAAGTCAACTGCATACAATTCAAAATTAAATAAAGTCTTCTAAAAAAACTAAACAGTCTTAAAGTTTTAAGAATCTATTAGTAGTCGTAACAACTTAATTAAAATGAGACAAAAAAATACGATACATGAAAACCCCGCCCGGACGCTCCCCGGACGCCCTCTACACTAGGACAAATCCGGGGACACCCGTACGAATGGCAACCCTATATGGCTGATTGACGATATCAAAATGCACAGTTTCATTAAAAAATAAGTATAGAGTATAGTATACAGGATAGAAGAGACATCGACGCTCAAACTGATGACTTTTTACTGTTAGTAAATAATACCAGCCTGTTACTGTCCCACTGCAGGGCAAAGGCCTCTTCTCATACAGAGAAGGCACGAGCATTAATCACCACGCTTGCTCAAGACGGGTTGACGATTTTAGACATAAGTCTAACATCGCCAACTCGTCCGAGGAAAACTGGACTTATAAATGAATATAAAATCATTTATAAGTCCAGGTATCCTCACGATATTTCCTTCACCGATGTCAGTGATGTCCAAGATAAACTTAGAAAGTACATATGAATATTGAAAAAGTCACATTGGTACTTGCACCACGTTTGAACCGATAACCTCGTGCACAAGAGGCGAGGCCTAAACCACTGGGCCAAAACACACATAAGACAAAAGAATGAATTTTAGAAAAACCGACGATAAATTTCGACGCTGGGATTCATGTACTGAACTTTTGGCATCAGTTTGTTAGTCGATGTTGTTTCCATCATGTATACTTTCATAGTTTTTACCCGGAAATAAAATAATCAGAAGTCAAAAGCTCCTGGTAAATTTGGAACAGATTCTTCACGAATGCTAAAACTGACGGAATCTTCTGAAACAATTCGTTTACAAAATCTTCAGCGTCTTGGTCCCGCATATCATAGAATATCTTGAATATAAACGTGCCATCATACAATTTTCTGTACTGAGTAGATTTGAACGTGGAACCGCATAACGTATTCAAATAATTCATATGCTGGATACAGTATTGGAGTTCTACCAACCTCTTGTAAGCTTCTCCGTCGAATATTCTTTTAGCTTCATTATCGTCGCATTTGTAATACTTGGCTGTGGCACCTTTTACATGTAAATAGTCCTCCCAATCCTTACAACGTGTATCTCTTATGAATACTAAGTTAAGCATAACGTACGACAGCACCACCGCATACACTTCTTTGGTCACGTCTATACCTTCCAACTGCTTTTTACGAGCAAAGTACACTAGAGCGATAAACAATACTACGCACTCTGGCTGTAGTTTATCTAAAACTTCAATGTTTATATCCTTTTCTCTAAGGAAATGCTTGAACAGTTGCAAATGCTTCACTTGATCCCATCCATTCTCGAACACAGACACATCGCAGTCGTAGCTTGGCTTACGAACACTCGGGTCATGAGTTTCTATCTCTATGTAATTGTTGGCATCCTGGTACACTTTGAATGTGTCTCCCCTGTAATTAGTCAGTAAGTTGTATGCATATTTCACGATATCAATCGATAGGTGTAGACTGTCTTCAGAATGTGTATCATATATGACCCAAGGTCCTTCAATGACCTTCCATTTGTACAGATTGATGTAAACTGGTGGTACGTGTTTACAAACCACTCCTTTCTCAAACCATTCAGGATCTTGTCTCACTATTTGAACATTAGAGTTCAGCAGATACATAGTAACATGTCCGGGTTCGTCCTTCCTCATGTTTGTTAGTATATTATGATAATTCAACCAAAATTTCTTTTGGTCATCATCGTTAGGCAGATTTTTTGAAATTCCGTCTCTTGCTTCTTGTTCGCTGTGCTGCGAGAGCCATATGATCAATTGCTTAAGTTTTACATATTGAGGCATATTCAATACACCCCAAGTTCCTAACAGTGAATCGAAAAAGTTACATGGAAATACTGAGGAGTCGGTTAACGCAGCAAAAATAGCAGTCTTCTCTTCAGTCAAGGAATACTTTTGGAGAAAATCTTGAAGTTTGTAGTGGCGACATTTGATTGACATCGTTGTATCGTCAAAAGTCATGGTTGGAGTTGGTATGTAAGTGGCTTTCCTGAAACAGTACTCTATGTCGAAGCTGATGATTGGGCATTGTAGTTTTAGAGCTAAGGCAACACACTCATCTCTGCTCTCCGTGACGCAGTAAGCGTAGTCTATCCCCATTTCATCTATTACTTGTAGAGTAGCATCCTTAGAGAATACAGGCGGTACAAATGTGCTGTTTGTATCGACATTGAATATCAGTTGTTGAAATTTTTTAATTTTCTTCTCTATGTCTGTGTCACCGCCTTTGAATACGATGTAGCATTTAACGTTAGCCTGTTTAAACATTTTAAACTTCCTTTTCAAATATTGAGCGTATTTTTCCGTTTCTCCACCGAAGAGAAAGGGGATCCTGCTCTTTTCATACATATAATACAAGTAGTTCTGTCCATCAATGACAACGGAACAATTTTTTAGAGAACATTCCTGAGTCTCTTCGCTTACAATTAATTTTGGGTATTGGTAGATCCTCATTTTGATTTCTGAAACAGAATTAATGATGGTTTAGCGTATATTCTCAATTAGAGCATTTCATCGCTCATTTGATGGGTGAGAGTGGTCAAGCGACAGGAAATCGAAGAAGATACTGAAATGATAGATGTAAATGAGATGAAAACTGCAACAAAATTGTTTTAAGAGATAACGAAGATGTATTTTAGCAAAAGTTTTAAACTCATCATCATCTTCCTGCCCGTATCCCAATTTATTTGAGGTCGACGCAGCATTTTTTCAGTTTCTTCTTCCATACATGTCTATTGGCCGTCATCTCAAGGGTCACCTCTTTTCTAGCAGTATCATCGTTCACACAATCCATCCATCTTTTCTTTGGTCTCCCTCTACCTTTGTAACCCTGCATATTCATACTCAAAACTTTCCTCACAACATGGTCCTCATTCCTTATGCATAATTTATATCATATCAGTACACCCAAACAGCGCCACCTACCGGGTCTAATAAATTGTGAATCTATTCAATCCACGGACACGCTCAAACACTTCACAGTTCACTTCAACAGTCTTATAGCTTTGAGTCACGGTCTATTTCAGTTTGGTTTTACCGTACAGGGGTAGTGTGACTGTAATTTACGTAGTTTTAATTATTTTTGGGATAAAAACTACTCAAATTAAAAATTATGGAAATCGATTCAGTAAACCATTCTGATCAAACTAGTTTCAGGATGTTACATGTTACATATTGTATGGAAAATACCCAGAACACCAGAAAAAATCTTTGTAGATCGTACAAACGTTCATTTTTAAATATAAAAGACTAACTTTTGCCCGCGGCTTCGCTGGCGTTTGTAAGTGGGGGGTCATAAAGAGACAAAAAGTAACCTATGTCACTCTCCATCCCTTCAACTATCTCCACTTAAAAAATCACGTCAATACGTCGCTCCGTTTTACCGTGAAAGACGGACAAACAAGCACACACACTAACCCATTTATAATATTAGTATGGATTTATTTGTGTAAAATAGAATGAGAAATGAATATGTAAGAGGAAGTCTGAAAGTGGCGCCTGTGACCGAGAAGTTGTGTGGAAATCGGTTGTCATGGTATGGGCATGTGATGCGAAGGAATGAGGACCATGTTGTGAGGAAAGTTTTGAGTATGAATGTGCAGGGTTACATAAGTAGAGGAAGACCAAAGAAAAGATGGATGGATTGTGTGAAAGATGATATGGCAAGAAAAGAGGTGACCCTTGAGATGACGGCAAATAGAGATGTATGGAAGGAGAAAACATGCTGCGCCGACCCCAAATAAATTGGGATAAGGGCAGGAGGATGATGATGATGATTTGTTTTTGTGTAAAAATGAATTTTGATTTTCATTTTGACTATGCTAGCCCCCTAAATGGGACTTGAATATAAGTGGTGAAATGTGAATCTGCTATCTATAGGTACACGTCTGCCTAACCCTTAGATTACTACAGGCGTAATTGTATATTAATAAAGTTATGAAGTAGGTTATTGAGATAAGCAGCTATTTGTCATGGAACAAAATGAGCAATATCCGCCATATAATAATTTATAAGTACCTATTGCTACAGTGTCACTTTAGTTGTACTTAAACTCAGTTTGTTATAATGGTGGTGAAATCATCATTAAATTATCCTCCTGCCCTTATCCCAATTTATTAAATTGTAATTGTAACTTATTATTATGTTTTTTTCTAATCTTGTGAGGAGGAATAAATAAATAATTATTATTAAGTGTCGGCGCAGTATGTTTTCTTCTTCCATACACAGCAAACATTTTGTAATAAAACCTAATTTAATATAATATAATTAAAAAATAATTAAATATAAGTAAACCTAATAATTAAATATAATATACTTAATTAAAAAAGTAATAATAATATTTGCATGCTATGATTTTAAGCAAAACATGTAAGCTCTATAATGTCTGTAAAACAACTTTGTACACCATGTTTTATGTAAATAAAAAACTAATTGATTGACATCTCTATTTGCCGTCATTTCAAGAATTCGTTCCTTCCTAGCCATATCACCTTTACACATTATTTAAATCGTTTCTTTGGTCTTCGTCTAAACTTTCAAACTCAAAACTTTCCTCACACCATACTCCTCATTCTTCAGCATCACATGCCGATACTGATTCGCATACAATTTATTTTTCCGTGCGGGAATCGAATCCACAACACGCACCGCAGCAGTCAATCGCTCAGCCACTGCGCCAATCGTCCTGTCGTGTTTTTGCATAAATTATATCATATCAGTACACCCGAACAGCGCCACCTACAGGGTCTAATAAGTTGTGAATCTAATCAATGCACGGACACGCTCAAACACACAAAAAAAAACCATTTGGGATGGTTTTTTTTTGTGTGTTGAACCAAATCGCTCCAGCCGTTTGGGATGAGTACAATGACGTGCAGCAAAATACGAACACGTACACAAGGATTATATACAGATACATATAGATATAGATGGTAGGCAGAAACTACAGAACGCCACCTGCTACGATCCTTGCATACTCCTTTTGCTTGGTTAACGTTCATACTGGTTACGAGTACTACGCACTTGACCTTTCTGACGAACATTACCATTTGTCTAACCTTTTCCATATTATATATTTATTTATTTAGTATTAAGGCACATCAACATTATAAACACAAACATTAATAAGAGACACGAAACAGAGACGTATAGCTGGTGTTTACGACAATTACAGACGTGCACAACATTTAAAACAAAGTAGAAGAAAAATACAGTGTTCACATTACAAAATAGAAGAACAAAATGTAAGAACAAAATATAAAGGCAAACAACCACAAACTACAATTTACGTAACACTTAGGGGACTTAATTTCTTTAATTTTATTATATTAACTAACTATAGTGATCCACACATTCACCCATACATTGACTTGTACTACTTGTCTTCAATTTTTCCTTCATATATGATCTTAGATCTAATATATAATATATAGGTATATATTATAATATATAATACCAGAATACCAGTATTTTACATGGAGCCACTAAAGAATGTCAAAGATCTACTAATGACAGCCGGGACCAACAGCTTAACGTACATCCGAGGTACGTAGGAGCCTCGACATGTTACGAACGGTCACCCATCCACAGACTGACCTTGGCAAGCGTAGCTTAAGCCTTCGATCAATCCGTGTGCGTGTTTTTATTTAGTCACGAACTCCTCACGCGTTTCGGTTTACATCTACCTTATAAATATGCTTTGTTAGTCCATTTACATTCATCCTCTTAAAGTGACCAAAAAGCATTAGCAGACTCTTTAATTTTTTTTCACTGCATTTATAAAGATACTCACAGATTTTAAAATACTCCTTGTTGCACTGATTTTAAATGTATAGACCACCGAACGATATTCAACTCTGGACTTCACTGATTCATGCACAGAGTAGCGATTCTCATGACGAATTGACGATAGCGAATAAGTTGCCTCTTAAATATAGCGCTCATAACTCAGCTATGACACATCGCGATTGTTGCAGTCACAATATAAATATGTCATTCTTAAATGTTCCTAATGGCCAAAGTACGTAAGTTCAACGTTGCAATGCTGCAAGCCTTTTGGGCACTTTTCCCGTTGACAGCGATGCTGATGAATTTTTTACAAGAACATATAATATTAACTCAATAAAAATTACTGTTCCGCGAGTGTAAATAAAAGTTTAATGTCTATTTTTATTACACGCTTTATATTAGCTTCACTTGTGTTTGTAACCGACTCCTTTGGACGCTATTTAGACCCACTTTAAAAGGTCAGATTTCATTCAAATTTTGCACACCTGTCAAAGACCGATGACAATGCAATAATACGAAAAAAAAAATAGTTAAAAAAAACTCTAATTTACACTTTTCTTAATCCAAATTTATTAAATTTTATTTTCTATTTTTTAGTTGGATTTTCTATAAAAGCGTGTTTTTTTAATTATATCTATACCAACGTTATTTCGACATTTCATGTTTAACTAACAAATAAATTTATGAATATATAGAGAATATGTAAAATAAGTGTGTGTTTTAAACTTAACTAAATGAAAACTATAATATTGTATACAAAGACTAGACAAGGAACACAAGAATTGCGAGCAATTTACTCGTCCAATCAATCGTATGCCATTGAAAATATCATAATCTGCCTAGCATTTTCCAAACTATGTTGCGGTCGGCTTCCAGTCTAACCGGATACAGCTGAATACCAGTGTTTTACATGGAGCGACTGCCTATCTGACCTCCACAACCCACTAACTGTGTAATTTACGGTACATCATATCCTGCCCTTATCCCAATTTATTTGGGGTCGGCACAGCATGTTTTTTCTTCCATACATCTGTTTCTACTTGCCGTCATTTCAATAGTCACCTCTTTTCTAGCCATATCATCTGTCACACAATCTATCCATCTTTTCTTTGGTCTCCCTCTAATCTTGTAACCTCCAAGGTCCTCATTCCTTCTTTTTCCTCCTTCTTCGTTACTGGGCGACATGATTCTAATTCGAGTTTTTTATTTGATTGTATTTTTGGTTAACATTCATTGCATAATATATGTTTGGCAATGTGTATACATTATCTGATTAAATTAATTTATTAAGTACCGAAAACAAATACGTCTCGAATTGAGAACCTTATCCGTTCTTTTCGTTAATTAGTAAATAAAAACCTAATAAGGAGAAACTTATAACTTCATGACTTCACAACATGACTGCAGCATTCATAAACTATTAGGGGAATAACCGCATTCCATACACTTCCTTCCCTACGTTTCGTTTCACTATCTGAGTTTTGTGGTTTGTACTGGCTTGAAACCAAGTCTTTTAAGTCATATTTTGTTTTAATTTCAAAATGTTTCAGTCAGATTAATTTTACAAAGGAGCATACTTGTATGTTTCATTTTAAAATTAAACTATCATAGATTCAGAATCTACAGTTTATAACCTATGTTTCTTAAGTAAAAGAATGATTTCATCTGAAAGATAATTTATACAAACAGCTTACGTGCGAAGTCTGTTATAATAATAATAATAATAATTTATTTGCATCAAGTTTAACATTTTACATTAAATACATGTTATCGTTTATAATAAAATATATATTTTTAGCTATAATGTTTAACATTCCAAAGAAATTAAAAGATAATACCTATTTCTTACTTCCCTGAAAATGTATTTTTCCATGCATACTCACTCTTAAAACCGTCTATTACATTTTTAGAATCCGATAAATTGCATAACTTTAATGATCTCTTTCGAAACACAGTATCTACCTCATTATTTATTAACTATTAGGCCCTATTAATAAAAAGTCCCTTTCACTGGTCACACTGCTTGTCTTTTCAATGGGTTTTAATTCGGAACATTGTATAAATGTACCTGATATTTTAACTTCATTGATACAATGACAACAACGTTTTTTCAAATTACATACATCGTGATGGCCCATTGGTTTATGGCTCTTGTGCCCGAGGTTGTGGGTTCAAACCTAGGCAAGTACCAACGTAAGTTTTTCCACTCATATGTACTTTCTAAGTTTATCTTAGACATCTTTGACATCGGTGAAGGGAAACATTGTGAGGAATGGACTTATAATTATTTTAAGATCTGATATCCACAACCCGTCTTGAGCAAGCCTGGTGATTAATGCTTGTGCCTTCTCTGTATGAGAAGAGGCCTTTGCCCTGCAGTGTGACAGTAACAGGCTGGTATTATTATTATTTAAGTTTTCTTTCTAAGTTTATCATTGGAAAACATCGTGAGGAAACCTGGACTTATAAATGATAGGGATGATGACAAAAATATAGCTTTTTGTCCGTTCTGTAGATTATGTAAAAACATGTATTTTTTCTTTTTATACGTAATCAAAGGGTTACGTCTATACATTGAGTTAAAATGTAGAGTGACGTCACACATTAGTACATTTAATACCCACATGTGACGTAGCGAGCCCCCACTCCCTATCTTTAATGCGTTTTAACTAATTCATTTTTTATTAATATGATAAAGAAAAAAAAATTTTTACCCAGGCCTCATTCCTAGCACGGTAATATTATAATACAGTATTCCAACTTCATACAAACGGACGAAACGCGAGCTATACCTACGCGCCTCGAACCCGGGTTGCGCTCGGGGCGCAGACAGTCACGGCTGTACCGCAGTGTCGAACGGATGGTGTGATGTTTTTTTAACAATAACCGCGCGATTTTTTCTCTAAAAATCAGTTAATATGACGAGTAGGAAATATTGTGATGTTTTTGGTTGTATGAATTCGTCAAAAACGCATCCAGACATAAGTTTTTTTTAAATTACCTGTAAACTCTGAAAGGTAAGACTATAAAATAATTTTACTTACTAGTAGGTAGGTACATAATGTGTGTCTTTTTAATGGATAAGTATTTCCTTTTATCTCAAGAAAAAAAAAGGGTTTGGATTAATAAATAAAGCGAATAGAGTAACAGAAAGTTATTGAGACGAGTGAAATAGGTTAGATAGGTAGTTATATGCGGTTCTGAATGAATCATGATACGGTAGGTACCTACTTACTTACGCTTGTGTTACAACTTCGGTGCATGTGTGTTTTGTTAATTTGCATAATTCAAAGTAATGACGTGGTATTTTATTACTAATAATATATGTTTATTATCTGTGTGTATGATAATACTAGAAAAAAAAAACAATAAAAAAACAACACGCATTTTTATTGAACACTTCCTATTCAATATACAAAGTATTTCATTTATTTATATAAAAGGATATTGTAAATATCCTTTTTCTTGTAAATATCCATCACAAAACTAAATAGAAACAGAAAGTAGGCAAATGTAATTAAAATGCTGGAGACGGGCAGCCCTAACGCATGTTTACGTACCGCGTGGCTGTAGGCATTTATTTCTGACATGCGGCCGAGTTACAATACTGTATTATAATATTACCGTGTTCCTAGTGACGGTAAGTCACTAACAAGCTTTTATTATTAATTACAAATCCGTGTTTCCGTTTCACTGTTATTTAACAGCGGACTTGGTACTAATTTTCTTTCTTAACTTATTCGATTGCCTTTACGTCTAACTTAACGTAAATTGGTTCGGAATTATTATAATAATAATAATAATGCTGGAAAATCTACTACTAGGTACTAGATGACTGATATACCTAATAAAGTACATTACATAGATAGATATTTTTAATATACACAGCAAATACCCAGAACAAAGATTTGTTCCGGGTGGAACAAATCTTTGTAGATCGTACAAACATTAGTCCCGAGGCGGGAATCGAACCCGCAACCTCCTGAATCGCAAGCGGACCTTCGCCCGCCGAGCCACGTAGGTCGTCAAAAAGTTTCTCATCATTGCCACCAGACGGTGCTTATTCACATTTCCGTACAAACTAAAGTAGAATAGATTAGAATACTCTTTATGTACACCATAAAAATGTACAAATATAGTCTTTAAGAGCTACATAGGGTGTTACAATGGGTGGTCTTATCGCTAAACGTACGTTACCAGGTTCAAATAAGTATAAAATTCGCATTAAGGGACTACTTATTCAGCTAAATTCAGCTTTCGACTATAGAAAACACCAGTTTTGAATGATATATCCGTACGCGACGCGTAAATAAATAAAAATAATAAAAATGTTTATGTAAATTTTTCACTTGAATAACTTATTCTTTCTTCTTTGTTTCTTTTTTTATAAAACATTGCCCCACACTAGGAATTTCTCCTGTATCGTGGGTGCGATCACAAACATTTAAACTCACATACACAAACAGCCAGACCCGGAACAGTTATCTGTAGGCCATACAAATATTTGTTCCGTGCGAGAATCGAACCCGCGCCACGCAGCGCAGCAGCCAATCGCTCAGCCACTGCGCCAACAAAGTAGTTAGTTATTCTAGTTACAATGGGGAGAACCCTTTTAAGCTAAAAGTTTGCTTGTATTATTAAAAAGATTATTGGCATAAATATCAAAATCCTTTGATAGACGAGATGGCAACTAATAAGGGTCCATTGGATTGCGGTTATATTTCTGCCAGGCGTTCTCAGGTCTAAACATGATCTCTTACAGACAACTTTGCGATGGACTTGATAGAGAAGGAGAAAACATATGTTGGCAATTCGTGGTGTACTATTTAAATATAATACAAAACATAAATAATAATAGAAATATGAAAATTACTAAAGGACATTTTAATATTTTCATGCAAAGCAACGGACTTTTATAATGACATTTTAAAAAGAATAAGAAATGAGTATATAATAAGAATATATAAGAGGAAGTTCAAAAGTGACGCGTGTGACCGAGAAGAGTGTGTGGACCTCAGTTGTCATGTCATGGGCATGTGATGCGGATGATGTCGTGAGGAAAGTTTTGAGTGACAATGTGAATGGGTACAAGAGTAGAGGAAGACCAAAGAAACAATGATTGTTGAAATATGCTATAGCTAGAAAGGAAGTGACTATTGAGATGAGGGCAAATAGAGATGTATGGAAGAAGAAGATATGCTGCACCGACTTCAAATAAATTGGGATAAGAGAAGGAGGGTGATGAGGATAAATGGCATTTTTCACTTATTAAATGCAGTCAGTATTTCCAATAGGAATTTTCCCGGTGTCTGGATTGTTGCCCGGTTGATGGCAATAGGCCCCCTATTACATGAGATTTAAAACATAACTGGCATAATGTGGGTGTTACTATAGGAGGTTAAGTTAAAATGGCAGCATATTTGTCAGCGCAGAGCTTTGCGTGCTTTGACAACTCTATTTTCTTTACTACTTCTCCGGCAAACCAAAAAGGCCCCGGTCGGGGACATGAACGGTGCGTGTGGGATTCGTACCTCACTAAAACCATTCCGGTGATCACAATCAGCACGCGGAAGGAGGCACCGTGTCTTCTTATAAGACCACTCCAGTGTCCCCTCTGTGCAACGCCATGAAATGAAAAGTACGCCACCCAAAACGGCCCTTTACGGGTCTGTCAACTGACGTCACAACCGCCATCTTTGTAAGTTTTGCCGTTTGGTAAAAATTGTGGATACGACGATATCCTTAATCGGATATAAAGTATAGCTGTGTATTTATTCTTGTATTAAAAAAAAATATTCAACAAGGTTTTTTTTACACCATGTCCTGTTTCTGCATCACCCTAAGGTAGACTGGTTGAAGATGCCTAAAGCAATAAGTCCGCCTTTGTACGGTTTTTTACTTGTACGTTGTTAGTAAATAAATTTAGGTACACTTCTGCCCAAACCTTCGAGGAATCCAGGTGTGATGTGTATGTTACGTCAAATTCATCACTCCTCGAATTGGTCACTAAAACAATTTGTTTAATCTGACCAAAATATTTTTACTATCGTCCATAATACAGGTGAAAAATAAATTCCATAAACAAAAATAATTTAGTTCAGTCATGATAGATTTCATTTTAGCGGCATTCAAATTTACATTTTTGGCTGTTATGAAATGGATTATAAAAACGTTTCTGAAATACCTCCTTGCTACTTTCTACCACTCTTGGGATGATGATGATGGTGATCGATGATACTAATTTCACCTTATAAAAAGAATTATTTGTTCTTATCTGTGGAGTTTTGATTTCTTTGACATTTTACAAGAATGGAATGAATGACACAAAAGTATAAAAGTATATTAGAAGAAAATGACCAAGGTACGATCCTTACTTAAAGTTACAGGTCAACGGTGAAGGTCGCCGGAAGCCATTGGATGCCAGACAAAGAGGAATGGTGGATGTGGCCTATGGGGTAGGCCAATGGCTGGCAGTGGACGTCTGCTGAGTATGGTGGCTCGTCAATGATCTGACGTGAACAGTGTGTCCTCATGTGACTGAAATTAATGTGCCCAACGACGAAAAGCCCCGGATTTTATAAGCCAATATTTTTCACTCGCTTTTTCACCCAATCTACTATCCATCGTTTCGTTGGTCTTCTTCTACTCTTTTAACCCAACTTCCTTAAATCTTTACCCACATGTATGTCATTCCTCCGCATCACATGCCAAAACCCTGACAACCGATTTTCACCCAAGTTTTCGGTCATAAGCGCAGCTTTCAGAATTCCTCTTCTATGCATCTGCCGTTCATTAATTCCTTTTGTGATTCAACATTTTCTGATCCATACAAGACAGCAGGCCTTACCATAATGGTTTTACTTTGTTATTTATACAACCAACCTCAGAAGTTACTGATGCTACTTTTGACTTGCTGTCAAATAGCATTTTTCTGAAACTGCAACATCATCTAGCCTAGCTTTTTCCCAACTGTGTTTGTGTCGGCTTCCAGTCTAACCGGATGCAGCTGAATACCAGTATTTTACATGGAGCGACTGCCTATCTGAACTCCACAACCCAGTTACTGGGCAAAACGTCTTACTAAGAGACTGGTTGTCAGACTTTCTGGCTTCTGACTTCCCGTAACGACCCGTGCGGCTGTTGTTATTTAGCCGGAGCTCCTCCAAATGCCTCCTCCATCAATACATTATTGTATTAAAAGGTGTCAGCAGGTCAGGTTCTTAGAACTCTCCCCACATTGTGTAATCGCTTTTTTTTACAGAAGCTACCTTTTTCGAAGAAGCTCTGGCGATCAAGACGATCATTTCTTGCTGTTCTGCTGGTGTTGCTACTCAGTCCAATAATCTTCTTCATTATGGACCGAGTGAAAGATGTCATTGAGGATTTAAGTGGGACCAACAGGTACTTGATATAACATAGACACATCGCGCCTGTACTCCGAATGGTTAGGCAGGAGCTACATATACCTCTATAGCTAATATGCCTAACGTTTCTCCTCTATATTCATAAGTCTCAAGTATTAGGGGGTGAGCCTGTCCGCGCATAAATCCAGAGTTCAGGCTGTTTCTGAGAAATTCTGGAAGAAACCAATATTAATAACTGACTTGGGAATCGAATCCAGGAACTCATGCTCAGCATGGTGCTTGCTACCAACGAGGTAGGCAGCATTGATATAATACTAGCCGTGATATTATACGTATCAAGGGGGGGAAGGGACATCGACGCACTTAACTGATAACATGAGTAGTAGATACAGTATAGTAGTAAAAACCCCCCGCGACGTCAAAGAAGGGCGCGCGTGGAAAACTACGCGCCACCGCCTCAGGTCGTGATATATGGGGGGCGAGAGACGTCCCCGAGACCGTCGCCCCTGGACCTATCCAACTTTTATTGTATTGTTATACGGGCCGATTTCCGCAACTCCACGACGTAGCGCGTATTTTGCGTAAAGGGTGGGACAGTACCTTATTCGATCCACCCCAGTTCCCCGAGAAAGGCCAGCAGCGCCCTGACGTTACTGGCGATCTCTCGGAGAGTAACCGGGTTACCGAAGTATTTATTATGCCCTGTATGCAGTAACCTCTGGACAGTGGAGAAGCACGTGGTCCGCCGTCTCGTCCACCTCCATGCAAGCTCTGCACAGTGGGCTATCTGTAACTCCTATAGTAAATAGGTGCTTGTTAAATGACCCATGACCTGTGACAGCGGCTGTGACTGTGCGCAGCTGCTGCTTAGTCAGTTGTAGGGCCTGTTTTGTAAAGCGGCCGTCAATTGCAGGGAGTACCTCCCTGGACAGCCTGCAGTCTGTATGGTCTGACCAAATTTTGTTGTGTTGAACCCTAGTGCGTTTCCTTACCAGAGTGCGTATATACCCAAAGGGGAGTGGTACAATGGGTTCCGGTCCCATTACTGCCATGCTAGATCCCCTTCTTGCGAGTTCGTCTGCAGCATCATTGCCACGAGAACCGCTGTGTCCTTTGATCCATTGAATGGTTATGTTGTTTAGAATACCCGCCTGATTTAAGCGGTGATGACATTCGTATATAAGCCCAGAGTTGGTTGTGTAGCATTTTAGTGCTTGCAGGACCGACATGCTGTCCGATAGAATACGGACAGTGTGGTCCTGAACCTGTCTGGCTGCGATAGCTGAGGCTGCTAGGGATATACCCATACACTCTGCTTGGAACACCGTATTGTGGGCCCCTAGAGGTGTGGCTATATGTATATTGAGGTCCTCCGAAAAGATGCCAGCGCCAGAGCCGGTACCTGTCTTGGATCCGTCTGTGAAAATACGCAACTCTGCTGGACGTTGTCCCTTGTACCGGTGATCCTCATGGAGTTGGATTTTGTATCTTTTATCGAAGATAAATTGCTTGGGAATCCGGTCATTTATGGCTTTAGTCAAGGGGAACTCCTTGTAGAGTCCCTCAAGTAACGCGGAGTGTTGTGTTTCTCTTTTACTCCAGAGATTTAGTGTTTTTAGGCGTACCGCCGCCATCGTCGCTTCCTGTTGTATAAACAGGTGGAGGGGCGGGATTTCCAGCATTGCTTCAAGAGCTGCGGTAGGAGTAGTCCTCATACAGCCCGTGATTGCCATGCAAGCTAGCCTCTGCATGCGTTGAAGTTTGCTTGAGGCTGTAGTTAGTTTGGTGCGGGGCCACCAGACCACGGCACTGTATGCGATCATTGGTCGGATAACAGTGTTGTATAGCCAAAGTATGATTTTGGGTGATAGGCCCCACTTCTTGCCTATCATTTTCCTGCACTGCCAAAAGGTGATACAGGCCCTGTTTAGTTTGTTGTCTAGATGATTACTCCAGTTTAGCTTACTATCAAGGATGACCCCAAGATACTTGACCTCGTTCGCTAGTTGGAGTTCTGTGTTGAATAGTTTTGGTAGGCTAAAGTGGCCTAGTGTTCTTTTCTTGGTGAACATGACTACTTCGGTTTTAGTGGGGTTCACCGAAAGGTCAAATTCCCTACACCATCGTTCAACGATGCGTAGTGCCTGTTGAGTGAGGTTGCAGATCGTCCCTGTCACCTTCCCTGACACAAGGATTGCGAGGTCGTCCGCATAACCTATCGTGTAGTAGTGGTTGTCATTTAGAATTTTGATGAGGTCATTTATTACCAGGTTCCAGAGGAGGGGAGATAAAACGCCTCCTTGGGGGCAACCCCTGGCTATCAAGGCCATGTTCTGGTCCTCTTCCAGACGAACCACTCGTTTGCTTAACATGTTAGTAATCCAATCTGTTAATACCTGATCCACGCCATGTTTGGAGAGGGCGGTACTAATACTGGAGAAGTTTGTTTTATCGAAGGCGCCTTCGATGTCTATAAATGTGCCTAGGCAGGTAGCCTTTTGGTGAATAGCTTCTTCAATCCGGCTGATCACCAGGTGAAGAGCTGACTCCGTCGACTTACCTGAGCAGTATGCATGTTGGTTACCATGTAGTGGTATGTTTTTAAGAGCGCCGTCTCTTAGCTCCCTATCGCATAGTCTCTCCAAGGTTTTTTGGAGAAACGATGTCAGGCTGATAGGTCGGTAGGATTTAGCGTTTGTGTAGTCACTCTTGCCTGGCTTAGGAATGAATATAACCTTCACCTCCCTCCAACCTTTCGGGATGTGTCTGTAGGCCAGGCATGCCCGCAACAGAGGCACTAATCTTACGGCAACCGAGGTACCACCCCACTGCAGTAGGGCGGGGAAAACACCATCGGGGCCGGCTGCCTTAAAGGGTTGGAAGTTTTCGATGGCCCATTGGATTTTCTCCAATGTGATCATCTTGTTTGCGTATAGCCAGTCATTTCCTGACGGTGTTTGCATTGTATCAGACCAATCAATTTCCTGAGTGAGGACGCTTCCTGGGAAGTGAGTTTCTATTAGGACGCGTCTCGTTTCCTCTGGTGATGTGGTTAAGGTATTGTCAGGTTTACGGAGAGTGGCTGGCCCAGGTGTGTGCTGTTGCGCCAGTATTTTCCTTACCCTGTTTGCTTGTTGGCAGGATTCAATATTGCCACAGAACTTACGCCATCCTGCGGTGCTTCTGAATCTGATGCATTTTTTGTAGCTAGACTTGGCCGCGTAGTATGCGTCCCAGTCCTCGTCAGCCCATGTGTTCATGGCTCTGTTCAGAGCCTTCCTTACCTTACCGCGCTTGCGTTCCAGTTCGGCGCCCCACCAGGGTTGTTTACCTGGTGTTACGGGCAGTGTGGTTACTGGGCAGGCAGTATGGTAGCTGTCTATCATTGATGCAGTGATGTGCTCGACCTGTGCATCTATCTGCGTTGTGTCCACGTACCTTGGTCAGCTTGATAGCAAGCGTGCGTGTGTAGGCAACCCTGTTCGTATTCCTTGGGTTGCGTCGTGGCGGTATAGGTGTCGCACAGACCTGGATGTCAAAGCGGATCCACCTGTGATCCGAGCACGAGGTCTCCTTGGAGACCTGCCAGCCCGAGGTGATTTCCGCTGCACCCTCAGAGACCATGGTGAGGTCAATGATCGTGCGGCTTCTTCTGGTTACGAATGTTGGTTCGGAGCCTGTGTTTAATAGGGATAGGTTTGTTGTAAATAAAAATTCAACCAATGTCTTACCCCTATCATTTTGCGTGTCCATGCCCCACAGTGGGTGATGGGCATTTGCGTCAGCCCCAATAACAACCTCCATCCCGCTCCTCTCGCAGTAACTTACGAGGCGGGCGAGGTCATGGGGTGGCGGTGTCTCTGCCTCAGGCATATAAGCCGAGGCAAAGACTACTGGCATCTCCACGCCATCCCGCTGTATAGACAGTTTAACTGCAGAGACATCTCTGCAACAGAAATCAACCTATCCAACTTTCAGACCAATCAGAATTTTTAAGGACACTACCCCCTTAAAAATCCTGATTGGTCCGAAAGTTGGATTACTCAAAAATATTACACACGTATTTTTCTTTAAAAAAGGCAGAGGGAGTACGTAAGGATCGCAGCAGGTGGCGTTCGGTAGTTTCTGCCTACCCCTACGGGAAAAAGGCCAGAATTTATGTATGTATTTATGGACATACTGACACATAAGACTTATGTGCTCAATGCCTTATGCTAGGGTGCATGTAAGGCCTGACAATGCTTCAGGATTGGCCAGTCCAACCTATCAGCGTCGTTGGCAAGGAGATAGTTACCGCTGCCCCGCACACTACCCGCTATCAAATTCACTCTCTTCTGCATCGTGGTGAAGAAACTGTCCACGCGAACTTTCGCGAACGTTCCCGATGCACTGCCGAAGCGAGGCAACCGCAACAAAGTCCTAATTACTGCAAATATGACACCCACAGGCAACCCGTATAATACGATGTGCAATAAGCTAATGTAAAATAAGGTGATCATAACTTCCTTGGTTTAGGGTGGAATTAGTTCCCCCTAAATAGGTCCAGGGGCGACGGACTCGGGGACGTCTCTCGCCCCCCATATATCACGACCTGAGGCGGCGGCGCGTAGTTTTCCACGTGCGCCCTTCTTTGACGTCGCGGGGGGTTTTTACACCTCACTCCCCCCTCAGACCTGAGGTGGCCCGCAGAGGCGGGTCGTCACTAGCCGGGGATCGTGGAAGGCGCACTAGTTCCCATGATCCCCGGTTCTAGAGTAGGATGGGAACACCGGGGTGGTTGTTAGTCAGTAAAAAGTGTCTGACAGACCCCTCCGCCGCCCCCCCCCCCCAGGGCAACCAAATCCATGAGGATTTTCCCACCTCGGATAAAAAAAACAAAAATAAAGGGTTAAATTAGTCAGCTGGGGGTTGCGGAACGATCGTACGTTCCCGCGACCCCCGGCGTAGGTATGAGATGGAACACCAGGGTGGTTTTTAGTCAGTAAGAGTCTGACAGACCCCTCATCCCCACAGGCGGAGGACATCCATGAGGATTTTCCACCTCGTGAACAAAAACAAAAGGGTAAATAAATAAATAAATAAATAAATATTGCTGGACTATCCACACAGCATCATCTAGCCCCAAGCTAAGCAGAGCTTGTGTTATGGGTAAGATGACTGATATACTTAATACAATACATTACATATATAGATATTTTTTATTATACATAGGAAATACCCAGAACACCCGGAACAAATATTTGTAGATCGTACAAACATTTGTCCCAAGGCGGGAATCGAACCCGCAACCTCTTGCGTCGCAGGCGGACCTTCGCCCGCCGCGCCACATCGGTCGTCAATATATAGTCGTCATTAGTCTTATAATAACTGTCCCGGACAAACGATACAAATTACTATTTGAAGTTTGAGACTGTCTACCGTCGTGTTGGTGTCTGTAGAAGCGAGTGAGGTGTGCTGGGTCGTGGGGTAGGGCGGTTGTATCGTCTGCGCCCCGCTGCTGATGACGCGAAGGTCACGCGCGCTTGTCCTGTTGAGTTCGATTCCCAACAACTACCTTGGAGCCATGAGGTTTACTCATAGCTCCAAGGAAGTTATCACGTTCACCAACACCGACAGCGTTCTCTTTTCTCATATAAAAATTGCAGAAACGTTGTTAATACAAATTATCTTCCTTCTAGACTAGTTCAGAAGAGTCTGAAGGACATTGTTGAACAAGAAGAAGGTACAGGCTGCAAGATGCCACAGCTGGACCCTTTTGCCGAAGACATTGAGGAGTTTAGTGACAAATTACCGGTCGTCACGTGTGAGGGGACTGACTGGGTGAATTGCCATGTAAGTGGATAGAAAAAGAACACTCAAGAAGTGATTTTTCTAAACGAGCTGTTATCGTTCACACAGGTTATCATAGATAGGCGATTGGCACACTGCACCGCATCACGCAGCGTGGCGCGGGAGTGCGTGTTCTTACGTTGTTTGCAAGTATCTGTGTTTGTACACGCGTAGTGCAATACACAGAAAATGCATTTACGCGCGGTGTTCGTCGTTCGGCGCCACGCACTCCACTGCGTGATGCGGTGCAGTGTGCCAATCGCCTTAGATGCGCGTACAAAATTACGTATCCGTGCTGCGGAACGTTGAACAGTTCTTTCGTCTGAAGTCAATCCTGTGTGATAGGAATCCATTTCCATTGGAACCGAATCAGCGTGTATTTCAACTCCGAAAGATAAGGAAGTGGGTCAATTTGAACATGCAAAATTAGACAGACTGATGGATAGACAGTGAGAGAAGAGAAACTAAATAAAATCTGGTAACGCAGCAGGTGTATAAAGTTAAACGCACTTGGCAACTTAACTTCAGCTGTCCATCATTCTTTGTATTGAACCCCGTACTGCTACGCAATCTTATCAGGTACGCAATGTCCTCGGCGAGGCTACGTCCAGTCAAAAGGTGCCTTGCCACAAGAGATAAGCTACGTGTCTGAGCCTCGGATGTGTTTCAAACCCACCAATACAATCGCTCAATTTTGATAGTCTAGCTTAGGTTAGCACTGAGAAGCTCGTGGCTAAATAAAAACAGCCGCACGGATTGATCGAAGGTTAAGCTACGCTTGCCGAGGTCAGTCTGTGGATGGGTGACCGTTCGTAATATATCGAGACTCCTCCGTGCCTCGGAAAGCACGTTAAGTCGTTGGTCCCGGCTGTCATTTGGAGATCTTTGACAGCCGTTACGGGTAGTCAGAAACCTGAAAGATGACAACCAGTCTTACCAAGGGGTATCGTGTTGCCCAGTAACTGGGTTGTGGAGGTCAGATAGGCAGTCGCTCCATCTAAAATACTAGTATTCAGCTGCATCCAGTTAGACTGGGAGCCAACTCCAACAAAGTTGGGAAAAGGCTAGGCAGATGATGATGAGCTTAGGTTAGCACTGGTGGCATATGGTTCAATGAATTTATCATTTTTATATTGCGTGCTAAGGACGACAGCTACCCTAGGAGAAACCCAACAACCGACTCGACCTGGGAATCCAACCGTCCTGGGTTGGATTTCCAGGTCGGGTCGGTTATTGCTACCTACCAAGCGACGAGCAACTTATTATTTATACTTCATAACCATCAATCTCGGATGGTGGTCGGTCCCGTGACGGCCATCTTTTCAGTATTAAATTTCTACTGTGTATTATTGTTTACTACTGTTGTTTATTATTGTTGACTCATCATCATCCTCCTGCCCTTATCCCAATTTATTTGGGGTCGGCGCAGCATGTTTTCTTCTTCCATACATCTCTATTTGCCGTCATCTCAAGGGTCACCTCTTTTCTTGCCATATTAACTTTCACACAATCCATCCATCTTTTCTTTGGTCTTCCTCTGCTCATGTAACCCTGCACCTTCATACTCAAAACTTTCTTCACAACATGGTCCTCATTCCTTCGCATCACATGCCAATACCATGACAACCGATTTCCACACAACTTCTCGGTCACAGGCGCCACTTTCTGACCTCCTCTTACATACTCATTTCTTATTCTATCCATTCGCGTAACACCACACATCCCCCTCAGCATTCTCATCTCAGCTGCATGTAACTGCCCTTCATTCATCCCTTTTGCGGCCCAACATTCTGATCCATACATCATGTTTATTATTGTTGACTACTGTGTATTATTGTTTCTACTGATATCAGTAGAAACAATAATACACAGTAGTCTTTTGTTGGTCAAATTCGATGTTTATCATTATTATAACATTTCGATACGAGGAAAATCCTGCCATTAAATTGATAGCGCGCACCGCAGTCGCACTTGCGAAGAATTCACTATTTAATAATAGCTTAGTAACTGACGAAAAAAAGGATGAGGTTCTAAATTACGTATTAATAGCTTTTGCCCGCGGCATCGCTCGTGTTAGGAATTGGGGGGTTAGAAAGAGACAAAAATTAGCCTATGTCACTTTCCATCTCTTCAACTATCTCAACTTAAAAAATCGCGGCAATTCGTCACTCCGTTTTGCCGTGAAAGATGGACAAACAGACACACACACTTTCCCATTTATAATATTAAGTTTGGATTGTATGACCAAGCATAACTTTTTACAGGGTAATCCGATTTAAATTGTTCTTATTTTATTGTATAGGGTATGCTTCAAAGATTATGTCTTATTTACATTTTTATCTGAAAAACCATCCCTTAGTGTAGGAAATGGGGGATGATTGATTTTTCATCAACTGAATTTTTGTAGAAGGTGATGAGCAGTTGATAGACTATTGTAACTACAGTAAATTATTGACTGACCCACTAAAAAAGCGAAAAAAAATTCAGAGTTTAATTTATTTGCTACCGACCTCCGAAATTAAAGTTATTTTACACTTTTCAGTGTTTCTTTTATCAAGTCGTGCCAATTTTTTTCTCATACCACAGAAATCTGAATGCGACGTCGTGAAGGCTGTCCTGGGGAGGGTGAAGGACGTCGTCTGTATTTATAGAGACATTATTTATGTGGATGACAGCGTTTACATCGGCCACCCTACTAAAGTTATTGGAAACGGGAGCTATTGGCTGAAAAAGAGCGACCACGTCAAAATAGATTGTACTGGCAATGATGCAGAGAGGTTCGATTATTCTCAGTTTTTTTTTGTACTTACGTGGCACTTAGGTAAGTACGATTTTCACCGACGACCGGGCCACGCCAGTAGCGCCCGAGCGACGGTTACAATCTGCTAAAACCCGGATGAGACACGCATGCCGCGAAAAGGCCATCTCGGACACTAATCTGCATGGTCCTCACATGATCTAACCAAGATAATGTCTGGACTTTAAAAGAGACTGTAATCTCCGAGTTTCCTCTCAGTAGTCAGAAAGCGAAACACCAACCTAGTTAAAAAAATATTTTACTTGTTGACGTGTAAAAGAGTTTGTAAAAACCTATTAATAGAAACAAATACAATTTATCATCATTTATCATTTATAATGTCATGTCACTTCGAAGAGCTCGTAGCTAAATAAAAACAGCCGCACGGGTTGATCGAAGGTTAAGCTACGCTTGCCGAGGTCAGTCTGTCGGATGGATGACAGTTCGGAACATAATTATCGAGACTCCTCCGCGCCTCAGAAAGCACGTTAAGCCGTTGGTCCCGCCAGTCATATGTAGATCTTTGATAGACGTTAAGCCCAAATCTCTGACAACCAGTCTTACCAAGGGGTATCGTGTTGCCCAGTAACCGGGTTGTGGAAGTCAGATAGGCAATCGTTCCAGTTAAAATACTGGTTTTTCAGCTGCATCCGGTGAGACTGGAAGCCGAACCAAACATATCTAGGCAGATGATGAATTTCATGTCTATTCCTTGTTAATTTTCAGTCCAGACACACGTGTCCATTGGTCAGGCTTCAAGGCTGGTTTAAGACCAGTCCCCACTGTACTAGTTGCATCTGACCGAGAGAATGATTACAACGTAATGATCTTATGTTTCGACTCGACATCCCGCAACGGATTCGTGAGAAAAATGCAAAATAGCTACAAATACTTGACAGCAAAGTTGGATGCTGTTATCTTGAACAGGTCAGTTTAAAAACAGGTGATGATAGGTATGTTGGCTTGGAAAGTTAACCTATAAATTCCAATGTAGGGATGTTGACACCGATCACAAAATTAAATGTAACATGCATTCATTAAAATTATATCATCACTAGCTTTTACCCGCGGCTTCCCTCGCGTTAGGAAGTGGGGGGTTAGAAAGAGACAAAATGTAGCCTATGTCACCCTCCATTCCTTCAACTATCTTCACTTAAAAAATCACGTCATTTCGTCGCTGCGTTTTGCCGCGAAAGACGGACAAACAGATACACACACTTTCCCATTTATACTATTAAGAATGGATACTATTGTAAATAATTATCATTATTAATATGTAAGTAATTAATCCATGAAATCATTTGAATAATTGTGGTTATTTAGATTTGATTTAATTTTGGTGACAATTCACATACTCGTATTCCTTTTTCTAATTTAATTTAAATTTTTATTGTGACTAATTTATTCTAACTAATTTTGCAGGCGTACAAAAAGCCTCGCCAAACTAAGTTTTTCTTAGCTTTTTTGGCGAAACATAGTGCACCTTTTTCTTTATTATGCTTGTTCATCCACCTATGTTTTACAAAATGATTGATTGATTGATGCAAATTTATTTCTAGTTATAATATCGTTGGGGATGGGACCACTGGAACACTGCTTCCGATTCTTTCTGGCAAACCCGAGGAGGATCTCATTTATCAAAGAAAGCGGGCAACAAGAAAAAAATACATTAATTCTAAAGAATTAATTTTCCATATGTTGAAAACGTACGGGTAAGTTTTTACAGTTAAAAAGATTCTTAAAGGCTAACGCAGACCTTAGTCTTAGCTGACTGTCCCCGAAGGAGGGCGGAGTGAGTAGGGGATGTTTTTGAGTGTTTGTATGTATGTATATGTATATTTGACAACCGATGTGGCGCGGCGGGCGAAGGTCCGCCTGCGACGCAGGAGGTTGCTGAGGATGGAGATGATCATCGAGGAGACCATCTGAGGATGATCATCGAGGAGGAGGTCAGAGGTTGGTGTGCCCATTTAGTTTGTCGAGAAATCGCGAATCGTTTGGTCGAGTCTTCACGTGACCAGAGGGCTGGTCTTTTTTTGGCCAATGAATCAGCATTGCCATTCAACGTGGCAATGCTGCCTTCCTTTTGGGCACTTTTCCCGTTGACAGCGATGCGGATGAATTTTTCGATGTCCTGTGATTATTTATTTTATTTTATTTCTTCATATATTAATAATTGTATCTTATGTACTCGCAACACAAAAGAGAATAAATTACAGCTGACATGCATGTGTTTGTATATATGTGGAGGGGTATGTATGGGGGAGTGTGTGTGTGTGCGTGTTTGGATGGAAGTGTGTGTGTGTATTATGGGCAAATGTTTCCGTGAATGTGAAATGGTGTGTACCTGGGTGTGTAACAATGAGTATGTTGGATGTTATTTGTGTGATATGATCTTTGTGTAAGTATGTGATTTATATTAAGAGATGTACGTTAGCAGAGTTGCCTTATATTCCTGTTTTAAAAGCCATTGGCTTATTTTTTTCTTTAACATGCATCTATTTTAAAAAAACAACTGTCTTGGATCCCGCAACGTAGAAGAAAGAAGAGAAGACACTTATGTCCAGCAGTGGACTGTGACAGGCCGCGTTGATAAATTGATTATTTCTTGCTCAGGTTCCGTACAGCGTTTTTCGAAGACAGCACAGCCAAGTTAAATTGGTTTCGAGGTCAACCAGCTGACCATGATCTCAGAGCGTTGCTATTGGCTAGCAATACAAGCCAAAGCCGTCCTGCAATGCATTGCTTCGGGGCCACGCCACAGTATCAAATGATGATGAATCTGGCTGATGAGGTGAATACTTATTTAATAGGTGTTTTAATTGTTTATGTATAGTCGTGTATGTATGTTTATTTTTGTATATATTCTATGTAGGTATTATATTTACAGTTAATAATCTATGTACATATTTTTGTCTCATCCGTTTTCTTTTAAGAAATTGCACCTGCCACTGTTTGTCTCTGCATCACTCAAAGGTTGACTGGTAGAAAATGCCTCTGACATGCATTCTTTAAGCACGCAAATTGACGACACGGTTGGCGCGGTGGTTGAGCCATCGGCTGCTGCGCCGCGTGTTGTGGGTTCGATCCCCACACGGAACAAATATTTGTATGGCCTACAGGTAGTGGGGCAACGTTTATTTAAAAAAAAAAAAAAAAAAAAATGTAGAGAGGTGGACTCTCTCTACATTTGTGTGCTTAAAGTATTAAATAAATAAATACTTAATACAAAATTACAAACCGCCGCTTTAGAGTGGAAACCTCTGAATCTCTGTGAATATGAATATGAATAGAGTGAAAACCTCTTTTTAGCAAAAGAGGTAGTTTTTCAGGAGGAAGAAATAACCGCGCACTAGACTGGCACTCGCGAGGGTTTTCGACGTTTCCTTTAACCGTCACGCCTTTGACGAGCGTTATAACGGGTCACTAAATGATGTTCGGGTGAAACTATGTGGGGTTTTCTTTCAACAAAGCCTAGCATAACATAACACCTCTATTACTAGAAGGGTGACGCAGAGCTGCACCTATAGAACACCCACATTTCGCCAGTTATGCTTAAGTCCCATAATAGGGGGAGAGCCTATTGGCATCGACCGGGTACAATTCTAGAATCCGGGTTGCGACCCAATAACACCCAGGAATCGAACCCAGGAGACCTCAGCTCAGCAGTAGTAACCCCTGCGTTTGTATTCACGATATTTCATTTTTATGTTACGATCACTGGTCTTGAAACGGTTCAGGCAACCGACATTATCTAGAATGCGAGCCCTATCGAGGACTGCTGGTGTTGGAACCTCAATTCAACCGTGCAACGTGAGCTTCGAGAGATGGTCGTCAAGGCTTTCAGCCATCAGGACACTAGCCAGTTCAACAATCGTCACAATGACACAGCCGATGATGTGTCATGTTAACTTACATGGCATGTGGACTCGGCATAGGAAAAGGCTAGGCAGATAATGACATGGTAGGTAACTGCCATGGCACAAGAAGAATGAGTTGTCTGTACAAATAAATTAAGTTGAAGTTGTTTGTGCATAAGAAAGTTTAAACGATGGATATTTCAAAAACCCAATTTAAAACATTTTATCCGTCTGTTTGTTTAAGTTAATCTCCGAAACGGCAGAACCGATTTCGACGGAATTTTCTCTGGCAGATACCTACCTAATGTTTTAAGGAGAAACTAGGGCTAGTTTTATTTTCGTAAAAGAAATAGGGTTCCGCACAAAAAATGAAAACCCATCATCATCATCATCTGCCTAGCCTTTTCCTATGTTGGGGTCGGCTTCCATTCTAACCAGATGCAGCGGAATACCAGTATTTTACATGGAGCGACTACTGTAAGACTGGTTGTCAGAATTTCGGGCTTCTAACTACCAGTAACGACTTTCAAAGATCTACAAACGACAGCTGAGTCGCTAGACTAGCTACTGCTCCATTTAGAATACTGGTAAGTATTTTACATGGAGCAACCGCTTTTCTGATCTCCACAACCCAGTTACTAGGCAACAATATAGATACTCCTTGGTAAAACTGGTCAAGTACTATGTGTGCTAAATTATTAATGGTATTTTTTTTCCCTCTTATTACAGTTCCTCCAGCTAGATGGCAAGAAGTTCTGTTTCACGTTAGTTGTGAACACGGCATATGAGAACTTCACAGTGCTGCCCACAGCGGATGAGTCTCTTCTGTTATTCCTTCGGACCTTGTCTGCTAGAAGAGCGCTTGAAGACACCCTCGTCATGATCATGGGAGACCACGGATCTAGGTAAGGAAGTTCACACTAATTGAAAAATTTATAGCTGGTAATTTGCGTGCCAATTTTAGCCTTTATGCCAATTTATTTGGGGTCGGCGTAGCATGTCTTCTTCTTCCATACATATTTATTTATTTATATACTTAATCTGACCTACAACTATCATTACATATCTGAGATCCAATGCGATACAGTGACCTTACATGCAAAATCCTTAATCTACATCCTAAAAAAATAATAATTCATACTATATCCTTATTTTGACCTATGTACATCTAAACAACATATAATGCAGCTTTTGCGAATTTGCCGTCATCTCGATAGTCACCTTCTTTCTAGCCAAAATATATTTCAGCAATCATCGTTTCTTTGGTCTTCCTCTACTCTTGTACCCATTCACATTGTCACTCAAAACTATCCTCACGACATCGTCATTCATCCGCATCACGCCCATATGCCCATACATGACAACCGATTTGCACACACGCTTCTCGGTCACAGACGCCACTTTAAGACTTCCTCTTACTGTAAGAGGAAGTCTAAAAGTGGCAACTGTAAGAGTCTTACATACTCATTTCTTATTCTATCCATTCACGTAACACCACACATCCCCTCATTCCAATTTATGTTCAATAATATAACTTGTTATATCATGAACGTACCTCTATTTGCGTTTTTGAGGAGCTCGTGGCTAAATAAAAACAGCTGCACGGGTCGACCGAAGGTGAAGCTACGCTTGCCAAGGTCAGTTCGTGGATGTGTGACCATTCATTACATATCCTGGTTCCCCTTTGCTTCGGAAAGCACGTTAAGCCGCTGGTTTTGGATCTTTGACAGACGTTACGGGTAGTCGGAAGCCCGAAAATCTGACAACCAGTCTTACTCTTATCTCCAAGAGGCATTCGTGCCTCGGAAAGCATGCTAAGCAGTTTATCCCGGCTGTTATTTGCAGATCTATTGCACTTGATACTGGTAGTCAGAAACCCAAAAACCTGAAAACCAGTCCAGTTACCAGTATTCAGCTGCAGCCGGTAAGACTGGAAGATTATGGGCGTATTATATGTCACCATTGAGAACTCTCTTATGTTTTCTTAAGAAAACGTTGCCCCACACTAGGAATTTCTCCTGCGTCGTGGGTGCGTTTACAAACATTTAAAGTCACATACACGAGCAGCCAGACCCGGAGCAATTACCTGCAGGTCATACAAATATTTGTTCCGCGCGGGGATCAAACCCTCGACATGCGGCGCAGCAGTCGTTCGCTCAGCCACTGCGCCAACTGTGTCTTTAGCATTATGGTGGGAGTAGTAGAGGTGTTTAACCATTTTGTTTTGTGACTGTACGTAACGATTATTCTGTCACCATTTTTAATATGATAGCTCATTGGAAGCGCTGGTTTAGTGTCAATTTCAGCCGAAATTGGTTTGAAATCATAATCATTAATCATTCAGCCTCCCTTGTTGCCTTAGTGGTGCATGAGATCGGTTAAAATATTACTGAGTGTTGAGAGTGTTTCCATTCTTAATTTCCTCAATAGAGTCTGGATTTATGCCCGACAGGCTCGCCCCCTACTACATAGGACTTTAGGAGTATGTGGAACAAGGTGTAAAGTTTCTCATCCACCGTTGAAAAAGGAGGATCCTCCGACCAGACGGGTGTAGTGACTGGTGGGCTACTGCCCGACGGTTGATGTCGGGTTCTTGTATGATTGTTCAATCATGCGGATAACTTTAATATCGCGATGAAGGATACGTCGGAATTAGTTCGTATATAGCGAGATAGATGTCGCAACAGGACTTACGTAACTGGCGAATTCTGGACTCATTGTAGGTACACGTCTGCCTAACCTTTCGAGGAATACAGGCGTTATATATATATTTATGTCATGTTTCAGATTCTCGTCAACACGTGGAACTTTCCGAGGCAAGCTGGAGGAACGACTACCTCTAATGGCTATCCTCTTACCAGAAAAGCTAAAAAGACTGAGACCTGAAGCTCTGACGTCACTCAGAAACAACATGGACGTGCTAACGACTCCTTTTGACGTGCACGCGACGATTTTAGACGTATTGGATCTGAAGAATAAGAGAAACACTTTCAAAATACCAGGGTCTGATCTACAGAGGGCTATGAGTTTATTGGAACCGGTAATTTTATTCTTCTTTTTCATTCCACAAAAGACCATCAAACTATAAGCTGCATGATCAGCTCATCGTTGAAATCAGTGTCAATGTTAAACCGTGGTGCTAGGCAACTGGGCCTAACCCAGTTGTAAACATCCCTTTGTGCCTATTGGGCTAGCTTTGTTCTGTCTCCTGCTTGATATAAATAAACAAATAAATAAATACTTGTGTTAGTAGATTGTGAAAAACATAGATTAAATAGCATTTTGAGAAGGACCTCCCCAAATTAATATTTGGTGGCTTTCCTTCTCACAAAACTTTTAATAATCGGTGAGTTAATACTCTCCGCTGTAGCTTTTAGGATGCTGTTGCCGCTCGCCCGTAACCTAGACAACAGCAACGCGGTTGTCTTGCGAACAACGGCGTGGAAGCCGTAAGTTTGGTTTTTGCGTAAACATCGTAGGAGCGCTGCTTTTTTATGTTATGTTCCAGATTCCTAAATCTCGTTCGTGTGGCGAGGCTGGTGTCATGCCACATTGGTGCGGCTGCAGCCAGTGGTTCAATCTGTCCAGCTCGAGCCCGATGTACGAGCAAGTGGTGACAGTTCTCGCAGAATACATTGACAGCATCAGCATAAAACAGCGGTAAGTTTAAAAAAAAGCGTTTTTTTTTCTTTTTAAAAAACGTTGCCCCACACTAGGAATTTCTCCTGTATCGTGGGTGCGTTTACAAACATTTAAACTCACATACACAAACAGCCAGACCCGGAACAACTACCTGTAGGTCATACCAATAATTGTTCCGTGCGTGGATCGAACCCACAACCCGCGGCGCAGCAGCCGATGGCTCAACCACTGCGCCAACCGTGTCGTCACACAACTATTCATGTATTAAGCAAAAATCTAACATTTCCAGGTCAAAATGCGCCAAAAGACACCTCATATCCACGGAATGGGTGATACATCAAAATGCAACAGATCACCTTTCAAAAGTTAATTATTTTGATGTTAAAGGATTGAACCATTTATATAAGCACCCCAAGAGTGCCGCGTTGGAGGCCCTCGACGAATATTATCAAGCTAAGGTAACTTATATCAAAATCAAAATTCATTTAATCAAATTAGGCTGAGAATCAGCACTTTTTGAACGTCAAACGTAACAAAACGCCCACCCTTCACCACTTCCTAGTGCTGATTTTCTGCCTAATATAAATAATTGAATTTTGATTTTGAGTCACTTTTGAGTCACACACAACATCCGCATCACTGTCAAAGGGAAAAGTGCCCAGAAGGCTGGCAGCATTGCCACGTTAAATGGCAATGCTGATTCTTTGGCCATGAAAAGGCCAGCCTTCTGGGCAAGTGCCGAGTCGACCAAACGCTTCGCGATGTTCCGAAAAACTAAATGGGCACACGGACCCCATGGCCCTAGTGTTTCAATCCCAAACGATTCGAATATATTACTCCCAATTAGGTTGTGATATTTTCGCCGTTTGAGGTTTTCTGCACCTGCAGCAGCCGCACCTGCACAGCCCGCCGTACTAACAGTGGCTGAGTGATTGACTGCTGCGTCGCGTATCGTGGATTCGATTCCCGCACTTAACAAATACTTGTATGGCCTACAGGTAGTTGTTTCGGGTCTGGCTGTTTGTGTATGTAACTTTGAATGTTTGTAAACGCACCCACGTTACAGGAGAAATTCCAAGTGTGGGGCAACGTTTTTAAAAAATAAATTGGTTGTCTGCAAAGTTGGTTTACGGACGATAGTTTAACGTGACAACGACAAGCCAATCGAGTGGAAGAGAGATAGATGCGGCGCAAGCGTACAATGAGCGTAACGGGACAATGAGTCATCCTTTTTCGTACATGCAGCCTCAGCCAGCCTGTAAATCGATGAAAGATCATCGATTTATTAGACGTTATCATGTCAAAATACTTTGAGTTGATAATTAATTAAATTAATGTGTTTCAGATTGTTATGAGTCCCGGTAACAGTGTGTTTGAAGGCACAATGATATACAATAAAGCCCGCGAATACTTTATGATCACCCAAAGGGACATATCTCGAGTTAGCGCGTAAGTACTGATCTATGATGCAGTTAACAAGGCACAACATTTTAGCAGAAAAAAATCAGTTTTGTAAAGAGACTAAGAATATTTCATCTTTTTCTCCCTTATGAAACTAGAAAGGAATGGAACTTTATGGCGGTTCCTTTATTGTCAAGCTGAACTAAATTACATGGCTAAATAAAGTGTGGGCAACTGCTCTAGGCATGTATAGAAATTTCCCACAAGCTCGTAATCATTTATTTATTTAATAAAACATGGAAGACTTACAGCTAAAAAACAAAATAGAAAGGTGCACATAGTCGACAGAAAGCCAATTACAAGTCCTCACGTGTAGAAATAGACTGGATATTGTAAAATGAGCACACAAAGTAAAATAAAATGTAAAAAACAACTCTTAAAAACTATTTGGTTACAATTTTTTTATTCAACCGAGCCTACGGTTAGATGACTATTTGAAAAAATTGAGGCTTAACAACCTCCTAGCCGACGTCACACTAGTCGTAAAGGGATCCAAGTCATACTGCTTACATATTTCATTCAACTGATTGGTTGAATTGAATTTGAATCATCTCTTTCTTTCTTATAAAACAAAACTAGGACGAGCATATACAAGAGCTGTCAATTAGCCTTGAACTGAAATTTCCTAACAAACTTATTTGACATTCAAACAAAGATTTGAAAGGCATCGACCAAAAACACGATCAAAGGACATGGCTTAACTACTGCCCTAAGCATGTACACAAATTTCTCACTAGCTCGTAAGTCGTACTATTTCAATATTCCTTCATTAATTATTACTTGTTTATGATTCTCCTAAAACTTTTGTGAATTAATCTAATAATTAAACGTTTTTTTACTTGTTTTCCTATGTTCTATGTCTGGCAAGGGGAACATAAGATAACGTTCCGTTTTACGAAAAATGTGGACACAAAACCTGAAATAAACAGTAGGTCGCCATTATTATATTTTTTAATAATATTTTCAATATTCTCAAGACCTATTATTTATTTCAGCTTACGCAAATATCTTTTTAAGAAGGTTTCTGGTCTACATTATTCATAAAACTTAACCACATCTTAACACATACCTTATGACATTCGAACATCATACGACATTCGCCTTGACATTAAAAAAATATGGGAAAACATGTAAAAAACTTTTAATTATTTGATTAATTTACAAAAGTTCTAGGAGAATTATAAACACGTAATAATTACCATTTGTAATTAATATTTGAATGTTACGAACTATTGAAATGTCTGTAGGTACATGCTTAGGGAAGTCGCCATACTTCATTTAGCCATGTATTTTAAGACATAAACTAATTAGACGTCTTTACATAACATACATAACTGTCGCCGTCCTTTTCTCGAGCTATTTGTCAGAAAGAGATGTCAATTCTCTCATTTAAGTTTAGTTTGAACAAAGGGATCGGCACCATTATCACCTTCTTTTTGGAATGGGTTTCTCGCAGTTCATCCTTCAGGGTTATTAACTGCTCAACCGAAGTTTCCTGTGGGGACTTAATAAAAATTAAGGCCTCCAGCCAGGACATAAAAACTTGCAAGCCAAGTGATCATACGCTAAGGGCACCCTGCGGGGTACGAGCCTCGGCTTTTGGCGTCGCTGGAAGAGGTCACCAAAGGGACGGGCTGGCTCTCATAGATCACAACTAGGAACTAATTTAAACAACTACTGGCTCAGCGACGCTGGCTCGAGCAAAGGATCGAGGGTAACCATTATCACTACTTTTGGTGATATATGTAAGAACAACCACTGATGGAGCCTATGACCACAATGGACATCTTTCACCTGAATTATGAGGTCCAGTATTCAACAGTCTATGTTTTGTTTTGCCAGTTTACCATCCACTTTGCACAGGCAGTAATCAGAGCAATTGTTTCAGATATGGTGACGAACCGACATGCATCAGCGCCACGCATCCATATCTAAATAAATACTGCTATTGCAAAGATAGACTTGACAACACAGACGTTCATAGAATAACTTTAGTAAAATAAATGGTGTTCAAAAATGTCTTGAATTTATTTGTAACTTTGTAGCTTTAGTTACCCCTTATCACATCAGCCATCTGCCAGTGAAAGTCCTGTCCAAATCGCCCTAGCCTTTTCGGAGATTATCTCAAACAAACAGACAGACAGAGTGTGCAGTGGCTACGCGATCGTCTGCTGCGGCGCGTGTCGTGTGTTCGATTCCCGCACGGAACAAATATTTTTATAGCCTACAGATAGTTGTTCCGGGTCTGGCAGTTTGTGAATGTGACTTTAAATGTTTATAAACGACACAGGAGAAATTCCTAATGTGGGGCAACGTTATTACTAAAAAAAATACTATATTTTGTTATGATTACCTTATAAGCTCTCAAATGTATTTAGTAAGAAGCTGTTATTTTGACAATACAAACAGACACTTAAATTGTATTCATTTGTTTAGATTCGTTTAGATACCCAGAACACCCGGAACAAATCTTTGTAGACAGTTCAAACATATTTTGTCCCAAGGCGGGAATCGAACCTATAGATATTACGGCGATTGGCACACTGCACCGCATCACGCAGCGGGGTGTGCGGCGACGAACGACGAACACTGCGCGTGAATGCGTTTCCTGTGTGTTGCACTACGCGGGTTTTCTATACAAACACAGATACTTGCAAACAACGTAAGAACGCGCACTCCCGCGCTACCCTGCGTGATGTGGTGTAGTGTGCCAGTCATTTAGGCGCTGTTCCTAAAAACACTAGTATACTGTTCTATACTTTCTTAAGTTTAATTTCTTTTTATCCGACTACGAAGAAGGGTTATGTTTTTCGCGTGTACCTATCTATGTATGTTAATAAAATTCTTTTTTACCGCATATCATCGAAACTTCTAGATGGATCTACAATTGTCTAATAATAATATAGTATATCGTTAGATTTCTAGCAACCGAAGGTAGGTAAGTGCAGATAGGCCCTAAGATTCTAGATTTCAAAAGAAAAATAAAAATGGCAGAATTCGGTGTTTCTTTTTTTATTACTTAACAATCAAGTAGGACATCAAAAGGTATTTACAACATACTCGTATAAGTATCATCATCATCATCAAGCTATACTTGTCCACTGCTGGACATAGCCCTCTCCCAATGAGCGCCATTGCGCCCTGTCTTCAGCTTGCCGCATCAGCAACATATAAGTATAGTATCTAATAGATATCTACAAAAATGTAGGTATTTCAATAAAAAAAATACGTGAACAAAAACCCGGGCAAAGTCGGGTATTTTGATAAGATTGTGTGAAAGATGATATGGTTGGAAAGGAGGTGACTATCGATATTACAGCAAATAGATAGCAGATGTATGGAAGAAGAAATATTGCGCTAAATAATAACAATACTCATAAAACTGTATTTTGAGACCCAAGGTCCATAGAAACAAGATACAAAACATGCTTAGTAATTAAATAAATAAATAATAAATAAATAAATATTGCTGGACAATCCACACAGCATCATCTAGCCCCAAGCTAAGCAGAGCTTGTGTTATGGGTACTAGATGACTGATATACTTAATACTATACATTACATAGATAGATATTTTTTATTATACAAAGGAAATACCCAGAACACCCAATTGAGAAACCCAATTCTAATGAAAAAATATAAAAACCGTTGAAATAATAATAAAAATTGGAGATGAAAATCAAGATTTAAACTCCGAATTAAGGCTAAAAAATTAAGTAAAATTATAATAAGTACTAAACAACAAAATCAAAATCAAGGTAAAAAAATGCAATTACATTAATCATCGGACTTGAAAAAGATTAACAATAAAAATCTGTTAAAATTTAAATCAAAATAAGATGTAAGATCAGAAAAAAAAAATACCAAGTCAAAAGTTAAAATTGTAATAAAACGTCAACATTAAATTAAAATTAAAATACAACATAGTAATTAAAATAAAACGTCAAATTTAAAATAAATTAAAAATTCCGTAAAAAACTGACACATCATGCTAAATCTAAATAAATTGTGATAAGGACAGTAGGATGATAGTGATGATAAATTTGGGAACCGTCGCATCTTGCTTACTCCCAACGTGCGTCTCTGGTTCCAGACAACTGTTGAAGTACACGTCGACTTCTCCGTTTTTGCTCGAATTGACCCGCGTTACTGTAAAGAAAACGCATAAAATGCACAATTAATGTAAAGTAACTGGATGACCTTAGCACTAATAGTCCGGTCTAAATAGGCATTCAATTAATCTCTGAAATGATGATTTTTAGGTAAAAAAGTATAGATACATTTTTTTATAGACAATCGCATAATGAATAATTTTTGTCTCACCTATTTTAATTTTAAAACTTGTCGTTTAGCTGAAAAATACAAAAAAAAACGATTTTCGCGACATTTGACCTTGAATATTTTTTTTTTGCACATATCGGATCGGTGGGGACTTTTGACAAATTGTTTGTAATAGTGTTCCCAACAATCATGGCAATTTTCAGCTTTATGCGAATTAATTTCCACCATCCTAAGCATGGCGATGTTAAAACTGAAGAGAAGAAAGTTTTCTATTCTCTACAGTCTACTCTAAAGGTCGTCCCGTGCTGGGGTAGTACAGATATCTGCAGCTTATGGTCGCGTTTAGGCTGCGGTCCTCACAATGTCTAATCTGAAGCGGAGCGGAGATTTCGAGCAATGCGATTGGTTAATGCACGCACCACTTAACTCCGCTCCGCACAGCTCCGCGTCAATGGAGACGCAGCCTTAGCGCCTGCGAACACTGACTCAATGTGCGGACGCTCTAAAATCTTGGATACATACACAACACACTCTATGTCTGTTCACCTCAGTGAGTCATTAATTCCTTCATTCATACAATATAAGAGTATCTTATCGCTCATTCTATTAATAACTCGCGCTTAAATGAGCGCGGGTAACTTCAAATTAAGGAAATGTTAGGTATGTGATTACGTAATCATTTCCTTACATACATTTTTGATGATAAAAACTAAAATTTTTCGATCGCTGTAAGATACATTACCTACATTATTTTACTTTTAATGTAAACGCAAGTAGGTACTCGTACATACAGTAAAATGGGGGAATCGAAAAGCCGGGGTGAATCGAAACAAAACTTTAAATGAGATTCAATCGTTGATTCAACATTATTAATTACTGACAAGGTATTGAAATTAATCATTTCAATTCCTTAAATAAAATAAGAGTCCTTGTACAAACATTGTTAAACTAAAGCGAAAATGCCCTTCAAAGTTTTGTTTCTACTCACCCCTGCGTTTCTCTTCACCCCGTTTTACGGTAGTGAGGAATTTCTATACATGCTTAGGAGCAGTGCGTTACTATAGGGTGGCAGGGCTGTCAAAATGCCACGGGCCCCCGACCCAAGAGGACCCCGGCCCAAAAGTCCGCAAGCGCAGAATTAAATTTTTAACATTACACCTGAGTTATACGAGTATTATATCTTATTTTATTTTTAAAAAATATATCATTTTTAACGCTTCAAATCCATTTAAGAATTTATTTAATAGGGCCCCATCAAAAGAATTTGCCACAGGCCCCAAATTATAAATGTAGTTACGCCTCTGCTTAGGACAGTAGTTTAGCCATGTCTTTTACCAGAACTGAGATTGCTCATCACAGACACTACAATCTCCTTGGAAACGATAGATCTAAAATACTGAATGATCGCATAATATGTTACCTTCAATTTCATAGTTGGCGGCTATATCTCGACAAAACCAACACGTTCCAAATGTGACAGTTGTAACCTTAGGTTCGGCGACGCTGTCACGCAGCGGATTCTTTGGTAATTGAGAACAGAACTTATGCCCCGGACCTCTCCAGTAGATAAAATCATTTGACAAGGTCAGTGCTCCGTCTGTAAGTTGTTTTTTTTTATAATAAAATGTCCTTCTGTTCTTTCCATTCAAATCTGCAGTTTCAATAGAAAACGAATCAAGTATCGTTTCGGTTTGATCAATCCAGTACATTTTCTTCGCCGGTTGGTCAATGGCCAAACCTAGTCGGAGATCAACAGTACTGTTGATGACAACTTCTCTCTCGGAGCCATCAAATCGAGCCCTCTCTATTTCAGTATTTGTGCTCCAGTACACATACCTGTAATTAGTAAAACGATATGAATAATCGCGAAGTTCCGCATTTATTTAGCTGAATTTTAAATTACAGAGTTGTTACGTAAGAGTCCTCTAATCTTATAACCACTCTGTGTGATGATAGGACCTGCTGTCTTGTATGCATCAGAATGTTGGGCCACAAAAGAAAGTTAAATGAAAGAAAGGCATATGCATGCAGCTGAGATGAGAATGCTGAGGGGGATGTGTTACACGAATGGATAGAATAAGAAATGAGTATGTAAGAGGAAGTCTGAAAGTGGCGCCTGTGACCGAGAAGTTGTGTGGAAATCGGTTGTCATGGTATGATATGCTATGGTTGTATGTTATGCGAAGAAATGAGGATCATGCTGTAAGGAAAGTTTTGAGTATGAATGTGGAGTGTACAAGATAGATATAGAAGATGCAGATATGGTTAGGAAGGAGGTGCTTTGGGAGAAGAAAACATTGTGCGCCGACCCCAAATAAATTCGGATAACGGCAGGATGGGGTCTTAATTAGAAATTAAGGACAGGACTTAAAAACTTAAAAGCTAAGCGACTGATCGCTAAGGGCACCCCCTGCGGGGTACGAGCCTCGGCTTAGGACGTCGCTGGGAGAGGACAGCAAGGGACGGGTTGGATCTAATAGATTTATTATTTAGGGACTAATTTAATCATTTACTGGCTCAGCTACGCGGGCTGGCTAGAGCAAAGGGTCGGGGGGAAGGCATTGACGGGGTTGATGCCCATTCCACCCTGTATACTTAATATACCTCACGACACGGTCCGCGCAGTGGCTGAGTGATTGACGTCTGCGCCGCGTGTCGTGGGTTCGATTCCCGCACGGAATAAATATTTTCATGTCCACAGGTAGTTGTTCTGGGTCTGCCTATTTGTGTATGTGAGTTTAAATGATTGTAAACGCACCCATGGTACAGGAGAAATTCCTAGTGTGGGGCAACGTTTTGATATTAAAGAAAAAAAAATATTATCTTTACCCTCCACAGCTATCGACGGCCATATAATTGGGCCAGTTAGCTGAAAAATCTAATAAATAATTTCCGTTAACTGTGTTGTTGGATCCAGGTTTTAAGGAAAGCGAGTATAGTCTTGTTTCTTCAGTCCAAAATAGTGTTTCTGAGGCTGGATCGTAAGCGCTCGTGAAGTAGAATTTGGCTGATTTACACTTCACTAAATGGTGGGTTTCCCTGGTTGTTATGTCAAAACTTAAAAAAGATATGTTCCATAGGTCATCGTCGGCGAACAGCACCCTGTTGTGTATTGGGTCGTAAGTTACTGAAAGCATACAATGCATCGACGGAAAATCTTCTGTGTGTGTCAATGTTCCGTTGTTATAAAATTCTAGTCGATTAGGCACTTCTCCAGCCACCACGATGTCTGAAACATGAAGAAAATCCTAACTACAATATTATAAATGCGAAAGTAAGTTAAAGTTGTTCCCTTTTCACGCCTAAACCACTGAACGGATTTCGATAAAATTTGGCAGAGAGATAGATTGCACCCCGGCGAAGGACATAGGCTACCTTTTTATCAGCAAACCACGCAGGCGAAGCCGCGGGCGGAAGCTTGTATACCTATAAAGTACAAATAATACAACAAGAAAAAAGAAAGATATGAAGTTTATTTTTACTGATTATTGATACTAAGGCTAGGGAGGAGATCGTGGCATAATAAAAACAGATGCACGGGTCGATCGTAGGTTAAGCTACGCTTGTTGAAGTCGGTCTGTGGATGGTTCGTAACATATCAAGACTCCTCCGTGCCTCGGAAAGTACGTTGAGCCAGATGTCATTTGTAGATCTTTGACAGTCGTTGCGAGTAGTCAGAAGCCCGAAGGTCTCTAACAACCAGTATTAACAAGAGTTATCATGTTGCCCAGTAACTGGGTTGTGGAACTCAGATTGGCATAAATACTGGTATTCAGCTGCATCCGGTTAGACTGGAAGCCGACCCCCGCCATCGTGCATACCAGGCGTAAATATAATTAAATGTTTTAATTATTTAAGTTTTCAAACTGCATTAGCTTCGAATTTCAGATCTCAATATTATCAGCAAAATTTAATGAAGCTCTAAAGCACAATCCTAAAGAAATCCATTGACTGTCGATCCGACTTTGAAACTAAGGTAATAATTGGTTTAGGTTTAAAGAACTTTATTCACAAAAAAATATCTTAGACTAAGTTTAATTCATCACTACACCAATTACAACTTAATTATAATACCCACATCCATCCAATGCATTCAGTGTTGACGAAAGATGCTATTTCCAATCAAATATTGTGCTGAGTTTTAAATGCATTAAATGAATGTAAGTTTCTTATACAAGAGGGTATTTTGTTATAAAATTGAGCTCCTTCATATGTTACATTTGTTTTGCTCAACTTTGTTCTTGTTTTGAGTAAAATTAAAAAAACTAGCTCGCCGGCTGCTACGTTGGGTTAATTGTTGGAATTAATAAATAAATATAAAAATATTGCTGGACAATCCACACAGCATCATCTAGCCCCAAGCTAAGCAGAGCTTGTGTTATGGGTCTAGTACCCATAACACAAGCTCTGCTGACTGATGACTGATATACTTAATACAATACATTACATAGATAGATATTTTTTATTATACGTAGCAAATATCCCGGAACAACCGGAACAAATCTTTGTAGATCGTACAAACATTTGTCCCTAGGCGGTAATCGAACCCGCAACCTCTTGTGTCGCAGGCAGACCTTCGCCTACCGCGCCAAATCGATCGTCAAATTAAGATACAAACACGACTCTTGTACTCACCCCAGGAGAAGCAGTGCGCCAACCCCACGTACAGCGCTAACAACGCAAACACGCACTGTACTCTACACATTATACGATGCAGACAACGCTTCCACAGAGGTAGCTGATGCGTCCACCGCTGGCGATAACTCGGTGGTTATTAAAATAAAACATGATTGTATGAATAAGTATAAATATTAAGGCGTCAGGGATAATGATAAGCGAAATGCTTATCAGAGGATGTACGGGTTCTTGGTAAGGGGGATTCCAAGTTCCAACGATTATAATTCCATTCATTACAAACTTTTGAAGGCACGATTGGCGCAGTGGCTGAGCGATTGGCTGCTGAGCTGCATTTTCCGGGTTCGTTTCCCGCACGGAAAAAATATTTGTATGGCCTACTACTACTACCGTTGCCCCACACTAGAAATAACTACTGTGTCGTGGGTGAGTTTACAAGCATTCAAACTCACATATGCAAACAACCAGACCCGGAACAACTACCTGTAGGCCAAACAAATATTTGTTCGGAGCGGGAATCGAACCCACGACACGTGGTGCAGCAGCCGATCGCTTAGACATTGCTGCTGCCTTCCGCTTGTCAAATAAATGGACGTATTTTTGTATTGTGTTGACTTAGAAGCTTTATTGTTTTAGAAATCCGCTATGCAGCGCTAACGTTTTCCCATTAAATGTCTTAATTGTTTATGTATAGTATGTGTATGTATATTTATTTGTGTATAATATATTCGATGTAGGTATTATATTTACAGCAAAAACACTAGGAAGTGGTGAAGGGTGGGCGTTTTGGGGGACTGTCTTTTGTAAACGTTTTGACGTTCAAAAAGTGCTGATTCTCAGCCTAATTTGAATAAATGAATTTAGATTTCGATTTTAAACAGTTTATAATCTATATACATATATTTCTTTTCCCTTTTCTTTTCTTTTAAGAAATTGCACCTGCCACTGTTTGTCTCTGCATCACCCAAAGCTTGACTGGTTTCTACCAGTCAACCTTTGGGTGATGCCAATGGC
This sequence comes from Phlogophora meticulosa, assembly GCA_905147745.2. Taxonomy (NCBI): domain Eukaryota; kingdom Metazoa; phylum Arthropoda; class Insecta; order Lepidoptera; family Noctuidae; genus Phlogophora; species Phlogophora meticulosa. The sequence continues at coordinate 1,766,034 of LR990543.1, read as the reverse complement.
ATTAAGTCCGCCTCTGTACATTTGTGTGCTTAAAGTATTAAATAAATAAACTCAAGGGAACCGTACACCTACATATTTGATATTTATTATGTATGATATTTATTATTATTATATTTATTTATATATATGTTCTGTTCTTTTCTTTTGAGTTACAGAATCCTAAAATTATACTTAACTTTATGGATTTAGAGTTGGTATTTCGTCAACGATGTCATTTTTTGTGTCTCTCCATAGTTGATAAATTCAATTTGAACTAAAACTTCGTGCAAAGACAAGATAAAGAAAGGAAAAAAGTAGTGATGGTCTAGTGCTTAAAGGCTCGCTTCTAAGTTGTGAGGTCCAGGGATCAAATCCGGGCACGAGATTTACTTATTCAATGGCTATGTACAAAAGCTATCATATTAAGCTATCCCAAATCGTCAAATTTATTTGATAGTTTTTCAACTTTATTGCAAAGTTATAAGGTTCATGTTCAATTAGGAAAATTTGACACTTATTGTAATAAATTCTTAACAAACAAATGTTCATGCAGTGAGACGTGTTTCTGCATAATTGCTAACTAAATTTGAGTAGGCGTTATAGTAAAAACGTTATTATGTATTAAAAAAAATGAGCGACTGCCTTTTTAACCTCCACAACCCAGTTACTGGGCAACACGATGCCCGTTGGTAAGACTGGTGGTCAGATTTTCGGGCTTCTGACTACACGTAACGACTGTCAAAGATCTACAAATGACAGCTGGGTACAACGGCTCAACGTGCTTACAGAGGCAAGGAGGAGTCTTGAAATGTAATCCACAGACTGACCTGGGCACGCATAGATTACCTACCTATACCTTCGATTAACGTGCGGCTGTTTTTATTTAGCCACCAAACATCAACATGGTTTCCTAATATTTTCTTTAAAACACGTGTCGCGGAACTGGAATAACGTTAAATATATAAATAAACACGTGTATAAAGTAAGTTTTTTCGATTCGCGTTTTGTTTAGGTAATCCCCTTTCTGTGAATTCGGTTGGCAAGGTGAAAGGTGGCTGTGTTATCAATGTCGATGTGATGAAGTCTTAATTAGAACTTCGTTATCATTTTTATTTACTATCAATGTTTTGATTATATTTTCGGGGATAACCGAAAGACTATATTATCTACATAACATCACACCTGTATTCCCTGAAGGGTTGGACAGGGGTGGACGGACAATACACCCACATTTCACCAGATATATATTTGAGATTTACAAAATGATTAAAGTTCCATTTTGAATTTAACTTCCGAACACCAACACTGAAACTTTACAAAGACACAAAATTTACATTATTTTTGAGAAATACAAAAAATCTTAAATAAGTATTAAGTAATTATTATTTCCTTTATTTTTCTGTATACATATAAATTATTATTAGTATTAAGTAAGTCGGAAAATTTTCTACCTTCCGAGAGTAGTAAACGTGTTCTTGAGTGGAAACCGCAACTCGGCAAACGTAGTGTAGGACGCCCTCTGACCAGGTGGGATGACGATCTGCGAGAGATTGCAGGCAGATGCTGGATGCGGCAAGCCTAAAGAGAAGGCGCTATGGCGCTCATTAGGAGAGGGCTATGCCCAGCAGTGGACTAATGATGGTGATGATGATGAGAGTAGTAAGAGTCGAAGTTACACGAAGAAAATGTATCGTGCGGCTGTTGGTCTCAAACAGTTCTAAATAGAAGTCCACTACAGCATATACCTTTATCTTACCTTTTATGTGGAAGCCAATACATTCTAAGTTATGAGCCATAAATACACTGAAATTGTATATTTCCATTTTATTGTCCAGCATTATTTATTTATTTACACTGCGTATTTAAGAGTTGGTTGCACATTTAGGGCTGAATTTTGTTCTACTGAGTGGTAAGTAGTGGTGATGGTAGAGATGTAAGTAAACTACTCGACGGCTTCACAACTTTCAGGGCTCACTCAGGGAACAAGCACCGCAGTTTTCAGACATCAGTTGAAGCACTTCTTTGTCCAGAGTAACCGGTGCTACATCTGTCAAGAAAACATGAGAATACATTAAATTATCAAGCTGGATCACTGAATCTGCATCAGATCGCTCAGTCTCACCAGATACATGTCACCTGCTTATGAGTAGATCCACACAACACGATGAGTAGTTTAGTTTTAACGAATTGCTTATTAACAGTGATCGATGATCGATGGATCTGCTTATCTTATTTCAGATTAATTACAAATAATCCTACCTATATTTAAGATGTCCCTCAATGTTGAAAGTGTTGGAGCTATTCGGAAACATTTGATGAAAAAGACGGAAACGGAAACCTCGCATCTGTCACCCTCATAGTCTCCTGTGCAGTGACAGACCGGCACACTGTCCGCATTCAGGGAACAAACACCGTTGTTCAAACAGTATCCCTGGCACGCGATGAATTCACATCGTTCCCCGAAGTAGCCGGCATTACATCTGAAATAACGAGGATAATATGAAAGAGGAAAACTTAATTAACATAGACACCATCTAATATTTGATTCTTGGTGTACAAGCGAGAGAGGCGTTTGTGTCTGCGTTTCGATTGCTCTATAAATATATTGCATATATATTGCATAACAAGCAATGAATCGCATTAATCATTGAAATTGAAATTTCGAAGTTATCAATCAAACTCAATGAACAATAAGGAAACCTCTAACTATTTCTAACTGTCGGACGAGGTGGGCGCCCAGCACCTACGCTGCATCTAGAACTCTCTTTGAGGGTATGAGGATCAGGGTGTAAAGTTCCTCATCCGCCATCGTAAAGGGAGGATCCTCCGACCAGACGGGTGTTGTGTCTGGTGGGCAACTGCCCGACGGTCGCTTTTTTTTTTTTGGAATGTGCATCTCGCAGTTTATCCTTTAGGGATATCTACTGCTTAACCGAACTTTCCTGTGGGGGGCTTAATTAAAATTAAGGCCTTCAGCCAGGCGTAAAAACTTAAAAACTAAGCGACCGATCGCTTAGGGCACCCCCTGCGGGGTACCAACCTCGGCTTAGGACGTCGCTGAAGAGGACAGCAAGGGACAGGGTGGATCATGATTTAGGGACATTTTAATAATTAACCGGCTCAGCTTCGCGGGCTGGCTCTAGCAAAGGGTCGGGAGGGGGGCCTCGACGGGGTCGTCGCGACGGGCCTCGACGGCGCGCGGCGAGGACGAAATGACGGTTTGTGTTTTCGAACAGTGCTGGTGGCCTTATCGCTCTCTTGGAGGAGAGTGATAGGATCATCTGACTCTGCCCGACGGTCGTTTTTTTTTTTTTTTTTGGAATGGGCATCTCGCAGTTTATCCTTCAGGGATATTTACTGCTCAACCGAACTTTGCCGACGGTCGTTTTTTTTTTTTTTTTTTTGGAATGGGCATCTCGCAGTTTATCCTTTAGGGATATTTACTGCTCAACCGAACTTTCCTGTGGGGGGCTTAATTAAAATTAAGGCCTCCAGCCAGGCATAAAAACTTATAAGCTAAGCGACTATCGCTAAGGGCACCCCCTGCGGGGTACGAACCTCGGCTTAGGACGTCGCTGAAGAGGACAGCAAGGGACAGGCTGGATCTGATTGTTCCATTATTTAGGGACATTTTAAACATTAATCGGCTCAGCTTCGCGGGCTGGCTCTAGCAAAGGGTCGGGAGGGGGGCATCGACGGGGTCGTCGCGACGGGCCTCGGCGGCGAGGACGGAATGTCCGTTTTTGTGTGCGAACAGTGCTGGTGGCCTTATCGCTCTCCTGGAGGAGAGTGATAGGATCATCTGGCTCTGTGAGTGTATGTCTTGGTCTTCGAACTGTACTTATTCGCGAGGGAGTGTATCGGGCGGCCGATGACACTAAGGGGTTAGGATGAGCGGTAGAACAGTCCATGAAGCGCTGGGTGAGTCGCTTCATGAACTGTTTCACCGTGGGTATTTTGAGATCTACATGGAGAGTCTCATTTCGGACGTAGAAGGGGGCTCCCGTGACTCTGCGCAGGAATCGGTTCTGGACGGTCTGAAGCCTATGAATATGATACGGCTTGGCGTGAGCGAACACTGCGCAAGCGTAAGTCATGATTGGTCGGATGACCGAGACGAAGAGCCGCAATTTGCACCTGAGTGACAACTTGCTTTTCTCGTTGGTCATACAATAAAGCCTGCCGGACGCGAAGACGGCGCGCGAACGCGCCGCCTTTATGTGTTCGGCGAACGAAAGTCTGTGATCGAGTATCACACCTAAGTATTTGGCTCGCTTATCCCAAGGGATAGGCTTGCCGTACATGGCTAACGGACTAGGCGTGGGGACATTGCGGCGTCCGGGTTTCCTAAAGAGAACCGCTTGACTTTTGTCGGGATTGACCTCGACTCTCCATTTCCGGAACCAAGCGCCTAAGACGTTTGCGGAAGTTTGGAGGGTGCGAGCTATGGTGGTAGGGTTGTTACCGGTAACGTAGATGGCCGTGTCGTCGGCGAAAAGCGCCAACTGGGCCTTTCTACCCCTAGGGACGTCGCTAGTGAACAGCGAGAACAAGAGAGGAGACAGCACGGATCCTTGAGGGACGCCCGCGCGGATAGGGTGAGGTGACGATAGCGTACCGTCTACGCGATATCTAAACGTACGATTCGACAGAAAATCTCGCAAGATGAGCACGAGACGATCTGGCACATCGAGTTGGTATAGCTTGTATAACAACCCGTTGTGCCAGACCTTGTCGAAGGCTTTCGCAATGTCGAAGAAGAGGGCGCCGGTGAGCGCGCCTCTCTGAAAGCCCGCGCTGACGTGTTCGACTACGCGGTGCACCTGTTGAACACACGAGTGTCCCGGCCGGAACCCGAACTGTTCGTTCGGTATCAGGCTCTTTGCCTCGACATAGTCCTTGAGTCGCTTATAAATAAGCTTCTCGTAGATTTTGCCGAAAACATTGAGCAGACTGATAGGTCGGTAGCTCGTGGGCTCAGACTTGGGCTTGCCAGGCTTGGGGATGCCAATAACCACGGCTTCTTTCCACGATTGAGGAAAGATATTGTTGCTCAGAGCGCCATTGAAGATGGCGGTCATGAGCATAACGAGTTGCGCGGGGAGGATTTGAAACACCCTATTGGTGATACCGTCCTTACCGGGGGCTTTGCGCGGTTTGAGCCCTTTAATGATGTCTTGCACTTCGTCCGGAGTGACGGGAGGCAGAGGATCATCAGGGTTGTCGACGGGAGGGAGCGAGGACCTACGTTCGACTTCGGCGTCTACCTTTAAGAGGTGAGCTTGGTCGAACGGCTGGGAGCTAAGCGAGCATTGAGTCTCTAAGCTTTCGGCTAGGCATTCGGATTTTTCCGAGTCGTCGAACGCGACGCTCTTATCTGGACGAGTGAGGGGAGGCATGGTAGCCTCTACGGTGGACCGGAGTTTCCTCTGGAGGTTCCAGAAGGCATGGTGGTTGGGCTCTAGCTCACTGATCATCTTGTCCCAGCTCTCCGACCTATGCTCCGCCACACGTTTGCTGACAGTACGCTGTAGCATTCGCATGTGGGCTTTGTTCGCAGAGCAGGGAAAAGCGCTATAGGCACGGACGGACGCGTTCTTCTCGGTTATCAGAGCCCGTACATCGTCCGGTAGGTTCCAGCGCTGGGCATTCAGCGCCGGAACCCGCCTTGAACAGTCGTTCAGGACTGTCTGTACGTGCTCCGTAAACGAGTCGACTGCGCCCGTGGTGTCAGCGACTGAGGTGATTAGATCGGGGATGGAGTCGAGTAGAGGCGACGAGGAGGATTTCAGCTTTTCGCTTACCTTCCTCCAGTCGGTAACTAATTGAGTCGGGGGTGGCTGATCAGGGTCAAGCGGACCCGTACGGGGAACTAGCGTCATCATCACCGGACGATGGTCAGAGTTAAGCTCGTGGAGCGCCTCTATCGATTGTAAACGAAGGTTTACATTCTTTAGGAGCGCTATGTCCAGTATGTCAGGTCTATGGTCAGGATCGTGGGGAAAATGGGTATGAGTCATCGGGGCGATGACGTCATAGTTAAGGGAGGCGCCCAGATTGAGGACAGCCCTCCCTCTGGCGTTGGTTACATTACTATTCCACGCGGGGTGCTTGGCGTTGAGATCGCCCGCTATGATAACGGAGTCACTCAAGCCGAGAAGAACCGAGATATCGTGGGATAAAGCTGGGATGTCGTCCCTCCCACGAGCGGGAGGGCAGTACGCGGATACAATAGTAATTGGCTGATGGCCAGTCATGCCGAGCCGACAGATAGAGTACTCAAGGAGCGAGGTCGGGGGAGGAGAAGTTAAAGGGACACAGTGCAATGAGTTTTTATAATAAATCATTGTACCGCCCTTGTGGCAGCGGGATCTATCATTGCGCACCATACGGTAGTTTGCAATTTTGGGGTCGCGGTTGTGCGGTTTGAGGAACGTCTCCTGTATGAGGAGGACGTCCGGTTGGTGATCGCGGAGGAAGTTGGCAAACTCAGCCCGTTGCTGGAGTAAGCCATTTATATTGACGTATCCTAACTTTAGGGATCGCGGTTTCAAGGTTCTGGCGTTAACGTACCTATCCATTGCGGTTATTAAAGTGGGCTTCTAGGTCACGGAGCACCGAGGGGGCCTCCATGAGCGCTTCGATGCGCTTCCTAGGGTCTGTGGTAGCCTCTAAGCGATCGGCTAGACGATCGGCTTCGCGGTTGCAGAAGATTAAGTACACTGGCAATATGACGTTCATATTGCGCTGTGTACGGATTTTGTCGTCGTAAAGAGCCTCCGTAGGCTGAGTACGGAAGGCGGAAACCTCAGCCTCTGCGGTCAGGGTAGCCTGGACTGCAGGGGCTGGGGTCGGCGCCGGGATGGGTGAATCCATCAGCGCCGGTGGGTGGCTGTGTTTAGCCGCCAGGGCCGGGAAGGCCTTCTGGTGGTTCAGCTTGTTCCACGGAGATGACCTCTGTGGGCTAAGGCGCTCAGGGAGCGCAGACGATGGCGGGGGTGGCGCCCTAGTAGAGGGGCATTCCCTTTGTTGACGAGCGTTTGCACGTCTCATCAACCTTTGGGAAGACGACTTTGGGGCTCGCGGGCACCCTCGGAAGTTCGCGGTATGACCGGACTGTCCGCACAGAACACAACTCGGTGGTTCAATGCATTTAGTGCGGTCCTTGGGACGGTCGCATTTGCCCGTGGCGTGGTCGCCCAGACACTTGACGCATCTGGGCCTGGCGAAGCAGTTTCGCTGAGAGTGGCCGTACAATTGGCAGCGATGACACTGGCCAATTAGATGGGGACGGTACGGTTTTTCAATTTTAATACCGGACAGGGCACACACCGTTTTGATGTTGAATATGGGGTGGTGCCCTTCTGTGGGGTCGCAAATTACTAGGACCATATCATAAACTAGCCCACCCCGGGCCTTATGAAGGCGGTGGACGGCGGACGCGGGGACACCTTGGGCGCGGATGTCGGCCAGGATGTCCTCCGTTCGGATCTCCCTGGGGATACGCCTGATAACCACACGGGTTGGTGTCTCCTCAGGGAGGGAATAGGTGTGGAAGGAGATGGCCTTCCCACGTAAAAGGGATACTATTTCCCTGTAGTCATTTGCTGACGGCAGGGTTACCTTGATACCCAGAGGGGTAGCTCGGGCGTTGGTGTAGTTGATCCTGCGATCAACACACATTTTGGAGACGGCTGTCCACTTCGCCTTGTCTTGGATGAAGACAGGGGGAGGTGGCTTCGCCTTACGGGTGGCGGTGCCGTTAGGGCCCGTACCGGAGGCCTGTGCCAGGGGTACGGGGGAGCGGGGGGGAGAGGGCGCGGATTCGTCGACTGAGGACGGGGCGCCGATTTTTTTGGCCTTGGTGGCCTGTGAGGGAGCTTTAGAGGGCTTCCTCTTTCCTCCTTTTCCTACGACTTGGTAGTCGTCTTCGGACGAGGAGGAAGGAGACTCCTCTGCCTCTGAGCAGCTGCGTGAACGAGGGACAGTCGTGTCCATCCTATCAACTGATTCATCGGAATCGTCATGCGCGGGGGCTGGCATTCCGAGAATGGGACTTATGTTGCACCTGGCGGTAATAGGTACAAAAGCCGAGGCCGGACGGGTCGCGGGTTCCGGGTATTTCGGTGCCTTTGTCTTTTTGGACAAAGGCGCCGGACTACCTGCGTTCGTGGAAGCGGTCGGCGATAAAGGGCTATCGACCGTTGGACGGGGCGCGGGTTCCAGGTATACCGGTGCCATTGTCTTTTTGGACAAAGGCGCCGGACCACCTGCGTTAGTCGCCTGTGGTACCGGACTATCGACGCGAATAATAATTCGCTCCGGTTGAGCGGCCAGCCTGTCGAAGGCGGCATTTTTCCCGCAATATTTTGCGCGAAAGTCCGGGTCCTTTAAGAGGACCTCTCTGACGAACGCTGCTAAGTCAGCGTCCGTCATGGCTGAACTAAGAGTCCCGTTAGGGAGCAATTTTGGGGCCTACGCCTAAACCTATCTCTAACTCTAACTCCCCGGGTGGGTACGCCCGGGGATGTGTGACCAAACCCTCCCTGCCGGGTGTAGGCAGGGAGGTGAGTACCTCGGGTGAGCCCTAAGCTTGTGATCCCGTCGCAAATCTTATTGTGCGAACGGGGCCCTGACCAGTCTGGTGCGAAGGGGTAGACACACCCAACCGACACCAGGTGAGTTGCTGGGGAAGGAAAACAGAGACTAGAGCTGACTAGGAGATCCCCCAAGGCCAAGCTTCTAGCTCCCTGCCGACTTGACTGCCTCACCCTGAAGGGGCTCGGCCGGTGTATCGGGTCAACACCGCACTCGGCTTCGTTGGCACCGTAAGGTATCCACCGAGAGACCACGAAACTGTGGTTTTAGCCCTGAAGGGGCCAAAGACGTTAGACGCACGTTTCCGTTAACGAAATAGCGAAATCAGTAACCCACTGTCTTGAAAAAGACGGCTCTGATGCACGGGATTCTTCGTAGTCGGCGACTACGGCGGAGTTGCGCGGAGGCGCAACAATGGCGGAGCGTGAAGAGTCACGCAGCGAGCGAGGAGCGGGAGCAGCGAGAGCGGCACGTCCGTTCGGGTCGAGCGCGTGAAGCGAAGTCATTGCCGACGGTCGTTGTCGGGCTCGTTTATATATACTAAGTCGCGTGGATAACTTTAATATCGCGATGTAGGATACGTCGATTTAGTTCTTACGTGGCGAGATAGATGTCGCTACAGCTCCATAAAAGAGTTTAATTTCTACGCCAACGGCAACGCTCGGTAAACCGCACTTTGCTAGGTGTCAAGTCATTCTAACTGTAAGAAATTGATGTCTGAGTTGTAAGTTATTTCCCTTTATATTTTATAATATGCTGGTAATCTTTGATATCCTACTTATTAAACAAGTTAAGTATATTAAAAGTAAGGCGTGTGGCTTGTTCGAGTCGGTACATTCGAATCTGCAGTAGGTACTTGTTGAGCAACAGAGCCAACTCCAATTAATAACTAAAATGTGACCATTATTACTCTCGATTCTTAAAAGCACAACAGAACTAGTTTCAGATTTTGAGTTACTCTTTTTCAATTTCCCATCGTAGGTACTTATCGTACGTTATTATTGGGGTCGTTTCTTTTTTATTATTTTCCTTGTAAGTCAATTATATGAAAGAAACACCATTCCGCTGACTGTTTTGAAGTTGTGGCCATCTTGTCGCATTTGCAGAGTGCACAATAAGCAACAAACGCGGGCGCGCAGGCGCATGCTGTTACTAGTCCCTATAGATATGAATATGTTTTACCTGCACTTCGGTTGTCCCTCTGCACCAATACTACAATTGCCTTTAAAACAATAGTCCTGACAGGCTGGAATGTCGCATCTTGCACCCTTATAATCTTTTGTACACAGACAAACTGGCTCACTCTCATTCAGGGAGCATACACCGCCGTTCAAACAATGCTTTTGGCACGCGTCGACTTCACATCTTTCCCCAGAGTAACCGGCATTACATCTGAAATAACAAAGATACAAATCAGCTTAACTCAATATAAATAATAATAATAATAATAAAAAAGCTGGCAACACCACAGTTGACATCACTCAGAAATTTTCTTCCGCAAATTTTATATCTAATTTTCATTTACCACTACGCAGTTTATTTATACACCACCAGAAGAATAACGGAAATAACCACGAAATTTAAATAAATCCATAATGTCCAAAAATTCACCAACAATGCAGTTCACAAAATCAAAACAGAAATTGACAGATGTCAAATCAAAGAAAATTATCTTATAATACTTGATGAAATGTTAACAAGATCAGCAGCACGTCGAGCACGCCCACCACCTCCGGCCTCGTCGCTCAGCTCCGCCTCGTCACCGCCGAAACCCAGCACCATCGTGAGTACTGTGAAGCCGGCTGTGCCAGTCGCGTCGAGCTCGAGCGACGAGTATTTTTCCCCGCCCACGTCGCCACCACCTGCACGTCGACGGAGAGGACGCCGGCCGCCGGACGGCTTAGGACCTCGAGGCCCTCCGGCCTCTGATAGGGTCCCAGCTCCCGGCGGAAGTGTGCAGCGCATGCGATGGACACAATCCATCAACGAAAACGTCATGAGCTCATACTATGGGGCTACAGAGGGAGGAAGTAACCTGACCGCGTACCGTGTTCGGATGCTCTCTCTGTTTCAGGTGCTTGAGCCAGCTGTCAACGTATCGGCACAACGACTTTCGGATCAGGTGCGGGTCATTCAGCGTAATCATATGTTGGATGACGTTGTACTTGATCGCCTCCGAACGGAAATGCAGAGTAGCCGTGTCATTACCTCGCCGTCGCACACTGTAGTGCCACCACAGTACAACATTGTATTATCTAGTTTTGCTGACGGAGAGGGTAGTGACAAGGTTACAAATGTAAGTACCCAATACAATGAGGAATTGAGGAGTGCTTTGGAAGGTGCGATTCGGGAATATCGTTTCATGTTACCCGCAATACGACCACGCTTACCCCGTTTGCCCATGCATAATAAAAATAGGGCGCTGATGGCTGCTCTGGATTCGCAGTTGTCAAACTATTTTGATAACTGCGATGACCTCACCGATGCTCACTCAATCTTGTACTGCGCGGCTGTAGCGGCATGTCGTGTAGCTCACGTCAAATTTCCTTATGACATAGCTACACGACCGAAACCAGCTGTACCGGCTTGGCAGTGCAGGATTGAGCGTCGCATCGCTGGGGCTAGAGCACTCATCGGTAAGCTTGTCTGCTACAGGGAGGGCAATACTCGCCCTAGAGTGATGCGCTATGTAAGACGGGCGTTCTTGGGGACTGATATCAGCCCTCGAGACTATATGTCCCGTGTTACAGAGCGCATCGACTTCCTGAAGCAGAAGGTGTATGCATGGGCAAGCCGTATTCGTAGGTACAAACGGCGAGTGGAGCGATACACTCAAAATCGCACTTTCCAGAGCAATGAAAGGTGGGTGTATAGAGCTTGGGAGCGACCGGTCCAAGGTGTGACTGATACGCACCTACCGGATGATGACGTCATGTGTTCTTTCTGGCGTAACATTTGGTCGGTGCCTGTCAGTCACACAGAGGGTGATTGGACTCGAGAGGTCGAACGAGCGTGCGATCCAATACCGCAAATGGGGGCAATAACCATCAGCCCCCAAGATGTAGCTCGTGCAGTCCGTCCGTTGCCGAACTGGAAATCGCCAGGGCCGGATGGGCTGCACAATTTTTGGATAAAATGGCTACAAAAGTCGCACGCTCGTTTGGCATCTCAGTTCCAGTCGGCCTTAGAGACTGGATCGCTACCCCAGTTCCTTACGACAGGAATTACCCACCTGCTCCACAAATCTGGTAGTACTGCGGAACCCAAAAATTATAGACCGATCACTTGCTTACCAACGGTCTATAAGGTTCTTACATCCATTTTGAGAGTTAAAATTAACAACCATATCGACAGCAATTCGATCATGTCGGCCTCTCAAAATGGATGTAGGAATGGGTCTCGCGGTACTAAGGAGCTCCTCCTCATTGATACTGCCATAAGCCAACAGGTTCGTCGTTCAAGAAAGGATCTGTCGACATGCTGGATAGATTACAAGAAGGCGTATGACTCGGTACCACATACATGGCTCAAGAGGGTGCTGGAGTTGTATAAAGTAGATGCAACTCTGCGCACCTTCCTGACGTCGTGTATGGGGCAATGGAGAACCGTACTTCGCTATCCAGGATGTCGACAAATTCAGAGGAATAGCGAACCAATAAGAATTGAGCGAGGCATATTCCAGGGTGACAGTTTGAGTCCACTTTGGTTCTGCTTAGCCTTGAATCCTCTAAGTACATTACTGGAGGATTCGGGTCTAGGCTATCGGTTGAAGAGAGGTGGTCAGGTTGTATCTCACCTTCTTTACATGGATGACCTAAAGCTCTTTGCCCCCAGTGATTTGCAACTGATGGAGCTACTGACGGTAACAAAAACCTTTAGTAGCGCCATCAGGATGGAATTTGGTGTGGACAAATGTGCGGTCATGCATGTAAAGCGAGGGAAGATTGTGGAATCCGTGGGAACCCAACTCCCGGATTTCATAAACTTTAGAGCCCTCTCTCCAATCGAAACCTATAAGTATTTGGGTATGTCGGAAGCATTGGGCATTAATGCTGCTGACATGAAGCAATCGTTGAAGGAGCGCTTCTTTGGCCGCCTGAAGAAAGTATGTAATAGTCTTTTGTCAGGCGGTAACAAGGTGCGTGCCTTCAACGGTTGGGTCATGCCAGTCTTGATGTACTCTTTCGGCATACTCAAATGGACTCAAACAGAACTTGACGCCCTGGATAGGAGAGTCCGTACATTCCTGACGGCATCTCGAATGCATCACCCACGTTCATCGGTTATGAGACTGTATATCCCGCGAAAGTGTGGGGGTCGAGGCTTTTTAAATGCTAAGACCCTCCATAATCGCGAGATATGTAGTCTCAGGGATTATTTCCTAGAAACCGACGTGGGGATGCATCGAGATGTAGTCGCGGTGGACCAGGGCCTCACCCCGCTCTCGTTGGCTAAAGAGAACTGGCGCAAACCTGTAGTACTTGACACTAACGATCGCAAGGAAGTATGGCAGAGTAAGGAGCTTCACGGACGCTTTTTCCAGGCCCTACATGGGCCTGATGTAGATCAGTTAGCGTCCGTATCTTGGCTGCGTTTCGGTGACCTCTTTGGGGAAACCGAAGGTTTTGTCTGTGCAATTATGGACGAAGTTATCATGACGAATAACTATCGGAGATTTATTGTAAAGGATGGTACGGTTGACATCTGTCGGGCATGCCACCGTCCAGGCGAATCAATCCGCCACATTATCTCTGGTTGTTCTCGTCTTGCTAACGAAGAGTATTTGCATAGGCACAACCTAGTAGCCAGGATTATCCATCAGCAACTTGCTCTAAAATACAGTCTTGTAGAATCGGAAGTGCCATACTACAAGTATGTGCCCGACCCAGTTCTTGAAAATGGCAGTGTCACTTTGTATTGGGACCGATCCATCATCACTGACAGGACTATTGTAGCCAATAAGCCTGATATAGTGGTGATGGATCGAATCGAGAGGCGCGCAACGATTATTGATGTAACGGTCCCGCATGACGGGAACCTCGTGAAAGCCGAGAAAGATAAACAAATCAAGTATCTTGACTTGGCTCGCGAGGTTGTCGACATGTGGGATGTGGACTCAGCAATCGTTGTACCGATAGTCGTGTCAGCCAATGGCTTAATAGCTAAGAGCCTTGACCAACATCTAAGGAGGCTCGCGTTAGGCAGCTGGATCAAGGGCTTGATTCAGAAAGCAGTTCTTCTGGACACGGCGCGTATAGTTAGGCGATTCCTCTCTCTGGAGCCCTGACCGCCGGTAGCTTGGACCCTGTTCCCGATACCGGTGGGCCACTATTTTTTATATTTTTAAATGTTTTTTTTTCTTTGTATTAATATTGAAATATTTAAAAATATAATTTATAAGAAAGATTTTAAATAAAGGGGATAATAATAATGTTTATTTAAAGAAACTTAGGCATAGAATACAAGTTTTCGTGACAGGCTAAATTAGGTTAGTATAAATGGTGTAGTCATCTGTATCCGAACTAGGTAGAGCCTGTATTTCGGATATCAGCGCTAACCCCCTCGAGTATTATACATTCAAAGTAGCCGTTAGCGTGATAGCATTAAAATTTGTGTCTTGTACATGTAGAAATAAAAACTTACAATAAAATTTAATTAAGTATTAGGGAAACAAAAAAATATGTATGAGTTTATATAAAAAGAGAAAATAGAATAAAGTTGTATAGTGATTGCATGACCTCTTATTTGTGTGAGATGAGTATGTACGTGTCTGATGTGTAAGAGGATGTATATGGTGTTGTGTGTGTGTTTGGTGTGAGTGAGCGTGCGCGCGTTTTTGTGTATTCTATGAGAGATGTATGTGTGTTATATTGTGTTTCATTTGTTTTATATTATGATGCTATGTGTAGAAGAAGTTCAGTCTGTTCATAGGTAAGTCTTTTGAGGTGTTCGGTTAGTTTCTTTTTGCATTGCATTTTTGTTAAGGGGTATATGTTAAGGATTCTGTTTAACCTATTGTAAATTAGTGGACCGATGAAGAGCGCAAAGCGTTGACTAAATTTAGTTTTAAACGGCATAGTTCTTTCGCATACTAAGTCTTTTCTTCGTTTATGGAGTATTTGTGGGTTGTATAGTAGTTTATTGTGTTGTAATAGGACAACGCTTTGTATGTATAATTGTCTTACGGTCATGACCTCCCAATTTTGGTATAGTGTTGTTGTAGAGAATCGGATTGGCTTGAACGTCGCGACTTTCAGTATTGCACGCTGGGCGACCTCGATAGACTTAATAGTGGTCTTTGATGTCCCTCCCCAAGATGATAGACAATATGTTAGAAGCGATTGACAGAGAGAATAGTATATCTGCTTTAACAACTTGAAGTCAGCGATGTGCCTCAAGTTTTTAAAAACATAAATGAGTTTTCGGAGTCTACAGCATAGCAGCCTAACGTGCTCCTTAAAATTGAGATTAACGTCTATGTTAACTCCTAGATATTTTATTGTGTGCACGCGTTCCAGTAAAGTACACTTGCAATTTTTCCCATGGTGGCACTCGTGCGAAATGATGCTTCCCATGATGCTATCTCCAGTTACATTTTTTATGCTAAAGCAGATGTACTTTGTTTTGTCCACATTTAATGTAAGGATATTACTCTGAAGCCACTTTCCCACGATATCGAAGCCCTTCTGAGCAGCACCAAAAGCCTCTTCCCACGTATCGGCAGCAAATGAGAGAGCAGTATCGTCTGCAAAAGATATGATTTCACCATGGGTGAGATCGAGACTCGTGAGATCATTTATGTACACAATAAATAAGGTAGGTCCCAGTATGCTACCTTGTGGTACCCCATGTGTAACCTGAAGGTGAGAACTTTTACAGTTTCCCACACGAACACACTGAGACCTTTCACTCAGGTAACTAGTAAAAAGTTTCAGCTGTGTACCTCTGATTCCCAGTCTTTCAAGTTTCTCTAGTAGGAGGGAAACAGAAATCGTATCAAATGCCTTTGCAAGATCTAGAAAAATAGTAAGACATTTTTTCTTGTTATCTAAATTGGAAGTAACAAAGTTAATAAGTTTATTTACGGCTTGCTCAGTTGATTTTCCTTGACGAAAACCAAATTGGTTAGCTGAAAGCAGTTTATTATTTTCCAAATATTTAACTAGTCGTAGGTTTATAAGTTTTTCTAGTATTTTGGATATTGCTGGTAGAATAGATATAGGTCGGTAGTTATTGATACGATTTCTGTCCCCACTCTTATAGATTGGGCAAACTTCTGCTTTTTTTAAAGCGTCAGGGAACACTCCATTTTGCAGACAGTCATTTAAGATCTTTGTAAGAGGTGGTACGATGATGTTTCTATAAGATTTCAAAAATTTATTACTAATATTGTCTCCACCACAAGCGCTGTCTAATTTTGAATTGAGGATGAGGCGTTCTACCTCCTCTTCAGTTGTGTCTATGAGAGCAAATGAATGCGGATTATTGGTAGGTGTGGCTGTATTGGTTTGAGTGTTGTTTATCGTATGCGTGTTTTGTTGGTGTATTTTGTTTGCTAGCGAACTTCCTACATTTATAAAGTGTCGATTTACTTCATTCAATGAACTTTCAGGAGACGTTGATAGCATTAGCAGTTCTTTCGGATGGTTAATTATTCTTGATGTGTTTGTGATCTCTTTAATTGCTTTCCACAGTTTTTTATTATCTTGTTGTGCGTTTTGTAGTTGGTTTTTTTCATACTCTATCTTAACTTTTCTTAGCAGCGCATTGCAAAAATTTCTGTACCGCGTGTATGTCACTTTTAGAATATAATTGTTTGGTGCAAGCTTCGATTTCATATGCATGTTATCTCTATTTCTGGCGCATCGTAGCAACCCCTGTGTCATCCACGGTTTAATGATTTGGTGACGTTTAGATAAGGTAATAAGTTTAGTGTTGTTTATAATAGCGTGTTGAAGAGAGTTTGTAAAATAGTTTAAAGATAGGTTTGGGTTCGATAAGTGAAAAATTGGATCAAAGTTAATTTTTTTAAGATCCTGCTCAAGGTTTTTGTAGTAATATAAATAAATAGATAAATAATGCTGGACAATCCACACAGCATGATTTAGCCCCAAGCTAAGCAGAGCTTGTGTTATGGGAACTAGATGACTGATATACTTAATACAATACGAGTACATAACATAGATAGATATTTTTTATTATACATAGCAAACACCCAGAACACCTGGAACAAATCTTTGTAGATCGTACAAACATTTGTCCCAAGGCGGGAATCGAACCCGCAACCTCCTGCGTCGCAGGCGGACCTTCGCCCGCTGCGACACATCGGTCGTCATAAGGAACACAACAAATTAATATGTGTGATTAGTGATAATAGGTGACCGAGCCTAGCGGTCAGTGCGCTGCTACGCAAGCCTAAAGGAAAGTTAGCAGAACACCTACTTCCAATTCCTTTTTAAAGATAATAAACGATTATCATTGAATTCCTCAAAACAACCTTTTCTTTTTCAGCAAAGCAACGTTTAGTTAGGTAATGCCACCGAGCGGAATCGTGAGAGGGCCGATCCCGCCCGATGCCGAGACCCCACCTGCATCGTTTAACGCAGGCGGGATTTTGGGGTCGCGGGTGCTTAGAGTGGGGACTCTGTTCGCCCACCGAATGACCTCAGGGAAGACGGTGGCAAGTCATCACGTGTCGCCGTGCACAGCGAGGTTCAAGGGAGATCTCTTAACCGTCTCCTCATAGATGTGCTCTAACAGGCTTTGCACAGAGGGGGTCCCGGAGTGGTCTCTTAAGAGGTAACGGGGCCCCTTCTATGTGCACCGGGGTGGTTTTAGTGAGGTAAGAATCCTACACACCCTGGTCTTTTCCCCAAAAGTCCAGGCGCCTTTTGAAGGTTTCACCCGGTTAACAAAAAAAAGAAAAAGGTAGGTAATGCCAAACATAAGCAGTTTCCTGAGCAAGCATTTCTGTTATACCATTAATGTCTCAGTAGGCATGTGCACATAAAAACTTGCACATGGTGTTCATTGACCTAGAAAAAGCGTATGATAGGGTGCCTCGGGAAGTGTTGTGGTGGGCCTTGAAGGAGAAAGGTGTGCCTGGGAAGTATGTTGAGTTGATTCGTGCGATGTACAGTCGATCTAGTACCTATGTCCGGTCGTCTGCTGGAAACACTGACAAGTTCAGTGTGGCTGTAGGATTGCACCAAGGGTCGGCCTTAAGCCCTTACCTCTTCCTCTTAATAATGGACGCACTGACGTCGGAAATACAGGAAGAGGCACCCTGGTGCATGCTATTTGCCGACGACATTGTCCTTGTCAGTGAAGATGGACCTGAGATCCAGGGTAGATTGGAGAAATGGCAACAGAAGCTGGAGAGTGTAGGCTTGAAAATCAGCAGAACCAAGACAGAGTATATGTTCTGCGATTTCGGCGGTCTCGCCAGCCCTGAAGCCATTGCGCTTGATGGCGTGCTCCTTCCGATCTGCTCCGACTTTCGGTATCTCGGTTCATTAGTGCAAAGTGACGGAGGAATAGATCGGACTGTCAAGCACAGAATAAACACAGGGTGGATGAAGTGGCGGCAGGTAACGGGAACAACCTGCGATTCCCACGTTCCCCTTAAACTTAAAGGGAAGATCTATAAGACAATGATTAGACCTGCTGTCCTGTATGGATCGGAGTGTTGGGCCACAAAAGGAATGAATGAAAGGCAGTTGCATGCAGCTGAGATGAGAATGCTAAGGGGGATGTGTGGTGTTACGCGAATGGATAGAATAAGAAATGAGTATATAAGAGGAAGTCTGAAAGTGGCGCCTGTGACAGAGAAGTTGTGTGGAAATCGGCTATCATGGTATGGACACGTGATGCGAAGGAATGAGGATCATGTTGTGAGGAAAGTTTTGAGTATGAATGTAGAGGGTTACAAGAGTAGAGGGAGACCCAGGAAACGATGGATGGATTGTGTGAAAGTTGATATGGCTAAGAAGGAGGTGACTTCTGAGATGACGGGAAATAGAGATGTATGGAAGAAGAAGACATGCTGCGCCGACCCCAAATGAAATTGGGATAAGGGCAAGAGGATGATGTCTCAGTAGGCAATTCGTAAGCTTCGAAACTAATATTTTGGTACTTGTCTGTGTTTTTATTCAACGGCTCTATTTAGCTAGCTTCGTGTGTGTCTAATCTAGTAATTGAAATTTTAACCCCTTCGCGTTGGCCGATTGGTTTGAAATTTGGTACACACCTTGAGTATTGGACAATTATGTACATTATATTTAGTATCATAATAAATCTAAGATGGCCGCCGCCACATTTATTTGAACTCCCTCAATATGGGTATCAAAAGAAAGAGCTGGACAAAGTGAGCACAGTACGCGAGTCTACACAGTCATTCACTGTTGCGCCCAGGGTTGATTCCCGACGAATGGGGAGGTGAAGGAGCACAGACAAGAGATTAAACCTATATTGAGGCTATGAGAACCTCTGTATCATCAGTAGTAACTCTGTTTTTTTAAAACGCCTACTAGTAATGCGTTATGGACAAAAATTCTATTTAAAAAAAGTGTTAGTCTGGCCACTCTGGTTACTATGGCCTCATATATGCTTTTCATTATGAAAGTCCGGCCTAAGTTCCACCGTAACATCGCTCCAGTACCCAGGGTTGGCTCCCAACGAAGGGATTCTTCAACTGTGGTGAGTTCCGAGGAATATCCTTGTGGACAAATTCAAAAACGGAACACGCCGCACGGGTTGATCGAAGGTTGACCTACGCTTGCCAAGGTCAGTCTGTGGATGGGTGACCGTTCGTACCATATCGAGACTCTCCCATGCCTCGGAAAGCACGTTAAGCTGTTGGCACCGGTTGTCATCTGTAGATCTTTGACAGTCGTTCCGGGTAGTCAGAACCCGAAAGTTTGACAACCAGTCTTACCAAGGGGTGTTGCCCAGTAACTGGGTTGTGGAGGTCAGATAGGCAGTCGCTCCATATAAAACACTGGTATTCAGATGCATCCGGTTAGACTGGAAGCCGACCCCAACATAATTGGGAAAAGGCTAGGCAGATGATGATGAATAAAGTTGAAAGATGTTACTGTGTACATGTAGTTGGTAGTTACACTGAGCACGATGACGGATAACTTAATGACGAAAATTAACATCTTAAATTTGACGAATGTACGATCAACTTCTAACGCGCGCGTTCTACCGGTTGTTTTAACTATGAAGTGTCTTATGAAATTTACAATGTTACCTGCATTTACTCTGCTCATCACTGACATAAAATATTTTCAGGCTACAAATGACTTATGAACAGTAAAAAGTAATGTCATGTGTTCTACTCTCAATTGTGAACAAACCAGTTTCAGGTTTTGAGTCACTGAACTGTATTTCAGCAGTTACTTCTGTATTAATTTTCTTCGTCAATAATAAAGTTGAAAAAGGTTTCTATAAAGTTACACTGAGAATGATGACGGTTAAAAGTATCGACTAAAATATTCTTAATATTTGATGAATGCACGATCAACGTCCAACTTGCGTGCCGCTTGTCATGACTAATTTCTAAAGAAATTAACAATGTTACCTGCATTTAGGTTGCTCATCACTGACACTACAGTCTCCGTGTAAACAATAGTTCTGACAGAGTGAAACATCACATCTGTCACCGGTGTAACCCTGTGTACAGTTACAAACAGATTCCCCAATAACTTGTGTACCGTGGACACAAAGCAGGCTTGCGTCTGTTGGAGCTTTGCTGGAAGCACTTGGTAGTAGACTCATTAGAGCATCGCAGGTTCGAGATCCCTCTATTTGGTCTTCTACTTGATAGTTAGCGGCTATATTGTCACAATAGTAACAATTTGCGTCAGTAATTGAAATTTTTTCAGGTTCCGTTCCGTCGCGCAGTGGATTCTTTGGCAATTGCCAATATGTATTATCCCCCCATAACCTCAAGTAGATAAATTCTTTTGATACGGTTATAGATACAACACTACCATGCATAATTTCACTATGTAATGTTTTTCTGTTGTTTCCATTCAAATCTGCGCTTTCAATAGAAGTATGAAAACGTCCATGATCATAATATTTATCAATCCAGTACATTTTATGTGTTTGCTGGTCTATCACCAAGTCTTGTCGTAACCAAACAGTACCGTCTACTACGACTTCTATCTCGGAGCCATCAAATCGAGCCCTCTGTATGTTCCTCCCTGTGGCCCAGTAAATATACCTGTAAGTTGTAAAAAAACTTATGAATATTCACGAAGATATAAATGTATTTAATCGGAGTTTTAGGGCTATCAATATGATTGGTAACATACCCTCCACAGCTATCCACGGCAATACCGCTGGGCGTCTCATCCAAATCGATAAAAGGAGTTCCGCAAAGCGCGTTGTTAGATCCAGGTTTTAATGTAGTCGAATATATTTGTGGATTTACAGACCAAAAGAATGTGTCCGAGGGTGCGTCGTACGCGAACTTGAAGTCGTCAGCTAATTCACAGCTCACTAAAGTTTTTATTTGCTTGGTCGCTATATCAAAGCTAGATATTACAGAGACGCCACTGTTGTCGGAAAACAGCACCCTGTTGTGTACTGGATCGTACGCCATTGAATAGACTTGAGTCCATGGAATGTCTTCAGACCGCGTTAGTGTTCCATTATTATAAAATTTTAGTCCATTTGGACCGTTCACGACGATATCTGAAACATAAAAATAATTTTTTTACAAGCTTATAGCTAATTTAAATCTTTCCCTAACACCATTTTCTCTTCAAACCAAAAAATGCTCGTCTCCTATTTATGGATGGGTGCTAAATTATATACAGTGTCGCTAGTCAGCTTCCCACACGACTGCTTTCCACAAATAAATACTTCATTAATTTATTTTGTTCTGTGGTATATAAAAACAATTGATTGAATTCCTAGATTAGGTAACATACCAATTAAACCATTAAGGGTGGTCGATAAAGATTTATGCATTGATGGATGCATAAATCTTCATATCGCTGTTATATTTCAAAAAGATGCAGTATAAAGCAAAGTTATTTCTACGGTCCCAAAACTCGTATAAAAAAAAGTTAAAGTTAAATTTGAATAGACCCAGAACAAACCTAACATTTACATCTAATAACTGTTATATTATGTGCATCAAGTTATATAATAAGATCCCCAATCCCATCAAAACGCTTCCGTTTCCTAAATTTAAGCGTTCCTTAATAAACCATTTGACAGAAAGATGTTATTATAGTGTTAATGAATTCCTAGATTATAAGTTGTAAGTTCTCAATGTGATTGTCCTTAGGTAGAACTATCTTGTCTGTAAAAGTGATTCATTTATTTGTTAAATAGCTTTAAGAAATTTGCACGCCGTAAATAAGAGATTCCATTATTTGTAAGACCTTTTTATATGTACCTTGTTCAAGCAAATAAACGATTTATTATTATTATTACTCCTGAACTACGAGTATATTAAAAGTCACACAGAAAATCGTTATTTAAACAACACTTCACATGCTAATGTGCGCTGTGTTTTGTTTTCATCCCTAAATATTATTTTTGTGAATTCACTACACATTACCTATGTAAAAGTTCACAGTACATGCCTACCTACGTAGAGGTTCGGGGACAAAATAAAAAAATACATTGATTGAAGTAGAACATTCACTTATTGGCAATCAGACTTTAGAACGAGCAAACTATTAGTTTTATTCCTCCTTGCTAAGTCAGCGTAACCAAGCTACGCTCCGCTGGTCGCCTTCGCCCCGTGAGAACAACTGACGTGGTGTGTGGCGAGCGTCACCGCCGCGTCCGAGTTAATTTATATTCATCGTTGTACCCATTCAGTTCTCACGAATAGCCAGGGATACAAAATCTATCCACAGTGTACTGGCTTGTCAGCGCCTGGGGATGCCCGGTCCCAGACAACAGGCTCACTCGCGACTGGGCTCTCCCCTAGCCAAGCAGCTTCGGGCACGGCTTAGACTTAGCTTTTTAATTTATACAAAGAACAATATCGTTTGTGAGTTGAAGTAATCACGTTGAGTTAGTTTAATAAAAATATGCAAATTACGTTAGTAAATAATTCAGAAAACAGCTTGATTTCGTTTGATACAAACACGAGTCTTGTACTCACCCCAGGAGAAGCAGTGCGCCAACCCCACGTACAGCGCTAACAGCGCCACACACTGCGTGTACATCTTAATACTCAAAACCACTTTGTGTCAACAGAGGAATGTTGCGTACATCCCTGGTGACCGCTTGTTGGATATAAAAGCAAAATTTTGGTTTTCGCAGACATAGCATTTTAAACATAGCTTTATCAGGAAGCCGGCATTTTGATAACCCCAAAAGTCCGCTGATAAAAGGGGCTTCTGGTAGGGATAGCGAACAGTTCCTATACAGGGTGGATTCAATTGTGCATGGAAGGTCAAATCTGAAACTGTAAGAAATTGCGGAAATAACATTAAATTCTGAATTTGACAAAACATACAAACACGCCTGTATTATTCGAAATTTTTGGCAGATCTGCACCTATAGCAACACCAACATTTCGCCAGATATGTTTAGGTCCTATATAATAGGGGGCGCGCCTATTGCCATTACCCGGTGAAAAATCCAGACATCGGGCTTATGAGAAAATTCCTTTTTGATAAACTCAATAACATTTTGCACGATCTGGAAATTGAACTCAGGACATCACGCTCAGCTGTATCGCTTGGGACCACTAGACCAACGAGGTAGTTTGAATTTGTATTTGTTTTATTCCTAATTTTTGCGTTAACATAGTAAAACTCATGAGATAATCATGATGTATCTAAACCAATGAGAATCAGAAACAGACGCACGGGTTGATTCAAGGTTAAGTTACGTTTGCGAGGTCAGTCTGTGAATGGGTGGCCATTCCTAAAGTATCGACACTCCTCCGTGATTCGCAAAGTACGTTAAGCCGTTGGTCCCGGTTGTCATTTGTACATCTTTGACAGTCGATACGGGTAGTCAGAAGCCCGAAAGTCTAACAACCAGTCTTACCAAGGGGTATCGTGTTGCCCAGTAACTGGGTTGTTGAGGTAAGATAAGCAGTCGCTCCATTTTAAATACGGGTATTCAGCTGCATCCGGTTAGACTGGAAGCAGACCCCAACTTAGTTGAGAAAAGGCTGGGCAGATGATGATGATGAGTATGGGTAGTTTTCATGTTTTTATAGTTACAATTAAAAAAAAACAACAGGCTGCACTCCGGGAGTGCCGGCAGAAGTGAAAACTTGAATATTAACGTTGTGCGTTTTTGATATTTGGGAATGGTTAGGGTATTTTGCACGATAATACATTTAGTAGAAAGAGAGGGGGATACTTCCTCTCCTACGCCGCGCCGGCTGTCTACTCTCCATCCATCTTACGAATTTTCGATCAGGACACGTGTCCTGACGCAAGATTAACATTTTTTACCCATTACAAAAAAATAAGTTGATAATATACAAGCATATTCTGATGCCAATTTGGACGTATGGTATCCAACTTTGGGGCTGTACTAAGCCAACCAACGTCAACATAATTCAACAGTTCCAAAATAAAGTACTCAGGGCTGCTGTAAATGCACCCTGGTACATAAGAAACGATGACCTCCACCGTGACCTCGACATGGAATTCGTCACCACCATCACACAAAAATTTGCTGAAGCCCACGAACACAGACTCCATCGACACGTGAATGTTGAGGCAATCCAGCTGTTAGACAACACAGGCATAGTGCGTAGACTAAAGAGAACTAAACCATTTGAATTAGTGTAGTGTAAGTGAATCAATAATAGTAACAATGTTGTGCTATTTATATAACACATGAACAAAGTGTTTTATCAATTTTACCAGACTCTAAGGAAGTGCTACGAACGTGTGTAAAAGTGCATACCTAATTATGGACACTATTCTTAGCATTAGCATAATTTATAACGTAGCATAATAAGTTAGATTTAAATTGTTTATTAGTCTTCTTAGGCTAGATTGCAATTAACTAGTAAGAACTTGGTTCTTACTAATAAGGAAAAAAAAAAAAAAAAAAAAAATTACAAAAAAAAGTGTACAACGCCGCTAAAGAAGTTTTCACTTCAAAAACATCAGAGAAAATAAACTAGACTCATGTTCCGAAATATACCATGATACCATGGTATCAGTTTCGGTATCTCATGGTATCGGTCGATATACCTTCCACCCTGTATCCATGTTTCAGTTTCAGTAACAAAAACAATTGATAGCATGGAATTATTTTTAATGTTCTCAATCTCTAATATACTCGCATAAAATTCTCTTGTCACGGTGTTTGTAATTAAACTCCTCCGAAATGGCTTGACCGATTTATGTGAAATTTTGTGTGCATATCGGCTAGGTCTGCGAATCGGACAACATCTATTTTTCATCCCCCTAAATGTTAAGGGTGGTCCACCCCAAACATTTTATATGGCAAAACCACGTTTGCTGGGGCAGCTAGTATTGTATTAAACTAGCTTTTGCCTGTGGCTTCGCTCGCTTTAATAATAATCTATTAATATTGATAATCTATTAGGAATAATGAGGATTTCTTCCAGAACAAATAAATAAATAAATATTGAACAATCCACACAGCATCATAGCCAATCTTACGGGATTTTATAACTGTCGAGAACAGACGTTCGATTTTCGTATTTTTGTAATGACCTTATGGCCTTCTTATGAGGCCCATTGTGAGCGACCACGTCTCTAATGAATAAATAAATAAATAATGCTGGACAATCCACACAGCATCATCTAGCCCCAAGCTAAGCAGAGCTTGTGTTATGGGTACTAGATGACTGATATACTTAATACAATACATTACATAGATAGATATTTTTATTATACATAGGAAGATCTTATTGTAGATCGTACAAACATTTGTCCCAAGGCGGGAATCGAACCCGCAACCTCCTGTGTCGCAGGCGGACCTTCGCCCGCCGCGCCACAACGGTCGTCAAATTGAGTAGGTAGTTAATTTGCATTTATAATATTAGTATGGATTAGGACTAGCGACAACCCCCTGCTTCGCACGTGTACGATCGACTAATGCGGCGACGTGGCGCGTTGGCGGAGGGATTGGCTGTTACACGGAGTATCTCAAGTTTGATTCCCGTTTGGATCATTTTTTATTTTTTTATTTGAAGGTACGGCCTATAGGTAGTTGTTGCGGATCTGGCTGTTTGTTAATATGAGTTTAAATATTAGTAAGCGCATCCACGATTCAGGAGAAATTCGTAGTGTGCAACGTTTTATGAAAAGCGCCGCAATCCCAAACTTTCACTGTCATCAGCCGACAGCTGTCAGTTTTATATTGTGTTTTGTGTGTGTTTTTTTTAATATCTGACCTGGGATTGAGCTGCTCCAACTTAATTTACACCATCAATGTCGACATTTATATATATATATATATTTTCTAACAACTATTTTGTTAACATTGTTTAAGGTTTAGTGTCCACATTCTTCATAAAACGGACTGTCATAATCTGATGTTCTTCTTGACA
This sequence comes from Phlogophora meticulosa, assembly GCA_905147745.2. Lineage (NCBI taxonomy): Eukaryota > Metazoa > Arthropoda > Insecta > Lepidoptera > Noctuidae > Phlogophora > Phlogophora meticulosa. The sequence goes on along the minus strand of LR990543.1, from coordinate 1,739,927 downwards.
AACAGAGAACATGGGATAACAAGTAAAAACTTTTGATTATTTGATTAATTCACTGAAGTTCTGGGACAATAATAAACACGTAATACATTAAATGAATATTTGAATGTTACGAGCCACTGAGAAATTTCTGTACATGCTTAGGGCAGTATTTTGGGAATGTCCTTTATTTGATAGTTTTTCAATTTCATTGCAAAAGCAAGGTTCGTGTTCAATTGGGAAAATTTAACAGTTTGTGATAGCTTGATGTGCTGTCCGTACTTATTAATAAATTCTTAACAACAAAACAGTCATGCAGTGAGACGTATTTATGCATAATTGCTAACTATATTTGAGTAGGCGTTATGGTCACAACGTTATTTTTCTTAACATGGAGTGACTGCCTATCTGACTTCCACAACCCAGTTACTGGGCAACACGATAACCGTTGATGAGACTGGTTGTCAGATTTTCGTGCTTCTGACTACACGTAAGGACTGTCAATTACATAAAACGGACACCGGGATCAACCACTTATCGTGTTTTCCGAAACAAGAAGTCTCGAAATGTAATGATCGGTCACCCATCCACAGACTGACCTGAGCAGGCATATATTAACCATCGATCGAACCGTGCGGCTGCTTTTATTTAGCCACCAAACATCACATCACATCATCAGGCTATACTAGTCCACAGCTGGACATAGCCCTCTCCTAATGAGCGCCATAGCGCCCTGTATTCAGCTTGCCGCATCCAGCATCTGCCTGCACTCTTTCGCAGATCGTCATCCCAGTTGGGATGACGATCTGCGAAATGATGATGAATGATGGTTGGGACGCCCTCTGACCAGTTGGTCAGAGGGCGTCCTACACTACGTTTGCCAAACATCAACATAGATCCTAATATTTACTTTAAAGCTTTAAAGAAAATATTCAGATCGTGAAACTGGAACGTCCTTCTTAAACGCACTCGGTATGTTTTTTGCGTAAAATACAGCAATAAACACGTGTAAACAAATAAGTTTTAAATCAAATGCCCTATCCGAAAATTCGTTTGGCAAGGTGAAAGGTGTCTGTGTTATCAATGTCGATGTGATGTAGTCTCATTTAGAACTTTGTTATCATTTTTATTTGCTCTTAATGTTTTGTTATATGTTTTAGAGAATAACCGAAAGACTATATTACATCACATCTCGCCTGTGTTCCCCGAAGGGTTGGCCAGAGGTGTACCTACATGACACCCAGATTTCAACAGTTACGTAATTGGGGGCCAATTTTTTGTTATTTTTAAACGTTGCCCCACTCTTGGAATTGTTCCTGTGTCACTGTCGTGGGAGCGTTAACAAACATTTAAAGTCACAAACACAAACAGCCAGACCCGGAACAATTACCTGTAGGCCATACAAATATTAATTTGTTCCGTGCGGGGATCGAACCCGCAACGTCGCAGGCGGACGTTCGCCCGCCGCGCCACATCAGGCGTCAAAATTATAATTATAAAAAACTGAGGACGTTATACACTCTGGACCATTCGCTCTTTAGTCTTTTTGCGACTTGGACATTTCACTCTAAGGACATGTTTTGGGTCCGTTTGTTGTTTTTCGTTTTTGACATTTTGCGACTACACGCGTTTATTCGACATCGATTGGGGGGATGAATGTTCATGAACAGTAGAACTAATGTATTCCAAACTCGAAAACTTCCAATACATGATGATGATTGTAGGCATTGTATTGTATATTATATCTCATTATAAATTTTATTCAAGAGCCTAATTAAATTTAAGTAATTTAAAAGCATAATTTGTTATTAGAGATACTGGTAATCGATGATGGTATACAAAATAAGTTTCTAAACTATCAACTCGGTTTTTATCAGTCCACTACTGGACACTGGCTGGTGGTCGCCGACTTATCCCCAAATCAGCTAGAAGTAGATCGTATCGAAGTGTTTGTGGTAGAGGTGAAAGTGTGCTTGTGCTCATTCAGGTAACAAGCGCCGGTGTATCAGACACCAGCTGAAGCACACGTCGACTTCATTCCTTTGCCCAGAGTAGGGAGCGTTAAATCTGTGAAGAAAACGTAAAAGATGCACACTTAATACATCAAGGTTATTAAGGTACGAGTGACCTTCTTGTTTTATGACGTGCATGTGACAGAGAAGGCAAGAGCATTAACCACCACTCTTGCTCAAGACGGGTTGGCGATTTCAGACTTTTATTAATTATAAGTCCAGGTTTCCTTACGATGTATATATAACTAATCACGAATGGTAGCTTAAATATAGCTTATAGATTTGTACCTGCATTAAGAATGTCCCTCAACATTGAAACTGTTTGGAAACATTTGTTTAAGAAGGCGGGAACATCGCATCTTTCCCCCTCATAATCTCCTGCGCAGTGACAGACCGGCTCACTTTCCTTATTCAGAGAGCAAACACCGTCGTTCAAACAATATTGCTGGCACGCGTTAACTTGGCACCTTTCTCCAGAGTAGCCAGCATTACATCTGAAATGACGTAAGTATCAAACTGGGTAACTTGAATAGGTAAATAATATTCTCGTAGCTTGTTGTTATATGCGGCCGACGCTTGCGTACAGGAGGTACATTACATACATCTGTACGCTGCGTTTCGGGCGCGCTGTAAAATTCTTTGTATACATAGAACTATACAAAGAAGCTTTTTTTTTAGTTGTAAAAAATCGGACATAAAAATAAATAGTTATGCTCATGAATTATTTGGCGTGTTTGTCTTGTTCTAATGAATGAAGAATTGTGAAGAATTACTTTTTTGTGTTACTATAAATTCATATAATAAAATTCATTTATTCATTATTTTACAAGTCACAAGTACTCGATTCGCCGATAATAAATGAATGACATGAACAATATTCTACTCTCAATTGTACACACACGATACCTGTTTCTTTGTCAAAAAGGTGGTTTTTTTTTCCTATAAAGTAACACAGAGCAAGTTGAAACCACAAAAATAAATATCTCATAATTGACTTGATCAACATCCAATATGTTACGCCTAGTTTGCTCATGAAATTAACAATGTTACCTGCATTTAGGTTGCTCATCACTGACACTACAATCTCCGTGTAAACAATAATTCTGACAGAGTGAAACATCGCATCTGTCACCGGTGTAACCCTGTGTACAGTTACAAAAAGATTCCCCAATAACTTGTGTACCGTGGACACAAAGCTGGGTTACGTCTGTGGGGACATTGCTGGAGGTACTTGGCAGCAGACTCGCTAGTGCTGCACAGGCTCGAGATCCCTGAGTCTGATCTTCTACTTGGAAGTAGGCAGCTATACTTTCACAATAGTCACAATCTGTGTTAGTAATAGGAAATGTTTGAGGTTCTGCTCCGTCGCGCGGATTCTTTGACAATTGCCAAAACGAATGTACTGACGATCCCGCCCAGTAGATAAAGTCTTTTGATACGGTTATAATTCCATCAGAAATTGCAGTAGTGCCACTATACAACCTTTTTCTGTTTTTTCCATTCAAATCAGCACTTTCAATAGAAATAATTAAATTTAAATGTTCATAATATTTATCAATCCAGTACATTTTTTGTGTTTGCTGGTCTATCACCAAGTCTGGTCGGTACCAAACAGTACCTTCTACTACAATTTCTCTCTCGGAGCCATCAAAACGAGCCCTGTGTATGTAACTGTCTGAGGTCCAGTAAATATATCTGTAAGTTAAAGAAAAACTATAAATATTCACGAAGTTTTATGTGTATTTAGTCGGAGTTTTGAAGATATTATTCTGATTAGTAACATACCCTCCACAGCTATCCACGGCAATACCCCTGGGCCACACATCCAACCGGATGAAAGAATTTGTGTCAACTGCGTTGCTAGATCCAGGTTTTAATGAAAACGAGTATATTTTTCGATGTACAAGCCAAAAGATTGTTTCAGAGGGTGGGTCGTAGGCGAACCTGAAGTAGTCAGATAATTCACAGCTCACTAAAGTTTTTATTTGATTGGTCGCTATGTCAAAGCTAGATATTACAGCGATGTGCGAGTCACTGTTGTCGGCAAACAGCACCCTGTTGTGAACTGGATCGTACGCTAATGAAGAGATGTGTGTCGACGGAATATCTTCAGAGTGTATTAACGTGCCGTTACTATAAAAGTTTAGTTCATTTTGACCGTTTGTGACGACGTCTGAAACATGAAAATAACATTTTCAGACTGATAGCTACTTAATCTAAATCTTACCCTTCTATCTCTTTTTGTCTTCTTTCCAAAAAATGCGCTACTACTATCTAAGGATGGGTCCAAAATTAAATGAAGTAGGTATCGCTACCTGCTTTCAACACGATTCCTTAATACAATATTAACTACGCCATTCATTGTTTACTTTATTTTGTTCGCTTTCTATATCGTATGTTTATTGCCTAATAAACAATTTATTTAATTCCTTGATTAGGTAACATACAAATAAAACCGTCATAACTGTTAAGGGTATACACAATATGGATTTATCCACAGCAAGCCGGGGGTTGCGGAAGGATCGTACGTTCCCGGGATCCCCGGCGTAGGTGTGAGATGGAACACCGGGGTGGATTTTAGTCAGTAAGAGTCTGACAGACCCCTTCGCCCCCAGGATTTTCCCCCTCGTATCCAAAAAAAAAGGCTAGTCAGCGCCCGCAATGGGTACTACGCCCGGCCCCAGACAACAGGGACACTAGCGACTGGGCTCTCCTCTAGCCAAGCAGCTCCGGGCACGGCTTAAACTTAGCTTTTCAATTTAAATAATACTTTAACAAAACAACAAATTAGTTTGTGAGTTGAAGTAATCACGTTGAGTTAGTTTAATAAAAATATGCAAATTACGTAATTAAATAATTCAGCAAACAGCTTGATTTCGTTTGATACAAACACGAGTCTTGTACTCACCCCAGGAGAAGCAGTTCGCCAACCCCACGTACAGCGCTAACAGCGCCACACACTGCGTGTACATCTTTATACTCAAAACCACTTTGTGTCAACAGAGGGATGTTGCGTACACCCCTGGTGACCGCTTGTTGGATATAAAAGCAAAACGTTTGGTTTTCGCAGACATAGCATTTTAAACATAGCTTTATCAGGAAGCCGGCATTTTGATAACCCCAAAAGTCCGCTGATAAAAGGGGCTTCTGGTAGGGATAGCGAACAGTTCCTATACAGGGTGGAATTCAATTGTGCATGGAAGGTCAAATATGAAACTATAAGAAATTGCGGAAATAACACTAAATTCTGAATTTGACAAAACATACAATCACGCCTGTATTATTTGAAGTGTTTGGCAGATCTGCACCAATATCGAGACTCTTCCGTGCCTCGGAAAGCACGTTAAGCCGTTGGTATCGGCAGTCATTTGTAGATCTTTGACAGTCGTTACGGGTAGTCAGAAACCCCAAAGTCTGACAGCGAGTCTTACCAAGGGGTATAGCGTTGCCCAGTAACTGGGTTGTTGAGGTAAGATAGGCAGTCGCTCCATGTTAAATACGGGTATTCAGCTGCATCCGGTTAGACTGGAAGCAGACCCCAACTTAGTTGAGAAAAGGCTGGGCAGATGATGATGATGAGTATGGGTAGTTTTCATGTTTTTATAGTAACAATTAAAAAAAAATGACAGGCTGCACTCCGGGAGTGCCGGCAGAAGTGAAAACTTGAATATTAACGTTGTGCGTTTTTGATATTTGGGAATGGTTAGGGTATTTTGCACGATAATACATTTAGTAGAAAGAGAGGGGGATACTTCCTCTCCTACGCCGGCTGTCTACTCTCCATCCATCTTACGAATTTTCGATCAGGACACGTGTCCTGACGCGAGATTAACATTTTTTACCCATTACAAAAAAAGTGTACAACGCCGCTAAAAAGTTTTCACTTCAAAAACATCAGAGAAAATAAACTAGACTCATGTTCCGAAATATACCATGATACCATGGTATCAGTTTCGGTATCTCATGGTATCGGTCGATATACCTTCCACCCTGTATCCGTGTTTCAGTTTCAGTAACAAAAACAATTGATAGCATGGAATTATTTTTAATGTTATCAATCTCTAATACACTCGGATAAAATTCTCGTGTCACGATGTTTGTAATTAAACTCCTCCCCTTTATTTATTTATTTGTTCTGAAAGAAATAATCATTATTGCTGAGAGATTATCAATATCTCATTATTAAAGCGAGCGAAGCCACAGGTAAAAGCTAGTTTAATACAATACTAGCTGCCCCAGCAAACGTGGTTTTGCCATATAAAATGTTTGGGGTGGACCACCCTTAAAGTTTAGGGAGTGAAAAATAGATGTTGGCCGATCCTCAGACCTACCCGATGTTCACACAAAATTTCATACAAATCGGTCCAGCCGTTCCGGAGGAGTATGGGAACGAACATTGTGACACGAGAATTTTATAATTATATAAGATTTTTTTTTTACTTACAACTATTTTGTTAACATTGTTTAAGGTTTATTGTCCACATTCTTCATAAAACGGAATGTCTTAATCTGATGTTCTCCTTGACAAACAGAGAACATGGGAAAACAAGTAAAAACTTTTGATTATTTGATTAATGCACTGAAGTCCTAGGAGAATAATAAACACGTAATTATTATTAAGTAAATGAATATTTGAATGTTACGAGCCACTGATAAATATCTGTACATTTCAGGCATGTCCTTTATTTGATCAAGATCAAAATCAAAATTCATTTATTCAAATTAGGCTGAGAATCAGCACTTTTTGAACGTCAAAGACGTTTACATAAGACAGTCCCCCAAAACGCCCACCCTTCACCACTTCCTAGAGTTTTTGATAGTTTTTCAATTTCATTGCAAAAGTAAAAGGTTCGTGTTCAATTGGGAAAATTTGACAGTTTGTGGTAGCTTGATGCGCTGTCTGTACCTACTTATAAATAAATTCTTAACAACAAAACAGTCATGCAGTGAGACATGTCTGTGCATAATTGCTAACTTAATTTGGGCAGGCGTTCTGGTAAAAACGTTTTAATTCTTAACATGGAGCGACTGCCTATCTGACCTCCACAACCCAGTTACTGGGCAACACGATACCTGTTGGTAAGACTGGTTGTCAGATTTTCGTGCTTCTGACTACACGTAAAGACACCGGGATCAACCACTTATCGTGTTTTCCGAGGCCAGGAGAAGTCTGGAAATGTAATGAACGGTCACCCATCCACAGACTGACCTGAGCGGGCATAGATTAACTATTGATCGACCCGTGCAGCTGTTTTTATTTAGCCACCAACCCTCAACACACGATCTTAATATTTGCTTTAAGCCTTTAAAGAAAGTATTAAGATCGTGAAACTGGAACGTCCTTCTTGAACGCACACGGTTTGTTTTTTTCGTAAAATATAGCAATAAAAACGTGCAAACAAATAAGTTCTAAATCAAATCCCCTATCCGTGAATTCGGTTGGCAAGGTGAAAGGTGTCTGTGTTATCAATGTCGACGTGATGTAGTCTCATTTAGAACTTTGTTATCATTTTTTTTGCTCTTAATGTTTTTTTTTATTTGTTATAGATAATAACCGAAAGACTATGTTACGTAACACACGTACACATTTCACCAGTTATGTTTAAGTCCCATGTCATTGGGGGTGAGCCTATTGTTTGACCCCTAAAAGAAAGACTATTATTATTATTGAGTATTACTAACATCTGATTCCCTTCTTCGGACAGAAGCTTCGGAAGCAGCTAAACATTAATTCTAACAGAAGTGTGTGGACTTGGTAGGTACTTGTAGATGACTGATTTACTTAATACACTACATTACATAGATAGATATTTTTTATTATACATAGCAAATACCCAGAACACACGGAACAAACATTTGTTCCAGGGCGGGAATCGAACCCGCAACCTCCGGCGTCGCAGTTTTAGGTCGTTTGGGTTTTGGGTCCGTTTGTCGTTTTTCGCTTTTGACATTGTGCGACTACACGCTTTGATTTGGGGAATGAATGATTATGAACAGTAGAACTAATATATTCCGAACACGGAAATTTCCAATAAATGATGATGATTTTATGCATTGTATAGAATGTCGAGGTATTGTGTATAAATTATTGCACAGCTATAAATTTTATTCAAAAGCCTAAGTAAAAATCTAAGTAATTTAAAAGCATTATTTTTATTAATAAGAGAGACTGGTACTCGTTGGAGGTTTACAAAATACAGTGGATAATAGTCAAACAAACTTAAATGATTTACACGATTATGTTGCCTGTAGTAAACATATACGCAGTACAGTACACAGTACTACAGTAAGTCATTTGTTGCTTAAATATAATTGTATCAACTTGTAAATGGGCCTCAATAGAAGATCAAGTATGAGTTCCACGCGAGTTGTTTCTAAACTATCAACTCGGTTTTTATCAGTCCACTACTGGACACTGGCTGGTGGTCGCTGACTTATCACTAAATCAGCTAGAAGTAGATCGTATCGAAGTGTTTGTGGTAGAGGTGAAAGTGTGCTTGTGCTCATTCAGGTAACAAGCGCCGTGTATCAGACACCAGCTGAAGCACACGTCGACTTCATTCCTTTGCCCAGAGTAGGGAGCGTTACATCTGTGAAGAAAACGTAAAAGATGCACACTTAATACATCAAGGTTATTAAGGTACGAGTGACCTTCTTGTTGTAAGACGTGCATGTGACACTCAGCCTCAGAGAGGTAAAGCAATTTCGAGGATGATATACATGAAAATATCAATGTTAACAAATCTTCGTAATGTCGTCCGTCTGAATATAGAAACGTACATATATACGAAACAATACCAGTTTAGTTTCAACAATTACTTTTACTTGTCATTCCGATTGTCTCGTCGTCGTCGGCGATCGATCTTGAGGCCGTAACAGCCAGACACAGTGCGGAGTTGTTTAGATCAGACAGATGTATAATAATAATAATAAATTATACCAGCCTGTTACTGTCCCACTGCAGGACAAAGACCTCTTCTCATACAGAGAAGGCAAGAGCATTAACCACCACGCTTGCTCAAGACGAGTTGGCGATTTCAGACTTTTATTAATTATAAGTCCAGGTTTCCTTACGATGTTTGTATACGAATGGTAGCTTAAATATAGCTTATAGATTTGTACCTGCATTAAGAATGTCCCTCAACATTGAAACTGTTTGGAAACATTTGTTTAAGAAGGCGGGAACATCGCATCTTTCCCCCTCATAATCTCCTGCGCAGTGACAGACCGGCTCACTTTCCTCATTCAGAGAGCAAACACCGTCGTTCAAACAATATTGCTGGCACACGTTAACTTCGCACCTTTCTCCAGAGTAGCCAGCATGACATCTGAAATGACGTAAGTATCAAACTGTCTAACTTAAATAGGTAAATAATATTATCGTAGCTTGTTATAATATGCGACCGACGCTTGCGTACAGGAGGTACATAACATACATCTGTACGCTGCGTTTCGGGCGCGCTGTAAAATTCTTTGTATACATAGAGCTATACAAAAAAGCTTTTTTTTTTTGTAAAAAATCGGACATAAAAGTAAATAGTTATGCTCATGAATTATTAGGCGTGTTTGTCTTGTTCTAATGAATGAAGAATTGTGAAGAATTACTTTTTTGTGTTACTATAAATTCATATAATAAAATTCATTTATTCATTATTTTACAAGTCACAAGTACTCGATTCGCCGATAATAAATGAATGACATGAACAATATTCTACTCTCAATTGTACACACACGATACCTGTTTCTTTGTCAATAAGGTGGTTTTTTTTTCCTATAAAGTAACACAGAGCAAGTTGAAACCACAAAAATAAATATCTCATAATTGACTTGATCAACATCCAATATGTTACGCCTAGTTTGCTCATGAAATTAACAATGTTACCTGCATTTAGGTTGCTCATCACTGACACTACAGTCTCCGTGTAAACAATAGTTCTGACAGATTGGAACATCGCATCTGTCACCAGTGTAACCCTGTGTACAGTTACAACCAGATTCCCCAATAACTTGTGTACCGTGGACACAAAGCTGGGTTACGTTCTTGGGAACGTTGCTGGATATATTTGGTAGCAGACTCGTCAGCGCTGCACAGGTTCGAGATCCCTCTGATTCGTCTTCTACTTGATAGTTTGCAGAAATACTTTCACAATAATAACAATTTGTGTTAGTAATTGGAAATTGTTTAGGTTCTGTTTCGTTATGCGGTGGATTCTTTGGCAATTGCCAATATGTATCTGCCCTATAAAACCTCCAGTAGATAAAATCTTTTGATACGGTTATATGTCCACCATAACGTACATGTCTTTCAGTATACTCGTATAATGTTTGTCTGTTCGTTCCGTCCAAATCTGCACTTTCAATAGTATTATATGGCAGATGTTTTTTATAATATCTATCCATCCAGTACATTTTCTGTGTATTCTGGTCTATGGTAAAGTCTGGTCGTAAAACAACAATACTGTATACTACAACTTCTCTCTCGGAGCCATCAAACCGAGCCCTCTCTATGTTATAGTCTGTGGTCCAGTAAATGTACCTGTAATTTGTAATCATCATCTTAATCTACTATATATAAATTACATGTCATGTTGTTTGTCCGCTATGGACTCCTAAACTACTGAATCGATTTTAACAACATTTTGCACATAGTGTGTGTTTTGGTCAAACTTAAAAGATAGGACAGTTTTTATTTCGATTATTGACCTCAATATTTTTTTTATTGCAAATTAGATGTTTTCCCATAATAAGTTCCATACATTACTAACAGATGGCAGTGTAACTCAACTTTTGAGGCGGTACGAAGTTCGCCGGAACAGCTAGTAAACTATAAATATTCACGAAATGTAATGTGTATATTTTCATATAGTCTGTCGTAATGTCATGATTAGTAACATACCCTCCACAGCTATCCACGGCAATACTCCTGGGCCACATAGCCAACTTAATTGTAGAATTTCCGCCGACTGCGTCATAAGATCCAGGTTTTAATGACATCGAGTATATTTGTGCACCGACAATCCAAAAGACTGTTTCAGTGGGTGGGTCGTACGCGAAATGGAAGTTGTAAGAACTTTCACATCTCACTAAAGTTTGTATTCGCTTGGTCGCTATGTCAAAGCTAGATATTACAGCGATGCCAGTGGTTTCCGCAAACAGCACCCTGTTGTGTACTGGATCGTATGATGTTAAAGAGATATGTTGCGACGGAATATGTTCAGTGTGTGTTAGTGTTCCGTTACTATAAAAGTATAGTTCATTTTGACCGTTCGTGACGACGTCTGAAACATGAAAATAACATTTTTTCAAGTTGATAGCTAATGTTTTTGATGGCACGGTTGGCGCTGCGCTGCGTGTCGTGGGTTCGATTCCTACACGGAACAAATATTTGTGTGGCCTACAGGTATTTGTTCCGGGTCTGGAGGTTTGTGTGTGTGACTTTAAATGTTTATTAACGCACCTACGATACAGGAGAAATTCCTAGAATGGGGCTACGTTTAAAAAAAAATACTATCTGTTACTATCTATTATTTTCTCTTATTTAAAAAAAATACGCGCTACTGTTGTCTATGAATGCGTGCAAAATTATATGCAGTGTCGCTAGTCTGCGTCTGCTAGAAGTATTTAATTGTGGAAAGCAGTCGTATGGGAACACGACTGCTTTCCACAATAGTAATAGTGGCGAGGGGGGTAATGACCCCCCTCGCCATATTTAAGGGAAGGGGGTAACCCGACCCCCGACGCTACCGCTAGCAGTGACATCTAAGTGAGCATGACGAACTTGATGTCGGTTGCTCAGATAAAATAAAATAAATTTGGTCACTAGTTCACCACATAATGCAATACAACTCAGTCACACATACCCACTAGTAGGTTAGAACGAAATTCGAATTTTTAATTCTGTATGTTTCGTTGTTTTACTTTATTCCATAACATTTATATCCTATTGAGTTCTGGCACATGGAATAGTTTTCATCGTAATAGCGACATAGTGACAACAGCAAGAAAGAGGGGGTGACAGTATCACTCGGTGATAATGTCGCCCCCATAACAGCTACAATGATCATATTAAAACTATACTAAACAATGGGTATCACTTAATATTATACTAATGGCATCTAAACAAGTATATTCATTTTGATACGAGTATATAACGAACAACATTCGGCACAACATCTTAGCCTCCTCCGATAAAGGGGGCGCTAGAATGTTGTTACATGCCCCCACTTTAAATTCCTCGCCAGGCAAATATAGTCTTTCGTGTATGTTCCGGTCACATTCCAACAGCACGTGATAGATATCCTCAATCACCCCACAAACTTCGCAGTTTGGTGAGCCCCCTAAAATAAAACCCCTTAAAATAAAAAATATCCGCACTCTACAGAACCCCGCTTGTAGAAGTAGGGCTTGTCAACGCCCGGGGACGCCCGGTCCCTGACTACAGGCTCACTCGCGACTGGGCTCTCCCCTAGCCATGCAGCTCTGGGCGCGGCACCCTTAGCTTGGTGGTGACAGATTCCGATCACTAGTCGCCTTTTGTCATCGATGGGTTAATTCGATTCTCGGAAGACCAACCAATACAAAGACGTTAATTAATTAATTAATTTATTTATTAACTCATCATCACTATCATTACAGGGATTTCCTAATTCAATAGTGTGGCCATAATTACAATTTTATTATTCACTATAACATATTGTAAACATTGTGGTTTTTGTGAACTCGCTCAGAGAACAAGTAAAAATATCTATGATGTCTGCTACGTCATTAAGCACACGCAAGGTACGCGTTATAGGGGCTTTACTCAGTAGATTGGTCCTACTACTGGGCACCGCCAATAGACGTGGCTGTCGCCTTCGCGATACATAATTGTCGGGCACACACAGGTTTATTTCTTTCAATATACCTGGGTTTGAAGTCTTGCCACGCAGTCTTTAATGTATGACAAGTTTGATATAATATGGTGCTTTTGTCAAATATTGCAACCGAACTTTTTTATTGTTAATAATATGAGTCGGTGTGTGAGTTAAAGTAACCAATATATACATTACGTAAGTAAATAGATCATTTTTTAACGAATTGATTTAGTTTGATACAAACACGAGTCTTGTACTCACCCCAGGAGAAGCAGTGCGCCAACCCCACGTACAGCGCTAACAGCGCCACACACTGCGTGTACATTTTACACTCTAATTAACGTCGTGTCCACACTGGGAGATGTTGCGTACTCTGCTGTACCGGTCCTACTATAAAACTCAAAAATTGGTTTTCGCAAACATGCCCTGTTAAACTAGCTTTATCATGAATTAGACATATTGATAACCTAAGAGGTCTGCACTCCGCTTAGTACGGATAGCGAGCAGTATACAGGCTGAACTATAAGTATGCGTTGAAGGCCAAGTCGAATAATGAAAAAATCATGAAACAATAATAAACTAGCTTCTGTCCGCGGCTTAGCCCACGTGGACGTCGGAAAAGTATCTTATCTCCCATAACACAAGTATCTTATCTCGGACATTAGCCGCTATTAACGCTCTCCTGAACTCAAACCCAGGCCTTGATATATTCACGGATGAATGGAAGATAATATTGCCAGAATGTTTGAATTTTTGTGAGAAGAATGTATGACTGAGTTAAATAAATTATATGTTTAAATAGTGTAATTGGCTTCGGCAGTTCTATTTAAAATAAAATAAATAAATAAATAATAATATCCAAAATAATTTTAATAAAAATGGAATATCCACTACCACCACTCATTTCCAATCACAGATCACTTAATAACGAAATTACGGAACTTAGAAGTCGGTTTTTAAGCCTTTATAAAATTTTAACAGAAAATTTACATCCACTGACGGTACCATCATGCCTACAGTTTGAAGTAATTACGATCATCAAGATCATCGTCCTCAAGCTCATCCTGAGAACGAGGTCCTGGGTTGGATTCCCAGGTCGGAAAAGTGATTGGGTTTTCCCATCTCATATTTTTCAAAAGCAGCCCAGAGTCTGTATAGATGGGTCTTACTGGCGAAATGGGGTACTATCGGTACACCTGTGCTTAACCCTTCGTATGCAATAAATAATTGAGTATTGAGAATAGAGGCGTAATGTGACGTCATTAGCCTAGATTGTAGCATGTATGTCTTATATGTAGCCTTCTCCTAGACAATGTTATCATCACCGGACCGCTAGTAAGGGCTTGTTTTTTAAACACAAAATTATGTGTTCTTGTAACTTTATTCAATTAATATTTTGTACTTCTAAGTCTTTAATAGTCAACCCGCCTTGAGCAAGCGGTGATCTTTTGTATGTGCAGCCTGAGGTGCGTTTGCCACCATGAGTTCCATTGTTCGATTGCACCATTGGGTTTTGTACCATGAACTCTTGGTATCTAGAAGGTTGTGCGTTGATGTCCGTTCCACCCTGTATGATAAATAAATAAATATTGCTGGACAATCCACACAGCATCATCTCGCCCCAAGCTAAGCAGAGCTTGTGTTATGGGTACTAGATGACTGATATACTTAATACAATACATTACATACATAGATATATTTTTTTATTATACATAGGAAATAATTATTTTTAGATCGTACAAACATTTGTCCCAAGGCGGGAATCGAACCCGCAACCTCCTGCGTCGCAGGCGGAACATCGCCCGCCGCGCCACATCGATCGTCAAAAATGTTAATGTTAAGATAATGTGTATAATTTACAGTAGGTCGTCTCCTCCCCTCTGTCCGCCTACCTAGTGACGTCAGGGAAGACGGTGGCACAGTGGTCACGTGCTGCCTGCCATAAATAGTGAAGCTTAGGGGAGACCCCTCTACAGTCTCCTCAGGGATGTGCCCTGACAGGCGTTGCACAGAGGGGGCACCGGGGTGGTCTTTTAAGAAGACACGGTGCCCCCTTCCGCGTGCTGATGGTGACCACCAGCCGCCACCAGGGTGGTTTAAGTGAGGTAAGAATCCAACCCACACTCCCTGGTCTTGTTCCCAAAGGCCGGTCGCGTATTGAATGTACCCCCCGATATCAATTAAAATAAGGTAGTCTCATTCCACTCTGACGAGCGAAATATCGAGTATATTTAAATAAAAAATATTGATTACAAAGGCATGACATTTATTCACAAGAGAAACTTAATCTATGGTAAGAGTTTAGGGGGGGGGGGGGGGGGTTTTACAGTTTACCATGTAGAGGTGAAAGTAAACTCTTGAACAGATATATATTTTGTGCTCATTGAGCACAACAAGCACCATTTTTTCAGACCACGGTTGATTATTACTTTATCCAGACTTTTTCTGACTTTGTACATCTGTAATGAAAACATAGCATGAAATAATCAAGCTGAACCAACGACTCTGCACCACGTGGCTCAGTCTGACCAGATGTATCACATATATTTCTATTTCTTTGAAATAATAAGAATACAAATAAGCACACGACATGATGAGACTGTTTGGTTTCAACGATATGCTTCGCTAACAGTGATCGTTCTAACCGTCTGTTGTGGGCAATTGACATTGAGTCCGGAACCGAAGAGTATTAAAAGCTTTTCATCAGAACAGACGGTAGATAGTGAGAAGGTAGATTTGATTATGATGCCTTTAAAGTGATAACAAATGTTCTTACTTGAATTGAGGATGTCCCTCAACGACGAAAATGATCGGGAACCTCGCATCTTTCACCCTCATAATCTCCTGTGCATTGACAGGCTGGCTCACTTTCCGCGTTCAGGGAACATTCGCCGTTGTTCAAACAATACCCTAGGCACGCGTTGACTTCACATCTTTCTCCAGAATAGCCGGCATTACATCTAAAATAAAATGTGAATCAGCAAAACCCAGTAAACGAGGACAGGAAACCAACAAATGTGTGCGCTCAGTTGTAACGGGCGTTCCATTAAAGTGTTTTTCTGTTAAACGAATTATTGGAAGACCATGTTTTACCTGCATTGAGGATGCCCCTCAGCACTGACGCTACAATTTCCTTGAAAGCAATAGCCCTGACAACTTGAAATATCGCATCTTTCACCCACGTAAAGTTCCGTACATTGGCAAACTGGCTCACTCTCCTCATTTACGGAACAAACACCGTCGTTCAAACAATACTTATGGCATGCGTCGACCTCACACCTTTCCCCGGAGTAACCAGCATTACATCTGAAATTACAAAGAGGTGGATCAAGGAAAAGCAATGCAAGGAAACATACAAACGTTTGTGACTGGTAATAAAAACAATATTATACAATGGGCGAACGACGCATGCGTCAATGTGTTCAGTGAGCTTCTATCTATATTCTATACATAGAGTTTTGTTCTTTCAAACTTTGCCATCAGGAGAGCAATTTTAGTTAAAGTAAATCTATAAGTTAAAGTAATTATTTAGCATTTTTGACGACCTATGTGGCGCAGCGGGCGAAGTTCCGCCTGCGACGCAGGAGGTTGCGGGGTCGATTCCCGCCTTGGGACAAATGTTTGTATGATCTACAAATGTTTATTCCGGGTGTTCTGGGTATTTGTTATGTATAATAAAACAATATCTATCTATGTAATGTATTGTATTAAGTATATCAGTCATCTAGTACCCATAACACAAGCTCTGCTTAGCTTGGGGCTAGATGATGCTGTGTGGATTGTCCAGCATTATTTATTTTATTTTATATATGATTGTGAAAGATGTACATGAATTCCTCAGTCCTAGACAAGTACTCGATGTGCTTCATTTAAAAAACGATGAGAAATATTTTACTCTCAACTGAACAAACCAGAATTCATTCAGTCAGTTCTCTTTTACTTTTCTTTGTTTTTGTTTTCCTGCGTCAATGATGAAGTTGAATAATGGATTCTTATATTTGCTGAATAGCGCTCAGCTGCTTGTTAGAACTAGACTAAGCTGAATTTTACCTGCATTTAGGTTGCTCATTACTGACACTACAATCTCCTCGGAAACAATAATTCTGACAGAGTGAAACATCGCATCTGTCACCGGTGTAACCCTGTGTACAGTTACAAACAGATTCCCCAATAGCTTGCGTACCGTGGACACAAAGCAGGCTTACGTTCTTGGGAACGTTGCTGGATATATTTGGTAGCAGACTCGTCAGTGCTGCACAGGTTCGAGATCCCTCTATTTGGTCTTCTACTTGATAGTTTGCAGAAATACTTTCACAATGATAACAATCTGTGTTAGTAATTGGAAATTGTTTAGGTTCTGTTTCGTTATGCGGTGGATTCTTTGGCAATTGCCAATATGTATCTACCCTAAAAAACCTCCAGTAGATAAAATCTTTTGATACGGTTATATGTCCACCATAACGAACGTCATTTCTTTCAGTGTATAATGTTTTTCTGTTCGTTCCGTCCAAATCTGCACTTTCAATAGACATATGAAAAGTAGTAATTTTATAAAATTTATCAATCCAGTAGATTTTCTGCGTCTTCTGGTCTATGACCAAGTCTGGTCGAAAGAAAACAGTACTGTTTACTACAACTTCTCTCTCAGAGCCATCAAATCGAGCCCTCTCTATGTTATCGTCTGTGTTCCAGTAAATATACCTGTAATTTATATTAAACTGTAAATATTCAAGAAGTGTGTCTAATGTGAAGATTTTCGGACAGTTCCAAAGCTATTTAATTGTAATGATTAGTGACTTACCCTCCACAGCTATCCACGGCAATACCCCTGGGCCACAAGTGGTTTTCCAACTGGATTAAAGAATTTCCGCCAACCGCGTCGTGACATCCAGGTTTTAACATCGAGTATATTTGTCGACCGTCAATCCAAAAGACTGTTTCAGAGGGTGGGTCGTACGCGAACTTGAAGTTGTAAGTTGGTTTACATCTCACTAAAGTTTGTATTTGCTTGGTCGCTATCTCAAAGCTAGATATTACAGTGAGATTGAAGTTAATTCTGCTGGCAAACAACACTCTGTTGTGTACAGGATCGTAAGTTATTGGAGAGATATGAGCCGAAGGTATTTCTTCAGACTGCGTTAGTGTTCCGTTGTCATAAAAGTTTAGTCTAGTTTCACCGTTTATAACGATGTCTGGAACATAAAAATAACATATTTCTAAGCTAATATCGTCCCCTCCTATCCTTTTCTCTTCTTTCCAAAAAAGGCTGCCCCTATCAGTGGGTCCAAAAGTACTTGCAGTGTCTCTTGTTTGCTCTCCCCACGGGAACTGCTTTGTAAAATAAACTAAATCAATTTTTTTTTTGAACGTTGCCCCAAACTAGGAATTTCTCCTGTATCCTGGGTGCGCTTACAATTTCACATACACAAACAGCCAGACCCGGATCAACTACCTGTAGGCCATACAAATATTTGTTCCGTGTGGGAATCGAACCCACGACACGCGGCGCAGCAGTCAATCGCTCAGCCACTGCGCCAACCGTGCCGTCAAAAAATAATAATGTAAACAGACTGACAGGCAGACAGACAGTCAGACAAAAATGCTTAAAGGAAGAAGGCGACTTTGCATGTACAATGGGACCCTCTGTTAGAAGTATCGTACAGTATGGACACTTATATCTAGTTTTAGAACTATATAAAACTAGCAAAAACGCAAATGGACAGTGGGCTATAGAAGTTGGGAGAAAAAAGATATACAAGGTAGAAGATTATAACCTCAAACGAATTTAATAGTGCTTATTTAATAAAACGTTATTTTTTATGTATTATATAGGCTCAAAAAGGTGTTCAATCAGAGGAGACAGTCAGACAAAAATGCTTAAATTTCGCTGTTTGTTATAGCATGCATAGCATGTAGTGAAAAACTGTTGATTTGACATTACAAATAGACACTTCAATTTTCTTTATTTGTTACAGATACAATTTAAATAACAATAAAATAAGTGGAAGAATTCAAGTTGAATTAATTTAATGAAAATATATTCATTCGTCAGAAAATAGATCAGTGGCCAGTTTGATTTCGTTTGATACTAAACACGAGTCTTGTACTCACCCCAGGAGAAGCAGTGCGCCAACCCCACGTACAGCGCTAACAGCGCCACACACTGCGTGTACATCTTTATACTCAAAACCACTTTGTGTCAACAGAGAGTGTTGCGTCCTCCTCTGGTGACCGCTTGTTAAATATAAAAGTTTAGCATTTAAAAAATAGCTTTATCAGGAGTCACGCATGTTGATAACCACAGAGGTCCGCTGATAAAAGAGGCTCTTAGTACGGATATCGAGCAGTATACAGAGTGATCTATTTGGGTCTTTTTTGGAAAGCCCCAATCTGAAGTTACCAGGCATAGCAGAAATTCTCCAAGGGTATAAACCGAAGGCGAAGATTTATAAAACAATGATAAGACCTGCGTCCTTATATGGATCATAATGTTGGTAGTCAGAAGTCAGAAGTCGAAAGTCTGACAACCAGTCTTACCACGGGGTATCGTTTTGCCCAGTAACTGGGTTGTGGAGATCAGATAGGCCACCAGACAGGTCACCATAACTAGAAAATATGGTTATGGTGACAACTCGTCTCACAATGAACCCAACACTGACATCTGATTCAAAATGGTCTAAACACACCACACCATCATCATTTGCTTAGCCTTTTCCTTTTCCTAGGGTCGGCTTCCAGTCTAACCGAATGGAGCTGAATACCAGTATTTTACATGGAGCGACTGCCTATCTGACCTCCACAACCCAGTTACTGGGCAACACGATACCCCTTGGTAAGACTGGTTGTCAGACTTTCGGGCTTCTGACTACCCGTAACGACTGTCAAAGATCTACAAATGACAGCGGGGACCAACGGCTTAACGTGCTTTCCGAGGCACGGAGGAGTCGCGATATGTTACAAACGGTCACCCATCCACAGACTGTCCTCGGCAAGCGTAGTTTCACCTTTGATCAACCTGTGCGACTGTTTTTATTTAGCCACGAGCTCCTCAATTGTATGATTTTCGGAATAACACACTATCACTTGAGCAAATATGTTTACACAGCTATTAGGCCCAATTACAGAAAAATAACAAAGTACCTAATTCACATACGTGACCTGTGGTTTGTTCAATACGCAACTTGCAAGATCTGATCTCAAGGTCGTAACCTACAATCAGTTTATGACACCAACGTTATTACAGCATCTGATATGAGCCACCCAGTATAACCAATCACACTTCGCCGTTTGGTATAACAAAATAATAAAATAACTCGACTGTACTAATAAATTTATTTTATTGTTATAGTTTATTATTTGTTCTTATTATCTAAGCATGTGAATCTAGTTATTAAGTTCTCAACAGAAAACATTTGTATGCCAATGAAGCAAAACATAGAGCTACTATTATTTTTTTGTTTAATACCATCTATGTAAAACCTATGTTTACAAATGAATAAATGATTATGATTATGTATTGACTTAAAGGAAAGTCAATTTATTTCTCAAAAATCTTTAAAAAAAATTACAGAACATAGTTTGGCAGTGGACTAATATAGCCTGATGATGATGATGATGATGATGAGTTTGGCAGTTTTAATGTCTTAAAAATGGATGTAGTTAGCTACTGCAACCGAACATTGACGACACGGTTGGCGCAGTGGTTGAGCCATCGGCTGCTGCGCCGCGTGTTGTGGGTTCGATCCCCGCACGGAACAAATATTTGTATGTATTTGTATCTACAGGTAATTGTTCAGGGTCTGGCTGTTTGTGTACGTGAGTTTAAATGTTTGTAAACGCACCCACGATAGGCTAAGCTTATATTCCGGTTTTCAGTGCCTTATATATATTATTTACTATACTAATATAATTAATAATGGGAAAGTGTGTCTGTCTGTTTGTCCGTCTTTCACGGCAAAACGGAGCGACGAATTGACGTGATTTTTAAAGTGGAGATAGTTGAAGTGATGGAGAGTGACGTAGGCTACTTTTGGTCTCCTTCTAACACCCCACTTCCTAACGCGAGCAAAGCCGCGGGCAAAAGCTAGTTAATAATAAAACCCCAACAAAGCAAATATGGCAATTATTTAAAATTATATTACCTTTTTTAAATTACCCCTATTGTGTGTGTGTGTGTGATATGATGGGGTGTGAGAGGGTGGGTGTGTTTGAGCGTAGGGGTGAGTGTGAGTGTAAGAGCGGTTTTACCCAATAAATTATAATTATAAATTATAATATCCTGATACTCCTGAAATCCTAAACATAGATTCTCAAGACTTTCCTCACAGCACGCTTCTTATCTCCAGCAACACATGCCCGTACCATGACTACCGATTTCCACACAGCTTCTCGGTCAACGGAGGGCGCCACTTTCAGACGTCCTCTTACATACTAATTTCTTTGTCTATCCATTCGCGGAACACCACACATCCCTTGCAGCATTCTCAACTCGGTTGCATGCAACTGCCTCTCTTTCACCTTGTTTACGTGCCCCAACATTCTGTTCTATAAATATCTATAATATCAAGATATTAATTAATAAATCTAGTCTTCGTCTTCCTCTTAAGTTTAAGGGGAATGTGAGAGTCGCAAATTATAATTGTTGCTTAATTCAATAAAACCAATTACAGAAACATTACATGTGTCATATAATATGCCATAATCATATAGATATAGTTATAATGTCAGGGTGACTTTTAATAAGTTTAGTGCGTCAGTTTTGTAAACACAATAATGACAATAGGTGTCGAAATAACGGGCCAATCGAAGGTTAAGCTACGCCTGCCGGGTCGGATCCTGGATGGGTGATCCATTACATATGCAGACCCCTCCTTGCCTCGGAAAGCACGTAAAGACTTTGGTCCCAGTTGTCAATAGTAAATCTTTTCTGTAGTACAAGCCCTGAATGTCTAACAACCAGTCTTGCCAAGGGGTATCGTTTTACCCAGTAACTGGGTAGTGAAGGCGAATAGGTAGTCGCTATATGTTTTTTTTTATATTGTTGCCCCACACTAGGATCATCTCCTGTGTCGTGGGTGCGTTTACAAACATTTGAAGTCACATACACGAACAGCCAGACCCCTAACAACTACCTGCGGGCCATA
The DNA here is from genome assembly GCA_905147745.2 of Phlogophora meticulosa. Taxonomy (NCBI): domain Eukaryota; kingdom Metazoa; phylum Arthropoda; class Insecta; order Lepidoptera; family Noctuidae; genus Phlogophora; species Phlogophora meticulosa. The sequence goes on along the minus strand of LR990543.1, from coordinate 1,717,943 downwards.
AAAATATTTGTTCCGTGCGGTAATCGAACCCACGAAACGCGGCACAGCAGTCGATCGCTCAGCCGCTGAGCCAGCCGCGCCGTCAAATGTAAAATACTGGTATTCAGTCTCATTCTTTCGGCTCTTTCTCTCTTTATCAATTTAATTTTCAAACTAGCTATGCCCGCGTCTTCATCCGCGTGGAATTTATCAGAATGTTTTGGGTTTTATTTGTTTTGCGCGGGACCATTAAAACTACAAAAAAGTGACCTAAATTACTCCTTAGCACATCCGTTTTATAACATTGAAATTCCTGTCAAAATCAGTCTAGCCCTTTTTGAGAATTCCACAAACGAACAGACAGACAACAACAACTGTTTTTCGGTATGACTACCGTATAAACTTACATACGCATTTATTTATGATTATACTTTATACCTACATTATACTTTGATATTACAATCGAATAAACAGACGCGCCATTTTTATTTATTTGTCTAGATCTCTAAAGCCTGCCTGGTTGGTGTAGTGGTTGCTAGCGCTACTGCTGAGCATGAGGTACTTAATGGATTTGATTCCCAGGTCGGACAAAGTGATTTATATTATCATTAGTCATGTATTTAGATCCACAGTTTTAACAGATTAGCCTTATCCTAGTACACCATCTATAACTTAGTGAATAATAATAATACTTAAAAGTACTTAAAATGATAAATACAAATCACATTATCTTAGTATCTACTCAAATTAAAGAACAAGAAGAAACAAATCCCTCTAACTAAATTACCTTTTGGAACTTACAATTTCGAAAGTGTGCACGAAAATATATCGAGTCTGTCCAGAACTTCGTTCACGATATTGAAAATATGGCACTTAAGGAAGATAATTCTAAAATAACAGTTAGTGCTAAATGTTTGTTCTACTGAGTGGTACGTAGTGGTGACGGTAGAGATGTAAGTAAACTACTCGATGGCTTCACAACTTTCAGGGCTCATTCAGGGAACAAGCACCGCTGCTTTCAGACATCAGTTGAAGCACTTCTTTGTCCAGAGTAACTGGTGCTACATCTGTCAAGAAAACATGAAAATACATTAAATTATCATTGACGGCGCAGGTCGAACTGATCATGTACTGACAGATTTCATAGATTCTTACCTGTATCTAGGATGTCCCTCAATGTTGAAAGTGTTGGAGCTATTCGGAAACATTTGATGAAAAAGACGGAAACGGAAACCTCGCATCTGTCACCCTCATAGTCTCCTGTGCAGTGACAGACCGGCTCACTGTCCGCATTCAGGGAACATACACCGTCGTTCAAACAATATCCCTGGCACGCGTTGAGTTCACATCGTTCCCCGAAGTAACCGGCATTACATCTGAAATAACGAAGATATGAAACGGGAAACTAAATAAACAAAGACACCATCAAATGTAAGACGAGAGAGGCGTTTGCGTCTGCGTTTCGAGAGCTCTATAAATATGTTTTAACAAGCAATGAATCGCATTCATTCATCATCCAACGCGTACGCGTTTGTATCTTCCTCCCCCCATGTCATGACTAGTTTCTTATGGAATTAACAATGTTACCTGCATTTAGGTTGCTCATCACTGACACTACAGTCTCCGTGTAAACAATAGTTCTGGCAGAGTGAAACATCGCATCTGTCACCGGTGTAACCCTGTGTACAGTTACAAACAGATTCCCCAATAACTTGTCTACCGTGGACACAAAGCAGATTTGTGTCTTTGAGAGATTTGCTGGAAACACTTGGTAGCAGGCTCTTTAGAGCTTCACACGGCTGAGATCCTTTAGTTTGGTCTTCTACCCTGTAGTTGGTGGCTAAACTACTACAATAGTAACAAGATCCTGTGTCCTCACGTGCAAATAGTTTGGGTTCTGTTGAGTCGCTCCGTGGAGTTTTTGGCAATTGAAAATATGTTTTTCGACTACCCCATGTCCAGTAAATAAAATCTTTCGATAGTGTTATGTATTCAGAATAACTCGTAATTCTTTCACGATATAGTGTTTTTCTATTCGTCCCATCCATATCTGCGCTTTCAATCGAAATATAAAATACATAATTGTTTAAACGTTTTTCAATCCAGTACATTTTCTGTGTTTGGTGGTCTATGGCCAAGTATGGTCGATTCCAAACAGTATCGTTTATAACAACTTCTCTCTCGGAGCCATCAAATCGAGCCCTCCCTATGTTACTGCTTGTGGACCAGTATACATACCTGTAAATTATAAGTTACTGTTACTACTCACTGAAGTTAAGTGAAGTTTCATGATAATGATAAAACCTATCGGAGATTTATTGTGAATTTAAATGTCTTTAATTTTTTTTATTTTGAAATATTTAAAATATGATTCAAGACCCTACAGAATGAAGAAGATAATAATCATTTATTTGGAGCAACAAGACTCAAAAGATCAGATTTAAAATATTCGGGTATGTGTTTTTACGAGTTTGAAAGGTATCAAGTTATGATGAGTAACATACCCTCCACAGCTATCCACGGCAATACTGCTGGGCCCCACATCGAAATTGATAAAAGGAGTTCCACAAACAGCGTTGTTAGATCCAGGTTTTAATGAAGTCGAATATATTTGTTCATTTACAACCCAAAAGATTGTTTCTGAGGGTAGGTCGTAGGCGAAATTGAAGTAAGGAAATTCACAACTCATTAAAGTTTGTATTTGCTTAGTCGCTATGTCAAAGCTGGATAATATTATAACGTTGGTGTTGGAGAGGTTTTGAAACAGCAGCCTGTTGTGTACTGGATCGTAAATGAGTCCCGTGATGTCAGTCGACGCAATGTCTTCAGAGTGCGTCAGAGTTCCGTTATCGTAAAAGTTTAGTCCATTTGTACGACCCATAACGATGTCTGAAACATGAACAAACATGATTCTTCGATCCCTGCCTGCTATATTTTGCTCTTCTTTCCAAAAGTACTCTCCTCATCCTAGCTACGAATGGGTCCAAAATTATATGCAGTGTCGCTGGTTTGCTTCCCACACGACACCACGGTTTAAAAAAAAACGTGGCCCCACACTAGGAATTTCTCCTGTATCGTGGGTGCGTTTCCAAACATTTAAACTCACATACACAAACAGCCAGACCCGGAACTACCTGTAGGACATACAAATATTTGTTCCGTGCGGGGATCGAACCCACAACACACGGCGCAACAGCCGATAGCTGAACCACTTTTTTTTTTTTTTTTGGTGCGGGTTGGAAAATCCTCATGGATGTCCTTTGCTCTGGGGGAGCAAAGGGGTCTGTCAGACTCATACTGACTAAAAACCACCCGTTGTTCCGTCTCACACCTACGCCGGGGGTCGCGGGAACGTACGATCCTTCCGCAACCCCCAGCTAGTGCCGGCCCGCCTATGCAGGCCTCCGCAGGACGAGGGGCGGAGTGAGGTGTTTGACTCCCCCCGCGACGTCTAAGAGGGGCGCTCGTGGAACACGCGCCGCCACCTCGGGTCCTGGTGTTAGGGGGGCGACAGACGTCCCCAAGTCCGTCGCCCCTGGACCCATTTAGGGGGGCTGGAAGAGGGCGTTGTCCGCCCTCCGCCGACGCCCGGTGCGTCTGCTGCGGGCCGGGTTGGAGGAAGATATCTCCCTTTCCCGTTCCGCAGCCTCCTTCCGCGAGATAACCGTCTCGCAGAAGGACACCACCGCGTTCCAGGCCTCCTCGCTGCCAACCATCGATGACACGACGGCCGGCAGCGACAGGTCCCTGCCTACTTCCGCAACGAGGGCACTGCGTGGATCCTCCCAAGCGGGACACTCTGCCAGCGTATGCCACGCCGTGTCCTCCCGGCAGGATAGCTGAACCACTGCGCCAACCGTGCCGACAAATTACATTTAATTGACTAAATTACATTAAATACAATTAATTGACTACTTCGTTCACTGTTTACCCTGTGATTATTTATTTTATTTTATTTCTTCATATATTAATAGTTGTATCATCGTGAACTTTAGCACCTTATATCTAGAAAGTAGTGCTTTTCTCGAGGGATTGACAAAATATTCATTAAGCGAGCTAAACCGCGGGCAAAGCTAGTTCATCTAACATTACAAACATTTAGAAATTAATTCAAGATTATCAATTGTTTTGTTTCCAAACTGAGACATCGATAAAAACGACGGGAAGTGTAAAAAGCGTTACCTACAGGGAGCAAGGTCATTTTTACAAAATTTTGAACATTCTAAACCCAGCACGGACCTTTTGGAAATATGGAAGAGCAAAGAGCTTCATGGGCGCTTTGATCTGGTCTTACATGGACTTGATGTAGACTTATTACCGTCCATATCCTGGCTACGCTTCGGTGACGTTATCCCCATAAGGTCACCGAAGCCGAAGGTTGTATCTGTGCGATTATGGATGAAGTAATTTTTTTTTTTTTTAGTATTACGAATAACTACCGGAAATACATTGTGGAGGACAGCGGACCGTCTAGTTCACCCTGTATTCTTTTATCAGCGGACCTCTCAGGTTATCAGCATGCGTGATTCCTGATAAAGCTTTGTATAAAATTAAATGTTTGTGAGAACCAAACGTTTTACTGTAATATTCAACGACCAACGACCTGGGGAGGACGCAACATCTAGGTACCTAACTGTGTTGAATCAACGTAGCCTTGAGTATAAAGATGTACACGCAGTGTGTGGCGCTGTTAGCGCTGTACGTGGGGTTGGCGCACTGCTTCTCGTGGGGTGAGTACAAGAGTCGTGTTTGTGTCAAACGAAATTAAACTGGTTACTGATACTTACAAATATATATCAAAATCTCGCGTCACGATATTTCTCCGGAAAAAACACCAGAACTACTTAACCAATTTTTATTTAATTTGGTTAACTGTGTGTAATTTGTAGAAAGTTAGGCTCGGCGCCCACTGGCGGCACGGCCATTTTTATAATACAGATGATTTCGAATCTTATTTAACTCTGTTAACACTGACCATTCCATTTACACTTTACAACCTCCTTTGGCACATTCTGGCATGCCGTAGCTTCCCGAAATGTGAACGCTAAGCATAATAAAATAAGATCTCAAATCATTTGCGCGTACTTAAATCCCATAAGAGAAAGGACATTAGATGTATATTTTTTATCTTTATTTTTATCCCGATTATAAACATAAATATTTTTTGTTTCAAATTAAATGTTTTCCTTTAATAAGTTCCATAGTTTGTAACAGAGTAAGTTTAATTCTGAGGCGGTATGGTATGTAACTAACTAGCTGGGGAGTTGGTTCCGCCACTTCTTGTTCCCAGCGAAACCACAAGGAAGTGGTGAAGGGTGGGCGTTTTGGGGGACTGTCTTTTGTAAATGTTTTGGCGTTCAATTAGTCCTGATTCTCAGCTTACTTTGAATAAATTAATTTTGATTTTGATTTTGGTTTTAGCTTCCCCCCGCGTGTTTTGTTGATAAAAAAAGTAGCCTATGTCCTTTCCTGGGGTGCAATCTATCTCTCTGCCAAATTTTATCGAAATCCGTTCAGTGGTTTATGCGTGAAAGACGGACAAACAGACACACACACTTTCCCATTTATTTTATTAATACATAATATATAGTATGGATTCGACGTGATAACTTAAAAGGATTCATTGTTTGTTAAAATCATCAAAAATCAATCATCAATTTTTAATTTAATCCAGTACAGTAAAACGGGGTGAATCGAAAAGCCAGGGTGAATAGAAACAAAACTTTGAAGGGCATTTTCGCGTTAGTAAGACATTGTTTATTACTATAAAGACTCTTATTTTTTTTAAGGAATTGAAATGGTTTATTTCAACACCTTGTAAATGTAATATTAAAATAATGATGAATCAACGATTAAATCTCATTTAAAGTTTTGTTTCTATTCACCCTGGCTTTTCGATTCACCCCGTTTTACGGTAGTTTTGAAACATGATCATGTGTTCGGTTACAACCGTAGAAATAATAATCCTTAAACAGTACCTATCTTTTTGAAATATTAGCTTATTTTGTTTGAAGAAAAATGAATATTGCGCATGCGTAAAAGTCGTGACTACGGAACCCTTACCAGTGCGCGGTCACGCTAGTGACCGAAAACTCAAGGAATTAAATAAATTGTTTATTAGTCAATCAACACACGACAGAGAAATCGTATAATATAAAGTTTGTTTTGTTGTTTGTTTTTGTTTAAAAAAAAACGTGGCCCCACACTAGGAATTCCTCCTGTATCGTGGGTGCGTTTACAAACATTTAAATACACAAACAGCCAGACCCGGAACAACTACCTATGGGCCACACAAATATTTGTTCCGTGCGGGAATCGAACCCACGAGACGCGGCGCAGCAGTTGATGCTCCAACCATGTCGAACGTAAACAGTGAACGCCAACCCGACGGCCGGCAGCGACAGGTCCCTGCCTACTTCCGCAACGAGGGCACTGCGTGGATCCTCCCAAGCGGGACACTCTGCCAGCGTATGCCACGCCGTGTCCTCCCGGCAGGATAGCTGAACCACTGCGCCAACCGTGCCGACAAATTACATTTAATTGACTAAATTACATTAAATACAATTAATTGACTACTTCGTTCACTGTTTACGTTCGACATGGTTGGAGCATCAACTGCTGCGCCGCGTCTCGTGGGTTCGATTCCCGCACGGAACAAATATTTGTGTGGCCCATAGGTAGTTGTTCCGGGTCTGGCTGTTTGTGTATTTAAATGTTTGTAAACGCACCCACGATACAGGAGGAATTCCTAGTGTGGGGCCACGTTTTTTTTTAAACAAAAACAAACAACAAAACAAACTTTATATTATACGATTTCTCTGTCGTGTGTTGATTGACTAATAAACAATTTATTTAATTCCTTGAGTTTTCGGTCACTAGCGTGACCGCGCACTGGTAAGGGTTCCGTAGTCACGACTTTTACGCATGCGCAATATTCATTTTTCTTCAAACAAAATAAGCTAATATTTCAAAAAGATAGGTACTGTTTAAGGATTATTATTTCTACGGTTGTAACCGAACACATGATCATGTTTCAAAACTACCGTAAAACGGGGTGAATCGAAAAGCCAGGGTGAATAGAAACAAAACTTTAAATGAGATTTAATCGTTGATTCATCATTATTTTAATATTACATTTACAAGGTGTTGAAATAAACCATTTCAATTCCTTAAAAAAAATAAGAGTCTTTATAGTAATAAACAATGTCTTACTAACGCGAAAATGCCCTTCAAAGTTTTGTTTCTATTCACCCTGGCTTTTCGATTCACCCCGTTTTACTGTACTGGATTAAATTAAAAATTGATGATTGATTTTTGATGATTTTAACAAACAATGAATCCTTTTAAGTTATCACGTCGAATCCATACTATATATTATGTATTAATAAAATAAATGGGAAAGTGTGTGTGTCTGTTTGTCCGTCTTTCACGCATAAACCACTGAACGGATTTCGATAAAATTTGGCAGAGAGATAGATTGCACCCCAGGAAAGGACATAGGCTACTTTTTTTATCAACAAAACACGCGGGGGGAAGCTAAAACCAAAATCAAAATCAAAATTAATTTATTCAAAGTAAGCTGAGAATCAGCACTAATTGAACGCCAAAACATTTACAAAAGACAGTCCCCCAAAACGCCCACCCTTCACCACTTCCTTGTGGTTTTGCTGGGAACAAGAAGTGGCGGAACCAACTCCCCTGCTAGTTAGTTATATTACATACCGCCTCAGAATTAAACTTACTCTGTTACAAACTATGTAACTTATTAAAGGAAAACATTTAATTTGAAACAAAAAAAATTATGTTTTTAATCGAGATAAAAATAAAGATAAAAAAAATACATCTAATGTCCTTTCTCTTATGGGATTTAAGTACGCGCAAATGATTTGAGATCTTATTTTATTATGCTTAGCGTTCACATTTCGGGAAGCCACGGCATGCCAGAATGAGCCAAAGGAGGTTGTAAAGTGTAAATGGAATGGTCAGTGTTAACAGAGTTAAATAAGATTCGAAATCATCTGTATTATAAAAATGGCCGTGCCGCCAGTGGGCGCCGAGCCTAACTTTCTACAAATTACACACAGTTAACCAAATTAAATAAAAATTGGTTAAGTAGTTCTGGTGTTTTTTCCGGAGAAATTTCGTGACGCGAGATTTTGATATATATTTGTAAGTATCAGTAACCAGTTTAATTTCGTTTGACACAAACACGACTCTTGTACTCACCCCACGAGAAGCAGTGCGCCAACCCCACGTACAGCGCTAACAGCGCCACACACTGCGTGTACATCTTTATACTCAAGGCTACGTTGATTCAACACAGTTAGGTACCTAGATGTTGCGTCCTCCCCAGGTCGTTGGTCGGTAAATATTACAGTAAAACGTTTGGTTCTCACAAACATTTAATTTTATACAAAGCTTTATCAGGAATCACGCATGCTGATAACCTGAGAGGTCCGCTGATAAAAGAATACAGGGTGAACTAGACGGTCCGCTGTCCTCCACAATGTATTTCCGGTAGTTATTAGTAATATTTAAAAAAAAAAAAAAATTACTTCATCCATAATCGCACAGATACAACCTTCGGCTTCGGTGACCTTATGGGGATAACGTCACCGAAGCGTAGCCAGGATATGGACGGTAATAAGTCTACATCAAGTCCATGTAAGACCAGATCAAAGCGCCCATGAAGCTCTTTGCTCTTCCATATTTCCAAAAGGTCCGTGCTGGGTTTAGAATGTTCAAAATTTTGTAAAAATGACCTTGCTCCCTGTAGGTAACGCTTTTTACACTTCCCGTCGTTTTTATCGATGTCTCCGTTTGGAAACAAAACAATTGATAATCTTGAATTAATTTCTAAATGTTTGTAATGTTAGATGAACTAGCTTTGCCCGCGGTTTAGCTCGCTTAATGAATATTTTGTCAATCCCTAGAGAAAAGCACTGCTTTCTAGATATAAGGTGCTAAACTTCACGATGATACAACTATTAATATATGAAGAAATAAAATAAAATAAATAATCACAGGGCATCTAAAAATTCATCACGATGATTGGTTGACGAGTTAAGGTGTGAAAAGGTAACAAACTTACAAATAAAGTCACATTCGCGTTTATAATATTACTTAGGATTAGGACTAGCGCCCAGCCCCGGCTTCGCTCGGGTACGGTCGAAGTACTAATATGGCGACGTGTCTAAGATCAATATCAAGATTTCCATGTTAGGTCTAAGTTTCGTTTGTAGTTTTTGAACGTAAAGGGCAAGGACGGAACACGGATGGGTTTAAGTCAGTAAAAGTCTGATAGTTTCGCTCTCCCGTTCCACCCAGAACGGGAGAAGTCATTGGATGAATTCCCACCGTTGGAAAAAAAGGTCTAATTTTAATATTAATGAAACATTTTGAACTTTCCGAAATACTTATACTCCCATAAAGTAAACGGTAAAACAATGTACACACACGCACAGACACGGCATTTTCAAACTGTACGGTGTACGTACATGGGTTTTAAAATATATTTATTACAATAAGTTAGCCAGTAGGCTCGCGTATTTGCACTTTGGACGCGACCTACATTTGGCAGTGCATTGACACTGACATATTGCATTGTTCTATGCATTTTATGTATCTTACATTTTAGTGTTCAATTAGACGTGGTTTGAGTCGGACAACTTGCATTTTTATTTAGAATCATCCCGTTGAGCATTCACTGACATTTTGGGCATTTAAGTTTAATTTGACATTCTGCATTACATTGACATTTTACATCTGCATTGACATTACTTATGTTGATTTTTTAGATGGGAACATTGGGATGGGAACTTAGTTACCTGTAAAAGCATTGCAATTTTAATGGTTCATAAAACTGTAAGGTTAGTAAGCCTATTAGTCCTTAGTCTATTGTGTATTTACAAAATATAATTATATAATATTAGTATTTAATTTATTAGATATGGAAATAGTAGTTATCATAACTGTTGTGAATTATTAAATCGATTATTTAATTGTATTTAATCAGAGTTCATTGTGAGAACACTTTTGTAAAACATTTATGATGTTTGAAAGTGAGGTAAAATGAATGCATTCGTTATACCCCAAATAAATTGGGATAAGGGCAAGAGGATGATGATGATGATCGTATGCATGATGTAGAATGTTGAGGTATTATGTATTATGTAGAGAAAACCTCATTCCAAACATTACTGGTCTTCTGACCCTGACATGTCGCATATCGGTACGATATATCGTGTAAAGGAAGTTGTTGAGTATTGTTGTGGTATACTTAAGAAAAAATCATTTATTCCACAGATATACATTTTATTAAGAGGCAAATTTAATGTAAGTAATATAAAAGTACAATTATTATTAATAAGGGGGACTTACTCGATGAAGGTATAAAATAAATAAAGTGGACTATACACGCATGGGCATAAATAGATTTAATTTATTACTATACACGATTTTGCTGCCTGAAATAAAAGTCTACATCTAGTCATTTGTTGCTTAAATTAAAATGTATGGTAATCAAGTATGTGCCTCAATAGAAGATCAAGTAAGAGTTGAAGTAAGGTTCTAAACTACCAGCTCGGCCTTTATCAGTCCACTACTGGATACTGGCTGGTTGTCGCCAACTTATCACTAAATCAGCTACAAATAGATTGGATTGGAGTTGTGGCGGTAGAGGTGAAAGTAAACTCCTGAACAGCTTCACGTCTTGTGCTCATTCGGGAAACAAGCGCCGGTGTATCAGACACCAGCTGAAGCACACGTCGACTTCATTCCTTAGCCCATAGTAGGGAACGTTACATCTGTAAAGAAAACGAAAATGATGCCCAATTAATGCATATAGGAGATTATCACGGAACGAATTACCTTGTCATCTAATGACCTGCAAGTGACACTCAGTGAAGCAATTTCGAGGTTGACTGTACATAAAATTATCAATATGAACCAATAAATCTGCGTCATGTCGGTCTGTTTGGTTGTAGGTACATACACACACGAAATAAAAACTGTTTAGTTCCAACAATTACTTTTAGTTATCAGTGTTTGATCCGATCGCCGTAACAGCCAGACACGGTGCGGGGTCGGTTACATCAAACGGATGTACCTACTAATTATGAATGGTAGTTTAAAGACAGATTTATAAGATTTGTACCTGCATTAAGAATGTCCCTCAACATTGAAACTGTTTGGAAACATTTGATTAAAAAGACGGGAACATCGCATCTTTCCCCCTCATAATCTCCTGCGCAGTGACAGACCGGCTCACTTTCCTTATTCAGAGAGCAAACACCGTCGTTCAAACAATATTGCTGGCACACGTTAACTTCGCACCTTTCTCCAGAGTAGCCAGCATTACATCTGAAATGATGAAGATATAAAACTGGGTAACTTAATAATTAGGAAAGTAATATTCATAGCTTGCTGTGTCCAGAAGGTACACTTCGTTTCGTTTTCGATAGAGCTATACTTTGACTACTTTAATAATTTGCTTTGCTGTCAGAAGAGCGCACTATACAAGGTGTGAACTAATTTTAGTTCTTAAAAATTGGAAGTAATTGTTTTTATCATGAATGATTATAAGAGACGTACGAGTAGGTACATTTGTTTCTTTACTGTCTTGATCTAACGTATATTCATTCATTCATGATTTTACAAGTCACAAGTCCTCGATATGGCGATAATGAATGACTTACATGAACATTAAAAGTAAGTATGTAAGCAAGTACCAGCCTATTACTGTCCCACTGCAGGGCAAATGCCTCTTCTCATACAGAGAAGGCACGAGCATAAATCACCACGCTTGCTCAAGACGGGTTGGCGATTTCAGACTTATATTCATTATATAAGTCCAGGTTTCCTCACGATGTTTTTCCTTCACCGATGTCAGTGATGTCCAAGATAAACTTAGAAAGTACATAAGAATTGAAAAACTCACATTGGTATTTGCCAAGGGTTGAACCCACAACGTCGTGCACAAGCGGCGAGGCCCAAACCACTGGGCCATCATGACATCATCATCATTAAAAAGTAATGTAATGTATTCCACTCTCAATTGTGCACAAAATTAGTTTCAAGTTTCGAGTAATTCGGAGTTTAGTTATGCAATTTTTTGTGTTGTTTTTCTTCATCAATAATAAAGTTGAAAAATATTTCTAAATTATAGATTACACTGAGCATGATGACGGTTAAAAATTAACAACAAAAATAAACATCTTATATTTGACGAATCGGTCGGTTGTTATAACTATGAACCTAGTTTCTAATGAAATTAACAATTTTACCTGCATTTAGGTTGCTCATCACTGACACTACAATCTCCATATAAACAATAGTTCTGACAGATTGAAACATCACATCTCTCACCGGTGTAACCCTGTGTACATGTACAAACAGATTCCCCAATAGCTTGTGTACCGTGGACACAAAGCAGGCTTGTGTCTGTGGTAACACTGCTGGATATATTCGGCAGGCTTGCGTCTGTGGCAACATTGCTGGATATATCTGGTAGCAGACTCGTTAGTGCTGCACAGGTTGTAGATTCAAGACTTAGATCTTCTACTTTATAGTTGGCGGCTATACTGTGGCAAGAGTAACAAATTTCTGTGGCAGAAATTGTAAACCGTTTGGGTTCTGTTCTGTCGAGCGACGGAATTTTTGCCAATTGAAAATATTCATTTGCTCCCCCCCATGCTCTCCAGTAAAGAAAATCTTTCGATAGTGTCATATATCCACCATAAGTTGCTGTTCTTTCACTGTATAGTGTTTGTCTGTTCGTCCCATCCAAATCTGCGCTTTCAATTGAAAGATAAAATACATAATTGTTTATTTTCTTTTCAATCCAGTACATTTTCTGTGTCTGCTGGTCTAAGACCATGTCTGGTCGTAACCAAACAGTACTGTTTATGAGAACTTCTCTCTCGGAGCCATCAAATCGTGCCCTCTCTATGCTACTGTCTGTGCTCCAGTAAATATACCTGTAATTTATAAATAGCTTTAAATATTCACGAAGTTCAATATGTTTCTTTCTGAGTTTTTAAGTTATTGCTTTGATAAGGACTTGTACGTCAACTGGCGAGTGTGAAACTCGTGCGTAGGCGCAAGTTGGCACCTTCCGATTTTATCTTGTTTTATCGTGAACTCGTTCGCACATATAAAGTGCCTACAGTCAAATAAAAATGGATTGTAACCCATATCTATACAACTAGCTATTGCCTGCGTCCTGCTAGTCATGTTTATACAAAAGCACAGACCTCCAACTAGCCAACGAAGTCAAGTATCTCGGGGTCATCCTCGAAACTAAGCTAAACTGGAGCAATAACTTAGACAACGAACTAAACAGGGCCTGTATCACCTTCTGGCAGTGCAGGCAAAAGATAGGCAAGAATAAATAAATAAATAAATAATGCTGGACAATCCACACAGCATCATCTAGCCCCAAGCTAAGCAGAGCTTGTGTTATAGGTACTAGATGACTGATATATTTAATACAGTACATTACATAGATAGATATATTTTTTATTATACATAGCAAATACCCAGAACACCCGGAACAAATATTTGTAGATCGTACAAACATTTGTCCCAAGGCGGGAATCGAACCCGCAACCTCTTGCGTCGCAGGCGGACCTTCGCCCGCCGCGCCACAACGGTCGTCAAATTGAGTAGATATAATAATAATAACGAGAAAGGTTCAGGACCACACTGTCAGTCAGCATAGCGGTCCTGAAATACTAAAAAGCTTTACAAAAAATTATAAGCAATTACACGAAGGTCAATATCGCTGAAATCAGATGGATATTCTCAATAACATAACCATTCAATGGATTAACACACTCAGCGCCAGACCCAAGAATTTTAAAAATACTATATTTTTTGTTTTTTTTTCGTACATGTTTAAAACAACGTAATAATCATCATCCCCCCCCCCCCCCCTTTTCCCTTGTTTTTCTTGGATTTTACGTTTACTAAGTAGAAAGATGTGTATAATTTTGAATACACAGTGTTCCAGACACTGTGTGACAAAAAGATACACATGGCGCCTAAGGTGTTAAAGGGCACAGCGTTACTCAAAACAATGATGCTGCGCACGCGCGAGGTCCACGCTCGTCGGTTGACGAACAAGTAAAGACAAGTAACATACCCTCTACAGCTGTCCACGGCAATACCCCTGGCCATATCATCGAACGTGATCAAAATATTTCCATCAATTGCGTTTTCAGATCCAGGTTTTAATGAATACGAGGTCATATTGTCTCCAGTACAAAAGAGTGTTTCTGTGGCTGGGTCGTACGCGAACTTCAAGTTGGTGTCCTTTGATTCCCGGCTCACTAAAGTCTGTATTTTCTTAGTCGCTATATCAAAGCTAGATATTACAGCGTTGTTTGGGTTGTGGGCATAATATAACACCCTATTGTGTACTGGATCGTAAACAATTGAAAAGACGTGAGACGACGGTATATCTTCATAGCGTGCTAGTGTTCCGTTATTATAAAAGCTTAGGCCAGTTACTTCGCCCAGAACGATGTCTGTAACATAAAAATAAAATTTATCTAAGCGAATATCCAACATTAAATCTCACAAAAATTGTAGCCACTTCAGCGCGGTTACTCTTGATTATAATTCCGATCGATCGACTTTTGAATTTAGACGTTTCGCAGCTGTGTATTTCACCAAATAAAACAATCACGTGACTGTAAATTAACATTGGAGGAGTATTGGCTTAAGATTGGAATTAAAATTAGGTTCAAGAGTAAGGCCCCAGTTGTGACGACGCTTCGACGTAGCTTTGACACCACTTTGAATACATAATAACATCTATCTCTTGTACTCACCCCAGGAGAAGCAGTTCGCCGACACCACGTACAGAGCTAACAACGCCAACACACATTGCGTTCTATACATTTTATACTCTCAACCACGTAGTTTCAACAGAGGGAGATGTTGCGACCACCCCTGGCGAAAGCTTGTTGGATATAAATGTAAAACGCTTGTTTTCGCCAACATGAAATTAAAATATATTACATAAGGCATATTGATAACCTGAGAGGTCGTCTGATAAGACGGGCTCCAAAAAGAGATGCGAGCAGTTATACAGGGTGAGTTTTCCAAGCACAGGTGAATGACCTAATCTTATACTCAAATACTCGAAAGAGGCTTGAAATCGATTCTATTAAAAACTAAAATAGTGTCATTAGATTTACTTTATACTTAACATTTTTTCATTTTATCTTTTGTTACTTTATGTAATGCAAAATTGTATAATGGCAAACCCTCCATATTGGTCCCAAGATACAGGCTTGCCTAGTTTGGGACCAATGTTCAAAACTGTGTGAAACCTTTATTGCAATAAATTTTATTTGTTATTATTTTATTTTTATTTAAGATTTCTGATTAAATAAATTTTCCAGCCGAATGTCAACCCTCTTGATTTAAAATAAGACAAAGCTATATCATTACTTCTGTCTATTGTTTCGCTTACAAGAAACAAGTTCTATGAAGTCTTGCGGCGAACAAAAGAAAAGTATCGACTCTATTGAAAAGTGATCTTGTATGGAACTTATTAGTTGTCTGTCTGTTGTTGTTTTTGGTTTCGGATTTAACCATCAACGCACACTTGGCAAAAAACAGCCTGTATTTGCTATTCGTTGTTTTGACACTGTTAAGACACTATAAACATTTGATAACGATGCGCGTTTTTAACACGTTCCGGGACACTTGACTATTTGCAAATGTCATGATATAACACTTCAAAATCCCATGCATTTTGTCATACCGTCTACAGCCGTACTACCATATTACATAAATTTTAAATTTTTTGATATGACAAATGCGGCCACAGACGTTGACGCCTATGGGCGGAACGTCATACCATGACTAATAATGAGTAACGTAATGTGACAGTGCGGCTACAGACGGTACCGTCTAGAGACGGTCTGCCATATTACATATACATATATCGAGATAACGTCATGAGGAAGTCTGTCAAGGAAAGTGTTAAAATGTTTTGAATATTATGAAAAAGTAGCGAAGATTAAGCCTAAGATTTTACAAGTATTTGTTTGCACTTGTTACAAAATATGCACTTTGCCAAAATCAAAGTTAAAGTTATTTACGTTTATTGCAAATCAAGTGTAAAATGTTGATTTGATATTTTTTTAGTGCTTACGACTTAGCAGCCTATTTCAAGCATGCAATTACTATCATCCACTCCCTTTACATCACAATTTAGCATGCATTTAAAATTGGGTAGGTAATGTTCCTTAATTAATATTTTTGTTATTACATGACAAATGACAAATGACGACACGGTTGGCGCAGTGGTTGAGCCATCGGCTGCTGCGCCGCGTGTTGTGGGTTCGATCCCCGCACGGAACAAATATTTGTATGACCTACAGGTAGTTGTTCCGAGTCTGGCTGTTTGTGTATGTGAGTTTAAATGTTTGTAAACGCACCCACGATAAAAAAAAAGTGGAAAACCAGCAAAGAGTGAGTTGGACTCGCCCTCGGAGGGCATCATTTCATACCATTTATTTATTTATTTGATTTACACAGCTTCGAAAACAAATTTGATACATAAATCAAAGTATTTACAATAAGTACAAACACAAAAACTCAATCTAAAAACATTACAATGAAATACTTTTTTTTTTCTCGTCAAAAATTAGGCACATGCATATTTATTGCAGAATTTATTTACAAAAAATCAACATCAGCATCGTCTGATGACGATGATTTGCCGAAATTTGATGGTAGGTTGTTCAGCTAGGGCTAGACTTTGTTCTACTGAGTAGCACTTGGTAGTGGTGGTGGTAGTAGTGTAAGTAAAGTCCTCTACGGATTCACATCTTTCAGGGCTCATTCAGTGACCACACTCCGTGTTTTTTTCAGACAGCATTTGAAGCACCCCTCTGTCCAGAGTAACCGGTGTTACATCTGTAAAGAAAACGTGAAACTGTATAAGCTACCGGAAACAATATAAAGATGTACCAGTGAATCTGCACCAGTCGCCCAGTCTCACCAGACGCACGTACCCGAGTACATACACGACACGATGAGACTGTTTAGTTTCAAGGATTTGCTTAGCTAACAGTGATAGTTCTAACCGTCATTAGCGATCGATCTTGAGTCCTTAACCGACAGTACCAGCCTATTACTGTCCCACTGCAGGGCAAAGGCCTCTTCTCAAACAGAGAAGCCAAGAGCATTAATCACCACGCTTGCTCAAGACGGGTTGGCGATTTCAGACTTATATTAGTTATATAAGTCCAGGTTTCCTCACGATGTTTTCCTTCACTGATGTCAATGATGTCCAAAATAAACTTACAAAGTACATATGAATTGAAAAACTCACATTGGTACTTGCCCAGGTTTGAACTCACAACCTCGTGCACAAGAGGCGAGGCCTAAACCACTGGGCCATCATGACCATGACCTTAACCGACTGACGGAGTACGGATTGATGCTTTCTTGCCCCACACTAGGAATATCTCCTGTATCATTCCGGGTCTGGCAGACAGCCAGACCTGCCTGTAGGCCATACTAATATTTGTTCCGTGCAGTTTCGAACCCACGACACGCAGCGCAGCAATAAATCGCTCAGCCATTGCTTCAACCCTGCCGCTTAGTGAACAAATCAGCCGGATGTGAAGGTAAAAGTGATCACGTACCTAATGTTTTGATTTTTGTCAGATTACAAAGATTCTTACCTGCAGTAACAATGTCCCTCAACGTTGCAAGTGTTGAAATTATTCGAACACATTTCATGAGAACGACTGACACGGAAACATCGCATCTGTCACCCTCATAATCTCCTGCGCATTGACAGATCGGCTCACTGTCCTCGTTCGTGGTACAGACACCGTTGTTCAGACAATACCCTTGGCACACGTTGATGTCACATCTTTCCCCAGAATAACCAACGTTACATCTGAAATGACAAAGTTATGAATCGAGTTGAATGACCTTTGAAGCTTTTCCATACTTGTTTCAGGTTCTTGGCATTGCAATGTTCACAGATGAGAGAGGATCAGTATTTTTACGGGATTATTTTACTGAAATGTCTGGCCCACTAAATAGTCCACATCATCGTTTGTTATCAACGTAAATATACTTCCAGCAGTCAACACTAAGTAAACATTCTTGGATTGAAAACACTGTCGTAATTACTTTAATTTAAGATAATAATCATCTCATCTGCCTAGCCTTTTCCCAACTATGGTGGGGTCGGCTTTCAGTCTAACCGGATGCAGCTAAATACCAGAGTTTTAGCAGTGAGACGTATTTATGCATAAGTTTGTCATTTAAGTATTCATTTATATTATAGTAATTTTTGCTCAATAGAAATAATTTTAATTTATTAATAAAAATATTATATTTACTTATATCTCTAATTTGTTCCGGTAGCTTATTATATAATTTTATTGACATAACATAAGGACTTGAGGAATGTATTTTTAGTCGTGATGTTGGTATGTTTAGTCTGTTTTTGTGTCTGAGTAAAATGTTTGTTTGTATGTCTGATCTTTTAGTGTAGAATTCGGGGTAACTGCGTACAAATTTACAAGTTTCCAGAATATAAAGGCAGGGTAGGGTTAAAATCTTCAGTTCTTCGAAATGGGGTTTACAACTATCAGTTTCCTTTATGTTGACTAAAATTCTCAAAAGTTTAGTTTAGCCACGAGCTCCTGTATTAATTGGATTGGATGAATTTAAGATAATATTATTTACCAATATTATATAAAAGACAAGTCAAAGATCAATCGTTGTCATAGTATTGTAAGATTAAACATAAACATAAGTTTTTTTTTTTTTAAACCTTGCCCCACACTAGGAATTTCTCCTGTATCGTGGGTGCGTTTACAAACATTTAAACTCACATACACAAACAGCCAGACCCGGAACAACTACCTGTAGGTCATACAAATATTTGTTCCGTGCGGAGATCGAACCAACAACACGCGGCGCAGCAGCCGATGGCTCAACCACTGCGCCAACCGTGGTGTCATCATGAGTTATCATCGCTAAAAGATGTTTGTGAATGACAACTTGATAATGAGACTCCATTTTGTTTTAGGAAAACCTCGCGAAACTGACTTTCTTTCTTTCTTTTATATTATGAGACTGCTATAAAAGTGAATAGTAATAGTTTTTTATTTGCTGGTGTTCTTTGTCGTTTATTAAGTTATTGATTTTCTTAACGGTTACAACACGTCAAAGTGGACAAATTGTCGAGTTTGACAAGTGTACAATCGACCGCACGGCTGGTTACAAAACTAGAATAAGACGGCGATAGAGATCATATTGTGTTGACACTCTGTGAGTACTACGTTAGGCCAGCCCGCGGTCAAGGTGTAGACTGTACTAACTACTGACTATTGTAATTACCCTCTAATGAGATGAATCATTATGTTTTACCTGCATTCAGGATGTCCTCCATCACCGACAATACATTCTCCTTGGATACAATAGTTCTGACAGACTGAGACGTTGCATCTCTCTCCCTGGATATCTCCTGCGCATTGACAGACTGGCGCACTCTCCTCGTTCAGGGAATAGACACTATTGTTCGAACAGTACTCATGGCACGCGCTGACTTCACACCTTACAGCAGAGTACCCGGCATTACATCTGAAATTACGGAGATATGAATCAAGATAACTCAATAAGCTATTAGGCAACTACCAAATCAGCACATTCAACTTTAAGGTGAGCATCAAGCCGACTCGAATGATTTCTACATAATCTAATGCGAATTTGCCGCTCGACTGTGCCGACCTGAACAAGTGTGTACACGACAAATATAAACGTGTCTTTTTGTCGATTCTGAACAGTACAACAGAACCAGTTTCGGGTAGGTAGGCCAAGTTGTGTTTCCTCAGGGATGCGCCCTGATAGGCGTTGCATAGAGGGGGCACCGGGGTGGTCTTATAAGAGGATACGGTGCCTCCTTCCACGTGCTGATGGCGACCACCGGGGTGGTTTAAGTGAGGTAAGAATCCCACACTACTTGGTCTTGTCCTAAAGGCCGGACGCCTTTTGAAGGTTTCCCCCGATATCAAAACAAAGAAAACGACAAGTTTGTGTTAAATTTTAAGCTATTTCAGTTACAATAAATACTTTCGGAGTGGTTTCCTTTTTACATTTTTTTGTAGTTTTTTCACACAATGACTGTCGCATTTGACATGTTGACGGTTTTAAAGTTGTGACCGTCTCGTCGCGTTTGCAGAGTGTACAGACGCCAGCACATCAAGCTACCCAAAAATGTCAGATTTTCCCAATTAAACATGAACCTTATTTATATTGCAATAAAATTGAAAAACAATCAAAGAAATAGACACATTGGGGTAACTTGATGTGCTAGCCTCTGTACAACTAGCGTCCGCCGCAGGTGCGGCCGCCTACTACAACTGCTTACTACAAGTACCTGCAGCAATGAACATGTTTACCTGCATACCGGTTGTCCCTCGCCACTGACGCTACAATATCCTCCAAAGCAATAGTCCTGACAAACTGAAATATCGCATCTTTCACCCTTGTAACCTTCCATACATTGGCAGACTGGCTCTCTATCCTCATTCAGAGAACAGATACCGTTGTTCAAACAATGCTTATGGCATGCGTGGACTTCACACCTTTCCCCAGAGTAACCGGTATTACAACTGAAATAACAAACATATTATTTAGAGTACCACAATACACATGGAAACCAACAGACATTGATTGGTGACAGCACAAGGCATCATCTGCCTGGCCTTTTCCCAATTATGTTGGGGTCGGCTTCCAGTCTAACCGGATGCAGCTGAATACCAGTACATGGAGCGACTGCCCTCCACAACTGTGACCTCCACAACCCAGTTACTGGGCAACACGATACCCCTTGGTGAGACTAGTTGTCAAACTATCAGGCTTCTGAAAACCCGTAACGACTATCAAAGGCTGCGTTTACAAACTGCCATCGTTTGGGAGAAATACTAATCACAAAACAACTTTAATTTTCAAATGTACAAGTTTAAGAACCTTTTCATATTTTTTATGCGGTCATTACTCATTCCCATTTGTGTCCTGAAGGTGACTAAATCGCCACCCTATTTTTGACGAATGTACGACCAACGTCCAGCTCGATCTCGGCTGTTTGTTTTAACTAGTCTCTGATGAAATGAACAACTTTACCTGCATATAGGTTGTTGTCCAATAGTGACACTACAATCTCCGTGTAAACAATAGTTCTGGCAGAGAGAAACGTCGCATCTGTCACCGGTGTAACCATGTGTACAGTTACAAACAGATTCGCCAATAACTTTTATACCATAGACACAACGCAGGCTTCCGTCTGTGAAAACATTGCTGGAAATACTTGGCAGCAGACTCGTTAGAGCTGTGCAGTTCCGCGTTCCCCGAGTTTGGTCCTCTATTTGATAGTTGGTGGCCATACTTCTACATCCGTAACAATAAGGTGAAAATCTTTCAGGTTGGACATCTGTGTCGTGCGGTGGATTCTTCGGTAATCGCCAAAATGAATCTTCCGCCAAGCCCCTCCAGTAGATAAAATCTTTTGTTACGGCTAGAGTTGCATCCATTGATTCATCACCACTGTATAATAATCTTTTGTTCTGTCCGTCCAAATCTGCGCTTTGGATTAAAAATTTTATAAAAAAACTTTCATGAGGACCTCGTGAAACCCAGTACATTTTCCGTGTCTGCTGGTCTATCACCAGGTCCGATTCGAAATAACTTTTACTGTCTATTACAACTTGTCTCTCGGAGCCATCCAATCGAGCCCTCTCTATGTTACTGTATGTGATCCAGTAAATGTATCTGTAATTTGTAATAACGTTTTATATTTGTAAGTAAGTGTTATTAAAATATTTTCGTATTTAAACGCTGATCTTACGATTAATTACATACCCTTCACAGCTATCCACGGCAATATTGACGGGCCACGTATCCAACTTCATTTCTGTAGGATTTCTATCAACTACGTTGTCAGATCCAGGTTTTAAGGAATACGAGTATATACTGTAGGTTTCAGTCTGAAAGACTGTGTCTGTGGCTGGGTCGTAGACCAACTTGTTACTGTATGATTTACATCTCACTAGCTTTTGCATTTTCTTGGTGGTCATATCATAGCTACATATCATGGAGCCGTTAGAGTTTTCGATAAACAGCACCCTGTTGTGTACCGGATCGTAAGTTATAGAGGAGACGCGCCCCGTAGGTAACTCTCCAAAGCGCATAAGCGTTCCATTATTATAAAAGAACAGTCCAGAACGTCCGCCCAGCATGAAGTCTGAAACAAGAAAATATGTCAATTTTCCAAGCTACTGGCAAATTTAAATATTCCCTTTCTACTCTTATTTAAACAAAATAGGCTGCTCCTATCAATTAGTCCCAAATAACTTGCAGCTTCGCCAGTGTGATGTCCACACGAGACATACTTTCTAAAATGAACTAATAAATGATACCAGCCTGTTTCTGTTCCACTGCAGTGCAAAGGCTTCTTCTCATATAGAGAAGGCACGAAGCATTAATCACCATAACCATAACCATGAGGTTATGGGTACGTTTAGTTTACGTCAGACATAGCTTTTTTTTTTTTTTTTTCCGGTGGGAAAATCATCTTATGACATCCCCCGCTCATGGGCGGGGCGGGAGATAGTGTCAGACTTTTACTGACTAAAAACCCACTCCTGTTCCTTCGTTGCAGTCTTCCTTTCAGAATCAGACCCTTGGCCTCAGTAGGTTTAGACCCTGCTGGGCCCCTACAGTTGCTGACATCTCCTTGAGGCGCGCGTGGAACAGTACGCGCCGTCGACAACTTGCGCTCGGTCCGGATGGTTACCGGACGGTCGGAGCCGGTCAAGCCCGCGCCTACGGTGGTCGGTAATCGGGATCGGAGTCCCGGCGGCGGTTGGGGCGTGAGGACCGCTGCCTCACGCGATCGGCCGCCTCCTTTGCTAGCATTACTGCTTCGCAGAAGGAGGCGACCGCCTGCCACTCCTCCTCGCTCCGGACCATGGCCTGTACCAAGGCCCGGCGCGGAAGATCGCCGCCGCCGATTCTTCCACGAGGACACGGCGATGCTCTACCCAAGCGGGGCGTCAGACATAGCTGACGTACGTAACGTATAACTGATTTTACTTTTACGATTTAAAAGCGGCATTGAGGTAGGTACTTCAGTGTGACAATCCTCTATATCAAAAATTGTAGCCACTTCAGGTTTGACTACGAGTCGGCATAGCGTTGATATCAGTTATATTTTGAAGTACAAAATAATATCTATCCTTTGTACTCACCCCAGGAGAAGCAGTGCACCAACCCCACGTACAGCGCTAACAACGCAAACAAACATTGCGTTCTATACATTTTATACACAAGACAACAACAGAGGGAGATGGAACATCCAGTCCTGGTGACCGCTCGTGTGGTATTAAAGCCGATCGCTGGTTTTCTGTAAATACAATTCAGTTACTTCCTTTTGACACAGATAAGCGGGGTTCGTATGGGTTACTTGTGATTATTCCTAATAACATTACAATTAGTAAATATTATGTAACAAAAGTTCCCTCACCACGTTAATAGTCTTATCTCAGGTTTCCTGCCAATATCAGACAATGATTTTTGTAATTGTTTTTTTTTCTTTTCTTTTTTAAAAAACATTGCCCTACACTAGGAATATCTCCTGCATATGGCTGTTAGTGTGTGTGAACTCACATCCACAAACAGCCAGACCCGGAACAACCCCCTGTAGGTCATACAAATATTTGTTCCGTGCGGGAATCGAACCCACGACACGCAGCGCAGCAGTCGATCGCTCAGCCACTGCGCCAACCGTGCCGTCGTCATATGTATATTAGAGTTAGAAACAGTCTCTGACAAGTGACCTCTGGTGGGGAAAAGCTTTCAAATATATTTTAAATATTTGCTTAGTTTAGGTGATGCCCTTGGTACATATTTAACAGTTCAGTTATAACTGTTAAATATGTTTTAAAGGTATTAAAAATTATTCGTTTCAAATTAATCAGTTAGATCATTATTATGCGCCGCACTGGTCCCGACTGGTATAAGGAGATCGTTTTGGTATCCAGAACTGATCTGCACCACGCCATGCTAACATTCTAAATGTTTCATTCCATGCTTGTGAGCAGCAAGACAAAATTTATTAGAACAGAAGTGAGTAGACTTTGTATTGATAAGTGTTTGTTGTTATGTGCCTTAGTGTGACTTACTGCCGCATTCAAGGAGATTTAAAATAGATCAATCATTATCTTTAACAACCAAGTATTCCTTAGTCAGGGAACAAGGCAGACGGTAAGACGGAGACCATTCAAAATTGTCTTTGAGCGCCATTGTCGTTGTGTGTGTATATTAGGTTTTTATTTACATTCCCGCCTGATTCAATCCTCGCAAGATCCAGAAACTTCAGTCTCCTTCCGGGATTCGTCGAGTGTTTTGGCTTTGGCGCTAGATAAACTCCACTGTAAATCTGGACTGACATTCAGGAGTTTCAGTGGATAGGAAAATTTGGTTGCATTTGATCGGCCAGCCAACTGTGAAATTGCAGCTTGATTGACATATCTGCATCTAAGCTCCCTGTTCAAATGCAGCCGCCTGCCATCTGTCACATTTGACCTGAATGCGGACTTAGATCAAAGCTTTGAATAGTTTATTCAATTTTTTCATCAACCAAAGACGAGATGTTCTGGCTCGTCACTTTAGCGATATTGATGATGGGAGTGTGGTTGCTGGAACAACCACTTAAACCTGAACCGAAATGAAACAAACAAAATTGACCTGGTAACTAAATCATTTTAACTCTCCTTGATAAGGTAATCTTGGCATTATTATCCAACATGTTCTTAAGCTGAAATAGCATAAATTCTACTCAACATAGTGGATACTCTTTGGATTATTTAAAATTGTTGGTCTTTTTCCTTTTTAACACGTTCCGGGACACTTCACTATTTGCAAATGTCATGATATAACACTTCAAAATCCCATGCATTTTGTCATACCGTCTACAGCCGTACTACCATATTACATAAATTTTAAAATTTTTGTTATGACAAATGCGGCCACAGACGTTGACGCCTATGGGCGGAACGTCATACCATGACTAATAATGAGTAACGTCATGAGACAGTCAACCAATCTTCTTGTCTTTCAATCTCTTATTATTTAAAATATCAGTCATCATCATCTGCTTAGCCTTTTCCCAACTATGTTGGGGTCGGCTGTCAGTCTCACTGGATGCAGCTGAATATATTAAAAATTAATATTTTACATGGAGCGACTGCCTATCTGACCTCCAAAACCCAATTACTGGGCAACACGATACTCCCTTATTATTATTTAAAATATCAGTATTTTTTTTATTTCATAACATGCCAGTAACTCCATAAACATCCATGAATGTTCGAAGGCTTCACAGTACTGCAGCCCTAGGCGGCGTCCAGGTTCTGATGATGGAGGAAAGTGGCCATAGAAGAACTTCTTGTAAGATAAATATTTTACACAAATTCTAATGACAAAATAAAATAATACGAAATAGTTTAAAATTCAGTTTCGTTACTTTACTAATAAAAAATAGAGAAATTCAGTTTTTCATCATCATCATCATAGGTTGTTAGGTTTTGAGGTCTCAGTTTTTAACTAAGTGTGTAAATTACATTCATTTTTAAACGTTTATCCACAAACACTCCAACACTAATACTTCCAAAACCCTACTATCCAGTAAAGGTAAATGCTATTTACATTAGTTAGAATGTACACAATTTTTGTTTATACATTAAATTGTCATTGCTTATTAACAATTTTAAACACTCATACAATTTTTTCACACAATTTATTCACAGATAATTAAGATTAACACTTACATATTTTCCCACACTGCATAGGCTACGAAGAGCTGGTTTATAAGCTTATGTTATTTTTATAATATGGCACGAAAGAAATTGAATTGTATTTGTCGGTAGTTTACACATTTTTGTTCTACTGAGGGTACGTAGTGGTGATGGTAGAGGTGTAAGTAAACTACTCGACGGCTTCACATCTTTTAGGGCTCATTCAGGAAACAAGCACCGCTGCTTTCAGACATCAGTTGAAGCACTTGTTTGTCCAGAGTAACCGGTGCTACATCTGTCAAGAAAACATGAAAATACATCATACATGACGTCATCAAGCTGGGACAGTACGTGAACTTTACTTCGCGGGTCTCATACATAAGAAGAAAAGAAAAAAAATCATTCCTTAACCCTACATGTTATCGACGGAGACTTCAGAAATGCGAAGTAAAATGAGCACGCCATCTAGTGACAAAAATAGAACTAAATTTCTTTGACATATTTTCGTTGGACAAAATTGAATGCAAACAGTACGGATTGAAGGTTTTCGATCAAATCAAACGGCGAATGTAGAACTGATTATGTACTGAAATTCTTACCTGTATCTAGGATGTCCCTCAATGTTGAAAGTGTTGGAGCTATTCGGAAACATTTGATGAAAAAGACGGAAACGGAAACCTCGCATCTTTCCCCATTATAGTCTCCTGTGCAGTGACAGACCGGCTCACCGTCCGCATTCAGGGAACAGACACCGTCGTTCAGACAATGCTTATGACATGCGTAGACTTCACACCTTTCCCCTGAGTGACCTGCGTTACATCTGGAACAACAAAGCTTAGGATAACGGAACCTTTTTTTTTTTTTGCCGAGGTGGTAAATCCTCATGGATGTCCTCCGCCCTGGGGCAGGCGGAGGGGTCTGTCAGACTCATACTGACTAAAAACCACCCCGGTGTTCTGTCTCACACCTACGCCGGGGGTCAACGTGCATCACGCGCGCTCGGTAGTTTTAACTAGTTTCTAATGAAATTAACAATTTTACCTGCATATAGGTTGTCCCTCATCAGTGACACTACAGTCTCCTTGGAAACAATAGTTCTGACACACTGAAACATCGCATCTGTCACCGGTGTAACCCTCTGTGCATGTACAAACAGAGTCCTCAATAGCTTTTGTACCGTGGACACAAATCAGGCTTACGTCTGCGGGAACACTGCTATGGTTACTTGGTAGCAGACGCTGTAATGCTTCGCAGTTCCGAAGACCCTGAGTTCCTTCTATTTCATAGTTCGCGGCTATACTTCCGCAATAGTACGAATAGCCCGTGTTAGTAATTGGATTTCTTTTAAATTCCACATCTCGATCGTGCGGTGGATTCTTTGGTATTTGCCAATATGTGTCTTCATTCAGGCCCCTCCAGTAGATAAAATCTTTTGTTACAGTCAGAGATCCGTGAAAACTTGGTGTTCTTTTATTATAATTAAATAATACTTTTCTGTTCTTTCCATTCAAATCTGCGCTTTCGATAGTAAAATATTTAAATTTTCTATCAACCCAGTACATTTTCTGTGTCTGCTGCTCTATGAACAAGTCTGTTCGGATCCAAATAGTACTGTTTATGAGAACTTCTCTCTCGGAGCCATCAAATCGAGCCCTCTCTATGTTAATGCTTGTACTCCAGTAAATATACCTGTAATTTGTTAATAACTATAAATATTTAATTTCAAACTGCCTTCACTGCGAGATAACGAGACACAATAGACAATGATTTGTTTGTCGGTCACTTGGCGTTCAACGTGTTAATGAAGTTTAACTATATTTATTTCCATGGAAATAGAGATTTATGGAAGAAGAAGACATGCTGCGCCGACCCCAAATGAAATTGGGATGGATGATTTTCGAATTTCCAAACTAGTGCCAAGATTAGTAACATACCCTCCACAGCTATCCACGGCAATACCCCAGGGCATCTCATAATTCGGAATTAAAAGTTTTCCGTAACCAGGGTTGTTAGATCCAGGTTTTAATGAAAACGAGTATATACTACGCAATTGAATATAAAAGAGTTGTTCTGTTACTGGGTCGTAGGCGAACTTCAAGTATTCATTGGCTAATTTGCAGCTCACTAAAACTTCAGTTTCCTTGGTCGCTATATCAAAGCTAGATATAACAGGGGGGTGAGAGTAGTCGAAAAACAGCACCCTGTTGTGTACTGGATCGTAAGTTGCTGCATAGATGTAAGTCGACGGAATATGTTCAGAGTGCGTTAGTGTTCCGTTCTTATAAAAGTGCAGTCCATTTTGACTGCCCAGAACGATATCTGCAAATAGAAAATTGATTGATTGCTAATTTAAATAAATAATAAATAAACAATGTTGCACAATCCACACAGCATCATCTAGCCCCAAGCTAAGCAGAGCTTGTGTTATGGGTACTAGATGACTGATATACTTAATACAATACATAACAAAGCTAGATATTTTTTACTATACATAGCAAATACCCAGAACACCTGGAACAAATCTTTTTAGATCGTACAAACACTTGTCCCAAGGCGGGAATCGAACCCGCAACCTCCTGCGTCGCAGGCTGACCCTCGCCCGCTGCGCCACATACTCGTAGGTCGTCATAATATCTACCTTATCCATCCTTTCCACTTCAACCCTGCATAACACTACGTGGTCCGATACCACGGAGTACCGGGACGTGTCTTTTTCATTATGTAAATAGATCAGTAACAAGTTTCATGTTGTCTGATACAAACACGATTCTTGCACTCACCCCAGGAGAAGCAGTGCGCCGACCCCACGTACAGCGCTAACAACACCCACACACCTTGTGTTCTACACATTGTAGAATCTAGACAACGCAACGCTGTCTCAGCAGAGGGAGATGTTACGTCCACCCCTGGTGACCTCTCCTGTGGTATTAAGGCCGAACGATGGTTCTTGCAAACACAATTCTGCTGTTTCCTATTGGCAGTGAGGCCACGGATAAGGGAGGCTCGTATGGGTTAGTTATAACTATACCTATTAAAAATATTGTTGGTCTATATTATGTCACGCTCATAGATTAGTCTTATCGCTGGTTTCCTGCCATCATAAAACTAGAAATTAAGCTAATGGCATAAAACTATTAGAAACACTCTCTGATAGTTGTTTGTTTATTTTTCAATTACTCTTTCAGTAGATGTCTTTGGCTCATATTAAAATCAATTTAACGGAAATATTAATTTGTGTCATGAGAAGCTCGTGGCTAAATAAAAAAAGCCGCACGGGTCGATCGAAGGTTGAGCTACGCTTGCCGAGGTCAGTCTGTGGATGGGTGACCGTACATTACCTATCGAAATTCCACCGTGCCTCGGTAAGCACGTTAAGCCGTTAGTCCCAGCTATCATTTGTAGATCTTTGAATATCGTTACGGATAGTCAGAATCCCAAAAGTCTGACAACCAGTCTTACCAAGGGGTATCGTTTTCCCCAGTGACTGGGTTGTGGAGGTCAGATAGGCAGTCGCTCCATGGTTGGTAAAAGGCTAGGCAGATGATGATGATTAATTTGTATCATGTTGTAGTACAATAGTAAGTGCCACACCAGGCCCGCCCCTCTATAAGGAAATGGTTTTGGCACCCAGATGCGCCATGCTTTATTATTTAATTTAACTCGCATCCCTTGCGAGGTACAGAACTCAGATAGTTCAAATACAGCTATCTTGTCTGAATACATTCCACAGCCCAGATTCCTCTCATCACTCTTACACTCTGAATAGCGCAATTGTTTATGCTTCCAGATACATGGAGCTTTCCAGATCGACAACTTGGGTGAATTAGAGAAATAACAATTTTAATGCTTTTAACCTTCTTCGTTCGTCCAGCTGGCCGAGCCAACCGGAGAAAGTATGCGTCACCATGCTCGCCTTTGACCACTATCATATCTAATGGGAATAAAGTAGAACACAATAGAATATGTATATTTGTTTGTGTAAAAAAGAGGAGGTTCTCAATTTGACCGTATGTTTTTTTTTGTATGTTCGTTACGTGATGACGCCTGAACCAATTTCCAAAAGGTACATGGGGTGGACCCAATGTTATCTGGTCATGATTCAATTATGGGATCCTGCAGAAAAAAAAATCTTCAAATATTATAGGCACACCTATGGCGCTTTGTAAAATAACTTGAGCATTTTCTCTAGGAAAGCACCATTTTCTGAGGTCATTGAACTTCATCATCAGTTCCATGATGAAGTCATCAGTTCACGGAAATTCCATTGTCATGGTCAAAACTGTGTTATCAATGTCGCTTTGATTAAGTCCAATTATGAACTTTGTTATCATTTTCTGGTGTTCTGGGTATTTGTTATGTATAATAAAAATATCTATCTATGTAATGTATTGTATTCAGTATATCAGTCATCTAGTACCCATAACACAAGCTCTGCTTAGCTTGGGGCTAGATGATGCTGTGTGGATTGTCCAGCATTATTTATTTATTTATTTTCATTGGCGCTAAATGTTTTAATATGTTTTCAGGATTATCCGAAAGACATATACATTTTAGAAATAACATTAGAATTTCTATGTTGTCGAGTAATCGGATAACATTCATGTTGAATTCCTTGCTTGACTTCGGGATCAGCAAAACAAATGCATTCCAACAGAAGTGAGAAGACATCGCAAGCCGTTTCATCTTCCGTGATCAGGAACAAACCTGTTTTTTGGCCAAAGAATCAGCATTGCCATTCAACGTGGCAATGCTGCCAGCCTTCTGGGCACTTTTCCCGTTGATAATGAAGCGGATGAACTTTTCGATGACCTGTGATTCTTTATTATTTTTCTTTTCAAAGTCTTTTAAAATAAATGAATAAACATACATCTTTTTACCTTTTTAGCTTTGTAGTTTCGTGAATATTTAAACAGTGTTAATAACTGAAGCCGTCAAGTGGCGCAAATACTGTATCCTTATTGGTAACAATAGTTTTGAGCCGTTTGGGGTTGAAACGCTCAGGTCATGGGGCCCGATGTACGTCTTTTCAAGAAAATGGCTCATTCTTCGCCCAAAGAAAGATTTCTAGGCACGTTTCCATATGACAGCGATGCGGAGGAATACTTTGACGATTGAGTGTCTTTGTCGGATTGTTATTTACTGACACTCCCTTTTTTTCATTTTGATTTTGTTTATAATTATACAGTTAATTTTATAATGTAATCAGATTAAGTAATTCTGTATATTCGTATATTGTATAATATAAACTGTTAATAAATATTAATTCATTTAAATTTTATTACAAAGAATACTTAATTTAATACAATTAAAAATGTTGGTATCAACATTATGACTAAGAGGGTATGTGAAATGAATTTTGATAATATGACATCGATTGATTCAGATAGGGGTATGATGGTGAAGATTTACAGCTATTTTTGCAGCCAGAGGTCGCCAACTTATTACTAAATCAGCTAGCGGTAGATTTTGTTCTACTGTGTAACATAAGCACCGTTTTTTCAGAGTCCTGTTGTAGCACTCATGTGCCCAGAGTGACTCCGACTGCTTGGTACACCTGTCGATAAATCATAAAACATGCATAAGCCATCGTATATGAAATCATCAGTCGAAATCAACAACTATGAGCCATAAATAAATAAATAAATATTGCTGGACAATCCACACAGCATCATCTAGCCCCAAGCTAAGCAGAGCTTGTGTTATGGGTACTAGATGACTGATATACTTAATAAAATACATTACATAGATAGATATATTTTTATTATATATAGCAAATACCCAGAACACCCGGAACAAATATTTGTAGATCGTACAAACATTTGTCCCAAGGCGGGAATCGAACCCGCAACCCCTTGCGTCATGTCCATGTCGCTCAGCTCAGCCAGATGAACATATACTTACGAATACCTACCTACACGTGAAACGATGACACTGTTAGGTTTCTACCATTTTTGGGACAAATGTTTGTACGATCTACAAAGATTTGTTCCGAGTGTCCAGGGCACACGGTACAAATCTTTATGTATTTGCTATGTATAATAAAAATATCTGTCTATGTTATGTATTGTATTAAGTATATCAGACATCTAGTACCCTTGTGTTATGGGTACTAAATGACTGATATACTTAATACAAGCTCTGCTTAGCTTGGGGCTAGATGACGCTGTGTAGATTGTCCAGCATTATTAATTCATTTACTTATTTGCTTAGCTTTACGTGATTTACATATCTAATCGTTCGTTAAATGTTAAATGATATTTATGTTTCAATTAATAGGTTTTCACAAACACTTTATACGTTAACAAGAAAAATATATTTTTAAACTATGGTGTTTCCCTCTCTGGCGACTCTGACAAGATACATCGAGAGACACGGAGAAATAAGTATTTTTTAAATTCCAGATATTACCTTGGTTAGATCATGTGAGGACTATGCCGATTAGTGCCCGAGATGGTCTCTTCAGGAAAGAACCACACAGATATGAGTCGACCTGTTCAGTCGGTGCAAAGATTTGTCAGAAATTGTAGAGACACATACACTTATCACACACATACACTTCACATTTTCACTGACATCACGCTGTACCTATGTAATTTACTTCACATAATCACACCATACTATAGAACTGTTTTACGTCCGTGAGATCTCACAATCTCAGGTCCAGTTGGAAACCAGCGTCAGGCACTAGTTGTCTGGCATATTTTGCTGAACTGGACCCTTTTAGCGCAGCTGAAGGCACATACATAATAATATAATTATACTTATGTACATATGTTTTTAATGTATTTCTTGTTACTCGTTTTTTTCATGTTTTTCTATGTTTAGTATTGTCGTTGTGTGCCTGAACCTGTGCTGAATAAATGTTTTTTCTATCTTCTTTCTTTCTAGAGCTCGTTGGAGATCAATCTCAAATCAGTAACAGTCAGACACAGTGCGGATTGTTTTAATCAGATCAGATCAGATGGATGAGACGGTAGAACTGTTATGTTCTGATTTGCCTTTGGTCAGAAAATAACGATGAAACGATGAAATGTCATGATGGCCCAGTGGTTTAGGCCCCGCCTCTTGTGCAAGAGGTTGTGGGCAACTACCAATGTGAGTTTTTCAATTCATATGTACTTTCTAGGTTTATCTTGGACATCACTGACATCGGTGAAGGAAAACATCGTGAGGAAACCTTTTCTTATATAATGAATATAAGTCTGAAATCGCCAACCCGTCTTGAGCAAGCTTGGTGATTAATGCTCGTGCCTTCTCTGTATGAGAAGAGGCCTTTGCCCTGCAGTAGGACAGTAATAGGCTGGTACTTTACAGATAACAAAGGTTCTTACCTGTTTCTAGGATGTCACTCGACGTTGAAAGTGTAGAAACCATTCGGAAGCATTTCATCAGAAAGATGGGGACGGATGCATCGCATCTTACACCTTCATAGTCTTCTGTGCATTGACAGACGGGCTCACCGTACACGTTCATGGAACAGGCGCCGTTGTTCAAACAATATCCCTTGCACGGGTCTACTTCACACCTTTCTCCAGAATAACCGGCATTACAGCTGAAATTGCAGATGATGATGATAAGACTATCCTGAAAAGAAATCTCATCTCATATTCGACGACCTATGTGGCGCGGTGGGCGAAGGTCTGCCTGCGACGCAAGAGGTTGCGGGTTCGATTCCCGCCTTGGGACAAATGTTTAAAAAATAAAATAAAAATAAATAATGCTGGACAATCCACACAGCATCATCTAGCCCCAAGCTAAGCAGAGCTTGTGTTATGGGTACTAGATGACTGATATACTTAATACAATACATTACATGGATAGATATTTTTTATTATACATAGCAAATACCCAGAACACCCGGAACAAATCCTTGTAGATCGTACAAAGATTTGTCCCAGGGCAGGAATCGAACCCGCAACCTCCTACGTCTACGTTTGTACGATCTACAAAGATTTGTTCCAGGTGTTATGGGTGTTTGCTATGTATTATAAAACATATCTATCTATGTAATGTATTGTATTAAGTATATCAGTCATCTAGTACCCATAACACAAGCTCTGCTTAGCTTGGGGAATAAGTGTAATTGCCAATGTGCTTTGCTTGAGCAAGCCTAGTGATTTGTGCTCGTGTATTTTCTGTATGAGAAAAAAGACCTTTACCCTACAGTGGGACAGCAATAAGCTGGTATTCAATCAATGTATCATGGTATCAAGAATAGTCTAAAACCGCGAATAGCGAAAAGTGTAGCACGGCGTCACGTGCATCTTCAACCAGTCCAGTGTCCAGTATTTTTGAGTAATCCAACTTTCGGACCAATCAGATTTTTAAAGGACAAATTATTACAATATTTACCACTAGTTCTAATCATTTCTGTTTTGTTTTTAATAAGTGTGTATTTGACTGTTTAGTCCTGTCCAAATCGGGCCAGCCGTTTCGGAGATTTTCATGAACAAACAAACAGACAGCCAATTTTATCAGACACAGATGTTTAGATGAAGAGATTTTACCTGCATTTAGGTTTACCGTCAGCACCAGCACTACAGTTTCCTTCGAAACAATAGTTCTGACAGACTGCAGCATCGCATCTTTCACCCTCATAATCTCTTGTACACTGGCAGACTGGGTCACTCGCCGTATTCAGGGAACAGACACCGTTGTTTAAACAATGCCCTTGGCACACGTTGGTTTCATTGTTTTTCCCGGAATTACCAGCATCACATCTGAAATAACAAATATAATATGAATAAGTAAATAAATAAATAATGCTGGACAATCCACACATCATCTAACCCAAGCTAAGCAGAGCTTGTGTTATGGGTACTAGATGACTGATATACTTAATACAATACATTACATAGATAGATATTTTTATTATACATAGCAAATTTCCAGAACACCCGGAACAAATATTTGTAGATCGTATAAACATTTATCCAAAGGCGGGAATCGAACCCGCAACCTCCTGCGTCGCAGGCGGACCTTCGCCCGCCGCGCCACATCGGTCGTCAAATGGGAATGGGGAAACTCAATGAACAAAGAAATCAACAAATATTTGTAGCTTCTTATAAAGTGCAGACGCGGGATGCGAGTTCAAAATCAAAATTCATTTATTCAAATTAGGCTGAGAATCAGCACTTTTTGAATTTCAAAAGTTTAAAAATAAAAAAGTTAATAAATAAATAAATTTCACCTGCATGATGGTTCCCCGTCAGCAATACGGTTACAATTTCCTTGACCGACAGTTACATCGCATCTTTTACCATTATAATATTCAGAACATTGACAGACTGGCTCACCATCCCCATTCAGGGAACAGACACCTTTGTTCAAACAATAGCCGTGGCACGCGTTGATTTGACACCTTAGTCCAGAGTAACCGGCATAGCATCTGAAATAAAGAAGACGCGAAACACGGTACAGCGATATCAAGCTACTCCCAAGTGTTAAATTTATTTGAGAGTTTTTTTCTTTTTTCCTTTCAATTTGATCCCCTTGATAGATAAAGAAGATTTTTTTTTGTTATGACCCCCAATTTGGCACAAAATATCCGCCATTTTTTTAAATATTTTTCGTAATATAGGCATTCATTCGCATTATCAAGTTGAATCCAACGACGTATGTTTCGTCACAATCGGCCCAAATGCATCGTAAAGCATCATCATCTGCCTCGCCTTTTCCCAACTATGTTGGGGTCGGCTTCCAGTCTAACCGGATGCAGCTGAATACCAGTATTTTACATGGAGCGACTGCCTATCTGTACGCCACAACCCAGTTACTCGGCAACATGATACCCCTTGGTAAAACTGGTGGTAAGACTTTCGGGTTTCTGACTACCCGTAACGACTGTCAAAGAACTACAAATGGCCACAGGGACCAACGGCTTACCGTGCTTTCGCCCATCCACAAACTGACCTCGGCAAGCGTAGCTTAACTTTCGATCAACCCGTGCGGCTGTTTTAATTTAGCCACGAGCTCCTCAGGTCATGGTCAATTAATGTAGTCGACAGTTGACAGTCGTTAAGAATAGTCTTAAGCCCGAAAGTCTGACAACCAGTTGTACCAAGGGGTTTCGTGTTGTCCAGTAACTGGGTTGTGGAGGTCAGATAGGCAGTCGCTCTATGAAAAATACTGGCATTCAGCTGCATCCATTTAGTCTGGAAGCCAACCCCAACATAGTTGTGAAAAGGCTAGGCAGATGATGACAGTCTATTAATCAAAGTAATGATTGTGTCAAAATCCCGTTGGCCCGTAGTCTCTAGAAAGAGAAACATGGAAACGGACAAGTTACGGAACCCATTTTACTCTCGACTCTCAATAGTAGTTGGTGTAAGCTCCGTGGGTACTACGCCAGGCCACTCCAAGGTCTAAAATACTGCACGCTTGGGTTTACCTGCATTTGGGTTGTCCCTTAGCATTGACACTACAACTTCCTTGTACACAATAGTTCTTGCAGACTGAAATATTGCATCTTTCGCCATCGAAATCTCCTGTACATTGACAGACCGGCTTACTCTTCCCATTGAGGGAACAGACACCGTTGTTCAGACAATACCCCTGGCATGCGTTGACTTCACACCTTACTCCCGAGTAACCAGCATTACATCTGAAATGACAAAGATATCAATCAATGTTACTCTATTAACAATAAGGAAACTAAACCATTTGGTAGCATCTGGTCGGTACCTGTCAGTCACACTGAGGGCGGTCGAGCGGATGTGTGAACCATTACCAGTAATGGAGGCTATCAACACTAGCCCCCAAGATGTAGCTCGTGCAGTTCGTCTGTTGCCTAGCTGGAAATCTCCAGGACCGGACTGACTGCACAAATTCTGGATTAATTGGTTGCAAAGCTCGCACCCGCGTTTTTCATCTCAGTTGACTCTAGGGCAGATTGCCTTTGATTGATTGATACTAAGCAATTAATTATTTCCCTAAATAATGGTAAAATATGTTGGTCGTCTTTGGTGTCCTACTTGTTTCAATCGATATGAAAAATAGTTTTTTTGTGTGTGTGTGTCACGTTACAAACAACATAGTATATTAAATAATGAAGGCGTACTACACTCTTGTTCGGCATGAAAAAATCGATTTTGCAGTACATACGAGTACTTGTTGAGCAACAAAACCAAAAAGACTAAAAGCAATAACTTCCTGTATTTGAGGAGCTCGTGGCTAAATATAAACAGCTGCACGGGTTGATCGAAAGCTTAAAGTTACGCTTGCCGAGGTCTGTCTAGGGATAACCTTTCGTAAGATATTGAGTTACCTAGGTGACTAGGAAAGCACTTTAAGTAATGGCTTAAACTGCTTTCCGACCAATGAATCCCGGCTGTCATTTGTAAATCTTTGAAAGTCGCTCAGGGTAGTCAGAACCTCGAAAGTCTGACAACCAGTCTTACCAGGGGTATCGTATCGCCAGTAACGGGGTTGTGGAGGTCAGATAGGCAGTCACTCCATGTTAAATACTGGTATTCAGCCACATTCCACTAAACTAGACTCCGCTAGACTGGAAGCCACCCCAACATAGTTGGAAAAAGGCTAGGCAGATGATGGCGATTTCATATTGCCGCTATGCAGTGCCAACCCGAATAAGTATGAAGCTCGTCAAATGTTAGCAATATGTAGTATACAACAATAGGTACTAGTTTCGGGTTTTGGGGTATTTCTATTATTAAAAACAGTATTTTCGGGGTCATTTCCTTTTAGCTATTTTCCTTGTAGTTCTTTCTGCGTTATTATCCAAGAAACACTGGCCATCTTGTCGAGTGTACAATCAGCATCCAACGCGGGCGAGCTGGCACGTGCTACAACATGTACCCAAAGATATGAATATGTTTTACATGCACTTCGGTTGTCGCTCAGCATTGACGCTACAATTTCCATGAAAACAATAGTCCTCACACGCTGAAACATTGCATCTTTCGCCATTATAATCTTCCGTACATTGGCAAACTGGTTCTCCCTTCGAATCCATGGAACAGACACCGTTGTTCAGACAATATCCTTGGCACCCATAGACTTCACACCTTACCCCGGAGTAACCAGCATTACATCTGAAATAACGAAGCAATGAAACAGCTTAACACTTTTAGTGCCCAGCACCCGGCTCCCGGGCCGAAAAAAGTTTGTTCATGTACGCAGAACTCGCTTCCCGAGTCGTACATGTAAAAAGCTATAGATGAGATGTGAACATGCCCATCACCCCCTACCATGTACCAACGCATTACGTAATTTGCCAAATATTATGACATACAAGTTAAATCGTATTTTTGAACTGGGCAGCGAAAGGTTAGGTTAGGTTAGGTTTCTTTAACCTATTACTCTATAATAGGTTAAAGAAACCATTCAATTGAATCAAAACTTGTTACTCGGTGTATCAGGCTGACGACGCATGCGTCCAGGAGGTACACTCAATAACCAAGAGAACCAACAAATGTATAATAATTACAACATATTCGTGATTGATTGAGTCATCCTTTTAACGCCCTATGTGGCGCAGCGGGCGAAGGTCCGCCTGCAACGCAGGAGGGCAACCTCCTGCGTTGGGTTCGATTCCCGCCTTGGGACAAATGTTTGTACGATCTACAAAGGTTTGTTACGGGTGTTCTGGGTATTATTTGCAGTATTACGTACGAGTATATCAGTCATCTAGTTTTTATTTATTTTTATCCTCATCGCTGTCATTGGAAAAAGGGCCAAAAAGGCTAGCATCATTGCCACGCTGAATGGCAATGCTGATCCTTTCGCCAAAAAAAAGCTAGCCCTCTGGTATCATGAATAGTCGACCAAACACTTCCCAATATCCCGACAAACTATATGGGTACACGGACCCCCTGGCCCTAGTGCTTCAACCCCAAACCGTTCAAATATATAACAATTAGGTTGTTATATTTTGGACGTTTGAGGTTTTCTGCACCTGCAGTAGCCGCACAGTTCGCCGTACTAGGAAGAAATCTCCCTCTCCCGTTCCGCAACAACCAGTATCTGTTTGCTTCAACTAGTACCTAAAAAGATAAACATACATAGTTTACCTGCATTCCAGTAGTCCCTCGTTACTGACGCTACAATTTCCATGAAAACAATAGTCCTGACAGTCTGACACCTCGCATCTTGCACCCTTATAATCTTCTGTACATTGGCAGACTGGCTTACTCTTGTCGTTCAGGGAACAGACACCGTTGTTCAGACAGTAATCATGGCATGCCGTGACTCTACCACACCTTTCACCAGTATAACCAGCTTTACATCTGAAATTACGAAGATAATTATGAAACAAGGCAACTCAATGAACAATAAGGAAACTACCAAATGTGACAAGCGAACGAGATGCGTGCCCAGTACTGCGCTGCGTCTCGAACGCTCTTTAGAAGTGTTTTAATTTATACTTTTTTTTTTGAATGGCCGTCTCGCAATTTATCCTTCACGGATATCTACTGCATAACCCAACTTTCCTTTGGGGACTTAATTAGAAATCAAGGTCTCCAGCCAGGGCGTAAGAACTTAAAAGCTAAGCGACCAATTGCTTTGGGCACCCCCTGCGGGGTACGAGTCTCTGACATCCAGTGTTACCAAAGGGTATCGTGTTGCCCAGCAACAGGGTTGTGGAGGTCAGATTGGCAGTTGCTCCATGTAAAATACTGGTACTCAGCTGCATCCGGTTAGTCTGGAAGCCGACCCCAACATAGTTGGGAAAAGGCAGGCAGATGATGACACGCTCGACATCTTGTCCCGTTTACAGGATGTACAATCAGCATCCAACGCAGGTGCGCAGGCGCCTGCTGCAACTAGCCTCTAAAACCATAAATATGTTTTACCTGCATTTCGGTCGCCCCTCAGCACTGATAGTACAATTTCCATGAAAACAATGGTCCTCACACGCTGAAACATCGCATTTTCCACCTTTATAATCTTTTGGGCATTGACAGACTGGCTCTCCATTCGCATTCAGGGAACAGACGCCCTTGTTCAAACAATACTTGTAGCAAGCGCTGAGTCCACACCTTTTCCCAAAGTAACCGGCATTACATCTGAAATAAAAAGGAGATTTGTCGATGACTGATCGACACTGCGTGACCAGAGGGCTGGCTCATTCTTTGCCCAAATAATTAGTATTGTAATGCTGCCAATCTTCCGGGCCCGTTTCCGGATGACAGCGATGTGGAGTAGTACTTTGACCCCTGAGTGTCTTGGTCGGTTTTTTATTTTAGTTTTTGTTTTTAGTATATAGTTAGTTTTATATTATAATTGTAGGTACAACTAGTCTCAAATATATACACATACATATATATATGTATCTTCTTATATATCAAATGCTCGTGTCACGGTGTTTGATATTAAACTCCTCCGAGATGGCTCGATCGATTGTCGTGAAATTTTGTGTGCATATCTGGTCTGCGAATCGGACAACTCTATTTGTCATCCCCCTTAATGTTAAGGGTGGTCCACCCCAAAGATTTTATATGGCAAAACAACGTTTGCTGGGTCAGCTAGTTTGATTTATAAAATTCTCGTTTCACAATGTTTATTACCAAACTCCTCCGAAACGGCTGGACCGATTTGTATAGAATTTAGGTTGTACTTCGGGTAAGTTTGAGAATCGGCCAACATTTCTGTTTTTCATAACCCTAAGTGATAAGGGTGGTCACCCCAAACATTTATTTTTTATTTATTGTCTTTTAGAACTATTTTTAAATGGGAAAACTACGTTTGCAGGGTTAACTGGTCTTAACAAGCGGACATGCCCCGCGCCAGTGCGCTGCGTCAAAGTGTCGACTGTACAAGCAGAGTCCGACGCGCGTACTCGGCCGCCTGTTGTAACTAGTCCCTACTGAGATGAATCTATTTTACCTGCATTCAGGTCGTCCCTCAGCACTGACACTACAACTTCCTTGGATACAATAGTTCTCACAGATGGAAACATCGCATGTCTTGCCCTTGAAATGTCCTGTACATTGACAGACTGGCTCACTATTCGCATTCAGGGAACAGACACCGTTGTTCGAACAGTACCCATGGCAGGCGTTGACTTCACACCTTTCCCCTGAGTAACCGGCCTCACATCTGAAATGAGCAATATATGAAACGGAGTAACTCAATACATAAAGGATTTTGCGTCTAATTGTAATAGGCTATCGAGGCGAGTCGGACGCCCGGAACACTGCATCAACTGCCGGGATGACACGGCTAAATCAGTAAGTTTGATGGACCCCTACGCCCCCATCGGGCGGAGGACATTCATGAAGATTTTCCACCGCTGAACGCTAAAAAGGAAGATCTTATATTTGGAGAATGTACAGACGCCAGCATATCAAGTTGTCACATGTTCCTAATTGAACATGAACCTTATCCATTTGGAAAAGTTGCTTAGGGCACCCCCTGCGGGGTACGAGTCTCTGACATCCAGTGTTACCAAAGGGTATCGTGTTGCCTATGTTGTTAACTATGAATTTGTAGCAGCGAAATTTGAAAGATTGGGGTAGCTTTTTGTGGCTGTTATCCTATATGTATCCAGATCTACAACAAGATTTCTAACCAAATTAAAGAACTTCCAATGGTTGCCTTCAAAAGGGCTTTACGTTGATGGTTAATTGAGAATCCCTTCTATAATATAAAAGAATTCTTTCAATTTAAATCTAATTAATAATGTAATTGCATCTATTCTATCTATAACAAAAAATTGCATGTCATTATGTTATGATTCAATATGTTAAGCTACTAATATTACCTACCATTTTAAGAACTTTTACAACCATATTTTACTGCAAATAAATCTTTGACTTTGACTTTAGCCTGTGTACGATCAATGTCCGCTTGTTACAACTTCTTTCTATTGAAAATAACAATTTTACCTGCATTTAGGTTGTCCCTCAGCACTGACACTACAAACTCCTTGTAAGCAATAGTTCTGACACACAGAAACATCGCATCTGTCACCACTGTAACCCTGTGTACATGTGCAAACAGATTCCCCAGTAACATGTGTACCGTGGACACAAAGCAGGCTCACGTCTGTGGGGACATTGCTGGTGATTCTCGGTAGCAGACTCGTTAGAGCTGCACAGGTCCAAGATCCCTTAGTTTGGTCTTCCAATTTGTAGTTAGCGACTACACTTTCACAATAATTACAATAATCAGTGTCAGGCATTGAAAAATGCTTAGATTCCACATATCCGTAGTACGGTGGATTCTTTGGCAATCGCCAAAATGAACTTTGAGTTGGGACCTTCCAATGGATATAATCTTTCGATACGGTTAAGGTCCCACCATACATTGAAGTTGTTCCACTAAATAATGTATTCCTATTGTTTCCTTTCAAATCTGCG
Organism: Phlogophora meticulosa; assembly: GCA_905147745.2. Taxonomy (NCBI): domain Eukaryota; kingdom Metazoa; phylum Arthropoda; class Insecta; order Lepidoptera; family Noctuidae; genus Phlogophora; species Phlogophora meticulosa. Next base: position 1,675,801 of record LR990543.1, on the reverse strand, counting down.
CTTTGAATTAAAATTTCATAACCAGCATTTTTCCGATTTTTATCAATCCAGTACATTTTCTGTGTCTGAGGATCTATAATCAAGTCTGGTCGCCAATGTACATGATTGTTTACTACAACTTCTCTCTCGGAGCCATCAAATCGAGCCCTCTCTATGTTACTGCGGTCTGTAGTCCAGTAAATATACCTGTAATTTGAATATAAATATCCTAATTCACAAGTAAAATATTAAATCCCAGCACATCGCCCGCGACTTTGCCCGCCTGGATATTGTACTTTTATTTATTTATTTATTTTCTTAGGGAAAACAAACAGTCACACAAGTTGCTTAATTAATAATCCTTAGTATCTAATGTTAATTTTATATGCGTAACTCACAACGTAATCCACATGTTACCTATTACTTTTTACATTAGAACTATCAAGGCATGCGAGTGATTTCACAATACATTATTATGCTTAGGTTACAGTTAGAAAATAAGCTTAAATTAGGTTTAGTCAGTCAACTTTTTAATAATAGCATTTCGAAATTTTCTATGCGATAATGTAAATATATCTATATCCGAATTGTACTTTTCCTTTTAAATTTAACATCCCATGCACCCCTTTTTAAGCGTAGTTTAGGAAATAATCACAGCCTGTAGGCCATTATGCCACTAAGGAATAATGTAGCTTCATATATACTCGTAGAATTGAATCATTCGTTCCGGAGATTACCCCTACATACACGTATAAATCCGTCATCACGGCCCAGTGGTTTAGGCCTCGCCTTTTGTGCACGAGGTTGTGGGTTCAAACCTGGACAAGTACCAATGTGACTATTTCAACTCATATGTACTTTTTAAGTTTATCTTGGACATCACTGACATCGGTGAAGGAAAACATCGTGAGGAAACCTGGACTTATATAATGAATAAGCCTGGAATCGCCAACTCGTCTTGAGCGAGCATGGTGGCCTTTGCCCTGCAATTTTACCGCTTCATATTTTTTTTTTTTTTTTTTTTTTTTTTTGATAGATGAGATAGATCAGTAACATACCCTCCACAGCTATCGACGGCCAAGCCCACGACCCACTCATCCATCTTGATCAAAAGATTTTCAACTCCGTAATTGTATCCAGGTTTTAATGAAAACGAGTAAATACTTTTAATTGCAGCTCGAAACAGTGTTTCTGTTGCTGGGTCGTAGGCGATCTTCAGTTCGAAAACGTAATTGCTGAATGTACCGGTCACTAAAGTTTGTACTTGCTTGGTCGCTATGTCAAAGCTAGATATTACAGCTGCTTTAGAGTGGTCAGAGAACAGTAGCCTGTTGTGTACGGGATCGTGCGCTATTGAGGAGATGCTAGCTGACGGCATGTATTCAGAGTGCGTTAGTGTTCCTTCATTATAAAAGTGTAGTCCAGTTCGGTAGCCCAAAACGATGTCTGAAACATGAAAATAACAAATAGCAGTTTTTCAAGCTGATAGCTAATCTTTCTATATTTCTTCTCCTATCAATGCGTCAGTGTCGGTTTTCTGCTTTCCACGCAAGAACTGCTTTCTACAATCAATAACCTCGTTTGTTGTTTACTTTATTTTGTCTTTTACCTGTGTTTTCTGTATTTAGAACACATAATTTTATTTGCAGACTTAATCTTCTCTTTTTAGTCTTTCTTCTTTTATCCAAAAACATTAATTCCGTCAATTGTTATTAAATCAAGTCAATTGTTAGTAAACTTAAAACTATGTTAGTCATGATAACGCGGTCAAATGATAAACGATTTTTATTTGTATATTATACAAATAAAAATCGTTTATCATTTTTTCAGGTTTAAAAAAAATAGAATGTATAAATTAAAATTAGACTAAGTTTCCCTAAGAAAAATACAGTATTCACGTTACAAAATAGAAGAACAAAATATAGAACAAAATATAAGAACAAAATATAAGAACTAAATATAAGAACAAAATATAAGATCAAAATATAACTTGGCAAACAACCACAAACTACGATTTACGTAATACTTAGGGCACTTAATTTCTATAATTTTATTATATTAACTATAGTGACCCACACATTGAACCATACATTGAATTGTACTACTTGTCTTCAATTTTTCCTTCATTTATGATCTTAGATCTAAAACGTGAAGGATGGTCGTGAAAGATACATTACAAAGATAGATATTTTTTACTATACATAGCAATACCCAGAACACCCGGAACAAATCTTTGTAGATCGTACAAACATTTATCTCAAGGCGGGAATCGAACCCGCAGCCTCCTGCGTCGCAGGCGGACCTTCGCCCTCCTCGCCACATCGGTCGTCAAAATCTACGAGTATAAGCCTGTACTCGAGCCATGTTTCATTTCACGATATACTAACAAGTCTCAATTGCACCCGAGTAAAGACGGATGGGACGGAAATGTACTTAGGAAGTGATACCTCATCATCAATCGACGTGACCTCATAATTTAGACACAGCTGAGCATTTATTATTATTATTATTATTATTATTTTTTTAAACGTTGCCCCACACTAGGAATTTCTCCTGTGTCGTGGGTGCGTTTACAAACATACAAACTCACATACACAGACAGCCAGACCCGGAACATCTACCTGTAGGTCATACAAATATTTGTTCCGTGCGGGAATCGAACCCGCGACACGCGGCGCAGCAGTCGATCGCTCAGCCACTGCGCCAACCGTGCCGTCAAAATAATCAATCAATCAATTTTGAAGTACAAAAGTAATATCTATCTCTTGTACTCACCCCAGGAGAAGCAGTGGGCCGACACCACGAACAGCACTAACAACGCCAACACACACGGTGATCTACTCATTTTAAACTCAACACCAGTATGTCGACAGGGGGAGATGTTGCGACCACCCCTGGCGACCACTTATTGGATATAAATGTAAAACGCCAGTTTCTCACAAATAAATATATTATTAAATAATGCATCAGGCATATTGATAACCTGAGAGGTCTTCTGATAAGAGGGGCTCTAAGTAGATAGCGATTTATACAGGGTGAGTTTTACAAGTGCCCGTGGATAGCCAATCTTAAACTCAAATACTCAAAGGATCGCCTTTGAACCTTGGTATGTCACTAAGGTTCAAAGGCGATATGATATTATTATAATTTTACCACACTACTCGTATCTTCCCTAGTGATCTCTTCAGCGTGGAAGTTACCCTCAACGACTTATTTTCTAAAAATATGTACCAACCACCTTCTACAATCGAAATATTACGCAATGTACGGTTCTAAGCATAGATAAACATGGATTTTCATTTTTGGGCGTAACCCTAATTCTTTTTCTAAAATAAAGGTAGCCAAGTTACACCTTATCACATCAACTAAACGACCGATGTGGCGCGAAGGGCGAAGGTCCGCCTGCGACGCAAGAGGTTGCGGGTTCGATTCCCGCCTTGGGACAAATGTTTGTACGATCTACAAATATTTGTTCCGGGTGTTCTGGGTATTTCCTATGTATAATAAAAAATATCTATCTATGTAATGTATTGTATTAAGTATATCAGTCATCTAGTACCCATAACACAAGCTCTGCTTAGCTTGGGGCTAGATGATGCTGTGTGGATGGTCCAGCATTATTTATTTATTATTTAATTAACTAACTAACTAACTATCTGCCATTGTCGATTTCAACCGTTTTTGACGGGACCATGTTTTGTTATAAAACACGCAGTCAAAGTCAGGTTAGTTGAAAATAAATGTAATATTAACATAATGGTATTTCTGTCTCTTCTGAATGTACAAAGGCCAGCACTTCAAGCTACCCCAATGTGTCAAATTTCTTTGATAGTTTTTCAACTTTATCACAATAAAAATAAAGTTCATGTTCAATTGGGGGAATCTGACAGTTTCAAGTAGCTTGATGTGCTGGCGTCTGTACTTGCCGAACAGAAGGTTTACCAATCCGAAACGAATACAAGCATTTAAAAACAAAACGAGCGAGCCTAACAGTAGTCGCATATGATGTGTAACATCTGACATCTCGCCTTGGTAATAAAAGCAACATTAACATTATATCCTGAAAAATTACTCAGGTATTATTTGAAATGATTTTACGTAATCGCGCGCGTTCTTGATCAAATCAAATCGCGCGCGCTTCCCAGGCTTCCTGTCACACACTATAACTCCCACAGATTGCAGGAAAGCGAGAGAAAAGATGTTAAACATAAAAAAATACGAAACGAGACTTAATATGTGTAGGGTAAGCAGGAAACTGCCTAACAGACTGGGATTGTTATGCCTAGAAGTCCCAAGTAATCATATCAATACCTAGGTTGAATTACTGTTTATTTAAATGTAGTTAATAAACCTTATCACTACAATTTAATACACGGGAATCCCAAATTATCGTATCAGAAGGAAAACAATAATAATCAGCTTATGAGAATTACATTTGATAGTGAACTTTATTCCACAGTTTTAAAGTTCAAGTTTCGTCAATGATGTAGTTTTTTTTTGTTTTACGCTATTCAAATCATATATGTTGACCTCGAGACTTCGCTGCCCAGTTTATGAAAAATACATTCTTACTTGTACGTCATAATGTTCGAAAAAAACATAACGCGTAGGTATATAGAGCTCGTTGCTACATAAAAACGGCCGCACGGGTTGATCTAAGACTAAGCTACGCTTGTTGAGGTCAGTCTGTGGATGGGTGACCGTTCGTATCATAACGAGACTTCTACGTGCCTCAGAAAGCACGTTAATGAAGCCGTTGGTTCCGGCTTTCCACAGAAATCTTAATAATTAAGATTTCTGTGCGGCTTTCTATTGTAGATCTTTGACAAAACGGGTACTTAGTCAGAAACCCGAAAGTCTGACAACAAAGACAGTCTTACCAAGGGGTATCGTGTAGCCCAGTAACTGGGTTGTGGAGGTCAGATAGTCGCTGCATGTAAAGTAATGGTATTCAGCTGCATCCGATAAGACTGGAAGCCGGATCCAACATAGTTGGGAAAAGGCTAGGCAGATGATGATTAGGTATACGGTAGGGGGTCACATGTCAACAATAAATATTTAGCTATATTTATTCAGGAGGCGAGTTGCAGGTACACAATCAAACTATTTTGTGACCCGAGAGCCGGATGCTGGGAACTCAAAGTGGACACGAACTGAGTTCCGCCCCAGGACTGGTCTACTCCTACTGCAACGGCTATCGGGTCTCGACAAATATGGCTGGTCTACTGCTAAAATTCTTGAATAAATTATCTTTGTCGGCCTCATTGGTGGCAAGCGCTGTTGCTTAAAATGAAGCACTGGCGGACTAACAGGGGGGCGGAAGGGGCGGCCCGCCCCGGGCCTCCGGTCTTGGGGGCCCCCAAATGCCTCCGCATTCCCCTGATCAAATCCTAAACAATACTTTAAAAATGTGCTAAGTACCTAATCTACATAATTTCATCAATATCAAAACACTACCGCCATCTAGACTTTTTACGCGGTACTAATATTATTTTAAGTTTGCTGAACCCGTCCAATACGCTGGGGGCATTCATTTCACTTGCCAGATACTAACGGAGTAAACATAAACACTACATAAAAATGTGAATTGAATAAAAAACTTGTAAAACTACATTTTTTTAAAAGCCTCATTCAGCTTTGCCGCCCCGGGCCTCTGACAGGCTTAGTCCGCCACTGAAATGAAGTCCTGGTTATTCTTTTCCATTTCGAATTTCACGGTAGCATTCCGGAGTTTGGATGTATGCCCAGCTAACAGCACTAGGCTGCTCGTACAAGAGACTTAAACATTACTGTGGTGAAATGTGGGTGTACTATTAGTATGACCTCTGCCTTACCCTACTAGGAATACAAGCGTGATGTTATGGTATCTTCAATCTTTGAACCGTCTCATTTTATATCAGATGCATGTACCCCCAGCGCCTAGCTTATACATTGTCAGTACATGTATCATCTTGCCTAAAACGACCTAATCTTAATATATATAAATTACGTGTCACGTTGTTTGTCCGCTATGGACTCCTAAACTACTGAACCGATTTTAATAAAATTTGGCTTACTGTGTGTGTTTTGGTCAAACTTAAAAGATAGGATAGTTTTTGTTTCGATTATTGACCTTAATATTTTTTTTATTGGAAAATAAATGTTTTCCTGTAATAACTTCCATACATTTCTAACAGATGGCAGTGTAACTTAACTTTTGAGGCGAAGTTCGCCGTGTCAGCTAGTTTTGTATAGAATGTAAAATAGAACTCAGAGATCATATTGGACAAACAAAGGTATTTTGTCGTATGATAACGACTTAGGCGGAATGGACATTAAAATACTTGTCGGATATACTTATCTTGGTTATACTTGCCTTGACGACCTAAGTGGCGCGGTGGGCGAAGGTTCGCCTGCGACGCAGGAGGTTGCGGGTTCGATTCCCGCCTTGGGACAAATGTTTGTACGATCTACAAAGATTTGTTCCGGGTGTTCTGAGTGTTTCCTATGTATAATAAAAAATATCTATCTATGTAATGCATTGTATTAAGTATATCAGTCATCTAGTACCCATAACACAAGCTCTGCTTAGCTTGGGGCTAGATGATGCTGTGTGGATTGTCCAGCATTATTTATTTCTTTTATTATTATATTTCCGACTTGGGCGGGTAATGGGTTACAGAAACCTCTAGCATCGTTTATTCTACCTGTAACCAAACATGGCGATCATATGATTATGTGCTAACCAAGTTCCAACGAGATGCTTTCACGTAACCAATTAGTAAAAGTTACAAGCTGGTAAATTTGCAAATAGTTATGAGTATGTATTATAAATAAGCAAGTTATTAGTTTAAGGAGAGATGATAGCAGTATCGTGACAGAAGAAAATTACAAGTATTTGTTTTGTGTGGTATAAGTTATGAGAGAGAGAGTTAAAACAATAAAACTGCTGGGATATTTTTCCACTTATTGGTGATGTACTTCAAAAAGGTCCCGCGTGGTCGCATCCGGGATAAATATTCTCACTTTCACAGTATTTATTATATCGATTGCTAATCTGGTAATTGGATGATTCTTTGTGAATTGATTTGTACACCAATTTTCAAAATACCTATGAAAAACATTACAACGAAAACATTACATTTGATGGCATGGTAGGCGCAGTGGCTGAGCGATTGACTGCTGCGCTGCCTGTCGTGGGTTCAATTCCCACACGGAACAATTATTTGTATGACTTACAGTTCCGGGTCTGGCTGTTTGTGTATGTGAGTTTGAATGTTTGTAAACGCACCCACGATACAGGAGATATTCCTAGTGTGGGGAAACGTTTTTTTTTAAACTAAAAAATAAATAAAATTTTCAAACGACGCAGAAGAGGCCCCACTAGACAAGGATAACCTGGGAACTGTTGGAGGAGGCCTTTGCCTCCTTTCTCCTCTCTTGTCTTCTCCAGCATTGTTTTTAATTCTATCTAACCAACGTTCTCTAGGGCATCCCCAGGCTCTCTTGTGTCTTAAACTTAACCAATAAGGGCCGATTTCAATACCATATCTCAATAGGGACGTGACCTAGGTAGAAATATAATAAGTCTTTTTGGTTCGTCAGTTAGATTGCCAAAAGATATTGGCCACGTATTTTTTGCTTAAAGTGGCAAAGATATATCACATCAAAGTTCAGTAGAAGGGGCTTGTGACGTCACTTATACGTAAAAAAGTATAACAGGGCGTGACGTCACACGAAATTTCAACGCATTATACCGTCGTCATTCTAGGTTTAAGTGACAAAAGAAAAAATACGTGTCCAGTATTTTTTGGTAATCCAACTAATGGACCAAATAGAATTTGTTAACCAATTCTGTCCACTTTTCATCTACCACGTGACCTGCCAACTTCTACTTCAGTCGTTTCTTATGCTGGAGAGGATATATCACTTTGTTTTTTTTTGCGCATTTTTATTTATTCTTCTTTTCATACTTCCATCGTCACTATTACAAGTCATTAAATAAAACCGCTTCCGCCTGTGACCTACTCCATCACCGCAACTAACTGATCGATATTCAGACCGGCGGCGGCGCCCGCGCACGATCTTACCTTACACAACACACGCTTGACGCTAAATATACTGAACATGCCAATTATAGTGAAGGAAGCATCAAACTACCATCTGACGTCATTGGTTGACTTACTGACATACTTTACTAAGATAAACACAGCCTCCTTCTTGCTATCAAGATCTATTTCATAAGGAACATGTATAGAGAGAGAAAGAGAGGGTGAGGATCATGTTGGCAGTGTGCGATTGGAGAGGCATAGAACTTAATCATCATCTACCTAGCAGATGTGAGTGGAAACGCCGGGAGTGGACGCCCTAGAAAGATATGCACTGACCTCATTGGTGAGTATTTTCTGAAAGGTTGGATGGGCATGTATGACCAGATGTATGAACGTTAATGAAGCAAAAGAAGAAGAAGAAGATTAATAGTAGCAGGTGTTGTTTTGCAGTTTTTGCCTACCCCCATGGGAAACAGGCGTGAGATTACATATAAATAAATATTGCTGGACAATCCACACAGCATCATCTAGCCCCAAGCTAAGCAGAGCTTGTGTTATGGGTACTAGATGACTGATATACTTAATACAATACATTACATAGATAGATATTTTTTATCATACATAGCGACTACCCAGAACACCCGGAACAAATCCTTGTAGATCGTACAAACATTTGTCCCAGGGCGGGATGGAACCCGCAACCTCCTGCTGCGCAGGCGGACATTCGCCCGCTGCGCCACATCGGTCGTCCAATATGGACCTACCTAGGCTTTTTCTAAAATCCAGATCAAACAATTTATATGCAGTCTATATCCCAGTTATTGGGTAAGACGGTACGCCTTGATAAGACTGCTTGACAGATTATTTCGCGCCTTTCACTACCCGTAACGACTTGGAACTTGAAGACAATACGCCATTCTTAATTCTCTGTATTTATGTAAAACATATTCAACTTGAATGGATACTACTCCGATATCTCCACAAGAGCTCATAAAAGTGATAGTCCTTATAAAGGTGGTAGCGAAGCTGATTGTCCATATCTCGGTGAAGCGCTAGACGTCTTTTTTAGAGTTCCGTACCTCAAAAGGTAAAAAAAAGAACCCTTATAGGATCATTCTCTTGTTCGTTTGTCACCAACAATTTTTTCAGGAACGGTTAGACCTAGCAAGTTGAAATTTATACCAAATACTGAGGTCTATAGTCCCTATTACGTCATTTTAATTTTCAATATCTTTAATATATATTTACTTTGTAATTTATTTCTTTAAAACTATTACGTGTATAAAATCAAAGTCCCGAGTCAACACGATAAAAAAGATATGGGCAAATTTAGATTTTTACGAAAAGTATGTACCAAAATTTACTTTACAGTTTGTACTGTAAGAACTTGCTTTTAACCAAAATTGACACTTCTATGTAGGTCAAGCGGAAGTACCCTATAGGTTTTGGGTCGAAAACCTATATGGTAGTTCCCGTTGACCTAAAATCACGAAATTTGGCAAACAGCCCAAATAAAGTAAAATCCCAAATAATAAAAAAAAGTTGAAAATTATGGGCAGGTACGGAGCCCTCGGCACATGATTTCGACTGGCACTTGACCGGTTTTTTTTACTTTCGTTAGTACGCCACTCATCATCTTTCTCGTTGTCTTCCAACTACGTTGAGGCTTCTAATCTAACCACATGCACCTGAATACAAGCATTTTACATAGAGCGATCCTATCTAACCACTCTAACACAGTTACTGGTTACTGACCATCACAATACCTCTTGGCAAGAGACGGGCTTTCGGGCCTCCAATTAATAATAGGCCCAATAGGGGGCCAAAGCCTGCCAGGGTTACGGGATGTTCGAAAGAGTAACTGTGTCTCCAGAACGTAAATGGCAAGGACGGAACACGGATGGATTAATGAAAAAAACAGGCCCCCAACTAACCGTGACAGCTGTCAAAGATTCACGAATGACAGCCGGGACCAAACAGCTTAACGTGTTTCGCAAGTAACGCCTCTCTTGGAGGCTTATCATCATCATCCTCCTGCTCTTATCCCAATCTATTTGGGGTCGACGGAACATATTTTCTTCTTCCATACATCTCTATTTGCCGTCATCTCACTATTCACCTCTTTTCTAGCCATATCATTCCTCACACAATCCATCCATCTTTTGTTTGGTCTCCCTCTACTCTTAAAACCCTGTACATTAATACTCAAAACTTGAAGATTTGTGTATGAATGTGAATATATGAATATGAGTATCTTGAAGGCTAATATAAATTGATTTAATACAAATGATATTATTTATTGCACATCAGCCATCATCTAATTACGACAAGGTTATTTCGTGCTATCAAAATCAGAGCTGTAACGCACTCCTATGTTATGGTGTGCTGCCGTTGTCGATGGAAAGAAATATCGATAAAAATTTGAGCAACATTTTTTACTATGCTTATGGTTTTACAAAGACTAAAAAAATGTGTTTGTGTCTCACATTGAAATCTTACATCAAACTAACCTGTGGTGTAGAAAATTCCTCAGTAAGATCGAATCAGAAATGATCTACAAGAGAACCCAAGCAAAGGCCAAGCTGCCCTGAACTTAATTGGCAGTAGGTGGGGTACATGCTTGTGGAACCCATGGTCGTTGGAATGCAAGGGTTCTTGTGTAAATGAAGTGCAGGCAGGCCGCCCAAGGTAAAGCGAAGATCTCATAAAGATCGCAGGAAGCTGATTTGTGAGGGCTTCGCAGGAGCAATCGCTTTGGAGATCTTTGGGTGAAGCCTATATTTAGCAGGGAGGCACGGCTCAACTTTGACGGCACAGTTGGCGCGTTGTGGTGGTTAAGCGATTGGCTGCTGCGCTGCGTGTCGCGGGTTCGATCTCCGCACGGAAAAAATATTTGTATAGCCTACAGGTAGTTGTACCGGGTCTGGCTGTTTGTGTATGTGAGTTTAAATGATTGTAAACGCACCCACGATACAGGAGGAATTCTTAGTGTTGGACATCGTTTTTTTTTAAGAGAACTCCATAAGTTATATAGTACAAAGCATCTCCCTCAAAACCAAGAGTGATCTTTTACGCACTATTGTGTTCTCCATAAACTAGTACGGCGCGGCGATGTGGACCCCGATGGTGCTTCCGAGATGTGGTATTACTCTCAAAAATGCTTTTCTCTATCTCTCTCTCTCTTTCAAGTAACGAATTGAACAGCATAATCATTCCAATTCAAAGGTAAAAAAATATCCGTCCAGCTATTTAAATGTTACCAAGTAAAAAATAAATACCAGCATTTGGAATATGAACTCAACCATTTCAGTGTCGATAGTCATATTAGTTAATGGTTTGATAGCGAAAAGTTTCGACCAACATCTGGAAAAACTTTCGCTTATCAGTTGGGTCAAGAGTCAGATGCAGAAAATGGTTGTCTTGTGAGGAGGTTCCTCACTCTGGATCCCTAACCACCGCTTATAATTAAACCAGCCTGTTACTGTCCCACTGCATGGCAAAGGCCTCTTCTCATACAGAGAAGCCACGAGCATTAATCACCACGCTTGCTCAAGACGGCTTGGCGATTTCAGTCTTATATTAATTATAAGTCCAGGTTTCCTCACGATGTTTTCCTTTACCGATGTCAGTGATGTCTAAGATAAACTAAGAAAGTACATATGAGAAAAAGTCACATTGGTACTTGCCCAGGTTTGAAGTCATAACCTCGTCACAAGAAGCGAGACCACTGGGCCATCATGACAAGTCTTTTTTGTTTATATGTGTAAAAAAATATGTACAATAAAAGAATACGGAAAAAAGAGAATAGTATTGGTGGAAGCCGTCTTCTTAATACTAGAATCCTAAATGAATCGGTTTGTATTTTTAGCGAAACCAATTTAAAAAGAAAATGCAAATATACAAACGACACATCAGACAACACTATCCCTCAATCAGATTTCACAACCGGCGCACGAGTCGCTATTATGACAATCGATTCGATAGCGAACTGTAATCGATACATAGGTATCCATCTTATCGAGAGCAAGGTCTTCACTGAATGAATTTATTCATTGATTTGCACATCCTTTCCTTTGGCAGTCAATGTTTTATTACTGTAGTTAATTTTAACTGGTCCTTAGTTTATGGTTTAAAGTTTAACTTGGGACGGACATTAAGTGAATCGAGCTGTTAGTAAAATAACTAATGGGAGCAGCTTGTTAAAATTCCATTTGTAATTATACTTGTTTAACTATTAAAATTAAATGGCCTTATAACCATCCGTAGCCGGATGGTAGACAGGACGTGAACTATAGTGGCCTAAATGAATAGAACTCAGTCGAATGCGCATGCGCACCCTAGAGGCAAATATTATACTATTTAGAAGAACCTTATGTATCTCATTATAAGTGCATTAAATGTGTACATAGGCTTACTTATGTTTAAACAATTTTACTTGTCTTAGGAATAAAGTGCCAGTATTTAAATTGACGACACGGTTGGCGCAGTGGCTGTGCGATTGACTGCTGCGCAGTGGGTCGTGGGTTCGATTCCCGCACGGAACAAATATTTGTATGGCCTGCAGGTAGTTGTTTCGGGTCTGGCTATTTGTGTATGTGAGTTTGAATGTTTGTAAAAGCACTCACGATACAGGAGATATTCTTAGTGTGGGGCAACGTAAAAAAAGATAAAGAAAAAAACAAAAAATATCTGCTCTCATTTAGTAACATAAGTAACGCTTAAGTTACTTATTATATCATTAGCTATGATCTAACAGTGAAAATTTTCCCGTGGATAAGTGCCATCAAATTTGGTCCTGCCGTTTCGGAGATTAGCCCGAACAAACAGACAAACATTATAAAAAGTGTATTTTTGGCGTAACTACCGTCTAGACTTTCATTTGCATAACGTAACATAATATAACGCCTATATTCTTCGAAGGGTTAGCCAGAGGTATACCTATAGTACAGCCACATTCCGCCAGAGCCATGTAATAGGGGGCGAGCCTATTGCCATCAAATGGGCACAAACAGAAACTGTAAATTTTTAAGTATTTTTTATTTATTCAAATATTTAGAGCATGTATACTCGACAATGTGTAAGCTGTCGTTACCTGTAGTGAGTGTGCATTACAGGATAGTGTATACTGTCATAGTATAAAGAGCGGGAAGTAAGTTATCTTCATACAAACGCACTGCGCGCGGCTTGTATGTGTGCGCCGTAGTATTTATGCGTCGCCGCACGCACACTTAACAAAATCTCGACTCATTTCGAGTTGTGCCAGTCGGGGCTAACACTGCATGAGTTTGCGCGTCACGGCTTATTTTACGCCGCTCGGTTTATTTATCTTTTTTTATTATAAATAATGCTGCTCTGTATCTTGAATACTTTTATATATTTGATAAGAAAACCATTGTTGAACTTTATTGATTAATAAGAGATGTGTTATCTTTGGCAAGTGACAACCCTAAGACAGTAGGCAATTATATCGCGAATTGGGCCGGAGATAACCTACTTCCCCTCTTTATACTATGATACTGTTTAAGTTATAATTTTGTTAAATGTAATATTTATGTATTTCTCATCCTTAAAATAAATAAATCCAGGCTTCGAGCCGCTACTGTGAAAGTCCAAATGGAAAAAAACCCAATAACACTTTGTCCGACCTGGGATTCGAACCCAGGACTTCATACTCAGGAGTAGCGACTGCAACCCCTAAATGCAGGCATTTAATAAAAAGCTGTTATTTTAATATTACAAACATACACTTCAATTTTATTTATTACTAGCTTCCGCCCGCGGCTTTGCCCGCGTGGTTTGCTAATAAAAAGTAGCCTATGTCCTTCCTCTGGATGCTATCTATCTTTTTTCGAAATCCGTTCAGTGGTTTTGCAGTGAAAGACGGACAAACAGACATACACACTTTCCCATTTATAATATTCTTTTCTCTTTCTTTTCTTTCTTTCTTCTTTCTTTTTAAAAAAAACGTCGCCCCACACTAAGAATTTCTCCTGTATCGTGGGTGCGTTTACAAACATTCAAACACACATAGACAAACAGCCAGACCCGGAACAACTACCTGTAGGCCATACAAATATTTGTTCCGTGCGGGAATCGAACCCACGACACGCGGCGCAGCAGTGAATCTCTCAGCCACTGCGCCAACCGTGCCGTCATTATGCTATCATGTCAATTTATATTCTAGGTAAGTATGGATTGAAGAGCAAATAAAACTCGTAACCACTTAATTACACTTTGGATTCTGTTACGAGAACTGCTTCATGATAATTTTAGATTTTCCTCGTAAGTTACGTTGAATAACTGCTGCAAACTATTTCACATTTCCATTTAAAACTGGTTTAAATAACATTCCACACTACATCAGAACTCGAGAAGCTCGTGGCTAAATAAAAACCGTCGCACGGGTTGATCGACGGTTAAGCTACCTACGCTTGCCGAAGTCAGTCTGTGGATGGGTGACAGTTCGTATCGTAACATATCGAGACTCCTGCGTGCCTCGGAAAGTCCGTTAAGCCGTTGGTCCTGGCTGTAATTTGTAGATCTTTGACAGTCGTTACGGGTAGTCAGAAGGCGGAAGTCTGACAACCAGTGTTACAAAGGGGTATCGGGTTGCCCAGTAACTGGGTTGTGGAGGTCAGATAAATAAAAAAATAAAAAAAATCTGGACAATCCACACAGCATCATCCAGCCCCAAGCTAAGCAGAGCTTGTGTTAAGGGTACTGGATGACTGATATAATATAATACACTAAAATTAAAATAGATAGGTATTTTTTTGTTATGTATAGTAAAATAAACAGAACACCCGGAACAAACCTTTGTAGATCGTACAAACATTTGCCCAAGGCGGGAATCGAACCCGCGACCTCATGCGTCGCAGGCGGACCTTCGCCCGCTGCACCACATAGGTCGTCAATTAGGAGGATCATATAGGCAGTCACTTCATTTAAATAACTGGTATTCAGCTGCATCCGGTTAGACTGGAAGCCGACCCCTGAATATTTGGGAAAAAGGCTAGGCAGATGATGACTTCTGCTGAACATGTGGTCTTGGTTTCGATTCACAGGTGGAGTAAAGTGCTATTGGGCTTTTCCATCAGGATTTTCTCAGTACCAACCCTGAGCCTGGATCAGAGCCTGGTTGACAGCAATGAGCTCGTCATAATCATCATCATCATCATCATCAGGCTGTACTAGTCCACGGCTGGACATAGCCCTCTCCTAATGAGCGCCATAGCGCCCTGTCTCCAGCTTGCCGCATCCAGCATCTGCCTGCAGTCTTTCGCAGATCGTCAACCTGGTCAGAGGGCGTCCTACACTACGTTTGAGCTCGTCACCTAGGACTTAAACATGACTGGCGAAATGTGGGTGTTGCTTTAGATGCTGTTCCGCAGAAGCCATCTTAGAATTGACGGCACGTTTGGCGCAGTGAGTATATCAATTCAAATGTTTTTAAACGCACTGACGACACATGGAAATTGCTAGAGCGGGACAGCAAAAAAATACCGTTCAAGAGCGATTTGAACTCGCGCATTTAGGGCTCCGTGCCATCGTAATTAATATATTATATTGCCGGTTTAGATCAGCGCCATCTCTTGGCTGTTATTGGAACTAATGTAATGTTTGTTGATGATTTTATGAAAAAGTGTGCTATTTGGAGTCATCGTTTTATTTTTCCCGTACATAAACTTGTCTATGCTAACAGAGGGGGAGAACGCGAGCGGTATTTAGATTTTAAAATATCTGTCAAAAGTCGAAAACATTGGAGCCTAAAGAAATGTTTGAGAAAGTGCAAAAAGCGCTCTTTTTTAAGATCTTTTTTAAGATCCCCATACAGTCCCTTCCAAAAAATCTTACTACCTAAATAGTTGGGCAAACATCTAAAATTATTCAAAATTTCTGTTTTTTTTTTATAGCATTACTAGATGGTTCTTGTGATATGCAGCTGTGACAGACAGCCAAACAGACTGAGTCGCACCGTAAGTGTTCCTTTTTACCATTTTTGTACAGAATCCTAAAAACGGTCCAGACTCATGTACTGAACTCATGATATTAGTTTGTGAAAAATCAGTAAAAACAAGGGACATGATTATGTATGCAGGTTTTGGATATAATAATAATCAGATCTTATTTAATCAATCGGTTGACTGTAAAATTGACAGTTGTGTACGTTTTGAATCTAATATGGGTCAATTCCTGAAATAAGTAAAAAAAAAATATATATTTTATTTAATAATATATTTGTTTTTAATGTTCCCGTTGTTTAAATGCTTTGAGAAATACTATGAACTACAAACTTATTTTTGCAGTAAGTCGGTGAGTGTGTTCAATTCATCCCGACAGGGCACCTTTCACCATGCGTGGTTCAACACGCAATTGGTCGGTTTGTTTGTTCAATATTTATGCCATATAATTATCTCACTATTCCCAAACCACTGTAACTCCTGTAAACCAGAATCAACAGTGGCGACCACCAGAAAAGTGGCGAGACAATGAAGCCGAGACGAGTCCCGGAGAAATTCAACTGACTTAGATCCCGCAACGAAATTAATCAGAAAAGAACACCGGAGGAGAATATCAAGCAGGAGACAGAAAGACAGTTGCCTAGCACCATGGATTAAAATTAACACTGATATTAATGGGTCCTAAATTATGAGATTATTTATCAGTTTTTTTTTAAACGGAGAAACTTCTCCGGTACCGTGGGCGTGTTTACAAACATTTAAACTCACATACACAAGCAGCCAGACTCGGAACAACTACCTGTAGGCCATACAAATAATTGCTTCGTGCGGGAATCGAACCCACGACTCGCATTGCAGCAGCCGATCGCTCAGCCAATGCGCTAACCGTGCCGTCAAGATTACATTTGATTCCAATAGTAGGGATGGCAAAAACGCTTGAACGCACGGAAATTTCATCGAGTTTCTACAAGGTCCGTATAGTAAACAACTCCGGATGCAACGTGCACACTATCTAACATTTTATTGCGATCATTCTACCGAAGAGTACACTCCCATAAGACATGATGAGCAGGGATAGTCAAAGTCCTTGAGTAAAATATCATTACATATTAAACCGTACTTAATACAGTTACACATCGACACACCGATCACTCTGTCTATCCTGTAATAGCTAAAGCGTGCTAATATGCAACGATTTAATGGACATCACGATGAGCCGGCGCATCTCCCACATTATGCGAAATTATTCGATTATCGCAATCGAATCGCAATCGGTATGCGATTTACCGATTCATTACTTTTACACGAATTTATGTTTAATTTAGAACGATTATAATAATCCGTCCTAGATTGGTTTTAATTGGAGTTCTAGATTTGTGTGGTCTAGACCGGCTAATCCAGTCTATTCGTTTAGTAACATATAATATATGTTTTACTGGCTGTTGCTAATTTAACTTTTTTTTGCGCGAAATTGTATTACTTTAACAACAAAAAAAAGCAGCGTTAGTTACAGTTTGGAAGATCAGCTATATGCCAGAGAAAGTCCGGTCCAGATCTTTCGGAGATTATCATGAACAAATAGATAGATATAAAAGCCATTTATAAAAATATTTTTGGTGCAAACACCGTACATAATCTCATATGCATTTAGTTAAAAGCTGTTATTTTGACATTACAAACAGATTTAGATGTATGAGTAAAACAATAAGATCACGTCTGTATTTCCCGTTGGGTTAGGCAGAAGTGTAGCTATAGTACGCCCACTATAGGACGTCTATCGACGAACCAGAGTATGGTTATTTTTAACTGTAATACCGACGATATTAAGTCCCATGTAAGATGGGGTGAGCCTTTTGACGACCTATGTGGCGCAGCGGGCGAAGGTCTGCCTGCGACGCAGGAGGTTGCGGGTTCGATTCCCGCCTTGGGACAAATGTTTGTACGATCTATAAAGATTTGTTCCGGGTGTTCTGGGTATTTGCTATGTATAATAAAAATATCTATCTATGTAATGTATTGTATTAAGTATATCATTCGTCTAGTACCTATAACACAAGCTCTGCTTAGCTTGGGGCTAAATGATGCTTTGTGGATTGTCCAGCATTATTCATATATATTCTGGCATACATCCAGACTCCGGGCCGCTACTGAGAAATTACAAAACACAATAACACATTGCTCGGCCAGGGTATTGAACCCAGGACCTTAGCAGTCGCGCTTGCCACCTCCAGACTAACGAGGCAGCAGTACTTATTTAAAACACAGATAATGTGCAACACAATCCCTTGGGAAGGTTGGTTGACGTCTGTCAAAGATCTATGACATCTGTCATTATATGATATATAATGACAGATGTGACAAACGGCCCTAAGATTAGTGTTGCCAACATTTCTTCAGCGAAATATAGTATTGTTCAGGCGAAGCTGTATACTATATTGCTGGGGAGTTTGTTCTACCACTTCTTCTTCCCAGCAAAAACACTAGGGAGTGGTGAAGGGTGGGCGTTTTGGGGGACTGTCTTTTGTCAACGTTGTGACGTTCAAAAAGTGCTGAATCTCAGTCGAATTTAAATAAATGAATTTTTATTTTTATTTTTGATTTTATGCTATGACGTACCTTCGATCAGCTCGTGCGGCCTGAACAAACTGTCATGTTACTATTGTGTAATGTAAACTAGATTTTATAGAAGTACGAATCTGCATGTTGCTTATTCATAGTACTTCGTGATTCAAATGACAAATGGCTTGTTATAGAATAGTCTTATACCAAAACCAATTTATATCCTATTTTAAATGTTATTGACGACCAATGTGGCGCGGCGGGCGAAGGTCCGCCTGCTGCGCAAGAGGTTGCGGGTTCGATTCCCGCCTTGGGACAAATGTTTGTACGATCTACAAACATTTGTTCCGGGTGTTCTGGGTATTTCCTATGTATAATAAAAAAAATATCTATAAGTGTAATGTATTGTATTAAGTATATCAGTCATCTAGTACCCATAACACAAGCTCTGCTTAGCTTGGGTCTAGATGATGCTGTGTGGATTGTCCAGCATTATTTATTTAATGTATTATATTTGACTGTTTTGACTGTGTCGTCTCATTTACCTGCCTATAAGGCGATTGGCACACTGCACCGCATCACGCAGCGTAACGCGGGAGTGCGTGTTCTTACGTTGTTTGCAAGTGTCTGTGTTTGTATAGAAAACACGCGTAGTGCAATTATTTAATTATTATTATTATTTATTTAAGAAATAATGGATGAAATCAAAATTCATTTATTCAAATTAGGCTGAGAATCAGCACTTTTTGAACGTCAAAACGTTTACAAAAGACAGTCCCCCAAAATGCCCACCCTTCACCACTTCCTAGTGTTTTTGCTGAGAAGAAGAAGTGGCGGAACAAACTCCCCAGTAACACGTCTGTCTGATAGGTTTGAAGATCTTGAAGCTATAAAACATATTTATAAAAAAAAAATATGTTGATAAATAAATGATATATCCACTTCTGCCGCATTGAGCCGTCGGCCAAAATAACAACTTTCTGGAGCCCTGACACGGCCAGAAGGCATCGCGACAGACCTCGTAGAAGATGGTTAGATGAGCTGGACAAAACCAACGACCAGTGTCCCACATTAGCCCTGGATCGAAACAAATGGAAGTCATGGGTAGAGGCTTTTCCCAGTAGTGGGAGGACGCAGGCTAACAGTATATGTATAGTCGTTGGTTGGTTGGTAATGCCCATATCCCAATTTATTTGGGGTCACCGAAAAATGGCTTCTTCGTCCATACATCTCTAAAGACACCTTGCCAAGATCCCTCCATTCGATTCTTTGGTCTCCCTCTACTCTTATAACCCTTCAAATTCATACTCCAAACATTTCCTCACAACATGATCCTCATTCCTCGCATCACATGTCTATACCACGAAACCGTTTCCACACAACTTCTCTGTCACAGGTGCCACTTATAGACTTCCACTTACATACTCAGTTCTAACTCTATCCGTTTGCTTAACACCACACATCCCCCTCAGCATTCTCAGCTGCTCAGCCTTTCATTCATTCCTTTTGTGGCCCAACATTCTGATCCAAGACAGCAGGTCTTATCAGGTGGGGGTTTCAAGTTGTTGAAGTGACTTGTCGCCATTGCATCCAACCTGTTTGAAGTCGGTGCAAGACAGTCCGATCTACTTCTTCGTCACTTTGCACGAGTGAACCGAGATACCGGAAGTCGGAGCAGACCGGAAGAATAACGCTATTAAGCGCGCATGCTTAACATGCAAACCACCTGTCGGCTAACGCTATCTGAAAAGTTTTATATCTCTTCATATTCTAAACAAGCTGTTACCCGTGACTTCGTCCGCGTGGAATTTAACAATAGACGTAGAAAGTACTTAACGGATTTTGGCGAAACTTTACAGTATTATGGATTATACATCTAAATAACAGACAGACCAGATTAAGAAAGTAACAAAGTGTGACAGTAATTTTTTTAACATTACCATAAGATTTCTCTTATACGTTGATAAAGAAGTATTACTTCAAAAAGACTTTTTTAATTTTTTTGTTTTAATTGGGACAAGCCCGCCACTTTATTCCCAAACCACTGCAACTCCTGAAAACCAGAATCAACAGTGGCGACCACCAGAAACGCGCCAAGACAATGAAACCCGACGAGTCCCGGAGAAACGATTCAACTGTCTTGGATCCCCCAACGAAATTAATCAGAAAAGAACAGCGGAGGAGTTACAAAAATACATAATTTCCACTTCCCTCCATATAAAGCAGGAGACAGAACAGAGCTAGGCCAATAGGCACAAAGGGATGTTTACAACTGGGTTAGGCCCAGTCGCAAAAAGACAGACAGATGTTACTTTCACAATAATAATAAAGTTAGTATGGATGGATTTGGTGTAGCTTACAGTTTCATTCCAGTTTATTCTGCAAACCAAACGACCTACGACTTGCTTTCGCAACGTAACCTCACACTAGGTCAACATGTTTAAATAAAACAAGTAAAAAAATCAATTAAACCTCTATAGATCTCGGTAGCAGTCACGATTTAGATCAGCACGATCCGTTGCGTACGCGCAAGTTGCCGATAAATCATACGATGCGAACGTACGTTGAGCAATAGCAGTCGAGAATTTGAGAGGTCCTATCACTCCTGGTTTTAGACGGTGTCTTATATATTATAATTGCAGACAGGAGGGGCTCGTGGCTAAGTAATAACAAAATTAAAGTTCATTTATTCAAATTAGGCTGAGAATTAGCACTTTTTGAACGTCAAAACGTGACAGCCACATACCTTTAAGGTTAAGCAGCTCCTTACCGAGGTCGGCCTGTGGATGGGTGAACATCCATTACATACCAAGACCCCTATGTGACGCGGAAAGAAAGCGCGCTAAGCCGTTGGTCCCGGTTGTTAATTGTATATCTTTGACAGTCATAACGAGTAGTTAGAAGCCTGAAAGTCTGACAACCAGTATAAGAAAGGGGTATCGTGTTGCTGTTAATCTGACGTCCACAACCCAGATATCTGGGTTTGAATAACAGTTACTCCATTCGACGGCACGGTTGGCGCAGTGGCTGAGCGATTAACTGCTGCACCGCGTGTCGTGGGTTCGATTCCCGCACAGATCAAATATTTGTATGTCCTACAGATAGTTGTTCCGGGTCTGCTTGTTTGTGTATATGAGTTGAATGTTTGTAAACGCACCCACGATACAGGAGAAATTCCTAGTGTGGGCTAACTTTATTTTTATAAAAAAAAATCATGTAAAATACTGTATTCAGCTGCATCAGGTTAGACTGAATGGAGAAATATAATTAACAGTGGTGACCACCAGAGAAGCGTCGAATCAATGAAACTCATAGACGTCACTGTCCACATCAAATTATGAACAGTGAAGTAAGTCAACCACCTCTTTGGTCCAGTGGTTGCATGCGCTACGGCTAAGCGCTATAGTTATAGTATTTTTAAGTTTTGTTAATATAATAATAATAAATAATGCTGGACAATCCACACAGCATCATCTAGCCCCAAGCTAAGCAGAGCTTGTGTTATGGGTACTAGATGACTGATATACTTAATACAGTACATTACATAGATAGATATTTTTATTATATATATAGAGAATACCCAGAACACCCGGAACAAATATTTGTAGATCGTACAAACATTTGTCCCAAGGCGGGAATCGAACCCGCAACCTCTTGCGTCGCAGGCGGACCTTCGCCCGCCGCGCCACATCGGTCGTCAAATAGTATTGTATATGTTTATATGGGCCTAGATGCCTGAAATAAATGGATAAATAAATAAATGAGCATGAGGTTCTGGGTAAGATTCCCAGGTCTTAGAAAAGCCCGGAGTCGAAATGCCCCTATTATGAAATGTGGCCATAGTTACACCTCTGCCGAACCCTTCAGAAAATGCAGGCGTTATGTTATGGTAACTAAGCCAAGTAGATCAAGGTTCAGCACTAAAATCAAGAAATAATTGACTACCATCTGAATGGCTAATGACCCATTAACCCAATGTGTAATTGTTAGTATAAGTAAAGCATAGGTCATTGACGCAGTTATTACAAAAATTACATACAAGTCTATGTAGGCTTCCTTTTATTGCCACCAGACTAATGAAGGAGTTCGTGGCTAAAAAATAGCAGCACGACTCGATCCAGCCGAGGTCAGTCTGTGGATGGGTGACCGTTCATAACATATAGAGAGTCCTCCGTGCCTTGGAAAGCACCTTAAGCCATTGGTCTGTGCTGTCATTTGTAGATCTTTGACATTCGTTACGGGAAATCAAGAAATGCTGCCAAGTACCGACCGACTCCTTGATCGTGCGATCATTGGCCCTGTATGGAGTATCGAAATGGGCGGCTCACCTGACGGCCGGCAGTATCTCTGCTCTGCAGCAGCCACAGATAGCAATGGCCGTCAGATTCATCATAGGGTATCGCACATACACGCTACTCAGGTACAGGAGTCAATTCCTCACTCCCCCCCCCCCCCCCCCTGAGAGCCCGCAGAGCCTCTTCGGGCCGTTTTCTTTTCCCAAATGCCAACCCCAACATTTTGGAAACAAGCTACGCAGATGATGAAAAAAATTTACGCTTCCCAAACTGCACGCAATGGTCTTGATATCGAGTTGGGAAAGGACAGAGGCATTTGACTGTCCATGGTATTCGGAGCATCTACCTCAAACACCACATTACGAAAGTCCTTTGTCTTGGCGAAATAATATGTATATTTTAAAGCTTTTGAATTGAAAATCAAGCCACGAGCTTTGAAGCCTGAACTACTTTCAAGAATTTTGAAATTAATTGTTCACAGTTTCGCGCCATTAATCAATGCACCCCTACGCAGACGTCAGCCTTCTTAAATTGTGATCACCAGAGATTCTGAATCTTAACATCTATGCAAAGAGTTCAGTTTACATTGTTTTCGAAAATCTTTTACGATCCATTGAAAAGTTGCGAGTCATTCTGAAATCAACTTTATTTTGATGTCTTTAATGTTGACATTTGTATCTCTATTACGGTTTTGTATGCACGCTGTCTATTTCATGACTGTCGTGACAAATGCAACCAGTCTCCACATTTATTACAAATTCAGAATGTATTAGATACAAGTAATTTGCCGCGATGTTACTCATCTGAACCATGAGACAGTTAAATGGCGATTCCCGATATTTTATCTCATCAAAAGATCCATACATGGCTGAAGCTTACAAACTGATACCATGATTTCAGTACTTAAATGATTCTAGAGTGAATAAAAAATTCACAATTTCAACCCCGGGGTTGATACGACCTTTTTTTATTCAAAACAGTAAGAAGATCATAATTTCTATAAAACCCAATGAGTTTTTTAATTAAAAAGTTAATACTTTACGTCTCTGATTAAAAACGTCATGAAGTCATGTTTTTTTTTACAAATGGAATAAAAAAACAATTGAAAAACGTAGATATTTGGAAAAACCGACAATAAATTCAACAATGAGGGCTCCAAAGTCGTGTTCTGAGCTGAGTTTGTGCCTCGATGTCTCAAACCCGTAACCAGGTTCGAAAAGTCCCATTAACAGAGGTAATTCTAAGAAAAAGCTGGGACCTCATTTTAGTTCTCAATAATAGAGGTTTCTCACTTATCCAGGTCTCACTTATCCAGGTTTCATGTACATATATTGTGAAAAAAAATGAGTCAAGAAAAAAAACCTAGATTGGAAAAAACCTTAATCTTAAAATTATGAACGTTACCTTCGCTTCGCGCAAGTACAGAGGCCAGCACATCAAGGTACCCCAATGTGTCAGATTTCTTTGACAGTTTTTCAACTTTATCCTAATATAAATATGGTTCATGTTCTATTGGGAAAATCGGATACGTTGGGGTAGCTTGATGTGCTGGTCTCTTTATAAGCAATACGACCGATGTGGCGCGGCGGGCGAAGGTCCGCCTGCGACGCAGGTTGCAGGTTCGATTCCCGCCTTGGGACAAATGTTTGTACGATCTACAAATATTTGTTTCGGGTGTTCTGGGTATTTCCTATGTATAATAAAAAATATCTATCTATGTAATGTATTGTATTAAGTATATCAGTCATCTAGTACCCATAACACAAGCTCTGCTTAGCTTGGGGCTAGATGATGCTGTGTGGATTTTCCAGCAATATTTATTTATTATTTATTTATAATTAGTTGACACAGAAGCGCATAAAATCCGAACAAACCAACAAACAGTTTTATTTCATATATTAGACTAACACTTCGCCCCTGACATCGTCCGCGTAGATTTTGAACTTTAACATCCACCCCTTTGTAGCGTAGTTTTGAAAATAATAACAGCTTATAGAACTCAGGTATAATGTAGCTTTGTTACAGTGAATTATTTTAGCCCTGGCTGGGGGCCTTCTTGTAAGGTCACCACAGGATCGACCGGTTAAGCAGTAAACAGCCTTATAGTGTGAACTGCGAGTGGCCCTACCTAAAAAAAAAGAAAAAAAAAAGTGAATTATTTAAAAAAATGACTCATGACTTTCAGAGACTACCACCCTACATACAAACTTACAAATAATTTCTACCTATCTATAATAAAAGTATAAATTTTAGCAGTATACTTACTAGGTGAGGAGCTCGTAGCTAAATAAAAGCCACAGCCACACGGGTCGATCAGAAGTTAAGCTACACTTGCTGAGGTCAGTATGTGGATGGGTGACCCTTCATTACATATTGGGACTGCGTACCCTGCAAAGCTCCTTAAGCCGTTGGTCTAGGCTGTCATTTGTAAATGTTTGACAGTAAGTTTGACAGAATCCCGAAAGTCTGATAACCAATCTTACCAAGAGGTATCGTGTTGCCCAGTAACTGGGGTGTAGAGGTCAGATAGGCAGTCGCTCTATATAAAGTACTGGTATTCAGCTGTTAGACTGCAAGCAGACCCCAATGTCGTTGGGAAAATGATAGGCAGATGATGATATTCTTGTATGCATTTATGGAAACTAAAATGCGAACGCAGTATACGCGGTGTACAAACCTAATCGTTATCATTTTATCAATGTTGTTTTAACCTCTGTGGGAGCAGAGACCTTTGGTCTGCAGTGGGATAGTTGCAGACTAATATTGTATTTGTTGATTTAAGATAATCTTACAGACAGCCTCTGTTGTCCAGCCGCAAGCAGTATGTACTGAGTCGAGATAGTAGTATAGTATAGTACCAGCCTATTACTGTCCCACTGCAGGGCAAAGGCCTCTTCTCATACAGAGAAGGCATGAGCATTAATCACCAGCTCAAGACGGGTTGGCGATTTCAGACTTATATTAATTATATAAGTCCAGGTTTCCTCACGATGTTTTCCTTCACCGATGTCAGTGATGTCCAAGATAAACTAAGAAAGTACATTTGAATTGAAAAACTCACATTGGTACTTGCCCAGGTTTGAACCCACAACCTCGTGCACAAGAGGCGAGGCCTAAAACACTGGGCCATCATGACATTGAGCCTGAGATCCCGGGTTCGATTAGCGGGTCGATCAAAGTATTGTAAAGATTTTCAAGCCTTTATTAGTACAAACCGAAGTCTAGATCTATATCCGGTGGATGGCAACAGACTTGCCTCTTATATCATGGGACTTAAACAATACTGGCGAAATGTCAGTGTTGTATAGCTCCATTATCTGTCCTGGCTCCTGTAACACAGGTCTCACAGCTACCTCAGGAGCCAGGGCTTCCAATATAATAGGGATGTGTCCTAGGTAAAAATATATTAAGTCCGTCAGTAAGATTACCAAAAAATATTGGACACGTATTTTTTGCTTACTTAATTCAATAAGAAGTGACAATGATATAGCACATCGAAGTTCAGGAGAAGGGCCTTGTGACGTCACGCCGTGCTACACTTTTAACGAAAAGTGTAGCACGGCGTGACGTCACGCGCAATTTCAACGCACTATACCGTCGTCATTTTTGGTTTACGTGACAAAAGAAATAATACGTGTCCAGTATTTTTGAGTAATCCAACTTTCGGACCAATCAGATTTTTTAAGGACATTACCCTATTGTACCTCATTTTTATGCCAATAAAACATAAGCTCAACCCTTCGGGTAATACAGGCGCGATGCTATGTGTTTCATGATATTTGGCATTATTTCTTCTTATGTCAAAACTCTATCTCCAGTAAGCAAGTCTACTGACAAATTCATAATTGACAATAGGGATGAATGTGAGGCAGTTGCACGACGCTGCGATGAGAATGCTGAGGGGGATGTGTGGTGTTACGCGAATGGATAGAATGAGAAATGAGTACAGTAAAACGGGGTGAATCGAAAAGCCAGGGTGAATAGAAACAAAACTTTAAATGAGATTTAATCGTTGATTCATCATTATTAATTACTTACAAGGTGTTGAAATTAACCATTTCAATTCCTTAAAAAAATAAGAGTCCTTATAAATAATAAATAAATAAATAAATATTGCTGGACAATCCACACAGCATCATCTAGCCCCAAGGTAAGCAGAGCTTGTGTTATGGGTACTAGATGACTGATATACTTAATACAATACATTACATAGATAGATGTTTTTTTATTATACATAGTAAATACCCAGAACACCCGAAACAAATATTTGTAGATCGTACAAACATTTGTTCCAGGGCGGGAATCGAACCCGCAACCTTCTGCGTTGCAGGCGGACCTTCGCCCACCGCGCCACATCGGTCGTCAAATAGTAATAAACAATGTCTTACTAACGCGAAAATGCCCTCCAAAGTTTTGTTCAAAGTCTAGAAGTGGCGCCTGTGACCGAGGAGTTGTGTGGATATCGGTTGTCATGGTATGGGCATGTGGAGGAATGAGGATCTTGTAGATGTGCAGATGTATCTATAAAAAAACATGATTTCAATCTTTCAATAAGAGTTTTAATGAAAGAAGTGAATTATTTCAAATTCTCACTTTTGAAATTCTCACTGGGTTAGATAAAAATGATATTATTCACATGATTTTTACTGAAAAAAATAGTATCAGAGAGAAAAACGTAAATTATTAGACGACCGATGTGGCGCGGTGGGCGAAGGTCCGCCTGCAACGCAGAAGGTTGCGGGTTCGATTCCCACCCTGGAACAAATGTTTGTACGATCTACAAATATTTGTTTCGGGTGTTCTGGGTATTTACTATGTATAATAAAAAAACATCTATCTATGTAATGTATTGTATTAAGTATATCAGTCATCTAGTACCCATAACACAAGCTCTGCTTACCTTGGGGCTAGATGATGCTGTGTGGATTGTCCAGCAATATTTATTTATTTATTTATTATTTATAAGGACTCTTATTTTTTTAAGGAATTGAAATGGTTAATTTCAACACCTTGTAAGTAATTAATAATGATGAATCAACGATTAAATCTCATTTAAAGTTTTGTTTCTATTCACCCTGGCTTTTCGATTCACCCCGTTTTACTGTACTCATTTCTCATTCTATCCATTCGCGTAACACCACACATCCCCCTCAGCATTCTCATCGCAGCGTCGTGCAACTGCCTCACATTCATCCCTATTGTCAATTATGAATTTGTCAGTAGACTTGCTTACTGGAGATAGAGTTTTGACATAAGAAGAAATAATGCCAAATATCATGAAACACATAGCATCGCGCCTGTATTACCCGAAGGGTTGAGCTTATGTTTTATTGGCATAAAAATGAGGTACAATAGGGTAATGTCCTTAAAAAATCTGATTGGTCCGAAAGTTGGATTACTCAAAAATACTGGACACGTATTATTTCTTTTGTCACGTAAACCAAAAATGACGACGGTATAGTGCGTTGAAATTGCGCGTGACGTCACGCCGTGCTACACTTTTCGTTAAAAGTGTAGCACGGCGTGACGTCACAAGGCCCTTCTCCTGAACTTCGATGTGCTATATCATTGTCACTTCTTATTGAATTAAGTAAGCAAAAAATACGTGTCCAATATTTTTTGGTAATCTTACTGACGGACTTAATATATTTTTACCTAGGACACATCCCTATTATATTGGAAGCCCTGGCTCCTGAGGTAGCTGTGAGACCTGTGTTACAGGAGCCAGGACAGATAATGGAGCTATACAACACTGACATTTCGCCAGTATTGTTTAAGTCCCATGATATAAGAGGCAAGTCTGTTGCCATCCACCGGATATAGATCTAGACTTCGGTTTGTACTAATAAAGGCTTGAAAATCTTTACAATACTTTGATCGACCCGCTAATCGAACCCGGGATCTCAGGCTCAATGTCATGATGGCCCAGTGTTTTAGGCCTCGCCTCTTGTGCACGAGGTTGTGGGTTCAAACCTGGGCAAGTACCAATGTGAGTTTTTCAATTCAAATGTACTTTCTTAGTTTATCTTGGACATCACTGACATCGGTGAAGGAAAACATCGTGAGGAAACCTGGACTTATATAATTAATATAAGTCTGAAATCGCCAACCCGTCTTGAGCTGGTGATTAATGCTCATGCCTTCTCTGTATGAGAAGAGGCCTTTGCCCTGCAGTGGGACAGTAATAGGCTGGTACTATACTATACTACTATCTCGACTCAGTACATACTGCTTGCGGCTGGACAACAGAGGCTGTCTGTAAGATTATCTTAAATCAACAAATACAATATTAGTCTGCAACTATCCCACTGCAGACCAAAGGTCTCTGCTCCCACAGAGGTTAAAACAACATTGATAAAATGATAACGATTAGGTTTGTACACCGCGTATACTGCGTTCGCATTTTAGTTTCCATAAATGCATACAAGAATATCATCATCTGCCTATCATTTTCCCAACGACATTGGGGTCTGCTTGCAGTCTAACAGCTGAATACCAGTACTTTATATAGAGCGACTGCCTATCTGACCTCTACACCCCAGTTACTGGGCAACACGATACCTCTTGGTAAGATTGGTTATCAGACTTTCGGGATTCTGTCAAACTTACTGTCAAACATTTACAAATGACAGCCTAGACCAACGGCTTAAGGAGCTTTGCAGGGTACGCAGTCCCAATATGTAATGAAGGGTCACCCATCCACATACTGACCTCAGCAAGTGTAGCTTAACTTCTGATCGACCCGTGTGGCTGTGGCTTTTATTTAGCTACGAGCTCCTCACCTAGTAAGTATACTGCTAAAATTTATACTTTTATTATAGATAGGTAGAAATTATTTGTAAGTTTGTATGTAGGGTGGTAGTCTCTGAAAGTCATGAGTCATTTTTTTAAATAATTCACTTTTTTTTTTCTTTTTTTTTAGGTAGGGCCACTCGCAGTTCACACTATAAGGCTGTTTACTGCTTAACCGGTCGATCCTGTGGTGACCTTACAAGAAGGCCCCCAGCCAGGGCTAAAATAATTCACTGTAACAAAGCTACATTATACCTGAGTTCTATAAGCTGTTATTATTTTCAAAACTACGCTACAAAGGGGTGGATGTTAAAGTTCAAAATCTACGCGGACGATGTCAGGGGCGAAGTGTTAGTCTAATATATGAAATAAAACTGTTTGTTGGTTTGTTCGGATTTTATGCGCTTCTGTGTCAACTAATTATAAATAAATAATAAATAAATATTGCTGGAAAATCCACACAGCATCATCTAGCCCCAAGCTAAGCAGAGCTTGTGTTATGGGTACTAGATGACTGATATACTTAATACAATACATTACATAGATAGATATTTTTTATTATACATAGGAAATACCCAGAACACCCGAAACAAATATTTGTAGATCGTACAAACATTTGTCCCAAGGCGGGAATCGAACCTGCAACCTGCGTCGCAGGCGGACCTTCGCCCGCCGCGCCACATCGGTCGTATTGCTTATAAAGAGACCAGCACATCAAGCTACCCCAACGTATCCGATTTTCCCAATAGAACATGAACCATATTTATATTAGGATAAAGTTGAAAAACTGTCAAAGAAATCTGACACATTGGGGTACCTTGATGTGCTGGCCTCTGTACTTGCGCGAAGCGAAGGTAACGTTCATAATTTTAAGATTAAGGTTTTTTCCAATCTAGGTTTTTTTTCTTGACTCATTTTTTTTCACAATATATGTACATGAAACCTGGATAAGTGAGACCTGGATAAGTGAGAAACCTCTATTATTGAGAACTAAAATGAGGTCCCAGCTTTTTCTTAGAATTACCTCTGTTAATGGGACTTTTCGAACCTGGTTACGGGTTTGAGACATCGAGGCACAAACTCAGCTCAGAACACGACTTTGGAGCCCTCATTGTTGAATTTATTGTCGGTTTTTCCAAATATCTACGTTGTTCAATTGTTTTTTTATTCCAGTTGTAAAAAAAACATGATTTCTAACTAACTTCATAACGTTTTTAATCAGAGACGTAAAGTATTAACTTTTAATTAAAAAACTCATTGGGTTTTATAGAAATTATGATCTTCTTACTGTTTTGAATAAAAAAAGGTCGTATCAACCCCGGGGTTGAAATTTTTAATTTTTTATTCACTCTAGAATCATTTAAGTACTGAAATCATGGTATCAGTTTGTAAGCTTCAGCCATGTATGGATCTTTTGATGAGATAAAATATCGGGAATCGCCATTTAACTGTCTCATGGTTCAGAT
The DNA here is from genome assembly GCA_905147745.2 of Phlogophora meticulosa. Lineage (NCBI taxonomy): Eukaryota > Metazoa > Arthropoda > Insecta > Lepidoptera > Noctuidae > Phlogophora > Phlogophora meticulosa. The sequence continues at coordinate 1,644,719 of LR990543.1, read as the reverse complement.
GAGTAACATCGCGGCAAATTACTTGTATCTAATACATTCTGAATTTGTAATAAATTTGGAGACTGGTTGCATTTGTCACGACAGTCATGAAATAGACAGCGTGCATACAAAACCGTAATAGAGATACAAATGTCAACATTAAAGACATCAAAATAAAGTTGATTTCAGAATGACTCGCAACTTTTCAATGGATCGTAAAAGATTTTCGAAAACAATGGAAACTGAACTCTTTGCATAGATGTTAAGATTCAGAATCTCTGGTGATCACAATTTAAGAAGGCTGACGTCTGCGTAGGGGTGCATTGATTAATGGCGCGAAACTGTGAACAATTAATTTCAAAATTCTTGAAAGTAGTTCAGGCTTCAAAGCTCGTGGCTTGATTTTCAATTCAAAAGCTTTAAAATATACATATTATTTCGCCAAGACAAAGGACTTTCGTAATGTGGTGTTTGAGGTAGATGCTCCGAATACCATGGACAGTCAAATGCCTCTGTCCTTTCCCAACTCGATATCAAGACCATTGCGTGCAGTTAAAAACGTCCAGCGTAAATTTTTTTCATCATCTGCGTAGCTTGTTTCCAAAATGTTGGGGTTGGCATTTGGGAAAAGAAAACGGCCCGAAGAGGCTCTGCGGGCTCTCAGGGGGGGGGGGGGGGGGGGAGGAGTGAGGAATTGACTCCTGTACCTGAGTAGCGTGTGTGTGCGATACCCTATGATGAATCTGACGGCCATTGCTATCTGTGGCTGCTGCAGAGCAGAGATACTGCCGGCCGTCAGGTGAGCCGCCCATTTCGATACTCCATACAGGGCCAATGATCGCACGATCAAGGAGTCGGTCGGTACTTGGCAGCATTTCTTGATTTCCCGTAACGAATGTCAAAGATCTACAAATGACAGCACAGACCAATGGCTTAAGGTGCTTTCCAAGGCACGGAGGACTCTCTATATGTTATGAACGGTCACCCATCCACAGACTGACCTCGGCTGGATCGAGTCGTGCTGCTATTTTTTAGCCACGAACTCCTTCATTAGTCTGGTGGCAATAAAAGGGAGCCTACATAGACTTGTATGTAATTTTTGTAATAACTGCGTCAATGACCTATGCTTTACTTATACTAACAATTACACATTGGGTTAATGGGTCATTAGCCATTCAGATGGTAGTCAATTATTTCTTGATTTTAGTGCTGAACCTTGATCTACTTGGCTTAGTTACCATAACATAACGCCTGCATTTTCTGAAGGGTTCGGCAGAGGTGTAACTATGGCCACATTTCATAATAGGGGCATTTCGACTCCGGGCTTTTCTAAGACCTGGGAATCTTACCCAGAACCTCATGCTCATTTATTTATTTATCCATTTATTTCAGGCATCTAGGATTCTAGGCCCATATAAACATATACAATACTATTTGACGACCGATGTGGCGCGGCGGGCGAAGGTCCGCCTGCGACGCAAGAGGTTGCGGGTTCGATTCCCGCCTTGGGACAAATGTTTGTACGATCTACAAATATTTGTTCCGGGTGTTCTGGGTATTTTCTATATATATAATAAAAATATCTATATATGTAATGTACTGTATTAAGTATATCAGTCATCTAGTACCCATAACACAAGCTCTGCTTACCTTGGGGCTAGATGATGCTGTGTGGATTGTCCAGCAATATTTATTTATTATTTATTTATTTATTTATATTTATTAACTACCAAACAACGAGACGCAATAGAAAATCTATTGTTTCGGTCACCTGGCGTTTAAGGCGATAAGAAAAAGCCAACAAAAAATTTCAACACTGGGCGGTCCAGAATCATTTAATGAACTTATCATGAGTCCGTCGATGTCCCTTCGATCGCTTTCATTACCACATCATGAAGAGTCCAATACCATAGCTGCCTTGCGATATGAGAATGGCAGATATCACGACTCCGATACTAATTCTCAATTGATGTCTTAACACGTTGAACGCCAAAGGATTTTTGTTGGCAGTTAAGGTGTTAAAAAACCACTAAACCAAAAAAAAAACATTTAAATCGACCCCATAGGCGTGCCATATCACTTGACATTGACCCTAAACATATTAAATAACAAAGTGGAGCAACGTTCTAACCATCCCACTGAGCAGATGCGCCAATCTCTACGCACACACACACAGAACATCTATGTACGTAAGTGAGGATGTACATACATTACATGTAATAAGTAATCACTCGGATTATGGTATATAAGCGGATGGAAATCAATACGGATCATCATTCGGGCAACATCGGCCGATCTCGTGTGGTGTTCCAAAATATTTGAATTTTCGAAAATCGAAAATAGCCGTTGAGTGAAGTGTTCTGTGAAGGTATTATATTATTTGGGTTAATAGCGTACGCACATTTAAAGGTACCTAATACTATATGTGCCTGTATTTCTAGGAAGAGTTATACTAAGTACAGTTAGCTAAACGTTGGTAGCAACAAAACCAGTATAAGCTGGTATCTTATTATATTGTAACTCCGTACCAAGTTGGGTCAGTTCAAGGTCAAAAAGTTACCACTAACGAGTGTTTAGCCGTATTTAAACAATTATATTGTAATCCCATTTAAAAGGGGATGAGCCTTTACTCGTCAAACGGAACTAATTTCCAGGCTCCAGGGACTTAAATTAAATGAAACGATATTTATTTAAAATAATATAATAATAATAATGCTGGACAATCAACACAGCATCATCTAGCTCCAAGCTAAGCAAAGCTTGTGTTAGGGTTGCTAGATGACTGATATACTTAATACAATACATTCCATAGAAATATATTTTTTAGTTTACAAATATACCCAGAACATCCGGAACCAATTTTTGTAGATCGTACAAACATTTGTACCAAGGCGGGAATCGAACCCGCAACCTCCTGTGTCGCAGGCGGACCTTCGCCCGCCGCGCCACATCGCTCTTCGACTAAAAAGCACTGTTACACGTCATAAAATAGAGTAAATAAATTAGAATTAAATTAGGTCGGTGTTTCCCTACCTGACTACTCTGTGATAAAAACACCCAAACAAACTTAGAGGCCACAGTCTCTTTGAAACATAACACCTACAATAGATGCACCTCTGCAGACCCTTTTAGATAATACAGTCGTGATATTATGTCGATTTTTTCTTTCCATAACAATAATAAAACCCGATTGGCCGTGAAAATACCTATGGCATGCATATCTCTCAGCTGAGACGAGGTTTTTTGGATTTTCTCTGTTATCTAGACATTTTCACAATGTTAAACATTTTTTGTTTCAGGTATTCTATTTCGTGTAAGAAAAATCAGAAATACCTCAGAAACCATGAAGGTAAGTAGTTTTACAACCTAATATTCTAACTTCTTTGATAGTTTTTAGATAGAATAAGGTTCATGTTCAATTATATTATAATATAATGATAATCTTTATTTTTTTTTTATATATATAAGAACAGATTGCAGTACATGTAACAGTTTTTACAAAATAGATAATATTTAATCTCTGGCAATCAATTGAGATAATTTGACAGTTTGGAATACCTTTACAAGAGTTTTCATCTAAAAACCATTCCATTTTCAAATCAGATTAAGTACTCGTTATTGTACAAAGTATATAAAAAACCCCTAGAGGGGACATTGTAAATATCTTTTACTAAAGGTCTAACGATTAATTCGGAAAATAAAAAGGTACTATCCAGTACATTTCCTGGTACTTAGATGGACAAAATGTATTTAGCAGCTGATTTTTCCCGCGATTTCAGTTCTCAGGTTGGTTTTTAAAGAAAAGTTAGTATGGTTAAGTTAGTAATGAGTGCAATGACCCCTAAAGAAATTTATTTAACCAAAAATAAGATTGTATTGTTAATCATCATTTTCAGATCCTCTTAATCAGTGCCCTGGCAGTGGTGTGCTTTGCGGAGCCTCCCGTGGACAACAGGTACCTTCCTCCCCAGTCGGGGGGCGGAGCACCTTCGCAGCTGTACGGCAGCCCTGGGACATCAGGCCCTCAGAGGCAGACTGATGCTTTGTTCAGGTGAAGACTTAATTAGCTAGTAATTTGTTTACATGAGAAACTTTTAAAAAGAGCGTCATATTCGCATTGGCGAAAAAGCTCTTTAAATAAAGATTAAAAAACAAAAAGAAACTTTCAAAAGCTAGAACCAAGACAGTATTACCGTTTTAGAATACCGAAATCAAATGTTAGATGAGAATGTGCTTATTTTTGATTCTATGTTAAAATTTATTTCACAGTTTCGAATTACTCATAATATGCACTAGTGTTGCCAGTATCTAATTTCTTTCTTTATTTTTTTTTAAAAACGTTGCCCCACACTAGGAATTTCTCCTGTACCGTGGGTGCGTTTACAAACATTCAAACTCACATACACAAACAGCCAGACCCGGAACAACTACCTGTAGGCCATACAAATGTTGTTCCGTGCGGGAATTGAACCTGCGACACGAAATACACCATCCAATCGCTCAGCCATTGCGCAAATCGCGCTTTCAAAATTTTCATTTATATATGTCGCATTATATAGTGGGGACAGCAATATTATACGACGATAAATGATATAACATTATAAAATAAAAAAATAAAAACTTATTATTAATTAATTATTTAATTGGGAAGCTATTGTGTTCAGACATTTTTCCATCTTCAGAGTTATCAAACATTAGGCCTATCAACCAATCAGTGTCGGAATTGATCTAAATGTATGAATAATAAATAATTCTTGTTTGCAGAAGCCGCGGACCATCCCGCGCTGGTTCCCGTCGTCTTTCCACCCAATACGGAGCTCCTCAAGGGCAGTTCAACGTCCCATCTTCGCAGTACGGTGCCCCTGGGCAAGGAAGCCAGCCATCTTCCCAATACGGTGCCCCTGGTCAGGGAAGCCAGCCCTCGTCTCAGTATGGAGCCCCATCGTCCCAGTTTGGATCCCCCTCATCTCAGTATGGAGCCTCATCGTCCCAGTTCGGAGCCCCCTCTTCTCAGTATGGAGCCCCCTCGTCTCAGTACGGAGCCCCATCAGCTAATTCTCCGTCTCAACAATACGGCGCGCCCGGATTCGGCGGCGCTGGTGGTAAGTGCTTTGTTTTATATCTTAAACATTTTCTTTATAATTATGTTAAGTGGCACTACGCGCTTCGGAAAGCTGTTAAGCTGTTGGTTCCGGCTGTCATTTCTTCCGCATCTTTCACGATCGTCACGAGGAGTCAGAAGCCCGAAAGTCTGACTACCAGGCTTTCCCAAGGGGTATCTTGTTACCGAATGTGGTAACTGGATCGTGGAGATCAGACAGGCAGTTGCTCCATGTAAAATACTGGTATTCAATGCAATGATGCTATTAGTTTGAACTTAAATATAAAGCAAAATAAGGATCTTGAATTCTTATTTATGATCACGTGGTTTGAGCAGATTGGATCTAGCATAAACATACGTTATGATTATCCAAAATTTTCCAGGTCACTCCCAGGGTGGTTCTTTGGGAAGTCACTCTTCCAGAGGCCAGGAGCAGAGCCGTCAATACTTGCCCCCTGGCGCAGGCGGATATGGTAGTGATGATGGCAGCAACGGGGTAAGTTATCAACCCCTATGTCGAGACCACAAAAATAACACTTGAGATTGATTTTTCCGCTCCAAAAACGACACCAAGGTCAAAACTTGGGTCGGGTAATGTCATGAATTTTCCCATGGAGTCTAAAGGCTGCCTGACGTCTAGCTTTGTGCCGGAGTAATGTTTACAGGCGGGCTACCCCCTTTAATGGAAGGAAGCAATATTATCGATTGATTTCTCCTTTCTTCCTCTCACAGAATTACAGTACGCGTAGCATGACCAATTCTTTGTCTATTCTACCAAGCATAGACAATGTTCTTTCTTTCCAACTTGACATCTCTTCTACCTCAGCAGAGGGCGCCCCGCAGACTATAGAGAATAGAAAACTTTCTTCTCTTCAGTTTTAACATCGCCATGCTAAGGCCGGTACAAATCTTTCAACAATCTGTCATGTTGTCTATTCTTCCGTCGACAAAACCCGTTTCTATGGTGCTCATGCTACGAGTGATGAAAGACCTTGTGCCTGGTACTGATGATAAAATGTAATTCTGTTTCCTTTTCAGGAGCCCGCTAACTACAACTTCGAGTACATGGTGAAAGATGAGCAGTCTGGTAACGACTTTGGGCACCGCGAGTCCAGGCAAGGTGACAGGGCCGAGGGACTATACTATGTGCTGCTTCCCGATGGCAGGAAACAGGTGAGGAGTGCTTGTACTATGGTTAATAATTTAGTGGTACAGGTTTTTAGTAAATACGCCCAGGGGTACTTATATCGTACCTACAGTATTTCTCTCTGGCAAGGAAACGTAGCTGAGTTCCAGATTAGAAGAGTATTTAGATAAATTTGGATCTCACCTGTAAAAAAGAGGCCAGCATATCAAGCTGTTCCTTATTCTTCCTTATTCTTTTCACAAAAGTTAAAATACTATCAAAGAAATTGAACAGATTGGGGTGGGGTAGCTTGATGTACTAGTCTCTGTACTTACCGATCTGTTTTTGTCATATTGTAAGGAAGGTCGCTCACTGCTTAGTCGAGTATGTGTTACGACTGGAACTTTTATACGATTTTATTTTAGTCGAGACACGCGGCTAGCGTTGCCAGGCGTCCGGATAAAGCAGGACATAGGTAGGCTTTTTGATTAGGTGTTCGGCCCAAATATACGGTGTCCGGCTTGTCTGGCTTTTGTAAGACTAAGCTTAGCATACTTAGACCGATGTTTCTCAATTGCCCAACACGATAAGACAGATATCTAGTTTTATTAGTACAACCAGCCATACGAACACTATTTATATACAATTTATTTGTCGTAGGTACCTATTAATACTGAGACAAAATCCTCAATAATGTAGCGTGTTCGGCCTTCCTACCCAAATGTCCGGCCAAACTGGCTGGTCTGTCCGGCTATTAGGTTTGAAGACCTGGCAACCCTACGACTTGAGTAGTTTAGTATATAAGGGACGCCCGCGCCTCTCAGGACCATGCCTCAAGAGAAAGGCAAAAGCTACTTCGCGTACAAACACGAAACGAGAATTAATCAGTACGCTTGCTCACAGCGTGTTGCAAGGGCATTGAAAAAAGTTATCTAAAATAATGAAGAAACGACTCGATTATCAACAGGATACCACCGGTTTTTCATACTTAAAAAATCCTTTCTATCATTCACAGACTGTACAATACGAAGCTGATCAAGACGGGTACAAGCCCAAGATCACATATGAAGACACCGGTCTTGGTCAGGGAGGATATGACAGAAATAGCCAACAATCTGGCTACAACAGCGGCTATCAGGGTCAGGGACAGGGATATTAAAACCTACGCATGTAATAGCTATGGAATGAAGTCCGGGTTTAAAAAGTATGATAAACTTTGTTTAAAAAGTTTATGGTCTTTTTTAGACTGACATTTATTGTATCAATTATTTTTATAATCTTGATTAAATGCCTATTTGTTGTAAAATGGAAGGTACTATGTATAGTTACAAAAAATAGTTGATAATTTAAATGTCTTGGACCTGATAAAATATGTCAATTGTCTTTCTTACTCAAATATTTGACAGTTAATATATTTTATCTATGATTGCATTTTGGCGGGAATGTTGTAGAGGTTATGAAAAAAAATGTAAAAAACGAAAATATTGGTTCTCATTGTTGTGCCGTATTTTTTTAAGGAAAAGTATATTTCTCGTTAGTATGTAATGTATATTCTAAAGGAATCTATGCTATAGTTATAAGCGTGGAAATGGAAAAGTAATATTTTCGTTTTTGACAAGTTTTCTGATTTTATAATTATAGACGACGACTAACGCTGTATTTAAAGGATACGAGTCAATAAAAGACTATTGTACAAAACGCTTATTTAGTAGTAGTTATTCTAAAAACAAAATGGCGAAGATATTCTTACTTACTATTTTTCCAACTTACCTACTTCAAAAAAAAATATTTTGTCTATTGTTTTTCTTTTTTTTTAATATGTAAACTGTTCGAAAAATTTATGATGCCTGATTTATTTTTAATTTAATTGAAGGATATCATATTTTTTTTAACAGATTTGTATATTTTTCGACTTAAAGGCCAGTTATTCCAATGATGAAAATTTATAAAAACCTCCTTTTATTAACTAGAAATAGTAAAGGACGAATACTAGAAAACGACATAATAATATTGTGTAATGAAACCTTGCTATGTATTGTATTTATGTAATTATTTTATTTACTAGTGCACTTAGAACGCGTAACTCATTATTTTGTAAATAAATGATTTTATAAAGTTACATGTTTCAATAAATTCATCATAACTTATACGTGTTGCCCAATAACTGGGTTGTGGAGGTCAGATTGGAAGTCGCTCCATGTTAAATACTGGTATTCAGCTGCAACCGGTAAGACTGGAAGCAAACCCCAAAATAGTTGGGAAAAGGCTAGGCTTTTCCCAACTTTTAAATTGACATTTGAGAAAGTTGCCAAACTACCTACACATAGAGTATGACCAACTTACTCGTAAAACCATTGCACTTTTGGTGGCGCTGGTGGTGCTTGTAAGCAAAAAGCGAAAAGTCAAGCAAAAACAACCTTCGATCTCACAAAATATTAGTTCCAAAAACTACCATTTTACAAATAAGTTGGTTCGCATATACTTACAATGAACATGTCAGAGAAGGAAGAAATATATAGAGTTAAAATCATACATAACATCACGCCTGTATTCCCAAAAGATTAGGCAGACGTGTACCTATACACCCACATAACGAGACACTTGTATTACAAGCTGTATGTCCATTATATCCATTGATGTACCCTACACTATTTGTTCTGGGTATGGTAGGGTATAACACTGTAAGAGTACGACGGGAGTTTTCGCTCGTAGCGTATGTAGTGAAACTACTACGTGGCGTGGTGCATAACCCGGGAGTGCTGCGACACCTACAGCTGTACGTGCCCGACCGGTACGTGTGGAGGCCGCCCCTGCTCGCTGTGCCTGCAGCCAGGACCAACCTACTGGCGAGAACTCCTCTCACTAGAGCCACACGAGGGTTGAATGAGGTTCACGGGAGGGTTGATGTATTGTGGTGCAACTTGAGTGAATTCGCAAGTTACACTATATGTAATAAGTTATTTAGATTAAGATATTTTTTAACTAGGTATAAGGTGTAGGTTTAGGATTTAGGCCAATCTGTCGCATTGGATCATAGATCTGTAATGATAGTGTAGGTAATATTGTTATAAATAAATAAACAAATAAAAAATAAATAAAACATTTTGCCAGTTGTTTCAAGTCCCATGTACCTAATCAGGAGCCCCCTAGTAGGTACATGGGACTTTATATATACGCTGGCCAGCCTATTGCCATAAACCTTTCAGACTCCGGGCTCCTGCTGAGAAATTATTGATGGAATAAGCCAATATCACTTTGGCAGACCCGACAATCAACCCAGGAAACGCGTTCATTTAACTGTTTTGATGGCTTAAATTATGTTCCATGTCGTTCTTGTATCATCTGCTAGTTAAAAGTCAGCAAATAGTGTCGATTCCCTTGTTAACTTGTTCCCAAGCTAAACTAAATTTCGACTACTTTCATCTCTCTCTCTCTCTTACTTAGTGCAGAGGCCAGCACATCAAGCTACCCCAATCTGTCAGATTTCTTTGATAGTATCTCAACTTTATCACAATACTCTGGAAACACTGGAATCTCTGTGTCTCTGTCAGAAAAAGTTATTTTTTTATGTTTTAGTCATTAATTATATTTATTATCCCTCTGTATTTGCTCATAAAAATATTCTCTGATAGTATCTCCAGCGTTTGATGGTCTATCATAGTACCTACGTGATATTGGCAAAATTGTGGTGTCTTTTTCACAAAAGCCATTAATGAAGAGTTGAAATTGAGAATTTAAGTTAGTTTGACAAGGCAATCGGTGTCACTATATTTGATTTAGTATGTTTTTTTTCCGGTATAAAATAAAATACAATATTCTAATGAAAACAGATTTTACTAGATAAAAGTTAACAAGTAATTAGTATATTAAAATTGATTTATGAAAAGTGGTGCAGAAAATGACGGTGCCAAAAGTATTGAGTAAATATTGAAATATATTTGATTTAATGAAACAACAAAAAATGAGTTCTAACGCCATCTGTGAACAAAGAATGACAATACATTAGTTTTGAGGTGAGGTAATTTTTTAATTAACCGACTTAAAAAAAGGAGGTTATCAATTCAGCTGATTTTTTGACTGACATCTTTGCCAATTGTGAAACGAATTTAATAATTAATTTCATTAAATAATGTTGTGAAAGGTTGATACCATTGAATTAACTAATCAGCTAGTAAGTGATCTATAACAAAAAAAATCGTAGCAGGTATGACATAATCTTAATAATATAAATATATGTATATGTTTTTTTTACATTAAACTCTATTTGTATCTATTCCAATGAGATGTTTAATTAAAAAGTGAAAAAGTTTATTTTTTATTGAATCTTTATGCAATTTTAGAACATATCGTACTGACAGTTAGGTTGATTTTCGAAGTACGAGTCATACGAGCGGAATTTCAAAGCTTGATACAAAACGCTATTAACATTGAAACTTACCGGGGCATTAAATATTAGGTATGTCGGGACATATCTGGCCGAAGCACGTGGTACAGTAGTGGACACAAGGACGATCAGCCACTTTGAGCGGCTCGCCCTTAGGACAGTACTGTATCACACTGGAAATTAAATCAAAATGCATTAGAATGATATAATCGTCATCATCGTCTTAGTCATCATCACCACCATCGTCTTTGTCACCGTCATCATTATCGTCATCATCATCATCATCGTCATCATCATCATCTAATCGTAATCGTAATCGTCATCGTGATCGCCATCGCCTTCATCATCACCATCGTCTTTGTCTACATCATCATCATCATCATCATCATCATCATCATCATCATCATCATCATCATCATGATCATCATCGTCATAGTCATCGACAGTTCGATCTTCATCAGCGTAATGATCATCATCATCATCTACATAATCGTCATGATAATCATCATCATCATCATCATTATCACCGCCATCCGCCACCGCCAGTGCGATCTTCATCTGCGTCATCATCATCGTCATTATAATCATTGTCGTAGGAATCGTCAGTTCGATCTTCATCAGAGAGATCTTCAGCATCATCGTCATCAGCATGACACGGTGGCGGTTTTTCCACAAAGCGAACTTACTTAGCCAGCAGCAGTAACATACCCGTATTCCCCACTCTGCATCCAATTGGCGTTTGTGGAGTTCAAGTGTGCGTAAAGGGCTGCTTTGCCTTTAGGTACACCGCAGATCGTCTCCGACTTTACCGTGCGCACTGCTATGATAGGGGCCGGGAGGAAACCTGGACCAGAGATAATAAGATTTATGTTTGACGTTCGATGTGGAGCGAAAAATATCTATCTTTGTAACGATTGTATTAAGTATATCAGTCATTTAGTACCCATAACACAAGATCAAGCTGACATCGGTGAAGGAAAACATCGTGAGGAAACCTGGTCTTATATAATTAATATCTGAAATCGCCAACCCGTGTTAAGCCAAGCGTGGAGATTAATGCTCGTGGATTCTCTATATGAATAGAGGCCTTTGCCCTGTAGTGGGACTACACGAACTCTGCTTAGCTTGGGGCTAGATGATGTTGTGTGGATTGTCCAGCATTATTTATTTATTTATGTGGGAAACGGAATGTAAGAGCGAAAGGGATGGATGTATCGGGAGTGAGTGTGTTTTGTGTCGGATAAACTCAAAACGCCCCCTGACCAGGTGGGATGACGATCTGCGAAAGACTGCTGGATGCGGGAAGCTGAAGACAGGGCCGCTCAATAGGAGAGGGCTATGTCCAGCAGTGGACTAATATAGCCTGATGATGTGTGTGATATGTGTGAAACTCAAAACCCGATTTTAAAAAAATCCTTCACCTTTAGAAATCTGCATTATTAGCGAGTAGTATAGGCTATATTTTATTTTAACAACAACGCTTTATAGGGGATGGAGAGGATGTTAAAGTTCGATGTAAGAACTACTAAATCCCCGCAGCCGAAGTCGCGCGCGAAATGCCATTAAAAATAAAGAGGAAGCTTAGTACACTAATTTAGTTTACACACCTTGCATGGCTGCTTGTAACCCAAGAGTGGGGTTACATTTCACATCGCCCAGCAGCTTGCGATAATTCAGATCGCCTTTAAACATAATGGCGACTGCATTTTGCAGCTTTCTGTACATATAAGGATCGATTTTCTTCATGTCTTTATAACAGTGGGGGTACGTCCAAAAATCGCCAGCCTGCAACAGATAACATGATATAGCATGACGCCTCGTTTCGCCTAAGTATTAGGCAGAGGTAGTACACACATTTGATTTTTGTATGTTTGTTTTTAATGGATTAACTCAAAAAGCCCTAAACCGATTTTAAAAGTTCTTTCAGCTAAAGAAAGCTACATTATCAGCGAGCATCTAACATATATATTTATTATAAAACTTAAGGAGAGGATGCTAAAATTTTGACAACCGATATGCAGCGGCGGGCGAAGGTCCGCCTGCGACGCAGGAGGTTGCGGGTTCGACCCGCCCTGGGACAAATGTTTGTACGATCTACAAAGTTTTGTTCCGGGTGTTCTGGGTATTTGCTATGTATAATAAAAAATATCTATCTATGTTATGTATTGTATTAAGTATTCAGTCATCTAGTACCCATAACACAAGCTCTGCTTAGCTTGGGGCTAGATGATGCTGTGTGGATTGTCCAGCATTATTTATTTTATTTATAAAATTCGAAGGGAAAGTAGGAAATGAACGAGGAGGTAATCGCACGACATAAAAAAAGAAATAACATACCGTGACAATAAAAACGCCCTCCTCAAAATATTTATTCCACGCAGCGCCAAGGTTTTTCAAGTTAGCCGATGTTATTAGCTTGGGCTTACCATTGTCCTGCACCGCACCTGTGTGGGTAGAAATGGTACTCATCATTATAAACAACTTTCTTTCCACAACCCGTTTGGTTCATCATCATCATAGTCATTTCAGCCAAAAGTCGTCCACTGCCGGGCATAAGCCTACTCTAAAGATCTCCACAACGACCGGTCCTGCGCTGCCCTCATCCATCGGCTTCCTGAAATCTTAACCAGATCATCGGTCCACGACCGATGTGGCGCGGCGGGCGTAGGTCCACCTGCGACGCAGGAGGTTGCGGGTTCGATTCCCGCCTTGAGACAAATGTTTGTACGATCTACAAAGATATGTTCCGGGTGTTCTGGGTATTTGCTATGTATAATAAAATAAAAAACTATCTATGTAATGTATTAAGTATATCAGTCATGCTGTGATGGTATGGTAAATTATGCTGTGTGGATTGTCCAGCATTATTTATTTATTTATTATGTTAAAACTACTAATGTTAACATTAACTAGATTAAATCATAATTTCTGCGATAGATAGTAATGAAGATTTTTGCATGACTGATCTATTCCGATCTCTGGTCATACGAGTATATACTTAAAATGGCAAAACTTTACACACAAAAGATGATTTTCCAGTAACGTAAAATGTTTCATAGTGACCCCATGCCCCAGGCAGCTGTAGTTACTTTAAATCATTCGTTTTTAGGCCAAAATAATACGCAGGTAAGCATATTACATTAAGTGACAGTTCGTGAATATGTTACGTATACGATAAAACGTCACAAGAAAATGTATTTTAGGTTATATTATGATCGGGTAGGTGATTGATCACTATATTATTTTTTCATCGTGAAATACATCTGTTATGTTCGGGAACGACTTTTTTAGGGTACTTCCGTACCCAAAGGGTAATACGGGACCCTATTACTAAGACTCCGCTGTCCGTCCGTCTGTCACCAGGCTGTATCTCATGAACCGTGATAGTTAGTTGACATTTTCACAGATGATGTATTTCCGTTGCCGCTATAGCAATAAATAAAACGGAATAAAGTACATATTTAAGGGGGTTCCCATAAAGCAAATGTAACTTTTTTGCCGTCTTTATAGATAATGGTACGGAACCCTTCAGCCGCGAGACCGACTCGCACTTGCCCGTTTTTTTAATAACATGCAACCTAATACTGAGCTGTAAATCGCAAAAATGTATGACGTTTGTTCTATGGGAACCCCTATACAATAAATGTGATTTTTTGATGGTACGGAATCCTTCGAGTCCGACTCGCACTTGGCAGGTTTTTTATTTGTATTGAAGACTTACCCGTAGAAGATGGTTTACTGAATGCAGCCTTGCTGCAAGCGTCTATCACGTACCTGCAAGAATACACAGATTATTAAAAAAAAACGAGCGAGCGTAACAGTAGTCGCATATGATGTGTAACATCTGACATCTCGCCTTGGTTATAAAAGCAACATCAACATATATTGAAAAAAAATACTCAGGTATTATTTTAAAAGATTTTACGTTACCGCGCGCGCTCATTGGTCAAATCAAATAGCGCGCTTCCCAGGCCTCCCCGTACCTTTTAACGAAATCAGTCTCACAGATTGCAGGAAAGCGAGAGGAAATATGTTACACATCAAAAAGACAGAATACTTTATAACCCCACACATGATTGTCAGACTTTCGAGTTTCTTACATTTAATTTTATCATTGATTATATATATAATTATATATCAGTAAGGTGAATTTAGCATAGTTTAATACTAGCTGATCCGGCAAACGTTGTTTTGCCATGTTTTTTTTTTAAATAAAAGTATCCTATGTTACTTCTAATACCTCCAAGAATATATGTACAAAGTTTCATGATTTATCGGTTAAGTAGTTTTCGCGTAAGAGCGTAACATACAAACTTACATTCACATTTATAATATTACAAGCTGACCCAGCAAACGTTGTTTTGCCATTAGAGGTTGGTGGAGAAGGGTGAAAAGAATTTTTGTAAAATAAAAAATATAAAAATTTATGGGTGGGACCACCCTTAACATTTAGGGGGATGAAAAATAGATGTTGTCCGATTCGCAGACCTAACCGATATGCACACAAAATTTCACGAAAATCGGTGGCGCCGTTTCGGAGGAGTTCAATAACGAACACCGTGACACGAGATTTTTATATATAAGAAAGTAGGAAGTAGGATTGCAGAGGAAGATAAGAAAAGTTTAATGGTCTTCTCCCGTAGTCTTTTCCCGGTGACAGCGATGCGGATGAACTTTTCAATGACATGATTCTTTTCTTTCTTAATATGATGAAATTTCAAGCTTCAATCGGATGTGTCACTAAATAATAGGTCTTTACCTATGAAATTGCCGTTTTGTATGAAAAAAAATAAATGAATTTTTTTCATGTATTTTTTATTTGTATTAATCGAAGTAATCACCCATGCAATCAATGCATCTTTGCCAACGCAGTGGCAGTTTATTGATGCCCTTCTTAAAGAAATCAGCTGGACGGGAGGCAACAAATTCTTCAAAGGCATTTTGTACTGCCTCTCGGGTATTGAATTTTTTTCCCGCCAAGAAGTTATCCAAATTCTGGAAAAAGTAGTAGTCTGTAGGCGCAAGGTCTGGTGAGTAGGGCGGATGACGGAGAGCTTCCAACCCCAGTTCTTGCAACTTGGAGACCGTCTGCTGTGCAGTATGAGGTCGCGCGTTGTCGTGCAGGAGCAGCGGAGACGAGCGATTGACCAATGCTGGTTGGAGATGTGCCAGCTTCTCCATCATTGTGTTCAGTTCTTCACAGTACACATCTGCAGTAATGCTCACCCCGTTTGGTAAGAAGCCGTGTTGAATCACACCGGCGCTAGACCACCAAACAGTGACCATCACTTTTCTTGGGGTAAGTTTTCGTTTAGGGCATTGTTTAGGTGCTGAACCAGGATCCAACCAACTTGCTGAGCGCTTGCGGTTATCAAACAGAATCCATTTTTCATCGCAGGTAACAATGCGGTTCAAAATTCCTTCATTTGTGTGTCTGTTGAGCAGTGCAAGGCACGTCTCGACGCGTACTTCGCGCTGGCGATCATTGAGTTCGTGGGGCACCCATTTGTCAAGCTTTTTTACCTTGCCAATTTGACGCAAATGGACCAATATTGTTTTGACGCTAACGTCGAAAGCTGCTGCTAATTCAGCCGTAGATTGTGTATCATCAGCTTCCACAATCGCCTTTAATTCGTCATTGTCGACCAAAGTCTTCGGACGACCGCGAGGTTCATTTTTCAGGTCGAAATTTCCAGAACGGAAGCGAGCAAACCAATAACAGGTAGTGCGTTGGTTTGTAGTGTTAGCTCCGTAAACGTCGTTGATGTTGCGTGCCGCTTGTGCCGCGTTGCTGCCACGACGGTACTCATATTCCATAATTACTCGAATTTTTAACGTATCCATGATGACGAAAAAGATTTTAATGCGATGAAAATGTAACACTAATCAATAAACAAATGACTACTTTTGGAAAAAAAAAACCATGTTTTTAAAATAAAATTAATTTGAAATTAGAATTCTTAGCCAAACAAAAAATATTTTGATTTGAAATGGCCAGTACTGCAGAACGGCAATTTCATAGGTAAAGACCTAATATAAAATGATGACTTACTTAAAATCTTTAGGCGTGACGTCTGAGACAAACCATGGCATGTTCTTCACATGAAATCTAACCTGAAAACCAGAAAAATATATTAATACTGCTCAAAAATGTCTTTTCATTTCATAATTTAACAATGAACAATTTTCTGTGGCAACTTGACTTTTGCACAATTTTCTGTGCTATTATAATCACCGGCAAATAAGATGGCAAAAGTCGTTAGATGAGCACAAGTCGTTTTTTAGGTCTCTTTGGTGGTCAAGCGGGACGCGGGGTATGAGGTAGCGTCGATCCGAGCGCGCGATTGGTGCATCAGTCGACCCTTGCCTCCCGCACCGCGCCTTCGTCCCGTTCGCTCCCGATTACACTTGAGTGCACGAAAATTGAACCCTTTGTTTTTGTTGTGTTAAACTTAAGTGTTGTTATTGTTTTTAAATTTAGGATAGAGTTCCTGAAAAGGCATAGCATACGAGGAAAGTATGCTCAAACCAGAGTTATACAAATTAATAAAATTGGAAAAAGAACAATTTAAAACATACAGCATTGACCGAACACTTGCAGAACACAACCATAGTGTTCTGCGATTGCGACTTTCAATATGATGCCAGGGGTAGTTTTATTAACGGATAGTGACGACGACTAGTAATTTTTTTTTTTTTTTATAAACTTTTTTGAATTTTAAATGCACGTTATTTATAACTCCTAATAAACTTGAATTCCTCTCCCTTCTTTAACTTTGTTCTATACAGACATGATTAAATATAAATGATGGCAATAACAATAGAATAATGACGATCAATAAAAGTTACCACTTTTTTGTGCCACTAAGTGTACGATGCGCGAACTTACCCCCACTACGCCAAAATCTTGCCATCTTATTTGCCGGTGACTATATAAGGCTTTAAGCATTACCTTTTGCACAATATCTGTGCTATTATAAGGCATTAAGACTTGCCTTTTGCATTATTTGCTGTGCTATTATAAGGCATTAAGCCTTACCTTTTGCACAATTTGCTGTGCTATTGTATTAACACTTACCTTTTGTAGTTTGCTGTGCTAATTTAAGGCATTAACACTTACCTTTTGCACAATTTGCTGTGCTATGACGTGATATTTAGACTTGCTTTTTGCACAATTTTCTGTGTTACGAGTATTATAAACTATTAAGACTTAATTTTTGCACAATATGCTGTGCAATTAGATTGGCATTACGCCTTGCCTTTTGCACAATTTTCTCTGTTAGTATGGAATTAGGACTTATCTTTTTCACAGTTTTATTGTGCTATTTAAGACTAACCTTTTGCACAATTTGTTGTGCTACCAGGAAATGCGCCAGACAAAGATCCGCGAACAGTTCGTACCCAGCGTTGTCGCAAACGATATCTGTCGACCAAATTTTCACACAATTAATGTACATATTTACTGTTTATTACCCAACTATTTTTTCACTCTTCTCGATTTATGGTGTCTCCACAATAAATCAAATAAACAATTTTTATTTTATTATTTCTTATGGACGACTAAGGGATGTTAATGTCAAAGGATAAACAAAAACTGGAACATGGGAAAACGACGTAAGTTTATGTGTATGTATGGAATTATCGATCATATAACGGATTGTAATAGTCATCCACTTCGGGTCTGTAGCAACATCTATCACGCCACATACCAACTAAATCTGACGTCTCCTACATCGCGATATAAAAGTTATCCACGCGACTGAGCATATATATAAGAGCCCGACACCAACCTTCGGGCAGTAGCCCACCAGACACAACACTCATCTGGTCGGAGGATCCTAGCTTTTCTATGGTGGATGAGGAACTTTAAACCCGGTTTCTCATACCTTCAAAGGTCTAAGGCGATGGGTGACTATGCCACTTCGGGTCTATAGCGAATAATGACTATGCCACTTCGGCTTTATATTCTTAACGTAACCTTTGTTATACTAAAATGCTTACCAAATATAACAGCTTGAGGCACGGTCAGCTTGGCTGGGCAGGGTGGCTTCTTTTTGTCTTTCGGGGCGTTCGGGGCGTTCGGGGCGTTCGGGGCGTTCGGAGCTTTCGGAGCGTTCGGGGCGTTCGGGGCGTTCGGGGCGTTCGGAGCATCAGCTGCGGGTTCCATTGGAGGTGGCGGCGGGTTCTGGTGGATGCGTTAGAATGGAAATTGTGTTAATTCCTTTGATCACAAGCTAAACTACAGTAGGATAATTTACATCTCTTTCTGACAAACAGCTCCAGAAAAGGACGGTGATAGATATGAGTTATGCCTCGAACTTCGCCGTGTTTTTGATCGATGCGTTCTGATATGTCGCCTATGTTTATATGGAAGCTTTTGTTTAACTGATATTTATGGCTCTTATACAGGCTGGAATATTGAAGCGGCACCGGGAGGGTAAGTAAAGACACCCGCACGACAATGGTAGTATAACCACTATCAGCCTCGTATTCCATTCAAACCACGTACTACGATAGGCCAACTTGAGGAAAGTGAAATTGTTATCGTGCGGCCTACCGTACCTTGAACGCCGAATGTTTCCTTTGAGTAAAAATTGATATGTAAAAAAATAAATTGATCATTCCGTAAATACATTCGTTTGATAAATATTTCTTTCTATTAGAGTGTTTTGTGGACTGCGATGATCATTTCATATTTAAAAAAGGACCCCGAGCGAAACTTAATTGGAGACCCATGGTCTAGCTAGTGGTTTCAAGCGCTACTGCTGAGCATGAACTCCTGGGTTCGAATACCGAGTCGGACAAACTAAGTAAGTAGCAACTCGGGAGTCCAAATTTGTGCTAGATTGATGGCAATCCTTAACAGATGCAATGTGGGTCTACTATAGATATACGTCTGCCTAACCCTACGGGTAATAAAGGCGAGATGTTATGCAATGTGTACTTACTGGGTCGTTACAAATTGGTAGGCCCGCGAGCTTCGCTAATCTATGACAACTGCACTTGGTTTTGGTCGATGACGAGTTCAGTGCCTGTAACATATGCACCAGCTTGAGAACACAATCTGAGATAATTCACGTATCACTTAATAAACATAATTATGTAGTTTATTAAGTCATACAATAAAATAATACCAGCCTATTATTGCCCCACTGCAGGGCAAAGGCCTCTTCTCATACACAGAAGGCACGAGCGTTAATCACCACGCTTGCTAAAGACGGGTTGGCGATTTCAGATCCTTCACCGATGTCAGTGATGTCCAAGATAAACTTAGAAAGTACATATGAATTGAAAAAGTCACATTGGTACTTGCCCAGGTTTGAACCCGTACCCTCGTGCACAAGAGGCGGGGCCTAAACCACTGCGCCATCATCACATTATTTCATCACCTGCCTAGCCTTTTCCCAACTATGTTGGGGTCGGCTACCAGTCTAACCGGATGCAGCTGAATACCAGTATTTTACATGGAGCGACTGCCTATCTGACCTCCACAACCCAGTTACTGGGCAATACGATACAGTTCGTCATCACATTATTTAATAAGTATTAAAAATAGTAAAATATTATTTTCGCTGTCTACTGCAGAGTAGAATTATAAATAAACATTAATACATACTGCGGCTACAATTTTCAACATGTTTTCAGATTTAGCCACAACTTGGTCAGCTATTTTATTAGTGTCATCTGCTAAGAGCTGAAAATAAAAACAAATCATTATTTGAATAATACCGTCATCATCATTATCATCATCATCGTCATCGTCATCGTCATCATCATCGTCATCGTCATCGTCATCGTCATCATCATCATCATCATCATCATCATCATCATCATCATCATCATCATCATCATCGGACTATACTAGTCCACTGCTAGACATAGCCCTCTCCTAATGAGCGCCATAGCGCCCTGTCTTCAGCTTGCCGCATCCAGCATCTGCCTGCAGTCTTTCGCAGATCGTCATCCCACCTGGTCAGAGGGCGTCCTACACTACGTTTGCCGAGTCGCGGTCTCCACTCAAGAACACGATTACCTCAGCGGTTGTCGGTTCTTCGCGAGATATGGTCGTATTAGCCTTTTATCCAGCTAATAGTCTCGAGGCGACTGTGCGATGTCAGACACTGCGTAAATAATTTGCATATACTCCTCCCATGATCTTCTTTTTCAGCCTTTTTTTATATAAGATGTATTTTTGTGTTCATTATTTCAGTACAATCAGATCCAGCCTGTCCCTTGCTGTCCTCTTCAGCGACGTCCTAAGCCGAGGTTCGTACCCCGCAGGGGGTGCCCTTAGCGATAGTCGCTTAGCTTATAAGTTTTTATGTCTGGCTGGAGGCCTTAATTTTAATTAAGCCCCCCACAGGAAATTTCGGTTGAGCAGTAAATATCCCTAAAGGATAAACTGCGAGATGCCCATTCCAAAAAAAAAAAAAAAAAATTCAGTATTTCCTGCCGACTCTGCGTACATAGCCCATTTTAAGTTATCTTTTCATTGTAAAGCTTAAATTCTGTGATGGTATCTGATTAGTTACTTTATTATTCTGCAAGTGCTGTTCACTTCTATAAGTGACAAATTCACTATACATAAAACTGTCTGTTTATGTATGTTTTAGTGAGTAAGTCGTGGAAGTGCCATAAAAAAAAATAGTATAAATTGATTTGCATCGAATGTACGCTGGTGACACACAGGTGACGTCTTAAAAGCTCTGACCTTTTTGGTGATATTGTTCACAAAGGTCAGGTGCGTAGTACTCGCAACCAGCGTGCGTGTGTGACCAGATGTATGAACGTAAACGTAGGAGATGGCGATCTATACTTTCTGCCTACACCATGAGAAAAAGGCGCGAGTTTGTTTATGTATGTATAAATGTATATATTTAGTACCCTATCCTTATAATCCAGTATCATTTGGAACGGATCGGCGCTTATTGTAATGGGTGGTGGGGGCGCGGATTTTTTCTTTGGTTTCTTTCCCTTCGCGGGAAAAGGCAGGGGCGGGTTCAGACGGAGCCTCTCCGTCTCATCCTTAGCCGCCTTTACAAGGTCAACTTGCGAGCCCATGGACAGCGATAAGTCGCATTTGTTCGCCCACAGGCAAATCTGGAATGGAAAAAAAAGGATTTAGCTGTAGTTTTGTTTAAAAAAACGTTGCCCCACTCTAGGAATTTCTCCTGTGTCGCGGGTGCGTTTACAAACATATAAAGTCACATACACAAACAGCCAGACCCGGAACAACTACCTATACCTACTGTAGGCCATACAAATAAAATAAAATAAATAAATAATACTGGACAATCCACACAGCATCATCTAGCCCCAAGCTAAGCAGAGTTTGTGTTATGGGTACTAGATGACTGATATACTTAATACAATACATTACATAGATAGATATTTTTTACTACACATAGCAAATACCCAGAACACCCGGAACAAATCTTTGTAGATCGTACAAAAATTTGTCCCAAGGCGGGAATCGAACCCGCAACCTCCTGCGTCGCAGGAAGACCTTCGCCCGCTGCGCCAGAGAGAGAGAGAGAGATAGAGAGAGAGAGAGAGAGAGAGAGAGAGAGAGAGAGAGAGAGAGAGAGAGAGAGAGAGAGAGAGAGAGAGACAGAGAAACACGCGCACGCCGCACGGCTTATAACTATCGCAAAAAGTGTCGTTACAACTTTTCGTCTTAATTTTTTCCGTCTAGCCCAATTTCGCAACGCGCAATGAGGAACTTCGTTCGACTCACACTTATTCAGCTCTATTCAGCTTATCATCATCATCCTCCTGCCCTTATCCCAATTTATTTGGGGTCGGCGCAGCATGTTTCCATACATCTCTATTTGCCGTCATCTCAAGGGTCACCCTTTTCTTGCCATATCATCTTTCACACAATCCATCCATCTTTTTTTTGGTCTTCCTCTACTCATGTACCCTGCACCTTCATACTCAAAACTTTCCTCACAACATGGTCCTCATTCCTTCGCATCACATGCCCATACCATGACAACCGATTTCCACACAACTTCTCGGTCACAGGCGCCTCTTTCAGACTTAATCTTACACACTCATTTCTTATTCTATCCATTCGCGTAACACCACACATCCCCCTCAGCATTCTCATCTCAGCTGCATGTAACTGCCTTTCATTCATGCCTTTTGCGGCTCAACATTCTGATCCATACAAGACAGCAGGTCTTACCATAGTTTTGTAAATCTTCCCCTTAAGTTTAAGGGGAATATGGGGGTCACAGGTTGTTACCGTTACCTGCCGCCATTTCATCCACCCTATGTTAATTCGGTGCTTAACAGCCCGATCTATTTCTCCGTCACTTTGCACGAGTGGACCGAGATACCGAAAGTCGGAACAGACCGGGAGAAGCACGCTGTTAAGCGACATTGCTTCAGGACTGGAGAGACCGCCGAAATCGCAGAACATATATTCAGTTTTGGTTCTGCTGATTTTCAAGCAGCCTATGTATAGCCTGATGATGATGATGATGATGATTTTCAAGCCTACACTCTCCAGCCTCTGTTGCCATTTCTCCAGTCTGCTCTGGATCTCAGGTCCATCTTCACCGACAAGAACAATGTCGTCGGCAAATAGCATGCACCAGGGTGACTCTTCCTGTATGTCCGATGTCAGAGCGTCCATTATCAACAGGAAGAGGTAAGGGCTTAATGCCGACCCTTCGTGCAGTCCTACAGCCACACTGAACTTGTCGGTGTTGCCAGCAGACGACCGGACATACGTCCTAGACCGGCTGTACATTGCACGAATTAACTCCACATACTTCCCAGGCACACCTTTCTCTTTCAGGGCCCACCACAGCACCTCCCGGGGCACCCTATCATACGCTTTCTCCAGATCAATGAACACCATATGCAAGTTCTTATGTATTTAATAATAATTTAATAATAATTTATTATTAAATTAATATTATTATTATTAAATATCGCCGTGTAATATAAATAAATATATAAATAGAGAGACGTGGTACGAATGGGGGGAGGCCTTTGCCCAGGCGCAGGAAACGAATTTACTAACTAAACGAATTAAAACTTCACCTTCAATAGAGTTACGAAGTCAGCTTTTCGTTTGTCTTTCTCTGACTTCTTCACCATCGTCACCATCTTATCAGCGACTAAACACATTACCTCCACATTATTTTCGAACGCTTGGTTCTTGTGCTGTTCGAAGTAATCAAAATTCTTCAACCCGCCTCTGAAATAAAAACAAATGAAAATTTATATTAACGCCATCTAGTGGTGAAGTTTAAAACACTATCCTAAGTTCTATATCTTTTTTTATATCTTGGGTTCTAGAAGTGTCTTTTTATAATACATTTCGTTTATCATTTAGTCGTTATTGACATTTACATGTTAACAAAATAATATTTACTTTCAGTAGTCTGTTTAATTTAGCGCTCTCTAGTGAGTAGTTTTAATATTAACACCAGTATCCAACAAACGACACTAGATGGCACTGTTCCATTATTTTACAAGCGTAGCTCGAAGGAGTTTTTATTACCCTCAAGTTTGTTTATTTCTTAATTAAATTGTTTTTACTTACGTTAACTCGCAACTTTCTTTAATCTTTCGGTAAACATAACACTCTGTGAACATCCATGAGTTCAGAAAATATTTTTTATTATCCTGACTTTCGATCCAACGATTCCATTTTGCAGCTTCCGGTGTGTCAACGGTGAAGGGATCATAGTCTTTATTAGTCGCCAAATCATTTTTCAACTTTGCTATCGATTGTATAACCTTCGTTACATCGTCTTGGGTCTGTGAAAATAATAGAACAATTATTTCTACTAGTAGTATAGCGGGCGAAATTCAGCCATATTAGCTTTCTGCTTTCCTTCTCCATGTAGACTTTAACTGAACAATTCTCACATTCCTCCGTGGGCGCAATAATCTTAAAAATATATCAGAAGTTCTCGTATTTTTATATATGTTATATACATATATCTTAATAATATTTATATATAAAGTACGTGTCACGTGTCCGTAATTTCTTTGACGTTTAAAATGTGCTGATTCTCAGCCAAATTTGAATAAATGAATTTTGTTTTTTTTTTAATTAAATTTTGCACACGTGTGTGTTTTGTTCAACCGTTTTTATTTCGATTATTGACCTCAATATTTTTTTTATTGCAAATTAAATGTTTTCCTATAATAAGTTCCCTACATTTCTAACAGATGGCAGTGTAACTTAACTTTTGAGGCGGTACTAAGTTCGCCGAGTCACCTAGTAAATAATAGTAACAATTTAACCATGACAACAGAATGGCCGCCAGCTTGTTTTGTCAAGAAGTTTTTAATACAGACAATTTCTGACCGATTCGCCAGCACGATGGTCAGTAGATGGTGTAGATAGAGATATAAAATATATACTATGGCACTGAGCCAGTATTGTAGCATTCCATCAGTGAAATTATGTTGTAAGTAAAAATAGTAAATACGGAACAATTATTTGTATGACCTACAGATAGTTGTTCTCGGTCTGGCTGTTTGTGTATGTCAGTTTGAATGTTTGTAAACGCACGTACGGTACCAGAGAAATTCCTAGTGTGGGGCAACGTTTATTTTAAAAAAAGAAAAAAAAGTACTTCCCAAGATTATCTCTAGATTAGAAAACAGACAATGTTATTTTATTTTTCTTTTTTTGTATTTAGATAAGATTAGATTAATTAAAAACTATGAAAAAGTTTGATAGGTACATACATATACAATATGTAACTATAAGTAAAAGGATTGACTAAAATTATCATTTTAAGTGAACATGAATTTATGTTAATTATATAAAACTTAATATAAACATTTGTAAAGTTACATTACAGCTATAATTATAAGAATACATACCGCACTATTGGCAGTTGCAATAGCAGGTCCATCTCTTGACAAGTAATCAATGATTTTAGTTAAAATCACAGGTAGCCTATCTTTTAACGAAAAATAAGCGAAACTCCTGAAAAAGAAAAAAAAAATCAGTATAAAAAAGAGGAAAATAAAAAAACTTTAACAATTGTTATAATTTCATTTTCTGTATTTGAATCATAAAATAACTTTACTTAATTATTTAGCATAAGAAAAAGAAAGTCAAAACTATATAATCAATAAAAAAGTCGTAAAAAAAATAAAACAAACAGAAATGTCAACATGTATAATAATTTCATTTTGTACATATTTTAACCATAAAATGATTAGTCGCAAATATTTAGCGAGAAAGAAATTCAAAATCATATTACTTCACAAAAATAAAAAAATAAACATGAACAAAAAAAACAAATAAATGGCAAAAAGTAATCGCCCGAACAGGGACTTGAACCCTGGACCCTTGGATTAAAAGTCCAATGCTCTACCGACTGAGCTATCCGGGCACTGAAAGACTTGTTGAAATTATGGAATACAACCCACAAACATCGACAACGCGATGTATTTTTATATTCAAGCTGATAGTCAACTTTCATTGTCCATGCATACAGTTCATAATGCTTTACATTTAACTTTGTTATTAAAAAATAATTTGTGTGAGCATGCTTCGCACGACGGCTGTTTTAAATAAAACTAACGATATTAAAACGTATTCCATTGAATTAAAGCAGAAAATTGTTTAATACTTTTGGAACTAAAAATAATTTATTAACAGGGCTGTGCGAAATTGCTAGAAATAATACGATACGATTATATTACACTAAGTGACAGTTCGTGAATATGTTACGTATTCGGTAAATAGTCAATGAAAAGGTATTTTAGGTTATATTATGCTCCGGTTGGTGATTGATCACGTAATTACTATTTGTTCGTGAAATATACATCTGTTATGTTCAGGAACGACTTTATTAGGGTACTTCCGTACCCAAAGGGTAATACGGGACCCTATTACTAAGACTCCGCTGTCCGTCCGTCTGTCACCAGGGTGTATCTCATGTACCGTGATAGTCAGACAGTTGAAAATTTCACAGATGATGATTGCCGCTATAACAACAAATACTAAAATACAGAATTTAATAAATATTTAAGGGGGCTACCATACAACAAACGTGTTTTTTTTGCCGTTTTTATAGATAATTGTACGGAAAGTGCGCGAGTCCGACTCTCACTTGCCCGTTTTTTTACTAACTGAGCTGTGATTTCCTAAAATATATGAACATTTTAATTTCGCGTGCTGCCGACGATGACGATGACGATGACGATGACGATGACGATGATGACGATGATGACGATGATGACGATGATGATGATGATGATGATGATGATGATGATGATGATGATGATGATGATGATGATGATGATGATGATGACGATGATGATGATGATGATGATGATGATGATGATGATGATGATGATGATGATGATGATGATGACGATGACGATGACGATGACGATGACGATGACCATGACGATGACGATGACGATGACGATGACGATGACGATGACGATGACGATGATGATGATGGTGATGGTGATGGTGATTCAGGTGTGGTATTGGGTGTATTAGCGAAACCGGGTATAAGACTGTTAACTACATCAATAATAAATGACTTATTATGATCACTATCATATGACGATCACTGTCTCATAATAATTTTACTATACTAACCTAATTAGTTTTTATAGTATGATAAGATGGCAAGAAAGGCCATCGTAATTATGATAATTAAGATAGTATTTCTTGTCATCTTATCTATGCCTACTTACAAATAAATAAAATTTAAGTGTTTGTTTGTAATGTCTATCAGTCATCTAGTACCCATAACACAAGCTCTGCTTAGCTTGGGGCTAGATGATGTTGTGTGGATTGTCCAACATTATTTATAAAAAAAAAAGAAAATACTAATATTCTGCTGCATCTGGTTAGACTGGAAGCCAACATAGTTGGGAAAAGGCTAAGCAGATATTTTATTTTACTGTATTTAAAAACGACATGATATCAAATTAGTAAATTATTCAAATTTAATATTTAACTATTTAAAGTCAATATTCGTTTTTTAAACTAATAGTATATGTAGTTAAAAAACTAATAATGACTTTAAATAATTATTCTTTCTTTTTTTCATAGTTTGCACCAATGCAATTAGCCTAAAAGAGGTTGCATGACACAAAGGCCCAGAAGCCGAAATCGTTGTAAGTAAATGTTGTTTTATAAATTCTTGTTTTGGTCACCCTACCCAACTTGTTTGAATTGACAGCTATGACGTCGCAATATGGCGCAAAGTAAGAAAATGTACTTATTTGAATCGCATTCTACATTATGATGTGAAACATTTATTGGCGCGCCGTAGGCGTAAGTCCGACTCGTATGTCCGGGCAGCAAATTGCATAACGCTGTTACGCAAAATACGGGCTAAGTCGTGTGGTTGCGGAAATCGGCCCGTCTATACCTTCTTGCATGCCCTGTATGCTGCTCCATTGAGTGTGCTTCCAATTATTCTAACAATTTCTAAATGATGGGAGTCTTGTTGATGTATCAGGTGTATGTGACGTCTTAGAGCTTTTATACATATATGTTAAAGATATTGCAGATATAAGTTTGATTTGAAACACTAGTCAGCAGCTGTGTAGCGTTCTTCCAACTGTGTTATTTTCAGCTTTCAATCTAACCAGATGCAGCTGAATACTACTATTAGCATATAGAGACTATCTATCTGGTTTCTTTAGCCCAGTTAGGGCCCGTCCATTAATCACGTGCGGCTCGAAAGGGGGCTGGCAAAAATCACGAAATATCAAAGGCGAGAGGGGGGTGTAGTAGGATATCACGTCTATTTATTTTTTAGTAAAATTTAAGATTTTTGGTAGGTTCTATAAAATACATATCATTTTGGGTGTGAAAAATCATGCTAAAAAAACAAAAAATTCCGGCCCCTTACTCCGTAACACTACCTGGTAAGACTGTCAAACTTTTGGGTTTCTGACTATCTGTTACGAACTGTCAAAAATCTACCAATGACAGCTACGACCAAATGCTCAACATATTCTCCACAGTAGGGAGTTTTCAGTATGTAATAGATGGCTACCTATCCAGAGTCGGCCCTCGGCAAGCATTGCTTTATCAACCTATGTGGCTGTTAATATGTACACAAAATAGAAAAATCTAACCATTATCACCACACAACCTGTATAGACATGAAATAAATTAGTTCTAGCCTTATTCTTGGGTCCGTTTACCCCAATAAGTTAGTAGTGAAAAGGCGTGAATTTACTTTCCAGTATATCTTTCTATTACTCATAGACTTCAACCAAGGTCCAAAGGATTATTTTAGTAAAAACAGATGAGCCTCAAAATAAATAATTACATTCATGGTCCAAAATCAATAGACATCTCAATTTAATAGGTAAGTAAGTATAATTACGGCTAAGACGCAAAAAAAAATGTCAGCTGATCGCCATTGACAATCCAATAAGAATACTTATCACACACAGGTAATACGTACCTTCTGAACGTTCCCTGTAGCGGAATATTTATTGGAGGTCCAAGATCCAAAAATGGGGAAGGTAACTTCACAGCTATAAATGGGCCTCCGTAAATAAAATCGGGTCGCGTATAAAACGCCTCATCGCGTTCTTCCTCCACACTTACAGGGACAACATCAACGGGAACTTTAGGTCCAGGAGGCTTTTTGGGAGGTTTATTACTTGTAGATGATGGAGTCTTAGATGGTGCTTGTTTTGTTTCGCTGGTCTTAGGCGATGCTGGTTTTGTTTCAGCGGCCTTAGGTGGAGTTGGTTTTGGTGCTGGGGGGGTCTTTTCAGGATTTGGCTTGGAAGCCATTCTTTGTTGTTTGTTTTTGTTCTTGTTTTATGGCATAACCGAATGGATATTATTCATTTTGAGAAAACATTGAAATGTTGTGATTTTGAATTTGTGAACTGTGATGACATCGCTGTGACATTGACGTTGAGAGTGGTGCGTTTTTGGAGCACGTCAAAGTCAAAAGATTAAAAACAACAAAACAATGTTATCTCGTTTTAGGATAAGCGAAGACAAATAAATGGAAAAAGTATTTAATGTGATCATTTTATTTTTTAAATAGTAGGTATGGTTAGTATTTTACTTACTACTTACGTTTTTTTTTAAATTGAAAAGTTCTACTAACCTGCCATAAATCCCACATAAATCCGTGTTAAATGGAGTCAATAGACGCATCACCGGCAAATTCTCCGTGTCTATATAAATACCATTATTATAGTTATCGTCATCATCAATCTCATCTATATCCATTTTATCTTTAATTTATTGTCAGATGATCATTTACAACAAATAAAAACCACTGGCTCGACTAATCACATTTGTTGATGGTCTATGATAGATGTAAATATAGGTATTATAACGTCGCACTAAAAATAGTAGTGACACTTAGCTGAATTTCTACAAGCGTCCAATTCCGATAAGATTAATTTCACCTCCAGCTGTCATCAAGATCGAATTGAACTTCTTTGTAATGATCGCATGAATGAACGAAAGGTTGAAACTGTACTTATAAGCAACGATAAACGTGAATAAATCAAAGCCTCGTATGCCAATCAATGCGTTTCTTGTTTTATACTTATGACGCTAGATGGCGTTGGCAGAAATTATTAAAGAACCTGTTGTAGGTTAGGTTACTATTAAAATTGAAAATTGGCGACTCTTTTATTTATTTATTTTTCACAATCACAACATCAAATAAAAAAAAGGCCTACTTTGTAGAATCTTGCAGTAGCAAGGCAGCGTTGCCAACTCAGTAGTTTTACCACTACATTTAGTAGTTTTTATATTTGAATAGTTGAAAAGAAATATATTATTATAATCACCGTATATTATTACAATAGTCACCGGCAAATAAGATGGCAAGATTTTGGCGTAGTGGGGGTAAGTTCGCGCATCGTACACTTAGTGGCACAAAAAAGTGGTAACTTTTATTGATCGTCATTATTCTATTGTTATTGCCATCATTTATATTTAATCATGTCTGTATAGAACAAAGTTAAAGAAGGGAGAGGAATTCAAGTTTATTAGGAGTTATAAATAACGTGCATTTAAAATTCAAAAAAGTTTATATAAATAAAATAATAATAACTAGTCGTCGTCACTATCCGTTAATAAAACTACCCTTGGCATCATATTGAAAGTCGCAATCGCAGAACACTATGGTTGTGTTCTGCAAGTGTTTGGTCAATGCTGTATGTTTTAAATTGTTCTTTTTCCAATTTTATTAATTTGTATTACTCTAGTTTGAGCATACTTTCCTCGTATGCTATGCCTTTTCAGGAACTCTATCCTAAATTTAAAAACAATAACAACACTTAAGTTTAACACAACAAAAACAAAGGGTTCAATTTTCGTGCACTGAAATGTAATCGGGAGCGAACGGGATGAAGGCGCGTGCGGGAGGCAAGGGTCGACTGATGCACCAATCGCGCGCTCGGATCGACGCTACCTCATACCCCGCGTCCCGCTTGACCACCAAAGAGACCTAAAAAACGACTTGTGCGCATCTAACGACTTTTGCCATCTTATTTGCCGGTGATTATAGTACAGATGCCAGCACATCAAGCTACCCCAATGTGTCAAATTTATTAGGAGGGAATTTAAAAAAAATCATTTTCCAGCGCCTAAAATTAAATATTTTTTTAAATATAATCCACCAGAGCGAGTTAGTGGTATTTTAAAGGAATGGATTGGTCATCTATTTGGAGAGAATTTAGAATACTGGCAACACTGCTTGCAGTGTGACCGCCACTTCATTTACTGACACATGTGTGGGTCGGCCAGTAGCTTCATTAGGCAGCATATAACATTTAGAGAGATTTATAGAACTTTTTTTTTACTCACCTCTGCCAGGTTTTTCTCGTGTCAGAACAAAACTCGTAGAAATCATGGTTTAGTAGGTTATGGTTTAATAGTTAGGTTGTTCAAAACCTATCAACTTTCAAAATTTTCCTGCTGGAAAAACTTTACTCAAGCTAGAATAATTATAATAATTTGCTGCACAAGCCCGCAACAAAAATTACTACACATACATTACATACCTACTACAGCAGAGTTGAAGCGCAGCGAAGCTTCGTTTTCTTCATAAATAAACAGAGCGAGTTCCACGAATTGCGGACGTATTCGAGAGAATTCGCACGCTTTTACATTTGTGGTGGCATACATCAACATAGCCACAGATCATGGCTAAGCGTTAATTTTACACTATTTAAGAATCTGGTAAAGACTAGTTGCTAAAAATATGCATATGAAACTGTGAACTGTTTAATAAGAAGTCAATACTGTTGTAATGTCATCTGTGATTACTTTTAATAAGTTAATTTATGTACTAGTTTTTCTATGATTATTCCATAGGTAACATAATATTAGTAACATAAACGAACAATATTCTAATTGTTATAGTCGTTGAAAAACATCTGTGATTACGTGGATTTAATTAATTGCCTGTGATTATACCAAATAATTAAAGCGATTCATGCAAATTAATATTAGTGTAATGTAAGGTTCAATCAATATGATTTATTGAACGCGTATCTGTGATTTTTTAAGATTTTTAAGCTCTGTAGTGTTATTGAGACATAGGTTGTTATTCTATGTAAACGAACTAATTTGTGAAATGTAATGAATCTGTGATTTTATTGTAATGTATGATTTTTAAGACTTTGAGCTATGTAGGTAGTCTTAGCGACACTAACTTGACACTTGTACGATTATCGACCTATTATGTATAAGTACCTAGTTATCGTTTATATAGTTTACCATATTGTTGATTTGTTTATTTTAATAAAGATTTACTCAATTTAAGCAGTATTTTTTATCCTATTTTCATGTAGAATCATGGTCACCCCATCAGTTTTAATGTATGTATATTTTAGATTGAATTTATCTTCTAAAGTATTGATACAGCAGAATTGCAATTTAGTTGAAAGGAATGTACTCCTATATATTATTCAGGAAGTCGAATTTTGTAAACATACACGGCTTATTTAAAAAGATATAGGCAACTATAGAGGGCCGTGCTGAATGAACTAAAATAGATTTATTTTTCACAATATAACAAGTTGTATGAGAAATCAATGCGGTACATATGTTACTTGCTAAACTTCAATTATTTTTTAATAGTTTTTGGCTAAGTATGTTTTGTCTTTTTTAGATATTTCTTAAAATGATTTTTTCCAGCAAGGCCCCTTATCCACATCTATATATTATTTGTTATTATGAATTCACAATAACTGTTGCGGCACATATAACGTATTAATAGAGTACATTTCTTGAGTTATAGACATTTGTTAATACGGTATGTATTATTCAAGTTACATGGGGGGCCGTGCTGAAAGCGTTTGGCTGGCACGGCCACCTTTTTTTGCATATTTCTTCAAAAGTATAGAGGTACATTGAAAAAGAAATCGGTACATATACTGCTAGAGGCGAGTACATTGCAATGGTGTACACCATAAATGCAAATTCTGAGGGGCCGTGCTGGGCAAACGTACATGAAAAAACACCACTATCGGCAAAAAAAATACGTTTGTGGTATGGGAGCCCCTTTAATTTATTTTATTGATTTTTTGTTATAGTGGCAACAGAAATAATTATATCATCCGTGAAAATTTCAACTGTCATCTATTATGGTACATGAGTTTTGTATTAGTACGAGTATTTTTACAACTAGTATAAATCTTTGAACATTAGACAAGTGACGGACGGCACATTGATTCGCGTGTATTAATATTTGTTCAGACAATGATTCTTTTACAGTTTTTTAAACCCTTACTCCACCGACGCTGCGACGCCGCCGTTAATTACAAATGACGCCACTGCCGGTAGTAGTCTTGTCTAGGTAATGCAATTGTCACATTGCGCGTCATGTAACCCGACCGCGTTATTTATCATTGCGCATGACTCGACCAAATTAAACATGGAGCATGACCGTCAAATATGACGCGCGGTGGCGGCGCGATCGCGTACTCTATCTCATCCCAATGATGTTTACATTTTATTACGCGAATATTTCATTACAATAACCATATCGTGGCGCTTCATTACGCGTCATGTCTGGAGTCATGGTGTAATGAAACATATCACGGTGATAAATGTAATGTCATAATTCATCATCATCACTTTATAACGCACTGTTTTGCGCAAGTCCAGCTAAAGTGCTCACAGAGCTCATATCTTCCGAACGTGGGTGCAAATATTTAGTGTGGCTGACTCTGGCTTGGCCACCATCAGGGATTTTAATTTGAATAACACAAATATTTAGTCGCTAATTAGTCGAAATTAGTCGCCAAATATCAGATTTAGTCGGTCACTGGTTCAAAAGTTAGAAGGGTTTATAGGTGGCCGATCTGGAGAGTCTCCCCAGCTTGGCCACATTTATATCTCAAAAACTAGGATACCTAACGAAGATCTGTTTTCTCCCAGATTTAGTCGCTAATTTCGACTAATTAGCGACTAAATATTTGTGTTATTCAAATTAAAATCCCTGATGGTGGCCAAGCCAGAGTCAGCCACACAAATATTTATCCTGACTACGGAACCTTCAGTGCGCGGTCCAACACGCACTTGCACCTTGTTATCTATACCATCCACGAAAATTGGGGGGTTGTGTATGTAATAATCAGAGGTTGGAATTAGGTACAGTAATTTATGTACTTGCATCGAAATGTTGATACCAATATTATGATCTTCCCGAGATTTATAATACAATCCCGTGTGGCCAACAATTTTACAATTAATAATAATAAAAACCTCAGAGATAGATAGACATTCGGACATCCGATGTCGGATGGTTTAAATTGTGTAAAAGTATAATCATCAGCACGTAAGATGGCAAGATTTTGGCGTAGTGGGGGTAAGTTCGCACATCGTACACTTAGTGGCACAAAAAAGTGGTAACTTTTATTGATCATCATTATTCTATTGTTATTGCCATCATTTATATTTAATCATGTCTGTATAGAACAAAGTTTAAGAAGGGAGAGGAATTCAAGTTTATTAGGAGTTATAAATAACGTACATTTAAAATTCAAAAAAGTTTATATAAAAAAAAAAATAACTAGTCGTCGTCACTATCCGTTAATAAAACTACCCTTGGCATCATATTGAAAGTCGCAATCGCAGAACACTATGGTTGTGTTCTGCAAGTGTTTGGTCAATGCTGTATGTTTTAAATTGTTCTTTTCCAATTTTATTAATTTGTATAACTCTGGTTTGAGCATACTTTCCTCGTATGCTATGCCTTTTCAGGAACTCTATCCTAAATTTAAAAACAATAACAACACTTAAGTTTAACACAACAAAAACAAAGGGTTCAATTTTCGTGCACTGAAATGTAATCGGGAGCGAACGGGACGAAGGCGCGGTGCGGGAGGCAAGGGTCGACTGATGCACCAATCGCGCGCTCGGATCGACGCTACCTCATACCCCGCGTCCCGCTTGACCACCAAAGAGACCTAAAAAACGACTTGTGCGCATCTAACGACTTTTGCCATCTTATTTGCCGGTGATTATAAATAACTTTTTTTTTAATTAATCCCGTGATTTGAGGCATATCCACTTTATTCTTTCGCTGTATGAAATCAGTGTAAGTACATAAATAACTCTACCTAACTCCGACCTCTGGTAATAATATACCTGCCAAATATTTGGGAAATAAATAAAAGCAGGATAGGTTTTTTGAAGTTTATTTTACAAAACATGCGAATACATAAAATCAGTACTTAGTGTACGTTAGAATAGTAAATATTTATGAAAGAATCAATATCAACATTAAGACTAAATAGCAAAGACAATGTTTTCAGTGAAGTACTTAAAAATTATATTGAAAGCAATACTCTTATTTAGTAAAGAAAGTAATAATAAAAATATTATTTTAAAAACATAGACATTATCGTTTGAAACGTTTCAGAATAATAAAACCATATATGTTTGCATAAAACAACTTATCCTATGTGTATTTTGTTCATACAAACGAAATTAAGACAAAAAATAAAACCTTAAAAACAAGAAAAATTCCAAACTTTTGATAAATTTATTTGTACCATAATCAGCCTTAAAAACTAGGAACTTTAAAACCGGTTCATAACCGTTTTTAAACAAATGCCATGCAAAAATCTTACTTATTACAAAATGCGTTAGGTCCACGCAAGACTTTTTTTGGTAACAATTTAAGTTCATAAACACGAAAATCATTATTTTTATGGTTATAATGATCATTTGTTACTTAAATTTCATGTTGTGTCAAAAATCTTAAATGCTAAGAAACTGGTAGCAGAAAAGTTATGAAGGTAGTACAAATTACAAATGCCTTGTTCTACCAGGTTCATTTAAAAAAAAAGTGTTCCACAGATTAGAAAATCGTCTTCACTTAATATAATGCTTGAAACGTGTACCGACGCCAGCACATCGAGCTATCCCAAACGGTCAAATGTTCCCAATTGAAAAAGAACCTTATTATTTTGTAATGAAGTTGAAGAACCATCAAAGAAATTTGACAGATTGGGATAGCTTGATGTGCTAGCCTCTGTACTGTTCACCATCAACAGCATCCCAAAAAGTATTTTAAAAGAGTTAGTGTGGAATTTCGAGCCCATTCTTCTCCAAACGAACTAGCTTTTGAAATGCGAAACTAAAATAAGTTTTGTATTTATTTTACATGTCAAATGGACATCAAAAGTGCCTTTTATAATGGTCTAATTAAAATAAATTATTAGACTGCTTCAGACAGTGCTTAATCTAACATCTAAAATATAGTCATTAGTGGTACAGACACCAGCACATCAAGCTACCTCTATACCCTCAGATTTTCCTAATTGAACATGGATCTTATTCTTTCATAATAAAGCTGAAAACCTGATGTGCTGGCCTCTGTACACAATACAATTAAGTCAACAATTAAAAAATTTACATTTTTAAAACACAACCATCTTGTGATACTAATTAGTATGATTGCTATGTGTTCCATCAGTAATGGTTCAGTAGTGTTGTAAAAATCTCCTGGCGAAAAGTTAGGTGAAGTGAGATCCCTTGCATTGGTGTGGGCAGTTCACTTCCCCTTCCTGTCGCCTACATTTTCACGATTTTTACAGACAGCTGAACCATTAGTGTATGGAAAATACAATACAACCATTTAATTTGTGGGATAACATTAAATTATCATTGATTAAAAACACTAAACATGTTACGAAATTTTCAATGATCAACAATGAAAACACACAAAAAAAAAGAAAAAAAATGTAGTCATGTTATTTTTTTTAGAATGAACATATTTTGCTTACAAGTATTTAGTTCTGTCAATATTTTATTGACAGGTGTTCACACTTATGACTGGAGCGATACTGTCAGACAGCTATATATGTAGGTCCTCAATTTTTATACAAAAAAAAATAGATACTTAATAAATTGAGATTTGTGGAAGTTTTTAAAAATCACAGCTACAATTTTGTCTGGTCAAAGATGGTCATATTTACGTTTTTGAAGACAGTGGTGCTGTCCCGCTCAAAGCGGGACGTATGGACACGTCTGCTCGTTGATACTGATATTCAGTACCTACGGTATTTTTTCCAGTATTACTTTAGGATCACACGACAGTTTTATACAGCATTTGTTTTTAGGCATATGAAGAGTAGGATCTTGACGTGTAATCCCAACCTTTATCGTAAAATACCGTACTGATCATGACCATGTGAATAGGGCCTTATAATGGCTACAGAGCAATCGAAGCTTGTAACATTGCTACAACTAACTTATTGATTTAAATTTTATTTCCTGTGTTTTGTTTTGTGATACTTTACTGATAGAAAATTAGTACATAATATATAATTGTTTTATAAATTTAGTACATAATAGTTACATAATTTAGGCGGTAATATTAATAGTCGAAATAGTTTTTAACATAAGGCATTAACGATGGCAATCAGCTGCCGAATGGGAACGGTTTCTTGTTCGTAATAAGTACAGACAGCACATCAAGATAACCCAAACTGTAAAATTTTGCCAATTGAATATGAACCTTATTTTTTGTAATAAGTTGAAAAACTATCAATAAAACTTGACAATTTTGGGGTAGCTTGATGTGCTAGCCTCTGTACATTAAAATTAGCGGTAATACCCCAATTGTGAGCTGATGGGTAATATCTGACTTAGCCTAATAACTGACTATGTTTGCTGAGAACCATCCATATAAAAAATAAAATTATTTACTCCCATAAAGAACATATTCGTCGCCTTAGAGTGAAAACCTCGTATAATACGAAAGAGGTAACTATACAGGAGGATGAAAGACTGCGTCCTGTATAATTTTATTACCACTGCTTTTCACACTCACGAGTTTTAACGAGGATCTTATCAACCATCAGAGATAGCATAACAGGTTAGTAAACTATTTTTTTGGTTTGAAACTACGCGTCCCGAGGTTTTCTTCCCAAAATTGTAATAAAACAAAAATTGAATTTTCGAGCTTTTCACTATAAGGCGAATTTAAAATCAATTTCAAAATGGGTGTTAGATCCTGATTGCACGTCTTATTATATCAGTCAAAATCTTATGATTAAGGCAGAAAAATATTCAGTTGTCTTACATTATATCTTACAATACTAATACCCGGACGTATCTGGAATAAATATATCGGCTGTTGATAATTTATTCAACAAGTAAGAGCAGTTTATCATCTGTCACATTAATTTTTAGATAATTTTCATTCCAGAAACTGTGTGTAACATACGCGACAGCGAAGAAATGTAGTTGTTAAGAGCGCATGCGCTGGAGAAGCCCGCAGTTCTGCTTCGGGAAATGTGTATATTTGGTACAGAATCGAATACTAGGTAAACTAAGCTGCAAATTGCACATCACGGGCTGCCCAGGCGCATCCGTCTAAGTAGAATATGGACCTACATTAGAACAATCATTCCTTATTAGTTATTAGGACTAAAAAATAGCATTTCCACAGTGTTCCTTATACTAAAATATTCTTAATATTCTATACAAGATCGTTATGTACGTGTACACTTACAGTGTAGTCAAGTCAAATAAAGATCAGTCAAAACACAGTGTTTTTACCCCACAGTCGGAGAAGCTCAAAAGGAGGGTTACCTACCTACTCATTTGTGTAATAAAAGACACCTTTATGTTAAAATGTGATGAAAAAAGTGCATATAGCTGTCAAAGTTACAAGAAAATGTTAAAAAACATGATTATCAGAACAGAAAAATAGTCATATTAAAATAATGTAAAAAAATGAGCGTAACAGTAGTCGCATCATATGATGTGTACCATCTGACATCTCACCTTGATCATAAAAGCAACAATATCCTGAAAAAAATACTCAGGTATTATTTGAAATGACAACCGCCCGCGCTCATTGGTCAAATCAAATACCGCGCACTTACCAGGCTTCCTTTTACAAATTTCCGTCCCTTTTCACGAAATCACTCCCACAGATTGCAAAGCGAGAGGAAAGATGTTACACATCAAAATATATAATCCTGATGAGTAGATATAGTCATAAAAACATAGTTATAAGATTATTAGATACAAGCAGTCACCCACAACTTCTATGATGTATGTGTGTTTTATAAATTGTGTTATCCTGAAATATTAACTATCAGTATCATCAAAAATCCGTTCAGTAGTTTTTGTGTAAGAGACAATATATACCAACATCAATACACATTTTTATTATTAACAGGATAGGACAGCAGAAATGAAGAACAGTTTTATAGTACAGACGCCAGCAGATCAAGCTACCCCAAGCTGTCAGATTTTCCCAATTGGAAATGAACCTTACATCTTTTGAGATAAAGTAGAAAAACTATCAAATAAAATTGACACATTGGGGTAACTTGATGTGCTGGCCTCTGTGCATACACACATAATGTAGACAGAGGGCATTAAGTACAGAAAGTACCTACTACCACCCTGCTTCGTTCAGTCTTTACAAGTACATTTGTGATGATTAAAAAAGGCAACAAATAAACATGGTCAAAAAAAATTAAGCAGTCTTTTTATCAACCACTCTTTGTTCAGGTAACACAATTAATAATTATTCATGATTGTTATAATTTTACCGGTCATACCAAGGGGCCTCGTATTATGTATGGTCACCGGCACGAATCTTGTGCGCTGGACGCAGTAGTGGGGGTAAGTTTGCGCATTTAATACTAAAATGGACTACTGCGCCAACTCAAGACCAGCTCTCAAGATCCGATCCGGTAACTTATACCCAGTTCTGAGTTGTGGGGGACTGACACACAGTAACTCTAAGCAAAATACTGGTAATCACCAGCATCTGGTTAGACTACAAGCCAACCCCAACCTACTCGGAAAGGCTAGGAAGATGATGATGGACAATGATAGTTATAGTTTAGGTACATTGGTCAAAACAATTGTCAAGTTATAAAATCTTATCTTATTTGTCATAATTAAAATATAAAATTGTCAAAACTAGTTAAAAAAATTATGAGATTGTAAGTAAATACACATAAAAAGTAAGTAATAAAATAGTAAAAGATTTATAAAACTACGTATTCAACACAGCTTTTTATTATTCTCAACTTTTTTTTATTTTGAGATCGTGTTTTTGTTAAATTGTTAATACATAATAACTTTATGTATAAACTATATCAGTTCACAATAGAGATCCTATTTATTATCAACTAAATTATCCTTTCATTAGATCATCAGTTACAAAAAAGACAACATTAAAATAAAATGTAGTATCAGTTCAAAGTTGTAATATTAGAGAACTGTCAATGGTTTTTACAAACTTTGTTTAGGCCATCTAGTTGATAGTGTCGTATGAACAATAATAGTTAAGGATTACTGGCTGAATCATGGAGGTCATGCATTGTTTGGCCACAACACCTGCAGTCCTATTCTGTTGAAATCTCCATGTGAATATCTCGGCTCAGCCCATACTAATTGCTAGATTCAATTCACTCACTTTTGAAAGGAGATTTATACACAATAGACCAGTAGCTCTTTTGGGGCACCAATTTCATATTGAGCAGTTTGATCAGAGCCTTAGCTTCGTTATAATATTTGTGAGAAGATTTAAACCTTGGGCCATTGGAAATAAGGAGTTATTGCCAGAAGCTCACCTACATTCTATTAAATCAACACATTTGCAGACTCTCCTCATCATTACATTACTGGTGAATTAACTAGTCAGTCTGTCAGGAATATTTGTGATAAGTCTTTAAGAAACCAGTTATTAAAGGTACAATTTAAAAATATATAAAAATTAGAATCGTCTCCTACCATTGCTCTTGATCCTCGTATTTTTCAGTGTGATGGTCGTAGACTGCAGAGGACGGCCATTATTACCGCTTCGAAGTACTGGGCAGTATGTGCTGAAAAAACAAAGCTCTGTTTTAATATCGATCTTCTGGGCCAGTACATACCAGTCAATTGTCTTTTTTTGCAATATCCAAGAAGATTCAAAAGCTTAAAGTACTTAAAAATGTCTTAGTGCTATAAACCTAGTTGACTGGTCCAGCTAAATGCTTGTACTTAAGTGAGCTGTTCTAGGTAGTTGGTGTCATCACTACTGAAGACAACAAGTAAAAATATCTTAGAAACAAGGATGTCCATTTTCACTAACACTACATCGTCACTATTAATCTTCATCATTAAAAAACCATCCACGGGGAGTCTATGTTTAGTACATAGAACTTCCCCATGGCTACATCAATCAGCACTTTTCAGTGTTGAAGTGTCCCAACAAACAATGATCCATAATGTATGGGTGGAACACTTTCATGACAACCTGAGAATTTTGTATACTACTGACTTAAAAGCACTTGTATCCATTACAAACTGAGTGGATAAGATTGCAGAGGATCTTGTTGAATCGAGTGTGATTGGAGATGCCTTTGTTCAGCAGAAGACTGATGATGCTAAAATTTTATTTCTCATGTCTAATAGAAAAAATGTAAGGTGATAGCATTTTCAACAGCATGATACTGAACCTGAGAGATTGCTAAATGTAGCAGCACCCTGGCTGTGACTTCAATATGCTAAAATTGAATTAATAAAATACTTACATGGTATGAGCATTATCTCCAGAAGCTCCACATGTTGAGCAGACATGAGATCTCAATATTGGACAGGTCACAATGTTCTGGCTGCCAACATTCTCCCTCACAGCATGTGTCATATAAACCAATGGAGTCTCCCCATTCTTACGACAGAATGTGCACATCTTTGCTGCCCTTATCTCATGATGTTTAGAAGAACTAGGACCATAGTTTGGCCGACTAGGCATCCTGAACGGCGATGTCGGCATACGAGGGGGTGGAACTTTCACCGAATTCGGCGTGGTAGGCAATGTCGGTGAAAATTTCGGTGAAGCAGGCATGTAGTTCGATACAGGAGGGGATAATGTTGAAACTGGTGGTTTGTATTCAAATCCTCGTTTCTCACTGGGAAATAGTTCATAGAAAATATTCTGCGAGTAGTTCTTCTGTTCTACACGAATACTAGGAGGTGTTGGTGGAAATAAATGATGTTCAGTATCTGGTTGCCATATTGTGTTAGAGAATTCCATGTCATGTTCCAAGGGTTTGAATGTTGGCTCCAATATTGGTGGGACACGTTGAGGGTTGTCGAAAATCTTACGCCCTATGATAGGGCGTTGGCGTTTGACAATGAATGGAGACTCATAGGCTTGTCTATCACTTTCGGAACGCTGAGAGATGTCTGGGAAAGAGTCTGGTGACATAGAGTCAGTTGAGCTTGATGAACGGTTGGCTGGTGTGGACTGCCTGAATGGCGAGTTCGGGATGGGCATTGGGTTTGGAGACCGGAATGCATCTGGAATTAATAATTTTAGGCATGTGGATATTATTTACTTAATACTTTAAGCACATAAAAGTACAGGGACGAAATTATGCCATTTTTAACCAGTCAACCTTTGGGTGATGTAGAGGGAATCAGTGGTAGTAGCAATTCCACAAGACAATTATTTAGATGCAAACACTAATAGAGGTAGATATTTACATCTGAGTCTATTTGGTCTGGTTATCTTAGAGGTGGGTTTTACCTAACTTAATTTATTTGCGGCATAGAGTACCTTAACGACACAATATGTTAATAAAAATAGCCCAACACTTACTGAATTGTTTAAATAAATACTTATCACTTTGTAGGTGCTTTGTTTGTTTGGGTTAGGTATCAATTTTCATTTGTTTTTGTTATTGTGCGTTTTATTTGGTTTGCTAAGATAGTTAAGACACTGAAGAAAAGCAAAGAATCGACGGAGAGCAGGGTGTAACGCTTACGAAACATATGAAAACTATTGAAGCATAGGTTTGATGTATGAAAAAAACTACGAATAGGTATTAAAAAGTTGTATGCTCACCATTTTCAGTATTTTGAGGAAACAAGCGGTTTATTTCAGTCATGTAATCATACGTACTCTTCGTAGGATACATTTTTGGATCTGAAATATCACCAAAACAATAATAAATAAATAAAAAAAAGCACTATTTACATTGTACGTAAACTCGTAAAGAAAAATAATCAAATCATCCATTTTGAAAGTTTGACGGAAGTGAGGTATATTGCGTGAAATAATAACAAGATGGTCGAACTAGGATCCTATTAGTTTTTTTAAGTAGATCGCCATCACCTCTGTCCATAATTCTGGTTCTAGTTAGATATAACTCTTTTCTATAATTTTGAAATATTCAAATAGTATGTACCTATTTCGAATGTAGAAGGAAACATTGTACTTGCATACTTACTTAAAATGACGGAAGTTGACAAATTTTATTTTAGATATTATATAGGTACTATTTATAACAGAGTTTAGATACATTACAGTGTCATCGCTTTAATTATGTACTTAATATTATTTCAATTAAAAATATCTTAAATCAATGGTCTTGGTTGTAATAGGCACGCTACTTAGTTTTCTGATTGGATATCCACGCGCCATGATGAAAATCTACCAAGATTCTGGTAGGCAAATAATATAAGCAACTGTGATTATAGACCGGATTCAAAGAACAATTTAAGCACTCCATAGATCTTGACGTAGTATCCTACCTACTATACAACAAAATTTAACTCGTAACAACTTAGAACCTCAGTCTACTTAGTATTTAGGAAAATAAAAAGACACAAAACAACAATAAATTCTCATAAAAATGTGGAAATACGAAACTTACCAATGATAGAGCACATCAAACTAATTTACACGTCTTCGTTCCGCAAGTTTCGCCGGCGAAATGAAAATCTAAATAGTATTATTTTGGCCTTTCGGCATCGCACAAAGGATGCCGACAACCATGCATGTCTAGTGGTTAGATACTACATATGTAGCAGGTTTGATTTCTGGGCGTTATCGTTTTGGTTCTAATGAATAATGTTTTTTAGTTGTTACAATAAGCTAAAATAGTGAAAACAAACATTGATTACTGAATTTAGTAATCGAAATTTATTATTAGATTATTCGATTAATAAATCATGTAACCAACTCATTTACGTGTTTAATTTTAATATATAATCTATAATTGAATAATATTGCCATATCGTCAGCAGCATGGAAAAAAAAACTAAAACGGTAGTTCTACTCAATTGTTTAAAAGTGAAGCTACATTTTTGTCAAAAGAATGCCGCCACGTGCGCGGCGCGCTTGTTTTGTACTCAAAGAGGAGCCGACGAATAGCACAATTGTATGGCTTGTATCTACTCGATACTAGATGGCGTTGTTTTAAATAAAACGTATCAAAATACATTATTCATTTTTTTGTGCCTTTCAGTGGCAATAGGCTCACACCTTACTACAAGGGACTTAAACCTAACTGGCGAATATTCACCGGTGTAGGTGTAGGTATACCTACACCAGTCTCTTCCTAATCCTTTGGAGAATTAAGACGTGATGTTATGTTAGTTCATTAATTAATAAGTTTAAATTCATTTTTTAAAGCTGAATAGTTTAAAATAAAAATGGTCAATTAATTAGCGTACCTATCCCAGCCGGAGTCTGATTTTTGCCCGGTTGATGGTAATAGAGTCTCTCCTCATTACACGTGAGACTTGAGGAGACTCAAACATCTAGCAAAATGTGGGTAAAGTCCAGCTCGAGCCGGTTGACGGGCGGCCCGGTGAAGTGGAGTAGCAGTACACGAGTATACATAAGCAGCCTGCACGCACTTGCCGCCGTTCCG
This sequence comes from Phlogophora meticulosa, assembly GCA_905147745.2. Lineage (NCBI taxonomy): Eukaryota > Metazoa > Arthropoda > Insecta > Lepidoptera > Noctuidae > Phlogophora > Phlogophora meticulosa. The sequence continues at coordinate 1,599,989 of LR990543.1, read as the reverse complement.
CAAAGTCACGGGAGCCCCTTACTACGTCCGTGATGAGACTCTCCACGTAGATCTCAAAATCGCTACTGTGGAACAGTTCATGAAGCGACACACCCAGCGCTTCATGGACTGTTCTACCTCTCATCCTAACCCCTTAGTGCCATCGGCCGCCCGATACACTCTCTCGCGTATAAGTACAGTTCGAAGGCCCAGACACACACTCACAGAGCCAGATGATCCTATCACTCTCCTCCAAGAGAGCGATAGGGCCACCAACACTGTTCGCAGACACAAACCGCCGTCATTCCGTCCTCGCCGTCGAGGCCCGTCGCGACGACCCCGTCGATGTCCCCCTCGCGACCCTTTGTTAGAGCCATCCCGCGAAGCTGAGCCGGTAAATGTTTAAAAATGTCCCTAAATAATATATCTATTTGATCCATCCCGTCTCTTGCTGTCCTCTCAGCGACGTCCTAAGCCGAGGCTCGTACCCCGCAGGGGGTGCCTTTAGCGATTGGTCGCTTAGTTTTTAAGTTTTTACGCAATGGCTGGAGGCCTTAATTTCTAATTAAGCCCCCCACAGGAAAGTTCGGTTAAGCAGTAGATATCCCTAAAGGATAAACTGCGAGATGCCCATTCCTTGTCGCCATGCAGCGCGCCCATTCGTAAATTCGGCTGTAGTGTTTATTGATACTGCTGTAAGTATTTTTATTTGCGCTCGATAGATGGCGGTTAGCAAAGTACTTAATTTTAGGTACTAAACAACCAAGCGGAACAACACGGAACTAGGGAGTAGGGATGGCGATCTGGGATCGATTAATCAAAGAATCGTTTTTTTTTATAAAAAAATTGTTTATTTTAATCGATGTAATAATTATAGCACTAAATCGATCTTTCACCCTAGAAAATCGAGATTCGACTTTTTCTGTTTCGATGAGAAGCATAAAATTCTTTCGTTTACAATCAGTAAAAAATACCCTAACATGACAGTTTTGCTTGATTGATTGATAAATTCTCATACATAATCATTCTGGCAACAATAAAGCAACTTTTTAGTTAAGTGCTTTATTCGAAACCCTTTTTAATATATTGCTGGACAAAAAAATACCCCTCCGATTGTCATTCGTCAATCGTCTGCGCAGGAGTTAAAAGCAATTCCGCAATTCGGTTAGTAGGGTAGAGTTACTACGGACATTCAGCTTTACCTATGAAATGTACAGAGACCTGCACATCAAGCTACCCCAATCTGTCAAATTTCTTTGACAGTTTTTCAACTTTATTGCAAAAGAATAACGTTCCTTTTGAATTGGGAAAGTTTTGTCAGTTTGGGAAAGCTTGTTAAGCTGGCCTCTGTACTTATCATCAGTTGGCCAGCCTGTGAACCTGCTAGTTTACCTTCTAACAACTTAAACATAGGCAGTCATGGAAGCTACCAACAGCACTGAACACTTTAAACTTTGCAATAACTGTCAGTCGTGCGCAACACGTCACATTATCATGTCGGTGACGCGAATTCATTAGTTTTGCCCCTATCAAAAATCGCTCAACACAGTTAAAGAAGTCTTAATTAACACTCGTAGTAGTAGTTCTGTTGAATTTCACATTAGCAGCCCGCAGTCTGCTAGACTAGTGTCCCTTCTAACACAATATGCTTACCCTTTGTTACACGGGACCAAAAATACGACCGATGCAATGTGGCGCGGTGTGCGAAGGTCCGCCTGCGACGCAGGAGGTGGCGGGTTCGATTCCCGCCTTGGGACAAATGTTTGTACGATCTACAAATATTTGTTCCGGGTGTTCTGGGTATTTGCTATGTATAATTAAAAAATATCTATCTATGTCATGTATTGTATTAAGTATATCAGTCATCTAGTACCCATAACACAAGCTCTGCTTAGCTTGGGGCTAGATGATGCTGTGTGGATTGTCCAGCATTAAAAACTAGAGAAATGTAAGTACTTATCTAAAAAAAAGCCTATCCTATATAATACCTACTCTATCACTCAGTCACACCTCTGCCTTGCCCTACATGACCTACTTACGGGCGTGATGATTATGTTATAATAATTATTCCTTAAGTTCTGATGCTCATGATGAAGCAACCTTCTTGCTTTTAAACCTTCGACCTTCCCAAGTTCAAGATGGCGGCCATTAAAAACAAAATAAGAACAATCGTATAGCTTGGAGGATAGAGTGGCTACATCTCTGTTGCAACATGGCGTCGTAATTACAAAAGCTCGACCACCCACAAACGAAGTGATCCAGATCGGAAAACACCATGCGTTTTATTATTACTGTGTGTTTTGCACAAAGATCTTGTGAGTGCAGATGGGGGAAAAGATTTCTACCTATTACCAGTGACGGACTAAGACCGTCAGAAGCCCGGGGCGGCAAAGCTGAATGAGGCCCCCAGCTTTAAAAAAATGTAGTTTTTTCTTTTTATTCAGTTCACATTTGTATGTAGTGTTTATGTTCATTTCGTTAAGATCTGGCAAGTGAAATTTAATTTGAAAGTACCCGATACAAAGACGGGAATTCCCCCAGCGTATTGGACGCGTTCAGAAAAGTTAAAAGAATATTAGTACCGCTTAAACAGTCTAGATGGCTGTAGTGTTTTGATTTTGATGAAATTATGTAGGTACACATTTTTAAAGTCTTATTTAGGATTTGATTAGGGGAACGCGGAGGCATTTGGGGGCACCCCAAGACCGGAGGCCCGGGGCGGGCCGCCCCTTCCGCCCCCCCTGTTAGTCCGCCACTGCCTATTACCTACACTTAAGATTTATCGTTGGGACGAAGGGCGACCGTGTACGGGAACAGCGTGCACCGACGATCTGGTGAAGATAGCGGGAAGCCGATGTATGAGGGCAGCGCAGGACCGATCGTTGTGGAGATCTTTGGGGTACGCCTATGCCCAACAGTGGACGTCTTTTGGTTGAAATTTAGACGATGATGATGAGATTTATGGTTTAAGTGCCACTTCATAGGCAAGAATGTGGGGATCGGTCACATATAGAGCTGGTGGGGTTTTAGTTGGCTACTACTGAGCATGGGGACCTAGGCTGGTTTCCCGTGTTAGCAAAGTGTTATTGGGTTTTTCCATCTGGAATTTATTACGGTAACCTTGCGAAATGTGGGTTTATCTTGCCTCCTATAGGTAGGTGAATATAGGAGTGATGTTAGGAGTTCTTTACAGCACTCCTCGATCTAAATAAATATTATCCAACCTTGTTTATATTAGGCATGGTTGGATACAATGAGCTGAGAGTTAGGCGTGAGTTCGCACTTGTCTCATATTTATTTAAATTAATTAGGGGCAAGATACATAACGCCGACATATTACAGTTGGTGGGTTTGAGCGTGCCCGACAGATATGTGTGGCGGCGGCGGCGGCCTCAGCTGCTGGCTGTACCTCGTGGCCGCACTAATCTGTTAAATGAGGCTCCCCTGACGCGTGCAATTCGCACTTTTAACCTTGTAGCAGAGGAAATTGATATTTTTGCTTGTACACGGAGTGAATTCACAAGGATAACATTATATGTAATAAGTTTTAGAAAATAAGTTGTTATTATTAAGTATGCTTCACTATTGCATTGGGTTATACCTGTAATAATAGTTGTAAGTGATTATATAAATAAATAAATAAATAAATTATGAAAAGGGAAAATTTGTTCATTAGTAAGTTTCTTTGTAACGGATAAACTCAAAAACTATCAACAAGTAATAGGCTATATTTAATTTCATAATAAAACTATGCTTTAAAGGGGCTGTAATGAGTGTAAACACGTCAATTGCCACATAACGAGACACAATAGAAAATGTATTGTTTGTCGGTCACTTGGCGTTTAACGTGACGACACGGTTGGCGCAGTGGTTGAGCCATCGGCTGCTGCGCCGCGTGTTGTGGGTTCGATCTCCGCACGGAACACATATTTGTATGACCTACAGGTTACACAGTTGTTCCGGATCTGGCTGTTTGTGTATGTGAGTTTGAATGTTTGTAAACGCACCCACGATACAGGAGAAATTCCTAGTGTGGGGTAACTTGACATATGCTTGAAATAACGTGTTAAAGTTTGATAGGAAAACTACGAAATCAACGCGGACGAAGTACTATAAGTATCAAAGAGTTAAGTATTGGAAGTTTCATACCTACTGCCACATCTGCACTTACAATTACTTGTCTAATCTATTAAAGTAACAAATACTTTACGGGATCTAGAGCAAGGTCAGTGGATCGCAATTATTATGGTCCGATTGTGTGTCCGGTGTCTTCCATGGGCGATTCAAGATACAAGCGGGAGCGATGGCGGGAGTTTTATTATTTTGTAAAATATACTCGCGCATAGTTCGTTGTACTATAGGCAAAGAGGAATGGATTGAGCATAACTGTAAAAAAATACCGCTCTGTTGGAAGAGACAAAGCGATCGTGCAGCAATTACTGTCTCTGATTTTACAGGTTGAAAACCAATTGAAAACCAGCGTCAGACACTAGATTTCTGTTTTTTTTGCTAAACTGGACCTATATATATTTTTTTATTACTTCTGTCAGCATTATTATTATTTCTTTCTTTTTTTTCGATATTTAGTATTGTCATTGTGTGCCTGAGTCTGTGTTAAATAAATGTTTTATTAAATCTTACCTTCTTTCTATTTGATAGACAAATACTGGCTGCCCTTTCACTGTCTCTCTCACACTATCTTGCCTGTATTTTTATAGCTGTAGGGAGCGCTCAGTCTATTCATCTGTGTATGCGTTGTTTTGACTCAAAATGAATCTTCAGCATCTTGTAAAATAAGTGAAAGTGACTCTGACTCTTCATCACATGATGAATAAACTACCTTCTTGGGCTAACTGTATAATTATGATAGATGCTAAAAATGACCTTGAAAAATATAAATATGTACTTAAAATTTAAACAGATTTAGACCAAAGAGTTTAAACCAACCATGCCTTTAATGGTTAGCAACTTCAGAAATTAAAATTAAATTGAAAAATACCTTATAGTCTCGGATCTTGGTTTTTCAGTGATATGTATCAAAGTATGTTAAGTGCTAAACAGTATCTAAATTTTCTTTATGAAATAGACAGAATTTCTGGTACACGTGTAAATAAAATAAAAATAAAACGCTCTACGCTTATAGCCTGCACCGCCTTAAAAGACATACAATAAGCGTTTTGTTTATTGTTTTTATATACATTTGACGAGATTGACGTAATGAGATGTATCTGCTTATTATTGAGAAGAAAGCAAGGCCACGTCTGTTAGGATTTGATAGCTCTGTGGAGCTCTATGGTTTGTGATGTAATAGAAGGCTATTATATTTTTGTGTGTTAATAAGTGTGTGGGGCGATATTAAAACGTGCAGAAGGTAAACTCAGAAAATTGTAATGCAGTGACTATTCCATTAAAAGTATACAATTTAAAAACATAATAAAAAAAAAATCAGTTCAATTCAGGCGTTACGGGTACTCAGAAACCCGAAAGTCTGACAACCAGTCTTACCAAGGAGTATCGTGTTGCCCAGTAACTTGGTTGTGGAGGTCAGATAGGCAGTCGCTCTATGTAAAACACTGGTATTCAGCTGCATCCAGTTAGACTGGAAGCCGACTCCAACATAGTTGGGAAAAGGCTAGGCGGATGATTTAATTTTTTTACTTTTAAATGTTATGGCCCGTAAAACACAGAATTGGTGCCCTGAAACAGTGACACGAGGCCGAGGCAGACCACGATGGAGATGGCGGGATGACTTGGATGTCTTCCTTAAGGATTCGAAAGAGGTTGCGCCTAATAGCGACCGATAGAAGGAATGGAGGAAGGCCTTTGCCCAGCAGTAGGACAGTTCATCTGGAAGCAACAGGCCTTGCACACATGCACGATCTACGCGTGGAGATGCGACGTCGGGGCGAAACTCCGCTGCCGCGACAACACAAACAAACATAACACAAACAACACACCCACTCTTGGAATTACTCCTGTATCATGGGTGCTTTTACAAACATTCAAATTCACATACAAAAACAGCCAGACCCGGAACAACTATCTGTAAGCCGTCCCGGAATCGAGCCCAGGACACGCAGCGCAGCAGCCAATCGCCCAGCCACCGCGCCACCGTGCCGTCTATTATTTTGCTTTGAATTCTCACTGATACTTCTGACTATGTTTCAATTGTTTCTGTATTAACATGTAACACTACCTGTCAGTCACTGTCAAATAAATTCCAAGTGTTACGTATTGCTCATAGTGTATAATAGCATGATTATAATCTCCATTTATTTGGGCGTGTTTGCTTACCACTTCATCACTACTTCACTGCAAACTTCAAAAAGAGATGAGCGTGGGATAGGTGGGAGCATATTCAATAGGTACTGAGCCCTGTCGCCCGCGGTGTAACACCTTTACTGCCAAACAATTAGACACAATAGAATATGTATTGTTTGTCGGTCATTTGGCGTTCAACGTGTTAAAAGAGAACTTGAAATTCTCAGTGGAATTCTTCACATTTTCGGGATAATAAATTATAGTTAAAAAAAAAAACACGCCTTTATAGAAAATCCAACTAAAAAATATAAAATAATATTTAATAAATTTAGATTAAGAAAAGTGTAAATTAGAAAAAAATGTATATTAATGGAAAAAAAGCGTGGGGTGCATACTGTCAATAGTTACAAACATTTTCTATTTTTCCATGGTTACTGTCATTCACAGCGGGCTCCATGTATCGGCGTGTATTCTTTAATATTAACACTATCCGCCCCAGTATACATTTTTTTCTAATTTACACTTTTCTTAATCCAATTTTTTTTATTTTTTTATTAATTTTTTTGTTAAAACAAATTGCAACATTGATGGTCGGCTTCCAGTCTAACCGGATGCATCTGAATACCAGTATTTTACATGGAGCGACTGCCTATGTGACCTCCACAACCCAGTTACTGAGCAACACGATACCCCTTGGTATTACTGGTTGTCAGATATTCGGGCTTCTGACTACCCGTAACGACTGTCAAAAATCTACAAATGACAGCTGGGACCAACGGCTTTTAGCGCTTTCCGAGGCACGGAGGAGTCTCGATAGGTGATGAACGGTTACCCATCCACAGGCTGACCTCGGCAAGCGTAGCTTAGCCTTCGATCGACCCGTACAGCTGTTTTTATTTAGTCACGAGCTCCTACATACGTACCTATATTATGTTGAACCACACCAACTTTATTTTTAACTTGAATGACATATTCGGACGAAAAAATTGGGTAATTCAGTGTTTTTGTAGCACTATTTACTGTTTAAGGCAATCATAATGTCATGGCGGCCTCTTTTGACTTGGGATATAAAAAAAAACTGTTGCACGACTTATGTGGGTTGTAAAGATATTTACTTTTATTAGGTATCTCACAACATCATAATCCAGGTTTTCAAAGAATTCTTACAAGCTTTGAACTTTCATGGGTATTTTTAACCGACTTAAAAAAAGTAAGAGGTTCTCAGTTCGACGGAATCGTTTTTATATGTAAGTTTCCCGATTACTCGAAGACGGCTAGGCTAGGTTAAATCATAATAATAATAAAGATTTATTGCTAAATTGGACCAGATTAAGTTGAAAACATTGAAAGTAGCAAATGCAGACACATACATATTAATTTCTTAATCTAGTTAATATAGATAACACTAGACAAACCCGGCCACGCTTTGCTGTGGCTCAGTCTGATGTATTAAAATGGCCCTCTGTCATCCCGATAAGACACCTTCAAAGTCAAACTGACGTACAGGCACATCGAGGTACTCCAAACTGTCAGATTTTCGCAATTTCACATGTCCTTACCATCTTTCACACAATCCTTCTATCGTTCCTTTGGTCTTCCTCTACTCTTGTAGTAATAAGCGTGCTTTTATTTTGAATAGTTACATACATATGTATCAGTGGAATCCCAAACTTTGGTTCTGCCCAATCAAACATGAATCTTATACTTTTGTAATAAAGTTGAAAACCTATCAAAGAAATTTGACACATTGGGGTAGCTTGATGTGCTTTATAAAAATTGTACCTACATAATACGTAGTTGCATAAAAAATCACGTCAATGCATCGACTGCTTTTCGAGTTTCGCGGGCACCAACATAAGGAAGCTGATTTTTATATATCCCTATAGAATCTATAGGGATATATAAAAATCAGCTTCCGTATCTATAGTATAGATGCTCGCTGTCCATTCTGAAATACAGAAACACACAGACACAAGGATTACAACACACAATGATAACGATTTTGACGACCGATGTGGCGCGGTGGGCGAAGGTCCGCCTGCGACGCAAGAGGTTGCGGGTTCGATTACCGCCTTGGGACAAATGTTTGTACGATCTACAAATATTTGTTCCGGGTGGTCTGGGTATTTCCTATGTATAATAAAAATATCTATCTATGTAATGTATTGTATTAAGTATATCAGTCATCTAGTACCCATAACACAAGCTCTGCTTAGCTTGGGGCTAGATGATGCTGTGTGGATTGTCCAGCATTATTTATATTTATATATTTATAAGATAGAATGATCAGCCAAACAGTACTTTTTCAATAGAACACAATGCATGGAAAGATTAATTACAAGAACGAAATCGGAATTCATTGTCTTTGATATTTAATTGAATAAAAACAATATAGACAGGAAAAGGAATTGTAATAATAACAAAATTGGTATCAATTAAGAGTCTTTTTGTTTAATTTAAATCATCAAATGGAGTCTTTGTCTAACTTCTATTGAATTTGTACAGACTAAAAAAACTATTTTTATCACTATAAAGTTTTGTACTACATCTCCTTTAATGCTTAAATAAGACATGTTAGTTATTCCACAGAGTACCAGACAGGCTAATTTTGTACTTTGTCTTATTAGAAATAGTTATTTATTGGCCCCATAAGCAGCTATCAGGCATCTTAAAAAAAAACATTATTCACGATGACGAAATTTCCTTGGCGAGCTTTGTTGTTTGAAATTCGAACGTGCTCTATGGGTCCTTGGAGGAGATATGTCGGCCATGATTGTGCTCTATTATCGAGTTAGAACATTGTTTATAATAAACAAAATCTTGAGTGAAATTGTTGGATAAGAGCCATTGACCATATCCATGTTTAAACATGTATATAATAGCAATATAGTCATAACCGTAGGCATTTTCAGTCCAAAAAGTTAGTTCTGATTATTAAGGTGCTACACTGAATTAATAATAATAAGTTTATTACTCACTTATTAAGGAATAAAGGCTTTATTACCAACCGCGTTATTGGGCCATACAATTTCAAAATCGTTTTTTATTTACTAATTGACCAAATTTGACCCAGTAATACTGGTTAATTAGTTTTGATGTGGATTTTATGTTCTTAAATGATTTCCTACATTTACGCTACGTTACAAATTCAAAGACATACATACGATGAAATCGTTTCTTGTACCAGTAAAATCTCTAGTGTTTAGAGATAATTATTGCACTAGATACGGGTCAACGTCTTCTTTGAAAACAGCATCCCAACATACGAATAATGCAGCTATACCCGCGACTTTGTCCGCGTGGAACTTGACAGTTTTTTTTGCGCGGATCCCTAATTCTTTTTCTGAAGCCTAGGTTAATCCTAAACACGTCAGCTATCTGCCTGTGAAAGGCCCGACCAAATCGACGCATCCGTTTCGGATTTTACTATAAAACTACCTACTAAATGCTGTTCTTTTGACATTACAAACGGACACTTCAATTTTATTTACTTGTATAGATTGCAGAAAAGTTAATAGTTGTAATAATGAGTGCGTGAGTGCATTATTAACTATTGCAATAAGATGATTTCATATCTATAATGTAGTATTTTAGTTACGAAGTAATATTGCGTTACATCATCGTCATCGTCAATTGAACTAATTTGGGTAATAAGGTGCCTATTTATCCGCAATGATAGAATAAAACATATATGTTACTTTATGTCGTTACATGTTACGTTAAGATGTGTCTATGGCTCGGTGGTTAAGGCTTCTCATGCGTGAGGTTGTGGGTTCAAATCGGGAAGTACCCATCTGACTTTTTACCGACGTTAACCGTTCTCAATTCTCAATATTTATTTTGTATATGAGTATATATTTATCTTCTTATATATAAAATTCTCGTGTCACAATGTTAGTTTTATTTTTTAGCTTACTGGATTACGTAAAAGGTGACGAGCAGTTGCGATTATGCTTTTGTTTCTGGGATAAATTTTGAACCGACCCACCAAAAGTGATAAAAAATTATTTTTACAAAAATAATCAACCGACTTAAGAAATACACTAAAAGGTGTAAAATAATTGTTTTAATTAAGTCGGTTGTTTTTTTTTGTGTGTAAAAAGTTCATTTTAAAATAATTTGATACTTTGGTAAGTACATCACCCGCGACCTCATCTGCGTGGGTTCTGTTCTTTTCCCTTCGAACTTAAACATTCCCTCCATCCCTTTAAAAAGCGTAGTTTTGAAATTAATACTAGGAAATAAATAAATAAATAAATAATGCTGGACAATCCACACAGCATCATCTAGCCCCAAGCTAATCAAAGCTTGTGTTATGGGTACTACATGACTGATATACTTAATACAATACATTACATAGATATATATTTTATTTTATTATACATAGCAAATACCCAGAGCACCCAGAACAAATCTTTGTAGATCGTACATACTGTTGTCCCAAGGCGGGAATCGAACCCGCAAACTCCTGCGTCGCAGGCGCACCTTCGTCTGCCGCGCCACATCCATGCACAAATCCAAAGCAACCACAAAGTAATGAAACAAACACTTAGAACTGTTTCTGATAGTATCTTTCCCTTTTTCCCTATGGCAACATTAAGTAATATCTTGCGTAACTAAACGTTCACCCCAATAAAAGTTCCATTACATGTAAACCTAACCAATATTCTCATACTACAATGGTGTATAAAGAATTAGTGGAGATACAATAGTCTTGTAACAATTAGAACAAAAATACTTATGAGGTAAGATCGAGAGCTTGTTAGCCCAGTACCATCGATTTGAAGGTCATTCTCACGGATATTAGAATAGTCGGAACGTATCAGGTGTTTAAGGGGCTCGTGGCTAAATAATAACAGCCACCTAGGTCAATCGAAGGTTAAGCAACGCTTGGCCAAGGTCGGGCCGTGGATGGGTGACCATTAATTGTATACTGACACCCCTCTGTGCGATAGCCCTGTGTGACTTTTCTTTTCAGGTTTTTTGTTTTTTTTTTTCATAAAAATAACACTGTAACGATTATCATGATTACTATCTATTCCCCATAAGATTTTTATTAACAGGCGTAAAGTATTAACATATTAATTTGAAGTCTCATTGGGATGTATAGAAACGATGTATTTTTCATGAAGTAAAAAAACATCAGAAAATCCGACTAAATGCGAGTCGGACTAGCGCACGAAGGGTTCCGTAACGTTATCTATAAAAACAGAAAAATAATCAAGTTTGTTGTATTGATTTGTATTGAGCCCCCTTAAATATTCATATTATTCTGTTTTTTAGTATTTGTTGTTATAGCGGCAACAGAAATACATCATCTGTGAAATTTCAACCGTCTAACTATGATATTAAGAATTCAAAGCAAAATAAACGGCTAATAAAAACGTATCGATCAAACGTTCAACTCCACTTTTCCGACTATTGACTATGGTGCCGATCGAACATATCCAATCCGAACGTAGTTCATAGTAAGGGTCAATTTATACTAGCGCAGAATCGAAGCGCATCGAAGCGTCTATCCAAAACTGAACATAACAAATTCAACCTTAACTCCACAGCGTAACGCACACATTACTTCTGAGATTTAAAAAAAAACGCGCGCACTCTTTTACTTGTGTAAAAGAGTGCGCGCGTATTCTGGCGAATACACGGGCATTCGTGCGGCTTCGCTTTAGTTGTAAAGAATTTGACAGTTCGATGCTCTTCGACTCTTGTATAAATTGACTCTAAGACAACAATGCAAATTTCGGTCGCGTTTCGGTCGGTCCCAAATATTCGGATGTGTGACGTCAGAGTAGACACCCAGAACATACAGATTCGTACCCGTAAAAAGGCCATTATTTCGAAGCCCATCCAGCATCACGGCAGCAGCCGGAACATACACCAAATACAGTTATAACAAAAGCAATTTGTGCAGAGATAGTAGGTGCTGTATGAGCCATTGAGAGCAATTACTTATGACCCTGGATCATTAAGAACATGAGGTGGGTATGCGCAACATTTTAATCCATTAACCGCCCAAGTCAGCGGGTCATTGACTGCACGGTTAGCGCAGTGGCTGGGCGATTGGGTGCTGCGCTGCGTGACGCGGGTTCGATTCCCACACGGAACAAATATTTGTATAGCCTACAGGTAGTTGTTCCGGGTCTGGCTGTTTGTGTATGTGAGTTGGAATGTTCGTAAATGCACCTACGCCACAGGAGAAAAATCTAGTGTAGGGTTTCGACATAATAAAATAAATAAATAAATTTATTGTATTAATACTTACCTCTTTTTTGGACTGTCCCAGCGCCGGCCCTAGCACTTAGCCGAGGTAAAGAGAGATTTCTTTCAGGGCCGTTGGTAGACGCTTCCACAGCATAAATAGAATTATTAAAAAAAATCGGGACCCAAACGTGATGCACTCCAAAATGTTAAAAAAAAATTGTAAATGTTATTGTTAATTATTTTCTTGAATTCCATTTTCAATTTCATTCGGGGCGCCCGCGCCATAACGATTATACTTTTCGCTCCAAATGTTTGACATTTTGGCGCCCCTTGCTACCTGGCGGCTAGGGCGACACCACTTCTTGTTCCACCCTATGGCTGAAGCTGGCTATCCATACTGTTGATAATCATGACTATTTCTCAGAAAAATCTGCAATAATTCGTTTGTATACGAACAGTTGAGAACCTCTGCAAGCAGTCGCAATAAATCAAAGTTTGATAGGTACACTTCGTTTGCGTAAGAGTCCATTTGTGAGTTACCGATCATTGCCATAGTTTTCTATTGAAATACATTAATTAGGAGTCACGGTTAACATTTAAAGATACCTTTTACTGTACCGTTTGTCTCAATTGGGTGAGCAGAGAACTCTGAACTGACGAAGCTTTGTTGCTCAACTCAAAATCAAAGTCAATGAAATCAGTATTCGATCCTTATCAGCAGCAATCTCGCTCATTGCAGTACCAATATACGAGGGTAATATTTTTACGAGGAAATAATAATAATAAATAATGCTGGACAATCCACATAGCATCCTCTAGCCCCAAGCTAAGCAGAGCTTGTGTTATGGGTACTAGATGACTGATATACTTAATACTATACATTACATAGATATTTTTATTATACATAGCAAATACCCAGAACACCCGGAACAAATATTTGTAGATCGTATAAACATTTGTCCCAAGGCGGGAATCGAACCCGCAACCTCCTGCGTTGCAGGCGGACCTTCGCCCGCCGCGCCACATAGGTCGTCTAAAATATAAGATTCAATTGTTGAACTAGAAGCTTTTGAATTAAATCCGGGTGTTGCGGAAGGATCGTAAGATCCCGCGACTCCCGGCGTAGGTGTGAGATGGAACACCGGGGTGGTTTTTAGTCAGCATTATTTATTATTTATTTATGTATTTAGACAGGAATTGATCTGAGTACCCTAGAAACCGGACATTAATCAGTGCAGTCAATTTTTATGACGCAGTATTCATCTCCTACACAGGAAACCGACAATTATTACTCAAAACTTCGACAAAGCCATGATTCATTGTTTTACTGATGCCAATCAGAAACCTTCCAGAAATATGGCCTTACAACGTTATCTTTCGGACGTGATGGTCTGAATGTCATCTCCGAATAGGAAACACGTACTATGGTACCACGTTGAACTGATCGAGTTGGTCCTTACATCAGATTCTTTAAGATCTGGACAGATAATTGTGGAAAAAACTTGGTCGACGTGCATGGCATGAAAATGAAAGACAACCTACAGACAAAAGAGGCTCAATTGTCCGTCAATTGAACCTCTTTTGTCTGCATGTTGCCATTTCTTTGATCAATTGATAGCAATCACAATTCACATTGATATTTTATGTGAAAATTTGTTGGTAAAAGCAACGGCACGGATCTTGGTCTCTGGATGCAGGAGTGCGGCAATTATACTCAAATCGACTTATATATGTATTTTTTCAAATTCTGCTGAGTATCGGCGCTAAAACGCTTACACGCCCACTGTAGGGTGGGCGTTTAAGCAACTAGCTACAATGCAACTCAAGGTCAGCGCTCAAGATCCTTGTCGGTAATAACTGAGTAACTCCCGGGTCTGGCTGTTTGTAAACGCACCCACAATACAGGAGGAATTCTTAGAGCGGACCTACGTTTAAAAATAAAACTATTTGTGTGTGTGTGTTTGTGCGTGTGTCTTTCTTATTAGGATCAAATTTGATATAAAGGTAGCTCATACCCTGGATTAACACATAGACTAGCTTTTTTTGCCAAATAAGAGAATTTTTCCAGTGGGAATTTCAAATCGTCTCACATTGACTTTTGAACCGCGGGACGCAGCTAGTATTGTATATAATACAGTATGCTTGTTTCACAGTGTCCAGGCGGCATTATAATACCAGCCTGTTACTGTCCCACTGCAGCGCAAAGGCCTCTTCTCATACAGAGAGGGCATGAGCATTAATCACCACGCTTGCAAAGACGGGTCGGCGATTTCAGACTTATATCAATAATAAGTCCAGGTTACCTCACGATATTTTCCTTCATCGACTTCAGTGATATCCAAGATAAACTTAGAAAGTACATATGAATTGAAAAAGTCACATTGGTACTTCCCAGGTTTGAACCCATATCATCGTGCACAAGAGGTGAGGCCTAAACCACTGGGCCATCACTACTACGGCGGTATTGTATCAGATAAAGTAAGTAGTGGAACAGAAATAAAGATAAGATTACGCCTGTAAGACAGAAGGGGCAGACATCGGTGTTATATACTCACATCTCACCATTGCATTCATATTTTAGTTCCATGTGATGGAAAGAGAGAAAAAAAGTTTTCAAAAATTTGAAAAAGGAAGGAAAGGGTGTGATACTATTTCCAATGACGTACCTACCAAGAAAAACAATATTGCCTTAAGGCTGCGCTAAAATGAATATTAGGCAAATATTTTTCTTCTCTTCTTCTTCTTCTTAATCAAAACGTTGCCCCACGCTAGGAATTTCTCCTGTGTCGTGGGTGCGTTTACAAACATTTAAATTCACTTACACAAACAGCCAGACCCGGAACAACTACCTGTAGGCCATACAAATATTTGTTCCGTGTGGGAATCGAACCCACGACACGCGGCGCGGCATTGATGGAGTGAAGTTAATGTGTTACTCCTATAAATCCTAATAACTTTGATCTGTTACTCCTAAATAAAAAGTAAAAATATCCCGTCATCAGAAAAGTCACCTCCTTTATAGTCATATTCTTATTATTTTTCACACAATCTGTCTATTAGAGGCCTATGCTCAATCAATAACAGAAAAAAATAGATCATACGTATGTTTGTTTATGTAATTGAATTAAAACTACAGTGTTTTTGAACTTACTTCGTCAGTGATACAGCCTAAAACTTTTCGGCACTTACATTAACACAAAAATAATTACCAAATCTTACACGTCCAATGTAATCATCAATTGGAGCATAAATAAAAATCGATCTAAGTATTGATATAAAAAATAAACAAGGTCGTTATTTTTTTTACAATAGGTTGTATGAAGATGCGCTCTCAACATAGCACCATATAAAAACAACATGGCGCATAAAGTGTATCAGTGCGTTTGCAGAACTGGGGCAGTGCGTTCCATTCTATTTTCAAAATCGCGCGCCATTTCTATTACGTACCTAAATTCAAATAGTGACTTTTGTTTCTTTTATATTGAAGTTGTGTAGCATTTGGATACAAGGTAAATAATTTGTGTAACATTTTTGTGATTTTGTTTATTTGAAAGATTACTTTAAGTAGATTTTAATATAAAGGCATTTACGTATACAATATATATTTAAGTTGTATGTTATTGAAATAGTTCTTCGCGGCCGTAACAAACATAAGTACATTTCTCAGAGTATAATCATTAAATTCACCATTGTGATTTTAATTATTACGGTTGCGAATTACTTTTTAAAAACACACAACCTAAAGTCAGTGTGACATCTTAGGTACGAAGTTGCAAATTTCAAAAAACCAAAAATGAAAACTTGAATTTTGTGGGCGGAAGGGAAATGCGTATAGGCATAGACGCATTTCCCTTAAGAAGATCATACTTTTAAATCTTTATGGTGGTTACAATTCAGCTATCGTTTCGTTGGTCTGTACCCCTCCACATTTAAACTAAAACATAATATCAATCGTGCAATAAAAAGAAAGTATAAAATTACCTCGTAAATGTCGAAGGGCATGTTGATTACTGCTAAGCATGAGGTCCAGGATCGGGAAAAGGAAAACTAAAAACATTGGAATGCTATATTGGGAATTTCTGAATAAAAACCCACAGTTTTCATGGCCAGATTGTTGAAAAAGCAACAAAATGGGAATAGCAATCGAAAAAATATCCGGTACCTAGCATAAAAATAGACGTCACAATATGCACGAATAATAATTTATTTACTGCAAAATATCCTTCTTCTACTTTTCAAAGATTGGCGAAGTATTCGACTATTTTATGAAATATTAAGATATTTCGATGCATTGATATCAAAATAATAAGACGTATCAAAAATACAGAGTTAGAGGGTCATCGACGTATAACCTGATACTACGAATTCAGTAAACTAATACATGATTCTTGAACCGTTCTCCTCCTTTAGCGGTGAAATTTTTCGCCAGGAATTTTTCTATTTTTTTTCTTTTTTTAATGTTCTTTTTACTTACTATAACAATATGAGAAAACACGATTTCTTTTTCCTTTTTTAATTAAAAACCTCTTTGCTTACTCAATGAAAATGATGATAGTGATGATGGTTGGTAAACAAATAAGATTTTTGAATAAAAATTAAACATTTCACATATTTTTTTAATGCCTTTTTTACTTAGATACTATAAAAATATAAGAAAACACAATTTGTATTTAACTTTTTAATTTAAAACCTCTTTGGTTACAAATTGAAAATGGTGATAGTGTTGACGGTTGGTAAACAAATGAGATTTTTGATTAAAAATCAAACATTTTTGTTATTTCAATTAAACTTTGATTGGGGTAGGTAAAACTCAAGATTTTTTATACGGAAAAACACGTAGAATGAAGGAAATTATTCGTCAAAATATTAATCATTGAAGTTAATCTTCGGAATTTCCCAGGCCATGAATGATATATTGAACATGGCGGTGTCCCTTCCACCTTTTATTATTAAATACACATTAACAACTACTCAAAATCAAAAAATCTAAATCAAAATTCATTTATTCAAATTAGGCTGAGAATCAGGACTTTTTGAACGCCAAAACGTTTACATAAGACAGTCCCCCAAAACGCCCACCCTTAACCACTTCCTAGTGTTTTTGCTGGGACGAAGAAGTGGCGGAACAAACTCCCCAGCAACACGTCTGTCAGATAGGTTTGAAGAACTTGAAGCTATATAACATATGTCAAAAAATAATAATTATGTCAATCATCTTTGTACATCATACTGAAAACACTTTGCTTGTTTAACATTGAAGAATTCGAACCAATAAAAAAAACATACATCACCAATAATGTAGTCCAATTTACATCGATGTATTCGTTTTCATAATTTATTAGGAGGTTAGAACAATACAACGCGTTTTAATTTCCTTTTTATTTTTTGACCGCGCATAACTTTTTATTGAACACTGTTTTGTCCAATTTCGATCATTCTTTTTTAGTGGACAGGATAAACCTCAAAGTGAGAAGGAAATAAATAGAGGAGCTTGTGGCTAAATAAAACCAGCCGCACGAGTTGATCAAGCTACGCTTGCCGACGTTAGTCTGTGGATGGGTGACCATTTGTAACATATCGAGACTTCTCCATTCCTCGGAAAGCACGTTAAGCCGTAGGTTCTGGCTGTCATTTGTAGATCTTTACGTTGACAGTTTTACAGTCGTTACGGGTAGTCAGAAGCCCGTAATTCTGACAAACAGTCTTACCAAGGGGTCGTGTTGGCCAGTAACTGAGTTGTGGAGGTCAGAAGTCGCTCCATGTAAAATACTGGTTGGAAGACTGGACTTTTCCCAACTAATTCGGAAAGGCCAGGCTGATGATGGTATACCTTAAAGATAGACCCAGTATAGAAAATAAATAATGGTTGATTTTTCCCGCTTACTGAATTTTGTAAAACGGTGACTAGCGGTTTTCATTAGCCTTTTGTATTTAAGATAAACTAAAAACCAACCAACTGGAAAGCAAGAAATGAAAACTGATTTGCAAAAAAAAAAAAACTCCCAAAGCCATCTAAATTAAAGTTATTAAATACTTCTTAGTGTGATTGTCAAGTTGGTATTTTTTTTATTATACCCTTTTCACTAACACAAGTTGACAACAACCTGTATTGTTTAATTATCAACGCCCGGCTTAGTGACGAGAGTTGAAATTCCAACAACGCAATAATATTTAGGCATACATTTAGGTGTTGCATTAGCTAAACCCGTAAAAACTACACAAAACTATGGGAAAACTATAATCTGATCGCCATAAATCTTCTCCTAAACTTTTATGTAATTGTTTTAATTGTGAACGCATTTTCTAAGACTTTACTTACATAAGAGATAAGGCCGCCATCTTGCGTGGGAGTGGGCCATTGTGTACATGAGATGGTAGATGGCCGACGATTAGATCTTAGATATAGGTGTGGAGATTTTAGTTTCTGGTTCTCAGTTACGAATGAAGCAGGTACTTAGTACCTAAATCTGTATGTGTAGGTGGTGAGTACTTACACTTTTTAAATTCGGCTTGTACTGTCATCGGTGAAGAATAACATTGTGAGTGAACCTGGACTCAAAATCAATATAAGTCTGTAATCGCCAACCTGCCTTGACCCCCCCGACCCTTTGCTCGAGCCAGCTCGCGTAGCTGAGCCAGTAGTTGTTTAAATTAGTCCATAAATAATATATCTATTAGATCCAGCTAGCAGATTTCGAATTCTATTGGAACTGCGTACTAGGCCAGCTCAAGGTCAGAGTGTTACCACAGACGTGCGAACGACTATACCTTCGGTTCTCTCTTAACACATTTTATATAAGTCAATTTTATATAAGTCAATTTTATATGTAAGTTTTATTTGTCTGTTTACAATCTGACATTATTTGGGCTATTACATCAGTGAATCAATTTTTCACCTTACTAAATGTAGCGAACTGACCAAGCCACGTCTTTTGACGAAGGTGTAGAGCTTGTGAATTGAGAGCTTGTAGAGTTAGGGCGTGTAGAGTTAGAAGCTTGGCTCTACATGAGGTCTGATAACTTTTGACAGTGCGAGCCGCATGGTCACGTCTTGGCAACATTTTATATGAAAATCTTTTCGGTGGGTAACATTTTCTTTGTTTTTTGCAGGTACTGCAATATCTCCACAATGGCGCACTATAAGGTAAGATTTTTTATTTATTTACATCAGTCTGTTACTCTTGCTGCAGGGCAAAGGCCTCTTCTCATACATACAGAGAATGTACGGGCATTAATCACCACGCTTACCCAGGACGGGTTGGTGATTTCAGACTTATATTAATTATAAGTCCAGGTTTCCTCACGATTTTTTGCCTTCACCGATGTCAGTCATGTCCAAGATAAACTTAGAAAGTACATATTAATTGAAAAAGTCACATAGGTACTTGCCCAGGTTTGAACTCATTACCTCGTGCACAAGAGGCGAGGCTAAGATTAAAACCATTCATTTCTATTAGATGAAATAGACTCCAGCTCGTTGGTTAAAAGAGCTACTGCTGGTATTGAGATTTTTCTTACGGGATTTCTCAGTAGCACTCCAATGTCTGGACTTGTGTCCAGTTGAAGGCAATAGGCTCGCCCCCTATTATATGGGACTTAAACATAACTGGCGAAATGTGGGTGTAACATAGGTTGCCAAACCCTTCGGAGAATACAGGATTGATTTTGTGTTTTTATTAGGTCACGTATCCCAACCTCATATTATTTCCTGTCCACCTGCCTAGCCTTTTTCCAACTATGTTGGGGTCGGTTTCCAGTCTAACCAGCTGACTTTGTGCTCTACTTTTTATCTAACTTCTTTCTTTCATACATCTCTATTTCCCGTCATCTCAGAAGTCACCTCCTTCTTAGCCATATCAACTTTCACACAATCCATCCATCGTTTCCTGGGTCTCCCTCTACTCTTGTAACCCTCTACATTCATACTCAAAACTTTCCTCACAACATGATCCTCATTCCTTCCCATCACGTGTTGAAATCGGCCGAAGTTGTGTGGAAATCGATTTCCATACAACTTCTCTGTCACAGGCGCCACTTTCAGACTTCCACTTATATACTCATTTCTTATTGTATCCATTCGCGTAACACCACACATCCCCCTTAGCATTCTCATCTCAGCTGCATGCAACTGCCTTTCATTCATTCCTTTTGTGGCCCAACATTCTGATCCATACAAGACAGCAGGTCTAAGATTGGATATCGTACTTAAGAAATAATTGAGTAGCGCGTGACTTAATGAAAACAGCCGTACGGGTCGATCGAATGTTAAGCTTCGCTTGGCGAGGTCAGTCAGTGGATGAGTGCCAGTTCATAACATATCGAGACTCCTTCGTGCCTCAGAAAGCACTTTAAGCTGTTAGTCCCGGCTGTCATTTGTATATCTTTGACAGTCGTTACGTGTAGAGAGACGCCCGAAAATCTGACAACCAGTCTTATCAATGGGTATCGTGTCACTCAGTAACTGGGTTGGAGATTAGATAGGCAGTTGCTCCATATAAAATACTGGTATTCAGCTGCATCCGGTTAGACTGAAAGCCGAACCCAACATGGTTGGAAAAATTCAAGGCAGATGATGATCATAGTGTAAATAATTTTGTATAATAAAATTGTTTACCTATCTCAGTACACATAAATTCATGTTCAACCCTAATGACTTGGAAACTAGTGAAATACGTCATGGTTGGCAGGCCCCATGACAATAATGACATGATAACCCACGGAAGTATGGGTAAATTACACATTGCTAGATCTCATGCAGAAATGATAAAAAATGTCATAATGTGTGATGTAATACCTTCCTTATTCTTCTATCCTTGGGTCTGGTGGTGGCAACCGCTACTGCTGATAATGAGGTCCTGAGCTCGATTCCCGGGTCGGTTGGGTTTATCCATCTCGAATTCTTCAGTAGCAACCCGGAGTCGGAATGCTATTGGTACACCTCTGCCTAACTCTTCGGGGAATATAGGCGTGTTATAATGCTCAATACCTTTTTCGAGAGGTTTTTGATTTTTTCGAGGTGGCTCGTGGCTAAGTCAGGTACAGGTCAATCGATCAAGGTTTAGCTACACGGACCTCGGTCTCTCTGTAGATGGGTGACCATCCGTTTCAAATTGATCCATGTAGACAAATAGGGCCCGTGGACTTGTCCAGTCAGCGCAAGCATTTGTCAGCAATAGTAGAGCTCAACTCAATCTAAATACTCAGGTACATATTATATGTTAGTATTTAGATTTTCGTGACCAGAGGGCTGGCCTTTTTTTTGGCCAAAGAATCATCATTGAAATTCAACGTGGTAATGCTGCCAGCCTTCTGGGCAGTTTTCCTGTTGACAGTGATGCGGGTGAATTTTTCGATGCCCTGTGATTTTTTATTTTATTTTTCATGTATTGATAGTTGTATCGTTGTTAAAGAAATAAAAAATATGATTTATATATATCTATTTATATAGAACCTACTTACATTAGATCGGAAGTAATCAGCTACATGAAATTGGGTAAACACAGAATTTCAAAATAGTAATA
The DNA here is from genome assembly GCA_905147745.2 of Phlogophora meticulosa. NCBI lineage: Eukaryota > Metazoa > Arthropoda > Insecta > Lepidoptera > Noctuidae > Phlogophora > Phlogophora meticulosa. Next base: position 1,578,021 of record LR990543.1, on the reverse strand, counting down.
CCAGTTGGATAAAATTGCGTCCATCACAGGCAATACGACAAATAATTGAGCGTGCTGTGTATTGTGCAATAGTTTTAATAATAGTTTCGTGTTATTTCTAGTATCATATCCCAACTATAATATTATGAAAGTGTATGTGGATTTGTTTGTAACCTTTACCACTTTTAAATTCCGAGTTAATCTCTACATTTTCTAACAAATACTTGCTGTAGGATGCTTACCTAACATAAGTAATGTCAATGCAGATGTAAAATGTCAATGTAATGCAGAATGTCAAATTAAACTTAAATGCATAAAATGTCAGTGAATGCTCAACGGGATGAATCTAAATAAAAATGCAAGTTGTCCGACTCAAACCACGTGAACTGACTGAACAGGTCCACTCCTTATCTGTGTGGTTCTTTAGAGAAAAAAACATCTCAGACACTAATCTGCATGGGAGGACCATGCAGATTAGTGTCTGAGATATCCATATGATCTGACCAAGATAATGTCTAGACTTTAAAAGAGACTGTAACCTCTGAGTTCCTTTCGGTGTTTCTTCTCAGTGAGATAGGGAAACATCGATCCAATCTTATCACACCTTAACGGCTGAACGGAATTGGTTGAAATTAGGTACCAGCATAGAACATGGCCTGGTTAGGGCGGAGGATAATTTTTATCGCTGTAATACGTTCCCATGAGATTATTACCAACCTCCAAGCGGGTGGCGCTCCGAGCGGACGTTGACCCGGACTATGGGCGGAACGTCATACCATGACTAATAATGAGTAACGTAACGAAACAGTGCGGTTACAGACGGTCTGCCATAGTAGTAGTAGTACCAGCCTATTACTATCCCACTGCAGGGCAAAGGCCTCTTCTCATACAGAGAAGGCACGAGCGTTAATCACCACGCTTGCTCAAGACGGGTTGGCGGTTTCAGACTTATATTAATTAATAAGTCCAGGTTTCCGCACGATGTTTTCCTTCACCGATGTGAGTGACGCTCAAGATAAACTTAGAAAGTATATATGAATTGAAAAAGTCATATTGGTACTTGCCCAAGTTTGAACCCACAACCTCGTGCACAAGAGACGAGGCCTAAACCACTGGGCTATCATGACATTCATCTGGTCTGCCATATTACGCATACGTCGTGATAACGCCATGAGGCGGTCTGTCCCGGAAAGTGTTAAAAGCTAGGGATGGCCACCAGATGTCAACGAAGTCAGATTTTTTTGTTAAAATGTTACTACAAGAAGTTGTTGTACTAAGAGAAGCTGATAAACGTACACGTGATAGCTTGGACATAGGCTGCTGTGGAGTGGTAGCTTTACACCAACGCATCACTTGGTACACTTCTAATGGTGACATAAATCTTGTCGTAACTGCTTTAAGATGCCCATCATTGCCGCAGTGGGCTTACATGGAAGCTACATAAAGAACAGCATATAAGTTGAAAGGGTCAGCGTCACCCAAAGTGATACCACGAGTTCAGTATATGGTTCTGGATCCCAGCGTTTACTTAATTGTTTTCGGATGTGTTTTTTACTTAAAACTGTAAAAAGCCATGGGAAAATCATCATTTTTTTTGTAAATCATTGCGATTTTTAGTCAAAAAGTGAATCATTTACGTCTCTAATTGGGTTAGGCAGAAGCCAACCCGAACATAGTTGGTAAAAGGCTAGGCAGATGAAGATGATGATAATGACGTATTTCTAAAAACTGGTTAATGAGTAGTTACGGACCCAGTGGATGACTATTTTGCTGTCCCAACAGCATCCATATTGACTGCATTATATTTTGAGTTACTACTTGATACTCATTTAGTATTAAGAGGTCTAAAAGTCGACCTTTTTGAAAAATCGATAATACATTTCTGCGTGTACATGGTCCTGGGTTCGATTCCAAGGTCAGGCAAAGTATTATTGAGTTTTTAATTTCTTTTTTTTAAGTTATGTATGTATGGGTACATGTAAATCACGAAGAAAATCACGTTTTTACCTACTAAAACATGTAACTAGTCGAGCTATCGATGCCTTCAGATTGAATTTAGTCAACACTTCAAGATTCTCTTCGTCATACAGTAAAATATCGGGTGAACCCTTGGTTATTTACCAATTCTACTAAGTTATACCTTAGTGGGCTGGCCATATCTCGCGAAGAACCGAAAACCGTTGGAGTAAACGTGGTCTTGAGTGGAGACCGCGACTCGTCAAACGTAGTGTAGGACGCCCTCTGACCAGGTGGGATGACGATCTGCGAAAGACTGCAGGCAGATGCTGGATGCGGCAAGCTGAAGACAGGGCGCTATGGCGCTCATTAAGAGAGGGCTATGTCCAGCAGTGGACTAGTATAGCCTGATGATGTGTTGTGATACTTTAACATGTAAAGTAAAGCACACTCCATGTAAACCTACATTTAAGTAACAATAACAAAGAAAATGTTCCGTGGTCAGTGTACCATGAGAAACTATTGTCTTTCAAGTTAACTAAGTACACTGTGCCTTCGCTCTGCCTTTGTTACAATATTTATTACAATTTTTTATTTTATCATCTGGGATTTTTCCCTTTGGGATTTATCAGTAGCATACCAACAACTAATACAACTGGTATTTATTTTATATTCCGAACGGATACCTACCATTCATCATCTGCCTAGCCTTTTGCCAACTATGTTAGGGTCGGCTTCCAGTCTAACCGGATGCAGTTGAATACCACTATTTTACATGGAGCGACTGCCTATCTGACTTCCACAACCCAAAACAAAGTAGAAAAACTATCAAATAAATTTGTCAGATTGGGGTAGCTTGATCTGCTGGCTTCTGCACATTCAGTGGTTTGGTCTGCCTATACTAAAATCAGATAAAAGCCGTGAACGGTGAAAGCCAGAGTTCCGTAATCGGATGTACAGAGATAATTAGATTAATAGAGTTCACCTTTTGTTTTAAAATATTTCGTTTGAGCTAAAATTTTGTAACATTTTGAAAATACAATAGAATGAAAGTTCTTTTGTTTTTTCAATACGAATGATAGTGCGTCATAACCTCATAATGTATGTACCTAGTATTAGCTGCGCCTCCGGTAAAAAAGTCCATGTTAGCCGCCATTGCTCTTACGCTCCAGGGCAAGTAGCTTTCATCCATATTATTATTATTTTTTTTTAAACGTTGCCCCACACTAGGAATTTCTCCTGTATCGTGGGTGCGTTTACAAACATTCAAAGTCACATACACAAACAGCCAGACCCGGAACAATTACCCGTAGGCCATACAAATATTTGTTCCGTGCGGGAATCGAACCCACGTCACGCAGCGCAGCAGTCAATCGCTCAACCACTGCGCCAACCGTGCTGTCGAATAGGTAACATTTGTTTGTACTACACGTCACCAGTACCAATGCGTTTTATGAATGCTTGGGTCGGAATTGACTTGGCCTAGCATGTCAACAGCGACTCTTAAGCGATTGAGTTAGTTTTTGGTCAAAATTAAGGTCTTATGGGACCAGCCGAGCGGCTACATGTTTCATACAATATACCAATTAGGGCCCAGAGTCTCCTTAAGAGATCTATTTAAAGAGATTGGTATTCTCACAGTGGCTTCTCAATTTATTTTTGCCAACATAATATACATTAGGCAAAATATACATATGTACACTAAAAACAGTGACATCCACAATTTTAATACCAGAAATAAGCACAAACTGTACGCTCCTTTCCACCGGCTTCATAAGGTCCAGAGCTCATTTGTGGGGCTCGGTATCCGCTTTTATAACATGCTACCTCATTCTTTCCTGGATTTACCTTTTAACGCGTTTAAAGCTAAAGTTAAATCAAACCTTTGTTCTAAAGCATATTATTCGATCAACGACTATTTAGAAGACAAGAATAGTTGGTCGCTTTGTTGAACGCAGGACAATGTTGCTATGTTCTTTTACTGTTTAATAGTTCTTTATTTTTGTGTATGTTTCTTCTACTATCCATATTTTTATGTTATTGACATGATCCTCTCATTACATTGTGTGAATGAGTTGTATTGATATAATTCAGCATTGCACATGTCAGCGGGCACGCCCTTGGACTGCCTTGGAGGCTTTTTATGTATTCAGTTTAGCAGGCTTTGCTTGAGTTAATTGTCGATTTTGGTATATATAACTTTTTATTTATTTATTTTGGCATATTGTGTGCTAGCTAACATGTAGCAAATTATTTAATTGAATGACGTATAAAGATGATTGACATAATTATTATTTTTGACATAATGTGTTGTATAGCTTCAGGTTCTTCAAACCTATCAGACAGACGTGTTGCTGGGGAGTTTGTTCCTCCACTTCTTCTTCCCAGCAAAAACACTAGGAAGTGGTGAAGGGTGGGCGTTTTGGGGGACTGTCTTATGTAAACGTCTTTGACGTTCAAAAAGTGCTGATTCTCAGCCTAATTTGAATAAATGAATTTTGATTTTGATTTTGATTTTGATTCATACCAAAGTGATTATTTTAAATGATATAGATTGACTCGTGATACACAGAAATATCGGCGGCTATCTCTCTCAAACTTGAATGAGGATTTTCAGTAACTATCTCCTTCACTTTCGCGATGTTAGCTTCAGTTACAGACGTTGATGGCCTACCAGAGCGAGGGAAATCTTCCATCACATCTCGACCGCTTTTGAACGCTTTGTACCACTCATAAGTCGATTCGCCGTGAGCCATCTTTAAAATTTTCAGTGACTCCGAACACGAAATTACATTGGCGATGCAAAATTTAAGACAAACTCTTTGTTCGATGTTTTTGTCCATTATGAAATCCACAATACACACTAGATATGATATAACTATAAACAGCACTGTATTTAATCTAAATAACAGATGTAACTCTGACTCCCCGCCAAAATGGATAACAGTTGTGCCAATGTAACAACAACAAAAATTGAATTTGGAACCATGAACAAATCCCGATACTTTTTTGATTGAATGTAAATTTGTTTGTAGAGGGTAATGTAATTAACTAATCTGAAAGCTTCATTATTCCTGAGTCTTATATATTATTATTTTAAAAACTACGCTTTAGCGTAGTCCTAGTGAGATATAATTTATCATCTATAATCTATAGGTATAATACATTTTAAGTCGTTGCCGAACAAAGTCAACGAGACTTCATTGGCTTGGCCTATTCTATATTCAAATTCATATTTATATCAACTTTATCGAGACTGTAGAAACAGGCATGTTTTTTTTTTATTTGTAGCACCAACCGTTTCTTCACATTTTTGGAAGCTGCATTACATAAACTTCAGTACGCAAGTATCCTCGGAAGGCCCAACCCTTCCGATAGGCGGAGGGTCCTGGGTACGATTCCCGGGTCAGGCTAATTGCTTTTCCATCCATTGGATATATCGGTAGCAGCCGTGGTCTGGATTGGTGCCCAGTTTATGGAAATAGTAATGTCTTAAACGTTACTGGCAAAATATGGATGTACTATAGAGGTACCTACACCGAATTAGAGGCGTTGATAGACGTATGTTTAAGTTTAACACCTTAAACGCCAAGTGACCGACAAACATTATATTTTCTATTGTGTCTCGTTTTCCGGTAGTTAAGGTGTTAAAACCATAATTATTACGACTGAAGAGGTTTAATCCACTTTTCCATTTTCAGTTTAATTTTTCTTTGAAATATACCTACGTAAATTTAGAACATGTCTATTCATATCCAAGCCATTTGATTAAAAGATACATACGAGTACGTTATTATTGCATAATCCTGGGACCGTTGGCCAACCATAGATGCATGGGAGAATGGGAGTAACTCCTTATTATTACGTGGGAATTAGCTTCAAGAATACATAACTAATTATATGCATGTGGGCCGGTGAAAGGGTTTAAATTGTCCGGCACTTGGTACTCACTGTGCTCCTTGTGTACCTATGACGTGTTTTTAACCGTTTGCGCCAAAAAAGGGGGTCATGTTTTCGGTGTTAGTGTGTTGCTATAAGTTAAAGTAAACGACTAAGCCCTAATTATTGTCCAACTTAAGTGGCAGTGGACGGGGTACACAAAAGCAATTGAGCGTTGGAGCGAAAGGGTTCTTGTGTGGCGACTGTGGATAGCATGGGTAGCCCCCACACAATCTCCGAGGATCTAGTAAAGATGAGAGATCAACGGCACGGTTGGCGCAGTCGCTGAGAGATTGCCTGATGCGTTGCGTGTCGCGGTTTCGATTCCCGCACAGTACATACATTTGTATGGCCTACAGGTAGTTGTTTGTGTGAGTTTCAATGTTTGTAAACACACCCACGATACAGGAGAAATTCCTTGTGTGGGGAAACGTTTTTTTAAAAACAGAAATGATCCAAGAAGCCAATGGATGACAAGAAATGTTTAAAGGCGGCCCATTTCCAGGAGTGAACTTTGTTTGGGTTAAATGATGATGATAATGGAACGGGTTGCTTGAATCAAGTACACTGGGTGTCTATGTTATCAGATTCGTCTGGATTGATTGAATCACTAGAACCAAGAATTGAAGACATGTGACGTCCACCAACTCGCTCTTGGCCCGCGTGGGGGATTTTGAACCTCCCAAATAGAGGAGGCCTGTGTCAGCAGAGGAAACATTTTGGATTGTTTGTCCAAAATGTCAAATGTCCTGATGCCGAAGTGGTTTAGGCTCTTGTGCACGAGGTTGTGTGACTTTTTCAATTCATAGGTACTTTCTAAGTTTATCTTGGACATCACTGACATCAGTGAGGGAAAACATCGTGAGGAAACCTGGACTTATAATTAATATAAGACTGAAATCGCCAACCTGTCTTGAGCAAACGTGGTGATTAATGCGCGTGCTTTCTCGGTATGAGAAGAGGTCTTTGCCCTGCAGTGGGACAGTAACAGGCTGGTATTATTATTATACATAAATACATAAACTCACTCCTTTTTCCCATGGGGGTAGGCAGAAACTACAGAACGCTACCAGCTACGCGAATTGTAATGATACAATGTTACGTTTTGATACAAGTTGTAACATCAATGCGCTAAAAAAATTATTCAGCTACAGGCAAATGGCTCACAATCTAATCTGAAATGTGACATTACATGCGAATGTACCCGGCAAGGCGAGCACCCTTGAGATACCCTATAACTCTAAGCTATCCGTTGCAGTCACCATTCAACCTTTTATTCTTCTGTCACCAGGTTTTCATAGTGACTCTTCTGGCAGCAGCAGCGACAAGTGAGCCTCCGGTGTCCGGTTACAACTATCAGCAACCTGCCAACCACAACAGTTATAACTCTCCAACGAACAGTTATTTACCACCGTCTACAGGTCAGTATTACCAAAAGACCGGTGACGATACACACGGTAAACAGCCTTTTCCATGACTTCAATAAGTCCGGCTTAAAGAGCGTTGTCTCTGTCACACATATACAGAGTGAAAGGGATATCGACACACGACCTGATACCGTGAAAGGTTTCAACACTTGGGGGTCCAGAATCTTGTACTGAGCGGTTATGTGGTCATGCGATTCATCAGGGTGTATCCTTTTCTTTTTTTTGGAATATGCATCTCATTAACTATGATAGATGGGGTGTGTCTTTATGTTCCTTTCACTCTAAATATATGTGTCCGTTTCACTCGATCTGTCGTATTTAAGCATATATTACGGCGTGATCAAAATATTAGCCAGACTGCAAGGGGGTAGTGGGGCGAATGCCCAGAAGTTGAATGTGGAAGTTTCTAAGTTTAGTTACCCCTGGAAGCACTTTTACCCAGTATGATAACTTATTATAAGAAAATATAAAGTTGCATTGTAGAAGTTTTAGTTACAGAGAACGACTGGAAATGAGGGCCTTTACATTTCCAATTTTTCATCCTCATGTCCTTTACCCCTGTTCTTATTATTTGGGGTCGACACAGCATGTCTTTTTTTTTCTATACATCTCTATTAGCTGTCATACCAGTTGTCACCCCTTTCACATAATCCAGCCATCATTGTTTTGGTCTTCCCTTAAGGCAGGCGCCCACTGGCAGATTTTAGTAAGCGCAAATGATTTGAGATCTTAATTTATGACGCTTAGCGTTCACATTTCGGTATGCCAGTACGTGCCGAAGGATGCCAAAGCAGGCTGTGACGTATCAATGAAATGTGAACGTTAACCGTGTTAAATAAGATTCAAAATCATCCGTATTACAAAAATCGTTGACGTGCCGTGCCGCGCGTCGACGCCGGGGGTAAATTTCTACAAATTACACACAGTAAACCAAATTTAATAAAACTTGGAGTTTACTCTTAGAACCATATGGATGTTTCAAAATTTGCAACTTTTTCGTACAGGTGTCACATCGCCAAGCAACAACTATCTGCCGCCTGCCTCCGGGTCTGGATCACAGAACTATGACCATGGGCATGACCATGGAAACAGGCACAGCCATGGTCACGGCCATGACAACGAAGTGGTGAGTACCTACAAAATCAATATCAAAATTCATTTATTCAAATCCACTTTTTGAACGTCAAAATTAACAAAAGACAGTGCACCCAAAACGCCAACCCTTCACCATTCTTCCTAGTGTTTTTGCTTGCTACATTTTAAAACAATAATAAATTGACAACCGTTTGTGGCGCGGCGGGCGAAGGTCCGCCTGCGACGCAGGAGGTTGCGGGCTCGATTCCCGCTCTGGGACTAATGTTTGTACGATCTACAAAGATTTGTTCCGGGTGTTCTGGGTATTTGCTGTGTATAATAAAAAATATCTATCTATGTAATGTATTGTATTAAGTATATCAGTCATCTAGTACCCATAGCACAAGCTCTGCTTAGCTTGGGGCTAGATGATGCTATGTGGATTGTCCAGCATTATTTATTTATTTGTTTAATTCATGGGTAATACACCGCTTTTATTCATTAAAGCCATTAAGAGCTGAGTTCCAACTGGTCCACATTAGACGACGACAGTGGCATCTAAGAGCATAGTATTTAACAGATGGTCGCTAAATAGAAAGTTTAAATTAACAAGTTAGTCGAGACTAACGTAAGTAGATTATTGAAAACGTTTTGTGACGTCGCGTCGGGTTCAATTACGTAATATTGTTAGGTACTTATCATCATTCTGGAGGAGCTCGGCTTTGGCTAAATTAAAACAGCCGCAAGGGTTGATCGAAGGTTAAGCTACGGTTGCCGAGGTCAGTCTGTGGATGGGTGACCGTTTGAAACGTATCGAGACTCCTACGTGCCTCGGAAAGCACGTTAAATTAAAATTTCAGGTCTTTAACCCATAATATAATTTTACATTTGCCATGCTTGCACTATAAATGTTACATATTAATAATAAGTACCAGCCTATTACTGTTCCACTGCAGGGCAAAGGCCTCTTCTCATACAGAGAAGGCAAGAGCATTAACCCAGGTTTCCTCACGATGTTTTCCGATGATCACCGATGTCAGTGATGTCCAAGATAAACTTACAAAATACATACAGTATCAATTGAAAAACTCACATTGGTACTTGCCCAGGTTTGAACCCACAACCTCGTGCACAAGAGGCGAGGCCTAAACCACTGGGCCATCGTGACTTTTTAGTAGGCTGTTTATTAATAAGCTGGTATTTTCTTTACTCTTCAAAAGAAGGTGATGAAGTAGTACTTAGTCTAGAAAACTATTAACTGGCTCAAAACAACGTTTCTGAGACTCCTTATAACTTACCTACTAACTGTAAGAATCAAGCTTTGGTAACTTGACCTTCACCAAAGAAAACTAAAAGATAATGAAGTCAGTATTAACGAAAGTATCAAAACAACACTGGGTGATTATAACATAAGTTTAATAAACAGTACTAATTGCTCTTAGTGCGTACATTGTAGATATGATATGAAATGACAGGCCTTAACCTATAGATATCGTTCTCAATACTATAAAATATATCACCGTAATCGCCAAATATTATGCTGTTAGGAAAGAAATTTATGTTAGCAACTTTCCGAGCTGTCCCGTTAAAACAATCAATTTCATGAATACCATCATCAGACAGTCCATAAGTTTTTTCATCTTCAACGAAGAAATGATACACAACACGCAAATCCTTATTTTTAACCACTTCTTGACCGTTATGAGCGCAAAATACACCACACATAGTTACCATATGCACATTTTTTTCATTATCCACTTCGAATTCCATTACTGTCTTCATGTTACCAATTTTAACAGCAGTTTGTCCTTCATTAAATATCTTGTATATCATATGATCATTCGCATCTATTAAGTACATCTCGTTGTTTCTTATAATTATTTTGAAAATGTTCATATTGTACAAGCCGATGTTTGTAGCAATGTTATACAATGGATCATATTTGTATAATCCATCGTCTGAACCGAAATACACTTCACTAGTATCGGGGTCAACGACAGTGGCTTTGTTTCTTTGTATGCCTTCGATTTTCATTGCTTGTTTCGTCACAACATTCACGTATGCTCGTCTAGAGTTCTGAGCTACATCGTCCATGTACATGAAGAACAGATTTCTGCTAGAAGAGTCGTATGCAAGTTCTTTAGGGCTCTGAAAAGCGTTCGTAAGGAGTTCCTTTTTGTAGATTCTCGTTCCTATTCTCTCAATAGGCGTATCAGTTAAGTAAATCGTAAATTTTGCGTCCACACACAGGAGGATAGCGACAAATAACACTTTGCTGGTCATTTTTGAGCGTGCGACACAAACTGAATCAACTTTACCACTGGTATTGTTAATGTTTTGATTATTTCTCTTAGTTTTACCAACATTGTTTTTGCTGTTAATTGCTGTGTATTCATTCAATTGTAGTTCTTGTGCTTGAGTATTAAGTGCTTCATTTTATTTCAGTATTATTTTCTATTATGTTTGTTTTGTCTGCACGCTCAGCTGACTTCTCTGTAAATGAGTAAATTGTTGTAAACAACTTTAGAGGTCGTCTGTATTTCATGTGTAGGGATTTGCTCGACGTATCCTATGTAGTCACTAATTGAGCTTGTTAAACTGTGGAATGAGTTAGTGGAATTTCTTGACTAATTTAGTGGTCTGGAACTTTTATTGTGTAGCATTCCTTGCCCGGTTTTTATTGTGGTGTTAATTCCTTATTAAACACGTCTTCCTGTGATGTTTTACGTTGTTTTAAAAATTAGTTAAACCCTACTTTCGTTCCATATACGAACGTGAACATATTAGGCTGATTTTTAGTTTAATTGAAAAATACTGAATCAAACTTTAACTGTTAAACGAATTTGAATGCAATATATAAACTAACTAGAATATAACCTGGAATAATAACAGTAAAGCTGGCTCTCCAGCATATGAAACGATTGAATTGGAAGTGGGCAGGTTACATGGATATAATATTTTATTTATATATTTATTAGCCTGTACTGTCCCACTGCTGGGCAAAGGCCGTAATATTGAGGATACTTTGAATCCGGGTAAAAGTAGTAGTTTTCCTAGGGCATAAGTACTTGAAGAAACGCATGTAACAGCTGTCAGCTATCCCTACCATGTATACGAGTAATAAAACTGATAGGTTGTTTTTTATCTCAGGACTTTTCTTGAAGTAGGTTTATTGAAAAACATTGTGAGGAAACCTGGACTTGTCATTAATACAGTATATACTTTTTATTGTATAATCAATGCTCTTGCCTCCGTCGGTATTTGAAGAAGCCCCTGTATAAAAGTGGGGCAATATCAGGCTGCGAAATTGTTTTTTTTTATAAATTATATTAATGCTGGACAATCCACACTGCACCATCTAGCCCCAAGCTAAGCAGAGCTTGTGTTATGGGTACTACATGACATATTTTTTAAAGAGACTATTATCAACATCAATATCTTCTCATTCCAGCCCAAGTCTTATGAGTTTGGTTACTCAGTGAAGGATGCTCAATCTGGCAATGATTACGATCGCAAGGAGAGTTCCGATGGCAATGTTGTACGCGGTGAATATAGAGTGCAGCTTCCCGATGGCCGTACGCAGATTGGTAAGTGTTTTAATGATCTCTTAAAACAAGGCTTCCTCTCTCCCCATCTTATGTGCCCTTCAGAGTCCAGGGTCCACGAATAGATATGGAAAACAATAAAGATAGGTACTGAGTATTGAAAAAGCATCTTAGGAGTTAATATCGGACGGATTTTCGACTAGTCAAAAGAGTGTGTAATCAATGAAATGGGTATGTGTTCCTTGAAGAGTAAGGTGGAGCGTGCATCTATATTATAGCTAGATGTTCAGTTATGTTTATGTCCTTTTAAAAGAAGGCCGAGCCTATTGCCAGGCACAAATCCAGGACCTATTGCTCAGCAGTACTGCTTTCGACCACTAGAAGAATGAATCTTCTTCTTAATTCTTTTCTTCTGACTACTTCATCGATCTTAATGTCCGGACGGCTAAATAAAAGTAGATTATGCATCAAGGGCATAATTCATCTTGTCACCTTATTTATTGCCCAAAAAAACAGCATTGCCATTGAACGTGGCAATTCTGCCAGCCGTCTGGTCACTTGTGACAGTGATGTGGATGAACTTTTATTCTTTTTTTTTTAGTTTTATTTTTGCTTTATTGAATAAAAATAGGGCACAAAACAGTGTTTTATGTCACGAGCCATATATAGTTCTAGACATATAGAGAGCTTCAATAGTTAACTCACTAGCGAAACGAGGGAATTAAGACTAGAATCCTAAATGCAGCAAGGAATTCAAGCTATCCCAAGACGAAGGCCCTTTTATGCCCAAGGAGAATACTCTACATTTTACACAGACAGAGACAGAAGCAGTTCCATTTCTCACTGAAAAAGGTTTTATATAAACTTTAAGTTGATGTTCCATATTCAAATCACATTATCCAGCGGGTTTTAATTTAATATTATAGCCCGGCTGGACCATAGAGCTGTAATGACTTATTTTGGGCTAGGTTTGTTTGAAATTTAATGTTATCGAGTTGGTGGTGCGAAAAAATTAGAAACTTTATCTTATTACAGTAACATACCACGCTGACTGGCGAACTGGGTTCCACGCAGATGTCAGATATGAGGGCCAGGCTAGATACCCGGAGCCCACTTACAACAACAAAAAAGGTATTTTTTTCTTTAAACCAATGTAAGTTACTAGCGCTCGTGCTCTTGTTAACTTACGTCTTCAATAATCATCATCAATGTCTTACCTTGACGACGGATGTGGCGCGGCGGGTGAAGGTCCGCCTGCGACGCAGGAGGTTGCGGGCTCGATTCCCGCCTTGGGACAAATGTTTGTACTATCTACAAAGATTTGTTTCGGGTGTTCTGGGTGTATGCTATGTATAGTAAAAAATATCTATCTTTGTAATGTATTGTATTAAGTATATCAGTCATCTAGTACCCATAACACAAGCTCTGCTTAGCTTGGGGCTAGATGATGCTGTGTGGATTGTCCAGTATTATTTATTTAATCTCAGCAGTCGCACTTGGGACCACTAAACCAACAAGGCAGTTGCTTGCGTGGCTGCTTCTTATAAAATCTTCTTTTTCATATATTTAATCTTTTATCTGATGTAATGTCTTTTTTTCCTTTTCAGGAGGATACAATTACAACGCCCCCACTCCCAACGACTTCAGCGGTTCTCTGACCGGTTTCCATGGCAATCAAGGGTACAAACAACCCTCAACCGCTTACGGACCTCCCGGTTACCATTGAGTTAAGTTAATATTAACCAAATGGTTACCAACGACTGTTGTTTTAAATTTTTAAACCTAAGTTACCATTTTTTATTTTGTACTGTAAATTAAATAATATAAACGTAAAAAAGAACTCTTTTTTTCTATTCTATATTTATGGTCACAAAAGTTCCAAATGGTACTTAAAATATTTTATTTTTTTTTAACTTTAAGTATCCATATAATATATACAATTATGCCATAAAACTAACTATATACATATTTACAACGACAAAATAAAATAAAAAGCCGACCCAGACACTCAGGCGTCAAAGTACTCCTCCGCATCGCTGTCATCTGGAAACGTGCCTAAAAGACTGGCAGCATTGCCACGTTGGATGGCAATACTAATTTCTTGGTCAAAGAATGAGCCAGCCCTCAGGTCATGCGAAGAGTCGACCAGTCGTCATAAAATTAACAATAAATAGAACTATAAACTTTAAATTTGAGAAGTTTCTTAATCATCTAGTGTCTCGTTTATGTTATTAGTAAGCAAGTTTATCTACAACATAGTTGCGATGTCATTTTGTTATATAATCACCGGCAAATAAGATGGCAAAAGTCGTTAGATGCGCACAAGTCGTTTTTTAGGTCTCTTTGGTGGTCAAGCGGGACGCGGGGTATGAAGTAGCGTCGATCCGAGCGCGCGATTGGTGCATCAGTCGACCCTTGCCTCCCGCACCGCGCCTTCGTCCCGTTCGCTCCCGATTACACTTGAGTGCACGAAAATTGTACCCTTTGTTTTTGTTGTGTTAAACTTGTGTTGTTATTGTTTTTAAATTTAGGATAGAGTTCCTGAAAAGGCATAGCATACGAGGAAAGTATGCTCAATCCAGAGTTATACAAATTAATAAAATTGGAAAAAGAACAATTTAAAACATACAGCATTGACCGAACACTTGCAGAACCCAACCATAGTGTTCTGCGATTGCGACTTTCAATATGATGCCAGGGGTAGTTTTATTAACGGATAGTGACGACGACTAGTTATTTTTTTTTTTTTATAAACTTTATTGAATTTTAAATGCACGTTATTTATAACTCCTAATAAACTTGAATTCCTCTCCCTTCTTTAACTTTGTTCTATACAGACATGATTAAATATAAATGATGGCAATAACAATAGAATAATGACGATCAATAAAAGTTACCACTTTTTTTTGCCACTAAGTGTACGATGCGCGAACTTACCCCCACTACGCCAAAATCTTGCCATCTTACGTGCTGATGATTATACATACTAATATTACAAATGGGAAAGTGTGTGTGTCTGTTTGTACGTTTTTCACGGCGAAACGGAGCGACGAATTGACGTGATTTTTTAAGTGGAGATAGTTGAAGGGATGGAGAGTGACATAGGCTAGTTTTTGTCTCTTTCTAACCCTCCACTTCCTAACGCGAGCGAAGCCGCGCGCAAAAGCTAGTACTTAATAATCGTTATGTAAGTTTTGAGTTTACTGTATATTTTTCCTTATATACTTAGTGAGTGTACAGACGCCAGCTGATCAAGCTAACCCAAACTATTAGATTTTTCCAATTAAACATGAACCTTATTTCTTTTGTGATAAAGTTGAAAAACTATCAAAGATATTTGACACATTGGGGTAAAAATTAGAAACTATGTAAGTAGGTAATTTGGTTATAACTACTTTTTAATGTGTACTACTGGTGTACTGTATCTAAGATGGATAAATAAATTCTATTCTATTCCATCAACTGGTTCGCCCATTCGTAGCATGACCACCAAGAAATGGGTTTTGTCGACGGAAGAATAAACAACATGACAGATTGTAAATAAATAATGCTGGACAATCCACACAGCATCATCTAGCCCCAAGCTAAGCAGAGCTTGTGTTATGGGTACTAGATGACTGATATACTTAATACAATACATTACATAGATAGATATCTTTATTATACATAGGAAATACCCAGAACACCCGGAACAAATATTTGTAGATCGGACAAACATTTGTCCCAAGGCGGGAATCGAACCCGCAACCTCTTGCGTCGCAGGCGGACCTTCGCCCGCCGCGCCACAACGGTCGTCAAAGAATTGAAGATTTTTTTTTAGAGATTGTTGTAGGATTTCTACCGTCCTAAGCATGGCGAAGTTAAAGAAGAACGTGTATACTCTACCGTCTACGTGGTGCCCGAGTTCGGGTAGAAGACATGTCAAGTTGGAAAGAAATAATGTTGTCAATTCTTGGTAGAATAGATTTAGAATTGGTCATGCTACGCGTGCTGAATATAGTCACTGCCAAGAGTTGTATAAGCACTTGTCAAGACAAAGCTTACCTATGTGGCCTAAAACCGATTTTTTTCTTTTTTTTTTTAATACGTTGCCCCACGTCGTGTTTAACTTGTTTTCCGAGGCACGGAGGAGTCTGGATATGTTACGAATGGTCACCCATCCACAAAATGACCTCGGCAAGCGTAGCTTAACCTTCGATCAACCCGAGCGTCTGTTTTTATTTAGCCACGAGCTCCCCATTAATCTTAATAATCATTTACCTAAATTTCTTGATTTGAATTACGTGTCCAGTGGCATAATAATATTGACGTGATAGTATCTGGCCAAGTGCTGCAAGCATGCGTCGCAAATTCGTTCTGAATCTACTTACTGTTGTTTATTAGCTCTTCAACATTAAACATATGTAATTGGGGTCGGAACTTCCAAACGCTAGTGTTCCATAATATTCAAAACATTTAAAAAACGCGCAATGATATCAAGTGTTTTTATTAAGCAAACTGTGGCAAATACAGGCTGATTTTTTTACAAGTGTGCGTTGACGGTAAGATCCGAAATAAAAAGAAATAGCAAAAAAACGTGCAAAATATCTGAGGAATCCCGACTGCGAAGACAATTAATAAGTTCAAAACAAGATCAATTTTCTATCACTCATCTTGGGATAAGGGCAGGAGGTTGATGGCTTTTTGTCTTACAAAAGACGCCATCTGTAGCTTTCATCAAATCATGTGTTTTGATATCATGTGTGATGTGTCCCATCGTTTGTGGAACGACATCACTCTTGCACTCCATACTGGAATCGTCTGTTTATCTCTTCAAACAGCCCATAACCCTCAGTGTGTCAAGACGAATCCAATAATTAATCATTTGTTAAAATCTGTCAAGCCGTTTAGGCTACAAGGCAGATAATTACACAAACATACACTCTAAACACATTACTCTATTTTTAGGGTAGTCGAGTAAATACTCCTACAAGTTTCGAGGACAATTTATATGAAAACTAAATCCGCATCACTTGATGTTCAGAAATTCGACCCGAATAAAAAGTAGAGATGAAACAGATAGCAATTTAGCCGGATACCAGATATTCGGCCATCCTTGTAGTCGGATAGCCGAATATTCGACCGGATAGGTGCTAGTTATTCGGTTTTCCGGTCGATGTGGCGTGGCGGCCTGCGACGCAGGAGGTTGCGGGTTCGATTCCCGCCTTGGGACAAATGTTTGTCCGATCTACAAAGATTTGATCCGGGTGTTCTTGGAAGATTTTTGTTTATTTATAAATTTAATGACACTGTTTTAGTCAACAGGATCGATATCAAGTCTCCTTCCAGTATTTTAGTTTAAGAGGGTGCATCCTAAAAGTTGGCAACGTCGTAAATAGCTGTCAAATATTTACCTGTTTCGATTAATTTGGAAATAATACTGTATGGAAATAAGAAATTTGGCTAACCAATTGACTAGAATATTAATAATGAATTGCAATTATAACATTGAATTTGATGTTGTACCCGTTTTAGGTGAAAAAAGGCATTTGGAAAGTTACCAAATACTTTTTTACATCTAAAACTAACTATTCGGTGTTACGATATTAATTATTGCAATTCATAATCAATATTCTAGTTCGCTAGTTAGCCACATTTTTTATTTCCATACAGAAATATTATCAAATTAATCAAAACAGCGAAATATTTGACATCTATTTGCGACGTTGCCAACTTTCAGAATAAACCCTCTTAAGATTTGGCCATTTGGAAACTTCACCCTGTATAGCTAATTGAATCTCTTTTTACAGTCCCTCTTATCAGACGACCTCTCAAGCTATCGATATGACTTTTGAACTTATATTTATAATTTCATGTTGGCGAAAACAAGCGTTTTACATTTATATACAACAAGCGGTCACCAGGGGTGGTCGCAACATCTCCCTCTGTTGAAACTACGTGGTTGTGAGTATAAAATGTATAAAACGCAATGTGTGTTGGGGTTGTTAGCTCTGTACGTGGTGTCGGCGAACTGCTTCTCCTGGGGTGAGTACAACGGATATACATATTTTATTATGTAAATCAAATGCTAAGTGGTCTCAAGTCTAAGCGTCGTCACAACTGGGACCTTACTATTCAACCTAATTTAAATAAATAAATAAATAATGCTGGACAATCCACACAGCATCGTCTAGCCCCAAGCTAAGCAGAGCTTGTGTTATGGGACTAGATGACTGATATATACTTAATACAATACATTAGTATATAACAACATATGTAGGTAGATATTTTTTATTATACATAGCAAATACCCAGAATACCCGGCACAATGTACTGTAGATCGTACAAACATTTGTCGCAAGGCGGGAATCGGACCCGCAACCTTAAAATTAATTACGATATTAAGCCAATACGATTCTTATGTTCATTTGCAGTCACGCCATTTAGTTGTTTGGCGAGGGTAGATGACTCCAGACTAGGGTTGCAAGGTCGCCAAACCTAATAGCCGGACAGAGCAGCCAGTTTGGCCGGACATTTGGGTAGAAGGCCCGGACACCCTACATTATTAAGGATTTTGTCTCAGTATTAAAGGCCTCCAGCCAGGGCCAGAACCGGATCAGCCAGGGCTGGATCTAATAGATATATTATTTAAACAACTACTGGCTCAGTAACGCGGGCTGGCTCTAGCAAAGGGTCGTGGGGAGGGCATTGACGGGGTCGTCACGATGGGCCTCGGCGGCGAGGACGTAATGACATTAGGTGTGCGGCGCCTACGCTCCTAATTTAACCTATTAATTATCTATAGCGAGTTTGGGAAGTTGAGTTTTTTGAAAATGAGGCACTTGGGGCATCCAATTGTCCCGGTTTTACACTACATATTTTATTTTATTTCGAGGAAAGAAGAAGAAAGGATAGAAGGGGGTGATTGATATTAGCTATCAGGTCCGGTAAATGTTATTTTCATGTTTCAGACATCGTTCTTGGCGGTGAACATGGACTAATCTTTCATAATAAAGGAACACTAGCACACTATGAAGATATACCGCTGGCTCGCATCTTCTCAATAACTTACGATCCAGTACACAACAGGGTGCTATTTCATGCCGAGATCTATAACATCTTTGTAATATCTAGCTTTAACATAGCGACCAAGAAATTACAAAATTTAGTGAGGCTTCGATCAAAAGACATCGACATGAAGTTCGCCTACGACCCAGCCACAGAAACACTCTTTTGTACTGGAGACAAAATATATTCTTATTCATTAAAACCTGGATCCAAAAACACAGCTGATGAAAATCGTTTAGTCGATTTAGATGAATGGGCCAAGGGTATCGCCGTGGACAGCTGTGGAGGGTACGTTACTAATCTTAACAATAGCTTTTAAACTCGGGAAACTACATACTAATTTTCGTGAATATTTTATCACTAAATGTCATAATGGTTTAGGCCTCGCCTCTTGTGCACGAGGTTATGGGTTCAAACCTGGGCAAGTACCAATGTGACTTTCTCAATTCATATGTACTTTCTAAGTTTATCTTGGACATCACTGACATCGGTGAAGGAAAAAATCGTGAGGAAACCTGGACTTATAATTAATATAAGTCTAAAATCACCAACCCGTCTTGAGCAAGCGTGGTGCTTAATGCTCGTGCCTTCTCTGTATGAGAAGAGGCCTTTGCCCTGCAGTGGGACAGTTACTGGCTAGTATTATTTTATTTCATCACTATACTATTTATAAATTACAGGTATATTTACTGGACCACAAAAAGTAACATAGAGAGGGCTCGACTTGATGGCTCCGAGAGAGAAGTTCTCATAAACAGTACTGTTTGGTTACGACAAGACTTGGCCATAGACCAGCAGACACAGAAAATGTATTGGACTGAAAAACATTTAAATGGCAGTTTTGTTCAGCTTTTTATTGAAAGTGCAGATTTGAATGGAGAGAACAGAAAAACGTTGTATAGAGTCGGAACTTTAAGTAATGGTGGACATATAACCGTGTCGAAAGATTTTGTTTACTGGAGGACATGGGGGGATGAAGATACATATTATCGATTGGAAAAGAGTCCACGACGTGACAGAGCAGAACCTAAACAATTCACAATTGATGACACAGGAGCTTGTGACATCTGCGATAGTTTAGCCGCCAACTACAGGGTAGAAGACCAAACTCAAGGATCTCAGCCGTGCGAAGCTCTAACGAGTCTACTACCAAGTGTTTCCAGCAAAGCTCCAACAGACGCAAGCCTGCTTTGTGTCCACGGTACAAAAGTTATTGGGGAATCTGTTTGTAACTGTACACAGGGTTACACCGGTGGGAGATGTGATGTTCCAATCTGTCAGAACTATTGTTTATATGGAGATTGTAGTGTTAGTGATCAGCAACCTAAATGCAGGTAAAATTGTTCATTTCAGTAAATACTAGTTTTCTACTATCCTGAAAGCAAAGCTTGAGGTAATAATATAAATGAATAACATTATATGTATAGATAGCACCGAGTGTCCTCTGGACACATTTACACAGCGCCCGAAACGTGGCGTACGTCCTGTAACCACGCGTTGGTCGCCTGTTACAATAAGTTTTCTTATTTATGTTCCTATTTATTAAGCTATCTAATTTTTTTATCTTCGTTATTTCAGTTGTAATGCTGGCTACTCTGGAGAAAGGTGCGAAGTTAACGCGTGCCAGCAATATTGTTTGAACGACGGTGTTTGCTCTCTGAATGAGGAAAGTGCGGTTGGAAAGCCGGTCTGTCACTGCGCAGGAGATTATGAGGGGGAACGATGCGATGTTCCTGTCTTTTTAACCAAATGTTTCCAAACAGTTTCAATGTTGAGGGACATTCTTAATGCAGGTACAAATCTATAAATCTGTCTTTAAACTACCATTCATGATTATTACATACGTTTGATCTAACCGACCCCGCACCGTGTCTGGCTGTTACGGCGATCGGACTAAACACTGATTACTAAAAGTAATTGTTGATACTAAACAGTTTTTATTTTGTGTGTGTATGTACATATATTATGTACCTACAACCAGACAGACCGATATGACGCACATTTTTTGGTTCTTATTGATAATTTTATGTACAGTCGACCTCGAAATTGCTACACTGAGTATCACTTGCGCGTCATAAGACGACAAGGCAATTCGTTCCGTAATAATCTCCTATATGCATTAATTGTGCATCTTTTACGTTTTCTTTACAGATGTAACGCTCCCTACTCTGGGCAAAGGATTGAAGTAGACGTGTGCTTCAGCTGGTGTCTGATACACCGGCGCTTGTTTCCCGAATGAGCACAAGACGTGAAGCTGTTCAGGAGTTTACTTTCACCTCTACCGATACCACTCCTATCCAATCTATTTGTAGCTGATTTAGTGATAAGTTGGCGACAACCAGCCAGTGTCCAGTAGTGGACTGATAAAGGCCAAGTTGTTAGTTTAGAACGTGAGTTGAAAGTTCAACTCGCGTAGATCTCTTACTTGATCTTCTATTGAGGCCCATTTATACGATGCAAGTTGATTACCTATTGCATACAATTGCATTTAAGCAACAAATGACTTGCTGTAGATGTTAATTACTGGAACATCATAGGGATGTGTCCTAGGTAAAAATATATTAAGTCTATTTAGTCGGTCAGTAAGATTACCAAAAAATATTGGACACCTATTTTTTGCTTACTTAATTCAGTAAAAAGTGACAATGATATAGCACATTAAAGTTCAGGAGAAGGGGCTTGTGACGTCACGCCCTGCTACACTTTTAACGAAAAGTGTAGCACGGCGTGACGTCACGCGCAATTTCAACGCACTATACCGTCGTCATTTTTGGTTTACGTGACAAAAGACAAAATACGTGTCCAGTATTTTTGAGTAATCCAACTTTCGGACCAATCAGATTTTTTAAGGACACTACCCTATTGTGTAAAACATTTAAGCCCATTTGTGTATTATCGCACACGTGAGGAATTTAATTGGCTTTCTGTCGACTATGTTTACGAGTACCTCTCTACGAGTATTTTGTTTTATAGCTGTAAGTCTTCCAAGTTCTATTAATTAAATAAATAAATTAATTAAATCTACTTCATTTTGTATCATCCATTTCATCGAGTACCGGTCTCTCTTCTTAATAATTAAGTTATTATCAGGTTGAGTTTTAGTCTTTAATAAAATTTATAGCTGTGCAATAGATGTTCTTTTCATAAGAGTACCATAATAATACTCAACAACTTTCGTTACACCAAATGTCACACCGACATGTAAGTCAGGGCCAGAAGACCAGCAATGTATGTAATGACGTATTCTCTACATACTACACAATTCGACGACCTATGTTGCGCGGTGGGCAAAGGTCCGCCTGCGACGCAGGAGGTTGCGGGTTCGATTCCCGCCTTGGAACAAATGTTTGTACTGTCTACAAAGATTTGTTCCGGGTGCTCTGGGTGTTGGCTATGTATAATAAAAAATATCTATCCATGTAATGTATTGTATTAAGTATATCAGTCATCTAGTACCCATAACACAAGCTCTGCTTAGCTTGGAGCAAGATGATGCTGTGCGGATTGTCCAACGTTATTTATTTATTTATTATTTATTGTACACAATGCATACAATCATACAGCATTGAAATATATCATCGTCACTATTTTTGTATTTCTTGATTATATGTTTTGGTGTAATTATTTTTAATATTCTCAGTTGTAACTTATAAATATCTGAAATGTATGTATGATAAGTTCACCCATACCTGCTGAGTCCGTAGTTGATAACGGGGCCATATATAACATTTTTGCGAGTTTGGAATATGATGTTAGTCTCGCAATCACGCTTAAACAGCTGATAGCATTTAAAAAAAACTTAAGACGATAAAGCAAATAAGAAAATCATACGCATAATCTCAAGTGTCAACGGCCGCTGATAGTATAGTTAATTAAAATTGTGGGTTTATTTCTCTAGGTAATACAGGTTCACATTTAATTTAAATCGAGATACTCGTAAATAAAACAATTGACATCATTGACTAATTTCCAACACTAACTCCGTCGAATAAAGTTCATTTTACAATGTAATTTGTGTACGTAGTATGTTTTCCTCTTGATACGATGATTTGCGATTCCCGTTTGTAAAATTATAGCGATAAAGGTTTAACTACATTAAAAAAAAAAATGTCTACTGGTAACATTGTTTGGTCCAAAATGAGAGAAGAGGAAAGATAGTAAGCTACAGTTAAAATACCTACACATGCTATAAAATTATTGACTTACACAGATTTCTTTTGTTGTTTTGTTAAAAAGAAAACGTTGCCCCATGCTAGGAATTTCTCCTGTGTCGTGGGTGCGTTTACAAACATTTAAAGGCACATACACGAACAGCCAGACCCGGAACAATTACCTACAGGTAATACACCATAAAAACACTTGTTCCGTTCGGGAATCGAACCCACGACACGTAGCGGAGCAGTCGATGGCTCAGATTGGGTGTACATTGCGCGAATTAACTCCACATACATCCCAGGCACACTTTTCTCCCTCAAGGCTCACAGCATCACCTTCCGAAGCATCCTGTCATATGTTTTTTCCAGATCAACATTATATGCAAGTTCATATGCGCACGACTGTGTTTCTCGAACAATTGTACTTCATTGCTATATCAAAGTTGTACATTTCATATACAAGAACCCGACAACAGCCGTCGGGTAGTAGCCCACCAGACACAACACCCATCTGATGAGGAACTTTACACCCTGTTCCTCATACCCCCAAGGTATCTTCCATATCTAAGTCGACTGGTATTTTTTTAAATTGGGACGAGCCCACCACACTTTTCCCAAACCACTGCAACTCCTCAAAACGGAATCAACGAAGCCCGTCCTCTTCTCATACAAAGAAGGCGTGAACATTAATCACCACGCTTGCTCAAAACGGGTTGGCGATTTCAGACTTATATTAATTATAAGCCCAGGTTTCCTCACGATGTTTTCCTTCAGCGATGTCAGTGATGTCCAAGATCAATTTAGAAAGTACATATCAATTGACAAAGTCGTTCTTGCCCAGGTTTGAACCCACAACCTCGTGCACAAGAGGCGAGGCCTAAACCACTGGGCCACCATGACATCTACTTGTATTAAAGGTTATATGTGAGAAAATATCTTAATATATATATTTCTTGTGTGCGTGTGTATGTGACTGAACTCCTCCTAAACGACTGGACCAATTTTGATGAAATTTTTTGTGTGTGTTCGTGGAGATTCGAGAATGGTTTAGATTTACAATTGGACCCGGTAGGTGGCGCTGTACGGGCAGGACGACGTCTGTTCGGTCCGCTAGTATATATATATATTATATATGTTTCACGTTAACTATTAGTAAATCGACGTCCACGCGGACAAATCCGTAAGCAAAAGCTAGTATGACGTGAATATAATAATCATATCACCTTTCAACCTTGGTACGAGTATGATGTCATCTGGAATTTGGCTTTAAATGAAAACGACAAAAAATTTACAAACACAGTACTAGTATAATTATCTGTTTTTATTTACATAAAATAATAATTATTATGTTTGAAAATGCCGTGTACGCGCGTGTGTGCACATTGTTCTACCACGTGGTTCTAGTGAACTAAAGTATGGAAGTATATATTTATAAGAATTTTATTGCGGAAAGTTGTTTTTTTTTTTTAATATTAGGTCTTTACCTATGAAATTGCCGTTCTGCAGTACTGGCCATTTCAAATCAAAATATTTTTTGTTTGGCTAAGAATTCTAATTTCAAATTAATTTTATTTTAAAAACATGGTTTTTTTTTTACAAAAGTAGTCATTTGTTTATTGATTAGTGTTACATTTTCATCGCATTTAAATCTTTTTCGTCATCATGGATACGTTAAAAATTCGAGTAATTATGGAATATGAGTACCGTCGTGGCAGCAACGCGGCACAAGCGGCACGCAACATCAACGACGTTTACGGAGCTAACACTACAAACCAACGCACTACCTGTTATTGGTTTGCTCGCTTCCGTTCTGGAAATTTCGACCTGAAAAATGAACCTCGCGGTCGTCCGAAGACTTTGGTCGACAATGACGAATTAAAGGCGATTGTGGAAGCTGATGATACACAATCTACGGCTGAATTAGCAGCAGCTTTCGACGTTAGCGTCAAAACAATATTGGTCCATTTGCGTCAAATTGGCAAGGTAAAAAAGCTTGACAAATGGGTGCCCCACGAACTCAATGATCGCCAGCGCGAAGTACGCGTCGAGACGTGCCTTGCACTGCTCAACAGACACACAAATGAAGGAATTTTGAACCGCATTGTTACCTGCGATGAAAAATGGATTCTGTTTGATAACCGCAAGCGCTCAGCAAGTTGGATGGATCCTGGTTCAGCACCTAAACAATGCCCTAAACGAAAACTTACCCCAAGAAAAGTGATGGTCACTGTTTGGTGGTCTAGCGCCGGTGTGATTCAACACAGCTTCTTACCAAACGGGGTGAGCATTACTGCAGATGTGTACTGTGAAGAATTGAACACAATGATGGAGAAGCTGGCACATCTCCAACCAGCATTGGTCAATCGCTCGTCTCCGCTGCTCCTGCACGACAACGCGCGACCTCATACTGCACAGCAGACGGTCTCCAAGTTGCAAGAACTGGGGTTGGAAGCTCTCCGTCATCCGCCCTACTCACCAGACCTTGCGCCTACAGACTACTACTTTTTCCAGAATTTGGATAACTTCTTGGCGGGAAAAAAATTCAATACCCGAGAGGCAGTACAAAATGCCTTTGAAGAATTTGTTGCCTCCCGTCCAGCTGATTTCTTTAAGAAGGGCATCAATAAACTGCCACTGCGTTGGCAAAGATGCATTGATTGCATGGGTGATTACTTCGATTAATACAAATAAAAAATACATGAAACAAATTCATTTAAATTTTTTCATACAAAACGGCAATTTCATAGGTAAAGACCTATTATAAATATTATACTTAGACATAACATGGATATCTAGACATGTCGCCATATTAGTAGATCGTACCCGTGCGTAACCGGGACTGGTCGCTAGTACTAATCCTAACTAATATTATAAATGCGAATGTGAGTTTTTTTGTTAGTTATGTTACCTTTTCACACCTTAACTCGTCAACCAATCATCATGAACTTTTGCACTTTACATCCAGAAAAAAGTACTGTTCCCGAGTAGGGTTGCCACCCGTCGGGAATTTCCCGGATTTGTCCTAGTTTAGGGGGCGTCCGGGGCGCGTCCGGGCGGGGTTACATTTATCGTCAGGGATTTAAAGTTTTATTTTAAAAATAATTTTTGTTTCATTCAAACAAAATTGTTAAGCTGCTTAAAGTTTCTTAAAACTTCAAGAAGAAACTGTTTTATTTCTTTAGAAGACTTCATTTATTATAAAATTGACATATTATATGTTGATTTGTCCGGGTTTTAAGCTGCAAATCTGGGGATTTTGCGCTTCTTTTCCTGGATGGCAGATTTTAGAGATGGAAACCCTATTCCCGAGGGAGTGACAAATGTTCATTAAGCGAACGAAGCCGCGGCCAAAGCTAGTATTATCTAATATTAAAAATATTTAGAAATCATTAAAACTTATCAATTGTTTTTTGTTATCCAAACTGGGACATAGATAAACACAGTTATATGCGAAGGGAAGGGAACGAGTTTTTTTTACAACATTTTGAAGATTCTTCACCAAGCAAGCATGCAAGCTTGACGGTTTGAGTGTTACCGATATTTTTTTTTTTCACAAACATTTAAACTCACATACAACCTGTAGGCCATACAAATAATTGTTCCGTGTGGTAATCGAACCCACGACACGCGGCGCAGCAGTCGATCGCTCAGCCACTGCGCGAACCGTGCCGTCAACGTGCACATATATCTTATAGTTCTAGATTTGGCCTTCCAAACACCCGTCTAATTCACCCTGTATACTTTATCAGTGGACCTTTCTGGTTATCAATATGCCTAATTCTTGATAAAGCTATGTTTAAAATGACATATATGCGGGAACCATAAGTTTTCCTGTAATATTCAACGACCGGTCACCAGGAAAGGACGCAACATACCTACCTAACTATGTTAAATGAACGTTGTCTCGAGTACAAAATGTGTCAGTGTGTGGCGTTGTTAGTGCTGTACGTGGGGTTGGCGCACTGCTTCTCCTGGGGTGAGTACAAGACTCGTGTTTCTGTCAAATCAAATCAAACTGGTTACTGATCTATTTACTTATATCTTAATATAAAATCGTCACGATCTTTTTCCGGGATAAAACTCAGAACTACTTAACAAACTTGAAGAACTTAAACCCAACTTAACTTGGGTTGAAACACTAGGGCCATGGGGTCCGTGTGCCCATTTAGTTTTTCGAGGAATCGCGAAGCGTTTGGTCGACTCTCCACGTGACCAGAGGGCTGGCCTTTTTTTTGGCCAAAGGCATGCTGGCATGAATGGCAATGCTGATTGCATTGCCATTCAAAGTGGCAATGCTGCCAGCCTTCTGAGCACTTTTCCCGTTGACAACGATGTGGATGAATTTTTTGATGCCCTATGACCATTTATTTTATTTCATTTCTTCATATATTAATAATTGTATCATTTTTATGAAACAAACTTAGTAGTACTTACGTAGAAACTTAGGCTCGGCGGCCATTGGCGGCACGGCAGAACGAGGGATTTTTGTTATACAGATAATATCGAATCTTTTTGAACACTGTTAACACTCACCATTCCATTTACACGTCACAGCCTCCTTCAGCACGTTCTGGCATGCCATGGCATCCCGAAATAAGAACGCTAAGCATCATAAAATAAGATCTTAAATAATTTGCGCGTACTAAAATCCCGTTTCGTGTCGTACGTAGATCTATATTTTCTATCTTTATTATTGACATCAATATTTTTTGTTGCAAATAAATTGTTTTCCTTTAACAAGTTCCAAAAGTTTCTAACAGAGTAAGTTTTAGTCTGAGGCCGTACGAAGTTCGCTGAGTCAGCTAGTACTCTATGTATTTTCATAAAACTAATTCGTCATTATAACTTTAAATGATTCATTGTTTGCCTCCTTCCTATGCCTACCTCATCATCATCATCATCCTGCCCTTATCCCAATGTGTTTGGGGTCGGCGCAGCATATTTTCTACTTCCAAACATCTCTACTTGCCGTCAATAGTCACCTCTTTTCTAGCCATATCATCTTTCACACAATCCATCCATCTTTTCTTTGGTCTCCCTCTACTCTTGTAACCCTGTACATTCATACTCAAAACTTTCCTCACAACATGGGCCTCATTCCTTCGCATTACCTGCCCATACCATGACAGCCGATTTCCACGCAACTTCTCGGTCACAGACACTACTTTCAGACCTCCTCTTACATACTCATTTCTTATTCTATCCATTCGCGTAACACCACCCATCCCCCTCAGCAATCTCATCTCAGCTGCATGTAACTGCCTTTCATTCATCCCTTTTGCGGCTCAACATTCTGATCCATACAGAATATCCTATGCTTATACATAATTCGTCTACGTGACTTTTAATTTAAGTCAGTAGTTTTGAAATATTTTCAGTTACAACCGTAGAAATAATTTTCCTTGAACAGAAAGAACAGAAAAGGTTTGAATAAAAAGATTTAAATTAAGTGTCAGCTTGGAAAAATGTTATTTTCATGTTTCAGACGTCGTCACGAATGGTCGAAATCAACTAAACTTTTATAGTAACGGAACACTAATACACACTGAAGACATTCCGCGGCGTCACATCTCTTCATTAGCGTACGATCCAGTTCACAACAGGGTGCTGTTTGCCGACAACAGTGACTCGCACATCGCTGTAATATCTAGCTTTGACATAGCGACCAAGCAAACAAAAACTTTATTGAGCTGTAAATTGTCTGAATACTTCAGGTTCGCCTACGACCCACCCTCAGAAACAATCTTTTGGCTTGTCCATCGAAAAATATACTTGATTTCATTAAAACCTGGATATGACAACGAATTTTACGGAAATTCTTTCATCCAGTTGGATGTGTGGCCCAGGGGTATTGCCGTGGATAGCTGTGGAGGGTATGTTACCAATCATATCAATAGCCTTAAAACACAGAAAATTCGTGAATATTTATAGGTTTTTTTTACAACTTACAGGTATATTTACTGGACCTCAGATAGTAACATACAGAGGGCTCGATTTGATGGCTCCGAGATAGAAGTCGTAGTAGACAGTGCTGTTTGGTTCCGACCAGACTTGGTGATAGACCAGCAAACACAAAAAATGTACTGGATTGAAAAAAATGAAGAACATAATGGTTTTAGTATTTCTATTGAAAGCGCAGATTTGAATGGAAACAACAGAAAAACATTATATAGCGAAAAAACTCAACTTAGTGCTGCATCTATAACCGTATCAAAAGAATTTATCTACTCGAGGTTATGGGGGGCAGATACATATTGGCAATTCCCAAAGAATCCACTCCGCAACGGAACGGGACCTGAAAAATTTCCAATTACTAACACAGATTGTTACTATTGTGACAATATAGCTGCTTACTATCAACAAACAGTGGGATCTCGAACCTGCAAAGGTCAAACAAGTCTGCTACCAAATGTATGCAGCAAAGTTATTGTGGAATCTGTTTGTAAAAGTACACAGAGTTACTTCACTGAGAGATGCGATGTTTCTGTCTGTCAGAACTATTGTTTACAAGGAGTTTGTTCTGTCAGTGATGAGCGACCTAAATGCAGGTAACATTGTTCGTTTCATAAGACACTACCGTAAAACGGGGTGAATAGAAACGCAGGGGTGAGTAGAAACAAAACTTTGAAGGGCATTTTCGCGTTAGTTTAACATTATTTGTTACTACAAGGACTCTTATTTTTTTTAAGGAATTGAAATGATTAGTTTCAACTCCTTGTCAGTAATCAACAAAGTTGAATCAACGATTTAATCTCATTTAAAGATTTGTTTCGATTCACCCCGTTTTACTATACATAACTATAACAACCAAAAACACATTGTTAGTAAGTGTTTAAACAAAGTTATTTGTAATAGACAGTTATATTGACTCCATATGAATATTCCTCGGATATCACCACAGTTGAGGAGTCCGTTGGAAGCCAACCATGAGTCCTGGAGCCATGTCACGGTGGAACTTTGAATAGGCTTTTATAATTAATAAATAATAATAATAATAATAATAATGTTTTACTGGCATAAAAATGAGGTACAATTATATTGGAAGCCCTGGCTTCTGAGCTAGTTGAGACCTGTGTTACAGGAGCCAGTAAAATAATTGAAAGCATGTATAGGTATAATCCCCTTTCTGTGCTCTTTTGACTTCCCATTCGTCGGGAATCAACCCTGGGCGCAACAGTGAATGACTGTCTAGACTCGCGTACTGTGCTCACATTGTCCAGCTCTTTCTTTTGATACCCATATTGAGGGAGTTAGTCAAATAAATGTGGCGGCGGCCATTTTAGATTTATTATGGTACATAATTGTATTGTCACCAAAACTCAAGGTGTGTACCAAATTTCAAACCAATCGGCCAACATGATGGGGTTAAAATTTCAATTACTAGATTAGACACACACAAAGCAAGCTAAATAGAACCGTTTTATTTTAATAAAAACAAAAACAAGTACCAAAATATCAGTTTCGAAGCTTACGAATTGCCTACAGAGACATTAATGGTAAAACAGAAATGGTCGCTCAAGAAACTGCTTACCTTTGGCATTACCTACCTTTGCTTGCAAAGAAAAGGCAGTTTTGAGGAAGTCAATGACAAGCGTTTATTTTCTTTTTTTAAATGTATTGGAAGTAGATGTTCTGCTAATATTCCTTTAAGGCTTGCGTAGCAGCGCACTGACCGCTAGGCTCGGTCACCTATTGTCACTAGTCACACACATTAATTTGTTGTGTTCCTTATTAATTGAGTTAAGCTGATTTCCCTTTTAGCGCAGCTGAAGGCACATACTTAATAATACACTCATGGACTTATCTAGAGGAACGTTTCATCAATCAAAGAAAAATACTAATATATGTACAAAAACTTCTTAATACAAACTGGCCACATATTTAGTTTGAAATATGTACTTATATATGTTTTAATGTATTTCTTGTTACTCGTTTTTTTTCATGTTTTTCTATGTCGTTGTGTGCCTGAACCTGAGCTAAATAAATGTTTTTTCTTTCTTTCTTTCTTTCTGATTTGTATCTTTGTTATTTCAGATGTAATGCCGGTTACTCCGGGGACAGATGTGAAGTCGACGCATGCCATAAGCATTGTTTGAACGGCGGTGTATGTTCCCTGAATGAGAGTGAGCCAGTTTGTCAATGTAACGAAGGTTATAAGGGTGAAAGATGCGACGTTTCAACTTGTCAAGACTATTGCTTTCAAGGAAATTGTAGTGTCAGTGTCGAGGGTCAACCTAAATGCAGGTAAACCATGTTCCATAGGGTAGTGTCTTTAAAAATTCTTTTTGGTCCGAAAGTTGGATTACTCAAAAATACTGGACACGTATTTTTTCTTTTGACACCTGAACCAAGAACGACGACGATATAGTGCGTTGAAATTTCGCGTGATGTCACGCCGTGCACACATTTTACGTAAAAGTGACGTCACAAGCCCCTTCTCCTGAACTTTGATGTGCTATATCTTTGTCACTTTTTATTGGTTTGAGTAAGCAAAAAATACGTGTCCAATTTTTTTTGGTATTCTAATAGACGGACCACATAGACTTATTATATTTTTATCTAGGACACATCTACTATACTACTACTATACCAGCCTGTTACTGTCCCACTGCAGGGCAAAGGCCTCTTCTCATACAGAGAAGGTACGAGCATTAATCACCACGCTTGCTCAAGACGGGTTGGCGATTTCAGACTTATATTAATTATAAGTCCAGGTTTCCTCACGATGTTATCCTTCACCGATGTCAGTGCTGTCCAAGATAAACTTAGAAAGTACATATCAATTAAAAAAGTCACATTAGTACTTGCCCAGGTTTGAACCCACAACCTCGTGCACAAGAGGCGAGGCCGAAACCACTGGGCCGTCATGATATGTACACATCTCACTAGGGCACACATCCCTATCATCATTCTCTTGCCCTTATCCCAATTTCATTTGGGGTCGGCGCAGCATGTCTTCTTCTTCCATACATCTCTATTTCCCGTCATCTCAGAAGTCACCTCCTTCTTAGCCATATCAACTTTCACACAATCCATCCATCGTTTCCTGGGTCTCCCTCTACTCTTGTAACCCTCTACATTCATACTCAAAACTTTCCTCACAACATGATCCTCATTCCTTCGCATCACGTGTCCATACCATGATAGCCGATTTCCACACAACTTCTCTGTCACAGGCGCCACTTTCAGACTTCCTCTTATAAACTCATTTCTTATTCTATCCATTCGCGTAACACCACACATCCCCCTTAGCATTCTCATCTCCGCTGCATGCAACTGCCTTTCATTCATTCCTTTTGTGGCCCAACACTCTGATCCATACAAGACAGCAGGTCTAATCATTGTCTTATAGATCTTCCCTTTAAGTTTAAGGGGAACGTGGGAATCGCAGGTTGTTCCCGTTACCTGCCGCCACTTCATCCACCCTGTGTTTATTCTGTGCTTGACAGTCCGATCTATTCCTCCGTCACTTTGCACTAATGAACCGAGATACCGAAAGTCGGAGCAGATCGGAAGGAGCACGCCATCAAGCGCAATGGCTTCAGGGCTGGCGAGACCGCCGAAATCGCAGAACATATACTCTGTCTTGGTTCTGCTGATTTTCAAGCCTACACTCTCCAGCTTCTGTTGCCATTTCTCCAATCTACCCTGGATCTCAGGTCCATCTTCACTGACAAGGACAATGTCGTCGGCAAATAGCATGCACCAGCATGCACCATCCCTGTTGTTCATTAATATAATTCGTTGAATAGAAAATGTTAACAATTTTAAAGAACGCCCCTAAACACGCCTCGATGGCCTGTTACATACAGGAAAAGTTTTTAACCAGTGCGCAAATTTTTTTTGGTGGTTCAATATCAGTAATAGAACACATTTCCATTATTTATTCAATACTTTTTTTTTTTTTATCCTACTTTAAATCAGCAAAATATGGACACAATCTATTCGTAATAATAACAATGGGCGCGCGCGGCGGCCGGCGCAAGCGGCGGTGTTGCACGGGCGCTGTGGCCGACAGTTCGCTCATCGCACGCGCTGTCGTGTGACGTCGCGTCTAATCGCTTTCCCGCGCAAGCGCCGCGCCGCACGTGTGTCGTGCTTGTACCTGCCGGTCACGATGTCGGACTTCAGTAACCGCGAGTTTTACGAGATGGTGCGAGTGTATGTACTGAGTGGTGAAAGTTTGCGAGCAACTCGCAGAATGTATGCGACGGAGAGCATACCTCGAATGCGAGCCCATGGAATCCTTAACCCCGCGGTCCCTAATGAAAGGACCATTTTAGCGGCCACTCAAAGGCTGCTTGATCACGGACAGTTCAGAACCCCGAATCATGCACGAGGGTCTGGCAGACCCCGACTGGCGATCGAAACCGAAGAAAGCATTTTTGATTTCTTTGAGCGAGATCCAAGAGCCAGTACCTACGATGCGTCACGTCGTTTCGGTGTGAGCCAGCACGCGATATGGAAGTTGCTAAATACAGCCGGACTTCATCCTGAACAAATTCGAACCTGATAAAATTAGCGATCAGTACATTGTAACCCACGAAAATACCTACGCCGCCGCGCCGGCTAATCGAGCGAGCGCACAGCTGATAGATAGGTACTTACGCGCGTTCCGCTTCGCCGGCGCCGCGCGCCGCCCGGGTAGCCATACAACCACTTTTAAAGTAAACATCTTTCATTAACGATATTTTTATTTTTTTGTACTAAGACGTATCAACATAAAAAATATATGTTTAATAAAACTCGTTTAAGTTTAATTTGTAAAAATTTGCGCAGTGGATAAAAACTTTTCCTGTATAATCACAGATATGAACCGGTTTCCTTGTCCATGTGTTTCCCCGACTCATATCTTCCTTGTTTCAGATGTAATGCCGGTTACTCTGGTAAAAGATGTGAAGTCAACGCAGCGGTCTCTGTTCCCTGAATGAGAAGAGTGAGCCAGTTTGTCTGTGTACAGAAGATTACAAGGGCGCAAGATGCAACATTCCAGCCTGTCAGGACTATTGTTTTCAAGGCAATTGTAGTATTGGTGCCGAGGGACAACCGAAGTGCAGGTAAAACATATTCATATCTTTAGGGACTAGTAACAGCATGCGCCTGCGCGCCCGATTTTGTTGCTTATTGTGCACCCTGCAAATGCGACAAGATGGCCACAACTTTAAAACAGTCAGCGGAACAGTGTTTCTTTCATATTATTGACTTAGGGGGCATCCATTAATTACGTGAGGTGTTCTAGGGGGGGGGGGGGGGGGGGGGATCAAGCTTAATCTTTCCAAATCTCACTTAGGGGGTCTTGGCAAATATCACGTAATTATTATGTTTTTGTAACGGTGTAAACTTGCGTGACAAAACGTTTTTAATAATTGAAAATGAGTTTTTTAAGAATATTATATATCATGCTTACGCCAAAAGACAAGTCTACATGACGAAAAAGTGCTGTCAAGAAGAGTTGGTTTTTTTTTCTCTCAATAATCCAACATGATTACAGTCCAAATAGAAGTTTTGAAGAATTTCGCGTGAGATTAGGGGAGGGGGGAGGGAGTTGAGGAAAATTCTCAAAAAACGCCTCACGTAATTAATGGACGCCGCCTTACAAGGAACTACAAGGAAAATAGTAAAAAAGAAACGCCTCCCACAATACGATGTGTAGTTCAAAATAAGTAACTCAAAATCTTCTGTTGTGCTTTTGAGAATCGAGAGAAATGGTCACATTGTTCGGGTCGGCACAGTCGGGCGAAAAATCAAATACAGGATGCCGATTAATCACCTGTAGGATTTAGGGAGGTGAATCAGACCACGATACTCTACCCGAATTAATAAAAAAATAGTATCTACCATCATTTTTTATCAATACAGGGTTATACGTTAAGTCGACCTAGATCCTTTAAAAGGTTTTAGTTTTCATCATTACTAGCTGATTTGACTAAGGAACACCCCACCCCAAACCTAACCCATATTGAGATATTGGATTTTGATTATTTTGTAAATAAAATGAAGATTTTTTGTATAATTGTCGTTTTTTCGGATTTTGTGCCTCTAATTTATAATCTATTTGCTATTTTTGTGTA
This sequence comes from Phlogophora meticulosa, assembly GCA_905147745.2. Classification (NCBI taxonomy): domain Eukaryota; kingdom Metazoa; phylum Arthropoda; class Insecta; order Lepidoptera; family Noctuidae; genus Phlogophora; species Phlogophora meticulosa. Next base: position 1,542,829 of record LR990543.1, on the reverse strand, counting down.
GTAGATTAGTTTGTTTATTACTCTCAACACAAAAAAAAACAGCTGACTGAACCAACTGGGTAGTAGTCGACGATTGAAAGTTTAAAAAATAACAAATTTGTATGAACATTTTTTTCTTTTAAGAATATTTCAAAAAAACTCTATGACGGTGATGCTGCAGATGTGCCAAACAAAATCTACGTTTCATTAGCTATACAACAAGATAATAGGTCTTTACCTATGAAATTGCCGTTTTGAATGAAAAAATTTAAATGATTTTTTTTCATGTATTTTTTATTTGTATTAATCGAAGTAATCACCCATGCAATCAATGCATCTTTGCCAACGCAGTGGCAGTTTATTGATGCCCTTCTTAAAGAAATCAGCTGGACGGGAGGCAACAAATTCTTCAAAGGCATTTTGTACTGCCTCTCGGGTATTGAATTTTTTTCCCGCCAAGAAGTTATCCAAATTCTGGAAAAAGTAGTAGTCTGTAGGCGCAAGGTCTGGTGAGTAGGGCGGATGACGGAGAGCTTCCAACCCCAGTTCTTGCAACTTGGAGACCGTCTGCTGTGCAGTATGAGGTCGCGCGTTGTCGTGCAGGAGCAGCGGAGACGAGCGATTGACCAATGCTGGTTGGAGATGTGCCAGCTTCTCCATCATTGTGTTCAATTCTTCACAGTACACATCTGCAGTAATGCTCACCCCGTTTGGTAAGAAGCTGTGTTGAATCACACCGGCGCTAGACCACCAAACAGTGACCATCACTTTTCTTGGGGTAAGTTTTCGTTTAGGGCATTGTTTAGGTGCTGAACCAGGATCCAACCAACTTGCTGAGCGCTTGCGGTTATCAAACAGAATCCATTTTTCATCGCAGGTAACAATGCGGTTCAAAATTCCTTCATTTGTGTGTCTGTTGAGCAGTGCAAGGCACGTCTCGACGCGTACTTCGCGCTGGCGATCATTGAGTTCGTGGGGCACCCATTTGTCAAGCTTTTTTACCTTGCCAATTTGACGCAAATGGACCAATATTGTTTTGACGCTAACGTCGAAAGCTGCTGCTAATTCAGCCGTAGATTGTGTATCATCAGCTTCCACAATCGCCTTTAATTCGTCATTGTCGACCAAAGTCTTCGGACGACCGCGAGGTTCATTTTTCAGGTCGAAATTTCCAGAACGGAAGCGAGCAAACCAATAACAGGTAGTGCGTTGGTTTGTAGTGTTAGCTCCGTAAACGTCGTTGATGTTGCGTGCCGCTTGTGCCGCGTTGCTGCCACGACGGTACTCATATTCCATAATTACTCGAATTTTTAACGTATCCATGATGACGAAAAAGATTTAAATGCGATGAAAATGTAACACTAATCAATAAACAAATGACTACTTTTGGAAAAAAAAATCCATGTTTTTAAAATAAAATTAATTTGAAATTAGAATTCTTAGCCAAACAAAAAATATTTTGATTTGAAATGGCCAGTACTGCAGAACGGCAATTTCATAGGTAAAGACCTAATATAACCAGCTCGGGTATCATCATAATATTCAGAAAAAAACTGTGATGTAATGCTCTAAGGCTGTTTCCCCTTCGATTTGTGACTGTGCTTTTAAACTGGACTTTGACAAGTGCTTCTGATTTGGGACTGTTGACGATGACGACCTTCACGAACGAGGATTATGCGGATATTTTAATTTGAGAAAAATACATTGCACGTTATCTCGGGCGCTGAGTATTTATAACATATTAACAGTAGTAGTTATTATTTGAAGTTGGTACTGTTGTTTTACAATAACTGCTAATTCGAATATACCGACCCTAATATGGGTGTAACACACCTTACTTTTAATATACATACTTAGCTTGTTAAATAAGTAGGATGTCAAAGGTTTCAAAAATACAAAGGGATCTAATAAGTCAGACATTAATTTCTAACAGCTAATATTACTTTACACCTCGCAAAGTGTGGCTGCCGTTAAATTAAAATACTTTTATGGAGCGTTCGAGACGCAGCGTAGGTGCCGAGCGCTTACCTCGTCCGACAGTTAGAATTAATTAGAGGTTTCCTTATTGTTTATTGAGTTACCTTGATTGATATCTTCGCAATTTCAGTTTCAATGCTTAATACGATTCATTGCTTGCTACAACGGCGAACTTTTACGGAACTCAAAATAACAAGGAAAAGTGAAGGGTGGGCGTTTTGGGGGACAGTCTTATGTAAACGTTTTGACGTTCAAAAAGTGCTGATTCTCAGCCTAATTTGAATGAATTTTAAATGAATTTTCATTTTGATTTTGATTGTTTTTGAACGCTTCTTAAAGCTTATTGCCAAGTGTTTTACACGTGCAGTCCATGGACCAACCATACTCAGCGGGCTATCAGCGTCCTGCGGGTCCAATATCATAACGGGTTCAGAATGTTGTTGCGGCTGCCCCGTTTCTGCAGTGCATCAGGTATGTTTGCACAAGCACACGTCGATGGCTAACACGCCATCGTCAGACAGAAAAATCTGCCTCTTTGCTCTACAGAGTGCGGGAGAGCTCCAACTCCATTCTAAAGAATATACGGAGGAGGTACGAGTCTCCTTTACTAGGTGATGTTGTTCGAATATGTATTTCGAACAACATCATTGTTTGTAAATAGATAATTAGTCTTACTGGCATAGGTATAAGTTATCTTTTTGTTAACTTACCAATATGGATGTTGCTTATTCGAATTAAAGCAACGCCTCTCTCGCCTGTAACACCAAGCAACATACCATATTTGATGGTGTCTGTTTTTATTAAGTTTTCCTGTTTCATATCTTCGTTATTTCAGATGTTATGCCGGTTACTCCGGGGAACGATGTGAACTAAACGCGTGCCAGGGATACTGTTTGAACAACGGTGTCTGTTCTCTGAATGCGGACAGTGTGCCGGTCTGTCACTGCACAGGAGACTATGAGGGTGACAGATGCGAGGTTTCCGTTTCCGTCTTTTTCATCAAATGTTTCCGAATAGCTCCAACACTTTCAACATTGAGGGACATCCTAGATACAGGTAAGATTATTTGTGATGAATCTGAACCCAGATCAGTACATGATTAGTTAAACCTTCGCCGTCTGATTTGATCAAAAATCTTCAATCGGTACTCTGGATACGGACGGACTCAACGTCGCGCGTCGATCGCCCGTGACGCGCGACGCGGCTACGGACGCGTATAGAACGATCACTGATAGCTAAGCAATTCGTTAAAACTAAACTACTCATCATGTTGTGTGTATGTACTCGTAAGTAGGTGTCATGTATCTGGTCAGACTGAGCGATCTGATGCAGATTCAGTGATTCAACTTGATAATTTAATGTATTTTTATGTTTTCTTGACAGATGTAGCACCGGTTACTCTGGACAAAGAAGTGCTTCAACTGATGTCTGAAAGCAGCGGTGCTTGTTCCCTGAATGAGCCCTGAAAGAGGTGAAGCCGTCGATTAGTTTACTAACACCTCTACCATCGCCACTACGTACTATTTTCGATCTGTTTTCACTCCGTAGAACAAAAATGTAAAAACTACCGTCAAATGTCGAAAAACCCTATTGGCCGTCACTTCAGATTTTACTTCCTTTCGCTCCATATTTTAAAAACATAAGTAGGTATAGCTTTTCGTAGCCCGTGTAGTGTGGGGCGTTTTCGTTCATGTTTGACGACCGATGTGGCGCGGCGGGCGAAGGTCCGCCTGCGACGCAAGAGGTTGCGGGTTCGATTCCCGCCTTGGGACAAATGTTTGTACGATCTACAAATATTTGTTCCGGGTGTTCTGGGTATTTGCTATATATAATAAAAATATCTATCTATGTAATGTATTGTATTAAGTATATCAGTCATCTAGTACCCATAACACAAGCTCTGCTTAACTTGGGGCTAGATGATGCTGTGTGTATTGTCCAGCAATATTCAATATTTATTTTAAACACTTACTGATATTTTGAATAATTAGAGATAGAAAGAAAAGACGTAGATTGACCGGCTGTTTGCGTGATACATAGAAGAGGAATAGATCCTGTCGCTGATAGACATAACCTCTTTTATTGGAAACCCAGTACCTCAGGGAAGGTCCCTAGTACTGTTAGGCAGCAGAGCCTATTGTCGTTTAAATTACTTTCTTTTTCCTTCTGAAATACTAATAAATCTAAATAATTTAAAATAGCAGTTTTATAAATTATTGACCATAATTTCAATTGATTATTTGTTTATGTCTTTTGTGACAATCTCCTGAATTTTGACGAGCATGCAAAACTGTACCTTGTCTAGAAGGAATAGCTACTTTCCCGCTCAAACAATACGTACCTGCTTCTACCTCTTTTCACTTAAGAGCTCCTTAAAATCAGCAAAGTTAGCTCTTTGCTTCTATTTTTATAAGCTACTGAGACACCAGAACACTCCCAAGATCGGCGTCAACAGTATGCCGAATATCTTAACAAGGATAACATTATATGTAATAAGTTTTAGAAAATAAGTTGTTATTATTAAGTATGCTTCACTATTGCATTGGGTTATACCTGTAATAATAGTTGTAAGTGATTATATAAATAAATAAATAAATCTGGTGTCTCAACGGGGTATGGAGACTCCAGAACACTCCCAAGATCGGCGTCAACAGTATGCCGAATATCTGGTGTCTCAACGGGATATGGAGACTCCAGAACACTCCCAAAATCGGCGTCAACAGTGTGGGGAATATCTGGTGTCTCAACGGGGTATGGAGACTCCAGAACATTCCCAAGATCGGCGTCAACAGTATGCCGAATATCTGGTGTCTCAGCAGGGTATGGAGACTCTAGAACACTCCCAATATCGGCGTCAACAGTATGCCGAATATCTGGTGTCTCAGCAGGGTATGGAGACTCTAGAACACTCCCAATATCGGCGTCAACAGTATGCCGAATATCTGGTGTCTCAGCTGGGTATGGAGACTCCAGAACACTCCCAAGATCGGCGTCAACAGTATGCCGAATATCTGGTGTCTCAGCAGGGTATGGAGACTCTAGAACACTCCCAAGATCGGCGTCAACAGTATGCCGAATATCTGGTGTCTCAGCTGGGTATGGAGACTCCAGAACACTCCCAAGATCGGTGTCAACAGTATGCTGAATATCGGGTGTCTCAACGGGGTATGGAGACTCCAGAACACTCCCAAGATCGGCGTCAACAGTATGCCGAATATCTGGTGTCTCAACGGGGTATGGAGACTCCAGAACACTCCCAAGATCGGCGTCAACAGTATGCCGAATATCTGGTGTCTCAGCAGGGTATGGAGACTCCAGAACACTCCCAAGATCGGTGTCAACAGTATGCTGAATATCGGGTGTCTCAACAGGGTATGGAGACTCCAGAACACTCCCAAGATCGGCGTCAACAGTATGCCGAATATCTGGTGTCTCAGCAGGGTATGGAGACTCTAGAACACTCCCAATATCGGCGTCAACAGTATGCCGAATATCTGGTGTCTCAGCAGGGTATGGAGACTCCAGAACACTCCCAAGATCGGTGTCAACAGTATGCTGAATATCGGGTGTCTCAACGGGGTATGGAGACTCCAGAACACTCCCAAGTTCGGCGTCAACAGTATGCCGAATATCTAGTGTCTCAGCAGGGTATGGAGACTCCAGAACACTCCCAAGATCGGTGTCAACAGTATGCTGAATATCGGGTGTCTCAACGGGGTATGGAGACTCCAGAACACTCCCAAGATCGGCGTCAACAGTATGCCGAATATCTGGTGTCTCAGCAGGGTATGGAGACTCTAGAACACTCCCAATATCGGCGTCAACAGTATGCCGAATATCTGGTGTCTCAGCAGGGTATGGAGACTCCAGAACACTCCCAAGATCGGTGTCAACAGTATGCTGAATATCGGGTGTCTCAGCAGGGTATGGAGACTCTAGAACACTCCCAATATCGGCGTCAACAGTATGCCGAATATCTGGTGTCTCAACGGGATATGAAGACTCCAGAACTGTCCCAAAGTTGATGGCAACTGCATGTTGATTATCTGGTGCCACAACGGGCTGCGGAGATATCAGAGCAGTTCCTTGCGTAGACCGCCCCTCCACTCCCACACTGCGCGCCGCCGACTTATAGCAGGCGCTTAATGGCGCTCTTCTCAAGTCCAAGGCAATCTTATCGTGATATTTTTTAAACTAATAGTCTAAATTACATAGTGTGAAAGATATAGTTCGTCTACATTACATACGGAAAACGACAAACGTTTCAATTATTGTTATAAGAATTAGCTAAATACTAGTGTCCAATTCCAGTCCAAGGGGCCTGTGGTGTGGCCCTAGAATAGCACCACCCCATCTCCTCCCGTGGGTGTCGTAAGAGGCGACTAAGGGATTCAAATACCGGAGGATGGGCAGCAGCATCTTTCCGCGTACTAGCCACCAAACTGCGATCGCCAACCCACCTGCCAAGCGTGGCGATTACGGCATAACCCCCCATGATTTGGAAACCCAAGAAACGGCCCCTAGTCCCCGGCGGCCCCGCTATTCCTGGCTATGGTACCGGCCATGGTAACGGCGGGGCAAGGGGTGCGAAGAATCCCCGGCAGATGCCAGGCTACCAACCCCGACGACCTTTGGACCTGGCAACGTACAACACGCGCACACTGCGAACGGACGAGAAGCTTGCTGAACTCGAGGAAGAATTGAGCAGGTTACGGTGGGATATCGTAGGATTGTGTGAAGTCCGGAGAGAGGGGGAGGACACCATCCTCAAATCCGGTAACCTGCTCTATTTCCGGGAGGGCGACCAACTGTCCCAGGGTGGTGTCGGGTTTCGTCCACAGGTCCCTTGTCAACAACGTGGTCCAGATCGAGAGTGTTTCGACGAGGGTAGCGTACCTTATACTCAGAATCACCAAACGGTATTCGCTGAAGGTCATACAGGTACACGCACCGACCTCGAAACACCCCGACGACGAGGTGGAGACTATGTATGAGGATATCTCTAGTGCCATACATAGCTCCCGAACACACTATACCGTTGTGAATGTTGTGATGGGAGACTTTAACGCGAAACTGGGCAAACGAAGCGACAATGAGCTGAGAGTGGGGCAATTTGGATATGGAAAGAGGAATGCACGTGGCCATCTGCTGGCCGGCTTCATGGAGAAGGAGGGCCTTTTTATGATGAACTCCTTCTTCAGAAAACCGGAACAGCGTAAGTGGACATGGCTGCATCCTAACGGTGTCTCAAAAAATGAGATTGACTTCATCCTGTCGACGAAGAGGCACATATTCAATGATGTCTCCGTGATCAATTCAGTAAAAACAGGAAGCGATCACCGGATGGTAAGAGGCACATTGAATCTTAGAACAAAGCTCGAAAGATGTCGACTGATGAAGTCTACGCTCCGACCAGCACCTATCCAGTTCCAGAACCCTGAGCACTTTCAGCTCGAGCTGCAGAATCGCTTTGAATGCCTGGGAGATTGCAAAAATGTGGATGATTACAATGACAGATTTGTGGAAATTGTCCAAACGACTGGGTGTAAGATCTTCAAAACCCGTCGTTCAAAAGGAACCAAAAAGATCTCGGACCACACCAACAAACTTATGGAACAAAGACGAAATTTGGTTCTGCAGTCCTCTGAAGATGCTGCTCAGTATCGGCGTTTAAACAGATGGATCTCCAAGTCCTTGACTTGCGACCTACGCCAATTTAATACGACTCGTATTAAGGAGGCGATTGAGAGCAACAAAGGGTCAAAGGTTTTCGCAAGGGATCTGTCTGTTGGTCAAAGCCAACTGACTAAGCTGAAGGCAGAGGATGGCAGAATTGTTTCGTCAAAGCCGGAGCTGTTGAAAGAGGTCGAGAAGTTCTACGGACAATTATACACGAGTGTACGGCAATCTGTTAATAATCAGGCTAAAGACCCAAGAGCCATTGACCCGACACTTTACCGAGGATATCCCGGACGTCAGCCTGTACGAGATTAGAATGGCTCTTAAACAGCTAAAGAACAATAAGGCACCGAGTGATGATGGGATCACGGCTGAGCTTCTGAAAGCTGGTGGAACACCGGTACTGAAAGCTCTTCAGAAGCTATTTGATTCCGTCATACTCGAGGGACGAACGCCTAAGGCATGGCACGGAAGTGTAGTGGTACTCTTCTTCAAAAAAGGCGATAAAACCTTGTTGAAGAATTATAGACCCATCTCGCTTCTGAGCCATGTCTACAAATTGTTTTCGAGAGTCATTACGAATCGTCTCGCTCGCAGGTATGACGACTTCCAGCCTCCCGAACAAGCCGGTTTCCGAAAAGGCTTTAGCACCATAGACCACATACATACGCTGCGACAGATTATACAGAAGACTGAGGAGTATAACCAGCCACTCTGCGTGGCGTTTGTGGACTATGAGAAAGCCTTCGAATCGATCAAGACCTGGGCCATGCAACAGTCTCTCCAACGGTGCCAAATTGACTATCGATATATCGAAGTGCTGAAGTGTTTGTACGAAAACGCCACCATGTCAGTCCGCCTCCGGGATCAAAGCTCAAAACCTATCCAGTTGCAGCGAGGGGTGAGACAGGGAGACGTTATATCTCCGAAACTGTTCACTGCCGGCCTGGAAGATGTTTTCAAGCTCCTGGACTGGAGAAGACTCGGCATCATTATCAACGGCGAGTACATCACTCACCTTCGATTCGCTGACGATATCGTAGTCATGGCTGAGACCTTGGAAGACCTAGGCACTATGTTCGATGGCCTCAGTAGAGCCTCCCAACAAGTGGGCCTCAAAATGAACATGGACAAGACGAAAATTATGTCAAATCCATGTCGCACCCACTTCTTCTTTAAAGGTTGGAGACTCTACACTCGAAGTTGTCAACGAATATGTTTACCTGGGACAGACAGTCCAGTTAGGCAGGTCCAACTTTGAGAAAGAGGTCAATCGTCGAATCCAACTCGGCTGGGCAGCGTTCGGGAAGCTTCGTAATATCTTCCCGTCCAAAATACCGCAGTGTCTCAAGACTAAAGTCTATGACCAGTGTGTGTTGCCAGCGATGACCTACGGAACTGAGACTTGGTCCCTTACTATGGGCCTCATAAGAAGGCTCACCCAAAGGGCGATGGAGCGGGCTATGCTCGGAGTTTCCCTGCGTGATCGAATCAGAAATGAGGAGATCCGCAGGAGAACTAAAGTAACCAACATAGCACACAGAATCGCCAAACTGAAGTGGCAGTGGGCGGGGCACATAGCTCGTAGAACAGATGGCCGTTGGGGCAAGAAAGTTCTCGAGTGACGACCGCGCGCCGGAAGACGCAGTGTAGGCAGGCCTCCCACACGGTTGACCGACGACCTCGTGAAAGTCGCGGGAAGGGCATGGATGCGGAAGCCGGTCATTGTGGAAATCCTTGGGGGAGGCCTTTGTCCAGCAGTGGACGTCTTTCGGCTGAAATGATGATGAATGATAGTGTCCAATTTAGCTAAATGTTAGTATCCAATTTTAATGTATTCATGGGTCATAATTTGGGATATATTGGCTTCCACATAAAAGGTACATATATGCTGCCGTGGACTTTTATTTAAAACTGTTTAAGACAAACGAGCCCACAATACATTTTCGTCCTGTTACTTCATCGGTATGGGCAGCGCACGCCAAGATACCTCTCAGAGGGCAGGAATTTTTCCGACTTACTTGATACTTATCGTAATATTATAGCCAAATTACACTATGTGTTATTCTGATAAATAAGTTATACAACAGTAAAGTTTCATCAAAATCCGTTCCGTAGTTTTTGCGTGAGAGGGTAACAAACATCCATCCGTCCACACAAACTTTTGCATTTATAATATTAGTACTCGTAAGATAGGGCGAAGCTGATTCCATTATATTTATTGAACGCACGTTTTTACAGAGCGCCAATGAACCAAAGATTAAATGGCGTCCCACAGGGTAGTGTCTTACGCCCTTCTTTGATTCTCCTAATAAGGTAATAATATTCGATGCAAAAGTATTCTCTTACGCAACTATTCTGTCTTTGGGTCCTTCCTGGCGAGATGTTAAACTTAGTGTAGATACAGGAATAGCTCGGGTATCTGAATGGCCAAAAAGGGACTTATAACATAATTTACAAGCATATTATGCTCCAGTATCACCAACCGAGGACTGCCTACTGAAGATATAGATTTAAAAGTACAAATATGTGGAAACATTTATGTAGTTGTCACTGGCCATGCATTGAAGTGGTCAATGAGACTCAATAAATAGGAGTTATGGTAGATCAAGCACTATCCTGGTCAGTTTTTGTCTTGAAATGCTTTAGCAACCAGTCTTATTAAGGGTTATCGGGTTACCCAACTGGCTTGTGGAGAGGTAAAAGTCTGCCATTCGATGTAAAACAAGTACTGGTATTAAAAATAAAAAAGACAAATCACAATTTTAAGTAATCCAAATAGGATCCACTATATTGAGACACGGTTGGCGCAGTGGTTGAGCCATCGGCTGCTGCGCCGCGTGTCGTGGGTTCGATTCCCACACGGAGAAAAAAATTGTATGGCCTACAGGTAATTGTTCCGGGTCTGGCTGTTTGTGTATGTGAGTTTAAATGTTTGTAAACGCACCCACGATACAGGAAAATTTCCTAGTGTGGGGGCAACGTTTTCTTAAAAAAAAAAAAAATACGCTATTTCAGCTTAAGAACATGTTGGATAATAGATTACCTTATTAAGGAGAGTTAACATGATTTAGTTACCAGGTCTATTTTGTGTGTTTCATTTCGGTGCAGGTTTAAGTAGTTGTCCCAGCAACCACATTCCCATCATCAATATCGCTAAAGTCACGAACTAGAACATGTCTCCTCTTTGGTTGCTGAAAAAATGAAATTATTTATTCAAAGCTTGATCGAAGTCCGCATTCAGTTAAGAGTTGACAGATGGCAGGCGGCTGCATTTGAACTGGGAGATTAGATGTAGATATGTCAATCAAGCTGCAATTTTACAGTTGGCTTGCCGATGAAATGCAATCTATTTACACAGACCCTAATTTTCCTATCCACTGAAACTCCTGAATGTCAGTCCAGATGAATAGTGAAGTTTATCTAGCACCAAAGCCATTTTTTTATTTTTATTTTAGTATGATTTAGCATCGAAAAATACACAGAACTTCAAATATTCACCCTTCTATAACCAAACTCTATATGGCATAACAACGTTTGCTGGGTCAGCTAGTATCTATAAAATATGTGCCAAGGGCATCACCTAAACGAGTTCATAATAAAAATATATTTGAAAGCTTTTCCCCACCAGAGGTCGCTTGTCAGAGACTGTTCCTAACTCTAATATACATATTACAAAAGTTATTGTCTGATGTTGTCAGGAAACCTGAGATAAGACTGTTAACGTGGTGAGGGAACTTTTGTTACATAATACTGACTTATTGTTATTAGGAATAATCACAAGTAACCCATACGAACCCCGCTTATCTGGGGCCTCACAGACAAAAGCAAGTAACTGAATTGTATTTACAGAAAACCAGCGATCGGCTTTAATACCACACGAGCGGTCACCAGGACTGGATGTTCCATCTCCCTCTGTTGTTGTCTTGTGTATAAAATGTATAGAACGCAATGTGTTTTCGCGTTGTTAGCGCTGTACGTGGGGTTGGTGCACTGCTTCTCCTGGGGTGAGTACAAAGGATAGATATTATTTTGTACTTCAAAATATAACTGATATCAACGCTATGCCGACTCGTAGTCAAACGTGAAGTGTCTACAATTTTTGATGTTGAGGTTGGTCCCTCCATAGTACCTAACTATATCTCAATGTCGCTTTAAAATCATAGAAGTAAAATCAGTTATACGTTACGTATGTCAGCTATGTCTGAGTTTTTTTTTTAATATAAAAACGTTGCCTCAATAATTTCTCCTGTGTCGTGGGTGCGTTTACAAACATTTAAAATCACATACACAAACAGTCAGACCCGGAACAACTACCTGTAGGCCATACAAATATTTGTTCCGTGCGGGAATCGAACCCACGACACGCGGTGCAGCAGTCGATCGGTCAGCCACTGCGCCAACCGTGTCGTCAAATAAGAAAAAGTAACGTTGACACTTGCCCGTATTTGAACCCACAACCTGATGCATGAGAGGCGAGGCTTTCACCACGACATACCACCTAGTGTAGGAAATAAATTAATCGTTCATTAAACAGTAACAAAGTAAAGAGTAAAACTGAGAAAAAGTAAACGATGAATGAAATAGTTTATATTCAAGTTTCATATCAATCTCATGATGGCCCAGTGGTTTAGGCCTCGCCTCTTGTGCATAAGGATATGGGTACAAACCTGGGCAAGACCCATGTGACTTTTTCAATTCATATGTACTTTCTAAGTTTATCTTAGACATCACTGACATCGGTGAAGAAACCTGGACTTATATATAAGTCTGAAATCGCCAACCCGTCTTGAGCAAGCGTGGTGGTTCATGCTCGTGCCATCTCTATATGAGAAGAGGTTTTTGCCCAGCAGTGGGACAGTAGCAGGCTGGTATTATTTATAAGTTCATTTTAGAAAGTATGTCTCGTGTGGACATCAGACTAGCGAAGCTGTAAGTAATTTGGGACTAATTGATAGGAGCACCGTATTTTGTGGAAATACGGTTAGAAAGGTATCATTAGCTTGGAGAATTGTAATATTTTCTTGTTTCAGACTTCATGCTGGGCGGACGTACTGGACTGTTCTTTTATAATAATGGAACGCTTATGCGCTTTGTAGAGTTACCTACGGGGCGCGTCTCCTCTATAACTTACGATCCGGTACACAACAGGGTGCTGTTTATCGAAAACTCCATGATATCTAGCTATGATATGGTGACCAAGGATATACAAAAGCTAGTGAGATGTAAATCATACAGTAACAAGCTAGTCTACGACCCAGCCACAGACACAGTCTTTCAGACTGAAACCTACAGTATATACTCGTATTCCTTAAAACCTGGATCTGACAACGCAGTTGATAGAAATCCTACAGAAATGAAGTTGGATACGTGGCCCGTCAATATTGCCGTGGATAGCTGTGAAGGGTATGTAATTAATCATAAGATCAGCGTTTAAACACGAAAATATTTTAATAACATTTACTTACAAATATTAAACGTTATTACAAATTACAGATACATTTACTGGATCACACACAGTAACATAGAGAGAGCTCGATTTGATGGCTCCGAGAGAGAAGTTGTAATAGACAATAAAAGTTATTTCGAACCGGACCTGGTGATAGACCAGCAGACACGGAAAATGTACTGGGTTTCACAAGGTCCTCATGGAAGTTTTTTTATTAAATTTTTAATCCAAAGCGCAGATTTGGACGGAAAGAACAAAAGATTATTATACAGTGGTGATGAATCAATGGATGCAACTCTAGCCGTAACAAAAGATTTTATCTACTGGAGGGGCTTGGCGGAAGATTCATTTTGGCGATTACCGAAGAATCCACCGCACGACACAGATGTCAAACCTGAAAGATTTTCACCTTATTGTTACGGATGTAGAAGTATGGCCACCAACTATCAAATAGAGGACCAAACTCGGGGAACGCGGAACTGCACAGCTCTAACGAGTCTGCTGCCAAGTATTTCCAGCAATGTTTTCACAGACGGAAGCCTGCGTTGTGTCTATGGTATAAAAGTTATTGGCGAATCTGTTTGTAACTGTACACAGGGTTACACCGGTGACAGATGCGACGTTTCACTCTGCCAGAACTATTGTTTACACGGAGATTGTAGTGTCACTATTGGACAACAACCTATATGCAGGTAAAGTTGTTCATTTCATCAGAGACTAGTTAAAACAAACAGCCGAGATAGAGCTGGACCTTGGTCGTACATTCGTCAAAAATAGGGTGGCGATTTAGTCACCTTTAGGACACAAATAGGAATGAGTAATGATCGCATACAAAATATGAAAAGGTTCTTAAACTTGTATATTTGAAAATTAACGTTGGTTTGTGATTAGTATTTCTCCCAAACGACGGCAGTTTGTAAACGCAGCCCTGCGTAGAGCGTACATTGACCCGCCCGGCGCGTCTTTGAGGTGTTTTTGAATTAAATGTGCGCGCATCATATGATCGGCACATGAGGTCAACACCCGAGATTAGTTCCAGGCTTGACTCTGCATTAGAGAATGTAGTCGATATATAATCGGCACCCTGTATATCTTATACAGGGTGCCGATTATATATCGACTACATTTGTGGAGGCCAGATAGGCAGTCGCTCCATGTAAAATATTGGTATTCAGCTGCATCAGGTTAGACTGGAAGCCGATCCCAACATGGGGAGGACTGGGAAAAGGCAGGCAGATGATGACTTGTGCTGTTACCAATCAATGTTTGTTGGTTTCCATGTGTATTGTGGTACTCTAAATAATATGTTTGTTATTTCAGATGTAAAACCGGTTACTCTGGGGAAAGGTGTGAAGTGATAGGTGGTAAGTGTGAAGAGGATAGTGAGCCAGTCTGCCAATGTATGGAAGGTTACAAGGGGGAAAGATGCGATATTCCAGTTTGTCAGGACTATTGTTTTGAAGGGAATTGTAGCGTCAGTGGTGAGGGACAACCGGAATGCAGGTAAACATGTTCATTGCTGCAGGTACTTGTAGAAAGCAGTAGTAGCAGGCGGATGTTGTAGGCAGTACAGGCAGTGTAATTAAAATAGCTAAAAATTTTACACAACTTGACCTTTTCTTTGTTTTGATATCGAAAGAAAGAAAGAAAAAACATTTATTCTGCACAGGTTCAGGCACACAACGACAATACTAAACATAGAAAAACATAAAAAAACGAGTAACAAGAAATACATTAAAAACATATATAAGTATATATTATTAAGTATGTGCCTTCAGCTGCGCTAAAAGGGTTCAGCAAAAATGCCAGACAACTAGTGCCTGACGCTGGTTTTCAACTGGACTTGAGATTGTGAGATGTCACGGACGTAAAACAGTTCTATAGTGGTGGTATGATTATGTGAAGTAAATTATGATGTAATTTACATAGGTACAGCTTGATGTCAGTGAAAATGTTAAGTGTATGTGTGTGATCTGTTGTATTGTGTATATCACAAGAGAAAAATTATAAATATTTTGTTAACGGGCGAACAGATTAATTAGTGTCAGATCAAATAAAAAACCTGTTTCCAATGCTGCGCTGTCAGTCTTATTACGCATAGACTATACATAATATAAGTTAATTAATCCGTGCACAGTGACGGTAAACGTCATTTCAATACGCTTCAAGCAGCCGAGCACGATGGACCACACAACAGATATCTTTACTTTTTTATATAACCGAACAAAAAATATAATCGCAAAAGGGCGCCCGGCCTTTGGGACAAGACCAAGGAGTGTGGGATTCTTACCTCACTAAAACCACCCCGGTGATCACCATCAGCACCCGGAAGGAGGCACCGTGTCCTCTTATAAGACCACCCCGATGCCCCCACTATACAACGCCTATCAGGGCGCATCCCTGAGGAAAGACAAACTTGGCCTACCTACCCGAAACTGGTTCTGTTGTACTGTTCAGAATCGAGAAAAGACACGTTTACATTTGTCGTGTACGCCCTTGTTCGGGTCGGCACAGTCGAGCGGCAAATTCGCTTATGATTATGTAGGAATCATTCGAGTCGGCTTGATGCTCACCTTAAAGTTGAATATGCTGATTTGGTAGTTGCCTAATAGCTTATTGAGTTATCTTGATTCATATCTCCGTAATTTCAGATGTAATGCCGGGTACTCTGCTGTAAGGTGTGAAGTCAGCGCGTGCCATGAGTACTGTTCGAACAATAGTGTCTATTCCCTGAACGAGGAGAGTGCGCCAGTCTGTCAATGCGCAGGAGATATCCAGGGAGAGAGATGCAACGTCTCAGTCTGTCAGAACTATTGTATCCACGGAGAATGTATTGTCGGTGATGGAGGACATCCTGAATGCAGGTAAAACATTGTGATTCATCTCATTAGAGGGTAATTACAACAGTCAGTAGTTAGTACAGTCTACACCTTGACCGGCTGGTCTAACGTAGTACTCACAGAGTGTCAACACAATATGATCTCTATCGCCGTCTTATTCTAGTTTTGCAACCAGCCGTGCGGTCGATTGTACACTTGTCAAACGCGACAAGTTACGTACTTCTTTCAAATACTTTTTTGTTGTAACCATTAAGAAAATCAATCACTTAATAAACGACGATGAAGACCAGCAAACAAATATTACTGTACACTTTTATACCAGTTGATATGGCTAAGAAGGAGGTGACTTCTGAGATGACGGGAAATAGATATGTATGGAAGAAGAAGACATGCTGCGCCGACCCCAAATGAAATTGGGATAAGGCAAGAGGATGATGATGACTTTTATACCAATCTCCTTTATTCTTTTGCATACGCACACGCTCAGATACCATATACACAAACATGCACGCACGCACACTCACACATACACACATGTGTACACACACACACACACACACACACACGCATACGTACACATACACAATCGAGCTGCTCTTTTTGATAGAATTCTAGTTTTTAATTTGTATCCTTTTTATTATTTTTAGTTTATTCGTCTCCATTTTGTAAATGTACTACAGGGGAAGTAGCGAGTCAGCCCCAACACAAGTATTGTTAATAACTTAACGGGGCTGCCTCATGCTATACGTATTGTAACGATTTTGGAATAAGAAACATTTTTTTTTTTTTTGCCTATTTTTCATGCGAAAGAAAGTTAGTTTCCTGAGGTCGTTCTAAAACAAAATGGAGTCTCATTATCAAGTTGTAATTCACAAGCATCTTTAACAATCATAACATCATCATCATCAGGCTATACTAGTCCACTGCTGGACATAGCCCTCTCCTAATGAGCGCCATAGCGCCCTGTCTTCAGCTTGGCGCATCCAGCATCTGCCTGCAGTCTTTCGCAGATCGTCATCCCACCTGGTCAGAGGGCATAACATGTTTAGGTTTAATCTTACAATACTAAGACAACGATTGATCTTTGACTTGTCTTTTAGATAATTTTGGTACAAAATATTATCTTAAATTTAAATAATTACTACGTTTTCAATCCAAATATGTTAACTTAGTGTTGACTGCTGGGATTATATTTACGTTGATAACATACGGTTGTTTTTAATAGACTTTCAAGGGACCTCGGTATCGACTTAATTTGCACTAGTGTGGCGTCCGTGCGACGACAAATAGCACAAAACTTCTTCGATAGTTAACAACCTTCTTTCATTAGTAATTAATTTTTACCTATACTCTTTTTTTATATGTATTTTATTTTCGGAGGTTTTGTGTGGAGGCTTGTAATTAGCGATTTGAAAATAATACACTTTAAATATAATTTTTATTTGTTAGTCTGTAAGCCTCCTTTAAAATGAAAAAAAAAAATAAAAAAAAATACGCGGACTATTTAGTAAGCCATAAATTACAGTAAAATAATCCCGTAAAAATACTGTCCCACTTTCATCTGCGAAGATTGCAATGCCAAGAACCTGAAATAAGTAAGGAAAAGCTTCAAAGGTCATTCAACTCGATTCATAACTTTCTCATTTCAGATGTGGCGTTGGTTATTCTGGGGAAAGATGTGAAATCGACGTGTGCCAAGGGTATTGTCTGAACAATGGTGTCTGTACCACGAACGAGGACAGTGCGCCGATCTGTCAATGCGCAGGAGATTATGAGGGTGATAGATGCGATGTTTCCGTATCAGTCGTTCTCACGAAATGTGCTCGAATAATTTCAACACTTGCAACGTTGAGGGACACTACAGGTAAAAATCTTTGTAATCTGTCTAAAAGCAAAACAGTATCTACATGATCATTTCTGCCTTCACATCCGGCTGATTTGGTCACAGAGCTTCAATCCATACTCCGTCTGTCGGTTGAGGACTCAAGATCGATCTCTCATGACAGTTAGAGCGATCACTGTTAGCTAAGGGTCAATTTATACTAGAGCAGGGTTGAAGCGCATCGAAGCGTCTATCCAAAACTGAACATAACAAATTCAACCTTAACTCCACATCGTAAAGCACACATTGCTTCTGAGATTTTAAAAAGACGCGCGTATTATTCGGAATTGGCGCGTCTGCGCGTGAACAAAGCTGATTGGTGCACGCGTATTCTGGCGTATCCATGCGCCCACTAGCGAACCTACGCGTCATCAGTCGGAAATTGGCATGCGTCGGTGTTGATCACGATCTTCGTTTTCTTCTTCTTCAACTTCCGATATAAGTAATATCATAGCAAGATCAAAGTCAACCAATTCACACACGTTTCAGGTACGAGAATCAACTGGCAAGTGATTCAATAGCACTGCTGTTGACGCCCATTACTACTCGTAAAAGAGTGCGCGCGTATTCTGGCGAGTACGCGCGCATTCGTGCGGCTTCGCTTTAGTTGTAAAGAATTTGACGCTTCGATGCGCTTCGACTCTGCGCTAGTATAAATTGACCCTAAGCAAATCGTTGAACCTCAACAGTCTCATCGTGTCGTGTATGTACTCGGGTACATGCATCTGGTGAGACTGGGCGACTGGTGCAGATTCACTGGTTCAGCTTTATATTGTTTCCGGTAGCTTATGCAGTTTCACGTTTTCTTTGCAGATGTAACACCGGTTACTCTGGACAGAAGGGTGTTTAAAATGCTGTCTGAAACAAAAACGGAGTGTGGTCACTGAATGAGCCCTGAAAGATGTGAATCCGTTGAGGACTTTACTTACTACACCTCTACCACCACCACTACCACGTGCTTCTCAGTAGAACAAAGTCTAGCCCTAGCTGAACAATCTACCATAAAAGTTCGGCAAATCATCATCATCAGATGATGCTGATGATGATTTTTTGTAAATAAATACTGAAATAAATATGCATTTGCCTAATTTTTTATGACAAAAAAAGTTTTTCTTTGTACCTAGTGTTTTTAGTTTGTGTTTTTATGTTTGTACTTATTGCATATACTTTGATTTATGTGTCAAATTGGTTTTCGAAGTCGTGCAAAGCCGTTTTTCTTCCGACGCACAGAAATGATCGTTACACGAAATTAGTTGATCCAAATCTAAAGTTTTCATGCCCAATAATATCCCCCATTTCGCCACTTGAGTCCTCCCTGTCAAAAATATTGAAAACACCATTTTCTTAATGAACTACCTACATATTCATTTTCACAGCTATACGTTCAGAAACAAAAAGACTTTATTACAAACGTTGAATTTCAATAATTCATTTTTTATCACACCTCTAGAAGCATCAAGAAAGTTACACCCTTCAAAGTTCAAGGCTCTATGACCAGCGGCTTACGCTGTGCGTTGTCTGTCAGTCCGTTAGGACATAGATAAAATAATAAATAAATAATGCTGGACAATCCACACAGCATCATCTAGCCCCAAGCTAAGCAGAGCTTGTGTTATGGGTACTAGATGACTTAATACAATACATTACATAGATAGATATTTTTTATTATACATGGCAAATACCCAGAATGAATCGATACTCGTTGTTTGGACATGTCGCCACGTCTACTGACGCTTCGAGCGAAGCAGGGAGACATCACTACTTTTTCATAATATTCAAAACATTTTATCGAATGTTATCAAATGTTCATATTGTCTAAACTATAGCAAATACAGGCTGTTTTTTGCCAAGTGTGCGTTGATGGTAAAATCCGAAACCGAAAAGTTTCTTTCTTTCTTTCTTTTATAACAAACATTCCAACTCACATACGCAAACAGCCAGACCCGGAACAACTACCTGTAGGCCATACAATTTTTTTCTCCGTGTGGGAATCGAACCCACGACACGCAGCGCAGCAGACAATCAGTCAGCCGCTGCGCCAACCGTGCCTTCAAGCTAAAAAATAACTAAAAATATGAAAAATCCCTACTGCTAAGACAACTTATAAGTTCCAAACAAGATCACTTTCGAATAGAGTCGCCACAAGACTTTATAGAACTAGTTTCTTGTAAGCGAAACAATAGACAGAAATAGGTAATGGCATGTCTTCTTTTAAATCAAGAGGGTTGATATTCGGCTGGCAAATTTCTTTATTCAGAATTCTAATCACATTATTTTAATTTTTAATAGAGCGATTTCAAGTCTCCTTCGAGTATTTGAGTTTAAGATTAGGTCATTCACCTGTGCTCGGAAAACTCACCCTGTATAACTGCTCGAATCTCTTTTTTGAGCCCCTCTAATCAGACGACCTCTCAGGTTATCAATATGCCTTATGAACTTATATTTATAATTTTATGTTGGTTAAAACAAGCGTTTTACATTTATATCCAACAAGCGGTCACCAGGGGTGGTCGTAACATCTCCCTCTGTTGAAACAACGTGGTTGAGAGTATAAAATGTATAGAACGCAATGTGTGTTGGCGTTGTTAGCCCTGTACGTGGTGTCGGCGAACTGCTTCTCCTGGGGTGAGTACAAGAGATAGATGTTATTATGTATTCAAAGTGGTGTCAAAGCTACGTCGAAGCGTCGTCACAACTGGGGCCTTACTCTTGAACCTAATTTTAATTCCGATCTTAAGCCATACTATTCCAATGTTAATTTACAGTCACGTGATTGTATTATTTGGCGAAATACACAGCTGCGAAATGTCTAAATTCAAAAGTCGATCGATCGGAATTAAAATCAAGAGTAACCGCGCTGAAGTGGCTACAATTTTTGTGAGGTTTGATGTTGAGGTTTGTCTCTACGAATCTCAATGACGCCTTTATGTCGTAGCAATAAAGACTATTTTTCGCGCGGTTGTTTGAAAAAAACAAATAACGGTTTTATTATATTATACTAGCTTCTGCCCGCGGCTTCGCCCGCGTGGTTTGTTGATAAAAAAAAAGCCTATGCCTCCCGGGGTGCAATCTATCTCTCTGCCAAATTTTATTTAAATCCGTTCAGTGGTTTAGGCGTGAAAGACGGACTAACAGACACACTGTTTATAATATTAGTATGGATAACTGGCTTTTGCGCGGTTTTGCCCCACACTAGAAATTTCATACAAACATTCAAACTCACATACACAAACAGCCAGACCCGGAACAACTACCTGTAGGCCATACAAATATTTGTTCCGTGCGGGAATAGAACCCACGACACGCGGCGCAGCAGTCAATCGCTTAGCCATTGCGCCAACCGTGCCGTCCTTACATTATTTACACTCCAAATGCAGATATTAAACACCTATCATAACTAACATAGATTTGATTTAAACGAATTTTATTAACATATTTTATTTTATATCGTGAAAGAAGAGGAAAGGCTAGAAGGGGGTGATTGATATTAGCTATCGGCTCAGACATATGTTATTTTCATGTTTCAGACATCGTTCTGGGCAGAGAAAATGGACTAATGTTTTATAATAACGGAACACTAGCATACTATCAAGACATACCGACGGCTCGCGTCATTGCAATAACTTACGATCCAGTACACAATAGGGTGTTATTTTATGCCCACATCTCTAACGTCGCTGTAATATCTAGCTTTGACATAGCGACTAAGAAATTACAGACTTTAGTGAGCCGTAAATTAACAAAAAACAGCATTAAGTTCGCCTACGACCCAGCCACAGAAACACTCTTTTGTACTGAATACCATGTTACCTCGTATTCATTAAAACCTGGATCTAAAAATGCAGTTCATGTAAATCTTTTGATCAAGTTGGATGAGAGGGCCAGGGGTATTGCCGTGGATAGCTGTGGAGGGTATGTTACTTGTCATGCCTTGCGGCTTGAGGTCGCTGCAAACAGGGCATAATACTTCAGTATCTCAGGTACTCGCCGAGAGATCGCCAGCAACATCAGATTGCTGCTGGCTTTTACTGAGGAGCTGAGGTGGATCCAATAACATATTGTCCCACCCGTACGCAACATATGTACGTGCAGAGTCGTGGAATAAAATACAATGCTATCTCCTGCCTGTTATGCTCAACCGAACTTTCTTGTGGGGACTGAAAAAAGAAATCGCCTCCAGCCATAAGAACTTACAAGCTAAAATTACTTAAATATTAAGTGTTATTAAACTTAGTGAATATTAAAAGCTATTTATAAATTACAGGTATATTTACTGGAGCACAGACAAAACTATAGAGAGGGCTCGATTTGATGGCTCCGAGAGAGAAGTTGTAGTAAACAGTACTGTATGGTTACGACCAGACTTGGTCATAGACCAGCAGTCACAGAAAATGTACTGGATTGAAAAAAAAATAATCAAGTCTGTATTTGATCTTTCTATTGAAAGCGCAGACTTGGATGGGACGAACAGACAAACACTATATAGTGAAAAAGCTTCAAGTTATGGTGGATACATGACACTATCAAAAGATTTCATTTACTGGAAGACAAGGGGGGAAGGAGACACATATTTTCGATTGCCAAAAATTCCGTCGCGCGGCAGAACAGAACCAGAACAATTTACAATTGCTGACACAGATACTTGTTACTCTTGTTATACTATAGCCGCCAACTACAAAGTAGAAGATCAAGCTCTTGAATCTACCACCTGTGCAGCACTTACGAGTCTGCTACCAAATATATCCAGCAGTGTTCCCACAGACGCAAGCCTGCCAAATATATCCAGCAATGTTGCCACAGACGCAAGCCTGCCAAATATATCCAGCAGTGTTGCCACAGACGCAAGCCGGCCAAATATATCCAGCAATGTTGCCACAGACGCAAGCCTGCCAAATATATCCAGCAATGTTGCCACAGACGCAAGCCTGCCAAATATATCCGGCAGTGTTCCCACAGACGCAAGCCTGCCAAATATATCCAACAATGTTGCCACAGACGCAAGCCTGCCAAATATATCCGGCAGTGTTCCCACAGACGCAAGCCTGCCAAATATATCCAGCAATGTTGCCACAGACGCAAGCCTGCCAAATATATCCGGCAGTGTTCCCACAGACGCAAGCCTGCCAAATATATCCAGCAATGTTGCCACAGACGCAAGCCTGCCAAATATATTCAGCAGTGTTGCCACAGACGCAAGCCCGCTTTGTGTCCACGGTACACAAGTTATTGGGGAATCTGTTTGTACATGTACACAGGGTTACACCGGTGAGAGATGCGATGTTCCTATCTGTCAGAACTATTGTTTACACGGAGATTGTAGTGTCAGTGATGAGCAACCTAAATGCAGGTAAAATTGTTAATTTTAACAACCGGCCGATTCGTCAAATATAAGAAGTTTAGTTTTGTCGTTAATTTTTGACCAACATCATGCTCTAACTATATTTAAATATTTTTCAACTTTATTATTCACGAAGAAAAACAACAAAAATAAATTGCAATACTACACTTGGAGTAACTTGAAACCCGAAACTAATTTTGTGCACAATTGAGCGTAGAATACATTACATTACTTTTTAATGTTCATTTATGTCATTAATTATCGGCATATCGAGGACTTGTGACTTTTACAAGTCACTACTCCTCTAATAATGAATGAATAAATTTTCATTAGATCAAGACAGAAAAGAATCGAAAACAAATGTACGTCTCTTGTAATCATTAATGATAAAAACTATTCGACGACCGATGTGTCGCGGCGGGTGAAGGTCCCCCTGCGACGCAGGAGGTTGCGGGTTCGATTCCCGCCTTGGGACAAAAGTTTGTACGATCTACAAATATTTGTTTCGGGTGTTCTGGGTATTTGCTATGTATAATAAAAAATATCTATCTATGTAATGTATTGTATTAAGTATATCAGTCATCTAGTACCCATAACAAAAGCTCTGCTTAGCTTGGGGCTAGATGATGCTGTGTGGATTGTCCAGCATTATTTATTTATTGATTTAATTACTTCCAATTTATAAGAACTAAAATTAGTTCACACCTTGTATAGTGCGCTCTTCTGATAGCGAAGCTTAAAGTAATCAAAGTATAGCTGTATCTCATCATCCTCCTGCCCTTATCCCAATTTATTTGGGGTCGGCGCAGCATGTTTTCTTCTTCCATACATCTCTATTTGCCGTCATCTCAAGGGTCACCTCTTTTCTTGCCATATCATCTTTCACACAATCCATCCATCTTTTCTTTGGTCTTCCTCTACCCATGTAACCCTGCACATTCATACTCAAAACTTTCCTCACAACATGGTTCTCATTCCTTCGCATCACATGCCCATACCATGACAACCGATTTCCACACAACTTCTCGGTCACAGGCGCCACTTTCAGACTTCCTCTTACATACTCATTTCTTATTCTATCCATTCGCGTAACACCACACATCCCCCTCAGCATTCTCATCTCAGCTGCATGTAACTGCCTTTCATTCATGCCTTTTGCGGCCCAACATTCTGATCCATACAAGACAGCAGGTCTTACCATAGTTTTGTAAATCTTCCCCTTAAGTTTAAGGGGAATATGGGGGTCACAGGTTGTTCCCGTTACCTGCCGCCATTTCATCCACCCTATGTTAATTCGGTGCTTAACAGCCCGATCTATTTCTCCGTCACTTTGCACGAGTGAACCGAGATACCGAAAGTCGGAACAGACCGGGAGAAGCACGCTGTTAAGCGACACTGCTTCAGGACTGGAGAGACCGCCGAAATCACAGAACATATATTCAGTTTTGGTTCTGCTGATTTTCAAGCCTACACTCTCCAGCCTCTGTTGCCATTTCTCCAGTCTGCTCTGGATCTCAGGTCCATCTTCACCGACAAGAACAATGTCGTCGGCAAATAGCATGCACCAGGGTGCCTCTTCCTGTATGTCCGACGTCAGAGCGTCCATTATCAACAGGAAGAGGTAAGGGCTTAATGCCGACCCTTGGTGCAGTCCTACAGCCACACTGAACTTGTCGGTGTTGCCAGCAGACGACCGGACATACGTCCTAGACCGGCTGTACATTGCACGAATCAACTCCACATACTTCCCAGGCACACCTTTCTCTTTCACGGCCCACCACAACACCTCCCGGGGCACCCTATCATACGCTTTCTCCAGATCAATGAACACCATATGCAAGTTCTTATGTGCACGTCTGTATTTCTCACACAGCTGACGGAGTGCAAAGGTGGCGTCCATTGTTCCTCGACCTGGCATAAACCCAAATTGACTTGGGGTAATTTCACTCTCATCTCGCAATCTTTTCTCTATCACCTTCTCCCATACTTTCATACTATGTGACAGGAGCTTTATCCCTCGATAGTTATTGCAGTCCTGTACATCCCCTTTATTCTTGAAAATGGGCACTAGTGAACTATTGCACCAATCTTGTGGGATCACTTCCTCGTGCAACAACTTATTGAGGAATAATGTCAGCCACGTACATCCATCTTCTTTTAATACCTTCCATACTTCTACTGGTATATCATCTGGGCCCATAGCTTTTCCATTTTTCATACTTCTAACTGCATTCCTAACTTCATCCATGCTAATTTCTCTCACCAAACCCATATTTACCTGTGTCTCTTGAAGCATACCATTCCATTCATTCTCCTCGTTCATTAACCTATCAAAGTAAACCTTCCATCGCAGTTTTATTTCATCATCTTCACACAGAACCTTACCAGCATCATCTTTAATACATTTAATATGCGTTATATCTTTTGCCCTTTTTTCCCTTGCTTTCGTAATCCGATAGAGTTCCTTCTGGCCCCTAGGGCTATCCAGTGAGTTATACAACTTCTCCTGTGCCTTAGCCCTAGCAACTGCTACCGCCTGTTTTGCTTTCCTCTTCCATTCTTTGTATATTATATTCTTTTCTTCTTTCAAACTATCGTTCCCGTTTCCTACACCCTGCCATTCTTTAAACGCAACTTTTTTCTGTTTTAGTAACTTTTGCACTTCTTCATTCCACCACCATGTATCCTTATCTATTATACCCTTCCCTTTCAATTCTCCGAATACGTCCTTTGCTACTCTTCTTATACAATCTGCCATCTCATTCCAACATTCGTTCACAGATTTTCCTTCCATATCCTTCATTTCAATCATTTTATCCACAACTTGATTTTTAAACAAACCTGCACACTCCTCATTTTCTAACATACACCATCTGGTTTTTGGTGGGGGCCGTTCTTTGTTATTTCTGGCTAACACACGTACTTTAACCTGCAAAACTACCAACCTGTGTTGTGAGACTAATGCTTCGCCTGGCAGCACTTTACAGTTTTTGACACAAATCAGACTATTCCTTTTTACCAGGAAGTAGTCGATTTGTGTCGCGTGGTGGCCACTTTTATATGTGATCAGGTGCTCGTCTTTCTTCTCAAACCACGTGTTGGTTATTGCCAGGTCGAATGCAGTAGCAGCTTGCAGTAGTGCCTCACCGTCATTGTTACGGTTTCCGTACCCCCAACCACCATGCACTCTCTCATACCCAACATTCAGTTTTCCAACATGACCATTAAAATCACCCCCTACATACACTTCTTCACTCTCTTGCACATCTCTCATCACACAATCAAAGTCCTCCCAAAATTTATCTTTTATACTATCCTCACATCCTGACTGGGGTGCATATACGCTCACTACCTTTAATACCAGACCCTTCACAATCACTTTGACAGCAATTACTCTATCACTCATTCTATTTACATCTACCACACATTCTTTTAGCTCGCTATCCAGAACTATACCCACACCATTTCGCTTGCCATCGCTTCCACAGTAGTAAAACTTATATCCTTCTCCTATCTCTCTAGCTTTCGCCCCTTTCCACTTTGTTTCTTGCAGACACGCTATATTTATCCGTCGCCTTTTAAGAACATCTGCTAACTCTCTTCCTCTTCCAGTCATCGTACCTATATTCCAACTTGCATACCTCAGCCTTACTTCTCTTTCTCTCCGAGCTTGCATCTTACGTCGCACCCGCCCGTTTTGGTGCGACAACCCTTGTCCATTTCCCGCAGGGGCCGGGTGCTGCTCCTGCGCGTCGCCTGTGGGGTACGCCCTAGCCCTATCGTGCAACATATCTCTTGTACTATTCATGCTGCTTAATGTTTTGGCATAGTTTTTATAGTCGGCCGCCTGCCTGACACCAACCCTCCTTGGGAATGCTATCGTTGGTGGTATACCCGCCACCATACGGGTGACCTAGAGTGCTTAATATTTTGCACCAGGTCTGAAAAAACTCCCTTAGTCGCCTCATACGACACCCACGGGATGAAATGGGGTGGTCATATTCTTAGTCCGTGACCACACAGAATAAAAAGTATAGCTGTATCTATACAAATTAATTTATAGCGCGATCGAAACGCAGCGTACCTCCTGGACACAAGCGTCGGTCGCTGACAAGCAAGCTATGAATATTACTTTCCTATTTATTAAGTTACCCAGTTTCATACTTACGTCATTTCAGATGTAATTCTGGCTACTCTGGAGAAAGGTGCCAAGTTAACGTGTGCCAGCAATATTGTTTGAACGGCGGTGTTTGCTCTCTGAATGAGGAAAGTGAGCCGGTCTGTCACTGCGCAGGAGATTATGAGGGGAAAAGATGCGATGTTCCCGCCTTCTTAACCAAATGTTTCCAAACAGTTTCCATGTTGAGGGACATTCTTAATGCAGGTGCAAATCTATAAATCTGTCTTTACACTAACATTCATGATTAGTACATCCGTTTGATTTAACCGACACCGTGGGGCGGACTACGCCCGTCAGAGGCCCGGGGCGGCAAAGCAGAATGATTTTTATTCAGTTCACATTTGTATGTAGTGTTTATGTTTATTTAATTAATATCTAGCTAGTGAAATTAATTTCAAAGTACCCGCTACAAAGACGGGACTTCCCCCAACGTATTGGACGGGTTGAGCAATGTTAAAAAAATATTAGTACAGCGTAAAATGTCTAGATGGCTGTAGTGTTTTGATCTTGATGAAATTATGTAGGTTAGGTACTTAGCACATTTTTAAAGTCTCGTTTAGGATTGGATCAGGGGAATGCGGATGCATTGGAGCCCCCCAAATGTTCTGGCTGTTACGGCGATCGGATCAAACACTGATAACTGAAAGTAATTGTTGGAACTAAACAGTTTTTATTTCGTGTTTGTACATATGTACAGTCAGCACCAAAAGTCGATGAACAGAATCAACATAACAAAACACCTGTTCACAATAAAATGCCATAAGTTATAGTCGCAACTAGGAAACAAAATAGCCTGTACACCAGAAATTTACAAAAGTCGTTAAACACGACAATTTCAAAAGTATCTGTGCACTAGTATTCCTAAAGTCGCTGTACACCATCAATCCAAATGTCGCTGAACATCATTGTATCAAAAGTCACCAAACAGCAGTAAAGACAAAATTAGGTTAACAAAGTATATTTGTATATTAATATACTTTTGACGCTTATGTTGTTCAGCTACTTTTGGGACAGTGCTTGCTTGCAATGTATGTTAACACGTTAGTATCTATTTCAATACTTATTTACAAAGCAATTATATTTTATTGTCAGTAACCATACTAATCTATAATATGAAATAACATAAACATAACTCTAATGATCTACGAAGCGATTATTGTGACGGTACTTGTAATTTACTTTGCGCGAATCTTACAAAACCTACCTTCCTTTAATTTTTAATTTATTATTTCTATTCACATGACTTGTGATAATTTTAGTCTAGCGTATGATTGTCGACTGTCGTAGTCTGAAGTAATTGAAACGTTGTGTAAGTGCATAATTGTTTATTTATATTATTGAGATACATCAATCGATAAATATCACAATAATGCCGTATAATGTGCATATTACGGAGCATGAACGTCACAGAATTGTTTTCTTGAAAGAACAAGGATACAATGTATCAGAAATTGCTGCAGAATTAGGAGTTTCGGTAAGTAATAAAACGTATAATATTATATCATATTTGCATTCATGTTTAACAATAATTGTAAGTAGGTATTAAGATTGCTGTAATTAATAAAAAAAAAATCTATAATATTTTAACAATTAAACAGTTTTGATTTTAAATCAATAATAAATAACATTTTTTTATTTGATATTTTTACCTAAAATCTAAATATATGAAATATATGTTTATGTCTAATCATAGCTAAACATTGTTTCAGCGCACCACCGGATATCTTTGGCTTAGGCGTTGGAATGACGATGGTCACATAAGGGAGTTGAAAAAAACAGGAAGACCTAGAAAAACATCTCGCCCACACGACCAAACAATTATTAACGCTTTTAGAAATAACGGTTTCACTCGTACTGATGAAATAGCCATCAATAATAACTTGTCCCTTAATAGAGTAAGGCGCCGACTGCACGAAGCAGGTATTCATCACCGAGTACCAGCCAAAAAACTCATGTTAACAGCAAGACATAAATTGCAAAGACTCGAATTTGCGCAAAGATTTTTGAATTATGATTTTACAAATGTCATATTTTCGGATGAAAAAACATTTCATTCTACCGAAAATGGTCGTATGTCGCTCTGGCGCATAAATAATACTCGATATGCAGAACGTAATATAATCGATAACCGTGCAAGTGGCAGAATATCTGTTGGGTTTTGGGGTTGGATGTGCTCTGGTGGCCCTGGAGAACTAATCGAGATAGGAGGTCGATTAAATAGCGCGGGCTATATAGATATATTGAACGATGTTTTGTTGCCGACGACACAAGTCATGTTGCCAGAAGAGAGGCCAATAAACTTCGTTCACGATAACTGTCCAATTCATAAAGCACGTGTATGCCGAGTATGGTTTAATGAAAACACTGAGCAAATTTTGGATTTTCCATTCCCACCGAAGAGCCCGGACCTCAACCCCATAGAAAATTTGTGGGGTCTTATGGTGCAAGCATGGGATCCCGATACACTCCGCACCCGACAAAATATAATAGCTCATGCAACAGAAACTTGGGACAGATTTAGGGGCCAAAATAATATATTTGTCAAAATATGGTAGGTAGTATGCGCGAACGTCTCCAGGCAGTAATAGACGCGAATGGAGGCCATACCCGCTAGTAATTATTATTTTAAAATTAAATTTTTGATTTTGCGTTAAGATTTAAATTAAAATATCTAAAATATTTGTTTTTTTTTATAATTTATAAATATCATTAGAATTTTTGATTGTGCTATTAATAAATAAATGATTACGTTTTTAATTATACTTTTATTCAGTACTAAACACTTTGTTCTATAATAACAATATCAGCAGTTTCTATATTTAGTAGTAGTTAGTTTAGTCAGGTGAAATTAGCTGTTTAGTGACTTTTGATACAATGATGTTCAGCGACATTTGGATTGATGGTGTACAGCGACTTTAGGAATACTAGTGCACAGATACTTTTGAAATAGTCGTGTTTAACGACTTTTGTAAATTTCTGGTGTACAGGCTATTTTGTTTCCTAGTTGCGACTATAACTTATGGCATGTTGATTCTGTTCATCGACTTTTGGTGCTGACTGTACCTAAAACCGACATAGCTCAAAGAATTAGCAAGTTGAAGTGGCAGTGGGCTGGCCATATCTCGCGAAGAACCGACAACCGCTGGGGTAAACGTGTTCTTGAGTGGAGACCGCGACTCGGCAAACGTAGTGTAGGACGCCCTCTGACCAGGTGGGATGACGATCTGCGAAAGACTGCAGGCAGATGCTGGATGCGGCAAGCTGAAGACAGGGCGCTATGGCGCTCATTAGGAGAGGGCTATGTCCAGCAGTGGACTAGTATAGCCTGATGATGATGATGATGATGATGATGATGACCTAAAACCAACCTGACTGACCTGACGCAGATTTGTTGGTTCATATTGATAATTTTATGTATAGTCGACCTCGAAATTGCTTCTCTGAGTGTCACTTGCGCGTCATAAGACGACAAGGTAATTTGTTCCGAAATAATCTCCTATATGCATTAATTACGCACATTTTACGTTTTCTTTACAGATGTAACGCTCCCTACTCTGGGCAAGGGATTGAAGTAGACGTGTGCTTCAGCTGGTGTCTGATACACCGGCGCTTGTTTCCCGAATGAGCACAAGACGTGAAGCTGTTCAGGAGTTGACTTTCACCTCTACCGCCACCACTCCAATCCAATCTATTTGTAGCTGATTTAGTGATAAGTTGGCGACAACCAGCCAGTGTCCAGTAGTGGACTGATAAAGGCCGAGTTGGTAGTTTAGAACCTAACTTCAACTCTTACCTATTGCATACATTTTAATTTCAGCAACATATGACTTGATGTAGACTTTTGTTTCAGGCAACATAATTGTGTTAATAATTAAAATCTATGTATGCCAATGCGTTTATTATCCACTATAAAAAAAAAAAAAAATATTAATAACTGGTGAAATGTTTGTGTACTATTCGTCCACCTCTGTCCAACCCTTTGGGGAATACAGGCGTGATGTTATGTAATCCGTTATCACCGAAAACATATAAAAAACATTGATAGCAAATAAAAATGATAACAAAGTTCTAAATACTTCTAAAGACTTCATGACATCGACATTGATAACACAGCCACCTTTCACCTTGCCAACCGAAATCACAGAAACGGGATTACCTACATGTGTTCAAAGAATCATTAAATCTTGTGCGTGTCATACACAAACTCACGCCTTCGTTCTTTTAAGGTAAGCAGGATGGTATAACTGGATAATAACTGCCTATCCTTATAGGAGAAAAGCAAAATCGTTCCTGGGTAACTTATTTACCATTTGCTTAGTCTGGTCTAATTTTGTTGAGTTAGTCTGTCCGTATAGTGATCTCGTAAAAGGAGGCTGCGGAACGGGAAAGGGAGATTTCTTCCTCCAACCCGGCCCGCAGCAGACGCTCCGAGCTTCGGCGGAGGGCGGACAACGCCCTCTTCCAGCCTCCCTAAATGGGTCCAGGGGCGATGGGCTTGGGGACGTCCGTCGCCCCCCACACATAAGGGCGTAGTGTTCCACGCGCGCCCCTCTTACACGTCGCGGGGGGAGTCAGACACCTCACTCCCCCCTTCGACCTGAGGAGGCCTGCATAGGCGGGCCGGCATAACCTGCGAGTCTTCCAGTCTACAATGAGTAGATCACGTCTAGACAAGCTTGCACCATCGACGACCGCGTCATCGCTTCCCATCAGATGAGATAGTGGTCAAACGGAACATGATGCGCATGTCATACACC
This sequence comes from Phlogophora meticulosa, assembly GCA_905147745.2. NCBI lineage: Eukaryota > Metazoa > Arthropoda > Insecta > Lepidoptera > Noctuidae > Phlogophora > Phlogophora meticulosa. Next base: position 1,510,748 of record LR990543.1, on the reverse strand, counting down.
TTTTACAAGCTTTTATTCCACTTTCAATGTATGTTTGCCTTTTATTGACAAGTTCAGTGTGGCTGTAGGACTGCACCAAGGGCCGGCTTTATGATTTATTTAATACTTTAAGTACACGAATGTACAGAGGCAACGGACGTCCCCAAGTCCGTCGCCCCTGGACCTATGTCACTACGTCAGACATACAGGAAGAGGCACCCTGGTGCATGCTTTTTGCCGATGACATAATATTGTTCTTGTCGATGAAGCTGGACCTGAGATCCAGAGAAAATTTTGAGTAATGGCAACAAAGGCTGGAGAGTGGTAGGCTTGAAAATCAGGCGAACCAAAACTGTATATATGTACTGCGATTTCAGTAGTACCGTAAAACGCTGTAACATTGCCTCGCATACCCAACTTTGCCAATTATATGAATTTACCAATATCTTTTTAAATATTGGTTGTAGCAACTTCAAATTGTTGGTAGTTATTTAAATCAGCACGCACACAGCACGAAAAACCCGCCCCCATGTTTGTTTCCTTTAAAACCACATGACAGCGAGTTGTCAAACGCAACGAGTGATAGCCGGCTTCGAAGCTAAGCGACAAACTTTTTCGGTAAGTCCATAAATATTTACAATTTCGACAAAGTTTCGATATGTAAATGTTACTTGTAAGTTATCCTATAATTCAGAATTAATTTTGAACGTTTATTGTGACAAATAAAAAAGTTATAAATATTTCGGCAAAGTTGTCACAATCATTTCGATCTTGTATACCCAACTTTGCCTGAGTTAGGGCTGTCGCTAGCACCGTTGATTACACAACTGCTCAAAAAAGGAGAGTAATGCTTTCAGCGTTCATATGTGGATGTGGTTATATGTATGTTTGTGGCTTTTTTAATTACCATAACTTCTAAACGGCTGAATTGATTTAGATTTTGTGATATCGTTAAACATCATCTCGAGTGAGATACGGTAGGTAGTCGGGTTAGTTAAAATCTTAAAAATCTTAAAAATAAAAATTATACAATTTAATTTCTTTCTTTATAATTGATGAGAATACAATTTCATTTTAAAATACAGTTTTATATAATAAACAGTATTAAACACATTTTAGGTCGTTTTACTCCATAGTGTATGCGACAACCCTAAGCAATATCAAATAAAGTATGAAACTAACAGCAAAGTCGAACACAACATTGCCTAGCATTGTCTCTAGTGGTATAAGCAAAAAGTGACTGTTTTGCAATTCTTATCCCTATGTCCCATTAATAAGGGTTAACTTCAAGTGCAGGAATGATGTACTTAAGTTGTTTAGAGTGTCAAAATTGAAGCAGGCAATGTTACAGTTTTGTGGCCCAACTTTGCCTAGTGATTAAGACTGTTATATTTCGAAAATGAAACAGAGTAATCATAGTTCTAAGTACACTGCCAATGACCATTAATATAAGCTTTATCCCCAACTTGACAAGGCTGAAAATTGATTGTAATTTTTCGAAATATGTCAATGTTTCTATAAAACTACGGCAAAGTTGCAGCAGTTTACGGTATCTCTGGTCCTGAACCCATAGCGCTTGATAGCGTGCTTCTCCCGGTCTGCTCCGTTTTTTGGTATCTCGGTTCACTCTTTCAAAGTACCGGGGGGAGATAGATCGGACTATTAAGCACCAAACTAACATTGGATGGATGAAATGGCGGAGCCTCTTTTATCAGCGGACCTCTGTGGTTATCAACATGCGTGACTCCTGATAAAGCTATGTTTAAAATGCTAAACTTTTATATTTAACAAGCGGTCACCAGAGGAGGACGCAACACTCTCTGTTGACACAAAGTTGTTTTGAGTATAAAGATGTACACGCAGTGTGTGGTGTTAGCGCTGTACGTGGGGTTGGCGCACTGCTTCTCCTGGGGTGAGTACAAGAGTCATGTTTGTATCAAACAAAATCAAACTGGCCACTGATCTATTTACTGACGAAATGTATATATTCTCATTAAATTAATTCAAATTGAATTCTTACACTTATCCATTGTTATATTGACGACCGATGTGGCGCGGCGGGTCTAGGTCCGCCTGCGACGCAGGAGGTTGCGGGTTCGATTCCCGCCTTGGGACAAATGTTTGTACGATCTACAAAGATTTGTTTCGGGTGTTCTGGGTATTTGCTATTTATAATAAAAAAAATATCTATCTATGTAATATATTGTATTAATTATATCAGTCATCTAGTACCCATAACACAAGCTCTGCTTAGCTTGGGGCTAGATGATGCTGTGTGGATTGTCTAGCATTATTTATTTATTTATTATTATTTATTTATTTATATAAATTGTATCTATACAAATAAATAAAATTGAAGTGTCTGTTTGTAATGTCAAAATAACAGTTTTTTACTACATGCAAATGAAAGTATGGTAGCTATAACAAAAAGCCAAAAAGAAGCATTTTTGTCTGACTGTCTCTTATGATTGAACACCTTTTTGAGCCTATAATATAATACATAAAAAAGATAACGTTTTATTAAATAAACAATATTAAATTCGTTTTAGGTTATAATCTTCTACCTTGTATATCTTTTTTCTCCCAACTTCTGTAGCTTACTGTCCATTTGCTTTTTTGCTAGTTTTAAACTAGATATAAGTTTCCATACTGTACGATACTTCTAACAGTGGGTCCCATTGTACATGCAAATTCGCCATCTTCCTTTAAGCATTTTTGTCTGACTGTCTGTCTGCCTGTCAGTCTGTTTATTTGAGGTAATCTCCATAACGGCTGTTGTGATAAGAATAAGATGTGATAAAAAGAATAAGGGTTCCGCGTAATAAACGAAAACCCATGTTTTTATCAATTCCTCGCGGGCAAAGTCGGGGACAGAGCTAGTTAAAATATACAAAAATAAAACGTAAGCACCATGTACATATCTAATTTGTAATACTTTTTGTATATAGTAGTTTGTATTCGAGGCATACCGTTATTAGTCCCATTTCCGTATTATAACAAATTTAATTCAACGTTATTACGTGTCTAAACCCACTATGCCGAAGTTACGCGACCGAAGTTCGGCGGCTGATTTTACGTTCCGACGTATTCGGCTGATATGACACACCGTAAGTGCCGCACATACGCGGCAGAAATTCAGTTCCGCAACTTTGTGTGTGTATTCTGTGTCTCGAACGCTGAAGCGCTGACGGCGAAATGAACACTACGGGCTCCCCGCTGCTCCCTGCCCCCGGGTCTTCGTCGGTAATCGAACCGAGATCAATCCCTACCTCTGCAAGCGGGGTTCTGTAGAATGTAGACAGATTTAGTTTCCCTTGTCAAAGTCAAATCAATGATATAAAATAAACTATTAAAACCACTTTTAAGTGTTAAATTTAAAATTAAAATAAAATACTGAAATGATTCTAGTTGGTCACTTCCAAAAGGTGTTTTGTTTTTGGATAATAATGGGCAAAAACTTACACTTACGGTTTTTAGTTGTTGTATTCGCAATATTTTGTAAATCTCCTTCTATTCGTTATCTTGCTATTTGTGGGCACTAAATGAGAATATTAATATGAATATGAATGAATTTAGACATTTCTGGTAAGAAACGCAAAAGTAAGTTTGCAACATTAAGATTATTTTTTAAATACAAACATACTAATACAAACGTACAAATTGACAACCTATGTGGCGCGGCGGGCGAAGGTCCGCCTGCGACGCAGGAGGTTGCGGGTTCAATTCCCGCCTTGGGACAAATGTTTGTACGATCTACAAATATTTGTTCCGGGTGTTCTGGGTATTTGCTATGTATAAAAAAAAATTATCTATCTATGTGATGTATAGTATTAAGTATATCAGTCATCTAGTACCCATAACACAAGCTCTGCTTAGCTTGGGGCTAGATGATGCTGTGTGGATTGTCCAGCAATATTTATTTATTTATTTATTTAATTGTGCATACGTAAAATAATAGTCATCGCGACTGGTTTTATTGGCATAGAATACGTTACCGAATCTAGGACAGAAATAGATTGTTTAATAGTTGTGTTTTGTCCATTTTTCTCTTATGACCAGAGGTCGGAATTAGTTTGAGTTATTTATGTACTTACACTGATTTCATACAGCAAAAGAATAAAGTGGATATGCCTCAAATCCCGGGATTAATTATAAAGACCAGAAAAATCCCGTGATTGATTACATAAAAAAATATTTACTTTTACACAATTAAAACCATCCAACATCGGATGTCCGAATGTCTTATCTATCTCTGAGTTTTTTATTATTATTTATTTGTAATATTGTTGGCCACACGGGATTGTATTATAAATCCCGGGAAGATCCTTATTAATATCAACATTTCAATGCAAGTACATATAAATAACTCTACTTAATTCCGACCTCTGCTCATAACAAAAATTGGACAAAACACAACTATTAAACAATCTGACTTCCACCATTGTTGATAACCTGGATAGAGGAAGGAAAACTATAGGCGTGTTCCTGGATCTAACAAAAGCATTCGACACAGTCTCTGTTCCCTTGCTTCTTGCAAAACTAGAACATTTAGGAGTTCGTGGAACAGCTCTAAAACTACTTACAGACTATATGTCTAATAGAACGCAATGTTTTGTAATAAACGGCTTTATGAGTGAGCTGGAGTATGTGACCTGAACTACCTGTCAGCCAAACAAATATTTGTTCCGTGCGGGAATCGAACCCACGACACGCAGCGCAGCAATCAATCGCTCAGCCACTGCGCCAACTGTGCCTGCCTAAAGTAGATGATGTATAAAAGTGTCTTTCACATGGCAACAGTTGTATTTAATAAATTGCCCAATGAGCTAAAAAATCTACATATTAACTTATTTAAAAAAAAACTGAGAAACTTGCTGTGTCAAAAATGCTATTATAATGTATCGGATTTCTTAACAGATAAATTTTGACATAATTTTGACAGTACATGTAATCTGTAATGTAATGTAATTTGCTTCTTTGTATTTATTGTAATCACAAATCGCATTTAATTATTGAAATCTAAATTATTTTGACATTTACCTAACAAGCTATTTTGACTTTTGATCCTTTAGTAATTAAATAATACAATCACTTATCGTATGTAGTAATTTGTAGTTTAGTACAATAAAGCTCTCTTTTGCATGTAAAAATTGTAATGAATTCTTTTTGTATAAAAATAATTCATTACAATTTTTACATGCAAAAGAGAGCTTTATTGTACTAAACTATTATAGGCATACGCCTATAATAGGCTGATCATAGCGCACATTAACCTAAAACATATCCAACCACTACACCTAAGTATCAGAAATAAAATGTTTCAAGTCTATTTCCAGGAGGGAAGATTTAAATTAGCTATCAGCTTAGAAATATGTTATTTTTATGTTCCAGACATCATCATAAACGGTCAAACTGGACTAAACTTTTATGACAACGGAACACTAACGCACTCTGAAGACATTCCGTCGGCTCTCATCTCTTCAATAACTTACGATCCTGTACACAACAGGGTGTTGTTTACCAGTAAAACTAACATCACTGTAATATCTAGCTTTGACATAGCGACCAAGCGAATACAAACTTTAGTGAGATGTAAACCAACTTACAACTTCAAGTTCGCGTACGACCCACCCTCTGAAACAGTCTTTTGGATTGACGGTCGACAAATATACTCGATGTTAAAACCTGGATGTCACGACGCGGTTGGCGGAAATTCTTTAATTCAGTTGGATAACAATTTATGGCCCAGGGGTATTGCCGTGGATAGCTGTGGAGCGTAAGTCACTAATCATTACAATTAAATAGCTTTGGAACTATCCAAAAATATTCACATTAGATACACTTCTTGAATATTTATAGTTTATAATAAATTACAGGTATATTTACTGGACCACAGACAATAACATAGAGAGGGCTCGATTTGATGGCTCCGAGAGAGAAGTTGTAGTAAACAGTACTGTTTTCTTTCGACCAGACTTGGTCATAGACCAGAATACGCAAAAAATCTACTGGATTGATAAATTTTATGAAAATATTCTTTATCATATCTCTATTGTAAGTGCAGATTTGAATGGCAAGAACAGAAAAACATTATATAGTGAAGAAACTTCAAATTCTTTTGGGACTATAAGCGTATCAAAAGATTTTATCTACTGGACGTTTAGGTCTGCACATACATTTTGGCAATTACCAAAGAATCCAGCTAAACAATTTTCGATTACTCACAAGCGTTTTTGTGACGATTGTAATGATATAGCCGTCAACTACCAAGTAGAAGACCAGACTCAGGGATCTCAAACCTGTGCAGCACTGACGAGTCTGCTACCAAATATATCCAGCAACGTTCCCAAGAACGTAACTCAGCTTTGTGTCCACGGTACACAAGTTATTGGGGAATCTGTTTGTAACTGTACACAGGGTTACACCGGTGAGAGATGCGATGTTCCAATCTGTCAGAACTATTGTTTATATGGAGATTGTAGTGTCAGTGATGAGCAACCAAAATGCAGGTAATATTGTAAAGTTCAGTTTAGTAGTCCTTACAAGTGGCTGAGCGTTATTTGGCAACTATATGAATCCATTTTTCAAGTTTATCATTGACGCGCAAACAAGAAAAGTAAAAGAGAACTGACTGAATGAATTGTGGTTTGTTCAGTTGAGAGTAAAATATTTCTCATCGTTTTTTAAATAAGCCACATCGAGTATTTGTAGAACTATAAAGGACACTGAGGAATTCATGTACATCTTTCTTTTATATGATAAATAATTACTTTAATTTCTTATAGGTTTACTACAACTAAAATTAGTACACTCCTAGTACAGTACTCTCTCCAGACGTCAAAGTTTGAAAGAACCAAACTCTATGTATAGACTATAGATAGAAGCGAGCGCTCTCTGAGCACATTGACGCATGCGTCGTTCGCCCATTGTATAATATTGTTTTTTACCAGTCACAAACGTTTGTTTGTTTCCTTGTATTGCTTTTCCTTGATCCACCTCTTTGTAATTTCAGATGTAATGCTGGTTACTCCGGGGAAAGGTGTGAAGTCGACGCATGCCATAAGTATTGTTTGAACGACGGCGAATGTTCCATAAATGAGGAGAGTGAGCCAGTTTGCCAATGCACGGAACTTTACGTGGGTTTAAGATGCGATATTTCAAGTTGTCAGGGCTATTGCTTTCAAGGAAACTGTAGCGTCAGTGCTGAGGGGCATCCTCAATGCAGGTAAAACATGGTCTTCCAATAATACGTTTAACAGAAAAACACTTTAATGGAATGCCCGTTACAACTGAGCACACACATTTGTTGGTTTCCTTTCCTCGTTTACTGGGTTTTGCTGATTCACATTTTATTTTAGATGTAATGCCGGCTATTCTGGAGAAAGATGTGAAGTCAACGCGTGCCTAGGGTATTGTTTGAACAACGGCGAATGTTCCCTGAACGCGAACAGTGAGCCAGCCTGTCAATGCACAGGAGATTATGAGGGTGAAAGATGCGAGGTTTCCGTTTCCGTCTTTCTATCCCAATGTTCCCGAACAGTTTCGTCGTTGAGATACATCCTCAATTCAAGTAAGAATATTTGTTATCACTTTAAAGGCATCATAATCAAATCTACCTTCTCACTATCTACCGTCTGTTCTGATGAAAAGATTTTAATACTCTGTCAGTTCCGGACTCAATGTCAATTGCCCACAACAGACGGTTAGAACGATCACTGTTAGCGAAGCATATCGTTGAAACCAAACAGTCTCATCATGTCGTGTGTTTATTTGTATTCTTATTGTTTCAAAGAAATAGAAATATATGTGATACATCTGGTCAGACTGAGCCACGTGGTGCAGAGTCGTTTTTTCAGCTTGATAATTTCATGCTATGTTTTGATTACAGATGTACAAAGTGAGAAAAAGTCTGGATAAAGTAATAATCAACCGTGGTCTGAAAAAATGGTGCTTGTTGTGCTCAATGAGCACAAAATATATATCTGTTCAAGAGTTTACTTTCACCTCTACATGCAAACAGTAGAACAAATTTCCCCAAATTGAATTAGTGTTAAGATTCGACAACATACTGCAAGTAGACGAGTATCTATATTCGTCACCATCATCCTCCTGGCCTGTTTCAGTTATTGCCCATCATTTCAGAAATCACTTACCTCCTCCCAATTATTACTTCTGTTAACTTCAGTATACGTAGGCAATACAATCGTATATGTCAACCAACCTTTAGTCTATCATCAAGTATTCCAAGTTTATGTTCTTGAGTGGATGGTACACTTACGAGCAAGTACACGCACTTCATTCTCGATGACCCTTTCCACAAGTTTGACATCCTGAATGTTCTCGCACAGCACCTCCCCCATAGGCAGACACATGGGCGAGAAAGGCCGTCGAGCCATCAGCAAGCGTAGTTGCCTGCGCGTCTAAGTCTCACTTCATTTATTCTGTGCCGTCTTTGGATCCAGGCTCTTCCAAATATTTAAACTTTTACCATAGATTAAGTTTCTCTTGTGAATAAAAGTCATGCCTTTGTAATGAATATTTTTTATTTTAATATACTCGATATTTCGCTCGTCAGAGTGGGATGAGACTACCTTACTTTTTTTTATATCGGGGGGAACATTCAAAAGGCGACCGGCCTTTGGGGACAAGACCGGGGAGTGTGGGATTCTTACCTCACTTAAACCACCCCGGTGGTCACCATCAGCACGCGGAAGGAGGCATCGTGTCCTCTCATACGACCACCCCGGTGCCCCCTCTGTGCAACGCCTGTCAGGGCACATCCCTGAGGAGACTGTAGAGGGGTCTCCCCTAAGCTTCACTATTTATGGCAGGCAGCACGTGACCACTGTGCCACCGTCTTCCCTGACGTCACTAGGTAGGCGGACAGAGGGGAGGAGACGACCTACTGTAAATTATACACATTATCTCAACATTGTACAGGGTGGAACAGACATCGACGCACAACCTTCTAGATGCCGAGAGTTCATGGTACAAAACCCAATGGTACAATCGAACAATGGAACTCATGGTGGCAAAGTTACCATAGGCTGCACATACCTTCACCGCACTTGCTCAAGGCGGGTTGACTATTAAAGACTTAGACGTACAAAATATTAATTGAATTAAGTCACAAGAACACAGAATTTTGTGTTCAAAAACCGAGGCCTTAACTAGCGGTCCGGTGGCGATCACATTGTTTAGGAGAAGGCTACATATAAGACATACATGCTACAATCTAGGCTAATGACGTCACATTACGCCTCTATTCTCTATTCTCAATACTCAATTATTTATTGCATACGAAGGGTTAAGCACAGGTGTACCGATAGTACCCCATTTCGCCAGTAAGACCCATCTATACAGACTCTGGGCTGCTTTTGAAAAATATGAGATGGGAAAACCCAGTATCACTTTTCCTACCTGGGAATCCAACCTAGGACCTCGTTCTCAGGAAGAGCTTGAGGACGATGATCTTGATGGTCACTTCAAACTACATGGTACCGTCAGTTGATGTAAATTTTCTGTTAAAATTTAATAAAGGCTTAGAAACCGGCTGTTACTAAATTGTTTAATATCGTTATTAAGGGATCTGTGATTGGAAAATAATGGTGGTTTATTTTGGATGTTTTATAACGTTGGCAGTAAGTACTTACATCAAAAGAATTGCAATGACCTAGCGGCAAGCTGAAGACAGGGCGCTCATTAGGAGAGGGCTATGTCCAGCACTGGACTAGTATAGCCTGATGATGATGATGATGATCAGATTTTCATTCAGATTTTACAAGTTGAACTGAAAACAGATCACAAGTCACGCGCTTATTACTTAGTTATATTTTCGCTAATTGGGCTCTAACTGGCTATGTTAACATATCGATACTATGATTATTGTGTTATTCCGAAAACTATGCAACATCCTTGTCTTCATGCTTGCTATACATAGTTTCTGTGTCGCTTTTACGAGAAAGACTATTCTTTCCATCTTTAATTAATATTCAATCATCATCTCCATCATCTTGTCTTGTAAAAATCGTGAATCGTAAATGCTGTTATGGAAATTATAATCCATGGGTGGGTACGGTTTCTGTAAGGATCTCCACTCGGGGTAACTGGGAGCCTGTATCTAATAATACACATTTATTTGAGAATGATTTAGAAAATGTTCTCTTTATATACAGGCATACTGACGTCTTCGCGGACAAAGTCGTGGACATTAAATAGTGTACCATAATTATTATAATATAACCTTTAACCTTGGGATAGTGTCATCTGGCGTTTACGTTAAAATGAAGCCATTTTTTATCAAATAATAAAATACGAATGTCTTATCTACCTATGTTATGTACTGTAGTTATCGTCAAAATATTTTCATAAGTACTCGTCATACTGTATACAATATAAAGTAAAAAAAAACGAACATAACACTTACCCAATATAAACAAGTCGGTCAACGTAGCACACGGCGAGCTAGCTTGGTAGTTTTACCCAAAACTAGAACTAACTACGGCAAAAAATTGCTTACTTTTGAAGGAGCACAGCTTTTTAATAGAATACTCTCTAGTATAAGAAATCTGCACTCTTTCAATGCATTCAAAACTCAACTAAGTCAGTATATTATGGCAGATCGAGCACTTCTAGAGAAATGAAGGCATTGAATGCGTGCAGTCTAGTTTGTAACTAATTAATTAATTAATAATTGACGACACGGTTGGCGCAGTAGTTGAGACATCGGCTGCTGCGCCGCGTGTTGTGGGTTCGATCCCCGCACGGAACAAATATTTGTGTGACCTACAGGTAGTTGTTCCGGGTCTGGCTGTTTGTGTATGTGAGTTTAAATGTTTGTAAATGCACCCACGATACAGGAGAAATTCCTAGTGTGGGGCAACGTTTTAAAAAAAAAAAAAAAAATGGCGACGAACTTTATGTAATTTTTTAAATTCTAGTATTGTTCTCAAGTGAGTGACATTTATCTTTATTGAGAATAAAGTTTCTTTAAACGTAAAAAAACGCATTTGTCTCGGCGTGTCGCTCTGGTGGGCTACGAAATAGATTTGGATGTGGCTGTTTCATCAGTCTGGAGGGCGGAGGCTAGAGGTGTGCCCGGTTGATGGCAATAGGCTCTCCCCCTATTACATGGGACTTAAAAACATAACTGAGGTGAAATGTGGGTGTACTGTAGGTACCTACGTCCTGCACAGGGAATTTTTTGCTTTAGTTGAGACGGATGTCGACATCAATAACACTAGTCACCACCCTCTACCATAGAGGAAAAAAATCAGCCTGTATTTGCTGCAGCATGTGTTTAGGTAATATCAACAGTTGATAACATTGTGAGATTTTTTAAATATTATAAACAGTATGTAATAGTAGCGACCAGCCCCGGCTCCGCTCGGACACGATTTGGTGACATTTCGAAACATCAAGTATAATTTTCACCGAAATCCTGACTGGGTTTTCTGAAATTAGACGTTTAAATGAAAGTTGTTTGTTTTTAAACTTATTGCAATATTAGGATAGTTCATTAAACATTTTTTTTTTCAATATTTGCAAAAAAAATGTTTAAACAATATCTTTTGATGTGAAGATTATTTCTTTTTATTGGAAGGAAAGAGTCGGGAGACAGAAGCTCGTCTTATTTTATAAAATTGTAGTAACTTGCACTTCCCTGTAAAAAGTTATTTTGAAAATAAAATTAAGCCATTGTTACTCAGGGATAATGAAGCATACTAATAGTGAAAGAATTTTTGAAATCGGACCAGTATTTTTTGAGTTTATTCGTTGCAAACATACAAAGGTAAAAATCTTTCCTCTTTAGGATAACAGTGTAGATTTTTTGGAAGTCGACGCAATAGGTCCTTAAAAATTGTGATTGGTCTGAAAGTTGGATAACTCAAAAATTCTGGACACGTATTATTTCTTTTGTCACGTTGAAATTGCGCGTGACGGTACGCCGTGCTACACTTTTAACGTAACAGTGACGTCACAAGCCCCTTCTCCTGAACTTTGCTATATCATTATCACTTCAAAGCAAAAAATACGTGTCCAATATTTTTTGGTAATCTTACTGACGGACTAAATAGACTTAATATATTTTTACATAAGATCCACACCTCTATTGAAGCAATACACTGATCACTACATACTAACACAAAAGGTTTAGTCTCAAAAATGCAATAAAACTGTTTTAGTTTGTAGCAAAATCGATTCCAAATACATACAAAAATGTTTCCCATTGGGGTAGGTAGAAACTACGGAACGCAACCCGCTACGATCCTTGCCTACTCCTTATGCTTCGTATATACCATGTGGCAATACGTTGTGAGACGCCTCCGATTATTTTAGTTTTTTTTTTTTGGAATGGGCATCTCGCAGTTTATCCTTTAGGGATATCTTCTGCTTAACCGAACTTTCCTGTTGGGGGGCTTAATTAAAATGAAGGCCTCCAGGCAGGCGTAAAAACTTAAAAACTAAGCGACCGATCGCTAAGGGCACCCCCTGCGGGGTACCAACCTCGGCTTAGGACGTCGCTGAAGAGGACAGCAAGGGACAGGCTGGATCAAATAGATACATGATTTAGGGACATTTTAATCATTAACTCGCTCAGCTTCGCGGGCTGGCTCTAGCAAAGGGTCGGGAGGGGGGCATCGACGGATCGAATATTATTTTAGTATAAAATTTGGCCAACCTGCACACTTGCAAAATTCACACTGCTCGCTATCCTTACTAATAGCTCCTCTTATCATAGCACCTCTCAGGTTATCAGTATGTGATGTTTTCGAAATACACGAGTTGACTTTTATATTCAACAAGCGGTCACCAGGGATGCACGCAACACTTATCTCTGTTGACACAAAGTGGTTTTGAGTATAAAGATGTACACGCATTGTGTGGCGCTGTTAGCGCTGTACGTGGGGTTGGCGCACTGCTTCTCCTGGGGTGAGTACAAGATTCGTGTTTGTATCAAACGATATCACACACATATTTCATCGCCGCATAGCGCAGCATCCAGCATCTAGTCAGAGGGCATATTTACTGTTTGTTAATTTAATTTGACCAGATTACTTCTACTCACACGCTGATTTACTGTTTTTTTTTATATTATTATTAATAAAAGCCAAGTAATGCTTTGTGGGATGACGATCTGCGAAAGACTGCAGGCAGATGCTGGATGCGGCAAGCTGAAGACAGGGCGCCATGGAGCTCATTAGGAGAGGGCTATGTCCAGCAGTGGACTAATATAGCCTGATGATGATGTAATGCTTTTACAGTTCTAGACTTCTAGTATATCGTCTTTTTATTAGTCCATCTCATACGGTGGGTGTCTGGGGATAGCTGGAGGATTCTCTTACTTGCCTCTGAGCGGTAAGAATATGTCACCACCAAGCTAAGGGTGCCGCGCCCAGAGCTGCATGGATAGGGGAGAGCCTAGTGTGGCTGTAGCCTGGGACCGGGCGTCCCCCGGCGCTGACAAGCCTCGCCGCCTCTTAAGCGGAGTTCTGTAGAGTGTGGACAGATTTTGTTAGCTTGATATGGTTTATACACATATTTTTGGTGGAGAAAAATTTACATCATGCTTGAATGTTAGCCATCCCGACTACGGAACCCTTAACAATACGCGGTCACGCTTATGGCTGGCTGTGTTGGTATATTACCGAATATCGGTTTAAAGAACTGCATTCCCTTTAACAATTCTAAGTTAATTTTGTATAAGGTTAGGTTGTATCGTTTTAGTTATCAGTAATTTTGTATGAATGTACCTATTGTGTAATTGTTAGTAATGTAATGTTATTTTAAATAGTTAATAATTATTACAAGTAGTCTTAGGCTATCGCATTAGGTTTGTATCCTATAATGATAGTGTAAGAGTTTTAAATAAATAAACAAATAAAAATAAACACTTTTAGTGCCCAGCTCCCGGGTCGAAAAGAGTTTGTTCATGTACCCAGAACTCGCTTCCCGAGTCGTACATGTAAAAAGCTATAGATGAGATGTGAACATGCCCATCACCACTTACCATGTACCTACGCATTATGTAATTTGCCAAAAATTGTGACATACAAGTTCGTATCGTATTTTTGAACTGGGCAGCGAAAGGGTTAAGACTATATCACTTACTTTAGAACAATATGATAATATATTTGACGACCTATGTGGCGCGGTGGGCGAAGGTCCGCCTGCGATGCAGGAGGTTGCGGGTACGATTCCCGCCTTGGGACAAATGTTTGTACGATCTACAAAGATTTGTTCCGGGTGTTCTGGGTATTTCATATGTATAATAAAAATATCTATCTATGTAAGTTATTGTATTAAGTATATCAGTCATCTAGTACCCATAACACAAGCTCTGCATAGCTTGGGGCTAGATGATGCTGTGTAGATTTTCCAGCAATATTTATTATTATTTATATAAACTAACCCGGTGCAGGGAAAAGATAATTTAACTGTTGTGTTGACGACAAGTAAGAAGCGACATCACTGCGATCTTGTTATAAGGCGGTTGCCAAAGTTAAAACGTGTTGCTTTATTTAAATCTATACTTCTATACTAATACTAGCTGACCCAACAAACGTTATTTTGCCATATAAAATGTTTGGGGTGGACCACCCTTATTATTTAGGGGTATGAAAAATAGATGTTGGCCGATTCTCAGACCCAGTGGCGGACTAACAGGGGGGCGGAAGGTGCGGCCCACCCCGGGCCTCCGGTCTTGGGGGGGCCCCAAATGCCTCCGCATTCCCCTGATCAAATCCTAAACAAGACTTGTGCTAAGTACCTAACCTACTCGTACATCATTTCATCAAGATCAAAACACTACAGCCATTTAGACTTTTTACGCGGTACTAATATTCTTTTAACTTTGCTGAACCCGTCCAATAAGCTGGAGGACTACCCGTCTTTGTAGCGGGTATTTTGAGATTAATTTCACTTGCCAGATATTAACGAAATAAACATAAACACTACATACAAATGTGAACTGATTAAAAATGATAAAACTACATTTTTTGAAAGCTGAGAAAGCTGAAAGCTGAAGAGGCCCGGGGCGGTAAACCTGGATGAGGCCCCCCTCATCCAGGTTTACCGCCCCGGGCCTCTGACGGGCTTAGTCCGCCACTGCTCAGACCTACCCGAT
Source organism: Phlogophora meticulosa (assembly GCA_905147745.2). Taxonomy (NCBI): domain Eukaryota; kingdom Metazoa; phylum Arthropoda; class Insecta; order Lepidoptera; family Noctuidae; genus Phlogophora; species Phlogophora meticulosa. The sequence goes on along the minus strand of LR990543.1, from coordinate 1,495,642 downwards.
ATGCACACAAAATTTCATACAAATCGGTCCAGCCGTTTCGGAGGAGTTTGGTAACAAACATTGTGACACGAGAATTTTATATACAAGATTATAAAAAGGTAAAATTTATTTGGAAGTTTGTATGTCCGTAAGTAATGATCCCATTTCTTTTGCACTGCTTGAAAGCTCCATTATTCCCGAGTGCTATAGGCTATTATTATATTCAAAGCTACGCTATAAAGGGGGTGGAGATTTTAAAGTTCGAAGGGACAAGTACGAAATCCACGCGGACGAAGTCGCGGGCGATTTGCTAGTGAAAAAACAAATGACTATAATGATAAATGACGAAGTAAAAGAAAATCATTGTAGTGTTTCGTTATTATTTAGTTTTCTTATTGGTAACTACATAAGGCATGAATGAAAGGCAGTTACATGCAGCTGAGATGAGAATGCTGAGGGGGATATGTGGTGTTACGCGAATGGATAGAATAAGAAATGAGTATGTAAGAGGAAGTGTGAAAGTGGCGCCTGTGACCGAGAAGTTGTGTGAAAATCGGTTGTCATGGTATGGGCATGTGATGCGAAGGAATGAGGACCATGTTGTGAGGAAAGTTTTGAGTATGAATGTGCAGGGTTACATAAGTAGAGGAAGACCAAAGAAAAGATGGATGGATTGTGTGAAAGAGGATATGGCAAGAAAAGAGGTGAACCATGAGATGACGGCAAATAGAGATGTATGGAAGAAGAAAACATGCTGCGCCGACCCCAAATAAATTGGGATAAGGGCAGGAGGATGATGATGATTGGTAACTACAGTTTTGAGCCGTTTGGGGTTGAAACGCTCGGGTCATGGGGTCCGAGTGCACGTCACCTTTATAAAGAAATTTCTCGACGTCTGATCGACACTTCGCGTGACCAGAGGGCTGGCTCATTCTTTGCCCAAAGAATTAGTATTGCCATCCAACGTGGCAATGCTGCCAGTCTTTTGGGCACGTTTCCAGATGACAGCGGAGGAATACTTTGACGCCTGAGTGTCCTGATCGTTTTTTTTTTTCTGTAAATATATAATAAAAATAATAATAATGGACAATCTACACAGCATCATCTAGCCACAAGCTAAGCAGAGCTTGTGTTATGGGTACTAGATGACTGATATACTTAATACAATACATTACATAGATAGATATTTTTATTATACATAGGAAATATCCAGAACACCAGGAACAAATATTTGTAGGTCGTATTCGCTGGGTGCGTGACCTCAGCGCCATCTAACGATACAACTTACGGTGGCTCTTTTGAGAAAATTAATATGTATTCGATGGCAAGTAGCAATTGAAAAAATAAAATAAACTTGAAAAAAAATTTTTTCAGTGTTAAATGTGATATATTACACAGTGTACATTAAATTTAAAAAAAAGTCAGCTGAAAACAGTAAGTAAAATAAATACAACATCTAAAACAAGTCTCAATAAGTGAATTAGGTTAAGTAGTGTTAAAATCTGTCAAGATGTTTATTGTAAAATTAATATTGAATAAAAAATCATTATTATAATATTAAAAAACAATCTAAAATTATAATTATAATTAAAAATAAAACAGGTATTGCTAAATCATGAACTATATCGAATAATATGTCTGAATTTTTTAATCGATTATTTCTATTAAGTAATCTAAACATTTTAATCGAAATTAAAAAAAAATACGTACCTACTCAAAACTGCGGATTCGTTGGCTTTACGTCTTCTATAAACTGATGGAAAAATAGTTGGAGCGTAATTAGGACTTGATTCAACATCTGATTTTTGAAGCTTTGAAGCTTGACCGCCAATTAAGTGTTTACTGCATATGACATCCATAGGTTTTGGAGACCATCACGATCCATCAACACTTTATAAAAAAAAAAAAAAAAATATATTACTCCGTTTTCTTACACGATATACACATGTATATGATATTATTCTATATAATACGGTTGTAGGTTATAGTATTACTTACTTTTGCCTTTTAACAGCGGTTATCCATTTTTTTCGCTGATTTAATTTCCACTTGGCAACCGGAAACTTATAAAATTTACAATTACTATTTCTACTAGTATTTTTGCAATCGACTACACAAGAACTTAGATGACCCATTTTATTTTATTTATTTAATTAAACTGATACACGAGTTATTTTTATGGTCATAAATAATAAAAAGCCACCCGTAGTTCTGTATTGTCCGCAGCGGGCGCTGACATCACTTTTGTGTCCCCCACTATGCCTAACGCACCCAGCGAATAATTATCGGCAAGTAACTTGGCAAGTCGTTAGATGCGCACAAGTCGTTTTTTAGGTCTCTTTGGTAGTCAAGCGGGACGCGGGGTATGAGGTACGTCAATCCGAGCGCGCGATTGGTGCAACAGTCGACAGTTGCCTCCCGAACTCCCGATTACACTTGCGTGCACGAAAATTGTACCCTTTGTTTTTGTTGTGTGTATGTTAAAGAGTTATTGTTATTGCTTTTAAATTTGGTTTTTGTTACGAGTTGATATTATTGTTGTTGTTTTAAATTAAAAAATTAAGGCAAAAAAAGGTTACATGCCTTTTTTCGCATACTTTTTGAGCATACTTTCTTCGTATGCATATTATTTATAACTCCCAATAAACTTTACGAATTCCACTCCCTTCTTCAACTTTCTTCTAATCAGATATTATTAAATATAAATGATGGCAATAACCATAAAATAATGACGATCAATAAAAGTCACCACTTTTTTGTTCCACTACGCCAAAACCTTGCCAACTTACGTGCTGGTGACTATACAAACATTTGTCCCAAGGCGGGAACCGAACCCGCACCCTCTTGCGTCGCTGGCGGACCTTCGCCCGCCGCGCCACATCGGTCGCCAATAACTAAAGTTGTATAAAATATAATAAGTTTTAACTACCGTTATTGATTCCTGTTTGCAGGTACTTCCAAAAAACTAAGTACCTGCAATACTATGCGTGAATACCCTGCCTTGAAATAAAGAGTGCGGTCCGGCTGACACAATGTAGATAAATCCGTCAGTAGTACAACTTTGTTTGTGGTTTTTATTTATTAAATTTTAATTATTAAACAGTTAATTAATTGACACCTAAGGCGCCATGTGTATCTTTTTGTCACACAGTGTCTGGAACACTGTATAATCAAAAGTATACACATCTTTCTACTTAGTAAACGCAAAATCCAGGAAAAACAAGGGAAAAAGGGGGGGATCAAAAACAAAATATGATTATTACGTAGTTTTAAACACGTACGAACTAATTTTTTTTTTAAGAAAACGGACACAGGGTCTGGCGCTGAGGGTGTTAAAAAGTAGTTCTTGTGTGGAAAGCAGACTATCGACACTGCAAGTACAAACCTATTGATAGTAACGGAGTTATTATGTGCAAACGTGTCTGGAAAGGGAAGATTAAAATATATTTATCATTTTGAAACAATGTTATTTTCATGTTTCAGACATCGTTTTGGGCGGCAAAACTGGACTAAACTTTTATGACAACGGAACACTAACGCACTCTGAAGACATTCCGTCGGAACTCATCTCTTCAATAATTTACGATCCTGTACACAACAGGGTGCTGTTTTCTGACAGACAAACCGACTTCAACAACCCTGATTTTCGGTCTGCTATATCTAGCTTTGACATAGCGACCAAGAAGATACAAATTTTAGCGAGATGTGAATCAAGCATTGGGTACTTGAAGTTCGCCTACGACCCAGCCACGGAAACACTGTTTTGGACTGTGATTCACAGAATTTACTCGCTATCATTAAAACCTGGATCTAACAACGCAACTGAAGGAAATATTTTATTAGATTTGAATGATTGGGTCATAGATATTACCGTTGATAGCTGTGGAGGGTATGTATCCAAATCACAGCTTTTTAAATTCGGAAAAATACTGATTGAACTTTTATTTTATTTTAATTTTTTGGGAAACAACAGATAAGATATCCAAAAAAAAGCAAAAACAAAGTAAATGACACATCATCCAAATCAGTTTCCACATTAATAAAATGCATTTGCGCCAAACTAGAACAATATTTAAACATGTATGAAAATTAAAACAAAAGTAGATTGAGACTAAAATCATTTTTAAGAATTAGGTGTAGGAACCAAACAGTCATGAAGATTTTTTTTTAAATTTAGGAAAAGGAAGGTGATAAATATCCATGTGGATATTATTACTGGTATTTATGAGGTCCTTGTACAGTCGGCAAGATCTTATGATAAATGTGTTTTTTTCCATAATTAGTCCTTGCAGTGGGAATAAAAAAAAAGGATTTCCTACGAGAATTAATACGTGGTCATCCCAAACCTAACCTGCTTAGAAGGTAGGAAAAGTCAACTTGAGTTCTTAATATTTTATACAAAAATATAGGTCTCGTTCCTTTCGTCTTGTTTCTAACGATGTTATATGACGTATTTTTCCTGAATAATTATTTTTATGTATTCATAGATGAACTGTGTGAGTATTCATAGTTATTGACCAATTACAGGTATATTTACTGGACCACAAACAGACAGATAGGGAGGGCTCGATTCGATGGCTCAGAGAATAGAGTTGTAAAAGACAGATATGTTTTTTTGTCTGTTGACCTGGGCATAGACCAGCAGACACCGAAATTGTACTGGTTTGATAAATATTATAAATATGGCTCTTATCACATTTCTGTTGAAAGTGTGGACTTGAATGGAAACGACAGAAAGAAATTATATACTGTAAAGAATTCAATTTCTCATGAAAGTTCTATTACCGTATCAAAAGATTTTATCTACTGGAGGTTAAAGGGAGTGGATACAATTTGGCAATTACCAAAGAATCCGCCGAGCGACAGAACAGAACCCAAACTATTTCCAATTACTGGCACAGCAGTTTGTGCGGATTGTGTTAGTATAGCCGCCTACTACGAGGTAGAAGACCAGACTCTGGGAACTCGCTCCTGCGAACTCACGCAAACGAGTCAGCTATCAAGTACCTCCAGCAATGTCCCCACAGACGCAAGCCAGCTTTGTGTGCACGGTACACAAGTTATTGGGGAATCTGTTTGTAACTGTACACAGGGTTACACCGGTGACAGATGCGATGTTTCACTCTGTAAGAACTATTGTTTACACGGAGATTGTAGTGTCAGTGATGAGGTACCTAAATGCAGGTAAAATTGTTAATTTCTTAAACAAATTAGGCGTAACATATAACATATAACTCTCTGACTAGATGGGATGACGATCTGCGAAAGACTGCAGGCAGATGCTGGATGCGGCAAGCTGAAGACAGGGCGCTACGGCGCTCATTAGGAGAGGGCTATGTCCAGCAGTGGACTTATATAGCCTGATGATGATGATGATGATGATGTAACATATTGGATGTTGGTCGTAGATTAGTCAATTATAAGATATTTATTTTGGTCGTTTCAACTTGCTCAGTGTTACTTTATAGAAATACTAGCTTTTGCCTGCGGCTTCGCTCGCGTTTGGAAGTGCGGGGTTAGAAAGAGACAAAAAGTAGCCTAAGTCACTTTTCATCCCTTCAACTATGTCCACTAAGAAAATCACGTCAACTCATCGCTCCGTTTTGCCGTGAAAGACGTACAAACAGACACACACTTGCCCTGTTATAATATTTTAAATATAAATATATTATATTGGTTATCAACTTTATTATTGACAAAGAAACAGGTTTTGCAAAAATATAGTTGGAGTCGTCAATTGGGAGTAGAATATTATCATCGGCGAATCGAGTACTTGTGACTTGTAAAATAATGAATAAAATAAAATTTATTGAATAAAAAAAAACGATTACAAAAAGTGTACATTTAGCCAACAACAATAGTAAATTTCCTATACAATTATAGTGTCTAATGATAAACTAAAGCTAAAATATTTTTATTACAGGTCCATGTAATTATTGTTCGGGATTAGAATATTAGGTGGCGACCCGCCCGATCTAGGCTTATTTAAACCTGTGTTTGAGGCCAAAAATGAATGGATATAGAACAAGACAGTTCATGTCCAATTTTTTAACACTAAAATCAGTTCTCACCTTGTAAAGTGCGCTCTACTGATAGCAAAGCTTAAAGTAATCAAATTATAGCTCCATCTCCTGGACACAAGCGTCGGTCGCTAATAAGCAAGCTATGAATATTACTTTCCTATTTATTAAGTTACCCAGTTTTATATCTCCGTGATTTCAGATGTAATGCTGGCTACTCTGGAGAAAGGTGCGAAGTTAACGTGTGCCAGCAATATTGTTTGAACGGCGGTGTTTGCTCTCTGAATGAGGAAAGTGAGCCGGTCTGTCACTGCGCAGGAGATTATGAGGGGGAAAGATGCGATGTTCCCGCCTTCTTAACCAAATGTTTCCAAACAGTTTCAATGTTGAGGGACATTCTTAATGCAGGTAAAAATCTATAAATCTTTAAACTACCATTCATGATTAGTACATCCGTTTGATCTTACCGACTCCGCACCGTGTCTGTAATTGTTGAAGCTAAACAGTTTTTGTTTCGTGTATTTATGTACCTTCATTCAGACAGATCGACATGACGCAGATTTGTTGGTTCATATTGATAAATTTATGTATAGTCGACCTCGAAATTGCTTCACTGAGTTCTCGTTCCGTAATAATCTCCAATATGCAGTAATTGTGCTCATATACAACATTGGTATTCAGCTGCATCCGGTTTGACTGGAAGCCGACCCCAACATTTGTAGTTAGGAAATGGCTAGGCAGAACAAGATGCATTAATTGTGCATCTTTTACGTTTTCCTTACAGATGTAACGCTCCCGAAATGAATGAAGTCGACGTGTGCTACAGCTGGTGTCTGATACACCGGCGCTTGTTTCCCGAATGAGCACAAGACGTGAAGCTGTTCAGGAGTTGACTTTCACCTCTACCGATACCACTCCAATTCAATCTATTTGTAGCTAGATTTAGTCATAAGTCGGCGACAACCAGCTAGTGTCCAGTAGTGGACTGATAAAGGCCGAGCTGGTAGTTTAGACACTAACTTCAACTCGCGTAGAACTCTTACTTGATCTTCTATTGCGGCCCATTTACACGATGCATGTCGATTACCTACTGCATACATTTTAATTTAAGCAACAAATGACTTGATGTAATTTTTTATTACAGGCAACCAAATCGTGGAAATTATTTAAATATATTTATGCCCATGCGTGTATTATCCACTTTATATATATTATACCTTCAACGATTAATCACACAACTATAATATTACGAAGATTGAATTTGTCTCTTGAATAAAATATATAGCTTTGCCTTAAGTGTAGTTTTTTTCTTATGTGTACCATAACTATTCTTAACAAGTTCCTTTACACGATATGACACCGGCATGTCAGTCAGGGTCAGTTTAGGATATATCTCTCTAAGTTCTTTTTTTATTTTTTCTATAATTTGCCATTGAAGTGTGGGGCCTCCTGAAGGAGTGCCCCATGTATTATTAACTGTAAAATTTGTACAAGTTTGTGCAATAAAACTTTTTGTTTTTGGTTTCGCTTCTCCCGAAGCTTCTGTCCGAAGGAGAAAATTTAATGTTATTAATTCTTATAGTCTTTCGGTTATCCTCTAAAATATATAAAGAAACATTGAGTCAATAAAATGATAACAAAGTTCTGAATGAAACTTCATCACATCGACATTGATAACACAGCCACCTTTCACCTTGCCAACCGAACTCACAGAAAGGGGATTACCTAAACAAATCTTGACTCTATCGGATTCGAGGAAGTCTTGAAATCTTACCTTTAAACTAGGAATTCTTGTATATGTGTAATTGTGACGTTATTTTCTTAAGTTTGTGGTCTCGAGTTATCGATTGTCGTCAGCCATAGTAAAACATGAAAATAGTCTATGGTAATTTGCTCTGTGGTCTGCATTCGTACTTAAAAATATCCAACATGCAAGATTACACTAATTGTGCTAAAAATAATGTATTGAAGTAATGAACATGCTCGATTATTATATACATAAGTACTCGTACATTAAATATATGTATAATCTGAATCTCGGAAACGGCTCCAACAATTTTTATGAAATTTAGTATGCAGGGGGTTTCGGGGGTGATAAATCGATCTAGCTAGGTTTCATTTTTAGAAAACGTCGTTTTATCCGTGTTTTCAGGCAGTGGAAAATTGCTACAGTATCATTGGAATACAAAGATAAATTTCGCCGCTATCAACAAGGTCAGGTGGGAAATCGGGGGGTCCCGAAACCATAACCTTTTCTTTTTTCAAGTTCATTTTTTGTGAGAAAAACTATTATTTAAAAAAATATTTGGAGTATTTTATCAACGCATCTAATTCGTATCTAGGCATATTATCTACAAGTATAAAAACAGAATTCTCTTCTCTATATGTAAAAATGAAAACAGATCGAAGTCGTTAATTCCATTCTGCAAGCTGTAAATAATACAGCTACTGAAAACATTTAATTTGCCATAAAAAAATACTAAGGTCAATAATCAAAATAAAAACTATGCTAACTTTTAAGTTTGAACAAAGCAGAACATTTTATTAAAATCGGTTTGTCCGCTACGGACTCGTAAACTACAAGGTTTACGAGTCCATAGCGGACACGTAACACGTAATTTATATATATATATTAAGATGGCGTTAATTGACAACTGGGATGCACCATGCAGCGTCAATAATATCCCGTTAGAGATGTGCCATGACTGTCCAACAATCCCAAGGGTAAACTTCGAACATATTGGGGTTGACTTAGAGTCCAGTCCAGTCTTCATGCATGGCATGTTATATGTGGCATTTTTTAGAGTTTTTTAGAGCGACCAACTACGTCAAAAGTACATTTTCCAAATGAAAAACCTCGACATACCCGCAATATAGTACAGTGAAACCTGGTTCATTGGGACCTCAAGGGACCAAGGATTTTGTACCTACCATTTAAAGAGGTTTTCATTTATCCAGTTTTCCAATTAGACAGGTTTAAAATTTATTTGTATCATTCACAGAGGCAGTCATTTATAAAGGTGAAAATATAATGAAAATGTGTATTTTTGGTGTTATGAATTAAGTGTACACACATCCAGGATCCGGGCTGTTATTAAGAAAATCTAGAAAAATAATAAAAGGTGACAAATTAAGAAGGCTACTAAGGTTCGTATTTAATTGAAATCGAGATGAACAAAAGAATTGACATCATTAACGAATTTCGAACGCTAACCCTGTCAAATTCATTTCATGCAATGCAATTCAAATATCCCTCTTTGCTGGAACTTGGCTTGACAAGCTGTCGTGTCTAGATAATATCATATCAGCTTCCAAGTTTGATTTTTTTTTGTTAAATTAAATGTTGCCCCACACTAGGAACTTCTCCTGTATCGTGGGTGCGTTTACAAACATCACACAGTGCGTTCACATACAGAAACAGCCGGACCCGGAACAACTATCTGTAGGCAATACAAATATTTTTTTCCGTTTGGGAATCGAACCCACGACACGCAGCACAGCAGCCAATCGCTCAGCCACTACGGCAACCGTACTATCAAACTTTGGTATGATGTCATCTGGAATTCGGGTTTTTAAAATGACAACAACAAAAAATTTACAAAATGATTAACCCCTCTTATCATCGGACCTCTCAAGTTATCAATATGCCTCATTCCTGGTAAAGCTAGGTTTAAAATGCCATGTGTACTAAAACCAAACGTTTTACTTTATATTCAACAAGCAGTCACCAGCGGAGGACGCAGCATCTAGGTACCTTCCTATGTTGAATAAACGTTGACTTGAGTACAAAATGTACACGCAGTGTGTGGCGCTGTTAGCGCTGTACGTGGGGTTGGCGCACTGCTTCTCCTGGGGTGAGTACAAGAAACGTGTTTGTATCAGCTAAAATTCAAAGTGGTCACTGATCAATTCACTTATTAAAAATCTCGCGTTACGATCTCTCTCCGGGATAAACCCCAGAAGTACTTAACAAACTTATATGAAATTCAGTTTACTGTGTGTAATTTGTACTCGTAGAAAGTTAGGCCCGGCGCCCGTAGGCGGATAAAAGACAGCATGAGGGATTTTTAAAATACAGAGGATTTCGAATCTTAGTTAACATTCACATTCCATTAAAACGTCACAGCCTCCTTCAGCGCGTTCTAGAATGCCGTGACATCCCGAAATGTGAAGCGACACTGCATATAATTTTGGACCCATTCGTAGCTAGGAGTACTTTTGGAAAGAAGAACCAAATATTTGAACCAGCCTATTACTGTCCCACTGCAGGGCAAAGGCCTCTTCTCATACAGAGAAGGCATGAGCATTAATCACCACGCTTGCTCAAAGCGGGTTGGCGATTTCAGACTTATTTTAATTATATAAGTCCAGGTTTCCTCACGATGTTTTCCTTCACCGATGTCAGTGATGTCCAAGATAAACTGAGAAAGTACATATGAATTGAAAATCTCACATTGGTACTTGCCCAGGTTTGAACCTACAACCTCGTGCACAAGAGGCGAGGCCTAAACCACTGGGCAATCATAACTGTTGTGACTGAACAAAATATAGCAGGCAAGGATTTGAATTACCTATCAACTTGGAAAAATGTTATTTTCATGTTTCAGACATCGTTCTGGGTGATACGAATGGTCTAAACTTTTACGATAACGGAACTCTGATGCACTCTGAAGACATGACGTTGCCACACATCACGGGACTAATTTACGATCCAGTACACTACAGGCTGCTGTTTTCCAACCATTCCAACGTTATAATAATATCTAGCATTGACATAGCGACCAAGCAAATACAAACTTTAGTGAGATGTGAATATTCTTACAACTTCAAGTTCGCCTACGACCCACCCTCTGAAACAATCTTTTGGATTGTACTTCGACAAATATATTCGATTTCATTGAAACCTGGATCCAACAGCGCAGTTGGTGGAACTCCATTTATCAAATTGGATGAGTGGCCCAGGGGTATTGCCGTGGATATCTGTGGAGGGTATGTTTAATCATATCAAAAGCTTGAAAATTCATACTATATTTTGACTGCGACGTAGGAAGTTGAGGGTTCGATTCCCGCCTTGAGACAATTTTTTTACGATCTACAAACATTTGTTCCGGGTGATCTGGGTAATAAAAAATGTCTATGTAATCGTATCGTATTAAGTATATCAGTCATCTAGACCTATAACACAAGCTCTGCTTAGTTTGGGGCCAGATGATGCTGTGTGGATTGTCCAGCATTATTTATTTCTTTTATTTATTTAATATTTATCTAGCCCCAAGCTCTGCTTAGCTTGGTGCTGTGCGGATTGGTGCGTCCAGCATTATTATTTCGGTTTACTAATTATTACAGGTACATTTACTGGACCACAGACTGTAACATAGAGAGTGCTCGATTTGATGGCTCCGAGAGAAAAGTTCTAGAAAGCAGTTGTGTTACTGGGCGAGATGACATGGTCATAGACCAGCAGATACAGAAGATGTACTGGTTGGTATACTCGTTGTACGATTTTACTATTGAAAGCGTACATTTGAATGGATCGAACAGAGAAACAGTATACAAAAGTGATGAAACTTTAGATGTCAGTGGAGCTATAGCCGTAACAAAAGATTTTATCTACTGGACGACATTGGGGGATGAAGAGATATTGTGGCAATTGCCAAAGGATCCACCGTGCAACGCAACAGTACCTAGACAATTTCCTATTTGTAAAGATTGTTACAGTATAGCCTCTAACTATCAAGTAGAGGACCTAACTTATGGGTCTCGAACCTGCTCAGCACTAACGGGTCTTCTGAAGACTAATTCCAGCAATGCAGACGCAAGCCTGCTTTGTGTCCACGGTACAGAAGTTATTGGGGAATCTGTTTGTAACTGTACACAGGGTGACACCGGTGACAGATGTGATGTTTCACTCTGTCAGAATTATTGTTTGCACGGAGATTGTAGTGTCAGTGATGAGCAACCTAAATGCAGGTAACATTTTTGATTTCTGTAGACACTAGATTATAACATATTGAGTAGGTGCTTGTTAATTAATTTGACAAACTATGTGGCGCGGTGGGCGAAGGTCCAACTGCGACGCAGGAGTTTGCGGGTTCGATTCCCGCCTTGGGACAAATGTTTGTACGATCTACAAATATTTGTTACGGGTGTTCTGGGTATTTCCTATGTATAATAAAAAATATATATCTATGTAATGTATTGTATTAAGTATATCAGTTATCTAGTAAACATAACAAGCTCTGCTTAGCTTGGGGCTAGATGATGCTGTGTGGATTGTCCAGCATTATTTATTTATTTACTTGAAAAGTAAATAAATTAATGTAAAATGTTGAATAAATGAATATTTATTACAACAAGTAAGGACACCAAAAAATAATGTACATCTTTATGGGACAAATAATGACTTTGTTGACTTATCTTTTTTTTACTACAAAAATAGTTTAGTATAATTAGTTAACACCGGTAGTATGTTTAGTGTGCTCTTCTAACGGCAAAGCTTGATAATATTGCTGAGCCACTGAGCCGGCAAATGTTTAAATAGTCCCTAAATAATATATCTGTTTGATCCAGCCTGTCCCTTGCTGTCCTCTTCAGCGACGTCCTAACCCGAGGTTCGTACCCCGCAGGGGGCGCCCTTATCGATTGGTCGCTTAGTTTTTAAGTTTTTATGCCTGGCTGGAGGCCTTAATTTTAATCAAGCCCCCCACAGGAAAGTTCGGCTAAGCAGTAGATATCCCTAAAGGATAAACTGCGAGATGCCCATTCCAAAAAAAAAAAATGAATAGATAGAAGCGAGCGCTCTCTGAACACATTTACAGAGCGCCCGAAATTTAGCGTACCTACCTCCTGGAATCACAAGCCACAAGGCCACAAAGTCGACATTTATCGGTTTCTTTGTTTATTTTTTAAGACGACCGTTGTGGCGCGGCGGGCGAAGGTCCGCCTGCGATGCAAGAGGTTGCGGGTTCGATTCCCGCCTTGGGACAAATGTTTGTACGATCTACAAATATTTGTTCCGGGTGTTCTGGGTATTTCCTATGTATAATAAAAATATCTATCTATGTAATGTATTGTATTAGGTATATCAGTCATCTAGTACCCATAACAAAAGCTCTGCTTAGCTTGGGGCTAGATGATGCTGTGTGGATTGTCCAGCATTATTTATTTATTTATTTATTTTATTATTGAGTTACCCTGTTACGTATATTCGTCGTAATTATAATAATAATCATCATTTATTGCATTCATGTAGTTTACAAGTTTTGACAATATACATATACTTAGGTTTCATACATGAACCCATCTAGGGCACAGCAATATAAACATTTTTAAGAGCTACAGTTTCACAATAACAAATAATATAACAAAACTTTTTATTATTATTATTTCATTTATTTCAGAACATAATTCCATATAAAATTGTTAGTACGACTTAAAACTATGTTAACAACTTATAACCACCTTACATTAAAAAGGACACTCCTCGCTGTCTATTATGGTGTTCAGAAGGCTGCTGAAGGTATATAAACTTGCCCCACACTAGGAATTTATCCTGTATCGTGGGTGCGTTTACAAATATTTAAACTCACATACACAAACATCCAGACCCGGAACAACTACATGTAAGCCATACAAATATTTGTTCCGTGCGGGAATCGAACCCACGACACGCAGCGCAGCAGCCATCGCGTGTCCATCATTTATTAATTAAATAAGTAAATGTCATGATATAATATAGGATAGGACAAGAACAATTAATAGGTCATCATTTCCATTCACAAATTAAATAAGATAAAAAATTACATTAAAACAAATAACAATAATAATCATAAAATGTGGACTCGGCTGTCATTGTGCCGATCGTCGTAACGGCCAATGGCCTACTGGCTAAAAGCCTCGACGAACATCTGGCGAGGCTCTCGTTACACGGTTAGATCAAAGGCCTGATACAGAAGGCAGTACTCCTTGATACGACTCGCATTGTGGGGAGGTTCATGTCTCTGCAAACCTAACCACCGGTACCTTGGACCCTGCTCCCGCCATTGGTGAACCACTATTTTTTATATTTTAAATGTTTTGTATTTTTTATATTGAAATATTTAAAAATGTAATTTATATTTACATACAACGAATAAAGAGATTCATAAAATTAAATAACATAGATAGGTAATATGTCAAAAAAATGTGCTTTGTGTATTACAATACACATAGCACATTTTTTTGAATAAATTTTAATGTCAAAATTACTCATCTTCAAAGAATTCCTTTATAGTGTAATGCAATTTTAATGTAATCATTTCAGATGTAATGCCGGTTACTCTGGGGAAAGGTGTGAAGTCCAAGGGTGCCAAGGATGTTGTTTGAACAACGGTCTCTGTTCCAAGAATGAGAAGAGTGAGCCAGTATATCAGTGCACGGGTGAAAGATGCCATGTTTCATTATGTCAGAACTATTGTATCCAAGGAAATTGTAGTGTCGGTGTCGATAGAAAACCAGAATGCAGGTAAATAATGATCATCCATAAATCCGTTCGCGGCTTTGTATCAAGTCATAACAAGCGCCCGAACACGTGGTGGACGCTGATCGTACATTTGTCAAACGCAACAAAATGTCTACAATTTAGGCGCTGCACCGCACCCAGTCTCGTAGCGCGGGATGGCAGATTTTACCATTATAAATCAAAATCAAAATTCATTTATTCAAATTAGGCTGAGAATCAGCACTTTTTGAACGTTTACATAAGACAGTCCCCCAAAACGCCCACCCTTCACCACTTCCTAGTGTCTTTGCTGGGAAGAAGAAGTGGCGGAACAAATTCCATAGCAACACGTCTGTCTGATAGGTTTGAAGAACTTGAGGTTATACAACATGTGTCAAAAAAAAATACATTCTATGCAAGTATCTCATTTCATATAGAAATCACGCCCCGCGCACAGTTTCTTCCAATCTGCGCGGGACTGCAACATCTTGAAATTGAATATGATCGTACATTCTCCACGACGATCGACAATACAGTGAACACCGCTTTTTATTAAACGTTATATGAAAGATTATACGGTAGTAGCAATTTTGTCTCTGTCTGTCTGTTTATACATTGTATACAGAGAAGGCATTCATCATCATTCAAGCTCAAGGCGGGTTGGAGATTTTAGACTTATATTGATACTAAGCCCAGGTTGCCTCACGATGTTTTCCTTAACCGATATCAGCAATGCCTAAGATATTGTTAGACATATATTAAAGTTAAAACATACTATTATTTCGTAAAACCCAAAGTAAAAACACTGCAAAGTGCATTCAATAACAGACTACAATGCTTAGTGTAAATCTTTGCATGTTCAAACCTTCTTATAGATCGATCGATTCGCAGCACCACCCTCACCTTTCACACCGAGTAATCTATATATATAAAAATGAATTGCTGTTCGTTAGTCTCACTAAAACTCGAGAACGGCTGAACCGATTTAGCTAATTTTAGTCTTGAAATATACGTGGAAGTCCAGGGAAGGTTTAAACGGTGAGAAAGTATAGAAAATATGCGAGGAAAATACTTAAAAAGAGAATTTTGTTTTCCCATACAAACTGTTTTTACCTGTCAAACATTTGCCCATCGGTTCGGTATTTTGAAATAATTACAGTAACACATGTAGATATAGATTAAATAAGGGTTTCGAGTCGACAACATATGTCCATAATAGTCGGATTATTTCGTATTTACATTTAAAACATGTAAAATAATGACACTTTGAAACAACAAAGTGTCATTATTTAACACAACAGTGTTGGGTACGTTCAGAAATATACTTTTAAACATTTAAATTTGCCTTACACGATCTCAATAATTGCACTTTGCTGTGTGCTGATATGCCACGCTATCACACATGGAATGCATCATCAAAGGCGTTTCAGCGTCGTAAACAAGGAACACCACTTGAAGGACATCCAAATGTATTTGCCACAGATGCTATAGGCCGTATATATACAGTACATCCAAATAACGATTAATGTTATTATCTTAGATTGTTATTGGTGAATGTTCCTGGTCCGACATCGTTTCAACAATTGAGAACAGTTGATGGACATCTGTGTGAGACTTACCGTGAGGCGTGTCAACTATTACGGTTGCTTGAGGACGGTTCGCATTGGGATAATACGCTCAAGGATTCTATCATATCTTCATCACCGCATCAAATTCGTACATTGTTTGCGATTATAATATCGACATGTTTCCCCTCGAATCCGGAAGATTTGTGGATGAAATATAGGGATGACATGTCTGAGGATGCGTTGCATCGTGTACGTTGTGAAACATTGAATCCTACACTTGAATTTACTGCAGAGATTTACAATGACACATTGATCTTATTAGAAGGTATGTGTTTATTGATGGCAAACAAAATATTGTCGTGTTTGGGCCTGACAGCACCCAATCGTTCCATGCAAGATGCAATAAACCATGAGTTGGGAAGAAAACCACGTACGATACTGAAGCTATGACCAAAGCAGTTCGCACAACCGTTCCGCAATTGAATCAAGAACAAAAGATTGCGTACGATACTTTGATAGAAGCTGTAAACAGTGGATCTGGAAGAATTTAATTTCTTGATTCTCCCGGGGGTACTGGTAAAACGTTCCTAATTTCATTGCTATTGGCAAAGATCCGGTCGCAAAATGAGGTAGCCCTTGCGTTGGCTTCATCTGGAATAGCTGATACTTCGTAAGAAGTCGGACGAACTGCACATTCGGCCTTGAAATGACCATTAAACATGCAAATCAACGAAACGCCAGTTTGCAACATCGCCAAAAATAGCGCTATGGCGAAAATTCTCCGAATATGCAAATTGATAATTTGGGACGAATGCACAATGGCCCACAAGAGGTCGCTGGAGGCACTAGACAGAACCTTACAAGATTTACGTGACAACCAAAACATTTTTGGTGGAGCAATGATTCTGTTGTCAGGTGATTTTCGTCAGACTCTTCCAGTTATTCCTCGATCAACTATTGCTGACGAACTAAATCCATGCCTAAAATCATCTAATTTGTGGCGGTACGTTAAGACACTCCATTTAACAACTAACTTGATCAAACTGCGACTGTGTTTTCGAAGCAGTTGCTAGATATTGGAAATGTTAAGGTCGCAGTTGACACCTCAACAGGATTAATAACATTTCCCACAGATTTCTGTCACTTCACAGACTCGAAAGAGGAGCTTATTCAGCGTGTTTTTCCGGACATAAAACAAGAATATAATAACCACGATTGGCTAAGTGAACGAGCAATATTGGCGGCAAAAAACAAAGATGTAGATGATCTCAATGCGACCATTCAGAATTTCCTTCCAGGAGAGTTGTTCGCATAGGTACAAATCAGTTGACACAGCTACAAACCAGGATGACGTAGTCAACTATCCTACAGAATTTTTAAATTCATTGGAATTGCCTGGACTACCGCCACATAATTTGTAATTAAAAGTAGGATCAGTTGTCATCATGCTGCGTAACATAAATCAACCTCGACTTTGCAATGGAACGAGACTGGTGGTGAAGAAACTAATGAATACAGTCATTGAAGCTAAAATCATCAAGGGAAAATACAAAGGAGAGGATGTCTTAATCCCGCGTATACCGATGATTCCAACGGATTTGCCATTCGATTTTAAGCGTTTGCAATTTCCCGTGCGTCTAGCTTTTGCAATGACCATCAACAAATCCCAAGGCCAAACGTTGCAAGTTTGCGGAACCAACTTGGAGTTTCCCTGCTTCGCGTATGGACAATTATATGTTGCGTGTTCGCGCGTCGGAAAACCATCGTCTTTATATTATGTTGACGCACCGCAAAATAAGTCAAAAAATATAGTCTATCAGAAAGCTTTAAGTTAATCAACTGTAGAATCAGCTGTATGTACAGCAGTGGACGTCTTTTGGCCAATATGATGATGATGATAACTGTGTTGTTTTTAATGTAAAACATTGTATTAATTTTGAATTGTTAACAAGATTTCTTTAACACGTTCATAGTCCAGTACCCTATACATGCATCATGGCGAACTATCCCCACAAGTCCATGCCCCGTACATGGGTCACTACAGCCGACCAGGTACCACTCAAATTACTACTACTGCATCCGACGAGGCTTATAAAGACAATTCTGATTTATTCATTCATATAATATTATTTAGAATACAATAAACCAAGTGCGTACCTGGTGGTTTCATAGTGACCCAAACATGGAGCATGAACAATATGAACATGTGATGGAAGTAATTTGCTTGAACGTCCAAGAAAATTGAATTATTTTCTATGGGGACTGTGAATGTATTAATAATCAAACAAACAATATGTTGTAACTAACACATATATGTTTGAATACAATTCAATTTGATACAATTCTAATAATTTTTATTACAAATATAATAACTGACGAACTATATTATCTAAAATTTCCACGATTGGTTACCGGTTCTAAAATACATATGGTTTAAATAAATATGGTTTATATTAAGAGGTAAGTGATACGAAGTTCACTGGGTCATCTAGTATATATATGTATATAGTATATAAGATGGTTTCTTTATTTATTAAGTTACACGACTTTGTGCCTTCGTTATTTCAGATGTGATGCCGGTTACTCTGGGTCGAGGTGTGAATTCTACTCATGCCATGAGTACTGTTTGAACAACGGTGTCTGTACCCTGAATGAGGAGAGTGAGCCAATGTGTCAATGCATAAAAGATTACGAGGGAAAAAGATGCGAAGTTTCCGTTCCCGCATTTTTAACTAAATGTTCCCTAACAGTTTCATATTTGAGAGACCTCCTCAACTCCGGTAAGAATCGTTATTTTCTTTTTAAAGGAGTAAAAGTTTAGATCAGTTCGTAACATACCGAGTCTTTTCCTTGTCTCGGAAAACACGTTAAGTCGTTGGTTCCGGCTGTCATGTGTAGATCTTTGACAGTCGTTAC
Source organism: Phlogophora meticulosa (assembly GCA_905147745.2). Classification (NCBI taxonomy): domain Eukaryota; kingdom Metazoa; phylum Arthropoda; class Insecta; order Lepidoptera; family Noctuidae; genus Phlogophora; species Phlogophora meticulosa. Next base: position 1,476,680 of record LR990543.1, on the reverse strand, counting down.
AGCTGGTCAGAAGCCCGAAAGTCTGACAACCAGTCTTACCAAGGGATATTGTGTTGCCCAGTAACTGGGTTGTGGAGTTCAGATAGGTAGTCGCTCCATGTAAAATACTGATATTCAGCTGTATACTAGAAGCTGTTTAGACTAGAAGCCGACCCCAGTTAGACTGGACTGACTCCAACATAGCTGGGTAAAGGCAGATGATAATGATTACTTCAGATCATTATGATTAGTTTAGTAAACAATCCTGCTCCAGTCAAATCTTATTAAAAACTTTAAATCTGCCTCTGTCTGACTATTACGGAATCAAGATCTATCGACCACTGCTTTGATTAAATTAAAAAAATATACTGATAAAAAAAGACTGAATTACAAGATGCAGATTGGTTGGGTCAGATTATTAAACATATTTCCTGTACGGTAGCTAGTGCATTCCCTACATCTTCTTTACAGATGAGTAACACCGGGTACTCTACACGAAGGACTTCAACAGGTAGACACCTGCAGACGCAAAACGGCGTTTGTCCCTGACCGAGCACAACATGGGCCGTGAACCCGTTGAAGACTATCATCTGTACCGTCACTACTTCCTACTCCTTACTGAACAACCTTCTGCGAACATTTTGTAATTCATCATCATCCTCCGACCTGCCTCAATTATTGTTCTTCATCCTAGCGTATCGAACATTAGATTCATCCTTTTTTTTTAAGGCTTTAGTGTATGAAGTGTGTGTATGTCTTTATATTATAGTGAGTATGCTCCTTTAGATTGATTGATTGATTGGAGGAGCTCGTGGCTAAATAAAAACAGCCGCACGGGTTGATCGAAGGTTAAGCTACGCTTGCCGAGGTCAGTCTGTGGATGGGTGACCGTTCGTAACATATCGAGACTCCTCCGTGCCTCGGAAAGCACGTTAAGCCGTTGGTCCCGGTTGTCATTAGTAGATCTTTGACAGTCGTTACGGGTAGTCAGAAACCCGAAAGTCTGACAACCAGTCTTACCAAGGGGTATCGTGTTGCTAGTAACTGGGTTGTGGAGGTCAGATAGGCAGTCGCTCCATGTAAAACACTGATATTCAGCTGTATACTAGAAGCTGTTTAGTCTAGAAGCCGACCCCAACATGGTTGGGAAAAGGCTGGGCAGATGATGATGCTTCTTTAGATTGATGTCTCATGTTATTGCTTACGTAGAGCTATGCATTACTTGTATGAACTAGTGTACCTTTTTCATTCAATATACTACTTGCATGGGAACCGAGCAGTTCGCCTTCTTATTTTCCATCCATACCTTCCCAAACCTTCAGTATCTTTGCCTAGCCTGCGTAGTGTGGTACGCCCCCCAGCCTGATGCCCCCGGCCTGCCCCCGAGTTGATGGGGCATTTACCTTCAAAAGGACGCCGAGACAGAGTGGATTGAGAAGGTGGAACATAGGGTATTATGATGCAGACAACTTGTAAGACTATGTCTATCTGTGCCTACTGTAGACACAGTTAATTGTTTGATACATTTACCTAGGTCATACAAAACTGCATCACACACAGAGCTCATAAGTACTTGATCTACCATTCTAACATTCTTTTTTTAAAAACGTTGCCCCACACTAGGAATTTCTCCTCCAAACGCACCCACGATCCGTGGGTGCGTTTACAAACATTTAAACTCACTTACACAAACAGCCAGACCCAGAACAACTACCAGTAGGCCATACAAATAATTGTTCCATGTGGGAATCGAAATCCACGACCGTGGAGCAGCAGTCGATCGCTCAACCACTGCGCCAACCGTGTCATCAAATTATTCAACCTTTTAGAGTTATCAGGAGTCCCTTCCCATAAGCTGAGGCTGAAAGTTGGTGTTACTGTTTTGTTAATGCGCCAAGATTATGTAATGGCCTGTATATTGTAAAAGCCATAATTATGTCAGGAAATAGCAAAAACAGAAAATGTTTTGATTCCCCGTATACCAATGATTCCGGTAGATTTACCTTTCCAATTTATTTATTTATTTATTTATTTAAGGACTTTGGAAGACTTACAGCTAAATACAATGGTGATAAATAACAGCATGATTATCTGACAGCCAATACAAGTCTTCACGTCTAGATCTTGTGTAGTATAAAGTACTGTGGAACAAAGTATACACACCACCAAATAGGGCTAAAAAATAAAAGTAAAATATGAAAGTAGATCATCACCTAAAAATTAGAAATTACGACAGGTTGTTAACAATAAGAAACAGAATGTTAAGATAATCTAAGTTTTAAAAAAGTTCAATGTTACCGAGCTCACGCTAGTTTCAAAAATATCAAATTCAAACTGCCTGCACACCTTATTAAAATACCTACTCACACGCACAACATACGAATTTTTCCTATAGTTAGTAGTTGCAAATGGTACATGTAATGGTGGATTATACCGTTTGGACTTACTTGGAACGTTGAAGTAGAAAGTTGACAATATATCAGAACAGTTTATGTCACCCTGAACCGTTGTCAATAGAAATATACAGTCAGAGAGTTCACGACGTTTAAGAGTTCAGTTCTCTCTGAAAGCAGCATTTTCGATGACAATAAACAAGGCTCAAGGACTTATGGCTTATGTTTTTACATAGAGATTTGTCCCTGCAAAGGATGGCAAAATCAAACAAGTTGTTTACGAAAATGTTTTAAAATAAGATATTTCAGTTTTATTAAAATTACTTTGCATATTTTTGATGATTTGGCCTTCAATGCATACTTATAGTTCAGCCTGTATACTGCTCGCTATCCGTACTAAGCGGAGTGCAGACCTCTTAGGTTATCAATATGTCTGATTCATGATAAAGCTAGTTTAACAGGTCATGTTTGCGAAAACCAATTTTTAAGTTTTATAGTAGGACCGTTACAGCAGAGTAAGCAACATCTCCCAGTGTGGACACGACGTTAATTAGAGTGTAAAGATGTACACGCAGTGTGTGGCGCTGTTAGCGCTGTACGTGGGGTTGGCGAACTGCTTCTCCTGGGGTAAGTACAAGGGTCGTGTTTGTATCAAACGAAATCAATCTGTTAAACCATGATCTATTTACTTACGTAATGTATATTGACGACCTATGTGGCGCGGCGGGCGAAGGTCCGCCTGCGACGCAGGTGGTTTCGGGTTCGAATCTCGCCCTGGGACAAATGTTTGTACGATCTACAAATATGTTTGTTCCGGGTGTTCTGGGTATTTACTAAATAATAAAAATATCTATCTAAGTAATGTATTGTATTAAGTATATCAGTAATTTAGTACCCATATCACAAGCTTTGCTTAGCTTGGGGCTAGATGATGCTGTGTGGATTGTCCAGCATTATTTATTTATTATTTAAAGAAGAGCTGGAATGGGAATACTAACAATTAGCTGTCAGCTTACTAAAATGTAATTTTCATGTTTCAGACGTTGTTCTACGCGGACCAACTGGACTTAACTTTTATAGTAACGGAACACTAACGCACTCTGAAGACATTGCGTCGTATCACGTCTCATCTACAATCATTTACGATCCAGTACACAACAGGGTGCTGTTTGTGTTTTTCGACAAATCTTACCGCCCTGTGATATCTGGCTTCGACTTAGCGACAAAGAAAGTACAAAGTTTAGTTAGCTGCCAATCAACAAGTTTTAGCTTGAACTTCGCCTATGACCCAGTCACCGAAACATTATTTTGGGTTGAAGTGGGTGATATATACTCGTTTTCATTGAAATCTGGATCTAACAACACAGTTAACGGAAATTCTTTAATCAAGCTTGATCACAGCCTCACAGGTATTGCCGTGGACAGTTGTGGGGGGTATGTTACTAATCAAAATAAAGCTTTAAGTCGAAATTATACAGATTTAACATTTAACTCGTGAATATACTACTTACATACTTAATTACAAATTACAGGTTTGTTTACTGGATCACAAATATTCAAATAGAGAGGGCTCGATTTGATGGCTCCGAGAGAGAAGTTTTAGAAGACCGTTTTGTTTATTATCGCGCAGACTTGGTCATAGACCAGCAGATGCAGAAGATGTATTGGATTGAAAACTATGTAGATCATTATATTTTCCATTTCTCTATTGAAAGCGCAGATTTGAATGGAAAGAACGTAAAGACACTATATAGAGGCAGAACCCAAAGTGCTGCTGGAACTATAAGCGTATCAAAAGATTTTATCTACTGGAGATTATATGGCCAGGAAGATATATTATGGAAATTGCCAAAAAATCTACCGAATGACGGAACAGAACCTCAAAAGTTTTCAATTTGTCACGCTTGTGATAGTGTAGCCGCTAAATATCAAGTGGAGGACCTCACTGGACCTCCAAACTGTGCAGCACTTAAGAGTCTTCTGCAGAATATTCCTAGCAATGTTTCAACAGACGTCAGCCGGCTTTGTGTCCACGGTACACAAGTTATTGGGGAATCTGTTTGTAACTGTACACAGGGTTACACCGGTGACAGATGCGATGTTTCACTCTGTCAGAACTATTGCTTACACGGAGATTGTAGTGTCAGTGATGAGCAACCTAAATGCAGGTAAATTTGTTAATTTCATTAGAAACTAGTGACGTTGGACGTTGATCGTGCATTCATCAAATATAAGAATATTTTAGTCGATACTTTTAACCGTCATCATGCTCAGTGTAACGTTATAGAAACCTTTTTCAACTTTACTATTTACGAAGATAAGTAACAATAAGAAAATTGAAACAGAAGCAACTGCTCAAATACAGTTCAATGACTGAAAACCTGAAACTAGTAACTATACATGACATTACTTTTCACTGTTCATAAGTCATTTATGTTAATGCCCGTTCCTTTCCTGTTCAGTGTCTTAAACATGATGATGATGATGATGATGATGATGATGATGATGAAGTCATTTGTAGCCTGAAAATATTTTTCATAATTTATAAATAGTTCGTATCGAGTAAGTTCTTTTCAATTTTAAAATAAGTAAGGACACCAAAGAAATTATTAAAATCTGCACCTCGAAGTAATTCTTTGCATAGAAGCGAGTGCTCTCTGAACACACTTACAGTGTACCCGAAACCCAGCGTACTTCATATTCATATTTATTTGCGTTCCACAAGGTATAAAATGAGATATTAATGAAAGGCTTAAAGCTAAGAGCCGTTGTAGACCCCGACAGGGCACAGCAAAGTAAAAGTAAGTAGGAGAGAGGAAGAAGAACACTGTGTGTTTAATTATAGTAAATAAGTAATAGGTCAGGTATAATTTATTTGGCGCTTATTTTATTTTATTATTTTATCAATTTATTTTTCGTATTTATGCGTAGGCGTGTACCTATACATAGTGAGTATTTTATGTTGGCAAATTTACATATAAATTAAGTAACTTCATAACTACATGAAGCTACTTATAATTTATCATTTAAGTATTCACTTATACTATAGTAGCATTTGCTTACAAGAAAAATCTACAATTTTTTGGTAAAAATGTTGTATTTTTACTTACTAGACGCATGCGTCTTTCACCTGTTACACTGAGTCACCAATATTTGATGATTTCATAGTTTATTGAGTTACCCTGATTCTATCTATATATCTTCGTTATATCAGATGCAATGCCGGTTACTCTGGGGAAAGATGTGAAGTCAACGCGTGCCAGGGATACTGTTTGAACGACGGTGTCTGTTCCCTGAATGCGGACGGTGAGCCGGTCTGTCACTGCACAGGAGACTATAATGGGGAAAGATGCGAGGTTTCCGTTTCCGTCTTTTTCATCAAATGTTTCCGAATAGCTCCAACACTTTCAACATTGAGGGACATCCTAGATACAGGTAAGAATCTATGAAATCTGTCAGTACATGATCAGTTCGACCTGCGCCGTTTGATTTGATCAAAAACCTTCAACCCGTACTGTCAACGATAATTTTATGTATTTTCATGTTTTCTTGACAGACGTAGCACCGGTTACTCTGGACAAACAAGTGCTTCAACTGATGTCTGAAAGCAGCGGTGCTTGTTCCCTGAATGAGCCCTGAAAGTTGTGAAGCCGTCGAGTAGTTTACTTACATCTCTACCGTCACCACTACGTACCACTCAGTAGAACAAACATTTTGCACTAACTGTTATTTTAGAATTATCTTCCTTAAGTGCCATATTTTCAATACAGTGAACGAAGTTCTTGATAGACTCGATATTATTTTCGTGCACTTTGAGTGATTTCGAAATTGTAAGTTACAAAAGGTAATTTAGAGGGATTTGTTTCTTCTTGTTCTTTAATTTGAGTAGATACTAAGATAATGTGATTTGTGTTTATCATTTTAAGTACTGATATGTATTACTAGCTTTTGCCCACGGCTCCGCCTGCGTAGCGGTCGAGGATTATCCCATGGGAACGTACTATCGAGATTAAAAGTTTCCTATGTCTCGTAACAATATGCGAAATAATTTTAATAAAACTGGATTATCTTATGTTAAAACATTTTTGTCAACAACATTTTTTGTTTTGCCATCCTTCGCTAGAACATAGAGATTTGTCTTTCAGCCTTTTTTACTGTCATCGAACTGCACTCTCAAATTGGAAAGGTAAATCTGCCGGAATCATTGGAATACGGGGTATCAAAACATGTTCTATTTTTTTTATTAAAAAAAAAGCGTTGCCCCACACTAGGAATTTCTCCTGTATCATGGGTGCGTTCACAAACATTTAAACTCACGTACACAAACAGCCAGACCCGGAACAACTACCTGTAGGCTGTTCAAATATTTGCTCCGTGTGGGAATCGAACCCACGACACAATATTCTGCTCCAGGTGAGTAATTTGTGATCATGTGCCATTACATAATCTTGGCGCATCAATATTACGCGTAACAGAACTGGAACACCAACTTTCAGCCTCAGTTTATGGGAAGGCACTCCTGATAACTCGATAGTTGAGAAATTCATCAGACATTGTCTATCGAGAGACATAATGTTTAACACCCTCCGGGACAGACCGCCTCGTGACGTTATCTCGATATACATATATGTAATATGGCAGACCGCCTATAGACGGTACCGTCTGTAGCCGCACTGTCTTCTTGCCAGAGGTCGGAATTAGGTAGATATAGGTATTATATGATACTTGTAACGTATCTGAAATTTGTTTTATTGATTTAAGCAATAAAATACAATTTTCGACTCTCATATTCCCCTTAAACTTAAGAGGAAGATGGAGACTAGATTTATTAAAACCATAAGACCCGCTATCTTGTATAGATCAGAATGATGGGGTACAAACAAGATGAATGAGAGGCAGTTGCATGCAACCGAGTTGAGAGGTACCAGGGATGTGTGGTGTTCTGCGAATGGATAGACAAAGAAATTAGTATGTAAGAGGATGTCTGAAAGTAGCACCCTTCGTTGACCGAGAAGCTGTGTGGAAATCGGTTTTTTATGGTATGAGCAAGTCTAAAGAATCTATGTTTAGGATTTCAGGAGTATCAGGAGATGACTATAAAGATGATAGACGGCAAATCGAAATTTATTGGGTAAAACGACGCTCTTACACTCACAATCACACGCACTCACTCCCACATCACCCAAACTCCACACAAATCACATAGTCGCAAACACTTCACTTTCTTATATGTTAAAGGTTATTTTAAATAATGTAACATTTAAGTTAGATAAAACCATATTTGCTTTGTTGGGATTTTCTTGTTAACTAGCTTAAGAGCTAAGCTGCGGGGCTTAGCGGGGGGAAGTGGGGGGTTAGGAGACAAAAAGTAGCCTATGTCACTCTCTATCAATGTTTGCGTGATTTACAAAGATTTGTTCCGGGTGTTCTGGTTTTTTACTATGTATAGTAAAAAATATCTATCTATGTAATGTACTGTATTAAGTATATCAGTCATCTAGTACCCATACCACAAGCTCTGCGTAGCTTGGGGCTAGATTATGCTGTGTGGATTGTCCAGCATTATTTATTTATTTATCTCCACTTAAAAAATCCGTTTTGCCTTGAAAGACGGACAAACAGACACACACACTTTCCCATTTATAATATTAGTATAGTATGTATGGATATATCGAGGGAAAGGGCACTGAAAACCGGAATACAGCCTTTGCCTAGTTCGGTTGCAGTAGTTACATCCATTTTTAAGAAATAAATACTGCCAAACTATGTTCTGTAAAATATTGTAAAGATTTTTGAGAAATAAATTGAGTTTACTTTAAGTCAATACAGTCGAGTTATTTTATTATTTTGTTATACCAAACGGCGAAGTGTGATTGGTTACACTGGGCGCCTCACATCAGATGCTGTAATGACGTTGGTGTCATAAACTGATTGTAGGTTACGACCTTGAGATCAGATCTTGCGAGTTGCGTATTGAACAAACCACAGCTCACGTATGTGAATTAGGTACTTTGTTATTTTTCTGTAATTGGGCCTAATAGCTGTGTAAACATATTAGCTCAAGCGATAGTGTGTTATTCCGAAAATCATACAACATACTTGTCCTCTGTCTTGCTGTTGTCACAGTATGTCGCTATAATATATAGTATAAAAAGCTAGTTTGATATAATATTAAAAACATTTCGAAAAAGTTCACTGTTATCAATTGTTTATGTTACCCAAACTGGTATAAAGATACACATGACGTCATTTTTAAGTGTGAGAGGTTCTTCTACCAAATTCAGGAGGTTCATAATCCAGGAATGAAAATATTTTCTTTTTGAATCGATACACTGTTAGTTATAAACGAAATTGGCTGCGGAAACCTTTTGAGTATTTCCGCTATTTCTCATAGTTTCCGATTTCTCCATGCACGCTAGCTTATAGTTCACCCAGTATACTGCTCGCTACCGTACTCAGAGCCCCTGTTATCGCAGACCTCTCAGGTTATCAATATGCCTGATTCGATAAAGCTATGTTTTAAGAGTTATTTATGCGAAAACATAACGTTTAGCTTTTATATTCAACAAGCGGTCACCAGCGGAGGACGCAACACTCTCTGTTGACACAAAGTGGTTTTGAGTACAAAGATGTACACGCAGTGTGTGGCGCTGTTAACGCTGTACGTGGGGTTGGCGCACTGCTTCTCCTGGGGTGAGTACAAGACTCGTGTTTGTATCAAACTGAATGAAACTGGCCACTGATCTATTTACTTACGTAATTTATATATTCTTATTCAATAAAGTCAACGTGATTGATTACACACACACATATTCATTGTTTGTTAAAATATTATCAAATATAAAAACCTACCGTTGCAATATTTGTCAAAATGGAATGCCATCCATGTATTTTACTTGTAATACTTTTAGAACCTTATATTTTTTATTCGCGGCAAAGCGTCTTTTTCATTACTCCCGTTTGGATTCCGAGGGTTGAACCAACCCATCTAATCCCGTGGGTGTAGTAAAAGGTGGTAAGAGAAAAGCTGCAGGATTATAATACCAGCCTCTGGGCGGTTAGAATCTGTCACCACCAAGCTGAGGGTGCCGCGCACAGAGCTGCATGGCTAGGGGAGAGCCCAGCAGTCGCGAGTGAGCGTGTTGTCTGGGACCGGGCGTCCCCGGGCGCTGACAAGCCAGTACAGTGTGGACAGATTTTGTATCCCTTGCTATTCGTGAGAACTGAATGGGTACAACGATGAATATAAATTAACTCGGACGCGGCGGTGATGCTCGCCACACACCACGTCAGTTGTTCTCACGGGACGAAGGCGACCAGCGGAGCGTAGCTTGGTTACGCTGACTTATCGGGGAGGAATAAAACTAAAGTTTGCTCGTTCTAAAGTCTGATTAATTGACGGCACGGTTGGCGCAGCGGCTGAGCGATCGACTGCCGCGCCGCGTGTCGTGTATTCGATTCCCGCACGGAACAAACATTTGTATGGCCGACAGGTAGTTGTTCCGGGTCTGGCTGTTTGTGTATGTGACTTTATATGTTTGTAAACGCACCCACGACACAGTAGAAATTCCTAGTGTGGGACAACGTTTTTTTTAAACGTTTAAAAAAAAATAAAGTCTGATTGCCAATTAATGTATTCCCATCTTTATCCCTGAACTTCCACGTAGGTAGGCATGTACTGTGAACTTGTTCATAGGTAATTTTCAATCACAAATATAATATTTAGGGATGAAAACAAAACACAGCGCACATAAGCATGTGGAGTGTTGCATATAATGATTTTCTACGTGACTTTTGACGTAAGTCAGAAGTTTTGGGACATAAGATGCCTATATTGTTTTTTATTACAACCGTAGAAATAATTTTCATCTGTATCTTATTGAAATTTAACATATTTTTGCTGTAGATAAATCAATGTAGTGCATGCGTAAATATTCATCGCGACTAACACGAGTACTAACGTAATCAACTCTTAATATATAAACCATAAAAAACTTAATGGTTTAATTCTTAAGTTACCTAATCTAGGGATTAAATAAATCGTTTGTTAGACCAAACCACAGGACAAGATAAAGTAAACAATTAATTAAGTATTTAATTGTGGAAAGCAGTCGTGTAGGGAGCAGACTAGCGACACTTTATATAATTTGGCACCCATCCATAGACAGGAGTAGCGCGTATTTTGTTAAAACAAATTGTAGAAGGGATGTATTTTTTTTTTATTGGAACGCCATTCTAGGAATTTCTCCTGTATGCGTGCGGTGATATATAGTGGTGCGTTAAGAAACATTTAAAGTCTTATACACAAACATCCAGACCCGGAACAACTACCTGTATAAGGCGGGAATCGAACCCACGACACGCAACGCAGCAGCCGAACACTCAGCCACTGCGCCAACCGTGCCGTCAAAAACATTAGTTTGAAAAAATGTTATTTTCATGTTTCAGACGTCGTCACGAACGGTAAAAATGAACTATACTTTTATAGTAACGGAGCACTAACACACACTGAACATATTCCGTCGCAACATATCTCTTTAACATCATACGATCCAGTACACAACAGGGTGCTGTTTGCGGACACCACTGGCATCGCTGTAATATCTAGCTTTGACATAGCGACCAAGCGAATACAAACTTTAGTGACCTCTGAAGTTTCTTCCAACTTCCATTTCGCGTACGACCCACCCTCTGAAACAGTCTTTTGGATTGACGGTGGACAAATATACTCGATGTCATTAAAACCTGGATCTTACGACGCAGTCGGCAGAAATTCTACAATTAAGTTGGCTATGTGGCCCAGGAGTATTGCCGTGGATAGCTGTGGAGGGTATGTTACTAATCATGACATTACGACAGACTATACGAAAATATACACATTACAGTTCGTGAATATTATAATAATAATAAATAATAAATAATGCTGGACAATCCACACAGCATCATCTAGCCCCAAGCTAAGCAGAGCTTGTGTTATGGGTACTAGATGACTGATATACTTAATACAATACATTACATAGATAGATAATAATATATAATATTTATAGTTTACTAGCTGTCCCGGCGAACGTCGTACCGCCTCAAAAGTTAAATTACTGCCATCTGTTAGAAATGTATGGAACCTATTAGAGGATGACATTTAATTTGCAATAAAAAACTATTAAGGTCAATAATCGAAATAAAAACTGTCTTACCTTTTAAGTTGACCAAAAAAAACACAATGCGAAAAATTGTATTAAAATCGGTTCAGTAGTTTAGGAGTCTATGGACTCCTGCGGACAAACAACATCATCATCCTCCTGCCCTTATCCCAATTTATTTGGGGTCGGCGCAGCATGTTTTCTTCTTCCATACATCTCTACTTGCCGTCATCTCAATAGTCACCTCTTTTCTAGCCATAACATCTTTCGCGCAATCCATCCATCTTTTCTTTGGTCTCCCTCTACTCTTGTAACCCTGCACATTCATTCGGCGGGCAAACAACGTAACAAGTGATTTATATAAATTAATTATTACAAATTACAGGTACATTTACTGGACCACAAACGATAACATAGAGAGGGCCCGGTTTGATGGCTCCGGGAGAGAAGTTGTAGTAAACAGTATTGTTTTCTTACGACCAGACTTTACCATAGACCAGAATACACAGAAAATGTACTGGATGGATAGATATTATATAAATCATCAGCGATATAATACTATTGAAAGTGCAGATTTGGACGGAGCGAACAGAAAAACATTATACACGGAAATACATGTTCGTTATGGTGGACATATAACCGTATCAAAAGATTTTATCTACTGGAGGTTTTATAGGGCAGATACATATTGGCAATTGCCAAAGAATCCACCGCATAATGAAACAGAACCTAAACAATTTTCAATTACTAACACAGCTTGTTATTATTGTGAAAGTATTTCTGCAAACTACCAAGTAGAAGACCAATCACAGGGATCTCGAGCCTGTGCAGCACTGACGAGTCTGCTACCAAATATATCCAGCAACGTTCCCAAGAACGTAACCCAGCTTTGTGTCCACGGTACACAAGCTATTGGGGAATCTGTTTGTACATGTACACAGGGTTACACCGGTGAGAGATGCGATGTTCCAATCTGTCAGAACTATTGTTTATATGGAGATTGTAGTGTCAGTGATGAGCAACCTAAATGCAGGTAAAATTGTTAATTTCATGAGCAATCTAGGCGTAACATATTGGATGTTGATCGTAGATTAGTTAATTCTAAAATATTTATTCTTGTGGTTTCAACTTGCTCTGTGTTACTTTATAAAATCAACTTTATTATTGACAAAGAAACAGGTATTGTGTGTGCACAATTGAGAGTAGAATATTGTTCATGTCTACTATTACTGACCCACATTCCGGCCTCGCCGACGAGGCCCGCGACGCGCGACGCCCTAGTTAGTTAAATGTAAATTCAATCTTTAGATTCTACAAGGCCAGCCCGCGTAGCTGAGTCAGTAGTATAAAAACCCCCCGACATAATAATAACGAGACCCAGCCTTTGTTTTTGTTAAGTATTCAACGACGCCCTAAGCCGAGGTTCGAGCCCCACAGGGGGCGCCCTTAGCGAGCGGTCGTTTAAATGTAACTTGTAGTTAGCCCTGGCTGGGGGCCTTCTTGTAAGGTCACCACAGGATCGACCGGTTAAGCAGTAAACAGCCTTATAGTGCTGAACTGCGAGTGGCCCTACCTAAAAAAAAAAAAAAAAAAAAAAAAAAAAAATGTCATTCATTTCGTATCGGTGAATCGAGTACTTGTGACTTGTAAAATAATGAATAAATGAATATTATTACTTATATTAATTTAAAGTAAAAAAATAACTGATTCTTCACAATTCTTCATCATTAGAACAAGATAAACACGCCAAATAATTCATGAGCATAAATATTTATTTTCATGTCCGATTTTTTACAACTAAAATTAGTTCACACCTACGAGTAGTATAGTGCGCTCTTCTGACTGAAAAGCTTCTTGGTATAGCTCTATGTATACAAAGAATTTTAAAACGCAGCGTACAGGTGTATGTAATGTACCTCCTGTACGCAAGCGTCGGTCGCATATTATAACAATCTACGATAATATTATTTACCTATTTAAGTTAGACAGTTTGATACTTACGTCATTTCAGATGTAATGCTGGCTACTCTGGAGAAAGGTGCGAAGTTAACGTGTGCCAGCAATATTGTTTGAACGGCGGTGTTTGCTCTCTGAATGAGGAAAGTGAGCCGGTCTGTCACTGCGCAGGAGATTATGAGGGGGAAAGATGCGATGTTCCCGCCTTCTTAACCAAATGTTTCCAAACAGTTTCAATGTTGAGGGACATTCTTAATGCAGGTGCAAATCTATAAGCTATATTTACGCTACCATTCGTGATTAGTTATATATACATCGTGAGGAAACCTGGACTTATAATTAATATAACTCTGAAATCGCCAACCCCTTTTGAGCAAGCGTGGTGATTAAGGTCTTATCTGTATAAGAAGAGGTCTTTGCCCTGCAGTGCGACAGTAACAGGCTGGTATTATTTATTATTATTATTATAGATCCGCCTGATCTAAACAACTCCGCACTGTGTCTGGCTGTTACGGCCACAAGATCGATCGCCGACGACGACGAGACCATCGGAATGACAAGTAAAAGTAATTGTTGAAACTAAACTGGTATTGTTTCGTATATATGTACGTTTCTATATTCAGACGGACGACATTACGAAGATTTGATAACATTGATAACTTTATGTATAGTCATCCTCGAAATTGCTTTACCTCTCTGAGGCTGAGTGTAACATGCACGTCATAAAACAAGAAGGTCACTCGTACCTTAATAACCTTGATGTATTAAGTGTGCATTTTTTACGTTTTCTTTACAGATGTAACGCTCCCTACTCTGGGCAAAGGAATGAAGTAGACGTGTGCTTCAGCTGGTGTCTGATACACCGGCGCTTGTTACCTGAATGAGCACAAGCACACTTTCACCTCTACCACAAACACTTCGACACGATCTACTTCTAGCTGATTTGGGGATAAGTCGGCGACCACCAGCCAGTGTCCAGTAGTGGACTGATAAAAACCGAGTTGATAGTTTAGAAACAACTCGCGTGGAGCTCATACTTGATCTTCTATTGAGGCCCTTTTACAAGTTGATACAATTATATTTAAGCAACAAATGACTTACTGTAGTAAACATAAACATATACGCAGTACAGTACACAGGTACTGTACTGCGTATATGTTTACTACAGGTAACATAATCGTGTAAACCATTTAAGTGTGTTTGACTATTATCCACTGTATTTTGTAAACCTCCATCGAGTACCAGTCTCTCTAATTAATAAAATTATGCTTCTAAATTACTTAGATTTAATTTGACTTTTGAATAAAATTTATAGCTGTGCAATAATTTTTACACCATACCTCGACATTCCATACAATGCATACAATCATCATCATTTATTGGAAATTTGCGAGTTTGGAATATATTAGTTCTACTGTTCATAAACATTCATTCCCCAAATCAAAGCGTGTAGTCGCACAATGTCAAAAGCGAAAAACGACAAACGGACCCAAAACCCAAACGACCTAAAACTGCGACGCAGGAGGTTGCGGGTTCGATTCCCGCCCTGGAACAAATGTTTGTTCCGGGTGTGTGGTGTTCTGGGTATTTGCTATGTATAATAAAAAAGATCTATCTATGTTATTACATAGATAGATATTTTTTGATATACTTACTACACTATATTTAGTGTATTAAGTATATCAGTCATCTAGTACCTACCAAGTCTACTCACTTCTGTTAGAATGAATGTTTCGCTGCTCCCAAAGCTTCTGTCCGAAGAAGGGAATCAGATGTTAGTAATACTCAATAATAATAATAATAGTCTTTCTTTTAGGAGTCAAACAATAGGCTCGCCCCCAATGACATGGGACTTAAACATAACTGGTGAAATGTGTACGTGCGTTACGTAACATAGTCTTTCGGTTATTCTCTAAAACATATAAAAAAAACACTGAGAACAAAAAAATGATAACAAAGTTCTGAATGAGACTTCATCACATCGGCATTGATAACACAGACACCTTTCACCTTGCCAACCGAACTCACGGTAAGGAGATTTGATTTAAAACTTATTTGTCTACACGTTTTTATTGCTATATTTTACGCAAAAAACAAACCGTGTGCGTTCAAGAAGGACGTTCCAGTTTCACGATCTTAATATTTTGTTTAAAGGTTTAAAGCAAATATTAAGATCGTATGTTGAGGGTTGGTGGCTAAATAAAAGCAGCCGCACGGCTCGATCGATGCCTGCTCAGGTCCGTCTGTTGTTGCATGACCGTCCATTACATTTCGAGACTTCTCCTTGTCTCAGAAAACACGATAAGTGGTAGATCCCGGTGTCCTTACGTGTAGTCAGAAACACGAAAATCTGACAACCAACGGGTATCGTGTTGCCCAGTAACTGGGTTGTGGAGGTGAGATAGGCAGTCGCTCCATGTTTAGAATAATAACGGTTTTACCAGAACGCCTGCTCAAATTTAGTTAGCAATTATGCACAAACATGTTTTACTGCATGAATGTTTAGTTGTTAAGAATTTATTTATAAGTAGGTACAGCCAGCACATCAAGCTATCACAAACTGCCAAATACGGTCATTTTGTTTGTTAAAATGTTGCTCAATTGTAAAGATTTTCTCATCCGTAAACAATTTTTTTCTGTGACCACCGTTTGCGTACCGCTTCACTAGTTGTTTCGATTTTACCACCCTATTCTGTATTAAATTTTCATTTAAAAAATGACCAGTGCGTCTCATATAGGCTGCAAATCCTAAGTCATCTTTTAAAATACGCGACATCGTTCTGGGTGCTATCTTCATCTCCCGAGATAAAATCTTTTGCTTTCGGACAGGATTTCTTCGAATTATTTCCCTTACTGCTTTGACCACCTTTTTCCTAGGAACACTACGTAGACGGCCAGATCTTTTTCTGTCACATACAGAGGAGATCACATTGTACCTATTAATAGCCCGGTACACAAACATTTAACTAATACCAAGCGAATGGAGAGTTTTAAAAATTGCATTTGGCTCCATACAAACTTTGTACAGTGCAATCACAGCGATTCGGTTCTCTTTATCACCCCACTCCATTTTAATATCGCAAAATATTGTACAATGCATTGGCGCCAAGTTAGAAAACTCGGTGAACAATCGTATAAAAATGACAGATTCCAAATTCAAATGTAATATCTTTCTTATTTTTAGCTGTAACAGTATTTATGGCCAGACTAAGTATTTTGCCTAATGTATATTATGTTGGCAAAAATAAATTGAGAAGCCACTGTGAGAATACCAATCTCTTTAAATAGATCTCTTAAGGAGACCCTAATTGGTATATTGCACGAACAGCTCGTTTTTGTAGCACAAATATATTTTGAATATCTGCAGCTTTGCCCCTTAACAGCATACCGTAATACATTACGCTGTGAAAATAACTAAAATAGACTAACCGAGCTGTGTCCACGTCAGTGTATTGTTTCACTTTCCTGACAGCGTAGGCGGCAGAGCTGAGTCTCCCTGCTAGGGTTGATATATGAGGGCCCCACTGTAGTTTGGCATCTACTGTTATGCCCAAAAAGACTGCAGAGTCTACCGTATCAAGCACCTCATTACTAATGATTATATTCGGTCCAAGATTTCTAACATTAGGTAAGGCGAACTTTATACATTTCGTTTTCTTGGTATTAAGAACTAGGTTATTTGTCGTAAACCAATCCGTGACCACTGAAAGTGCAAAATGAAAATGCAATGCTGGTTACTCTGAGGAAAGGTGTGAAGTCAACGCCTGCCAGCGATACTGTTTGAACCGTTGTCCACCGATGCTCGCTCTCCTCATTCAGGGAGCAGACACCGTGGTGTCTTGAATGAGGAGAGTGAGCCGGTCTGTCACTGCACAGGACATAGAATATGAGAAGAAAAGATGCGACGTTCCCGTCTTTATAATCAAATCTTTCCTAACAGTTTCAAAGTTGAAGGTCGTTCTTAATGCAAGTAAACATCTAATAGATCTGTGTAAAAGCTACCATACGTTACCTTCACATCCGTCTGATCTATACAGCTCTGCACTGTGTTTGGCTGTTACGGCCATAAGATCGATATCCGGCGACGTAACTCTAGATCACTTATACGTAATAGTTATTGTTCTTACTCAAAGGCTTGCTGAGGATCGATTATTCGAATTTAGTGTTTTCATATTTCACACAGCTCACTGACACTGGATTAATAATTGTACTTGTAAGTTTATGACGACACGGTTGGCGTAGTGGCTGAGCGATTGGCTGCTGCGCTGCGTGTCGCGGGTTCGATCCCCGCACGGAACAAATATTTGTATGGCCTACAGGTAGTTGTTCCGGGTCTGGCTGTTTATGTATGTGAGTTTAAATGTTTGTAAACGCACCCACGATACAGGAGAAATTCCTAGTGTGGGGCAACGTTTAAAAAAAAAAAAAAGTTACATTTGTATGTATTTTCACAATAAACTCATGAGAAACAAATTGTTGTATTTTTTACTAAAAATTGTTTAATTGTTAACAAAGAGCGTATGCCTGATTGACAACCATCACGTTCACTTTTGATTCGACACGATTTGACTTGACTTTGATTACGGAATCAACAATTAAGGCCAGGTTCCACCACAAGCGGAGCGGACCCATTAATGACTTATTTTACCTCGCAAGAGAAAACTGTTTACATGTGTTTCCACCAACAAAGAGTCGAGCGGTAATAACTCATTGGGCAAAAAGGATATTAATGACTCAGTAATGACTCTTTTCACCATTCCATGTAAAAAACGTATTTTTAACTTTTTTAACCCTGACGCAAAAACTCCGCAGTGTAACTTTGACGTGTCTGTGTGTTTGTGTGTGTTAGTTTGTGGCATCGTACCTCCCGAACGGATGAACCGATTTTGATTTTGTTATTTTTGTTTGAAAGGTGAATTAGTCGGCAGTGTTCTTAGCTATCATCATTATGACGGCACGGTTGGCGCAGTGGCTGAGCGATTGGCTGGTGCGCTGCGTGTCGCGGGTTCGATTCCCGCACGGAACAAATATTTGTATGGCCTACAGGTAGTTGTTCTGGGTCTGGCTGTTTGTGTATGTGTGTTTTAATGTTTGTAAACGCACCCACGATACAGGAGGAATTCCAAAGTGTGGGGAAAAGTTTTTTATAAAAAAAAAAAAAAAACATCTGCCTAGCCTTTTCCTAACTATGTTGGGGTCGGCTTCCAGTCTAACCGGATGCAGCTGAATACCAGTGTTTTACATGGAGCCTTTGGTAGACTCTTCACGTGACCAGAGAGCTGGCCTTTTTTTGTAGTAACACGATACCCCTTGGTAAGACTGGTTGTCAGACTTCGGTTTTCTGACTACTCGTAACGACTGTCAAAGATCTTCAAATGACAACCAGGAGCAACGGCTTAACGTGCTTTCCGAAGCACGGAGGAGTTTCGATATGTTACGAATGGTCACCCATCCACAGACTGACCTCCGCAAGCGTAACTTAACCTTCGATCAACCCGTGAGGCTGTTTTTATTTAGCCTAGAGCTCCTCAGTGTTCTTAGCTATGTTTGATAAAAATCGGTTTAGCCGTTCAAAAGCTATCTGTATTTTACTCTTTGAATCTGGGTCTTTTCGCAAGATAACGTGTCATAATTACGTGTTTCTATAGATTGTCGATTGGAGCGTGCCTACTGCTAGGTATTTTATATGTAGTTTAAAAATCATGAAATCTGGGAATCGCTAAGTAAATTTTTATTTATTTATTTATTTATTTATTTATATATAATCACTTACAACTATAATTACAGGTATAACCCAATGCAATAGTGAAGCATACTTAATAATAACAACTTATTTTCTAAAACTTATTACATATAATGTTATCCTTGTGAATTCACTCCGTGTACAAGCAAAAATATCAATTTCCTCTGCTACAAGGTTAAAAGTGCGAAGCGCACGCGTCAGGGGAGCCGGGTGTTCTGGGTGTTCGCTATGTGTAGTAAAAAATATCTATCTATGTAATGTATAGTATTAAGGGTATCAGTCATCTAGTACCCATAACACAAGCTCTGCTTAGCTTGGGGCTAGATGATGCTGTGTGGATTGTCCAGCATTATTTAATTATTGCTTTTAAGAGGTTTTTGTGCAATTTTTATTTGTGATAGTTTCAATTTTTGCCTCCCACGCATACGCTAAAGCCCACCCTATATAGTGCTCGCTATCTGTGGTAAAAGTCCCTCTTATCAGCGGACCTATCCAACTTTATCAATATGACTGATAACAGATAAAGCTATGATTAAAACGTCCTACTTTTATATTAAACAGGTGGTAGCCAGGGGAAGACGCAATATCACACTCTGTTGAAGTAAAGTGGTTTTGAGTATAAAGATGTATACGCAGTGTGTGGCGTTGTTAGCGCTGTACGTGGGGTTGGCGCACTGCTTCTCCTGGGGTGAGTATAAGACTCGTGTTTGTATGAGACATAATCGATTTGGTTTTATCTATTTATTTACACAATTTATATATTTTTATGAATTCAACATCACGCCTGTAATGCCCGAAGGGATGGGCACAGGTGCACCTATAGAAACACCCACATCTCGCCTGTTATATTTAAGTTCCATTTAATAGGGGGCGAGCCTATTGCTATCTATGGGCAGAAATCCAAACTCCGGTCTGCTATTGAGAAAATTCTATTCGAAAAACTCAATAACACTGCTAGACCTCACGCTCAGCCCAGGCCCACTAGACCAGCGAGCAGCACCATGTATCTTGTAACACTTCTAGTATCTACTTAGTAGTTTGGTGGTATGAGGAACAGGTTGTAAAGTTCCTCATCATATGGGTGTTGTGTCTGGTGGGCAACTGCCCGACGCTTGTTATCGGGTTCTTGTATATATGTCGTTGCCAACTAGCTTAATTTTCAAGGCCGTTCAGTCAACAGTCTATCCTATTTACTAAACAGAGAACTTAGGTCAAGAGACACGGATTTCGTGTTAGGTTACTTTAACACTTCAGGCGCCATGTGTATCTTTTTGTCACACAGTGTCTGGAACACTGTGTATTCAAAAGTATACACATCTTTCTACTTAGTAAACGCAAAATCCAGGAAAAACAAGGGAAAAGGGGGGGGGGGGGGGGGTCAAAAACAAAATATGATTATTACGTAGTTTTAAAACGTCAACGTAAAGTACAAACAAAAAAAAATTGTGTTTAAAAAAAAATTGGGTCTGGCGCTGAGGGTGTTAATCCTTGGAAACAGAAATAGGAGCACCGTTGAAACAAATTTTGGGGAAGCAGGTCGACTATTCTACCTGTCCCCTTTTTGTACGCGTCTCGTGAGGTATTCGCAGTAAATAATAAATCGACTAGGGCTAACTAATTTAATAACACACGGTAAGGTTACGGTTACACTCTTATCTAAAATTAATAGAATATAAAGTGAACTTATTTTAAACCGAACGCGTGTCTTGCAACGGGCGACAAAACAGACTCTGTGTGCCTTGGGAAGAGTCCCTTCGTAATCCCTTTTAGTGTTGCCACTTTACAGCGCGTCCACATCCGGGTGTCACTTGACACCTTTCAAGTTTTTATTCTGTAGCACGTATAAGAATTTTTATTAGCAGCTTGGAAAAATGTAACTTTTATGTTTCAGACATCGTTATGGGCGGTAAATATAAATTGCACTTTTTTAAGAACGGAATACAAATACACCAAGAAAGCATTATGTCGGCAGCCATCTTGAAACTAACTTACGATCCGGTACTCAACAGAGTGCTGTTTTCCAAAGATGTATGTGTAATATCTAGCTTTGACATAGCAACCAAGCAAATACAAACTTTAGTGAGCAGTGAAACTTGTGCTGATAACTTCGATTTCACCTACGACCCAGCCTCAGAAACTGTCTTTTGGATTGAATTGTATAATATAAACTCGTATTCATCAAAGCGTGGATCTTCCAACGCAGTTGACGGAAATCTTTTGATCAAATTGGATGAATGGCCCAAGAGTATTGCTGTGGATAGCTGTGGAGGGTATGTTTCTTTTCTTATCAATAGCTTTAAAACTTAGTGAATATTTCTATTACTTTTTTACAAATTACAGGTATATTTACTGGACCACAGACAGTTACATAGAGAGGGCTCGATTTGATGGCTCCGATAGAGAAGTTGTCATAAACAGTACTGTTCTTATGCGACCAGACTTGACCATAGACCAGCAGACACAGAAAATATATTGGATTGATAAATATGATATCAATAATAACATGCATCTTTCAATTGTAAGCGCAGATTTCAATGGAAAGAACATAAAAACATTATACAGTGATAGAACTTCAATTCGTTTTGGGACTATAACCGTATCAAAAGATTATATATACTGGAGGGGCCAGGTGGTAAAAACATATTGGCAATTACCAAAGAATCAATCGCACTATCGAGATGGAGAAGCTAAAGAATATTCAGTTCCTTCCTTTGGATTTTGTGAGCATTGTGAAAGCATAGCCGCAAACTATAAACTGGAAGAAATAACTCAGGGACTTCAGCATTGCGAGGCGCTAACGAGTCTGCTACCAAGTACCTCCAGCAATGTCCCCACAGACGCAAGCCAGCTATGTGTCCACGGTACACAAGTTATTGGGGAATCTGTTTGTAACTGTACAAAGGGTTACACCGGTGACAGATGCGATGTTTCACTCTGTCAGAATTATTGTTTACACGGAGATTGTAGTGTCAGTGATGAGCAACCTAAATGCAGGTAACATTGTTTCCTTCATTAGAAAATAGTTTTACTTAAGAAGGAGGAGCTCGTGGGTAAATAAAAACAGCCGCACATCTTGATCGAAGGTTACGCTATGTTTGCCGAGATCAGTCTATGGACGCGTCCGTTCGTAACATATCGAGACTCCTTCGTGCCACGTGGAAAGCACGTTAAGTCGTCGGACCCAGCACTCATTTGTTGATCTTTGACAGTCGTTGCGAGTTGTAAGAATTCCGAACTTCCGACAACCAGTCTTACCAAAGAGTATCGTGTTGCCCAGTAACTGGGTTGTGGAGGTCAGATAAGCAGTCACTCCATGTAAAATACTTACTGTTAATGTAAATGTGAATTTTAATAAAAAAATGCGCTTGAAAATACAGTCCCTCTCTAGTCTCTAATCTTTAAAGCGTGTAATGCGAAAAACCTAAAATCAGTATGAAACAGTAACAAAGGGATTTCACTTTGCAAGATTTCCTTGTTTGCTCAATTATGATTCAGAACTTTGTCATTTCAGATGTAACGTTGGTTATTCTGGGGATAGATGTGAAATCAACGTGTGCCAAGGGTATTGTCTGAACAACGGTGTCTGTACCACGAACGAGGACAGTGAGCCGATCTGTCAATGCGCAGGAGATTATGAGGGTGATAGATGCGATGTTTCCGTATCAGTCGTTCTAATGAAATGTTTTCGAATAATTTCAACACTTTCAACTTTGAGGGACATCGTTAATACAGGTAAGCATCTTTGTAATATGTTAAAAAGCAAAACAGTACATGACTTTTTATTTCTTTAAAACGATACAACCATACATGAAGAAAAAAATAAAATGAAGAATCACAGGGCCTCGAAAAAGTCATCCGCATCACTGTCAACGGGAAAAGTGCCCAGAAAGCTGGCAGCATTGCCACGTTGAATGGAAATGCTGATCCTTTGGCCAAAAAACAGGCCAGCCCTGTGGTGTGAAGAGTCGACCAAACGCTTCGCGATTTCTCTAAAAACGAAATGGGTACACGGACCCCATGGCCTTAATGTTTCAACCCCAAACCGCTCAAACATATAGCTTCCAATTAGGTCGTTGTATTTTCGCCGTTTTCTGCATCTGCAGCAGTCGCACCTGCACAGTCCACCGTACTAGGAAGATGGGGTGGCGAAAGGGTGTCGACACATGTTGCATCCCACACCAAAGGCCTACCCATCTTCTAAGGTATTATGGTCAACCCATCTGGTCTCTTCCTATCGTTGAGTGCCAAGGTTCTAAAATAGCTGGTACCCCGGCGATGGCAAGAGCACGACGGATGATGTCATTAATACTGGCTGCTTTGTTCGGTAAGCTTCAATCCGTACTCTGTTTGTCTATTACGGAGTCAAGATCGATCGCGTACGACGGTAAGAGCGATCACTGTTAGCTAAACCATTCGTTGAAACTAAACAGTCTCATCTTAGGGTATATGCATCTGGTCAGAGTGGGCGACTGGTGCAGATTCATCGATTCACCTTTATAATTTCATGCACGATAGCTTATACATTTTGACGTTTTCTTTACAGATGTAACACCGTTTAATCTGGATAAAGGAATGCATCACCTCTTGTCTGAAAAAATGGAGTGTTCTCACTGAATGAGCCCTGAAAGATGTGAAGCCGATGAGGACCTCTACCACCACCATTTCTACGTGCTACTCAGTGGAACAAAGCCTAACACTAGCTGAGCAAGCTACCTAAAAACATCCGCAAATCATCATCATCATCCACCTATCCCATACTAATGAAGTGTCCTTAAAAATTCTGATTGGTCCGAAAGTTGGATTACTCAAAAATACTGGACACGTATTTTTTCTTTTGTCACGTAAACCAAAAATGACGACGAAACGCGTTGAAATTTCCCGTGACATCACGCCATGCTACACTTTTAACGTAACAGTGACGTCACACCATCGTGACACCACCAAAGTGACAATGATATAGCACATGAAAGTTCAGGAGAAGGTGCTCTTCTCCTGAACTTTCATGTGCTATATCATTGTCACTTTTTACACGCTTTATATTAGTTTCACCTGTATGTATGTATGTATGTATGTTTGTAACCGACTCCTTTGGACGCTATTTTGACCCACTTTGAACGGTCAGATTTCATTCAAATTTTGCACACCTGTCAAAGACCGCTGACAATGCAACAATTCGAAAAAAAATTACATAGTTCAAAAAAAAAAAAACTAAAAATCACGCTTTTATAAAAAAAACAACTAAAAATTGAAAAATAAATTATAGTTTAAAAAAACTAAAAAAACACGCTTTTGTAGCAAATCCAACAAAAAATTAGAAAAAATGTATATTTATGGAAAAAAGCGTGGGGTGCCTCCGTGCCTCGGAAAACACATTAAACCGTTGGTCCCGGTTGTCATTTGTAGAAGTTTGGCAGTCGTTACGGGTAGTCAGAAACCCGAAAGTCTGACAACCAGTCTTACCAAGGGGTATCGTGTTGCCCAGTAACTGGGTTGTGGAGGTCAGGTAGGCAGTCGCTCTATGTAAAACACTGGCATTCAGCAGCATCCGGTTATACTGGAAGCCGACTCTAACATTGATGGGGAAAGGCTAGGCAGATGATGATTGAGACATTTGAAAATATCAAGGTAAAAAAAAACCAGCTAACTAAATAGAAGGGATGGACCATCTAAGGCTTTTCCGATCTTTGACTAGTTATAAAAACTAAACTGTTGCATATATTTGATTAATTAAGTCCAATACAATAACGCACTTAGAGTTATGTTGGGTCTGCCGTGCTTTTGCAGTGCATCGGGGATATTTGATGCGGACACGGATAGCATCCCTGATGCGGCGATTTTGATAGTCCAATGATTCGGCAATGGATGACCAGCCATTGTGCGTCATTCCAATATTTAAATAAGTTGTTTAGTGTATTGTGTTGAATGTGTTTTCATGTATTGTTTTTTTTTTTATAAAATTGTATTGTGTGTTTTTCTGTGGACTTATGGTCTGAAATAAATTTTACTATTATTCTTGTAGCGACATCTATCTCGCCACATATGAACTAAATCAACGTATCCTACATCGCGATATTAAAGTTATCCACGCGACTGAGAATGTATGTATATGCGAGCCCGACAACAGCCTTCGGGCAGTAGCCCACCAGACAAAACACCCGTCTGGTCGGAGGATCCTCCCTTTTCTATGGTGGATAAGGAACTTCACACCCTGTTCCTCATACCCCCAAATTATTATATATTAAAATTTTGTTGGTAGACTGGGAATGCCACTAATTATTATACGAAGTCAAAAATGTCGTTTCCGATTTGTATAAAGGTATGTTTAGTTTAAATAGCGATATAGATGATATTTAAGACCCAACAACTAAAACACAATGTCTTTAAAATATATTTTATTCGGATTCACAAACACCTCGGTGCTTTTCTCTATAAAATAAAAACATTCAATGAACGAAAAAATATAAAAAAATATATGCAGACTCGATTTTTAAGGGGGTTTACACACGAGCGTAGAAACGCTGCGTTCTAACCGCTCTGCGGTCCAGCCGCTTAAGCTTCCTCTAATACTTGTTTGATAGGTTGCGAATATCAAGAAATCTTATAGTAATTATGTATCTATTTTAGATTTATCCTCTATAATATATATTGGCTATAAACATTTGCAAAATGTCAGAAACGAATTAAGGATTTTGAACATTACCATAAATTTTTAAAAGATTTAAGCTTTTTCTTTCGATCGTTTCATTAATAAATAACAATAAGAAAAATTGACGTTTACATTGACAGTATAGCCGATTAAAGCAGCATCGTCAATATGTAGAGTATTGCTGTTTAAGAAATTTACCAAAACTTAGATATTAGTCGATTTATTGAGGCTCACTATAAAATAAAACTTTTTAAGTTTTCACAAGTTTAATATTACATAACTTAAAAGTCTATTTAAAGCCCCACTTTGGGATGAAAACAAATTTTAATAGTGATTCGTTTATCATTAAAGGAACCGAAGTATTCATTTCTACATTCGTACGTAAGTAAGAAAGAAGCGTAAAAACGTTGGGTAACCGCAGCATTCGACGGCGCAGTGTGGACCAGGCTTAATTAAAAACTTAATTATTATCAGGAACATCCATTAAGTATACTCGACGCTTTGTGGGTGTGTTTGTTCGTTTATCCGGCCTGAAACAATGAAAAATTGTATGTTAGTCAAGGGTAACGCAGCTGGGGAGAAATTTACGTGTACATACATGTCCCGTACATGTACACGTAAATTTCTCCCCAGCTGCCCAAGATTTGACGGCACGGTTGGCGCAGTGGTTGCGCCATCGGCTGCTGAACCGCGTGTCGTGGGTTAGATTCCCACATGGAACAAATATTTGTGTAGCCTCCAGGTAGTTGTTTCGGGTCTGGCAGTTTGTGTATGTGAGTTTAAATGTTTGTAAACGCACCCACGATACAGGAGAAATTCCTAGTGTGTGGCAATGTACATACACTTCGTTACAGATGCATTTGTTATACCTGTTGTAAGATCATAAATTCTTGTATTATTTGTAACTATCAATTAATAAATTTATTCTGCTTTATTTAATGAAAAAGTCACACTGGTACTAGCTTGCCCGGTTTTGATGTACATAAGAAGTAAGAGTCTAATCCCTGGGTCATCACGACGTCATGATATCTTCGAATGAAGGACAAAATTGCCAGTTTCTTGACACAAAATTAATAAGGGAACAGTAAAACTTACTTTGGCGGGATACACAAATGTTTTAGCCAGTTGGGATCCGAACACGTTGGTGGCTTGGCAAGTGAACTCGCCCATGTCACTCCATCGCAGCGACGATATCACTAGCTCGCCTGAACGAAGCACCTGGGGATGAAAAGAAAATGGTGGATTAGTGATACAATAGTAAGGACACTTCGGTACTTTTTGAACTTTAACATCCAGCCCATTTAAAGCGTAGTTTTGAAAATAATAATAGCCTATAGCACTCAGAAATAACGTAGCTTTTTAAAAGCGAAACATTTTTTTGAATTTGATATTACCCCCTACAAACAAACTTACAAACAAATTTTACCCCTTCATATATTTTATATATTTACTAGCTGACCCAGCAAACGTTGTTTTGCCATATAAAATGTTTGGGGTGCACCACCCTTAAAATTTAGGGGTATGAAAAATAGATGTTGGCCGATTCTCAGACCTGCCCGATATGCACACAAAATTACATAAGAATCGGTCAAGCCGTTTCGGAGGAGTATGGGAACGAACATTGTGACACGAGAATTTTATATATAAGAGATTATAGTATAGAAAGGAAAGTTTACTCACCTTCATTCTATCTTTCTTAATAGCGGCTCCTTTATTATCCCTCCAGGTGACATGGGGTCTGGGGTGTCCCTTGACCCGGCATGGTAGAACTATGTTGTTTCCTATAGTGTCCACGTACATCTCATACATCACCACTATGCGAGGTTGTAAGGGGTACAGCTTCGCGCGCTCCGATAGTAGAGTGCTGCCATCTGTGGGGGAGTAGCGGAGTTAAAAATACATATGCGAAAAACGTGTTCTTGAGCGGAGACCGCGACTCGGCAAACGTAGTGTAGGACGCTCTCTGACCAGGTGGGATGATGATCTGCGAAAGAATGCAGGCAGATGCTGGATGCGGCAAGCTGAAGACAGGGCGCTATGGCGCTCATTAGGAGATGGCTATGTCTAGCAGTGGACTAGTATAGCCTGATGATGATGATGATGCGAAAATCTGAGTACTTAATCACTGCATCGGCAGTGCTTATCAAATTTGTGGTGCTAAAAGTGCGTTAAGCGCATAACTTCTGTCATGGATGGTGAGAAGCTTGGCGTGTATGGGAACGTGTTGTCATTGACGCCATTAGGTGCGGCAGCTGATGTGTCTATTAGATTGTATTGTATTGTTAGACGGGCAGATTTCCGTTACTCCACGATGTAGCGCGTATTTTGCGTAAAGAAGTGTCTATTAGATAAGCCTATTAGAAGGACAGTACGGGACGAGATTTTCGGTCCAGAAAGCTGGCGTCACTGTTCTTAGAAGAATGTTATATAGATAACATCACGCCTGTATGTCCCCGAAGGGTTGGGCAGACGTGTACCTAACTACACCCACATTTCACAAGTTTTGCTTTGCTTTGTTTTTGTTGAGTTTTTTTTAATGTAAAATGTATTTATTATTCTTACCTGTCCCGTAAACAACGGTGGTAGCTCTAGCCGTTTTGGAGCCAGCAGTGACCAGGCACGTGTACACATCGTGGCCCACTGTCCTCGTTACTAGCAGAGTCGATATGACCCGCGCGAGAGAACTTGGGTTACTGTCTATGAGCTCATTTGATTCTACGTCGTACTGAAATAAAAACAAGCTTTTATTTGTACTGCCATCTAGTTTTGATTAGTGAAAGTAAATAGCAAATAGTTTTGGTATAATGTGCCATGTGTATGTCTGCCATCTAGTGGCGAATAAAAAAAGTTACTAATGTTAATTAATTAATATCATCACACCCGTATATTTAGAAACAATCGCAAATTTGAATAAGAAAGCTAACAGACTTACTTCGTAAACCGGCGCATCGTTTTTAAACCAGTGTATAGATGGCGCAGGCGCTCCGACCGCGTCGCATGTTAGTTCAAGTACTTCGCCGCTGTTGTGGGTGTATGTCGCTAGAGGGCGCTCTGTTATGGTGAGGAAGCGACGCGCTCCGGGCTGCTGTTTTGTTGGTGCTACTGTAAAATAATGATTATAATAATTGTTTGCGTACATAATTATGCATATTGGAGTATATAATGTAGTTATTCTCGAAGAAAAATACTTTTGATACTAGACTAGGTTTTAAGTGATTTAATTAATATTTTGTCCCAATCAAAATATTGTAAAAACACCTCCTACAAGCTAAACAAACTGTTATTTTTTAAATTTAGCAAGTTCAAGCTTTTACAGTTGCAGCTACTCGACAAAAGATGGCGCTACGGAGAACACTTTAAGTTTTAGGCTACATTCCATTTTTAATTCGAATGAGATTGTGATAATGTAAAAATTGACAAAGCAATCTGATATCTATAAGTGAATTTAGTAAGTACCAGTATTTGATGGTGAGTTAAAAGAACAGACACACGAATTATATTATTAGGTTCCGTGTCATGCATTCGAACGTATGGAACCCTATAAAGCACTGGAAGCCTTGAGAAAATCCAGAAAACTACCCACATTAGTTACCAAAAATACCGTCACCATCTCTCTGGCTGCCAGTCTGACCAGATGCACCCGAACATCAATATTTTACATGGAGCTACCTCCACAACCCAGTTACTGGGTAACACGATAACCCTTGGTATGACCACAGTACGACTTTTAATTAGATGCAGTAACTTGCCTGGATCTAATGTCATCTAAGACACTAATCGATAAAAAAACTAGTGCGCCGTAAATAAAATAACAAACAAAGTAGATGGTTGGTAGCTGGTTATTTTACTTATGTACCATACTGAATTTTTTTGTATGATATGTGACATTAGTACTATTAACTTACTGCAGCTAATTAAAAGTCATACTTTAGTCTTGTCTACCCGTAACAACTGGCAAAGATCTACAAATGACAGCCAGGACCAACGGCTTTCCAAGGCACAGAAGGGTCTCGATATGAATGTGAAGGATGGTAACCCATACAAGCGTTGCTTACCTTTGAAGAACAATACGTGTGGCTGTTATAACTTAGTTAGCCACGAGTCCCTCCAACAAAATAACAACAACAAAACATTTTTGAGGATTGAAGCTGTACTTAAATCCTCAAAGGGTTAGGAAGAGGTGTACCCTATAGTACTTCCACATTTCGATAGTTATGTTTAAGTCCCATGTAGGGGGCATTCAGACCCCGGATGGCTACTCAGAAATTCCAGATGGAAAAACCCAATAACATTTCATCCGACCTGCACGCGTAGCATGACCAATTCTATAATATCTATTCTACGAAGAATAGACAACGTTCTTTCTTTACAACTTGACATCTCTTTTACCCGAGCACGGGGCGCCCCCTAGTTTCTAAAGTAAAGAAAACTTCTTTCTCTTCAGTTTCAACATCGCCATGCTTAGGACGGCAGAAATCTTTCAACTATCTATTTCACGTTGTCTATTCTTGCGGTTTCTATGGTCGTCATGCTACATGTGCTGGGAATCGAACCCTCATCTTCGGCAGTAGCGCCTACAACCAACGCGGCATCTAAAGTAATGACGTAAGGTTCAAAAACTCACCATGATGATCAATATTATTGTCTAAGTCAGACAGAAGCCTCATGTGTTTGTTGACGTTTGCTGACCGGCCCGAGCCGAGCAGAGCCGTGGTCGCGAACAGGAGTACAAGATACATTTTCACGTTAATAAATTACTAATTACTATTTTAAAATACTGCAGAGATTCAAATGAAGGAGTTATCTGAAACAAGAGAAAAAAAACACATAAATATTTATTTACAATTTGCACTACGTAAAAAATAAATCGAAATATTCATCTTCATTGCTGTCAACGGGTAAAGTGAACAAAAGGCTGGCAACATTGCCAAGTTGAAAGGCAATGCTGATTCTTTGGCCAAAAAAAGATCAGCCCCCTGGTCAAATGTACGCTTGGCGAGGTCCCGAAAAACTAGAGACAAAATCACGACTATTTTGTAGGTAGATGTGAACGGTACATTTGGGAGGCGTCACTGACGCGGACGCTTGGCACTTACAACCTCAGAACTTATGACATGGACCAATTCTGTAGTTCTCTGAGTGAATTCACAAATAATTCATGTTTACAATAAGAAACTAAGAACATCGAACCTCGTGGGCGTAACTATACCGTCCGCCATTTTGAAAAAATAAAACAATTTTAGAGTAAGTGATTATAATCTAAAAATATTCGGTGGTGAGCTTATACATTTAGATGTAGGTATAGACGCCAGCACAACATACCCCAAACTGTCAGATTTTCCCAATTGAATAAGAACCTAATTTCTTTTGCAATAAAGTTGATAAACTTCGATAAAGTTGAAAAATTCTGTACTGATGTAAAAATAATTAATATAGAAAAAGTTTCTAAAGCAATAAAATACGTTTTAAATAAAACGATGCTTTTTTTTAATATCTTCTGATACTAAACTCACAGGCCGAAGTTCTCAACAAATAAAAATTATCAAGCGCATTTACTACTGATTAATAAACTGACGTAGCATTTAAGGCATCACCAAATTTTTTTACTTTTACTTTTTTGGGGGTAGGCAGAAACTACAGAACGTCTTCTGCTACGATCCTTACATACTACTTTCGCTTCGTCTACGTTCGTTCGTATATATTTTTTTTTTGGAATAATATGTCGTAGAGATATAGATATATTTTAAAATTTTCGAAACGTTTCAATATTTTGGACACTCGTACTGTTGAGGTACTGTTGACATGCACACATTAACTAAACTATACTCCATTATAACACTAAGAGACATTTTGATATAACGTCGTCGTTATTTCCTTATCAGTGTTTGACTCCGTGATTTTACGATTAAAACAATGAAATGTGTTCTGGTTACTATGTATATGCATATCCAATTAACACTAAAATGCAGTAATTTTAGAAATATAGAATAGAATCGATACTCTTCATTGTACTCCATGAAAACTTACAAATAATGAGTTTAAGAGCTGTGAAGGGTGTCGCTAAGAACGATCTCTTACAGACAACCTTTGGATGGACTTGATAGAGAAGGAGAAGTGATATGTTGGTAGTTCATAGTGAACTATTTTAATATACACACACACACACACACACACACACTAACACTCACACACATATTAACCATCGTAATTGAGCCGTAATTTGTGTAATCTTATTGTAAATGGAGTTTAGTACATGATTTAATCTTTCCCATAAGGTAAAACGCAAAATAAACTAACTTACAACATTGTGCCCCACGCGAGAGTCTTTATCTTATCTCTTCACAGGAATTTCACGGAAATCGGCGCAGCAGTTTCGGAGATATTGTCATTGTTATATGAAAAAAAACGGTCTCTCTACCGTGATTCATTCGAGAAACATTTTTACACGTAAAAAGACTATAAAGTGTCCCTTTAAAAGAATTTTTATGTTCTTCCGGCTAGCAACAGCTTTTGAGTCCCGTATTAGGGTGGGATGCACAATTGATGTCTGTGCAAGATTGTTTTTCAGATAACAAATTCATTTGTTTTGTCTCGTAAACTCTTTTTGTCAAATTTTAATGTTAACTATGTAAGTAAATAATGGATAGTTATAATAATATCGAAAATAAAGTATGCTGTTGTTGCTGGTCGCCTCAAAAAAAACTGTTTGTAAAAAATAACCGGTAAAGATTGATTTGCTAACTAAATCTAAACTAATATTATAAATAAATATTGGAAAGATTTGTATGTTTGTCATGTAACGGATTATCTCAAAAACTTCTTAACCGATTAAATAAAACGGCAACCTATGTGGCGCAGCGGGCGAAGGTCCGCCTGCGACGCAGGAGGTTGCGGGTTCGATTCCCGCCATGGGACAAATGTTTGTACGATCTACAAATATTTGTTCCGGGTGTTCTGGGTATTTGCTATGTATAATAAAAAATATCTATGTATGTAATGTATTGTATTAAGTATATCAGTCATCTAGTACCCATAACACAAGCTCTGCTTAGCTTGGGGCTAGATGATGCTGTGTGGATTGTCCAGCAATATTTATTATTTATTTAATTAGCGTAGCCGTAAGACACATAGTTAATGATTATTATAAGTAATTTATATTTTTTTTCTTATTACTTGTGCCATTCAAATTGTTTTTCTTTGTTTTTTAATATTTTCTGTGAGCCTGTGCTGAATAAATATTTTTTATTTTTTCCTTACTATTTTGGGTTTGTTTTTTTTTTCTAAAATCGCTTGTGCCACTCAACTATTAGACTTGTCATTGGCCTGTTTTTGTTAATTAGGTCCAGTTTAGTAAAAATGCCAGACAACTAGTGACTGACGCTGGTTTCCAACTGGACCTGAAAAATAAATTAAATAGCACCTTTTTTGAACCAGCTTTCCTTGTAGAACCTAAAAACTGTACCAAAATATTATCGGATTAGTCACCACACTCAGGAATACTAATGACAGCTGTGACGTAATTTATAACGATACTACCTATTGTTTGCATATCAATTCACACAATCGATATACATGATCAAATTTATCAATGAAGCTTATGACGTCACACGGAGTTCCCCTGTTGATAAGCTAACCGCACCTGCGACTTCGTTCGCATATAAATCTTAAGAAGTTCTGAGTTGATATCTACGGATAAAAATTTAAAACCGGTTGGACGATAATTGTTCCGCTGACCCTTCTAACACATTAACTGTTTCTTAGCGCAATCTGCACGTGTTGAGGCAGGAAGTTAAGATTGTAATAGTAACATATAACTGGCAGTTTCAGTTTGACAGTAAACGATTTTTTATTTCAACCAAATCAGTCGATTTTTCTTCTAACACTAAGACTTAAGTATATCTTATATCTTCTATCTTTGGGAATAAACTGGTCTAAATAAGTTTGTACAAGACTGCAAGGATTTTCTTCTTGTTAAAAGCGCGGGAATTAATATGAACAAAATTAGTTATAACCTGTCAAAATCACAAAAATATTGACAGCACACATTGTGTTGCCACATGAAAATATTAATGAAACACATATAAAATGTTGCCAACTTTTGAGGATTGTAAAGCCTGAATAGACGGTACTCCAAGTTGGGTGTACGGTAGACGGAGGGTCAATAGTAACGCGACCCGGGATGAATCAAATTAAAAATTATGATGGTAACTTCACATTATATTCAAATTTCTTAATAAAACGGTATAGAAATTATTAATTACAAATATCTAAATCACCTAGTAGTCGTTGAGCTACTAATATTCTGAGCTACATTATAACTAAGAAATGTGTGCACTGACTGGATAGGTCCACTTTTTTTTTTTTTTTTTCTTTTTTTTTTAAAAAAAACGTTGCCCCACACCACACTAGGAATTTCTCCTGTATCGTGGGTGCGTTTACAAACATTTAAACTCACATACACAAACAGCCAGACCCGGAACAACTACCTGTAGGTCATACAAATATTTGTTCCGTGCGGGGATCGAACCCACAACACGCGGTGCAGCAGCCGATGGCTCAACCACTGCGCCAACCGTGTCGTCAAAGTCGTCGACTTATATCTGTGTGGTTCTTTCCTCAAAATACCATCTCAGATGATTGTCTGAATGGTACTCATATGATCTGACCATTCAACTGTATGAGCTTTAAAGATACTGTGACCTCTGAGTTTGTTTCGGTCTTTCTTTATAGAGTAGTCAGCTAGAATTGCCCTCATTTAGTTATCATTCTTATAATTTTCTTTAAATTATTCTGATCGAAAATTAAGCTACGCTTGCCGAGGACAGTCTGTGGATGGGGGACCGTTCGTAACATATTGGGACTCCTTCGTGCCCGTGCTTCGAGCCGTTGGTCCGGGCTGTCATTTGTAGATCTTTGACAGTTGTTACGGGTAGTCAGAAGCCCAGAGTCTAACAACCAGTCTTACCAAGGGGTATCGTGTTGTCAAGGAACTGGGCTATAGAGGTCAGATAAAATACTAGTATTCAGACACATAGCAACTGAGTTGGGTAAAGGCTAGGCAAATGATGATTTTTTTTTTCTATTTCTTTCATAAATGACTTCAATAACCGTCAATTTGTTTCTATCTTTTTAGGCGGCGTCTAGCACAAACTTAGTTCCTATTTGTATGTAATATTAGTGGTCTAGTATGGCGCAAGTGCTACCGCTGAGTGTGAGGTTCAGGGTTCGATCCCTTCGGGGGTTGGGCTAAGTGTTTTTAGGTTCATCGATCCGGACTTGCGTCCCGTTAAAGGCAATATACTTGCCCCTACTACTGGATGTACCATTGGTAAATAAAAGCGTGATCATTATATGTTCAACCACAGTTTTTTTTAATCATCTGATGGATGGAATCCGGCTCCCAAGTCACGTATAGCCGATAAACAGGCAATGTGAACAGAATTGTAATAGTTTAACAAGTACGTACCAAATTATAATTTTGTAAGTGATAAGATGATGAATCATGGGTGTGTCACTAAATAGTCATCATTATTAATTTGTATAAGGAAGTTACCTAGTTCCTAATCTAGTTGTAATACTTAAATTAATGTGATATTATATGAATAGTATGATATAATATTAAATATATGAGTAATGATAATTTATACGTTTATTTGTATGTATATTTTTCTTTTTTTGTTCTTTAGAACCATTTAAATCGCAATGCTTAACAGGCAACTAAGTTCTAAAAACCTACCTAGTGTTAACATCTTAAAAATTCTGTACACTAAGTAGTTCGAAATAAAGAGTTTGAATTAGAATTAACCAGTTCTTATGTAGGGTTTTAAAGTGTCAAGCACAAGTGCTTGAAGTAACTGTTACGTCAAATCGAACGATTTAAAATTGTTTAGTTACGAAAACACTCGTTTCAAATATAAAAAATAATCATCATCTCATCTGCCTAGTCTTTTCCCAACTATCCTGGGGTCGGCTTCCAGTCTAACCGCATGCAGCTGAGTACCACTATGTTAAATGGAGCGGCTGCCTATCTGACCTCCACAACCCAGTTACTAGGCAACATGATACCCCTTGGTAAGACTGGATGTCAGACTTTCGGACTTCTGACTTCCCGTAAATACTGTCAAGGATCTACAAATGACAGCCGAGACCAACGGCTTAACATGCTTTCCGAGGCGCGGAGGAGTCTCAATATGTTACGAACGGTCATCCATCTACAGACTGACCTCGGCAAGCGTAGCTTAACCTTCGATCAACCCGTGCAGCTGTTATTATTATATATTAGATAAGCCACGACCTCCTCAATACGTTTTTAAATACTAGCGGGTACTACAGACGTTGTACTGTCCAAAAACCGCCACCTTCAGGGTCCTGTTGTGAATTTAAATCACCCAGGGACCCACTCAAACACACACAAAAAATAACATTAAAATAGGTCCAGCCGTTTAGGAGTTCAGTGACATATACACGTGCAGAGGAATCATGACACAAAAATATAAATGCTGCCACATTTTAAGTAGAACTATTTATCCAAATCACATATTAATTAAAAACCGTATGTTCATGTTGATTTGATATCAATTTCATTGAAAAATTAAAAAAGCCTACAGCTTATAAGTGCGTACACGCATATTTCTTGTCAATTTTAGTATACGGACTACTCAATTAATGAAACCTTCGTCACTTAAGTCTTGTATAAGACAGTTTTTTAATAAGATCAATCTCTTTGAAGGTGTGGTCTAGGTAAATAACTTCGTCATGTTTTACTTTGACCTATTTTGCAAAGGTAAATAATCTCTTTAAATAAAAACCTAGACAAAATCTTGTTCAAAGACTTCGTGCATATTTTATTATAATGAAATTTAAAAAGAGCGAATTTGCACACACCAACTTTACAAGCTTTGACGCACTAACTAAATATTCTCTAAAAATATATTCCTTCAATTTTCATACAAATTAAAAAATAACCGCACTGTATTACCATAGTAAAATAATTTAAAAATAAATACCTGTCAAAACTCCCGCCACACGTATCCGTCAAAAATCTCACAGTTTAAAAAATAATATAAATAAATAAAAGTTGAGTTGAAATAAAACACGATCACAGCCGAAATTAAAACAAAAAGAGATCAATTCTAATTTTGAATTTGAATCACAATATCGCCTTGTTCCACGGGCCTAAACGTCTTTTCACATGAGACCATCGGTCGAAATGATCGGTGAATGAAAACAGTTGTAAGTGAACAGAAACTTATATAGGCGCTGGCGGCAACGCAATTGAACGGAGCGCCATGAAAATTTTCACATTGACTTTGTAATGAACAAAGAAAGTTCGATACGAAGCATACTTACAGTATTTACATGTCATTTCCTTTGCCCGAGATACTTTTTTGCAGTTTCATTTTAAAAGGAAGCAATTCCTTTTTTAAATAAATGCGATAAAAAAGCTCAGCCTTAAAAATAATTGTGTAAAAACTTTTTGGTGCAGTGCTGCAACTTATTTATAGATTTTAATGTATTTATTGACAATATTAGTGACTTGGTGTACTATAGACGTACATCTCTGCGTAACCCTTTGGGAATACAAGCGTGATATTATATTTTTAATATATCATTTGACTGTTTCACATGAAAACGACACAACATTTAAACGATGAAACCTACCCTTTAGTTATTACTCAGTTTCTGATCAATAAAAAAGTAATATTTTTTTATAAAAATGTACGAATCATGATTCAATTTTTTTTCTTATTCATGACTATCTTCAGTTGGTATAACTATTACACAGGGTCCGGATTGGTACTATCTACCAGATACTAGCACTAGAAAAGTATGTAACTAACTGTGTGTCTATCTTTTACCACATAAGATAACTGGGACTTATCCATTAGTAATGAAACTAGGTCTTATTTTGATATGACAAAGTTTTTTCTTCAGTCCATGCACTAAATCTTCTTTCAGTTTCTGAAGAAATTGAATGATGAAGTAAAATTAAGCGATGAATTAATTTATTTATTTCTGTTATATTATGAAATGAAATGATACAAAATGATGCAACGATATTTGTGTCTGCAATTATATTTTGCCTGAAAATAATGGTGCAAGCATAACCAAGATGATGGTCATTTAATAATTTATTTTTATATATTTCAAGTAATTTTCTCGACGTCTGCTCGACACTTCGCGTGACCAGAGGGCTGGCTCATTCTTTGCCCAAAGAATTAGTATTGACATCCAACGTGGCATTGCCGCCAGTCTTTTGGGCACGTTTCCCGTTCGTCTTGGTTGACTTTTTATTTTGTTTTTGTATATATATTCATGGTTCGTTTTATATAATAATTGTTTATGTGCGAAAACACATTATAAATTTATTTATTCATTAATTTAGCTGGCGTTTTAGTTTGTCTGAAATCCAAACAAATACCTAGTACTCGTACAAGTTGATTTTTTCAGACACTTTTACACGTCAATTTAAATAATCTCCAATTTAAAGAACGGAATGCGTGCATGCTGTGCAATTTAAAATGGATGTTGCAATCGTTAATAAATGTGGTATGCGACGAAACTAAAACTATATAGGTATACACTGACTGGCTGTTGTCAAGTGAAATAATTTATCGATTGATTTTGACGATTTCATGTTGCGTTGTTTTAAATCGATTTCAAAAAAGGAGTCTACATCCGACTGTTTTTTTTTTTATTGTATATGTTACGCAATAGCTTCGCCAATTGTGAATTGTGTTTAATAATTCTATTTTATTAGAATAAATGTCTTTGATCCCATAGAATTTTAGTCAAATTTTGACGAGTGGTTTTTGAGTTATCCTAAACGAAATTTTGTCAATTCAATCAATCAATTCATTTATTTATTCACTGTTCGTAAAAACGATTACCTTAAAGAATAACAAAGGTCTCGTCTAATGTTATATTCCTCCATTGGAAGAGACTGGTGCCTGAAGTAGATTTTTGAAAAAGCCTG
Source organism: Phlogophora meticulosa (assembly GCA_905147745.2). Classification (NCBI taxonomy): domain Eukaryota; kingdom Metazoa; phylum Arthropoda; class Insecta; order Lepidoptera; family Noctuidae; genus Phlogophora; species Phlogophora meticulosa. The sequence continues at coordinate 1,437,847 of LR990543.1, read as the reverse complement.
TTTGGACCACCAGCCTCCCCTTTCCCCTACAGCAATACAGTAAAAGGTTTATCTATCCTCTATATATTAATCTATACTAATACTACTATGTAAGCTTTCGTCCGCGTGTATTTCGTACTTTTCCCTTGGAACTTTGACATCCCTTCCAACCCCTTTAAAGCTTTGTTTTGAAAATTAAATATAGCCTATAATACTGGCTGATATAATAGCATTATTTAAGTGAAAGAATTTTTAAAATCGGTTCAGTAGTTTTTGAGTTGGTCCCTTACTAACAAACATACAAACTTTCCTCTATATTTATCAAATCAAATCAAATAACTAGCACTTTGCCCGTGACTTCGATTTAAAATATATATATAACAACATATATATAAACACATATAAATAATAATAGCCTATATAGCACGCAGAAATAAAGTAGCTTTCTAACAGTGTATTTTTTTTAAGAATTGGATCATTCGTTCCGGAGATTACTCCTTACATACAAACAAATTTTACCTAATTTTAAATATTAGTTAAGATTATAATAAAAAGACATAAGAAGTTGCATAAACTAACTAAACTCTTAATAAAACAAATGAACAAAACTAAATTTAATAATAGCTTAGTAAGAGTAGAAAGTCGTTTGAATTGATATAGTCTATAATCAACCCAGGGATAATAAGATGAGATCATAGGCAGTAGAAAAAAAATGGCGGCCTCGTTTACAGAATGATCGCAAGTGCGAATTTCGAGCTCGTTCCTCGGACCAAAGTGTTATGGGGTATGTCGTAATTGTCCAATGGTTATGGCATCGCCTCTCATGGTTGAGGTTGTAGGTTCAAATCCGGGCAATTATCAATGTGACTTTTTGAATTCGTATGTGCTCTTTGAGGGAAAACATCGCGAGGAAACTTGGACTAGTAAATAAAAGTCTGAAATCGCTATCTCACTTTGAGGAAGCGTAGTGATTCAATGCATGAGAAGAGACTCTTGCCCTGCAATGGGACAATACCAGGCTGGTTTTATGATTATTCATTAAGCAACTACACCCATTTTTAGTAGGTATTCACGGCTGAAATATCTAAAGAATATTTGGTACAAACTCCGGTCATATGGCAAAAGACTCACCTTCTATTACGTAAGACACAGCATTACCAGCTGGCGAAGGGTGGGTGTACTATTTACACACTTCTGCCAACTCTTTTAAGTAAAGCAGGCATGCATAATATAATAGTATATCATTAAAATCTTTCTAAAAGAGAGTTCTAGATTTTAAATTTCAAATCTATTCAACCGTTTTGACGCAGCCGTCGTACACGCACCACCATTTTTAGCGTCTCCATTTTGGAGTACCGTCCGTGTTTAATAATCTGTGGCGAAATAAACGTCAGTCTTTCATCCTAAATCTACCTAACCCTTTTGCGAGTACAGTCGTGAATATACACAATTGATTGAACGCACACCATTGCCAGTGTTGCTCGCTGCAAGTTAAATTGCTTCTGATGCAAATATGATTATGGCAATAATCGTTCGTTGCAGCCGTCAGTTGCAATGATGCAGATGAATCAGCCGTGTATAGGTATATCAAGTTGGTACATACATCATCTGTTGCTAGGGTCTCGTTTATTAAAGATCAGTTGTTGCATTGTAGTTTGTATAAGCTGCGCTTGCTGTGATCGGTACTTTGATACTTTAAATATACATATAGAGGGATCGATTCCCGCCTTGGGACAAATGTTTGTAGGATCTACAAAGATTTGTGGTGTCCGGGTGTTCTGGGTATTTGCTATGTATAGTAAAAAAAAATAAAGGTATCCATATAATGTATTGTATTAAGTATATCAGACATTTAGTACCCATAACACAAGCCTGCTTACCTTGGAGCTAGATGATGCTGTGTGGATTGTCCAGCATTATTTATTTATTTACTCATATAACATGGAAAAAAGGCAGGAAGAGGATGATGAAGAGGTAATATCAACAGCTAGGTACTTGAAGGGTACTCGTACGGGTCAATCGAAGGTTAAGCTACGCTTGCCGAGGTCAGTCTGTGGATGGGTGACCGTTCATAACATATTGAGACTCCTCCGTGCCTCCGAAAGCACGTTAAGCCGTTACTCCGTTGGTAGCTGTCATTAGTAGATCTCTGACAGTCGTTATGAGAAGTGACGTTTCCAGAGGCCTAAATGGGTTGTCAAATGCTCCCAATGTCCTTGGAATCATCCCAGCTGTGGAAATCTTGTTCTAGAACGTTGAAATTAACATATTTTTTCATGATAATGCGCAATATCGAGGTCGAAACCCTTCAATGCTGGCCGTATAATCAGACCCACACGAGAATTTATTTCTATTTTGTGTCGTGTTTGTTACGAAGGGGCTCATGGTTGAATAAAAACAGTCACATGGTTCCATTCCCTCATTGCAACTTAGTCTTCGAGATAATCATTTTAGGTGATATTTATGAGGCAGATTTAAGTGGAAACGCCTGGAGGGGATGCCATAGGAGGACATACACTGATCGTATTGGTGATGCTCTTCAAAAGGTCAGGTTAAACCTAATAGCCGGACAGACCAGCCAGTTTAGTCGGACATTTGGTTAGAAAGGCCGGACACCCTACATTATTGAGGATTTTGTCTCAGTATTCATAGGTACGACAAAAAAAATGTATAGAAATTGTATTCGTATGGTTTGTTGTACTAATAAAAACGGAATATTTTTCTTATCGTGTTGGTCAGTTGAGAATCATCGGTCTAAGTATGCTAAGCTTAGTCTTACAAAAGCCGGACTCCGTTTATTTTGGCCGTACACCTAATCCCAAGGTAGGCTTTATGATTAGGTATATCCGGCTTTATCCGGACGCCTGGCAACGCTACTCGCAACCAGGGTACGTGTATGACCAGAAGTATGAACGTAAACGAAGCAAAAGGAGTTGTTAGGTTCGTAGCGGGTGGCGTTCCGTAGTTCTTGCCTACCTTCTCGGGAAACAAACTTGAATTTATGTAAATATGTATGTAAGCCATGTCATAGGTAATAATCCATGGTTAGTCGGCAGGGTTGGCGCAGTGGCTGAGTAGTGGGTGCGGCGCCGCGTGTCGCGGGTTCGATACCCGCACGGAAAAAATGGCCCACAGGTAGTTGTTCCGGGTCTGGATGGTTGTGTTTGTGAGTTTAAATGTTTGTAAACGCACCCACGTTATAGGAGAAATTCCTAGTGTGGGGCAATATTTAAAAAAAAATACATCTGGTCATAGACGCACGACGGTTGCGAGTACTGCGCACCTGGCCTTTCTGAAGAACATCACCAAAGACTTGGTTTATGTATATCTCGGTATAAAGACGCCAGCACAAGCTATCACAAACTATCCAATTCTCCCAATTGAACATGAACCTTATTTTTTTTGTATAAAAGTCGAAAAACTATCAAAGATATTTGACAGGTTGAGGTACCTTGATGTACATACTGTCCTCTGTACGTTACTGCGGAAATTATATCCGACTTACACGCAGACGACGCCGCTGGCAAAGCCTAGTTTCAAACCTAACGTTTCAAATTGGATTCATATTACTAATGAGACTTTAGTTTTTATTACGTAACACGTTACCCCTTATTTCCAATTTAGTAAATTTTAGAACAAAAGTTGCACGTTGCTTTTCTACTTAATCACAGTAATTTTGAGAGCGTAATTATAAAAGACTACCTCCCTGGTCTAGTAATGGCTGGCGTAACAGTAAAGAAAGAAAGAAAACACGTATATTCAGCACAGGCTCGGGCACACAACGATATAATACTAAACATAGAATATATATAACAAAATTTGGAAAATCCAAAAGTGCACGTCTCAACGCTCATTTTATGACAAAAATGACTTGATTGAATTAGACAGTAATTTTCAATAGGCTATTACTCAGAATGATACTGAAGCGGATGAAAAAAAAATGACTCAAAAAGTGAAGTTTTTTGGGCGATATCGTGACCACATACATCATCCGAACATACAGACAACCCGACGTCCACTGAAATAGTTTTTCAAAACGGTTTTTTATTTACTATCTAGCAGAAATAGTGTTTTTTAAAAGTATCTACTGTCATAAAAAAGTGTTATTGTTGATATTTGTCAACTCATTTAATACTCAAAGTCCAAAAGGATCGGATAAAAGCAATTTAAGCCGAGATAATTGCTTGAACTCAACGCTTCGCGTTGAGACGTGCAATAGAAAATGTAAAAGAAATATGATAAAAAAAGTAATAACAATGATCTATGATCAACCAAACAAAAAAAATCATCAATATAGATTCGTAATAAGCGGAATGGTCATGGGCTCCTCTGTGCCTCGGAAAGCACGTTAAGAAGTTGGTCACGGAGTTCTTTGACAGTCGGTACGGGTAGTTAGAAGCCCGAAAGTCTGACAACCAGTCTTACCAAGGGGTATCGTGTTGCCTAGTAACTGGGTTGTGGAGGTCAGATAGGCAGTCGCTCCATGTAAAATACTGGTATTCAGCTGCATCTGGTAAGACTGGAAGCCGAGCCTTTTCCCAATTGTTGGGCAATTGGGAAAAGGCTAGGCAGATGATGTATTGGTGGAATGGTCGCGTAACATGCATACAAAAAAAATATAGTCGAATTGAGAACCTTCTCCTTGCTCCACACTAGGAATTTCTCCTGTATCGTGGGTGCGTTTATAAACATTTAAACTCACATACACAAACAGCCAGACCCGGAACAATTACCTGTAGGTCATACAAATATTTGTTCCGTGCGGGGATCGAACCCGCAACACGCGGCCCAGCAGCCGATGGCTCAACCACTGCGCCAACCGTGTCGTCAAAATTTGTGCCCGGGTATAGGCAAAAAGCTCGCCCTCTTTTACATGGGACTTATGTAAACACAACAGCTGGTATGTGGGTGTAGAATAGGTACTGCCTAACCCTTTGGGGATTAAAAGCGTGATGTTATGTTAGTTAAAAGAGCGAATTCATTTTAAAGTGAATTGTGAAGTGGGTTTTAGTCTAAAAATAGAACCCTTTCCGGAATTTTCATGGCCATTTAAACCTACAATAACAAACCTTAATTGTAATATAATTTTAATTGGAAAATTCTATTTAAGTTGGGCAAATTCAGATGTTATCCCATTTCTCGGTAATCTGGTGTTGCCATGTCCTTTTGGTATAATAAATCATAATCGAAATTCATTTATTATAATTAGGCTGAGAATCATAAGGACTTTTTGAACATCACTTCTGATAGTCCCCCAAAACGCCCACCCTTCTCACTACTTCCTAGCGTTTTTGCTGGGAAGAAGAACTTCATCAGCACTTTTTGAACGTTACTATTTACGTAAGATAATCCCTCAAAACGCCGACCCTTCACGAGTTCCTAGTGTTTTTGCTGGGAAGAAGAAACTCCCTAGCAACACATCTGTATCATAAATTTGAAGAACTGAATTTATACAATTCAGGGTGGAAGGGAACATGATTCTGGACCTCCCTTCCCAGCTTCGAATTTTTTCATCGGTTTCATTCCTAATTTCTAATAATTAGTATATCTGTTGGTCCCGGCTGTCATTTGTAGATCATTTGACAGTCGCTACGGGTAGTCAGAAGCCCGATTGTTGGACAACCAGTCTTACCAAAGTACCAGCCTATTACTGTCCCACTACAGAGAAAAGGCCTCTTCTCATACAGAGAAGGCATGAACATTAATCACCACGCTTGCTCAGACTTATATTCATTATATAAGTCCAGGTTTGATCACAATGTTTTCAGTCACCGATGTCAGTGATGTCCAAGATAAACTTAGAAAGTACATATGAATTGAAAAACTCACATTGGTACTTGCCCAGGTTTGAACCCACAACCTCGTGCACAAGAGGCGAGGCCTAAACTGGGCACTGGGCCATCATGTCTTACCAAGGGGTATCGTATTGCCCAGTAACTAGGTTGCGGAGGTCAGATATGCAGCCGCTCCATGTATAATACTGGTATTCAGCTGCATCCGTTTGGACTGGAAGCTGACCCCAACATGGCCAAGAAAAGGCTTTTTCATTTTAATAACTACGCTTAACGCCAAATTACCGACAAACAATACATCTTCTATTGTGTCTCGTTGTTTGGCAATTAAGGTGTTCATCATCATCATCGTCATTCCAGCCGAAGTTTGTCCGCTGCCGAACAGGGGTGAAAAGAGGTAGGGAAAAATACGAAACCTTCGGTGCTAGAGTTGTGAAAAAAAGCCTATCATTGCAGGGTTAAAACCGACCCGTAATGTAACTTCGTGTCATCGGGTGTGCTCCGACGATTTCAAAATAACAATTGATTTACAATACGACCGCAGATGACCATCGTTTACATATTTAAATCGCCAGCTGTGAGGAGCTGAAGATTTGTTGCTGGTATACTTATTTGTTTTTTTTTTATTTGACTAGCTGCAACATGGTCTGCATGATATTTTTATTTAAAAAAAATGCAAAATCATATCTTTCCATTTTTAGGAAAATAAAAAGTTTTGAAAATAGACAAAAAAGTATTGATGTACTTTTTACGGTTCTTATCAAAAAGAAACAATTGGAGAAAACTTACCTACATAGCGTGTACTACCTGAAGGATTGGGCTGAGGAGCAATAATAGAACTTACTTAATTAAGAGATAAATCAGCATATTTTTTCACGTATTTTTTTTTTTTTTTTTAAATAAACGTTGCCCCACACTAGGAATTTCTCCTGTATCGTGGGTGCGTTTACAAACATTTAAACTCACATACACAAACAGCCAGACCCGGAACAACTACCTGTAGGCCATACAAATATTTGTTCCGTGCGGGGATCGAACCCGCGACACGCAGCGCAGCAGCCAATCGCTCAGCCACTGCGCCAACCGTGTCGTCACAACGTATTTGAACCACAAGCTTTCAGGGTTTTTTAAAACTAGTAGTGTCAACGACTTTGAAACTTCGCAGTTTGACAGGCATTACATGTTTCGCAAATCTTTTAATTTTAATTCCAAATCTAGGCCAAATTGTAAATAAAAGAATTTAAATCTTAAATATGCTCCCAGAAGCAACACGACAGCTTAATTCGTGTTTTTAGACTTTCTTTCTTTATATACATATTCAATATTATATAAAGTGTATGAAAAGTTTATTTAAAGAACTAAATGAAAATATCACCAGACCAGCGTTGTTCTGACCTCTGAAAGTTTTATTTGCGTTTGATTTGATTTGTGTTTTTTGGTATAATATGGTATAGTATGGTAAATATGGTATGGCATGGTATGGTATGGTATGGTGTGTCATGATATGGTATTATTCTACAAAAATATGTATCAAAAGGGCAGGGATTTCCTTTTTAAAAACACTGATTAAAATGGGAGAATTGTCATCTCTTAAAAAGCAGCTTAACCTCGCAGAACACTAAATCGGCTCGGATGTTGGCAAGCCGGTTTAAATTTTATGGATTTCAAAGAAGAATGAACTCCAAACTATTAAAATAAATTTCCATTGAGTTTCCGGCTTGCGCTTTTCCTCGCAAAAAAGTACTCAAAATTCACAACCCATGTCTACTATTTACCATGCTTACCTAACTGAATTTAAATCAAACGTAATTTTAATTTATAAACGTTTAAAAAAATACACCACTTTGAATAGCTATCAGCTACTCTGGTAGGTACTCTTCCAGGACAAGAAAAGGATATGCTTTTCTTATACATAGAAGGCACTAGCATTGGCAAGACTGGTTGACATACTTTCGGGCTTCTGACTATCCGTAACGACTGTCAAAGATCTACAAATGACAGGCGGGACCAACGGCTTAACATGCTTTCAGGTCCAGTTGAAAAGTTATAATATATAATATAATAAAAATATATTAGAACTGCTTTTTTTTAATTTTCATGATATTAATCTAGGTTTGTACTAATTTTTATTTATTCCATAAATTAGATATTCACATATATACAATTATACTATAAAACTAACTATATACATATTTACAAATGAACTTAAGTTAATTCTAAATAAAATTGTCTTCATATAAGAAACGGGTTTGTTTTTGACAGATGGCCACCGGAACTTCTCTATAATAAGTCTTTCATGGTTCAAGATTCTATTATTTTAATACGGTTACGAAGCAATTTTGCTCGTCAAAATACATATTGTAAAGTGGAGCTCATGGTGAAGTACCAGGAGAACTCCTCAACGATTCAAGATCCTGCATAGGGAACAGCAATATGTTATAGAAAGTGATGAGCAGTTACATTATTCTATTATATCTTAGGTTAATTACAATCCGACCCACTAAAAAGCGAGAATAAAAGCTTTTTATTGGGTGGTTTTTTTTTATGAACTATGTGGCGCGGCGGGCGAAGGTCCGCCTGCGACGCAGGAGGTTGCGGGTTCGATTCCCGCCTTGGGAAAAATGTTTGTACGATCTACAAAGATTTGTTCTGGGTGTTCTGGGTATTTTCTATGTATAATAAAAATATATATATACGTAATACATTGTATTAAGTATATCAGTCATCTAGTACCCATAACACAAGCTCTGCTTAGCTTGGGGCTAGATGATGCTGTGTGGATTGTCCAGCATTTTTTTTTTAAACAAAATTCCATCGACTCACACTGAATGATGTAAAATAACTTTAGTTTCGGATGAAAATTAATCAACCAAAACAACCAAAGCGACCGACTTCCGAAGTCTAAGTTATTTTACGTTTCAGTGTTCTAGGAGTCGGTTTTTGTGAGAAAAGTGTACAACTTTTTCACAAATAAACGACTTTCTTAGCTCTTAACAACTCGTGTGTTAAAAGGAAACCTTCCTCATTCATTTCTTGTGATTTTTATAACAATATTCCTATTCTGTTTTATATATTTATTTGTAACGGTCAGTTGTCAATCTTATTACGAAAACTCAGAATACATAATAGTATATTCTAGGAAACGACGTAGGCAGACCTACATAGCTGTCTATAGAGTTATACTAGCATTTGCCGGTGACTTCTTCCGTGTGGATGCGGTAAAACAACACACTTTACACCAACTATATTAAACTTAAACGAACGAACGTTACGTTATGGCGTTCTATAGTTTCTGCCTACGCCTTTTGGGAAAAAGTCGAGAGTTTATGTATGTGTATTAAACTTAGGAATTAAAAGTGCCCATCTCGGAACGTCAATTACTCATCAGCACCATTTTGCATTGCTGGCCATGTTTTTTTTTGTTTGTAGCCTATTTTCTGTTGCTCTTATGTTATTGTAATGTGTATAATTTCATTTATATTTAATTAATTATATATATGACATTTTGTATTTAATTTTAATTGTATTTATGACATTGTGTATTTAATTTAATTGTGTGTGTCATTGTGTACATGTAATTTTAATATATATTAGTTGTAATATTTTATTTTAATTTTGTGTAAGTACATAATATGGACATTGTCTGAATTAAATTAATAGTAAAATTTATATTATTTACCTGTCATATTAATTACGTAAAAATTGTATGATTATTTATTTTTAAACTAAATTTCACTAACTTCTGCTGTCTCGATTTCTTTTTTCGTTTTCTGAGATCCTTTTTTGAGATAATTGTCACATAAAATTGAGCCCACCCACATCAAAATTGGTTTTTGTCAATTTCTTCTTCCATTTCGACTTCTTGAGTCGTCAGCTGCCAAACCTTTTCCGAACCATTTTGGGGTCTGCTTCCAATCTAACTGGATGGAGATGAATACCAGTACATGGAGCGACTGCCTATCTGACCTCCACAACCCAGTTACTGGGCAACACGACAACCCTTGGTAAGACTGGTTAAGACCGGCTCACTGAGCTGCCACTAGTTAATATAAATACGCATTGCTCACGGTGCTTCAAGAACAGCCAGGTAGAGAGTACTAACTTTTCTACATATTTTCAAGTTTACCAAAAGCACACCTTATCACAAAGTATTAAGGCCAATATTTCTTTACTTTCTTACACAAGAAAGACCCATTTTAAAATGCCCAGTATGTTGCATTTACACACGGACCTTTTTTCAGACGTGATTTTAAAACACGTGACAAAAAATAACTACTTTGAAAACGTGACCAAAAAGAATTTTCTTTCGAATTTGCATTATTTTTGCTTTCAACGAAATGTAATGGAATAATGCTGGATTTACTTTCAATGGTGTTTCTCATTATCACATGTTAACATTGAGGAGCTCGTGACTAAATAAAAAAGTAAAAAAACGGGTTGATCAAAGGTTAAGCTACGGTTGCCAAGTTCAGTCTGTGGATGGATCGGAAAGCACGATAAGGCGTTGGTCCCGGCTGTCATTTGTAGATCTTTGACAGTCGTTTCGGGCAGTCAGAAGCCCGTAAGTCTGGCAACCAGTCTTACCAAGGAGTATCGTGTTGCCCAGTAACTGGTTTGTGGAGGTCAGATAGACAGTCGCTGCATGTAAAATACTGGTATTTAGCTGCACCCGGTTGGATATGAAGCTGACCGCAACATAGTTGGGAAACGGCTAGGCAGACGATGATCCGTAACAAAGTGGACAATTCAGAGTCCTCATGAATTTTTCAGCATCTTAAAATATCTGTAATGTACGAGCCACTTTTTATCATTGTACCATTTGAGGTCATTCTATTACATAATACCCCTAAACATACGTATGGTAAACGAGTCTTTTTTGACATTGTCACTAGGAATTATTCAGAAAAATGTATTGCGCAATTTCGTAACATTTAAATATTGTCATTGGGCCGTCGATTTTTTTTAAAATGTTCTTGTTGAATTGGTATTGTTCTTTTTTTGACAGTGACATTTTGTTTGCTTTTCCTGCTGTCTTGTGTGGATCAGAATGTTGGGCCGCAAAAGGGATGAATGAAAAGCTGTTACATGCAGCTGAGATGAGAATGCTGAGGGGGATGTGTGGTGTTACGCGAATGGATAGAATAAGAAATGAGTATGTAATAGGAAGTCTGAAAGTGGCGCCTGTGACCAAGAAATTGTGTGGAAATCGGTTTTCATGGTATTTGATTCGAAGGAATGAGGACCATGTTGTGAGGAAAGTTTAAAGTATGAATGTGCAGGGTTACAAGAGTAGAGGGAGACCAAAGAAAAGATGGATGGATTGTGTAAAAGATGGTATGGCTGGAAAAATGACAGCGGTTACAATTGAGATATATGAAAGAAGGAGACATGCTATGCCGACCCTAAATTAGGATAGATTATTTGACCTCGACTTGTTTTTTTTTTAAAATTTGCTGTCTAGGATATGCACCTACCAATATCCATCTGATGTTTCGTTCTTAGTTTGAGAATATTTTACGGTTATTACAACTGGTACAAATATAGGAACTCGCCATTATAATGAGACAGGCTTAACCTTGGTGACCGGAGCCATGGTTACCTTGACCGTGTTCCCCATTTGAAAGTAATATGTATGTCTGTGGCAAAAAAAAGATATTCGAAATTACGCATCAATCCAAAGAGGTAGAAATCAATTTGAATATCGAATGATGGATCGATTCTCGAAAGCTCTGTTTATTTTTAAACGTTGCCACACTCTTTATCCTGATGGAGGTACACAAAAAAAAACCACAATAGATTTTTTTAGAAAAAAATCCGTTTAATTTTTATCGAGTTAAATTCGGTTTTTGGCAAGAATAGGCTTATAAAATATAAAAAGCCATCTGTTCTTAATGTAATTCAGTAGCCAGTATCTATTATTATAGTAGCAGGAAACTAGGTACTATTGATTAATTTCTTTATAATAATTAATACGACGAGGGCACAGAAATTGCTGCGTTTATTCCTAGAACGATTACTAGGAAGTACACACAGCAAAATAGCTAAATATCTAGACTAGATATTTTTCACTGACATTATAATAATAGATCGAGAAGGCAATAACTATAATAAATCTTTTAGATTAACCTTAGCAGAGCACCTTAAAATAAAAGTCCCCTGCTTGCTTGTCCAGTCCTGGGCTAATAAAAAAAATATCGATGAAGTGATTAATCGTCATTTCTAAAGTAACAAATATCGAAAACGTATCAAAAACCATATTTTAGTGCTAGTAACATTTAAAAAAACTATCTCAACAAGCCGAAGTTCAGATCCGCAGAAAGTAAAGTACCCACTAAGCTTTTACACTGTTGTGTTTGTTATTTTTTTAACATTTTATTATAATCAATGGACTAAATTATTGTACGAAATGAATAAACAAATAAAACTAATTATATCGAAAGTAATAACAATCATTTTTTTTTTTATTTCGATTCTTTTTAACATCTCCATTGTCTGTGATGAAAAATGACACTTTCTACTATCGTCCAACCAAAGCATATTTAGTACAATTTACACCGCATCTTGTATCGCAGAATAAATAATAGCACTTCCATACTTAAAGACACAGAGAGCTGTATTTTTTTTTTACATAGTATTATTAAATATCTTTTTAGTGTATGGAGTGTAATAGCTAACAATTGGCTTATTTAAAAAAAAATCTTTAATATTTATATTATTATGTTGATTGTTTATATTGTATAGATTCAAGTTCTTCAAACTTACCAGACATATGTGTTGCTGGGGAGTGTTTAGTGTTTTTTTACTTCTCCTGCCCAGCAAAAGCACTATCAGGCTAATTTGATAAATTAATTATGGTTTTGATTTTCGTTTTGGTATTAATATGAAGAAAAACTTAAACATACTTCAGCTACTTATCGGCCTCAACACCTATCTCTTTTGTGGACAGTACCGTAGATTAACTTGGTAAGGTACAAGGTAAACGGTTGTTTCTGCGTACGTGACGACACACGCGTAGGACCATAGACTACGATCTACAGCAGGGATGGAGAACCTTTGGAACGCGTGCCACGAGTAGCCGGTGACAGATAATTCTTGGCACGACATTGACTTACCCAGTATTAAAAGTATTTAAAAGAATTTGGGAGCATCCCGTCCCGCCTGATGCCGCCAATTCGAAACGTATTTCTGCTTTATTTTTTCGATGAGCATACTTCAAATTTGGTCCCATTTTTTATTAGAAAATGAAAAACTACCCCTAAGTGTAGGAGATGATTGATTTTTACCCACTGAATTTTTGTAACAAATTATTACGTCGGTGACAAAAAATAATCAAATGAAACAACCAAAGCCACCGCCTTCCAAAATTAAATTTATAGGTTTAGGTTTAACGAACTTTATACTAAAAAAAGACACAAAATAGTCACTTACTTGATTACAATATTATCTTACACTAAGTTTAATACATCACCACAACAAATTACAACTTAATTATAATACCCAAATCCATCCAATGCATTCAGTGTTGATGAAAGGTGCTATTTTAAATCAAATGCTGTGCCAACTGAGTCTTAAATGCATTGAATGAATGTACATATGTTTCTTATACAATTTATTTTTGACTTTTAATGTTTTTTTAAAATCGGTTTCGCTTTTCCAAAAAAGGTTTCATTGGCGACTTCGTCTCCATCCGCAATAACCAACCAATTCGTAAACAAAAGCTAGTTGTAGTGTAGTGCTTGGAGTTTTTTTTACGCAGATTTTAAAATGTTCGATATCCCTGGTCCATGGTGCAATGGTGACCGTCTGTTAATTTGTGGGCACGAGGCAAATGACACGTATTACTAGTTAAAGTAGCTATGTTAGATGTGTGTTGTAGCTACCCAATAGAGGAATTTTACAGCCTTAGTTCCTTAGTTAATTGCTTGTGGGTAAATAATATCAGTCGCGGCTAGGGTTGCCAGGTCGCCAAACCTAATAGCCAGACAGACCAGCCAGTTTGGTCGGACATTTGGGTAGAAAGGCCGGACACCCTACATTATTGAGGGTTTCATCTCAGTATTAATAGGTACGACAAAAAAATGTGTATTGTATAGTGTTCGTATGGTTTGTTGTACTAATAGTAACGAAATATCTGTCTTATCGTGTTGGGCAGTTGAGAAACATCAGTGTAAGTATGCTAAGCTTAGTCTTACAAAATCCCTAATCAAAAAGCCTAACTATGTCCGGCTTTATACGGACTCCTGGCAACGCTAGTCGCAGCGGTAGATTGAAGTGCACAGTCTGTGGATGGGTGCGTTAAGCATTTGGTCTCAGCTGTCACTAAGGCAGCAGTAAGGCCTTATTTATATTTGTTTTTATGACTTCTGTCATCATTATTATTCATCATGATCATCATCATCATCATCATCATCATCATCATCATCATCATCATCATCATCATCATCATCATCATCATCATCATCATCATCATCATCATCATCATCATCATCATCATCATCATCATCATCATCATCATCATCATCATCATCATCATCATCATCATCATCTACCTAGCCTTTTCCCAACTATGTTGCGGTCGGCTTCCTGTCCAACCGGATGCAGCTGAATACTAGTGTTTTACATAGAGCGACTGCCTATCTGACCTCAATTTTTCAAACAACATCATCGTCATCATCATCCTCCTGCCCTGATCGTAATATATTTGGGGTCGGCGCAGAATGTCTTTTTCTTCCATACATCTCTATTTGCCGTCATCTCGAAATTCACCTCCTTTCTAGCCATACCATCTTTCACAGAATCCATCTATCTTTTATTTGGTATCCCTCTACTCTTGTAACCCTCCACATTCATGCTTTTTACTTTCCTCACAATACTGTCCTTATTCCTTCGCATCACATGCCCATACCATGACAACCGATTTCCACACAACTTCTCGGTCACAGGCGCCACTTTCAGACTTCCTCTTACATACTCATTTCTTATTCTATCCATTCACGTAACACCACACATCCCCCTCAGCATTCTCATATCAGCTGCATGCAACTGCCTTTCATTCATCTTTTCTGTGGTTCAACAATTCTGATCCATACATTACATAAAGCCGCATTATTGGTTAGAATGGAAGATCTGTGCATACCAGAGAAAAAGCTTATGATAATAAAATACAAAAAATACTATCAGAAAGTTTTCCTGAAAACTTCACATAAAATTTCGTCTGCCAACGGTCTGGGGCTTAGAGTATGGATTAACTATAGAGCGCAACTGTCGCGTGGGTTTTGGGTATTGAAACGTTGGTAAGGCAATATCTAGGTAATATAATAGTAGCTATAATTAAAGCTGCTCAGTTTTTGCAAAAACCATTAAACCTGATACTTGTTTTTCCCCGCGGCTTTGTCCGCGTTTAGGTTGGAAATTATCCCATATTCTTGTCCTAACCTAGGAAATCTTATTCAAATCTATTAAGCCATTAAGGTGTGGAAAGGTAACAATCAGACTGATGTAGTTACACACATATAAACACACACACACACATACAAACAAAAATCACACCACACATCACCAAATTTCACACCACCACACACACCACCACATTTATAATATGAAGTTCTATACTCATATTTCAAATTTGGAAGTAAATTTTGCCGTATGGATGATTCGAGACAAAATTGAAAAATATTTCCGGAACACTTGTGGGTATGAAAATTGTACGTGCTTAAAGCTACCGCCAATGAAATCTGTAGGAACATCGCCTTATAGTTCAATGCGATAACCATTTTACTGAAAGCAAGCTTGACCATGGTAAAACGGGCCAATAGCACATCCCGACCAGTCTCATCACTCATTTTTATAACTTTCATAACATCAACCTGCCCAACCCATTGGGAATACTCCCCAGGGATCGGCAGAGGTATACCTGCAGTACACCCTCATTTCCCCAGTTATTTGCAAGTCCCATTCAATAGTGGGTGAGCTTATTCCCATCAACTGGGCACACATCCAGACCCGGAAATTTTGTTTTTAATGTTGCCGAACACTTGGAATTTATCCAGCGTCGTGGGTGCGTTTACAAACATTTAAAGTCACACACACAAACAGCCAGACCCGGAACAACTACCTGTAGACCATACAAACATTAATTCCGTACGGGAATCCAACCCACGACACGCGGCGCAGCAGTCGATCACTCAGCTACTGCGCTGACCGTACCGTCAAATCGCCGTCAAAAAATCAAAATAACACATTGCTCGACCTGGGAATGGACCCAAGGACCTCAAGCTCAGCAACCGACGATGCGGTCAATAAAAATATAATAATTATCGCACCATAAATAAACGAAAACCAACTTTGTAAACGCACCCACGACGCAGGAGAAATTCCTTGTCTAGTGCAACGTTTCTAAAAAAAGAAAATAAACGAATTTGTTCATTCAGTTCTAAAGTGTATATGTAAACTTTCACCTCTGCGTAATTTTACCTGTAAAATATAGACAGGTGAAATTATACAGAGGAAATTACACTCATCCACATTATCTTATACAAACCCCAAGTCCACGACTAACACAAATGTACAAAAATCAATCACTCCAAATATAAACAAAACCAGGGGCATGTTTACATTGATCTTTCAACGCCGCTTGCGCATTTGCCAGAAATAAAACAATTAATTCACTAAACGTTTATATTAAAAAAGAGTTTGTTTTCTCTGGTCTAAATAGGTGTTAGGCGTTGAAAGCTTTCTACATCTGGCTATCATCTCAACGGCACATATTTGTATTTAGCCAATCTATTAAAGATTTTCAGTGCGCTGAACCTGTCAATGGAGTGTTCCTCGTGTAGTCTAGAATGAAAGAGCGCTGTGAGCAGTGAATGATGAATAGATTTTTTTTTTTTAAGACGTTGCCCCACACTAGGAATTTCTCCTGTGTCGTGGATGCTTTGAGAAACATTTAAAATCACGTATGTGATTTTAAATGTCCAGGTCTGGCTGTTTGTGTATACAAACAGCCTGGAACAATTACCTATAGGCCATACAAATATTTGTTCCGTGCGGGAATCGAGCCCACGACACGCGGCGCAGCAGTCGATCGTTCAGCCACTGCGCCAACCGTGTCGTCAAAAGAAATAAAGATTGTTAGTCCATTTAGGTTAGTATAATGGCTGACCTTTGCGTTATACTCGTGAACGGGTGCTGTCTGTGGTGAGTGATCGTCTTGCTGGTCGTGGTTTTTGTTATTGTTATAAGTATAACAATTAAATGTTGACTGTCTAAACTTCGATGGTCCGAGTTTATCACTAGTTTATGAGAAGTGACTTTAGTCACTGCCCTATAGATATAATTCAGCATTAGCCTGCACTGCCAAAAGTAAAAGAAATAACTACTCAAGCTTAACTTCACGGGGATTTTTAACAGAAACGACTGGATGGACTTGCTACTAAACATTGCCCCCAAACTAGGAATTTCTCCTGTATCTTGGGTGCGCTTACAAACATTTAAACTCATGTACACAAATGGCCAGACCCGGAACAACTACCTGTAGGCCATCAAATATTTGTTCCGTGTTGGGATCGAACCCGTGACACGCAGCTCAACAGACGACAGGTTGAGCAGTAAACAGACTTCTAGTGCTGAACTGCGACTACCCTAACCAAAAAAAAAGGGGCAGCAGCTACTCGCTCAAACACAAGGCCAACCGTGCTTATAATAAATATAAGTCTGAAATCGCCAACCAGCCTTGACCATGCGTGGTGATTAATGCTCGTGCCATCTCGGTATGAGAAGAGGCCTTTGCTCTGCAGTGGGACAGTAACAGGCTGCTAATGCTTGTTATAGTATCAATAGTTTCGCCTCATCTTGTAGATAACGATAACAAGGTCACTGACCTCTTCAAACAGGTGTTTTATAGGTTTGAGCATCCTGTGATCGTACCTACGATAGACGAGTGAGGTATACCTATGGCATCTATTATTTCAAGTATACAGAAGAGAGTTAACTAATAGTGCTCAGTTGATGTTAATATGCTCCCCCCTATTACATGGGACTTAAACATAACTGAGGCAGCCTAATACAAATGGGCAGCGTAGAACCGGTGGAAAGCTTTGGAGATGGCCTATGTCGAGGAATAGAATAGAATAGAATAGATCGTTTATTTGCACAGAAAGTAGGTACAATATACAAATGATTTTTTGGAGTTTTAGAGGAGAGAACGCCGTTTGGCTGAAATTATGATGAAACATAACTGGCCAAATGTTATTGTAGTATAAGTATACTACTGCTTAAACCTCCAGGGAATACAGGGTTGATGTTATGTACAAGAGTTGCGTACTTTATTTTGGACCGACGCGGCGACGCCGACGTCGGAAGAAAAAGGAGATCTTTAATTCTTCAATTCGACACGTACATACATATGTAATTATGTATTTTTTATGTTTATTCGCAATAACGTTTTACAGTTTTTTTTCGATTTCGATGAGTATTTTTTGCTGGATAGACTATACCTTAAAGTTAGACCGATTTAGATTAAAAAAAAATATGCCGCTCAGTGTAGAAAATAGGGCATGATTGATTTTTCTGCGAAAGACTGCTGGCAGATGCTGGATGCAGCAGTGGATTAGGTATAGCCTGATGATGACGATGATGATGATGATTGATTTTTTTATACCCACTGAATTTCGTAAAACGTGACGAGCCGTTGACATTAAGCTTTTGTAAATAACTCAAGTAATAATTAATAACAATATATGAAATATTAACTTCCGAATTAAAACATTATTTTACACCCTCATTTGTTTTTTTAAGTGCATTTTTTTCTTTAAAAAAGGTTTCAAATACCGCATATATATACAGTACTAACTGGTCTTACAGGTGAATTTCTTGTATATTTTCAATAATTTCCAGTATAAGAGTTTTTTATTTATTTTCCCTATAATTTGGAAACTGCACTTCTCGATTCACAGAATTCTCATGTATAATAAACTGCCCACTAAGGTCACACGCGTGGTATATGTATATTTTCATGTAGCCTTCAATTTTTCTGCGTAAATTTTATAAATTTTCCTCATGTCTGAATACTTTTCGGTGCTTTATTAAACTCACTAAGTGAAGTCAAACTTAACTTGCTTTAATTACACCATTTAAAGGCATTTTAGAACGTCATCTGTCATGATCAAAATTAATAAGTACATACTTATTTTAAGTAAGTCGCTCGGAGAAGAAGCCGTCGAGAAGGCAACCGCCTTGATGCCTAATACGCCGAGACCCCACCTGCATCAGAGACCTCAGAGTGAGGACTCAGAGAGACTCACAGAGTGGGGACTCTGTTCGCCCACCGACTGACTTCAGGGAAGACGGTGACATAGTGATCACGTGTCGCCGTGCACAGCGAGGTTCACGGGAGATCCCTTTGCCGTTTCCTCAGGGATGTGCCCTAACAGGCGTTGCACAGAGGGGGTCCCGGTGCGTTCTCTTAAACGATTAACGGGGACCCATGCGCTGATGGTGATCACCGGGATGGTTTTAGTGAGGTAAGAATCCCACACTCCCTGGTCTTAACCCCAAAAGTCCAGGCGCCTTTTGAAGGTTTCCTCCGTAAATAAAAAAGGTACATACATGGTCCCTATGTACTTACGCATCTATACAAATACAAATAAATAAAATTGGAGTTTATGTTTTTAATTAGCTTTAAGTACTAAAAGCATATGAAAGTTGGTAGTTATATAAAAAAAAACATTTTTTTAAATGTTTGTCTGTCTACTCATCCGTCTGTATGTATGTCTGCCTATCAGTTTGTTTGAGGTAATCTCCGAAACGACTGGACCGATTTTGATGGGACTTTCACTGGCAGCTAGCTGATGTGATAAGGAGCAACTTAGGCTAGTTTTATTAGAAAAATAGATGAAGGTTCAACCCAAAACTGGACGCGGACAAAGTCGAGGGCACCGTTAGCATTAAATAAAAAAAACAATAAACTATCCCAACATTTTGGCCACATATCGTAACAAATCAACCAATCTAATTTCCTTACATGGTAATAACTACAATGCAGCTTACCCACTTATTGGCACTATAATTAGATGTTTAGTAACGCGCATACCATTCATAGAAGCTACTAAAAATGGAGGCCAGAATTTAGAATCTCAATTTATGGGCGTATTATGAAAACATACACTAATTTTACCCCAAGAATGTGAGATCAGGTATTCCGGTATTTCACATTCGTTATTATTCCTGGAATGGTTTATTAAGAGATTTATGTGGGAGGATAACGACCCGTACCCGTGTAGTTCATAACATCACGACTGCATCCCCCTAAGGAATAGGCAGTCGACTAACAAAATGTAACATCTGTCCACATTTTTTGGGAGTCTTAGTTGAGTCATTCATTTTAATAAGACCATAGACCAATTTGGCCAGAAGCTTAGCGTTGCCATTCAACGTGGCAATGCCATCAGTCTTTTGGGTAGTTTACCAGTTAACAGTGATAAGGATGAATTTTTCGACGCCTTGTTATAATGTTCGGTTAGGTTTATTATGCAAGTATAGTTTTTTTTTTTTTTTTTTAATAAAACGTTGCCCCACACTAGGAATTTCTCCTGTATCGTGGGTGCGTTTACAAACTTTCAAAGTCACATACACAAACAGTCAGACCCGGAACAATTACCTGTAGGCCATACAAATATTTGTTCCGTGCGGGAATCGAACCCACGTCACGCAGCGCAGCAGTCAATCGCTCAGCCACTGCGCCAACCGTGTCGTTTTAATTTTATGTAATGTTTAAATAGTTAGAATTTAATTGAAAGTACCTGGATGACCGAGCTTTGCTCGGATAAACGACGTTTTCTAAAAATGAAACCTAGCTAGATCGATTTATCGCTCCCGAAACCCCTCGCATACTAATTTTCATGAAAATCGTTGGAGCCGTTTCCGATATCCAAAATATACATAAATATGTACATATGTATATATAAAAATTGTACGTTTTCACGTTTTCGCGTGATCAGATGTATGATTTTTTTTTATTTTTTAGGTAGGGCCACTCGCAGTTCAGCACTATAAGGCTGTTTACTGCTTAACCGGCCGATCCTGTGGTGACCTTACAAGAAGGCCCCCAGCCAGGGCTAACTACAGTTACATTTAAACGACCGCTCGCTAAGGGCGCCCCCTGTGGGGCTCGACCCTCGGCTTAGGGCGTCGTTGAATACTTAACAAAAACAAAGGCTGGGTCTGGTTATTATTATGTCGGGGGGGTTTTTTATACTACTGACTCAACTACGCGGGCTGGCCTTGTAGAATCTAAAGATTGAATTTACATTTAACTCAAATGTATGAACGAAGCAAAAGGAGTATGTAAGGATCGTAGCAGGTGGCGTGCTGTAGTTTCTGCCTACCATCATCATCATCATCTGCCTAGCCTTTTCCCAACTATGTTGGGGTCGGCTTCCAGTCTCACTGGATGCAGCTGAATACCAGTTTTTTACATGGAGCGACTGCCTATCTGACCTCCACAACCCAGTTACTGGGCAACACGATACCCCTTGATGAGACTGGTTGTCAGACTTTCGGGCTTCTGACTACCCGTAACGACTGTCAAAGATCTACAAATGTCAGCTGGGACCAACAGCTTAACGTGCTTTCCGAGGCACGGAGGAATCTCGATATGTTACGAATGGTCTAAAGTTTCTACCTACCGCCATGGCAAAAAGGCGTGAGTTTATCTACGTATATGTATGTATGCATACAAACAGTTTATGCTTAATACCACGTGGATGTAGTCGCGGGTTACAGGTACTGTTAGAAGGTAATAAAATATTCAAATCAGGAACCTCTCTGAGTACAGGAAAATGAAAAAAAAAACCGTTGTCCCGTGCGTAATAGCCAAATGTATTATGTACTTATACATAATGCACACCCATCTTATTCCAGTGTTCGTTGACACACGTTCGTTCGTTTTTTTGTATGAAGCTCGACCGCTTTATACAAAAAAAAAACATAACATCACGCCTATATTAAATAATAAATAAATAATACCGGACAATCCACACAGCATCGTCTAGCCCCAAGCCAAGCAGAGCTTGTGTTATGGGCACTAGATGACTGATATACTTAATACATTACATAGATAGATATTTTTTATTATACATAGCAAATATCCAGAACATTCGGAAAAAATCTTTGTAGATCGTACAAACATTTGTCCCAAGGCGGGAACCGAACCCACAACCTCCTGCGTCGGACCTTCGCCCGCCGCGCCACTTTGGTCGTCATTCGGTTTTACTCGTATCAACTGAAATATTTCAGTAGCAGTTCTTAGTCTGGTCTTGCACCCTATTCTTGGACCCCCTAGACTAGCTAGTAGTGTAGTGACCACAGAATAAAAACAAGGCTAGAGTGCGTCGAACTATAAAATTGTAATGTGCGCTTTTGAAATTCAATCTTTAGCTCTTTTTTATCTTTACTTAAAACGTGTTCACCCATTAATGTTCATGAATTCAACGATTTGAAAATACAATGAAACCTTTTTAGCGGAGAATTATGATAAGTTACTTACTTTAGAATTGTTTTTATTATAACAAATGACGACTATTAGTCTCTTGTTTTCCATATCGCAAAGAAATGAGGTTATAAATAATCAATGTAAACCTATGCTTGAGTGTGAAACAGTTGATGAAATGAAATTGTATTTATTTCTGTAAGGCAGATCTTTTCCACACATTTTTATACGTCAGTATACTAAGAACTAAAAGGCTATTTACAAATTGACTGATTCGTGAGAAGAAAAACAAAAACTTATCGAAAACAAGTTTAAAACTATACCATCCATACATACTCTCATACTCTGACGACCGATGTGGCGCGGCGGGCGAAGGTCCGCCTGCGGCGCAGAAGGTTGCGGGTTCGATTCCCGCCCTGGGACAAATGTTTGTACGATCTACAAAGATTTGTTCCGGGTGTTCTGGGTATTTGCTATTTATAATAAAAAATATCTATCTATGTAATGTATTGTATTAAGTATATCAGTCATCTAGTACCCATAACACAAGCTCTGCTTAGCTTGGGGCTAGATGATGCTGTGTGGAGTGTCCAGCATTATTTATTTATTTTATTTATACCATACAACTATACCAACTATAGTTTTCAATTGAATTAGTTGTCAGTGTTAAGTCAAATAAAGATAGACAACACAAGGTAAGTTCTATTTTTTTTTTTACCATACTGTCCCATTGCAAGGCAAAGGCCTCTTCTCATACAGAGAAGGCACGAGCATAAATCACCACGCTTGCTCAAAACAGGTTGGCGATTTCAAACTTATATTAATAAATAACAAGTCTAGGTTTCCTTACGATGTTTTCCTTCACCGATGTCAGTGATGTCCAAGATAAACTTTGAAAGTACTCGTACATATAAATTTAAAAAGTTACATTGGTACTTGCCCAGGTTTGAACCCATAACCTCGTGCACAAGAGGCGAGGCCTGAATCACTGGGCTATCATGACTCAACAAGGAACTATATAAGATACTTTTTCGGGACCCCCCTGGATCCCGAACTTTAGGAAGGCGTACAAGGGGTCGAAGTCGGCTCGCAGAGACCTATTTGACGTTTTTAATGAAATGAGACCCCAACCGAAGGTTATCAAGTGCACCCAAGGACAACCCCTGGTTATGCAAATGTCAAGGACCATTGCACCATGCAACTCCTGAAAACTAGAATCAACAGTGGCGATCACCAGAAAAGTGTTGAGACAATGAAGCTCGACGAGTCCCGGAGAAACGATTAAATTGTCTTGGAGCCCGCAATGAAATGAATATTGGAGACAAATACATTAGACTTGGGTTTGGGTGGTTAAAGTGAACTGATTATCTAGAACAATTAAAGAACTATGGCCTCTGCCTCAGACATGTATATTTAATCAAAACAGATGTTTCTATGTTCCCAAGTCTCAAGTCTGGACTCCGAAACGGCAGGAACGATTTTGACAGAAATTTCTCTAGCCTATAACTGATATTCTAGGGAATCAATCAGGTGAAAAGGAGTCTGGATTTGTGCCCGATTGATGGCAATAGGCTTGCCCCCTATTACATGAGACTTAAACATAACGGGCACAATGTGGGTTATCCCAAAGCTTCACCTCTGCCCAACCTTCTATGTAGTCAAGCAACATTTTTTGTTTTCATTAATTAAATTGGATGAGGAACAAAGTTGTGCTTCACAGCTATTCAATATATTCTAATTAATGTCTTTTATCTTTACTATTACAACTTATCCGAGGTGACGTCATTGACTATTAACAATCCGACGGGCCACTTCCTGCCGTGCCCCGAATCACGCCATTCCTTATCTGCGCGGGAGTCGCCTATGACACAGATTATTTAAGACATGGATACTTCACTCCCTGTACAAACACGCATCAGAAGTTTTTTATTAGATAAGCAGATGAGACTGCTGTCAGTCCGTGTAGGTAACCTCTGATTGTCGGATAGATAATACTCTGTCAGTTAATTACAATAATTGACTAGTTAGATACCTACCTAGGTTATGAATACGTCATGTTGTCGAGTTTTTTTAATTAACTTTTTTATTAGAAATATTAAGGAATCCTTACTTATGATGATTACAACAGTAAGGAGATTGGCATACTAAGCGGCATCACGCAGCGGGGTGCGACGAACGACGAACGCTGCGCGTCAATGCGTTTTCTGTGTGTTGCACTACGCGTGTTTTCTATACAAACGATACTTGCAAACTAAGTAAGAACACGCACTCCCACGCTACGCTGCGTGATGAGGTGCAGTGTGCCAATCGCCTAAAGACAAGGGAAAACATACCCCATTCTTTAACATTTGTGTAGTGACGTACAGTCAACAGAACGTCAGTCGTAACGATTTAATATTGATAGCGTCTCTATGTTATAGCAGCGAGGGTGTCGCCCTATTTATGTTTAAATAAGAAAACTTTTATTTTAGCATTACCGTTAGCGAATGCCCTCACTTTTACGACAAAATTAATTTTCATGAGAGTCTCTGGGATGCTCGGAGTTGAGCTTCTGTGTCTTACATACTCTGTGTCTGTGTGACGTCAATGCGTATAATATACGTTACGTTTACCACGTGTGTCCGGTATTGTGTGTGTG
The DNA here is from genome assembly GCA_905147745.2 of Phlogophora meticulosa. Taxonomy (NCBI): domain Eukaryota; kingdom Metazoa; phylum Arthropoda; class Insecta; order Lepidoptera; family Noctuidae; genus Phlogophora; species Phlogophora meticulosa. The sequence continues at coordinate 1,412,952 of LR990543.1, read as the reverse complement.
TATTCGGATGTATCCGGACAGTCCCGATTAAGGCAATTATAGTTAAATATTTTGAAAAATTACTAGGCCTGTGGAGTGGCTCATTAATTTAGTTAATTATTAATTTCTAGTCTCACAGCTGCGCCATAAGATCTATTTCTGCCAGACAGTGGTCCTAGCACAAATGTCTTGAGATTAGTTTACCAACCGAAAACATCAACAATTTGTACTAAGATTGAAACAGCGCCTCTACAGTGCGTTCGTATAACTAATTTTGTTTGACTAATAACTAGGTAAATGGACGTTTTCGTTTTGTAAACGTCTTGTTTTTGGAATGGCCTCTCGCAGTTTATCCTTCTGAGATTTCTACTGCTTAACCGAACTTTCCTGTGGGTAATTAATTAGAAATTAAGGCCTCCAGCCAGGGCGTAAAGAACTTAAAAGCTAAGCGACCAATCGCTAAGGGCACCCCCTACGGGGTACGAGCCTCGGCTTAGGACGTCGCTGGGAAAGGACAGCAAAGAGACGGGCTGGATCTAATAGATATATCGTTTATGGGACTAATTTAAAAAACTACTGGCTCATATACGCGGGCTGGCTCCAGCATAGGGCCGGGGGGAGGACATTGACGGGGTTGTCGCGACGGGCCTCGGCGGTGAGGACGGAATGACGGCGGTCTGTGTCTGCGAACAGTGCTGGTGGCCCTATTGCTCCAGCAACAAGTCTTACAAAGAGTTATCGTGTTGCCCAGTAACTGGGTTGTAGAAGTTGCTCCATGTAAAATACTGGTATTCAGCTGCATCCGGTTACACTGGAAGGCGACCCCATCATAGTTGGGAAAACATGTATACAGTAAAAAATGGGCCGTAATTCAGTTGATTCTAGTTTTAGAAAATTATTACACTAACCAATACGATGTACGGTATAAAAAGTCATACAAGGTTAAAATATCATTATCTTTTTGTTTGTGAACAGGATCCTAATTAGATGTTATTAATGACTTATCAAGGTTCGTCCTTGCCTTCAAAGTGTAGTTCGTTAAACTATTGCCAGGTAGCCAGGACCCTAAGATCTGATAATAGTGCGCCTAACATGAACTAGTCATGTGAAGGTAGCGGAAATCCGAAATGAATAGTGTTTTTTTTTTATTTCTATTAGTCAGTTCCTCTCTTTTGCCGTGCGCATTATCTGGTCGGCACGGTTGGCGCAGTGACTGAGCGATCGACTGCTGCGCCGCGTGTCGTGGGTTCGATTCACACACGGTACAAAAATTTGTATGGCCTGCAGGTAATTGTTCCGGGTCTGGCTGTTTCTGCATGTGACTATTAATGTTTGTGAACGCACCCACGACACAGGAGAAATTCCTAGTGTGGGGCAATGTTTTTATTAAAAAAACAAAACAAACAAACAAAAATTATTAAGGATGTTAGGAAGCGCTTAGTTTTATTGTATTTTGGTGGAATAGTGATTGGTGGAATTGTAATTTGGTAAGGATGGTAACTTGCAGTGCGTCTAGATGTGCGATGGTAGAAATACACTCACCGAATTACAGTCTGTAGAAAACCGAGAAGCAGGCAAACTTGGCAACTTTTTAAGGTTGTGGGTTCAAACCTGGGCAAGTACCAATATGTGTTTCAATTCAAATGTACTTTCTTAGTTTATCTTGGACATCACTGACATCGGTGAAGGAAAACATCGTGAGGAAACCTGGAGTTATGTATATAATTTAAATAAGTCTGAAATCGCCAACCCGTCTTGAGCAAGCGTGGTGATTAGTGCTCGTGCCTTCTCTGTATGAGAAGAGGCCTTTGTCCTGCAGTGGGCCAGTGATAGGCTGGTGGTGGTGGACTGTAGGCAAACTTGCGGTGATGAGCCAAGCTGTGAAACTTGGCATCACTATCAATCTTCATACTAAACTTCAAACTGTTTTTTACATTGTTTTTTTTTCCCAATTTGTAATTAGTTATTTATACAAAGCCACTGACATGTTTTTTGTGCAGATGTCTTGTAACATTGAGTGTTCGTTGTATGACCTCATCGGCCAGGATTTGAACTTTGGACTTGACGTAACGTTTAACATTGTAATGTCAACGCCTGTATTTCACGAAGGGTTGGACAAGAGGTGTACTAATAGTAACACCCACATTTCACCAGATTTGTTTAATCTCATGTAATAGAGGGCGAGTCTATTGCTAGCATAAAGACAAGGAAAATCGTTGGTTGGTGTTTTGTTTTTGTGTTTTAAACTACACACTAGGAACTTCTCCTGTGTCGTGGGTGCTTATAAACATTTAAAGTTACTTACACATTATTAACATACTATTCACATTTTGTTTTGATCCGACGTGGAAAATCCTCATGTATGTCCTCCGCCCTGGGTGGGTGAAGGGGTCTGTCAGACTTTTACTGACTAAAATCCACCCCCGGTGTTCCATCTCACACCTACACCGGAGGTCACGGGAACATACGATAAATAAATTAATAATAATTATAAATAAATTTGTGCGTGATACATTTTTACGACATACGTACGTTAAAGTATATATGTTTTAAGACACAGTAATAATGTCGTATGTGTATCGTGATAACGGAAATGCTACAATTATTAAGTTAAAATGATTTAGCTAAAATTATTATGTTGCCCCTACCGGGTTTCATGTTGAAACGTACCTACTTTTAACACCTAAATGTACACATGAATGCAATAAAGAGATTTGATTTTATTACATTTGAAATTATTAGTGTGTTTTGTTTTTAAAGACGGTGTTTAAAAACAAAAACGTGGTGACCACATACAAATAGTGATCCTGCACAAAAATATGAAGCTTAGATATTAAAGTGTAATATTTAGTCATTGATAACTGAGCACGCGCTTGCTTATCTCTTATCAGACGGTTCAGGGTCCCTACGATTTATCTTACTCGTAGGTCAATAGGAGACAAAAATTGAATAAGATGAGGAAAAAATTGTCTTGAGAAAAAATCTGTTACTTTTATGTATTAGGTAGCAGTTAATAGCCTCATTCGTCTAGTAGTTGGATGCGCCTCTGCTTATTATGAGGTCCTGAGTTTGATTCCCTGGTTGGGAAAAGTGATATTGGGTTATGTAGGTATCTGGAATTTCTCAGTAGCAGCCCTAAGTTTGGTTTTGCGCCCAATTGATGGCAATATACGCACTACCAATTAATCATCTGGCTAGCCTTTTTGAAACTATGTTGGGGTCAGCTTCCAGTCTAAACGGATGCAGCTGAATATCAGTATTTTACATGGAGTGACTGCCTATCTGACCTCCACAACCCAGTTACTGGGCAATACGATAACCCTTGGTAAGAGTAGTTATCAGACTTTTTGCCTATGTAATTTAAATTGCTTTTTAATTGACTTTTCGATGGTTTAATTAAAATAGTGATTTTACTTAGTTTGTTTTGCTAGGATGCTCACTAGGATTTTCTCCTATACTCCTTAACATTAAAACTCACATACACAAACAGCCAGACCCATAACAATTATTTGTAGGCCATACAAATATTTATTCCGTGGGTGAATCGAACCTACGACTCAGCGCGGCAGTCAATCGCTCATCCACTGCGCTACAGTACCGTCAATCTCATCACATCAAGTAAGTTCACTGACAGTTAGAAGTAACAATATAACGAGTTTTTACCGACATAAGTATATTCTTATCCATATACTAACATTTTAGCTCCATTGCAGATAAACTAAATAAATAAGATTGTACAATTCATTCACACTGCATGCTTGTGTGTGGCTTACTGACTGTCATTCAACCACTGTATTTGCCACGTGATTTGTTTTAAAATATTTGACAGTTTAATACGTGACGGCACGGTTAGCGCAGCGTTTGAGGAACAAATATTTGAATGGAGTACAGGTAGTTGTTCCGGGTCTGGCTGTTTGTGTATGTGACTTTGAATGTTTGTAAACGCGGGAGCGTTTACAAACATTCAAAGTCACCTTCTCCTGTATCGTGGGAACGATACAGGAGAAATGTATAGTGTAGGGCAACTTTTTTTTTTTAATAAAAAAATAAATAATAAACTTGACAAATGCGAGTCTGACTCGCGCACCGAGGGATCCGTATAATCGTTAAATAGTTGTAATTTGGTGAAAGATCAAATTAATTAAAATTAAAGACTAAAACTAAACAATATTTTTATGTGAATTATCCAGAAATTAACATTACCAGACTTTTTCCTTTATTTGCGCTATAAGACCTTGCTTCTTACAGAATTTCATGATTCTAAGTCAACAGGAACCATATAGATTCTGATTTAAAAGAAAATTACCTTGAACACGAGCGTTGCTCGGATAAAACGTTTTCTAAAAATGAAACCTAGCTAGATCAAAACGAAAATAAAAAAAAATAGAACAAAACGCTTAATGGGTTACTACTTAAATTTTTTTATTATACTCTAGGTGAATTTCTTAATGTAATTTCTCTGTAATTTTATTATATCGACATTTTTACTTACACTTGACATTTTTAAAATATTTTTTACTTAATTTATTTTTAAATTAATCTTTTGAATTGATATTAAATCTTAATTATAAATTTTAAATTTTGTCGCAATTTCACTTGCTTGTATTATGACGAATTTATATTTTAATTTCAGAGTATAATATATATTATTTTCTCGTATATACATATTATGTATATACGAGAATTGCTCGTTTAAAGGTATAACAGATATGTCCCACAAATGTTGAGTTTTAAGATTGATTTTTTAGAGCTCCAAGGGCCTATAAACTTACCTATTTGATTTAATTTCAACTATGGATACCACTGCGCGTCCCTAAGAATAAGTGTAAGACAAACACACTGTCCTATCCTGAAATCGAACCCAGTACCTCACGCTCAGTAGTAGCGCTTGCGACCACTACACCAACAAGTCATTCAGTATCTTTTACATGCCATAAATATTCTTTTATAGTACTCTCAATCTATTAGTAAATACTTCAGTCTCATGTTTCAATAGAATGATAATACTATCCTAAGTATTAATGGCGCCGGGTAGAATCATCATTATCTGTTAGTACAAGACTATTATATTTAAACACACCTTATCGTTATCTTAGTATAGTCATGTAGTTCAATAATTAGTTTAGTTTTATTGTCATAGTGATAGATATACTGTGTGTACTGTGTTTTCTCATGGGGGTAGGAAACCGCACCCGCTTCGATCCTTACGGTGCGTCCAGACTACAAAATATAACATAGTTATGTAACGTTTTGCAATTAGCACACATACAAAACATGTTATATCTATGTCATGTAACATGTTTTATGTACTATATAACATGTTATGTTATATAGTCTGGACACACCTTAACTTACTCCTTTCGCTTCGCTCGCGTTCATACTCTTGGGGGAATCCCATAAACTCTAAAAAATATTTTCCAAGTGCAGGGCAGACTCCCCCCGCCCCTTTTCTCGAGCCAGCCCGCGTATCTGAGCCGGTAAATGTTTAAAAAGCCACTAAATAATATATATCTATTTGATCCAGCCCGTCCTTGCTGTCCTCTCTTAGCGACATCCTAAGCCGAGGCTCGTACCCCGCAGGGGGTGCCCTTAGAGATTGGTCGCTTAGTTTTTAAGTTTTTACGCCCTGGTTGGAGGCCTTTATTTCTAATTAAGCCACTGGAAAGTTCAGTTAAGCAGTAGATATCCCTGAAGGATAAACTGCGAGATGGCTTGCCAAAAAAAAAATGCAGGGCAGTTCAACCCAGCATGTTAACCTGACAGGTTTCGTTTGTGTACCATGACTATTATCTGCTGGCCTGCAGCAGGTCAACTTTTGACCTGGCCTTTTGAAGCTGGCTGCACAGATTGAAAAAGATTATTCAAAACATACTGGACATACATGCACGCCGGTTGCGATTACTACGCAACTGACCTTTTTGAAGAACATCACCAATAAGGATCGGATGTACTTTTTACTTTAAACTGTATAAAATCACATGAAAATCATCATGTAATTAGCCCAAACGAAATGATATTTTAATTTAAAAAGTACATAATTTACTTTTTTCATTGATGATCAACTTGGGTTAGATAATCGTTTCGACAGTTTTAACAAAAGTCATGTGGAAATTCCGAAGAAATGTTACATAGCCAGGGTAAATGATTTTGATTTTGAAGGAAAAAACCTAGGGAACCTGATATTTACATGTTATCAGGTTGTGCAATTATGTCCCTTCCACCCTCTAGGTGATGTATTAAATATTGCTTCTCTACCCATCCTATTTATTGCCGCTGGAAATTCCCCGGGGCGAGTCTATTGCCATCAACCCGAGACGAATCCAGAATCCGGGTTGCTACTGAGAAATTCCAGTTGGAAAAGCTAAATAAAATTTCGCCCGACACGGGAATCAAACCCAGGACCTCGTGCTCAGCAGCGATTCCGACCACTAGACCGACAGCGCAATATAAGTAGGCTTCTTACATCACATTATTAATTAAATTATGGAATAAAAATTCTCGTCAGCTATTAAAGAACTTTGTCCAACGACTTTAATGTTTTAGTGTCTTTTTTTTCCTAACAAATTGACCTTTTACTGAATGAAGTAATGAGAACAGAATAACTTAAAAACTCAATTTGTAATTCTATTTTAAGAACAGAAGAGTGATCATGTAAATTAATTACGAATTTTTTTTTACGGAAAAGTATTTTAATGAAACTGTTTCAGGAAGTAAGTGTTGAGCGAAGTGAGTAATGGAAGTGCTAGCCAGTTTTCACTGTTACGTTTTCCAGGTAAATAATTAAAACAGAATATAGTAATAAGGACGTACCTTGTGGAATTTTGTGTTAAAATAACGTTGTATTGCAAAAACAAATGAAGACCTATTCTATTCTACTCATAAAGAATACAAAAAAAAACTATATTAAAAAGTCAAGAATATTCAAAATCGATGTGGGTTCGAGATCCGCGGATGAAGCCACAGGCTAGTTAAGAATACACGGGACTTAAACATAAATGTTAAAATGTGGTTGGACTGTAGGTACACCTCTGCCCTTCCCTTGATATAGGCGTGATGTTATGTTTTAAAAATGCTCTATAGTAATTGTTTCAGAAAAAAAAATGACTATCCCGAATTATTTTTAGTACCTGGATGACAGAGCTTTGCTCGGATGAAACGACGTTTTCTAAAAAAAAAAAACTTGGTTAGATCGATTTATCGCCCCGAAACCCTCTGCACACATAATTTCATGAAAATCTATATTTATAATTCAAAAAATAGAAATTTATTTCATTTTCTACCAGTCAACCTTTGGGTGATGCATACATACAAGACTTTTAATAAACCATCAAAACAGTTAATGGTAAAACATTAGCACTGTGAGGAAACTACTGCTAACTTCTGTATCCATACCTTACCTACGCATTCCACTCAAGTAAATATGACTACTGCCTACCGCGTCAGAAACAGGAACTCCATCTTATCTTATCTACACTAGACAACCTCATCAGCATACTTCTTCCCAGAAGTATGCTGAACCTAGATAGACTTTCAAATGTACTCGTTTACAAATTTGACCTTGACATTTCGTTGAGTGGCATATTTTATTTTGTGATCATGATTTTTTAGCTTACAAAGCAAGGTCCGTAGACCTTGCTTTGTAAGCTAAAAAAGCAAGGTCCGTAGACCTTGCTTTGTAAGCTAAAAAATCATGAGAGTGATTCTCATGTTTTTTGTGATGATTGATGGTGATTTATGGGCTGAGATAGAAATGATAAGATTCTCTGAGAAACTCATGAGATTTTTAATTAAAAATTAAATATTTCACTTTATTTATCAAAAATCACAGTGGGTAGGTTACATAGAAATCTTGTACAGTTAAATGTTAAATAAAAATCACGAAGAAACGTAGAAATTATCGTTACAGTATAATAGGGTAGTTTCCTTAAAAAATCTGATTGGTCCTAAAGTTGGATTACTCAAAAATACTGGACACGTATTTTTTCTTTTGTCACGTAAACCAAAAATGACGACGGTATAGTGCGTTGAAATTGCGCGTGACGTCACACCGCCGTGCTACACTTTTCGTTAATAGTGAAGCACGGCGTGACGTCACAAGCCCCTTCTCCTGAACTTTGATGTGCTATATCATTGTCACTTTTTATTGAATTAAGTAAGCAAAAAATACGTGTCCAATATTTTTTGGTAATCTTACTGACGGACTAAATAGACTTAATATATTTTTACCAAGGAAACATCTCTATTATCCACCCGCGACCTTCTCCACAATTAATTCAAACTTAACGAAACATGAGTTTTCATATTTGCGTGGAACCCTAACAATTTTTCTAACATTAAAGTAGCTTTAGTTACTTCTTATAACATCAACTATCTACAAGTGAAATTCCCGTCAAAATCCGTTCAGCGGTTTCGGAGAAATGCACAAACAGACAGACAAACTGACATTAAATAAAATGTTATTCTGTATATGTTATACATGTATATTTCTTTTCCCTTTTCTTTTAAGAAATTGCACCTGCCACTGTTTGTCTGCATCACCCAAAGGTTGACTGGTAGAAAATGCCTATGGCATTTAAGTCCGCTGTACATTTGTGTGCTTAAAGTATTCAATAAATAAATAAATAAATATTGTACTAATATTATGCATTTAGTTATTTTCACATAACAACTTTATTTGTAATTAAATAATCCGTTAGTAGGTCGCTGATCCACGCTTAGTGTGAATTGCATCAGCCATGAATGAACTGTTTGTTTATTTATTAACATCCGCCCGCGGCTTCGCCCGGGTTTTTTGTTGATAAAAAGTAGCCTATGTCCTTCCCCGGGTTGCAATCTGTCTCTCTGCCAAATTTTATCGAAATCCGTTCAGTGGTTTAGGCGTGAAAAGTTAACAAACAAACTTACTTAAGCATTTATAATATTAGTTAGGATTTTAAAAATAGAATGGTCGAAGCCAATTACAGTGTTTAAACATATAATTTACTGGCTGACCCGGCAAACGTAGTTTTGCCATTTCAAGTCAAAAAATTAAATAAAAATAATGTTTTGTGTGGACCACCCTTATCACTTAGGGGTATGAAAAATAGATGTTGGCCGATTCTCAGACCTACCCGATATGCACACGAAATTTCATACAAATCGGTCGGGCCGTTTCGGAGGAGTACGGTAACTAACATTGTGACACGAGAATTTTGTATATCGCACTGCTAGATTAAAACTGAGACAACTCAAAATACGAGATTGTTTAGTTACAACTCCAAAATACTAATTTATCAATAGAAAGTACTGATTCCTAGCCCCATTTAATATGCAGTGACATTCTACAACATGTTAATGACCTACTATAAAATTACGTTTCAACTTGTCTTACAAAATCTAAAATAATGGGTATTTTTCATCTGAGTACTAAAAAAAACAGTTTTTGGAGTTGTGTCAGTTTTGATCTAGGTGTGCGATATATAAGAAGATTAACACAGTCATGCATTCTTCTCACAAAAATTCAAAGATCCGTTCCATTCCGTTCCATTCATTCGCAAACATCAAAATCTGTGTTTGAGTTCAGGAGAGCGTTCAAAACAGCTAACCATGTCACGACAGACAGCTGTTACCAATGGGGAGACACTCGTACGATGTCACGTGACTTGTCTATGGATAACGCTTTGTCTATGGCCTATTTTACACTGTGGCGTGATCATATCGGGCGTTCTTGATTAGTGATGTGGTTTTTAGTGGTTTAAAAAAACATAGTTCAAAAGCATTTTTTTTAGTCTGGATTTATGCCCAGTTAATGGCTATAGGCTCGCCCCATATTGCATGGGTCTTAAACATGACTGGCGAAATATGGGTGTTACTATAGGTGGACCTCTGTTCAACCCTTCAGGGAATAATTTTGTACCTCTTTTAGTACAGTAGTTTTTATTCTGACGACCTATGTGGCGCAGCGGGTGAAGGTCCGCCTGCGACGCAGGAGGTTGCGGGTTCGATTCCCGCCTTAGGACATATGTTTGTACGATCTACAAATATTTGTTTCGGGTGTTCTGGGTATTTGCTATGCTATATGCTATATAATAAAAAATAACTATCTATGTTATGTATTGTATTATGTATATTATTATCAGTCATCTAGTACCCATAACACAAGCTCTGCTTAGCTTGGGGCTAGATGATGCTGTGTGGATTGTCCGGCATTATTGATTCTAGAAGCAAATAGAAAAAATATATTGTGTTGATTGACATGGTACCTACCTACTAACATACTTACAATTAATATTCGCACCATAGGTTACTAAATGTATTGATTACTTAATAATAAAAAATAAAACAATCACATTATGTGAGTAATAATATTCAGTTTAGAATTAATTAACGGCACGGTTGGCGCAATGGCTGAGCGATTGTCTGCTGCGCTGCGTGTCATGGGATCGATTCCCGCACGGAACAAATATTTATATGGCCTACAGGTAGTTGTTCAGGTCTGGATGTTTGTGTATGTGAGTTTGAATGCTTGTTAACGCACCCCCGATACAGAAAGGAGAAATTCCTAGGAACGTTATTTTTTTTCTTTAAAAACAAGAATATGTAATAGTGTTGGTTCAAAATGTACTTACTATAAATGGTCAAGGCTGGCTTTGTTTTTAGCAAATCTAAATGACCTACTTTTTGACATAGCCCGTTATTTTTACTACAATATTTACTAGTAAACCGCTTATCCATACACCTGGTCTATTACATCAGCTATTGGACGAAGGACGTTACGACAGACAGCCGAGTTATTTTTATGTGCGGGGAGATTCCATTATACGCTGACCTCTCATTATACGACAAGTCTACAAACTACTAGGTCAGTTAATACCAGAAATACATATATTGGGTGTACACTTTCGACGATGTTAGAATATTAATAGAAAATAATGTTTAGTCAAGAAATGATCCGTTCTTTTTGTTTATTGCATCAGCTATGAATGGAGGAAATAATGGGTAGACAGACAGTAGAAATATCATATTATAAGGCCTGTATTTCTCTGAAGAGTTGGGTAGAGGTGTACAGTATCTACACCCACAAATCACCAGTTATTTTCTTAAGTCCCATGTAATAGGGGCTGAACCTAATACTATCAATTGGATATAAATACAGACTTCGAGCGTCTACCTAGAAATTTCAGATGGAAATCCCAATGATACTTTGCTCGACCGGGGAATCGAGAACAGGACCTCATGCTCAGCAGTAGCTCTTGACACCAATAGACCAAAGAGGCAGTAAAAAAAAAGATTTTAGCTGTATTCGGTTAGACTTTAAGCTGATCCCGATACAGTTGAGAAAAGGCTAGTCCGATGATGGTGAAACTGCCCACCTGGGTTTGAACCTACACTCACACCACGATTTGGCCCGCTCTCTTGCTAGATAAATTCATTATATTATCATATTAATTATTGTTTTGGATTTTTCAACTATTTACGATTGATTGACGAAGATTTACGACCTGTGTGGCGCAGCGGGCGAAGGTCCGCCTGCAACGCAAGAGGTTGCGGGTTCGATTCCCGCCTCGGGACAAATGTTTGTACGATCTACAAATATTTGTTCCGGGTGTTCTGGGTATTTGCTATGTATAATAAAAAATATCTATCTATGTAATGTATTGTATTAAGTATATCAGTCATCTAGTACCCATAACACAAGCTCTGCTTAGCTTGGGGCTAGATGATGCTGTGTGGATTGTCCAGCATTATTTATTTTTATTATTTTATTTTTTTTTTCATTAGGAATTTCTCAGTAGCAGCCAAGAGTCTGGATGTGTACTTGGTTGATGGCAGTAAGCTCATCTCCTATTACATGGGACTCAAAAATATAACTGGAGATATAAATAAATAAATGACCACAGTCTAACCGGATGCAGCTGAATACCAGTATTTTACATGGAGCGACTGCCTATCTGACCTCCACAACCCAGTTACTGGGCAACACGGTACCCCTTGGTGAGACTGGTTGTCAGACTTTCGGGCTTCTGACTACCCATAACGACTGTCAAAGATCTACAAATGACAGCCGGGACCAACGGCTTAACGTACTTTCCGAGGCACGGAGGAGTCTCGATATGTTAAGAACGGTCACCCATCCACAGACTGACCTCCACGACCGCCACGAGCTCCTCAACTTAACATAAACATACCTACATACATAAACTCACGCCTTTTTAAAGTGGAGGTAGGCAGAAACAGATACGCCACTTGCTACGATCCTCACATACTCGTAGGTACTCTTTTCAATTCGCTCACGTTCAAATACATATGTCGATATTATTGAAGAACATCACCCATGGTCAGTGTATGTCCTTCTGGGGCGTTTTTTCCCGGCATTTTTGGTTTACATCTGCATTCACGTCTGTATTTACCTAAGGGACAGGCAGAGGTATACCTATTAAATATTACACACACATTTCGCCAGTAAATAAATATTGAAAAAAAAAAAAGAAAAACGTTGCCCCACACTAGGAATTTCTCCTGTGTCGTTGTCATCGCGTTTACAAACATTTAAAGTCACATACACGAACAGCCAGACCCGGAACAATTACCTGTAGGCCATACAAATTTTTGTTCCGAGCGGGAATCGAACCCACGTCACGCGGCGCAGCAGTCGATCGCTCAGCCACTGCGCCAACCGTGTCGTCGAAAATCCAAGCAAGAAATGAAAACTTTTTAACATTTTTTTTTTATTTACCAACAGAGAACGGTAAAGAGTGCTAACATTTAATAAAACAAAACTTCATCATCATCTACTAAGCTTTTTCCCACCTAGCTGTTGGGGTCGTCTTCCAGTCAAACCGGATGCAGCTGAACACCTGCATTCTACATGGAGCATCTGCCTATCTGACGTCCACAACCCAATGACTGACTGGTTAAGGTATGACTGGTTGTAAGACGTATGGGCTTCTGACTACCTGTAACGACTGTCAAAGATATACGAATGACAGCAAAAAACAATTGCTTAACGTATGTAATGAGAAAGATCACCCATCCACGGACCGACCTCAATTTGGCACGATGCGAAATTCCCACGGTTGTAAGGTCAGTGGGTCGTCTTAGGGGCGGAGTTGGGGTACTATTTACTTTTTCGGGATAAAAAGTTCCCTACGGTAACACATAGAGTAGGTATTTTTTTAGATAATACTATTTTTATACTTTTGCAATAAATTTCGTCCAAATCCGACGTTTCAGCGTGAAGGACTATCAAACATACACACAAACTCATACTAACAAAACTTCTCATTTATAAAATTAATGGGATGGCCTATGTGCCATTATGAATTATAAGCTATAATTATGTAAAGTTTAATTAAAATCTGTTCAATAGTTTTTGCGCAAAAGAGTTATTATCATGTAAACGAACTTTTACATCTACCATATTAGTAGTAAAAGAAAACACTTACCAACAATCAAAAAACACGCACACAGCTACAAATTCCACGTCACAGATTATTTCTTATAATAATTATTTTATCACTAACTCCAAAAGTCACCACACTGCACGATAAGGCTCTGTACACACTCATAGCAATCGTGGAAATCGTACTGGAATCGCGATTAGTACAAATCATTTCTTTTATATGATTGAGCGAAACAAGTGAGTCACTGGACAGCGGTTGTCAAAGATTTTTTTTTTAATTTTATTTTTAGTTGATTGTGGTATGAAGTTTTTTTTTACTAAAGAGGTGTTTGTATTTTTTTATACAAATTTAACTTAAGCACATTGAAAGGTACTGAAACGATATTTATTTCTGTGAGTAGATCTATTACACACACTTTTAAACGTCAATATTTTAAAAACTAAATGGTGCTGGCATTTCCAATTTAACTGACCTCTCATGAATTTTGAAACGAATTTAGAGGTCATGGTCTGTTTAAGGATCAAATTATTATTTAAATATTCTAATGAGGTAACATAAGAAAATATTCTACCGTCATCTGCCTAGCTTTTTCTATTACTAATATATATTGTTGTATTGTATTATTGTTGTAACTTAACTGACGAATTATTTGGAATTGTTTACTGTTGATGTTGACATTTAATATTTTTCTTGACATTTTAATTATTTGAACATAGAAACTTATTTTTTTTGACATTGAAATATTTTGAACTTAGGTATTTAGATTTATTCAAGTGCTAGATAATGTTAATAATTAAATTGAATACTATAATTATGCAGAATTCTCAAATATTTACATTTTTTTTTTAAACTTTAATTTGTAATGTTGAGCTGGAAGCTCACCATATTTGTTCGCCTCCTGGCATAACATAGCGCTCTTTGCATCAAATATAAGATCTGTATTTCTGTACCTGTGTTACCAAGTAAAAGTGATTTGATTGTTAAATTAAAGTTTGTTACAATATTCTGGTTTAGACTTGTAGACTGCTAATTATTGAGCTATTGTGAGAAAAGAGGTTTAAGAAAGTGTTACTTGCCATTTTGGTCCACCATAAACAAAACAGAATGTGAATAAAATCATAGTTATATTTATGTAGTTTAATATAACCGAATTGAAATTCTAACCGTCTCGATATTTACCCTTAAATAAAGCACTACTGAACTTTTTCTGGTTGTTAATTGTATTAAAAGTTAGAATTTTGTGACAGAACTAAAAGAAGGGCTCATGGCTAAGTACGAAGGGTTTGTTCGTGGATATGTCACAATCTGTTACATAACTGAGACCCGAGACAGTCCTTTGTTCATTTTTGACAGTTGTTACGGGTAGTCAGAAGCCCGAAAGTCCGACAACAGTATAAACTGGAGGTTTCGTTTTACGCAGATACTGGATTAAGGAGGTCAAAATAGGCAATTGCTCTATGTAAAATATTCAGCAGTTTGTGGTTAGACCACTAGGCAACCTCAACATGGTTGGGAAAAGGCTAGGCTAGGCTAAGAAAATGGTTTTGAGACAAAACTGTATCTTATATGATCGTCTTATCATTAAAATAACAAATTATCACTCCAGAAAACCCTTTTCTCAAAACCCTCACATTCATCACACATACTTGAAAATTTAAGCCCTAACGGATACATGCTTCAAGAACACCAAATCATAAAAGGACCATTAGAATTAGTGCCATTGCGTAACTCACAGGATATTGCCCATATCCCTTGCCGCCATCTTGGATTGACCCAATGAGTGACGGCGCGAACTGTCATGTGTAACCTTGACCCCCACTGGGTTCAAGATCAACGGTGATTGGTTGATTGTCTTGTTGGAATGCAGGACTAGGGTTAATGAAACTTGGTTTCCTTTTGTCTTTCGCTAATTGTTTAATAAGGATGTGATGTATCTTTTCTTTGTCAGATGGGAGGTTAATTTGAGATTGTTGTTTCAATGAATTTAATTGTTTCTGGCTTGATTTGGCTATGGCGAATGAGTTTTAGCGCATTGCCTCATTATTAGATGTGATCATTTTTAATGAATAATTAAGTTTATTTTATGACATCTCCGAGCCTCGGAAAACACGTTAAGCTGTAGCTACTGGCTATCATTTGTAAACCATTGGCAGTTGTTACGAGTAGTCAGAAGCCTGATTGTTTTAAGACAGGCCTTAGCAAGGGGTCTAGTATATACCTAGTGACTGGGTTATGGAGGTCTGAGAAACACTCAGTTCATGTAAAATACTGGTATTTAGCTGTATCTGGTCAAACTGGAAGCCGCCCCCGACGCAGTTAGGAAAAGGGTAAGCAGATGAAATATTCTTTGCTTTTTACAGGAAAGTTTCAAATTATTTGTCACCAGACTTTTTTTTAAGTTAAATAACACTTAATTATCATTATTAATTAGAGAATGCATGGAGGCCGATGAAATGGGAGCGTACGTGCACTTACGAGTCCACAGGCGTCACCAAAGTACTTTCGCGGATGCTCTAAGTAATTAACTGGTTGGTAGGAATAATGCCACCATGCCTTATGTACAATGATCTTCTTTAATGACTAAGTACGGAAACTGATACGAATAGAAAAGTGTTCATAATGCCCTGTAAGTATGCAAACACCTCAATCAAGTTACGAAAAGTGGGTGAAAAATCGATCTCAGTTTCCAAATTTGTTTTATTTTATTTTTCTTAATATTAATTTGTTTTGGTTTGTTTTGCTGTGTGTGTACTCGTGTATCATTTAGTTTATGACGACCAAACTAAAGGAGTAAGCTTAGAAGGCTTAGATCATGTTGAGATCTCAAGGTGGTGGCGCGTTGCGTTCCACGCGCGCCCCGCTTTAGACGTCACGAGAGGAGTCAAACACCGCACTCCCCCTCTTGACCTGAAAAAGCCCACAGAGGCGAGCTGACTCTAGCCGGAGGTTGTGGAAGGATAGTACGCTACCCCGACCCCCAGTGTAGGTTTGAGATGGAAAACCGGGGTGGTTTTTAGTCAGTAAGAGTCCCTTCACCCCCCCCCCCCCCCCCCAGGGCAGAGGGCATCCATGAGGATTTTTCACAAAAAAAAGGGGGAGATGATTAATGAAAGTCGACTAATAAAAATTAATACAAGGCCGAC
Source organism: Phlogophora meticulosa (assembly GCA_905147745.2). Lineage (NCBI taxonomy): Eukaryota > Metazoa > Arthropoda > Insecta > Lepidoptera > Noctuidae > Phlogophora > Phlogophora meticulosa. The sequence continues at coordinate 1,396,448 of LR990543.1, read as the reverse complement.
GGGAGGCGAGTAAACCACTGGGAACGAAGACCTTGGAGGACATACTCTGACCTTATTGGTGATGTTCGTCAGAAAGGTCAAATGCGTTGAACGCGAAACCAGCGTACGTGTATGACCAGATGTATGAACGTTAAAAAAGATGAAGGAGTATTTTTCCTATAGCAAAAACATCTAAGTTAAGGATGTGTGCAGTAATTTGTCGAATCTATGTAGATCCTAATCTTATACATTTCCAAATTACCTTTTTCAAAGTAATTAAATTAAAATATTCTATAAACTTTGACAACCACAGTTCTACAGTTAAATTTAAAAGCACGTGTACATCCGATCACCTTCGAACAGATTCAGTACAAAAACTCATGTCTTAAATCACTCGAAATCTTGAGGGCCTGTCATTAAAGTAATAAAATTATCTTTTATACAAAGATAATGTAATTTACAACCTTCAACCGCAAGGGATCTTGAACCTTGTTACTTTATTGAGAAGGTTTGATGTTGGGTGTAAGGTTTTGAGTCAATAATTCATATCTCAAAGTAATGGCGATTAGAATTATGTACTAAAACTGATGTATAATGTTCTTATAATTTTCGTTTTTAAATTTATGGTTTCGTGTTGTAGATGTAACGGTTTTTTCGTATCGTATCGTCTAGGTAGCCAGAACCAATAGAGTGAAGTGGTCGGAAAGCAAAACCTACTTACGTACTTATATTTTGACATAGACATCATCATCATCTGCCTAGCCTTTTCCCAACTATGTTGGGATCGGCTTCCAGTCTTACCAGATGCAGCTGAATACCAGTATTTTACATGGAACGACTGCCTATCTGACCTCCGCAACCTACCCAGTAACTGGGTAACACGATACCCCTTGGTAAGACTGGTTGTCAGACTTTCGGGATTCTGACTGGCTAACGACCGTCAAAGATCTACAAGTGACAGCTGGGACCAACAGCTTAACGTGCTTTCCGACACGTACATTATGTACGCATGTTGTGTTCTCTAACTAGAAAGAGGCCCGAAAGTAAAATATCTGTGAATTCTATATTTTATGAACACCGTTTAAAAACTTGAGCATGTAAAGATGTAGGACATAAATAACTTCAGCGTGTGTTAAGAGACACTCTTAAGTCATAATTCTTCTGCCCTTATCCTAATTTATTTGGTGTCTGCGCAGCATGTCTTTTTCTTCCATACATCTCTATTTGCCGCTATCTCAAAGTCACCTCCCTTCTAGCGATATCATCTTTCACACAATCCATCTTTTCTTTGATCTCCGTCTACTCTTGTAACCCAGCATTTATACTCAAAACTTTCAGCACAACATGGTCTTAATTCCTTCGAATATGCTCATCCCATGACAACCGATTTCCATAATCTCAAGTAATACACACACTGAAGTAAGAAATGATTTCTGTAAAAGTTATCGATTAAATTATTTGCTGAAAATACCCCTAGCGATACATTTTGTTAGTTGCTTGTCAATAACCAAAATGCGCATTTTAATTCTCCACTTATTAACATTCAGTTTAGCTGTACAAAACATATTTATCGAGTTTCAAATTATGTTAGTATTACGTATGTTAATTGTGTTTTTGTTTAACCATCTTTGACCACACAATCTAGCTTTAAATCCGTTCAATAGAAAATGTAGCTATCAATCTTAAGAACAACGAGTTAAAATTTAAAACTTAAAAAGGTAAGAGATCTGCATAGCAACATAATAAACATTATAAGTGTTGGTAACTCAGTGGACTTATTTTTTTAAATCTTTAAATATTATATAAAAAATCCCTATACCTACCGCAAAGATACATTAACACAAAAACATGAAAAAAAATATACTCACCGACACTCACTTACAAAAAGAAACAATAAACGGAACGAAAAAAAACCTCACTTGTCAATTACAATTACGAAATAAAAACATTTTTGATTATGTAACATCAAGAAAGCTTGGCATTATACGAATGAGTCAGCGCGGCAACGTTTAAAAAAGGTGAAAAAAAAACATGGCCGGCAAAAAAGAGCGCGAAAAAACTTGTAACTGGCAGGTGTGAAGGAAGCGTCGAAGGACGTGAAAGTACGTGTTTAAAGTGTATTGTGAATCATAAATTATGTGTTGGTTTTTTAATATAATATTTTTTGGGGTGCGCTTCCTCATTGGTGAATATTTTGTAAGGCTGCATGGCGCGTAATATACCTTAGAAGGTATTACGCGATACTACGCAGAACGCTGTAATAATCCATAATTAATTCTGGCAAAATCATCTCATAAAACACAAAGGTTTTTCGAGGGAATATTATAAAACTGTTGACCTACTTTGGTATCAGGTATAATTTGAATGCATAGTCATTATACTTATGGCTGAATTATCAAATCTGAAACTCTTTTCGAAAGTAACTCTTTCGGAGATAATTCTAAGCTAAACTAGACACAATTCTAGCCTGCGTGGTTGCTTCTGAGAAACTATCTATTTGTAAATCAAAAAACACTTCCTAACCTGGAATCAAACACTAGGCTCCACGCTTAGCAGTCGAGCTTCCGACCACTGGACCATGAATATGTGGGTTCACCACCTGCCTAGCCCTTCCACGCAGCTGAATATGACTGTTTATGTAAGTAAGGCTAATTCTCCGAACGAACGAAAACTCTCCTTCTACCCTTAACAAAATACCTCATGACTCGGAAAGCTCGTTAAGCAGTCTCTATGTATGCAAAAGATGGTCCCCCATCCACGGACCTACCTCGGCAAGCGTAGATTCCGTAGCTTTCCGTGTAGCTGTTTTTCAGTATCTACGGAACCACACCCAACCTACACTATTCTAAACGTTACTATACAAAGCATTTCTCCACTGCGAAGTAGTTTTTTTTTCCGAAAAAAAAGTGAAGTAAAAAGCTTTGGAGGTGTAATATGACGTAAGCTTCTAGAACTGGTTTCTTGCTGACCTTACTATATCCACGGCAACATGACTGTCTGTTTGTTCTTGTCATTAAAAATTTGTTATAAAAAGTAATTATTCAGTTGATAATACAGCTTATTCAAAATTGACTAGTGTTTCTAAGACAAAAAAAATAGTAGTTTCTTTTATAGTACTTCAAATAGTAGTTTACAGTAATAACTTGTAAGTTTGTATGGTGTACCAATAAGGAGTATTATTTTCAATTCTAAATTAATCTCATGTAAACATCCATAAGTGTGTTTTATTATTTTTAGAACAAGTTTTAATTGTTTCAGATATAGAAAATAGACCATCCAATGATGCAAGCACAGATATTTTTTGCTATCGATCTCCAGAAAAATGTAAGCCTCAAAAGCGTCATATAATGTTAGCCTAACCGTCAGAGTTTTATGAAAAGATTTTCACTCAAACTTTCATTAAATCTCAGTTCATGTCATTCATTAAGGCACTAACGTCATGAAATAATTACAAGTATCTACTTGTTTTGATGTGATAACTATGGAAATGACGTCGATAAAATGGCCGTCGTTGAATGGTATCGTGCTTGCACTGCAGGTTTCAGGAAATCATGCAAACAATGATTGTTATTCTTTCATGTGTTAATGAAATAACTCTGTTGTACAGACTTTGACAGTTTTGAAATTGACTTACTTGCATTTTGTTGAATTGCTAGATAAAAAAAGATTGTCGTTCCGAGTGCGTTTAAAATTACCTGCACATTCAAAGTTTCATCATTTGCTAAGCCTGTTTCCAACTATGTTGGGGTCAGCTTCCAGTCTAACCGGATGCAGCAGAATACCAGTATTTTACATGAAGCGACTGCCTATCTGACCTCCACAACCCAGTTACTGCTCACACGATACCTCTAGGTAAGACTTTCTGTACATTTAAAATTTTAAAACATTATATTTAAATATGCTACCGAAAAGTATGACGCATCTACAAAGTGAACCCAAGCGTGCAAACTAGTGCTGTTACCTTGATCTTGACCTGTTTTATTTTTTGTCAGTAACGTGAAACGCGTCAAAGAAAAAAATAAAACTCAAGAAAGCCAGACACTCCTCAAGTTATTATGCAAAAACTTTCTTAAAGGTTTTTTGTATGCCTATATGTTCCTATGTATGTATCGTTTTTGTGAGCGACAACCTTGGTGGGTATTGTTTCGTGGAAATAAAGGATATACCTTTATCGCAGAAAGTTCTATTCATGGGGTAATTAGGAGGAGAGATATAGAGGATCTTAAGAGAGACTTTTACAAGATTCAGATGTTTAATTAAAAAAGAGCCTCTTGAGAGGGACTTTGACCAAGTCCACGTGTTTTATAAAATTTAATGTTAAAGCTGATTATGGTATTTATATTAAATTCTTACCTATTGTGTTAGAATAACAATAAATATGACAATATTATGAAATTGGAAGTTGATAGGAGGTTGTGGGTTCATACCTGGGCAAGTACCAATGTGAGTTTTTCAATTCATATTTACTTTCTAAGTTTATCTAGGACATCATTGACATCGGTGGAGAAAAACATCGTGAGGAAACCGACCCGTCTTGAGCAAGCGTGGTGATTAATGCTCATGCCTTCTCTGTATGAGAAGAGGCCTTTGCCTTGCAGGGGGACAGTAATAGGCTGGTGCTTTATGAAATTGGAAAATCATCATAACCATTTTATAATTTCAGACGAGTTCTTTAAACAAGGACCTCTATTGCTACTGAATGCACCACAGTTAACTTAGAACTTTGCATGTGAAGTAACTGCCAAAACTTAGATAGGTTGTCATAATGTGGGAGAATTATGACCAAATCTGTCTAAGTTAAGTAGCGTCTTAAGTTAGAAGACTGCGTAAAGCCAATAAGCTGCATTTGGCTCTTAACAAAACTGCGTTGTTTCAGGATCTCATATTTTACCTTTTTTTTTGTAATTGCTCCTAAAGTTTATTCATACTCATACTCATACTCAATACTTTATTGCATTCCATAATGCAATAAAGTTATATAAAACAGTTGGTGAGGTAAGGATGGGATCAATTATGGACCCTGTCGGGCACAGCAATGTTCAGTTAGCTGGTGATAGGAGAGAGGATGAAAGCGCTTTTTATGTATCAATATTTATACAGAATGTTTATTAAGTAAATTGGATTCAATTAAGTAGTATTATGAATATATGAAGAAATAAAATAAAATAAATAATCATAGGGCATCAAAAAATTCATCCGCATCGTTGTCAACGGGAAAAGTGCCCAGAAGGCTGGCAGCATTGCCACGTTGAATGGCAATGCTGATTCTTTGGCCAAAAAAAAGGCCAGCCCTCTGGTCACGTGAAGAGTCGACCAAACGTTTCGCGATTTCTCGAAAAACTAAATGGGCACACGGACCCCATGGCCCTAGTGTTTCAACCCCAATTAAGTAGTATGGTTATTTTAAATGATGGTATTTCCGCGTTATCAAGTTAATAAATACATTATTATTATAAACTGTCAAAACACATCAAATCAGCAGACAATTCATACTCATAAAGATAATGCTAAAGTTACTCTATTTGCCAGCCTCATTGGTCTAGTGGTCGTAAACGCGACTGCTAAGCACGAGGTCCTTTGTTAGATTCCCGAGTCGAGCAAAGTATTAAATCATACAATATAATAATATAGTCCTATTGGATTCTATTATATCTATGTATTGTTAATTGTCTGCTTTAGAAAGGCATAAGTATTTATTTTATGCTATTTATTCTACTTACTACTACTACCGCCCGCGGCTTCGCCCGCGTGGTTTGTTGATAAAAAATAGCCTATGTCCTTCCCCGGGTTGCAATCTGTCTCTCTGCCAACTTTTATCGAAATCCGTTCAGTGGTTTAGGCGTGAAAAGGTAAAAAACAAACTTACTTTCGCATGTATAATATTAACTAAACTTATTTTTACACTATCAACTGGCGGAACATAGGTATGTTATAATGTATTTTACTGTTACATTTTTCTTCACAAATTGCCATCCAACGTGGCAATGCTGCCAGTCTTTTGCCAGACTTTAACGCCTGAGCGTCTTGGTCGGCTTTTTGTTTTATTTTGTTTTTGAATATATGTTTATAGTTAGTTTTGTATTAATTGTGTTAGTGTAAATTTTAAATTTCATTAAAAATTGAAAGTCGTAGCAGTACCTCGTATATTAAATTGTACATCGTTCATTGGACTTAAAAAAATAAAGTGTCTTCACAGACAAATTGAGTTGAGTTTTATTTATTTCCCTCAACAACAGTAGCGCAGTATACATTTATACAGTTTGAAATGCCACATGTCAAAACGTGAAAGAAGATTATGTAGATTTATTGCAGACGTACTGCAGAAATAGGTCAAATAGTTGCATCAGCCGGTCAATTCTGAAAAACTCATCCCGTGCAAACAATGATGGAACGATTCCTTTATATTAATAAGTTGCCAAAACATTGGAGGGAATATAAATCAGTAAAATTAAGTAATAAATAAAAAATCTTTCTCTTAAAGTAAGCCTATTACAGCACTGAAGAATTTAGCTTGGGGCTAGATGATGCTGTGTGGATTGTCCAGCAATATTTATTTATTTATTTATTATTATTATTTCTTTCCGATAATTTAGTCTGACATGTCTGAAATATATAAATGTACCTAATAATTACTTGAAGCTTTAATTTGCTAATCTGTATTTTTAAACTATTATGATAAGCTTATAAAAAAGATTTAACATTTTAAAATTATATATAATATTGTTAATTGATATATGAAACGGATTAATTTAAAACGACTTTATGTTTGTGTAACATCCTACCTTTTTATATTTGTACGCCGTTCAGGCAAAACATGACATAATATTATTTAACATTTTGCATGCCATTTGTATGTACGAGTATACTCATGTTTTGGACAAATAAAAACTATCTTTATCTTATCTTATCTAACGAGCAATGAACTGGGGCCTTTTAATTCCGATCTGAAGACAATACGATTCCAATGGTAATTTTGCAGTCATGTGAGATACACAGTAATACACAGCTGTTAAAGTAAACTGGAATTCAAGATTCCGAAATGTCTACAATTCCAATGTCGATCGATTGGGATTAAAATCAAGAGTAAGCCCGCTGAGTTCAAAATCAAAATCAAAACGTTAAAAAAGACAGTCACGTTAAAACAATCAATAGCAATGTCCTACATTTGAATATTAGGTAAGCAATCTTAAATTTTCCAATTTCGAGTCTACCTAGTCTTTTCCCAACTGTATTGGGATCGACTTCCAGTCTAACCTGATGCAGCTGAATATAAGTAATATACATGGAGCGACTGCCTATTTGACCTCGAGAACCCAGTAACTGGGCAATACCCTTGCTAAGACTGGTTGTCAGACTTCCGTGGTTCTGATTAGTATAAACGATTGTCAAAGATCTACAAATGACAGCCGGTACCAACGGCTTAACGTGCTTTCCGAGTCACGGAGGAGTCTCGATATGTAACGAAGCAGTCAGTCTGTGGATAGACTGACTTAAAGAGAGAGAGGCAAGAGTAGCTTCACCTTCGATCAACCGGTAAGTCTGTTTTTATTTAGCCGCTAGCTCTTCCTTTAATTGTATTGTATTGTTTGACGGGCCGATATCTGCAACTCCACGACTCTGTCCGTGCTCCTCGTTGTAATAATCTTATTATTTGTCAACTGATGTCAGATCGGTGTCACTGACAGCTGACTTTGAAAAAGTTTTTGCGGGAAGATAGTTTGCAGAATAGCACTGCTGATGCACTGCATTTTACATTTACGTCAGCGAAGGAATACGCTAAAGGTTCGGTTAGAGTGAGAAGAGTATGGGTTTGATGCTATCTTTTTAAAAAGATTTTTTTTTAATCTTTTGTTTAATTTTGAGGAAACCTTGGACCACTTCTATCACATTTTCACTTCCTTCATTTTTAATATCGTCACGACGTCGAATCTTTATACAATATAGGGTATCAGCTTTTCGCAGGGGTTTTAACAGTGACTTACAGCAATCGATCAGCACAGTTGGCGTAGTGGCTGAGCGGTCGACTGCTGTGCTGCGTGTCGCGGGTTCGATTCCCGCACAGAACAAATATCTGTATGGCCTACAGGTATTTGTTCCGAGTCTGGCTGTTTGTGTATGCGAGTTTGAATGCTTGTAAACGCACCCAAGATACAGGAGAAATTCCTATAGAGGAGCAACGTTTTCAGAAAAGAAAAATAAACTATCAAATTTAATTTTTATTTATTAATGTACACACACACTAAACATTACAAGTATAAGTGATTATGGAGATTCATCAGGTTAACCGCTAATAATACCCAAAACCCTATAGACAACTTTCTTATCTATCGTAATAGAAACTTCTTGAGGTCTGAGGTTCAGATACGCAGTGGCCAATCCCTTAAACTATGGTCAACGAATCTATCAATATATCAAGATAACTGATAACTTGATAACGTAATTCTGAATTAATTCACTAAACCGTTAAAAGATCGAATAAGGTAAGGTTTAATAAATATGAGATAACGTGAAGTAAACCGTATTATACAACAAGCATTTGCCCGTGGTTTCACCTAGTAAATAAGTACTTAAGTAAGTACCAGCCTATTACTGTCCCACTGCAGGGCAAAGGCCTCTTCTCATACACAGAAGGCATGAGCATTAATCACCACGCTTGCTCAAGACGGGTTGGCGATTTCAGACTTATATTAATTATGTAAGTCCAGGTTTCCTCACGATTTTTTCGTTCACCGATTTCAGTGATGTCCTAGATAAACTTGGAAAGGGTACATATGAATTGAAAAACTCACATTGGTACTTGCCCAGGATTGAACCCACAACCTCGTGCACAAGAGGCGAGCCCTAAACCACTGAGCCATCATTACATCTTCCTGGTTTCACCTACCAGTTCAGAATTAGCTATGGTATATAGCGTATATGAAGCAAAATTTGTACAGGGTGGAACAGCTCACGCTTCATATTTTTACTGTTCATTGAGTCTCTAATGTCTATGGGTATTTTGTAAATGACGCAATACGACTCGACGTCACGGTTGGCACAGTGGCTGAGCGATTGACTGCTGTGCTGCGTGTCCTAGGGTAGATTCTCGCTCGGAAAAAATATTTGTATGGCCTACAGGTAGTAGTTCCGGCTCTGGCTGTTTGTGTATGCGAGTTTGAATGTCTGTAAAGGCACCCACGATACAGGAGAAATTCCTACTTAGGAGTAATTCTTTTTTTACAAAACGTTACCCCAACGTTTTGTAAAAAAAGAAAAGAAAGAAAGAAAGAGTATTGTGCTTGACTGAGACCCTTTCACGTACTGAGCGGCAGATAACGTTAGTCCCTGTTTCAAAGTCCTCTACATTCAAAAGAAATATCTTTCCAACTTTATCTTTCTCTGTCGTCATGTTGTTGTGGAATAGACTGGAAGTACTCGCATATCCTTTCTGCTTTCTTTTTTTCTTTTCTTTTTTTGTAGCGTATGCTATACTACATATATACTGAAAAAGTATAGCGTAGTCTGAACTGCGCTTAAGGCGTCGCTTGGTATATCTATTTCCTCTCAACAACTCCTAAAATTTCCTATATATCTATCAATCCATGTCATCTCTGAGCACTCACGACCCTCCCAAATCATACACGTGGTTCATTTTGTCCCATTATAGACCAATTGATACAACACGCGCAATGTATTAACGAATGACAATTATAAGCTACGTAATATAGTGGGGGAGCCCAGTAGGAGATTTTGGGATTTACTCAAGGGCTTTAGATTAAGATTACAATACCGACGACCGATGTGGCGCGGCGGGCGAAGGTCCGCCTGCGACGCAGGAGGTTGCGGGTTCGATTCCCGCCCTGGGATAAATGTTTGTACGATCTACAAAGATTTGTCCCGGGTTTTCTGGGTATTTGCTATGTATAATAAAAAATAACTATCTATGTAATGTATTGTATTAAGCATATCAGTCATCTAGTACCCATAACACAAGTTCTGCTTAGGTTGGGGCTAGATGATGTTTTGTGGATTGTCCGGCATTATTTATTTATTTAATACCGCACACCCTGTGTTGAGTAACTCCACAATTTTAGGGCCGTACGTCTACGGTGGCCGATCAGACTAGTTAAAAATGATGTACATGTTGGAAGGGATATCGATCCACGTCTGATACGAATGGGTTCAGTAAATGATTCTGGACCTCCAAGTTTGGATATGTTTCGTCAGCTTTTCGTTTTTTAAAGTGAAACTTTTATTACATCGCCTCAAATTTTACGTCCATCTATTGCATGTCGCGTGACGGTCGGCCGTGGAGTAGGGGAAACGTGAAAGGCGCTCGACAGAGCAGCCGAGGCCAATATGCCGGCGCCTATGGTACGCATCAGCTGACCGTGTAGTGTATATACTATTACTTATACCGTGAAAAATGTTTTACTTATACCGTGTGGTTTCATAAAACCACACGATCATTTTTTTTCTGTCTTTTGTTTACTATACGAGTTCAGAAAGTGCAGTTATAGTGAAGTGTATATTTCTGACTGCGCACTTCTCTTTCTTTTGGTGTCACGACGAAACTCAAGGATAGCGCAATATTAATTCCTGCGAGGTTACAGAAACATATTTGATATATCAAAGTGAAAACAAGGGTACCGTAGCATGTCGAGCAAACACGCCGAAAATCACGTTTCATCACAAAATTGAAGGCAACCTTTATTTGAACTGAAGATTTCTTTAGCCGCGTTAAACGGTTACTTGGGCTGCGTTTCCATTGAGATGGAGCTGTGCGGAGCGGAGTTTAGTAGTGCGTTCCCTAACCAATCGCATTTCTCGAAATCTCCGTTCCGATTCAGATTAGACATTCTGATTGGTTCATTCATGCACCGCTAAGCTCCCGACATGCTTATGTCACTTGTTGCGCCTGACTGACAGATATTTCAAAGGTTTAAGCTTTCAGTCCCCGTGACTGTCTATTTTTTTCAATTTTGGAAGCCTGTAAACGCATCTCCGGAGAAGGAGTAAACATGGCGTGGCCCTAGCATCTATCATCTTCAAAGTCCCCAAGGCTCTTAGGTAAATCCTTATTTAGCATCGTGGGCTCCTCTACTAATACGGACATATGCTCGTTACTGACACAGAGTAACCGCTCGTGCATTGGGTCATCACCTATTTAATAAACGTTTAAAAAGTACAATGCTATATCGACACGAGTACAAATTAATGTTGCTATAAGAGGGGAAGGTCAAAAGAATAATGAATGAATTGTGTAAAATGATATTTATGTCTGAGGCTGGTGGCTAAATAAAAAAAGCCGCACGGGTTGATGAAGCTTAAGCTACGCTTGCCGAGGTCAGTCTGTGTATGGGTGAGCGTTCGTAACATATCGAGATTCTTCCGTGCCTCTGAAAGTACGTTCAGCCGTTGGTCCGGGCTGTAGATCCCCCATTTGTAGATCTTTGACAGTCGTTACGGGTAGTCAGAAGCCCGAAAATCTGCCAACCAGTCTTACCAAAGGGTTTCATGTTACTTAGTTACTGGGTTGTGGAGGTCAGATTGGCATTCGCTCCATGTAAAATACTAATACCAGTATTTTCTGTATGTCGATCTTTCCAGATGGTTTTTCACGTCAACGTATGGTCAATATTTTGGAAGATGGGTACAGTCGAAGTTACAAGAGTAGACCAAAGAAAAAGTGGATGGATTGTATGAAAGATGATATGGCTACAAAAGAGGTGACTATTGAGATGACGGCAAGTAGAGATGTATGGAAGAAGAAAACATGCTGCGCCGACCCTAAATAAATTGGGGTAAGGGCAGGAGGATGAGGATGATGATGGGTACAGTCTGAAGTTTGTGGCTTTGGTAGTTTTGTTTTACGTTTTTAGCTACCGACTTTCAAAATTAAAGTAGTATTACACGGTTTAGTGTTTTTTTTAAATCGGTCGTTTTTTTTTGTAAAAACCTTTTTTTTCTTGCTTTTCAGAGGCTCGGTTTATATTTCATATAATATACTCGTACTTTTACATTTTACAAAAATCGGTGTAAATTTTTAAAAAAGCTTTCAATCATTCTCTATTTTGTTTCCTTAGGAGTGAATTTTTATTGTTATCTAATTGAAATGAGAACAACTTTCAGATATCCAATAAAAAAAGAATCATCGACATCGGACTACATTGTAAAAGTGTATGCGTGATCAAACATGAAAAAAGTATATAAATATAACTGTCGAACTGATAACCTTCTCCTTTTTGTTCGTCGATAAAAACTAGCCCTCTTCCTACTGATCCCTGAAAATAAATTCCGAATCTAACTCAAAAAACTTTAAAATCCAGCCATCATCTTGCCCTACAAAATTATCCTTTCTGGAGTGATTCTAATTACTAGGAAATAATAGGAAATGTTATTCATTTCTGTAAATAGGTTTTTAAAAAACACTTTTACTTGTAGTGGCATCGAGTGCCGCCTAAAAATCCTCACTGGAAAGATTCTGGTGGGCACTTACATAATAATATTTATTCTTATTACTTCTTTAGTGTACTACTGTTCTATTTTATATGTTTCCTGTGTTTAGTATTGTGTCGTTGTGTGCCTGAGCCTGTGCTGAATAAATCTTTTTTCTTTCACACACACACACACATACATACACACAAACAACACAACCCATACATATTTACGCTCAGACTCACTCAGTCAGTTACCTATAGTTAACCATTTTGTACTTAGATTCTACTACATTTAAAGTGTTGTTCCAAAAACGGGTGAAGACACTGGCTCCTGTAACACAGGTCTCACCTAGCTCAGGAGCCAGGGCTTCCAATATAATTGTACCTCATTTTTATGCCAGTAAAACATTATTATTATTATTTATGTGACCTGAGAGTCGTATCTTTGACATGACTGATGTAGGAACTTAAAAACCAGGCTTTCATAAGTGCAATTCTCTTTCAATACCCATATCCTCGAAACTATTCAAACGCAAACTACAGCAGAATTTCATCAGACTCACTTCATAGCGTCACGCGACCAGCTAACTAATCAGCTCTGCCGGTGTCAGAAGTCAATTGCGACTGCATTTGAGACAGCTTGGCGACTGCAACTGTACAGAGTTGCGAGTGTGCAATCAATTCGTGGACTTTGTATTCCACATAAGGCTGGTAATGGATGTGCGTTTTGCTGTGCGACTTTTTTTGTGATTGGAAGAATATAAATATGTCAGTAGGCTCACCCTTATTATTGTGTGAGTAGTGAAATGTGGGCGTACCTTCTATAGGTATATCCCTGCCTAACCCGTAGAGGATTATACGAGTCATGTTATGTTCTGTAATGGAAGAAGAAATGACGATTAGTATCTTCGAGAATTAATTACTTAATCGAAAATACTATGTACTGCAAGACGATGAGGACGAATTTATATCAATGCTCCTTTTTTTTGGGACAAGCCAAAAAACAACATTATTCCTGATCCACTGCAACTCCTGAAAACCAGAATCAACAGTGGTGACCACCAGAAAAGCGTCGAGACAATGAAGCCTGACGAGTCCCGGAAAAACGATTCAACTGTCTTGGATCCCACAACGAAATTAATCAGAAAAGAACAGCGGAGGAGTTAGAAAAATACATAATTTACACTTCCCTCCATATCAAGCAGGAGACAGAACAAAGCCAATAGGCACAATGTACTGGGAGAAATCACTAAAAGGTGTGTAAAATAACTATAGTTTCGGAAGCCTGTGGCTTTGTTTGTTTTGTTTGATTCATTTTTTGCATGAATTCATAAAATATAGTTATTTTACACTTTTCGCGTAGTTAGCCTGTTCTTACTGAAGTTGGTGTATTTTTTTATACGAGTAGATTTAATTTTTGGTCGAGTATGTGTTTTTTTCACATGTTAAGTAAGCTTAGCAGGTATGATAACATCATGAACAAAATATATATATGTTTTATTGAAGGTAATTCAAAAACTTAAAATAATCTTTAAGGTTCTCAATTGGCGACAATATCGCGTAAAGAACTCACAAGAAAATTATCCCAAATCTCCTCTTTTTATGAAGTCGGTTAAAAATTACTCCTAATGTTATAGTAAGCTACAGATATTTATGCTTTTGACTGTACATATGAAGTGCGAGAATTTGGCGATTTAATAATTATGATTGATTGCGTCTTATTACGTGGGATCACCATCCCACGTACGTACGATATGTGTATCTACATACCGATGTTACTGATAACAGAACTGATAAGATTCCCACTTGTTTTGTGTCAGTGTTTGATAGGCCTGTTAATTAAACAAGGATTAATTAAGATTAGTGATGTGACTTTGCTATTTACTGCGGCACCTGTAAAGTTGATAAGAAAACGATGTTAATCATAACCTGCCTTGTTTTTACACAAAGTACTTCCACAACATCTGCCTAGACTTTTTCAGTACAAAATCCACATCATCTGACTTTACTACATTTATAACAGATTAGTGAAATAACTGCCAAATATCGATAGTTAATGTGTTATATTGCCATTATGACTGACATTATGTCGAGTCGGCGCCATGGCGCGGGTTGCTTGACTAAATAAAAAGAGAGAGATTCCCTTACCTCTCGCTCGCTCTCTCTTTGATCAGAATGCAGCCCACCGCGCCGATGCGCACGAAAAGACGGCCAAAATGCGATGAAGATAGCATGCTTTTGCGACCGCGCGCTATTGTATTCGACAGCACCCAAAGGCGATGGCGCGCGATTGCACGCTATAGCACGCGATACCATGCTGCAGCACACGCGGTATTAAAGCTGTTCTGTCTGACTGATATGGGATACATACATATATATGGGGTACATATATATTTTGATGACAAGTTTGGCACAGTAGCTGCAATCGCTCAGCTACTGTGCCAAACTTGCTGCTGCGCTGCGTGTCGCGGGTTCGATCCCCAGTTCCGGGTCTGGCTGGGTTTGTGTATGTGAGTTTAAATGTTTGTTGACGCACCCACGATACAGGAGAAATTCCTACTGTGTGGGGAGACGATTTTTTAAAAAAGAAATCCTAAAAATACCAATAACAAACCGGCATAATATTTGTAAATATGTATTACTTTGTATAAATATTAGTTGCGGAAGAATGGAAAGTCCTAATACCGGAATTTAAAAGGACCCTTCTATCACTAGGTATGTAATACGAAGCTATTAAAATAAAAAACAATCTTTGTGTTTGTATTTTGTATTTGTACAAAACCATCTTTTGCTAAAATCGTGCGTGTATGACACGCCTAATAAGCCCGCCCGGCAACAGAGAGGACGCCATTCAATATTATAGAGACAAATGAGAGGACATAGCTTATATAACTCGTCTGTTTCATATACTACAGTCTTTATGTATTGACGACCGATGTGGCGCGGCGGGCGAAGGTACGCCTGCGACGCAGGAGGTTGCGGGTTCGATTCCCGACCTGAGACAAATGTTTGTATGATCTACAAAGATTTGTTCTGGGTGTTCTGGGTATTTGCTATGGATAATAAAAAAATCTCTATCTATGTAATGTATTTATTTATTTATTTAATTACGGCACTCCAACGACTTATTTACTAATACATTTTTTGGGGTCCTGTTACGATTGAGCTTAAAATCTAGTGAATTTGTCACTTACAGGTGTGCACAGCACTACTGTAATCCAAGTTTTATAATATTACATATAGTACAATTTAGGCTAGAAAATAACCTAGGCTAGAAAATAACCAAGACTACTTGAAAACAAAATTGACAATTAAACAAAAAAGAAAGAAACGATATAACTAAATCTATTTTTTACTCAAGAGAATAACACAGTAATGACAACAATAAATGAGTATGTATTGATGTGAAATATAAAATAAAATAAATAATTTATAACATATTGTATTAATATATATATATAATATATATTATTGTATATATATTATATATTGTATTAAGTATATCAGTTATCTAGTACCCATAACACAAGCTCTGCTTAGCTTGAGACTAAATGATGCTGTGTGGATTGTCCAGCATTATTTATTTATTTATTTAATTTATGTGATGGACTTGATTTTGTATGAGACTAGCAATGTTAAGTTTTTCTTTGTATTTATTTGTGGACGAGAAATAAATGTATTTTTATTTTATTTTTTATTATATCCTTTTATTTTGAGAACTGCTCAAATAATGTTAAGTACAAGTAGATAATAATCTAGGTACTTGTATATTAAAAAAAAATAAAGAGTCATTAGTAAAAAGCGTGGGTTTAGAATAGAATCTACATTCTATTCTGAACATATACCCACGCCTTTTACCAATGGCTCTTTATTTTGTAGGCAGAAACTACAGAGCGCCACCTAGTGGTAGTCAGGTCCAGTTCTTTCTTTCTTTTAGTACGATCCTTACATACTGCTTTTGTATTCTACTACATTCTATTATCCAGTGAGCAAGCGTGGTGTATAACTAATGTCCATGCCTCCTCCTGTACACCCATATTTCGCCAGTTATGGGGGCGAGCCTATTGCCATCAGTTGGACATCACTCTAAACTCAGGACTGTAACTGAGAAATGCCAGATTTAAACACCCAATTACATTTTGCTCAAACCCAGGACCTCACGGTCAGTATTAGCGCTTAAATATTAGTATTTATATGAAATAACATATATTGGAAACAACGACTTGAATAGCCCCTTCGCCCGACCTGGGAATCAAACTCAAGACCTCATGTTTAGCAGCAGCGCTTGCGACCACTATACCAAAGAGGCAGACATAATAAAAAACAACTACTACGACAGTTAAACCAGAAAGTATTTAAATCACTCCGTCAAAAGTCGATAAACTCCGGCGCATCGATCGAATCGACTCCGGCGCATAGATTCGATTACGATTACGTGCGCATGCGTCACGGTGACGTATGTTCCGTCCTCGACACACATTAAAAACGTGAGCGTGTTCAAATACTGGTTCAACACACGTTTTAACGGCTTATTGTTGCTTACTAAGTGGTAAGCAGAGGTGTAAGTAGGAAAGGAAAACAGTATACTAGGTTTGGTGTAACTATCGAGAAACATACGGACTCCAGGATGGAGTTCCTCTCTCAGTCATCATCATCCTCCTGCCCTTATTTGGGGGCGGCGCAGCATGTCTTCTTTTTTATTTATATAGTTTGAGGAGCTCGTGGCTAAATAAAAACAGCCGAACGGGTTGATCGAAGGTTAAGCTATGCTTGCCGAGGTCAGTCTGTGGATGGGTGACCGTTCGTAACATATCGAGACTCCTCCGTGACTCGGAAAGCACGTAAAGCCGATAGTCCCGGTTGTCATTTGGAGATCTTTGACAGTCGTTACTTGTAGTCAGAAACCCGAAAGTCTGACAACCAGTCTTACCAAGGGGTATCGTGTTGCCCAATAACTGGGTTGTGGAGGTCAGATCGGCAGTCGCTTCATGTAAAACACTGATATTCAGCTGTATCCGGTTAGACTAGAGGCCGACCCCAACAAAGTTGGGAAACGGCGAAGGCAGATGATGATTTATTTATACTTAATTAAAACGGCACAAACAAAAATCAAATAATTAACATAGAAACATAAAATAAAACAAAAGCAAAACATACAGTCGACAGCGTTCAATGGTTAAATGAACTTACAGCTAACACGGAACAGTGGACACTCTTGCGTACTTACTCTCGCAGAACACCAGACATATAAACAATAATTTACATGCATACACTCAAGCCTTTTTCCCATGGGGAAGGCAGAAAGCACAGAACGCCACCCGCTACGATACTTACATACTCCTTACGCTTCGCTCGCGTTCATTCATATGTCTTCTTTCTCCATACTATTAGCCGTCATCTCAATTCTCACCTCCTTCCGAACCACACCTTCTTAGTCACCTTTTACACAATCCATCCATAGTCTAGTCTTCCATATTCGGAAGAATTGAACGAGAGAAGACTCCTCTTCTCTCGTTCAATTCCGAGTATTTTTCGCTATTATGGATGAGTTTAAAGAAAAAATGGGACAAGCCCGTCACACTATTCCCAAACCAATGCAACTCCTGAAAACCAGAAACAACAGTGGCGACCACCAGAAAAGTGAAGCCCGACAATGAAGCCCGACGAGTCCCGAAGAAACGATTCAACTGTCTTGGATCAAGCAACGAAGTTAATCAGAATAGAACAGCGGAGGAGTTAGTTATGTTTGAGTGGTAAAATTTTTGATTATTTAATTACTCTTAGGCACTTGTGGCGACATCCATCAACCGTCAGGCAGTAGCAGACCAGACACGCCACCTATATTATATAGTACTAGCTGTGCCCGCGACTTCGTTCGCGTGGATGTCGGAACTTAACAAAGCAGCATTTTCAAAAAAAAGACTGAACCAATCAAAAAAATATTTAACCAAATAAATCAAAAATTTACAACAACACGAACTTTCAAAATGAGAATAAAGACTAATTTTCAAACTACGAAGTAAATAAAGACCGGGAGCCAAGTCAAAATTTCGTCAGTGATTTCTTTTATTTTTCTCAAGCCATAATTAATTAGTAGACTACATAAGGGAGTCGTATCATAAAGATTCGTGAAAGTCAGCTGCGACATTTTAGTCATTTCCTCCCAACTGAAACCTGGTTTATATGATTATTTAGTTTTTTTTTTGGTTTTTGCATTTTTACTTTAATTTTTTTTTTTTTTTTTTTAATTTATTTTTAGTTATTTTTATTAATTTTATTGAAAAATTTCTTTATAAACAATATTTGGTGTACAATTTTCTTGGGCTAAAACAACAACACTACTGGCATTCCTCGCACGTGAACATGCCACGTATAGTTGCCCATGGGTAAAGCAACCCTTAGTTAAATCAATGCCAGCTTTGCTTAACGTTTGTCCTTGGGACTTGTTGATTGTCATAGCAAAACTGACATTGATCGGGAATTGCAGTCTTTTGAATTCAAATGGAAAATTTGATGGTATTATAGGAATCCGTGGTATAAATACTATTTCACCTTTTCCGCATCCGGATATTATACGACCTTCTATAACGTTTCTTTGCAACGACACTACTCGCAACCTAGTACCATTGCAAAGTTTTGGCGGGTTTAAATTACGCAATAGCATTATGGGCACGCCAACCTTAAGTTCTAGTTTGTGAGGGGGTAGACCAGGCACAATTATACTGTTTAAAAATTCTGTTGGGTAATTAACCACTTCATCCGGATTGCAAACTGTATTGATGGAAAGATATGTTTGTGATTCACCAAATAGCTTATCTAAAATGCGCTGATTAAGCGCAGTAACCTGGTCGTTCGTAGGAGCTAAAATTGATCTGTCACACAACCACGAATCTTCTTTGATATTGAGATTGTGAATATCATCATAAATACTATGTATTAAAGTTTCAGTGTCTACCACAACCTGACAAAGACTGGTAGGTAGTTCTATATCATGATTACTATTCACTTCTGGACACTTTCCCTCTCCAACATCAAGAAGAATTTTACTAAATTCTGAATCAGCTGAATGTGCTCTCATGTTTTGTTTTAAATTAAGTTTCTTACAATGTCTCCAAAGTACTGAACGTTTTAAACAGGCGTTAATTTCATCGGCTCGCGTACCCTTAGTTACAACGGGTAATATTTGTCTAAAATCTCCAGCGAATAAGAATACGACTCCTCCAAATAATAAATTATTACTTCTTATATCCTGCATCGTCCTATTCACGGCTTCTATAGAAATTTTGTTTGCCATAGTGCATTCGTCCCATACTACAAATACACAATCTTGTAGTACTTTGGCTTTGAGACTATTTTTGGGTATATTGCAGACTGGATTTTCCGTATGGTCTAAATCTAGTGGAATTTTGAACATAGAATGTGCAGTGTTTCCCTCAGGAAGTAAGGTTGCCGCTATGCCGGACGATGCGACTGCTATGGCAATCTTCTTTTCTGCTCGTATTTTGGCCAGCAAAAGATTAATCAAAAATGTTTTGCCGGTACCACCTGGAGCGTCTAAAAAATACACTCCACCAGCGTTTGCATTTATGTTATCAATGAGGAGTCGGTAAATTTGATTTTGTTCATCGTTTAGTCGTGGTTCGTTATAATTTATAATACTTTGAAGTTCAACTGGGTCAAAATTTGTATGTTTAATATATTCTCTGTTTGAATTTTCATCAATTTCATCAGTCGCTTGTGGAGATGGTAAACCATAATGAGGGAGAGAATTGCCGCCTATCGAAAGAAGAACGTCTTGTAATGCAAACAAAGCTCTATTTGTAAATATGTCTAAAGTTGATCTAGATCTCTCGATAGATGGCGCTGTTTTAATGTTATACTCCGGAAACATTGTTTTAATTTTTATTAATTTACATTTTTTTAAGATGTGAACTGATTACGATTAAACAAAAAACTTAATGTTACTTCAATTGACTCACATATTGTTGCGTATAAAAGTTACGTGAAGTTGTGATACCAAGTGCACATAATCCATTTTTTTTTAAATAAATGAATTTTTGTAAAATAAAAGTAGCCTATGTTACTCCTTATTACATCAGCTACCTGCCAATAAAAGTCCCGTCAAAATCGGTCAAGCCATTTCAGAGATTAGCGATTACAAACAGACAGACAGACAGACAGACAAAAATTTTAAAAAATGTTATTTTGGTGTATGTACCGTATATATATTCATATGCAAGTAAGAAAAAACGGTTATTTCAATATTACAGACAGACACTCCAATTTTATTTATATGTAGATTTATTAATTTACATTTTTTTAAGATGTGAACTGATTACGATTAAACAAAAAACTTAATGTTACTTCAATTGACTCACATATTGTTGCGTATAAAAGTTACGTGAAGTTGTGATACCAAGTGCACATAATCCATTTTTTTTTTAAATAAATGAATTTTTGTAAAATAAAAGTAGCCTATGTTACTCCTTATTACATCAGCTACCTGCCAATAAAAGTCCCGTCAAAATCGGTCAAGCCATTTCAGAGATTAGCGATTACAAACAGACAGACAGACAGACAGACAAAAATTTTAAAAAATGTTATTTTGGTGTATGTACCGTATATATATTCATATGCAAGTAAGAAAAAACGGTTATTTCAATATTACAGACAGACACTCCAATTTTATTTATATGTATAGATGTATAGATTTCGCCATTATGGTCTATTTGTGAGATTTTGATTGGCTTACTATAAATACAGAACCAACTTTTTTGTTTAAATCTATTTTATTTGACCCATTACAAGTATTGTAATTTTTATTTCTTTAACAAAATTATTAATAATAATAATAGTGGTATGAATACATGAAAAAGTTAAATAAAATAAAAATCACAGATCATAAAAAAATAATCCGCATGATTGTCAACGGGAAAAGTGCCCAGAAGGCTGGCAGCATTGCCACGTTGAATGGCAATACTGATTCTTTGTCCAAAAAAAGGCCAGCCCTCTGGTCACGTGAAGGATCGACCAAACGCTTCGCGATTTCTCGAAGAACTAAATGGGCACACGGACCCCATGGCCCTGTTTCAACCCCAAATCTAATTTTGTTTATGGGCTTTTATCAAATATGTGTAAGCCCAGTTTACATTAATTGGCTTTCTAAAACAGTAATAGTTTATATTTTAGTTTGTAACGGTTTGTTTATACTTATATATAGAACAAACTTTCTATCATACACATGGAACAAAGTAACATTTCTTAGTCAACCCAGAGATCAGTGAAAAACCCTTTCACAATTTAACGGGAAATCCGGCTTGCAAAGGAATTTCAATACACAATCATGAACAGACAATCTTACAAAAGACACAACTATTTTCCCCGTATCTAAAAGATACGAAAAGATAAAAAAAATATTGGTGGTATTAACACGATTGGTCAAAAGATAAGGTTCTTTGTCTGCCGCAGTGGTTCTTATAAAGATAAGTCGGTGTTGTTTTGTGTCTTTCACGGGGAAGCCACGCCTTCACGGTGAAAAGGTGTGTTTTACACTTTATTTACTAGTTAAAATCACGCCACATGTAAAGATAGTAGAGTTTTATGTCGTGCCCACATAATAATCAGTAGTATTATTTACAGCCTCTTTGTCGTCTAGTGGTCGCAAGCGTTTCTGCTAAGCGTGAGGTGTTGGGTTCGATTTCTGGATCCAGCAATGTGATATTAGGTTATTTCATCAGGAATTTCTCTGTGTAGCCTGAAGTCGGGATTGGCATTAGGTACACTTCATATCATATGATACTTAAACATTACTGGCGAAATGTGAGATTACTATAGATACTTCTCAGCCTTACCCTTAGGTCATGATGGACTAGTGGTTTAGGCCTCGCCTCTTGTGCACGAAGTTGTGGATTAAAAACTGGGCAAGTACCAATGTGAGTTTTTCAATTCATATGTACTTTCTAAGTTTATCTTGGACATCACTGACATCGGTGAAGGAAAACATCGTGAGGAAACCTGGATTTTTTATAATTAATATAAGTCTGAAATCGCCAACCCGTCTTGAGCAAGCGTGGTGATTAATGCTCGTGCCTTCTCTGTATGAGAAGAGGCCTTTGCCCTGCAGTGGGACAGTAATAGGCTGGTACTTTACTTACCCTTCGCGGAATACAGGCGTGATGTAATGTTTAATTACTAAATTTCAAACTTTTCTATTAAACCATTGGCTGTCACAACTATAGGCACAATTATTGCTGAGTCACAAGACTAAATCCTCGTGAGTCTGGAGCCAAGTCAATATACTTAATTAGCTTCTAAATTAAGAATGTAGGTACTACTGTTCTTTTCTAAATAATTATTTAGTGTAAAACTCTACTTAATAATTCTATATTGCACAGCATTTCTTCGCTTTGTCCCTAGGTACGACTTTTCTTGACTATGTCGCTAGGTACGACTTTTCTTGACTATGTCGCTAAGTACGACTTTTGTTGACTATGTCGCTAGGTACGACTTTTCCTGACTATGTCGCTAAGTACGACTTTTGTTGACTATGTCGCTAGGTACGACTTTTCTTGACTATGTCGCTAGGTACGACTTTTCTTGACCATGTCGCTAGGTACGACTTTTCTTGACTATATCGGCCGGTACGACTTCTCTTGACTATGTTACTAGATACGACTTTTCTTGACTACATCGCTAGAAACGACTTTTCTTGACTATATCGGTAGATACGATTTTTCTTGTCAACATCGCTAGGTACGGCCATTTTTCACCATAACACAAGGTACGACTTTTTTTTACTGTAACTCGATAAGATAAAGCCGCTTTTAGTTGTCTCGACACAATCTTAGAATAAAAATATATCTACAGATAGATATTTCAATTTGACATTATTATCAGAACGTATTTCCGCGTCTGGACTTAAAAATAGTTAATCTACGTATGACAATGTACTTTTGGCAATAACGCATTCTGTAAAATTATGATAAATTACGTTTCTGTAGTAATAATACCAGCCTGTTACTGTCCTACTGCACGGCAAAGACCTATTCTCATACAGAGAAGGCACGATCATTAATCACCAAGCTTTCTCAAGACGAGTTGGCGATTTAAGAATTTTATTATAAGTCCAGGTTTCCTCACGATATTTTCCTACACCGATGTCAGTGACGTCCAAGGTAAACTTAAAAAGTATATATGAATTGAAAAGTTCACATTTGTAGTTTATTACTGTAAATCGATATCGATCGAAGCCAGACTGAACCCAATTTAAGGTATTTGATTCCATTCATTACCAGTCACTGTGCAAAGACCAACGCGCCCCCTAACCTGAGGTATCCTATATTTATTCGAGGATATTAGCGGACTATGGCAGATGGTGTTCTGTATAACCAATTCTATATCTATTCTATCAAGAATAGACAACTTTCTTTTTTCCAACTTGATATCGCTTCTACCCGAGCACGGGGCGGCCCGTAGACTGTTGAGAATTGAAAACGTTCTTCTCTTCAGTTTTAACGTCGCCATGCTTAGGACGGTAGAAATCTTTCAACAATCTGTCATGTTGTCTATTCTTCCGTCGACAAAACCGGTTTCTATGGTGGTCTTGCTGCGCGTGCTGGTTTATCTTGAAACTAAGATATATTAGTTGCCTCCAGGACCCATTGATATATTTTGACGGCACGGTTGGTGCAGTAGTTGAGCTATCGACTGCTGCGCCACGTGTAGCGGGATCAATACCCGCACGGAACAAATATTTGTATGGCCTACAGGTAGTTGTTCCAGGTCTGGCAGTTTGTGTATATGTGAGTTTAAATGTTTTTAAACGCACCCACGATAAAGGAGTTATTCCTAGTGTGGGGCAACGTTTTATTAAAAATAACTAAAAATGACAGGACCCTAAGTAGGTCTTGTAAAATGTGACCCACTGGACATAACCTGATCCTCTTACATACAGACATAAACGAATGATTTAAGTAGATAATAAAATGATAAAAACTCGTAATCCCGCGGTTTACGCGACCATTACTGTCGGTAGTAACCGACGCGTACTAGTTATTATAATGGCGGGTCAAGTCGCAACCAATTGTGGGGGGATCTTAGGTTTGGTGACCAGTGTGATGCGATTTAGCTTTTATTAGGAGCTAGATTTTTTGAAGGGCTTTTTATTCGTATAACACTGTAAAATATGGGAGTTCATGAGTATTTCGAAGGTTAAGCTACGCTTGTCGAGTTCAGTCTGAGGATGGGTGACCGTTCGTAATATTTCGAGACTCCTCCGTGCCTTGGAAACTACGTTATGCCGTTGGTTGGTTGGTTGTCATTTGTAGATCTTTGACAGACATTACATCGGACAGAAACTCGAAAGTCTGACAACCAGTCTTACCAAGGGATATCGTGTTGCCCAGTAACTGGGTAGTGGAGGTCAGATAGGCAGTCGCTCTATGTAAAATACTGGTATTCAGCTGCATCGGGTTAGACTGGAAGCCGACCCCAACATAGTTGGGAAATGGCTAGGCAGAAGATTTATTTAGGCGACATCTCTTCACTTATAGTAAGTGAGTACTCGTATTATATATTACTCACATCGCGGACAATTCAATGCAGTAACTGCCTAACATCAATAATGCAGTGACACACTGTCGCAATTCGTAATAACTCTTCAGTTACTGCGTCGCGTCATAGACTCAGTTGACAGATGAGCTTCTGTCAACGATACTATGAATGAAGTCATGTGTTGCTGGCTTATTATCTATGATCAAGGTTTTACTAGCCAGCCAGTGATTAAACGCTCGCCTCTCAAGAATGAGGTCGAAATTCGAATCCGGGCAAGTGCGAATGAGAATTTATATGTGCTTTTTAAGTTTATCTTAGTTGTGAGGAAACCTAGGTATGTTTTAATATGAGTCTGAAATCTTTAAAACGCCTTGTGGAAGCGCGGTGATTAATGCTCGTGTCTTCTCTTAATGAGAAGAGGCTTTTGCCCTACAGTGGTACATGCTAGTACTATTAGTATTTTTTGGTCAAAGCTAAAACATCTATGTAACCCGGAAAACTTTATGAAATTGAAAACTATATTTACTGCCTGGTACAAAACCCTTGGATACGGAGACGCGTACGACTCGATCTTTAACATTTTTTACTAAACTGTACATTAACTAAGTTCCCAGTAGATCGTAGAGAAGAAGATCTCAATTGATTTATTTAATGAAACTCACACACCCAACACATACACACACACACACTCTCACACATCCAACACACATACCTCACACACACACACACATCACACATACACACACCACCAGGTACACCTCTGCCCAATCCTCCGGGGAACCCTAACTATACAGGCGCGATGTTATATTTATGTCTATTTAACGAAAGGTCACTAGGTCACCTCGGTCGGACCTTCACTGTGTGAACTTAATCTACTTTCTCTGTATGAAGGTTACTTCCGCTGCCGCTAGTACCAACTGTTACTAAGTAGGAAACAATCGATTACTCAGGATATTATTATGGTAGGAAACAAAGATCATGTTGTGAGGAAAGTTTTGAGTATGAATGTAAAATAAATAAATATTATGAATAAATATTGCTGGACAATCCACACAGCATCATCTAGCCCCGAGCTAAGCAGACCTTGTGTTATGGGTACTAGATGACTGATATACTTAATACAATACATTACATATATAGGTATTTTTTATTATACATAGGAAATACCCAGAACACCCGGAACAAATATTTGTAGATCGTACAAACGTTTGTCCCAAGGCGGGAATCGAACCCGCAACCTCTTGCGTCGCAGGCGGACCATCGCCCGCCGCGCCACATCGGTCGTCTCAGAAAAGAGTAGACAGAGATTAGAAGACAGAGTGGAGAAGGGATGAGAAAGAAAAGATAGATGGAATCTGTGAATATGAATGTGTGTGTCTGATGGGTGGTGTGTGTATGGTGCGTGCTGTGGGTGTGTGTTTTGTAGTAATGATGAGGTGATGATGATGATGACGAGATGTGTGAGGTGTAGCTAGAAAGGAGGTGACTATTAAGTGACGGTAAATAGAGATGTAGGGAAGCAAAAGTCAAAAATTGGGATGGAGGATGATGATGTAGACTTGATTAGATTAGATTGATATTTGGGAAAACAAATACCACAGCACTGGTATGCCAGCAGGTCCGCTATATTCCGACAAACACACCTACGGTCATTTTACAATCTATTGATGCCACAAAGGGCCTCGTGGCTAAGTAGTAATGGCCACACGGGTCAGTAATACTTGCCGAGACATTACAAACTGATACCTCCTCGTACCTCGAAAAACGCGGTATTCTTTTGGTCCTGGCGGTCATTCGTAAGACATTAGTTACGGGTAGTCAGAAGCCCGAAAGTCTGACACCCCAGTCTAACCAAGGAGTATCGTGTAACTGGTATTCAGCTCCATGCATTCAGCGCCAAAGTAATAATACAAAAAGCTTCAATAATACCAGCAATACCAATACTAAACTACCATTCCCAATATAATATACGTAGAGCGACAATTGCAAAGGTATGTAGACATTGAAATTTCTTCCCCATCCGGTGCCTAGCCGTGGGTGTGGCCACGCAGTCAGCGGTTGCTAAAGTAACGACTGAAGGTGTGGCGAATCTTTGTAAGACGACAGAAAGGCGTGTTTAAAACCGAACCTTTAAATAAATACTTGGAATACTTCAGATGACTTATGCCTAGTTAATTTATTGAATATACTGGAAACACAGACCGTGTTTCCAGTATATTCATAAAATAATAAACAATAGTCACATTTCATATCAAAGACCGTTATTTGAGAATGGATTGGTAAATTGCGCTGTTTTTAGGGTTCCGTATATCAAAAGGGAAAAACAGAACCATTTCGTTGTCCGTCTATCTGTCTTTGAAAGTCGTTTTTTCTCAGGAACGCGTGGAGGTCGCAAATTTAAAATTGGTAACAAATATGAATTGAAATTGGAGCTTCTAAAACAAAGGAATTCAAAATTACGGCCATTTATGCGACATACGACTTTGAAACTATTGAATAAATCAAAACCTAAAGGGTACCCATGGCTGAATATTTTTTGGCAATAACAAACCATGGTATCTGCTGACAGAGAGAAATAAAAACCTTGGAATAACTTACCACGGTGACGCGAACATACTCGTAATTTTTGCCCATACCAAAAATCGCACTACGCGGCTAAAGAAGAATTAAATAAAAAAAATGGTTATAAACTCTCTCACTCAGTGGCCCCATCAAAATAGCAGCAATGTGACATTTTTATTGCAGACTCAATTGTGTACATAGATAGCTATGTGTGTCAAACGTTACTATATTTTATAGTAAGTTTTTAAATTGTTGATATAAAATACTAGCTTTTGCCTGCGAGCCTGCGACGTCGTACGCGCGTAATTCTATCCTTCTTTTTTAAAAACGTTGCCCCACACTAGGATTTTTTCTTGTGTCCTGGGTGCACTTACACATATTCAAACTCACATGCACAAACAGCCAGATCCGGAACAACTATCGATAGGCCATACAAATATTTGTTCCGTGCGGGAATCGAACCCACGACACGCGGCACAACAATCAATCGCTCAGCCACTGCGCCAACCCGATTCCGATTTAAAAGGTATTTCTATTCGACTAACTAGACAAAAACTATGACATGTCAGTTAATGAGCATGATATAAATATAATTTATAACCTACCAACTATATAGCTTTCAACCAGTGAGACAAAAAATGAATAGGATCATTGGTTACGGAGATTACCCCCAACATACAAACTTACAAACCACGATAACAACGAACTAAATTAAATTAAAGAGGTAGAGAGATAGAAAACCGTGATTTTTTCGGCGGATTTGATCGACCTTAATACTTGATGTATCCCTAATCTTGCACGATGGTACAGAACCCATCGGGTACGACTCCTACTCTCACTTAGCCAGTATTGTTTTGTGTTTACACGTTTTTATATTTGTTAGGAAACTAAAAAGGGATGAATGAAAGGCAGGCAGCTGAGATGAGAATGCTGAGGGGGATGTGTGGTGTTACGCGAATGGATAGAATAAGAAATGAGTATGTAAGAGGAAGTCTGAAAGTGGCGCCTGTCACCGAGAACTTGTGTGGAAATCGGTTGTCATGGTATGGGCATTTAATGAGAAGGAATGAGGACCATGTTGTGAGGATAGTTTTGAGTATAAATGTGGAGGGTTACAAGAGTAGAGGAAGACCAAAGAAAAGATGGATGGATTGCGTGAAAGATGATATGGCTAGAAAAGAGGTGACTAGTAAGATGACGGCAAGTAGATATGTATGGAAGAAGAAAACATGCTGCGCCGACCCCAAATA
This sequence comes from Phlogophora meticulosa, assembly GCA_905147745.2. Classification (NCBI taxonomy): domain Eukaryota; kingdom Metazoa; phylum Arthropoda; class Insecta; order Lepidoptera; family Noctuidae; genus Phlogophora; species Phlogophora meticulosa. The sequence goes on along the minus strand of LR990543.1, from coordinate 1,367,686 downwards.
AATGGAGATAAGGGCAGGAGGATGATGATGATGATGTTCGAAAACTAATTCCCGAATGCAGTATAAAAAGTGATGGAAACTTCAGGGTTGTTAAAAAATGGCGTTATTTTGTATAATCAAGTTTTGTATTTCGGATACTTTATTCAGACAGAAGGAGGTCGTTGCTCCATCTCTGAAACAGCCGCACGAGTCGTTAGAAAGTTAAGCTACGCCTTCCAAGATCAGTCTATGGATGGGTAGCAATAACCGTTGGTATTATTAATACATATTATGAGACGGGAAATGAACGGAAATTTTCCCAAGTTTTGACAGAATAATACCAGCCTTAGTGTCCCACTGCAGGGCAAAGGCCTCTTCTCATACGACATACGTCTCGTATTATTTTCATTGTAAGTCCAGGTTTCCTCACGTTGTTTTCCTTCATCGATGTCATTTATGTGTTATATAAACTTAGAACATATCATCATTATCTGTCTAGCCATTTCCCAAGTAGTATGCGGTCGGCTTCCAGTCTAACCGGATGCAGCTGAGTACTAGTATTTTACATGGAGCGACTGGCTATCTGACCGGCATAACCCAGTTACTGGGCAACACTATACCCCATGGTTAGACTGCCTGTCAGACTTTCGGGCTTCTGATTACCCGTAACGAAACGAAGAACGAAAAAAAAAACATTTATTCAGCACAGGCTTAGGCACACAAAGACACAATACTAAACATAGAAAACAAAAAAAAAAAAACAAAAAAATGAGTAACAAGAAATACATTAAAAATAAATATACGAGTAAGTAGACATATATTATTAAGTATGTGCCTTACGGCTGCGCTAAAAAGGTCCAGTTCAGCAAAAATGCCAGACAACCAGGGGCTGACGCTGGTTTTCAACTGGACCTGAAAAAAAAATGTTGTGGTGGCCCCGTGGTTAGACCCTCGCCTCTCATGTAGGAGGTTGTCTGTCACAGGCGAGGGTTTTTTTATTCTTTATTTGTTTTAGGGACTTTTAACAATATGTTACGCTAGTTCCATCATCCACCACAACATAGTGTTGACCTACCACGGAAGCTATATGCGCGCTATCCTAAATAACCCCGTTCTTCCCACGGCCATTCTGACCCAAACGGTCCATTGTCCAGCTTCCGTATGACGCATCACTGCCCATCGGAATGCTAGAACGTAATACTCTGAACTAAATTATTTAACCCGTACACTGGTTGGAATCGGATGTGGGGTTATCTGATTTTGGCCTCTTTATAGTTATAATTATAATTCAATTATTTTTGGAACGATGTTCTTGCGGTAGGTGTTGACTGGTAGGAATCGTCACGTAAGTAAAAAGCGTTATGCCCCCATGCATGCATTTTAACTTTGCTGTGCCCGATAGGGTCCATAATTGATTAAATGTTACATAACATACCAACTGTTTTATTTAACATTATGGAATGCAATAAAGTATTAAGTTAGTAAGTAAGTAATTTGACGTTTTCGATTGCAAGGGCTATTGGTCCAGAAGACCATGGACTACGCTTTCAAAGTGTTACAAACTAAGATGGGGATTTTCTTCCGCGGACATATCGCTTATTCCAACATGATAACAGGATGTTTATAAGATAATATAAATTGTACGTCGCAGTGTGTTCGCTCTAGGTTTCTTAAAGCTCAATTCTTTATTGCGTACCATAATATATATGGTTGGAAATATGCAGGCTGATACCATGAGTTCAGTACAGGCGCCAGCGCATCAAGCTACCCCAATGTGTCAAATTTTACCAATTGAACATGAACCTTAAAGTTTTATTATAAAGTTGAAAATCGATCAAAGAAATTTGACACATTGAGGTAGCTTGATGTGCTGGCCTGTACATGCTTCTGGAACGCCAGCGATGACGGTTTTACATTTTCTTCGATTTGCGATTTTTACCTCAAACAGTAAAAAGTAGTTGGTAATACACATTACCACAGCGTTATCATTACCTTACATTTAGGAGCTTTTGGCTAAATAAAAACAACCGCACGGGTTGATCGAAGGTTAAACTACCCTTCCCTAGGTCAGTCTCTGGATGGGTGACCGTTCATTACATATGGGGATTCCTCCGTGCCTTGGAAAGCACACTAAGCCTCGTCTCGGCTGCAATTTGTTGATCACTTTCTTTGACAGTCGTCACGAGCCCGAAAGTCTGACAACCAGACTTACCAAGGGGTATCATGTTGCCAAGTAAAAAAATTGGGTGGCTAAGCTGTATTTCGTTTCATCATCTGCCTAGTCTCTTCTCAACTATGCTGGGGTTGGCTCCCATCTGTGAACCAACTGAATATCAGTATTCCATGGAGCTACTGCCAATCTAACCTGCACAACCCAATTACTGAGTAGTAATAGAAATATTTATTATACAGGTAATACGTATTACTAGAAGCATTGCCACGTGGGATGGCAATTTTAAATGTTTAGGCATAGAATGAGCCGTTTGAATTTGAATTTAGATCCATCTACAACCCTAGTCTGGTCTGGCCCTCTTTTGTTACCTAACAACAATGTAGAACCAAATTTACCACTTCCAACTTTCACGCCTCAGATTCCATCAGTCCGCATTCCAATTTTACATAAATCGATTTAACACCGATTACGATTCTCGGTATATCGATATAATTGCCGTTCACGATTAAGAATAATCGTTCCATCATCGCATCACTAACGGTTTTTTTTTCTATTTTTAAAAAACGATTATAAAATTCCATAGCCTTGGGTTTGAGGAAAAAAATTACTAAGACTTTTTTTTTTGGACATCCATAAGCTTAATGATTATTTAATTATTCAGTTGGGACGTTATGTTGCACGTCAGTGGCGGCACTGACCTTAAGCTGACCTAGCCTAGAATCGAGTTTCAATTGAATGCCAGGCCAGTATATGCTGGTTTATTTACCACTGCAGTGCCCACCGTACATAATGGCTGATGATTGTTTTTTTCTTGCGCGTGCGTTGCTGGCTCGTGTACTCTGTATCAATGGGATGAGCAGTAGTAATGGCGGTCATAGACCTATGTAAGCTCGGCCCTGCAATTTTTTTTTAATTTTTTTTTGCTTTGTATAGTTTTGTGTAAGAATTGTAACTAAGACTAGTCTGTTTGTTTTGGAGGTCCATCATACTTAATTGTGAGTCTCGTATATACGAGAACGAAAGAGAAGGAAATATTTGGAGTGCTTCTTTCGATACCATCATCATCATCATCATTCTCCTGCCCTTATCCCCGTTTATTTGGGGTCAGCATGTCTTCTGCTTCCAAACACCTTTATTTACCGTCATCTCAATAGTCACCTCCTTTCTAGCTAGGTATATCATCTTTCACACAATCCATTCATCATTTCGTTGGTCTTTTCACTATAGGTACGAATTACAATTTCCGGACCTAACCAGATTTGAAGAGGCTACTTGGTTTTTCTTGGTGCGCAGTACTCCCACCGTGTACTCCATGCGTGTATGACCAGATGTAAGAATGTAAACGAAGCAAAAGGAGTATGTAAGAATCGTAGCAGGTGGCGTTCTGTTGTTTCTGCCTTGCCTCATGGGATTAAGGCGTGAGTTTATGTAAGTGTTGGACTTGGACTGCAGTGGGGCAGTAACAGGCTGGTGTTACAAATACTAAACTTCAACATGATTATCATCATAACATTACGCCAGTATTCCACGAAGAGTTAGGCAGAGGAGCATTAATACACCCATATTTTGTCAGCTATATTTCAGTCCCATTTAATTGGGGGCGAGTCTATTCCCTTTAATCGGGCACAGATCCACTGCTACTGAGAAATTCCATATAGAAAAACTCAATAACTCTTTGCTCGACCCGGGAATTGAACCAAGACTACTTGCTCAGCAGTAGTGCTTGCGGCCGCTATACCAACGAGGCTCATCGTCAATATCTAAGTACTCAATTTGCTGATTTACAAATACTACGAGTAGTTTCTATATCATAGAAACTAAACATTTTGTAAGCACATTAAGCTACCCCAATCTGGCAAATTTCTTTAATAGTTTTTCAACTTTATAAAAAAAGAATAAGGTTCATATTCAATTGGAAAAATTGTCAGTTTCCATTGTTTGAAGTGCTGGCTTCTGTACAACATAGTCAGCTATAAAATACACAGTATTTATGAATGAAATATTATTTTTCTAATTAATTAACTTAAACAAACATTCTCATCATCATGTTTCGTAATTCTATATCGTATTGTGCGTATGTAGTACTATTACTAGTAAAAAAATGAGGTCGTTCGATATCACGCGATGTTGTATTTTATTAATAAAAGCCTATTTGGAACATGTGCTGACTTGTCTTAATTTTCGCATAGCTGTGTCAACTTCAGGTTTGCAAACGGAGAATAAAAACATCGTGAGGAAACCGGTGTGTTTTTTTTTAAGGCTAGCGCAGACAGTCGACATTTAGTACCGTTTTCTGTTAGTCTAGTGGTCCCCAACGCAATTGCGGATCGTGAAGTTCTGGGTTTTTACCGATTTTTGCAACAAGGGAGAGAAAAAACAAAGATTGGCTTTAAAATAAATACAGGGTTGTCCAATAAGTTTAGTTTAGGTTAGTGTTATCTCTCGAAGAGGTGTTCACAATTCGCCACCGAGATCTTGTGATTTAACACCTTGCGACTTCTTCCTTTGGGGCCACGTGAAAGAGAAGGTCTATGCCAACAGCCCAGCCTCGATTCAAATTCTCGAAGATGACATAGGGCAGGAATTTTGCGATTTGGTTATGGAACATTTCATGAAAAGGATATGGTCCTGTAAGCGTGGTCGTGGTGGTCATTTGCCTGATGTTATTTTCCACTATTAACGGCATACCTTCCTCTTTATAATGAAATAAACATCCGATCAATGAAATTAAAAAATGGCACTTTTCTCTTGTTGGAAAACCCTATATAACACGATAATTCCATTAAAGGATGGATCACCATCCAAGGATACAAAATTTGTATTGTGTAATATGTGTATTGTATTTCAAAATTTCCGAATGACGTTAAATTAGCGAGAGGTGCAATTTATAACATAATATCTCACCTGTTTTTCCCGTTGGGTTGGGCAGAGGTGCACCTATAAATAATAAATAAGTAATGCTGGACAATCTACACAGCATCATCTAGCCCCAAGATAAGCACAGCTTGTGTTATGGGTACTAGACGACTGATATACTTAATACAATACATTACATAGATCGATATTTTTATTATACATAGCAAATACCCAGAACACCCGGAACAAATCTTTGTAGATCGTACAAACATTTGTCCCAAGGCGGGAATCGAACCCGCAACCTCCTGCGTCGCAGGCAGACCTTCGACCTTTAGTACACCCACATTTTGCTAGTTATGTTTGCGTCCCATATAATAGGGGGCGACCCTATTGCCATAACTGGGCACAAATAAGAAAGTTCCGATTGGGTTTTTTGGTTCTGGACGTAAATAATAATTATCGAAATATTCCATAATCTTGTAGTTATGCATGTATCGTAAATTTGTTTGCCTTTTTGGTTGAGTGGTGGCAATTACTACTGCTAAACATAAGTTCTTAGGTTGGATTCCCGGGTCGGACAACGTGTTATTGGGTTTTTCCGTCTGGAATTGCTCAGTTATAACATCTTTACAAAAATAAATATCAAAATTACTATAAAAACTAATACCTAAACAAGCGTATATTAACCTAACCTCATAGAAGGGCACTAGAAGCAGTCAAAATAAATGTTATTTGATACGGAACCATTTATCATGTCTCAGTTAACTGGCAAGACAGAAAAAAAAGGTGTGAAAATACAAATTAAAATAACTTCGCGCTTAAATTGTGCGCAACCTTGAAATAATGAGGCTTTGTCAAATGGTTTCCTAGAAGTCGTAATTAAGTGAACTAAACCACGCTTATTACTCGGTTTAATGTTTAATTTTTAACTAATCTAGCGTTCGGAGCGTTGGAAATTTGTGAACGATAAAATGGAGATAAAAATGGTTAGGTTAGTTTGACAATGTCTATGAAATTATTGTCATAGATTTCTTGCCAAAGATGTTAGTATGGTAACTTATGCCTACAGCTTATTTTTGATCTTTTTCAGCCAAGGAGTTGAAAAGCAGGGTCTAAAATTGGCATGCTTTCTCGTGATTTTAAATTTTGGTCGATAGAAATTGATCGAAATAGAGTTTATTTTGATAGCTCAACTCATTTGCCCAGCATCATCCCAACTATCTTGAGATTGGCTTCCAGTCTAACCGGATGCAGCTTAGTACCAGTATTTTACCCAGTTACTGGGCAACACGATACCCCTTGGTAAGACTGGTTTTCAGACTTTGAAGTCTGACATATCGTGTTGCCAATAACAAATAAATTATAAAAAAGATGCAATGCTGCCAGCCTTCTGGACACTTTTCCCGTTGACAGCGATGCGGATGAATTTTTCAATGCCTTGTGATTATTAATTTTATTTGTTTTCTTCATATATTAATAATTGTATCGTTTTAAAGAAATAAAAAATATGCTACCGATTCCCACACAGCACAGCGCACCGGTCGGTCCTCCTGTCTATCTCTTAGTAGGATAAAAGCGTGACGTTATGTAACTCAAATGAATAGAAGAACGGATGTTCAGCCTTGATCTCGTTAGCACCGGTCAATGACCCGGCCATCGAATGCAACCGACCTTGTTATCCGATCTCAATGGAACACTTAACAGATTGGTCGCTGTGAATGGCCGAAAATGATAACCTACATATATGTACCCACATACGTAGTGCAATTTCTTATTGGGTTGTGGGAACGGAGTGTAGAGTCGCGAAGTTTGTTGTTTGCGAGTTGAGCTGTGATTGGTGGTAGTTTATAGGGTTCCGTACTTAAAAACACAATAAGAATCCCCGATGGGTTATGCAGAGGCGTACATAGTAAACCCAGGTTTAGCTAATTATTATTTTAAGGCTCTATTGTTAGACTCCGGGCTGCTACTGATGAATTCCAGGCGAAAAAACCCAGTAATAAACCCTTTGCTCTGCTCGAGAATCGAACCCTCGACCTCGTGCTCAGCAGTAGGGATTCTGATCACTAGACCGACGAGGCAGATCGGAGGTATCAGAAAAGGACAAACGGAACCCTTAAAGAATCACTAAGTAGTCCGTCTGTCTGCCTGTCTGACCTAGAATAATAAAATTTGACAAGAAGTAAGGTCTCACAGCTTAAAACGAACGATGGGAGGACCGTATTGTCTAAACCAGAGATCTCCGCCGAGATAGAGGATTTCTATGGCCGATTATACGCTGCACATGCACCTCATTCCCGACGAGATGACCACGATTCCAGAGCCACCCTGATGCGCCACTACACCGACGAACTGCCTGACATCAGTCAAGACGAGATCGTGTTAGCTCTGAGGCAGCTTAAAAATGGAAAAGCCCCCGGTGAGGACGGAATAACATCAGAGCTTTTGAAAGCTGGAGGAGTCCCTGTTATAAAGGAATTAACGAACCTCTTTAACACCGTCCTTCACAGTGGGAGAACTCCAAAGGCGTGGAGCGGGAGTTTGGTGGTGCTCTTTTTTAAGAAGGGTGACAAAGCCCTTCTTAAAAATTATAGAACCATCTCGCTCCTGAGCCATGTCTATAAGTTGTTCTCACGAGTGGTCACGAATCGTCTCGCCAGGAGACTCGAAGAGTTTCAGCATGGCACCATAGACCACATTCACACGGTGAGGCAGATTATACAGAAGTCCGAAGAGTATAATCAGCCCCTGTGTCTGGCCTTTGTGGACTATGAGAAGGCCTTTGACTCTGTCGAGACCTGGGCTGTTCTGGAATCCTTACAGCGATGCCAAGTAGACTATCGTTATATCGAGGTGTTGAGATGTCTGTACGAAGCCGCGACCATGAGTGTCCAAGTACAGGGCCAGCAGTCTAAACCGATCCAATTGCGCAGAGGAGTGAGACAGGGGGATGTTATATCCCAGAAACTGTTCACAAGCGCGTTGGAAGATATGTTTAAGATGCTGGACTGGAAAGGAAAGGGCATAAACATAAACGGCGACTACATCTCACACCTACGATTCGCAGATGACATAGTCTTAATGGCGGAGTCGCTAGAGGAGCTGAACCGGATGCTGGACGGCCTAGCTTCAGCCTCGCGACGTATCGGTCTTGGCATGAATTTGGATAAAACCAAAGTCATGATCAATGGCCACATTGATCCAATACCGGTCGTCGTACATGGCCACCTTCTCGAAATCGTTTCCGAATATTTCCCGTCATGACCTACGGAGCCGAGACATGGACACTTACGGTAAGGTTGGTCCACCAATTCAAAGTCGCTCAGCGAGCTATGGAGAGAGCTATGCTCGGAGTTTCTCTGAAGGATAGGATTCGAAACGAATACATCCGACATAGAACCAAAGTCACCGACATAGCTCAAAGAATTAGCAAGTTGAAGTGGCAGTGGGCTGGCCATATCTCGCGAAGAACCGACAACCGCTGGGGTAAACGTGTTCTTGAGTGGAGACCGCGACTTGGCAAACGTAGCTTAGTGTAGGACGCCCTCTGACCAGGTGGGATGACGATCTGCGAAAGACTGCAGGCAGATGCTAGATGCGGCAAGCTGAAGACAGGGCGCTATGGCGCTCATTAGGAGAGGGCTATGTCCAGCAGTGGACTAGTATAGCCTGATGATGATGATGAAGGTCTCACAGAACAAGTCAAGAAAAAAAAGCGTAAATTTCTAATTTTCTCACATAAATAATATTTGTATCTTTGCAGTTTGACGACCGATATGGCGCGGCGGGCGAAGGTCCGCCTGCGACGCAGTAGGTTGCGGGTTCGATTCCCGCCTTGGGACAAATGTTTGTACGATCTACAAAGATTTGTTCCGGGTGTTCTGGGTATTCTATTTATTTATTCATATAACAATTCGCATTGTGTTTGAATTAGGTAGTACATTAAAAACAATAAATTATGAATATCAAACAGTAATTTCACTAAAAATAAAATCAATAACATAATATAAATATTGTGTCAATAGAATGTAAATAGTAATTATATAAATTATTTTAAATTGTAAATATTATCATATCAAATGCTTATAAATCTAATCTATTAAATGCATAAAATCGGATAATGTCTTGATATATTCACATAATGAATATATCAAGACATTATCCGATTACTATTTACATTCTATTGACACAATATTTATATTATGTTATTGATTTTATTTTTAGTGAAATTACTGTAAAAAAAATTCTATCTATGTAATGTATTGTACTAAGTATATCAGTCATCTAGTACCCATAACACAAGCTCTGCTTAGCTTGGGGCTTTGATGCTGTGTGGATTGTCCAGCATTATTTATTTATTTATTAGTTGAACAAATTGACGGTGACTTATTCAGAAGAATATTTTATCAACTACAAACTTAAGTTTGTCCTTTAATCAAATTTATCTTTCCGCTACGTTTCTACTATGTAACCTCCGAACATCACTCTAAGTGATGTTCGGTGCTTACATAGTAGAAACGTCATTTTCTCGGTAATTTTTGCTCGACTTGGTACGGGACCTTTCATGTACATTTATTAAAGTTTTAAATGGAATGGATATCCCGTAGTTCTATCTTTAGGGTTACTAACTGCTCAACCGAACTTTCCTGTGTGGACTTAATATAAATTAAGTACAAATCAATATAAAATAAAAAGTTTTTTTAAGGTAACCCGTGATGGTAGTGGATTATCCGACCAGACGTTATAACGCCACCCATTATCCGGGTTTTCCTTACCTCTGGTATTTTTTAAATATTTTCTAGTAAGTAGCAACATATAAAAAAAAATCATAAAGATCTGAGATGTAAAAAAGTTTCAGGAGAATCTGGGTTAAGGCCTGCAGCCAGGGCGTAAGAACAAGATAAGCGACTACACGCTAAGGGCACATGCGGGGTACAGGCCTCGTCTTAGCGCATCTCTGGGTGAGGACAGCAAAGGAACGGGCTGGACCTGAACGATATAAGATCTAAAAGCTACTCGCTCAAGCAAGGGTTGGGGGTCACGTCAACCAATGTCCCTCACCTTGGGTGACGCGAGGGAGTGTACCAAGCACCTTTCATGTGGGAGTGCGACTCGCACTTGACTGGTTTTATAGAATGCCTTTAAAAATGATGTCACTGACGTCAAAATTAACATCACAATCAATGAATACAAATGGTAAAATTAACTTAAATAAAACTTACACATTTGATAACGTCGTAAGACATTGGTTATCTTATTCTATTGTTACGGAGTTTCTGTATTATTTTGAGACCGCTAAGTTTTAATGAAGATAACATAGCATCACGCCCATATTCCACTAGAGGCTGGGCAGAGGTGCACGTATTTACTACCGTTTTTACAATAGAATCGTTTTAAATAACTAATTGTAAACAATACCTTTATCGTTTTATTCGTCGTTTATCTAGTTGTCTCAATCGTGACTACCAAGCGTTAGGTCCAGGGATCGATTCCCAGGTCGGGCCAAATATTATTGAGTTTTTGGACAGGATTTTTTACATTAGCAGCCCGGATTCTAGATTTGTGCCCGATTGATGGCAATAGGCACGCTCCTATTGCTTGAGACTTAAACATTACTGGAAAAATGTGGTTGTACTATGGGTAAGCCTCTGCTTTACCCTTTGGATAACACGGGCGTGATGTTATGTAATGTTAACTACCTAAGCACAATTCAACATATCCTTGAATGAATCATCCGATTTTGAACGGTTAGTTTTTAGTTAGACAATGATTGTCTAGATTCAAAGCATGAAAGTAAGGTTGTCTATGACGTCATATATTAAGGGACCTGAGACGAACAAAAACTTAGTTTGTTTTCATAAATGTGTTATTTGATTTATCTCCTGCCTAGTCTTTTCCCAACTATGTTGGGGTCGGCTTCCAGCCTAACTGGATGCAGCTGAATACCAGCATTTTATATCGAGGAACTGCCTATATGACCTCAACAACCCAGTTCCTCGGCAACACGATACCCCTTGATAAGAATGGTTGTCAGACTTTCAGCTTCTTGACTTCCCGTAACGACTCTCAAAGATTGACAAATGACAGCCGGGACCAACGGCTTAGCGTGCTTTCCGAAGCACAAAGGAGCCTCGATATGTTACGAACACTCACCTATCCACAGACCGACCTCGGCAAGCGTAGCTTAACATTCGATCAACCCGTGCGGCTGCTATTATTTAGCAACGAGCTCCTCTATTTTATTTATATTTACAGATATGTCATTTAACGAAAGCGGGTTTATTGGGAAAACCCCGCCACATTATTCCCAAACCACTGCAACTCCTGAAAACCAGAATCAACAGTGGCGACCACCAGAAAAGGGTCGAGACAATGAATCCCGACAAGTCCCGGAGAAACGATTCACGTACGTAAGCAAGTCATTATGGGCTTGGTAGATCTATAATAAATTTTCATAATTATTAAAAGATTATATTCGCAACCGGCGTGTATGACCAGATGTTTGAAGGTATACGAAACCAAAAGGATCGTTGCAGGAGGCGTTCTGTAGTTTCTGTCTACCCCCATGGGAAAAAGCGTGAGTGTATGTATGTTTAGGTCATTAAAAAATCTGTATAACTCAATCGCTTTCTTAACGTCTCAGTTTACAACCAGCCTCAAATGATATGAAGACAATTAAACAGTATTTTTAAAGCCCAAGTTTATTTTAATGTTTTCTTTACAGGTCAGAACCCTTTCACCAGGATTCTTGTGATCAGAGCTTTAGTAAAGTGAATGTCACGTCATAAGTGGGGCATGAAGCAAAACAATTTTAAAATGAGTTGCAAGTTGTTCCCGTTTCCTGCCGCCATCTCATCCACCCTATGTTAATTCGGTGCTTGATGGCCCGTTCTATTTCTCCCTCACTTTGCACGAGTGAACCGAGCAAGTGAATCGATAGCAAAAGTCGTAACAGGATCGGGGCAGGAGGATGATGAGGAGGTTCCTGTCTCTGGATCCCTAACCACCGTTACCATGGGTCTTACCACCTCGCCGCAGGCGGAGCACTATTTTAATACATATTTTATCAAAATTGATATTTTGTACTTTTTTTTAATATGTACAAAAAAATAATATTAATAAATACTATAAACTTTCCTCGTAAACATGATCTTTTTTTCCTGATATACAGTGCCATCCATCGTTGGTACCTTGGTAACCTTCCACATTCATACTCAAAACTTTCATCACAACATGATCCTCATTACCTCTCATCACATGCCCATGGTTATTATTAGTACTGGACGGTTTTACATAAGACATAACATTACGCTTGTATTCGCCGACGGGTAGGGCAAGATGTACTTTATTATATTCATGATTTCTACTTCAATGTGGAATACAAGCACAACATTTTGGTATTTTGTGTTCAGTACAGCACTTAACATGTACTGCTTTAGTACACCGCCATTTGAAGATGATATTGCATCAATACAACCTTTACCTTTGAAGGTATGACAAACCCATATAGGTTTTTGATAACGATAATACGCTAGACACACATCCGCGTTCAGTAAAGAACTTAAGCTTTGTAAGTACAAATGCACACATAACATCGCGCCTGTATTTCCTGAAGGGTTAGGCAGAGATGCATCTATGTATAGTACACCCATATTTCGCTAGTTATGATTTAAGTCCAATTTATAAAAGGGCGAGCCTATTGCCAACAACTAGACGGAAATCCAGACTCCGGGCTGCTACTGAAAAAAATCCTAATGGAATAACTCAATGACATTTTGCTTAACCTTGGAATCGCACCAAAGACCACAAAGCTTGGTATCGTTTATGCCACTAGACCAACGGGAGAGTCAAAATAAGGCTGAAATAATTATACACCCTATTTCGATTTTTCTTAATTTACTGAGGTAGCTATACATCTAATTGCCTCTCCTTTTTTTGGTACAAGACCGACAGACTATTCCCAAACCACTGCAACTCCTGAAAACCAAAATCAACAGTGGTGACCACAAGAAAAGCATCGAGATAATGAAGCAGACGAGTCCCGGTGAATCGATTCAACTGTCTTGGATCCCGCAACGAAATTAATCAGAAAAGAACAGCTGAGGAGTAAGAAATATATATAATCTCCACTTTCCTCCACGTCAAGCAAGAGACAGAACAGAGCTAGACCAATAGTCACAAAGGGCACACGTTTACAACCGGGTTAAGCCCAGTTATCTAGCACCACGGATATAAATTAACAATAATATTAATGGGTCCTAAATTATGATCCATCCATTTGATGATAAACAAACGCCATCTGATTGCCTGCTTACCGTATCTGGCTAGTTCTGGGGTACTGTCCAGATGTAGATAGTCATCCAGCAGATAATTTCAAGCAAATTCTGCTCCATCCATGAATTTATCTGGTGAATATCATGTTGGAAACCAAAAAGAGTAGACCAGCGAGGACAGGCTTTTGATCTTTTTAGGCTTTGATACCCTGGCTCGAGGCCTTAATTTTTTATTTATACATTATAGTATATGTATGGTATATATATTTATAAAAAATCCCAATAGACCGCTTAAGCAACTGACAACTTCATAAGCTGATTTCAACTAATACGAGTAGAATAGAATATGATAGAATACTCTTTATTGTACACCATGAAAAATCATAAAAATGATAGAAATAGAAATAGAAATCATTTATTTGCCAATAATGTAGGTATACAAATATGATGGTTAAGGGTTGAAGATATCTAATCTTCTCTCTAGTTTTGGTTTTTATTTTCTTTGTGTTTTTGTTTTTCTTTTGTTTTCAACTTTATTTTATTTTATTTTGTAACTTAATTTTTTAATCAAGGATACATCTAGACTTAAGTTAGCAATTAAGCGGTATTCTGGCGTCTTTGTTGCCAATGCTGTGTTTACCTATGATTGACTATATACATATATATCAGAATATTACCGTGTGATTTGTTATTGTATGTACTTGTACCTATGTACTGTGCGTGAACCTTAAATAAATAATTAAATAAATAACAGCTACATAGGGTGTTACAATGGGCGGTCTTATCGCTCAAAGCGATCTCTTAGAGACTACCTTTGGATGGACTTGATAGATCAGGAGAAAATATATGTTGGAAGTTCGTGGTGTACTATTTAAGCATAATAATAGACAATACATAACTATGACATAATTTATGAGATTGCAGTCTGCTTAACTCGAAAGTGCGAGGTTTAATTATCAAAAAAATAAAAAGGCAGTCATGATGCCAACAGAAATGAATACTCAAATCTTTGGAATAACTGTTACTCATTCACGCAACACGCCTCATTTGCATGTCGGTGACGCGAGCCCATTATTTTTGCCCCGACAAAAATTGCTCAACGCGTCTAAAGAAGATGTTACTTCAAAAATTTGACAGTTCCGAAAATTAACTCCTAAAGATATTTTAATTTTTTAAACTTTGCCCCACTCTAGGAATATCTCTTGTGTCGTAAGTGCGTTTACAAACATTTAATCACATGCACAAACAGCCAGACCCGGAACAACTACCTGTAGGCCATACAAATCTCTGTTCCGTGCGGTAATCAAACACACGACACGCGGTGCAGCAGTCGATCGCTCAGGCACTGCGCCTCTTTCCTGGGCATTGACCCCAGAATTCACATGATGTAATTAAACAAGTCACATTCCTCACAACGTCTTCCTGATAACCTAACCTTTAAGGTCAAGGTCAATACGTCTCCCAAACATTTTTCCATCGGAATTCCCGGTTTGGGAATATATAAACATAGAAGCGGATCAGGCATCGTGTACTCCCAGCCTTAGGAGAAATCCTAAGTATAGAGGCCAGCACATCAAGCTATCCCAAACGGTAATATTTTCTCAATTGAACATGGACCTTATACTTTTGAAATAACTACCTCTTTACCTGCGCCTCTGCTGAGCATGAGGTCCTGGGTTCGATTCCCGGGTCGTGTCACGTGTTTTAAGTATTTACATCTGCAATTTCTCAGTCACAGCCCGAATTCTAGATTTTTGCCCGTTTGATGGCAATAAGCTCGGCCCCTATTGCATGGTATGTCATGCTGCCATATGTCATGATGGCCCAGTGGTTTAGGCCTCGCCTCTTGTGCACGAGGTTGTGGGTTCAAACCTAGGCAAGTACCAATGTGAGTTTTTAATTCATATGTACTTTCTAAGTGTATCTTGGACATTACTGACATCGGTGAAGGAAAACATCGTGAGGAAACCTGGACTTATATAATAAATATAAGTCTGAAATCGCCAACCCGTCTTGAGCAAGCGTGGTGATGAATGCTCGTGCCTTCTCTGTTTGAGAAGAGGCCTTTGCCCTGCAGTGGGACAGTATATATATATATACTGGATAGGCTGGTACTATTACATGGGTCAAAAAAAAGAGTCTTATAGTATGGCTGCCTTGTTGGTCTAGTGGTCCCAAGGTGAGGTCCTGGTTTTGATTCCTAGATCGGGTAAAGCGTTTTTGAGTTACCCCAATAGGAATTTTCTTATTAGGAACCTGTATTTGTGCCCGGCTGATGTCAATAGGCTCGCCCTCATTACATGAGACTGAAACTTAACTGGCGAAATGTGGGTATACTCTACGTGCACCACTGCCTAACTTCTCGAGGAATACAGGGGTGGTGTTATCTTGTACGACCTTTAATTCGATGCAATAAGTTAACAGACCGAATGTCACATAAAACATCGATAAATACACTATGGTGGTGTATAAATAAAATCACCACCAAGGTACTGTACGAAAATCTACTTTGTAGGTTATAAATTAACGGCACACACAATTTTTGTTCATTTTTTAGTGTCTTTTGTGACATTAGACGATTACATTGACATTATTGACGACCTATGTGGCGCGGCGGCTGAAGTTCCGCCTGCGACGCAGGTGGTTGCAGGTTCGATTCACGCCATGGAACAAATGTTTGTACGATCTGCAACCATTTGTTCCGGGTGTTCTGGGTATTTGACATGTATAACAAAAAAAAACTATCTATGTAATGTATTGTATTAAGTATATCAGGCATCTAGTACCCATAACAGAAGCTCTGCTTACCTTGGGGCTAGATGATGCTGTGTGGATTGTCCATAATTATTTATTATTATTATTACATATTGTCAAGTTACTGCAGCTAATTAAAAGTCGTACTGCAGTTACTTTTTGTCACGTGACATCTGTCAAAATGCATTGGGCACGCGTGGTCGATGACTTACCAGCCAAGCAGAAAGGAAGCTGGTTTCCCAGCCATGGGAATTTGACGAGTTTAGGAAAATGGTATAACGTAACGTAATTACGTTACGTTATAACATAAAACTAGTATTTTTAAGTATTGCTCAGATACTTATTAAATGTAGTACTGGGAATATTTTTCCCGTTAAGTAATGATCTATCTTGTATCTTCAGATTAAGTATAATATTATAAATGTATTAATATTTGTATTACAGTGTCAATATTTCAACTGTAGGTATCGTAATCTTTAAAGATGTTATAAGTGTTTGCTCTAAAGAGCTCTGTCGATAATAAACGACTTTTATAATCCGTTCAGGATGCTTGGAGATTAAGGCTTAAAACTTAACAATAGTGAAAGAAATTGCTTAAAAAACTATCTTAACATTCACTTTTGAACGTGGCTCTACAAGTCGTCGTGTCATTTTTTGACAGTAGCACTTGTAACTCTGCCTATATTTCATCCGAAATCTCGACTATTGCTAAGGAAACTGCGTTCGTTTCCAGTTTAAACTAATTTCAAGCTTTGGAACAGATTACACACACACTCGCACAGCCGTAACTAATACATTTAATAAAAAAACGAAGGTACTCACCGAAGCCACGAATGATGAAACACTACGAAACAACACAGTACGATTTATAATTATTATGTCAGAACCACAAAACTACTTTATGGCAAAATATAAGAAATATTGTATTGTATACCCATTTAACATCTTTCTTAAATTTTATTTTAAAAGAAAACACAAACGTTCAAATCT
Source organism: Phlogophora meticulosa (assembly GCA_905147745.2). NCBI lineage: Eukaryota > Metazoa > Arthropoda > Insecta > Lepidoptera > Noctuidae > Phlogophora > Phlogophora meticulosa. The sequence continues at coordinate 1,350,661 of LR990543.1, read as the reverse complement.
AGAACACAGACGGAACGCGACGGATAAAAAAAATATAATAAAAAAAGTACTACAATAAAAGAGCACAGATTAAAAAAATCACATGTGACGTTCCAATCACAAAATAGGGCTGTCCAACACTTAAAAGTTTTAATATCGAATATCGATACGTGTTTTTCGTTCGAGTGCGAAGTACGGAGTGAGGAACTAGTGTTGCGCCGGCGACTTATCAGTGACTTAGACTTGTAATATCAACAATGTCAGTGAAAGATTGCGCAGTCGTAAAGTTATATCGATTTTCGATGATCACGCATTGCGGGAAATCGAGTGACAACGTGGGAATCGAATGAAACACGCTCATGGTTATACAAGGTGACTTTATTGTTTTTTTAAATATTATTATAAAAATAATAGTTTTGTTTCTTCACCAAATCTAAGTTAAAGATTGCGGTATGTAAAAATGAAAGAATACCAATACTGATGATAGTACATAGTCTATGTTTATTTAAATTACACGATTAAAAAAGGCACTATTAAACGTCAAATTTAACTATACTAATATTATAAAGAGGTAACATTTGTTTGTAAGTTTGTATGCAGGGGGTAATCTCCAGAACTAATGATCCCATTCTAAAATTTTCTAAAAATTCCAGAATGTTAAAGGTGATTTTTATTTTTTTAATTACGCTTTAAAGGGGGTGTAGGGTATGTTAAGGTTCGAAGGGTAAAGAAATCGAAATCAAAGTCACGGACGAAGTGCTAGTTAAATATAAAAATGAATCTAGAATAAAAATAGAAATATAAATTAATAATAATAATAATAACCGCATGGAAATATGGAAGAGCAAAGAGCTTCATGGACGCTTTTATCGGGTCTTACATGGACCCGATGTAGACCTATCAGCGTCCGTATCTTGGCTGCGCTTCGGTGACCTCTTTGGGGAAACCGAAGGTTTTGTCTGTGCGATTATGGATGAAGTTATCATGACGAATAACTACCGGAAATAAATTGTGAAGGACGGTACGGTTGACATCTGTCGGGCATGCCACAGATCCGGGGAATCAATCCGTCACATTATTTCTGGTTGTTCTCGTCTTGCTAACGGAGACTATTTGCATAGACATAGCCTTGTTGCCAAGATTATCCACCAGCAACTTGCTCTGAAGTATAACCTTGTGGAATCAGAAGTACCATACTATAAGTATGTGCCCGACCCAGTTCTTGAAAATGGCAATATCACGTTATATTGGGATCGATCTATCATCACTGACAGGACTATTGTTGCTAATAAGCCTGACACTGTGGTGATAGATCGATTAGAGCGTCGCACAATGATTGTTGATATAACGGTCCCACATGACGAGAACCTCGTGAAGGCTGAGAAAGAGAAACAAATCAAGTATCTTGATCTGCCCCGCGAGGTGGTCGACATGTGGGATGTAAATACAGCAGTCATTGTGCCGATAGTTGTGACGGCCAATGGTATAATAGCCAAGAGCCTCGACCAACACCTAAGGAGGCTCTCGTTAGGCAGCTGGATCAAGGGCTTGATACAGAAAGCGGTACTCCTGGACACGGCGCGTATCGTCAGGAGATTCCTTTCTCAAGAGCCCTGACCACCGGTAGCTTGGACCCTGTTCCCAATGCCGGTGGGCTAGTATTTTTTATATTTTTAAATGTTTTTTATTTTTTTTATACTGAAATATTTAAAAATATAATTTATATGTATATAGAACAATAAAGGAAATAATAATAATAAATAAATATAAATAAAATAGAATCTATCAATCAAATACAGATGGTTTCCATGCTGTCATTAGGAAAAAGGTAGCATCGCTTGTGAGGAGAATTCGAGGGAGTAGCAATAGCATCCTGAAAGTAGTGGCTGAGGACCCGAGAGCTCCTGTGCCGAGACATCTCATGCGGAATCATTGTCCGTATGACATGCCTCGTAAGTACATGACTCACTAATTGTCGTTGTTTCGAGTAAGTGTTATTCTTATATGTATTATTACTAATCCTAGTTCATAAGTTTAGTATCTAAGGAGTGTACTAACAAAAATGGTTCCTGTGTTGTTCCAAATAAAAGAAATTATTATTATTATTAGATACCTCTTCCGTGGTACTAGGCAACTGGGTCTAGCCCAGCTGTAAACGTCCCTTTGTGCCTATTGGCCTAGTTCTGTCCTGTCTCCTGCTTGATATGGAGGGAAGTGGACATTGTCTATTTTTCTAACTCCTACGCTGTTCTTTTCTGATTAATTTCGTTGCTGGATCCAAGACAGTCCCGGCTGTCATTTAAAGATCTTTGACAGTCGGTACGGGTAGTCAGAAGCCCGAAAGTCCTACAACCAGTCTTGATAAGCGGTATCGTGTTGCCCAGTAACTGGATTGTGGAAGTCAGATAGGCAGTTGCTCCATGTAATATCAGTATATTACATGGAGCAACTGCAAAATTTGTATGAAATGATTGCTGGATTGATACACCTGAATACCAGTGTATTCAGGTGTATCAATCCAGCAATCATGTCATATCATTAATTAAATATATCATACAAATTTTATAATTATTTTTTCGGCTTTCAGTCTCTCTTCCGGTAGGTACAGGAAGACAGACTGGAATACACACAATCATACTAGCGTCTGACCAGGTGGGATGACGATCTGCGAAAGACTGCAGTCAGATGCTGGATGTGGCAAGCTGAAGACAAGGCGCTATGGCGCTCATTAGGAGAGGGCTATGTCCAGCAGTGGACTAGTATAGCCTGATGATGATGATGATGATGATACTAACGTCAGTTTTTAGATGTTCTATAGGTATAGAACATCTAGAAACTGACGCAAGAATGTATTTACATGTAAGGATAACAACTTGTTTCCCGACCTATCCCAACTTGATTTCAATTGAAACCTTAGCTTGTTATACATACAATGACTTAATTAGGTCAACCACAACCATGATTTCCACGTATAATGTACTTTTATTGCTTCTCAAACATAATTCATACATTTCTACATACATAATTTGTATGTACAAGTAAATAAACTTCAAGTGTCTGTTTGTAATGTCAAAATAAAAACTTCTGAAACTGAATGCAAAAAAAACCGTACATCACGCCGGTTTTCCGGGAAGGGTTAAGCAGAGGTGTACGTAGGTATAGTACACATACATTTTCACCCGACTTGACGTGCCTCTGAGTTCAGAAATGAAAACTAGTTAGAAATAAAGTTACTTTTGTGTATGTTACAACTTACCCCCCGATCGCCTGTATTCCCGGAAGGGTTAAGCAGAGGTGTACGTAGGTATAGTACACATACATTTTCACCCGACTTGACGTGCCTCTGAGTTCAGAAATGAAAACTAGTTAGAAATAAAGTTACTTTTGTGTATGTTACAACTTACCCCCCGATCTTGTGCTTCTTAAACTTATATTAAATTAACATAACATCACACCTGTATTCTCAGAAGGCTTAAGCAGAGGTGTTCCTATTGTACATCAACATTTCGCCAGTTATGTTTATGACCGGGCTGATACTGAAAAATTCCAGATGGTAAAACCCAATAACACTTTGCACGACCCGGGAATCGAACCCAGAATCTCATGCTCAGCTGCAGCTCTGGCCACCACTATACCAACGAAGTAGTTAAAGCAGTGAAATATACCAAAAAACTTCTTTTTAAATTGTGTCTGTCCGTCTGTTTGTTCTAGCTAATCTGCGAAACAACTGTACCGATATTGATGGGTCTACGTCTAGTAGAGAGCTATAATTATGAGGTGTAGCTTCGGTGACTGCCTCGTTAGTCTAGTAGTCGTAAACGCGACTGCTAAGCATGAGGTCCTGGGTTCTATTCCCGGGTCGAACAATGTGTTATTGGGATCTTTCGTTTGTCTTATATCTTAATAGGGTCACCCCCTATTAGATGGGACTAAAAACATAACTAGTGAAATGTCGGTGTACTGCAGGCACACCTCTGCCCTACCTTTCAAGAAATTACAGGCGTGATGATATGATATGTTAACTTAGGTAACTTACATTTTAGAAAAATAATTAGGGGTCTCGGGAAACAAAACCTAGATTCAAATATGGAGTATGCAAAAATTTTTAAATCCTCGCGGACGAAGTCGCACGAAACACTTAGTTTCATTAATAAGTTAAGGTGTGTAACAAATCGATCAAATATCGCGGCGACCTGATTTGAGTTCTAGGATTTCGCACCATTGTATTGTATGAGCAAACGATGATTGTGGCATTTTTGAGGGCTCCCTGTAAAGTGTTAAATAAATAATAAATAAATAAATAATGCTGGACAATCCACGCAGCATCATCTAGCCCCAAGCTAAGCAGAGCTTGTGTTATGGGTCTAGATGACTGATATACTTAATACAATACATTACATAGATAGATATTTTTACTATACATAGCAAATACCCAGAACACCCGGAACAAATGTTTGTAGATCGTACAAACATTTGTCCCAAGGCGGGAATCGAATCCGCAACCTCCTGCGTCACAGGCGGACCTTCTCCCGCTGCGCCACATAGGTCATCAATGGTTTTTAATTAGTAACTGTGCCCTGTTTGTCGCTCAATGTAAGAAAACGAACACTCAATGGAAGGTAAACGGAGGCCAGCACATCAAGCTACCATTCTTTCAAATTTCTTTGATAGATTTTTAACATTGAAAGAAAAAAAATAAGGTTCATGTTTGATTGGGAAAAATTGTACCACCATTGAAAAGGTACTCCCATTTCAATGGTGGTACAGACGCCAGTAAATAAATCAAAACTTATGGGGTACTAGCCGTTGACCTAGAAACAGTTGTAAAGGACCAAGGTCTCACAACATAATTAAAGGAAAATTTCCGAAAAAAAAAACAAAACATGTTTAATAAAACAGGTTTATTGTAAAAATAAATTAGAATAGTTACCAATAAAAAAAAGGTCAGGTGCGTGTATGACCACATGAGAAAAGCTAAGCAAAAGGAGTATATAAGGATCGTAGCAGGCGTTCTGTTCATACTGCCTACCCCCACGGGAAAAGGCGTGAGTTTATGTATGTTGGTCTAATTATGGTATCAAACAATACAGTAATTTGGTAAGCACTGGCTTATCTAGGTCTCATTAACCGGTCAGAACTGGTTACGGAGCGATATGAATAATTACAACGATTGTTTTACAAAAAGCATGACGAGTTATAATTAATGTACGACTAGGTGTCAACCCTGGATTTACCCCCGTAGTTTTTGTTCTGTGAGTACCTAAAGTCATCATCTGCCGAGCCTTTTCCCAACTATGTTGGGGTCGGCTTCCAATCTAACCCCGTGCAGCTGAATACCAGCATTTTACATGGAGCGACGGCCTATCTGACCTCCACAACCCAGTTACTGGGCAACATGATACCCCTTGGTAAGACTGGTTTACTATGATTTGGAAAGAAAACCTCGGTACGGATACCCTATTTTCACATAAAAAATGTTTAGTAAACCTAAATGCTATCTTGGATAGTTAATAAGAAACTCGTCAAAACTTATGAGTGTAAAAAGCTGTGGTTATATAATTTTACAGGTCGCAAATATTTCTTCCTCTTGAAAAGTTACCTCTTATGCATATATTGACGACCTATGTGGCGCAGCGGGCGAAGGTCCGCCTGCGACGCAAGGGGTTGCGGGTTCGATTCCCGCCTTGGGACAAATGTTTGTACGATCTACAAAAATTTCTTCCGGGTGTTCTGGGTATTTGCTATGAATAGTAAAAAATATCTATCTGTGTAATATTACCTAAGTATATCACTCATCTAGTCCCATATCACAAGCTCTGCTTAGCTTGGGGCTAGATGATGCTGTGTGGATTGTCCAGCATTATTAAAAAAATGTATATATGTATGTATGAGGTTTACACTGTAAGGCAACGATATATAAATTGACCTCTATTGAGGTCAGTATGGGCTTGTAAACGATCATGGTTTATAGGCGTGATTTCTATATTTACTGAAACAAAAGCATCTTTTGACAAGTGTAAGCATTATTGAAATTAATGCCGCAAGCATTATCACCGATCAGTCAATATATGTATATTTCTTTGGATTAGGTTTAGTATTTCGATATCAAGCAAAAGGTTAGCAAGTGGGAAAACTGCTCAAATTAAATATCTAAGAAATAAGTTTCTAAAAACCCGTCTTATAACCGAGTACCCGTGTTAGGGGGTGAATTGAGACGTAGCAGGGGTGCATAGAAACTAAATTTAAATTTTACGTTAAGATGAATGCATAGGGGCAGATTCAATTTTTCATTAGTTTATTGCAATTTGCAGTTCAGTATTAGATAGTATGTTATTAAAAAAAAAATTGGCTAAAAATTGAATTTCGCGGATTCGCCTGATGTCAATATTATTATGAGTTGAAGTTATAATTTAAATTCTTTAATAAAATGTATATAACAAACAGTGACTTTGTGAATGACAAGTTTGACTGACGAGAAAGTCCCCTTTGAAGTTTTGTTTCTACTCACCCCTTCTTTCTATTGACCCCGGTTTCACTGTACAGACGCCAGCACATCAAGCTACACTAATCTGTCAAATTTCTTTGACAGTTTTTGTACATTATCGCAAATGAAATAAGATTCATATTCAATTGGGAATATTTGACAGCTTGGGGTAGCTTGATGTGCTGGCGTCTGTAAATATTTTTCTGTGTGTCTTGAAAAGTGTGCATGGTAGTGTGCTTAATCCATTTTTTTTATCTTAAAACAAAGTTGTACTGCCAAGCAGTTTTTATTTAAACTTTTCTTGCGTGCCAGTTCCCTCCTCAAGATTATAAAGGTGAGTGAATATTGATTATGACGTCATTGTATTTATTATACTACGGTTTGTTGTTAATAAACTCTGATCTATAAGGTTAAGTTGATAACTTAAGCCGATTATGAGCGGGTTAATCTTAATTTTTGTGATCAGCACCAGTACTGACACAACGGAGAAAGTTCAAAAGTCTTATAGGGCTGTGATACTATAATGGATATGTAACATTTACCGATTTACCGTCCTACCGCCAGCAGTGGCAAAGGCCTCCCTCGTGTCCTTCCAGTTAGGGTTGCCAGGTCGCCAAACTTAATAGCCGGACAGACCAGCCAGTTTGGCCCGACATTTGGGTAGAAAGGCCGGACACCCTACATTATTGAGGATTTTGTCTCAGTATTAATAGGTACGACAAAAACATTGTACATAAATAGTGTTCGTATGGTTTGTTGTACTAATAAAAACGAAATATCTGTCTTATCGTATTGAGCAGTTGAGAAACATCGGTCTAAGTATGCTAAGCTTAGTCTTACAAAAGCCAGATAAGCCGGACACCGTTTATTTGGGCCGAACACCTTATCAAAAAGCCTACCTATGTCCGGCTTTATCCGGACGCCTGGCAACTCTACTTCCAGTCCTCTCTTTCTGCGGTGTTCCCCGGCCAATCTTTTGCAAACGCGTCTAAGGCCTCCCTCGGCGAACTACTTACTCTAATTGCAATAAAAAACTAACTTCACTCATATACACAAAAAGAAAGCAAATAAAAAGGGAGGAATACTAAATAAAAACCCGACGAAGATCCCCCAGGCGTCAAAGTACACTGCGGAAGAATCGCACGTTCCCGCGACCCCCAGCGTAGGTGTGAGCTGGAACACCGGGGTGGTTTTTGTTCAGTAAGAGTCTGACAGACCTCTACGCCCAGGAAGGTGGACATCCACGAGGATATTCCACACTGACAAACTGAAACAAAAATTTATTTATTATAGTTTATGGGGTTTTTTGCGCTTAGCGTATGTCAGTCGCATTTACTTTCACAAGACGTGGTGCATGAATTTGAACGAATCCTTCGCAGCGTCGCCGTATGCTAGGGATGGTATTGTATGGAACATGCCTACATCATGCAGATATTAATGGAGACTACGCACAGGGCCGGTTTATAGGTGGACTTTGGATCGTCATCTTGGTGAAAGGTTAAGGCAATCAGCGTTAGAACTCTCTGATTGCCCAGGGTGCACCGGACTAGAAGAGGCTAAGTAGATAAGTTGCTCGGAGAGGCTCCCTTCATTTAAGCACCACATGTGATTTTGCTGGACACCTACCTCCCTTATGAGCTTCCATAATTAATAGATGTGAGTGTGTGTATGTGTGTGTGTGTTTGTGTGCGTGTATGTGTGTGTGTGTGTGGGGCAATATTATTAATAAAACAAATAAAAATGTCTTCTTGGTAATCCGCCCTGGTACTTACTAGGAAACTGATTGGTAAGTGTCGATTAGAGGTAGCACACCTCTAAGGCCTCCACCTCAATCTATAACCTTAGCTGCCTACAGTACGCCCAACGAATAGAGATAATTACATGTAATCGCTGTTAATCTGAATACAAACTCTTAGTGCATTATTTCTGAGTTGATTTTATAGTGGCAGAAACTATAAAAAAAGTCATAAGCAAATTCTTTTGCTTATTGAAATTGAACCTTGTGCGATGAAGTTAAAGTTTGATATGCTGCAGCAAGCAAATTATCTCGTATTGCTGGCCGTACTTTGGCTGGTCTATTCATCATAGTGTAAAAATAATGGCAGTCCTTACCAGTTGACTAATCCATCACTTACACAGAGTAACTATTAATGACTTGTTTCCCTTAGTCTACTCTTCCTACGTATCGTTAGGCAGCGAGACAGATAACTGTGGTAACATCACGCCCGTCACTACAAAAGGGTAGGTAGAGATAGCATTGTGCGTTTACTCACACTTCACCAGGTATGTTTTCAGTACCATATATAAAGTGTCAAGCTTTGGTTTTTTTATTAGAAATAAAGAAAGAAGAAAACATTTATTTTGGACACAAAAGAAAAAACGGTACTAAAATATAAACAATAAAAAATAAAATGAATGGACCTGTGTGAGGCCAAAAAGGCTCCTATTTCAGCATATGCTATTACTTACTTTGCCCCACACTAGTAGTTTTCCCGTATCAAGGGTGCGTTTACAAACATTTAAATTTACAAACACGAGCAGCCAGACCTGGCTATCCAAATATTTGATCCGTGCTGGAATCAAACCTACGACACGCAGTGCAGCAGTCAATCGCTCAAGCACTGCGCCAACCGCGCGTTCGCAATTCAAAAACAAAAAGAAAGTTTGAGACGAAGAACTATCAAAGAAATTTGAGAGATTGGGGTAGTTTGATGTGCTGGCCTCTGTACAGTCGCGAGCATAATTGTCTTACATTAACGGAGAATTTAAAAGCGATTTTCTACTGAAATATTGATAGAAACATTAAGGTGTTATGAAAACAGTATTCTCGAAACAGTACCATTTCAAAAAGGGCTTTCCTCAAATTTTCAATCGGTATTTCACGAGTGAATTGCTTTTGAATTTTGTATCAGGGTAAGATATTTATGCTTGTGACTGTACATAACGAATATAGGTACATATATAAATGTAGTTGGAAAAGCCCCGAATGACGAACCAATTATAATCAGCTCAAGTTAATCATTAAGAATGACTTTTATAATATTTCATACCTACTTATAAATTATAACAAAAAAATTGTGAGAATTTTGTAAGTAGGGAGGTATAAGGAAAAAACTGTCGCGTAATTTTACTTGGGTTCAGTAGCTACCAATATTTTGATAAAAAGACAATACTTGCCAGATATCATCCGCTCCCCGAGATCATAGCGTGATGTTAAATAGCTTCAAAACTTCCTCAATAATTGGGCTATCAACAGTTAAAAATATTTTTCAAATCCGTCTAGCAGTTCCTTAGATTAGCGCGCGACCTTATCACGGGGAATTTGACGAAATTTCGTGGGTTTTATTTTTTTTGTGCGGAATTTCAAAACGTTTTTTCAACAAAAAAAAAACTCCTAACAAAATATTACGTCGATAAAATGAGATACAATGTGACATGACGTCACGCCCTTGTAGGTTTTGGTTCAATACTGAGCTGTGACGTAGCCAGCCCCTACTCTCCAACTTTAATGCGTTGTATCTAAGTCATTTTATATCAAATAAATAAATAAATAATGTTGGACAATCCACACAGCATCATCTAGCCCCAAGCTAAGCAGAGCTTGTGTTATGGGCACTAGATGACTGATATACTTAATACAATACATTACATAGATAGATATTTTTTATTATACGTAGCAAATACCCAGAACACCCGGAACAAATATTTGTAGATCGAACAAACATTTTTCCCAAGGCGGGGATCGAACCCGCAACCTCCTGCATCGCAGGCGGACCTTCGCCCACCGCGCCACATCGGTCGTCCAATATACATAAATATATATAGTATATTAATATGATAAAGCTTAGAAGACGTGTCTAATATTGGTTTATTATCTGACTGACAGACTAAATATAATTTATTTTTTCTTACCCAGGATAGTAGTGCGTAAAAGGATGTACTGAAAGTGTAGTAGTGACGAGGAAGTGTGCGTGGACAGATTTGACAGATCCTCTCATACTTTTTTATTTTTTTTGTTAACGGGGAGAAACCTTCAAAAGGCGCCTGGACTTTTGGGGAAAAGACCAGGAAGTGTGGGATTCTTACCTCACTAAAACCACCCCGGTGATCACCATCAGCACGCGGAAGAGAGCACTCCGGGACCCCTTCTGTGTGCACATCCCTGAGGAGACGGTTAAGATGTCTCCCCTGATCCACTGATCCACTGATCCTGGTCCACTCATACCCATGCGTGGTTCTTTCCTCAAAAGACCATGTCTGACACTAACCTGCATGGGACATTGCAACAACTTAAAGTAGGTAATTACAATGGTATGGACCATTTATTAAGGTTTAAGTGTAGCATCTAGTTCCCCACTAGATTATAGTTCTTTGATGATGTCTAACCCTCCAACTAGTTCACCTTTAACATAAAGTTGAGGATAGGTAGGCCAGTTTGAATAATCCTTAAGGTCCTGACGTACTTCTTCATCACTCGATATATCATATATATCGACATAGTTCAAAAAATATTTCGTTCGTTAGCCGTGTAAAAGTGTTTTGAAAACCAAGTTACAGAAATAAATATATCTGCTATTAATCATCAAAGTGGATTCTGTTTAATGACGGAACCCTAAAAATGAAGCATGGGACATTGACGTAGTTGATGACGCATGTAGGTATAGTTGAATGAATTCGTGGAACTGTGATAGCCGTTCTGACATCTTGAAATAGTATTGGACACATTTTAAAATTATTATGTAAAAAAAATGTATTGGTGATGTTCTTCAAAAAGATCAGGTGCGTAGCACTCACAACCAGGGTGCGTGTATGACCAGATGTATGAACGTAAACAAAGCAAAAGGAGTGTGTCAGGATCGTATTTTAAAAGTTACTTACTATTGTGTGAATATAGATTAAAAATTAACACCCATATTTCGCAAGATATGTTTTAGTCCCATGTAATAAGGAGTGAGCCTATTGCCGTCAATCGGGCACAAATCCAGGCTGCTAATGAGAATATTCCTTTTGGAAAATCTCAATAATATTTTACCCGACATAGGAATCGAACCCAGGTCAGTCTGTGGATGGGTGACCGTTCGTAACATATCGAGACTCCTCCGTGCCTCGGAAAGCACGTTAAGCCGTTGGTCCCGGTTGTCATTTGTCATCTTTGACGTTATGGGTGGACAGAAACCCGAAAGTCTGACAAAACAGTCTTACCAAGGGGTTTCGTGTTGCTCAGTAACTGGGTTGTGGAGGTCAGATAGGCCGTCGCTCCATGTAAAATACGGGTATTCAGCTGTATCCGGTTAGACTGGTAGCCGGCCCCAACATAGTTGGGAAAAAGCTAGGCAGATGATGATTATTTCTTTTTCATTTTTTACTTGATTTTTTTAGAAAAGCGTGTTTTTTAGTTTTTTAAACTATTTCTTTCTTCGAATTATTGCATTGTCATCGGTCTTTGACAGGTGTGCAAAATTTGAATGAAATCTGACTGTTTAAAGTGGGTCTAAATAGCGTCCAAAGGAGCCGGTTACAAACATACATACATACAAGTGAAGCTAATAAAAGCGTGTTATAAATGTGTCCCTGTTCCCTTCCTAACATAAAAACCACTTGATCTCTTTTTTTAAGTTTCCTTTTACTTTGTAGAAGCTTCTTACTGACAGAAAAACACACATGAACACAAATAATAATAGTAAAAATGAGAAGAAAATTGGAAAATTTTGGAAAAATAATGTCTACTTTAACTTTGCGCGTTTGTAGTAGTAAGTACCAGCTTATTACTGTCCCACTGCTGGTCAAAGGCCTCTTCTCAAACAGAGAAGGCACGAGCATTAATCACCACGCTTGCTCAAGACGGGTTGGCAATTTCAGACTTATGTTAATTATATAAGTCCAGGTTTCCTCACGATGTTTTCTTTTACCGATGTCACGAAGTTTGCGCGTTTGATAAATGTGAATTTTGACAATCAATTTTAGCACCGCGGGACACAGTTAGTACCATTGAAACAAACAAACATTCATAAACTCACGCCTTTTCCCATGGGTGTAGGTAGAGCTAAAAATAAACATTATAAAATCAGTACGCAATTGTTTCTTCTACTTTTTAATACTTTTTAAGCACACTATTGTATATAAGCGAAGCGTTGAGGTGATGCTCTACTCTCGATATATGAAACTCAAGGACTTTTCGAAACTAAAAATGACTGTAATTTTTTCACAATGATATATATAGGATAATATTATCATACATGTATCAAGAAAAACATTCGTTTAAACATATTTGATATTTTTTTAAACAACTATTTTGTTTAAAGTAGAAAAATTTTTTTTTACAAAAAATGTTCGAGGACGTCTGGATGTCTACCCGTATGGATCTGGAACTCTCACGATCGTAAAAATTAATGTATCGAAGTATTTTTTTTAAAAGAAAATCTCTGGGTTGTCGTTTAATTACAAATACACAGTGAGGGATATTTTTTTAGTGTAAAATGCGAACACTTGGATTTTCCAAATGTTTTTTTTTTATTTATGCATAGAATACTATTACAACAGATTTTTATTTCACGACCCCTTAGGTAAATGCCCAAGGTACTCTACATAGTTTAGCTTGCGTACAAAAGAATCGGTGCTAGTGTACTCGAATAACTGACATACCTACATAGAACAGTTCTCTATGGTTCAATTTTGACATTCGTAATTCAAGTGTTTCTTACCACAGACGTGCGGTTGACCATAAAGTAGGCAGACCAGTGTTTCTACCCGTGTCATGTTAAAAAATGGCCGTCATCAAAGAATAAGTATAATCTTACACTTAATACAGTAACTTTCTTTCTCCCAAATTCGCCTAAACTTTCATTATGTTTAACCACAATTACTGTACACAAAATTAAGCCCTTGAGAGAAAGTCCCATTAAAAACTATTCAATAATTTCTAGAGAAATGCGTACGTATATACAGATGCCAGCACATCAAGTTACCCCAATCTATCAAATTTCTTTGATCGTTTTTCAACTTTATAACAAACGAATAAGGTTCATGTTCAATTGGGAAAAATTGACAGTTTGGGGTAGCTTAATGTGCTGGCGTCTGTACAATCATTAAAGGTGCATGGAGGATAGCTGTGCCCGCGGCTCCGTCCGCAATTAAGTTTTTTTTTTGTTGAAAAGCACCATAACTAATTTACATGAAGTAAACTATCTTTCGACCAAAAAAATATAAAATTGGAAGCCTTCTTATTTATTATTATGTATTTGTGTATGTATTTTCTCCGTTGGTCTAGTGGTTGCGAACACTACTGCTAAGCATGATGTCCTGGGTTTGGCTCGTAGGTCGGAAAAAGAGTTTTTGTTTTTTTTTTTAAACGTTGCCCCACACTAGGAAGATTATTTGTTCCGTGCGGGAATCGAACCCTCGACACGTAGCGCAGCAGTCAATCGCTCAGCCACTGCGCCAACCGTGTCGTCGTTGTAAGGTTTTTTATATCTGGAATGTGTCAGTAGCAGCCCGGAGTCTAGTAGCCACACACACACACACCCACACACACACACATAATCACAGACACACTATTTTAGAATATATCTCTAAATTATCTTTAATTTCTCGTTTCAATTTTATTTTCTTTTGAAACACCACTTTTACCATTTTAATTTCGCATTGAAGATTTGGGCTTTCTAGCACAGATATTTATTTTACTTAAAAAGAAGTCCCTTAGTGATACGGTCAAAGTGGTATAAGGTTTTGCAATAAACCTTTTTTTGTTTGGGGTCGGCTTCCAGTCTAACTAGATGCAGCTGAATACTAGTATTTTACATGGAGCGACTGCCCATCTGACTTCTACAACCCAGTTACTGGGCAACAGAAAGAAGGAAAGAAAGAAAGAAAAAACATTTATTTAGCACAGGCTCAGGCACACAAAGACACAATACTAAACATAGAAAACAAAAAAACAAAAAATGAGTAACAAGAAATACATTAAAAATATATACACGAGTAAGTATACATATTATTAAGTATGTGCCTTACGGCTGCGCTAAAAAGGTCCAGTTCAGCAAAAATGGCAGACAACCAGGGCCTGACGCTGGTTTTCAACACGATACCCCTTGTCAGACTTTCTAGCTTCTGACAACCCGTAACTACTATTAAAAATCTGCAAATGACAGCCGGGACCAAAGGCTTAACATGCATTCCTAGGCACGGAGGAGTCTCGATATGTTACGAACGGTCACTCATCCACAGACTATCCTCGGCAAGCGTAGCTTAACTTTCGATCGACCGTTGCGGCTTTTTTTATTTAGTCACGAGCTCCTCACATTCTACCTTAAGTAAGCACAGCTAAAATAGAAAAAAAAACATACTATTAAATGGTTTCTCAGTCCCCGATTCCAGTAACAACTGAGGTCGGTTCAAACGTGCGTAAAAAAAATCTTGGAAATCTTATTTAATAAAATGGACTCACTAGACTATGAAGAATGCTCATTGGACTGAAATATCATATAATATTACATTTAACCGAACTCTCTTCGATATAAAATCTATTACGTTACTAAGTGGAAACTGTTATTTATTGAAGACACGCCTTAGTTCTGAGAAAGGGCATTTGTGGCATAATTTCTGTGTGGTTCTTTCCATCAAAATTATCTCAGACACTAATCTGCATGGTCTTCACATGATCTGGGACTCTCATAATCATCATCTGGCTAGCCTTTTCCCAAATATGTTAAGGCCAGCTTGAAGTCTAACCGAATGCAGCTGAATACCAGTATTTTACATGGATTGACTGCCTATCTGACCTCCACAGCCCAACTTAATTATTTCTGCTTTGCAACTTTTGTAATTTTTTTAAAAAAAAAAACGTTGCCCCACACTAGGAAATTCTCCTGTGTCGTGGGTGCATTTACAGACATTTAAAGTCACATACACAAACAGCCAGACAACAATTACCTGTAGGCCATACAAATATTTGTTCCGTGCGGGAATTGAACCCACGACACGCGGCGCAGCAGTCGATCGCTCAGCCACTACGCCAACCGTGTCGTCATGAACCCTGTCAGGGCACAGCAATGCACAGTGGTGGTTTGCTTATTTTTTCAAGACTTAATAAGTTTTGGCAAACACAAACAATACATTTCAGAAAAAAATTCTTTTCCCAAATATGTTGGGGTCAGCTTGAATCCCGAAATCTGTTGTTAGTCCGAATTGTAGTAATGGAAATAAATATTTTATGAAGTGGGATTTATGCCCGGCTCATGGCAAAAGGCTCGCCCCCTATTACATGGTATCGAAGACTAGTAGTTCCTACGGAAATAAGTAGCTGTGAGAGACAGACAGAGATCCCTAAAGACGTCGCATCTTAAATTATGATACGGTAAGTGATAAAAAATCCGACATTTCTAAATAATGACAGGTCGGATCAGCACTTCCTCTCAATTCTTTTTATTCTTGCACGCTGCAGTGCTAATGGTCGCAGGAAGTAGACAATTTTATATGTATTATTTGTAGACTAGCCTTGCTTCTGGTTTTGTTTAACTTCATATGACATAATTACACTGACGTGTAGGCACAATCACAAAGACATAATAAGTCTATCAGAAATTGAACTAAATATCGTGCTTAATTATGGTCTTTTTTCAAATTTGGATTTACATTCGGCAAGGCTTTTGGCTAAATAATAACGGCCGCTTGATAGAAGGTTGATCGAAGATTAAGCTACGCTTGTTGAGGTCAACTCGTGGGTGGGTGGCCATTCATTACGTACTAAGACTCCTGTGTGCCTCGGAAAACACGTTAAGCCAGCGTCCAGGCTGTCGTTTGTATATATTTGTCAGTCGTCAGATGCTAGAATGTCAGACAAACAGTTTTACCAACGGGTATCGTGTTACTCGGTAACTGTGAAGGTTGTGGAGGTCAGATAAGTAGAAGCTACATGTGAAATGTTGGTATTCAGATGCATGCGCATATTCTAGATTCTGACCCCAACATAGTTGGGAAAAGCTAGTCAGATGATATGGATTTAGTATTTCCTCACTTTTTTTTTTCTATTCCAATGTCAATATAATAAGACAAGAAAAATACGAGTTCATTATTTCTGGAATTGAAGTTTATTGGTATTTTGAAACTGAACACTATTTTGTAACCCATAGACAGAGAGACAGGCTGATTTTTATCACTGTTAAGTACGTTTAAATATGAATCCATAATACATATTATTATGTTTACTACACCCGTATTTATGGTTTTTATTATACTAATTATGGCTATTTTCAAGATATTTCCCGCCAGACGTCGTAACAGTTAAAATAAGTTGACACGGTTGGCGCAGTGGCTGAGCGATTGCCTGCTGCGCTGTGTCACGCGGGTTCGATTCCCGCACTGCACAAATATTTGTAAGGCCTACAGGTAGTTGTTCCGGGTCTAGCTGTTTGTGTATGTGAGTTTGAATGTTTGTTAACGCAACTACGATATATTATATTTTTTTAGAGCGGGGCAATGATTCATTTAAAAAAAAATGGTCACCTCAACATCTATTATTGTTTGCTCCTTGTATAGGCGTGTTACAGAATGGCGATCAGGTGTTACGTAAAAAATATGACAATTAAAAATCCGTCAAATGCACAAAAATAGTGGTTATAAAACTAATGTTAGAACGAAACTGGCGAAATCTTGGTGTTACTACCTCTGCCCAACCCTTAGTGGAATACAGGCGTGATGTTATGTATGTTGTATGTTAGTACCAAAAAACACGTCAAAAAACTAAATACTTATTTGGACAACCCGACACTGGTACGAGTGTTTACTTGACAGGAATCAGTCATATCCTGCGCTTGAGCATCTGAGAGTCCCATCGGTCCGCCAATACTTTCGCCAATATTTTGACGACCGATGTGGCGCGGCTGGCGAAGGTCCGCCTGCGACCCAGGAGGTTACGGGTTCGATTCCCGCCCTGGGACAAATGTTTGTACAATCTACAATGATTTGTTCCGGGTGTTCTGATTTGCTATGTATAATAAAAAATATCTATCTAATAGGTCTTTACCTATGAAATTGCCGTTTTGTATGAAAAAATTTAAATGAATTTTTTTCATGTATTTTTTATTTGTATTAATCGAAGTAATCACCCATGCAATCAATGCATCTTTGCCAACGCAGTGGCAGTTTATTGATGCCCTTCTTAAAGAAATCAGCTGGACGGGAGGCAATAAATTCTTCAAAGGCATTTTGTACTGCCTCTCGGGTATTGAATTTTTTTCCCGCCAAGAAGTTATCCAAATTCTGGAAAAAGTAGTAGTCTGCAGGCGCAAGGTCTGGTGAGTAGGGCGGATGACGGAGAGCTTCCAACCCCAGTTCTTGCAACTTGGAGACCGTCTGCTGTGCAGTATGAGGTCGCGCGTTGTCGTGCAGGAGCAGCGGAGACGAGCGATTGACCAATGCTGGTTGGAGATGTGCCAGCTTCTCCATCATTGTGTTCAATTCTTCACAGTACACATCTGCAGTAATGCTCACCCCGTTTGGTAAGAAGCTGTGTTGAATCACACCGGCGCTAGACCACCAAACAGTGACCATCACTTTTCTTGGGGTAAGTTTTCGTTTAGGGCATTGTTTAGGTGCTGAACCAGGATCCAACCAACTTGCTGAGCGCTTGCGGTTATCAAACAGAATCCATTTTTCATCGCAGGTAACAATGCGGTTCAAAATTCCTTCATTTGTGTGTCTGTTGAGCAGTGCAAGGCACGTCTCGACGCGTACTTCGCGCTGGCGATCATTGAGTTCGTGGGGCACCCATTTGTCAAGCTTTTTTACCTTGCCAATTTGACGCAAATGGACCAATATTGTTTTGACGCTAACGTCGAAAGCTGCTGCTAATTCAGCCGTAGATTGTGTATCATCAGCTTCCACAATCGCCTTTAATTCGTCATTGTCGACCAAAGTCTTCGGACGACCGCGAGGTTCATTTTTCAGGTCGAAATTTCCAGAACGGAAGCGAGCAAACCAATAACAGGTAGTGCGTTGGTTTGTAGTGTTAGCTCCGTAAACGTCGTTGATGTTGCGTGCCGCTTGTGCCGCGTTGCTGCCACGACGGTACTCATATTCCATAATTACTCGAATTTTTAACGTATCCATGATGACGAAAAAGATTAAAAAATGCGATGAAAATGTAACACTAATCAATAAACAAATGACTACTTTTGGAAAAAAAAATCCATGTTTTTAAAATAAAATTAATTTGAAATTAGAATTCTTAGCCAAACAAAAAATATTTTGATTTGAAATGGCCAGTACTGCAGAACGGCAATTTCAAAGGTAAAGACTTAATATATAATGTATTGTATTCATTATATCACTCATCTAGTACCTATAACACATGCACTGCTTAGATTGGGGCTAGATGATGCTGTGTGGATTGTCCACCATTATTTTTATTTTTTATTAATACGGACAAGATGCTGTTGGTACTAGCACATGTCACTTGAGTAAGGGTGGATGTGCAACGCTTATGCATAATAGTGGCAAAGCTGTCTTTGTCAGCCATAGAAAACATGGTGGAAGTTCTGCAATACTGCGTGAGCACCATCAGCGTCCTGAGTGCATTCATACTGCTCTCGCAGGTCTTGCATTGCAGCAGCAATCTGGTCTTCACAGACGAATGCCTAACCCTAAAACAAAAGTCATTTAACCACAAGCAAGGCACTAGACTAGGCACAAAATTAAAAACAAAATTTATTAAAATTAGGCTGAGAATCAGCACCTTTCGACCGACAAAACTTACATATAGACAGTCCCCCAAAACGCCCACCCTTCACCACTTCCAAGTGTTTTAGCTGGGAAGAAGAAGTGGAGCAACTACGTAACTCCCTAGCAACACATCTGTCTGATAAAATTTACATCGGCACACACGCGGATTCTTTACAAGGATAAATCTAAAGATACCTTTTAACCGTACGATGCGGATATTTGTTCTAAACACAGTATATGTTAATATAAAACTAACAACCATAATTTAGGTATAGTGGTATATAATATTAGCAGATATATGATAATTGGTTATGTTTACATATGTGCCTATTTTATTAGATTTTAGGGTTCTGTTCTCAGAAGTCCTCAAAAGAGCAATAAACAGAACCCTTGTATTTTCACTTTTTTTTTTGGAATGGGCATCTCGCAGTTACCTACCTACCTCCTACCTCCTACCTCCTACCTCCTACCTCTTAAAATACAGGTACACCCTAGCTTAAGAGGTAGAGTATTATTCTTGTACAGATTTTGCAACATAAACAAATAAATGTATTTATAAACTATCAAACACTGTATGTTTTTCGGATAAATAAAGATATATTATTATTAGTTAATCCTTCAGGGATCAGACTGCTTAACCGAACTTTCCTGTGGGGGGCTTAATTAGAAATTAAGGCCTCCAGCCAGGGCGTAAACACTTAAAAACTAAGCGACCAATCGCTAAGGGCACCCCCTGCGGGGTACGAGCCTCGGCTTAGGACGTCGCTGGGAGAGGACAGCAAGGGACGGGCTGTATCGAATAGGTATTATTTAGGGGCTTCTTAAACATTTACCGAAATAGACTTGAAAAATACCTATCTACCAGTCTCTATATCCTACCTAGGACACCTTCCTATTAAATAACGTTTATACGGAACGCTTGGTACTCGAGTAAAACAAGCACTTGTCCCGTTTTGAGGTTGTAGAGGCTCATACGAACGGATCCTGCGACAGGTTCTTGAGTTATAGATAGAACAACTGTTTCAAGGCGGTTACCAACGCCCACGGACAAAACCACACTAAGAAATCCCCTATAGTCAAGTCGGCCACACTATTCCCAAACCACTGCAACTCCTGAGTGAAGCCCGACGAATCCCCGAGGAAGGATTCTACTGTCTTGGATCCCGCAACAAAATTCTTCAGAAAAGAATAGCGGAAGAATTAAAAAAATACATATTTAATCCCTTCTGATAATAAAAATAGAATTCTTCCATTTGTTTTTTGATTTGTGGTCGTCAGTTGTTTTACCCTCATTTAACTCACATACACAATTATAGGTTAAGTTACGCTTGCCGAGGTCAGTCTGTGGATGGGTGAGCATTCGTAACATATCGAGACTCCTCCGTGCCTAGAAAAGCACGTTAAGCCGTTGGTCCCAGCTGTTGTAGATCTTTGATAGTCGTTACGGGTAGTCAGAAGCCCTAAAAGTCTGAAAACCAATCTTACCAAGGGGTATCGTGTTGCCCAGTAACTGGGTTGTGGAGGTCAGATAGGCAGTCGCTCCATGTAAAATACTGGTATTCAGCTGCATCCGGTGAGACTGGAAGCCGACCCCAACATAGTTGGGAAAAAGGCTAGGCAGATGATGATGATGAGGACACAAACAGCCCGACCCGCAACAACTACTTCTAGGCCATACAATTATTTGTTCCGTGCGGGAATCGAAACAGCGACACGGAGTGTGGCAGTCAATCGCTCAGCCACTGCGCCAACCGTGCCGTGTCCTACTGTTTGGTATATGATAATATTCAAGGCTGGAGAAGAAAGTAACAAGGATGAAGTAGCCATTTTCTTCTAGAAATAGATTTAAAGAAACATCCAATCACTTTAATGGACACCATCCATATTCCTATATACAGAATCTGTGATTAAATAGAATTATTATTAACATATTATCAAGCAAAATATTTGTGCAGAAGGTCCACTTACAGCTGGGAAAGAAGAAAATGGCTGTGGTGACTAAACTAGCTTTAATAGGAAAAACTTGAAAAAAAATTGTAACCTTTAAATTTTACAAGGCTGACGATGCTTTATAAATATTGACGAAGCAAGCTCAGTATGTGTGTGTGGGAGTGTGTGTATGTGTGTGTGTGTGTGTAATCAGTGTGTATACTGCTCGACGACTAATGACTTATGAGTATTTCAAAAAGTTTGAGTAACGAGTATAAGGGGTGAATAGAAACGCAGGGGTCAATAGAAACAAAACTTTAAATGGGTTTTCACGTTAATTCAATATTGTTTATTGGAAAAGGAGAAAGAAAAAAGGAAACGGCATTTAATCAGCACAGGTTCAGGCACAGATACTTAATTAAGAGGAAACGACATAAAACATAATATGTAAACAAAACAATGTTTTTGTGAGCATCGTACACACATACATAAAAGAGTAAAATCCCTTTTACGATTTATCTTCGACTTGAATAAAGTTATCCTTTTGCGTCTTGTCTGTATTGTGACAATATAATCTAATTCCGCTAATTAAACTTGAGGTGCCACTTCGAAAATAGCTCAACAATATCGAATGGGACTTTCGCTAGAGTTTAGTCATGCGATAATTCTTGACGATGAATTATAACATCAATTCTGTATACCCCGAAGGGTTTCGCCGGGTGTTTTGCCAGGGGACGAGCCCAATGCCACCAACTGGTCACAATCATGGCCTCCAGGTAACCCACTAAGAAATTCCAAATGAAAAATCGCAGCAACGTTTTGTTCGACACGGGATTCGAACCCTGGACCTCGTTCTCAGCAGTGGCGCTTACGACCACTAGACCAACGAGACCGTCAATGTAGCATATTATTAAGATTAAGTCCCTTGTGTTAGTTTGAGTCCGGTTTCATCATCATAATTTCAGCCAAAAGACGTCCACTGTTTGACATAGACCACCTTCAAAGCATTCTCATTTCCACCATGGTTAGTTCTGCGCTGCCCACGTCCATCGCCTTACTGAGATCTTCATCAGATCGTCAGTCTACTATTTTGGGGTCTACCCACGTTGCGTCTTCCGGCACGCGCCACACTGGAACCTTTCCGCCCCAACAGTCATCGCTTCACGTGCCCCGCCCACTGCCAATTAAGTATGCCTTTTTGTCGGACTCCGGGTTGCTGCTACCCACTGAGAAATTCCAGATGGAAAAACCCAATAACATTTTTGTTTAACTCGAGGTTAGATCCCAGGGGATCTATCCTTGTGTTGTATAATTAATTTCAATAAATAAGATTGTGTAGTGATTGGTAATAGCCAGTTATGATGCCAGGTAGTTACATCCACATTTAGCCAGTTTAAGTCCCAAGCAATAGGGGCGAGAATATTACCATCAATCAGGCACTAATCTAGACTCCGGGCATGCCTTTACGTCATCATCATCATCAGGCTATACTAGTCCACTGCTGGACATAGCCCTCTCCTAATGAGCGCCATAGCCCCCTGTCTTCAGCTTGCCGCATCCAGCATCTGAAGCCTTTACGTTGCATATCTAATTTAAGGTATATTGTACAAGGATCGCATTTATTTTTCTAATATTTTATGTCATGTACCTAAAGTCTTTGCAAATAAAAATCTATTCTATTCCATTCTATTATTATTGTTCTGTTCTATTCATCATCTGCCTAGCCTTTTCCCAACTATGTTGGGGTCGGCTTCCCGTCTTACCGGATGCAGCTGAATACGAGAGTATTTAACATGATGCAACTGCCTATCTGACCTGCACAACACGATACCCCTTTGTTAGATTGTTTGTCAGACTTTTAGGGCTTCTGACTACTCGTAATGACTGTCAAAGATCTACGAATGACATCAGGCACCTACGTGCTTTCCGAGGCATGGAGGAGTCTTTATATGTTACGAACGGTCACCCACCCACAGACTGACCTCGGCAAGCGTAGCTTAACCCTCGATCTCCTGTGTTCTATTCGAATAAAGATATAGAGTACTGAGTATTTAGAGTATGTATAGATGATCTTCTCACGTGTTGACTGAAATAATCCCAATTACACGCATGAAAAATACACGAAGCTTATTTATTGGATAAAAACAGAGGTTTCCTGTTATTCTAGGTAATCCACTATATAGAAATAAGTTGTTTTATAAATAGCTTTGGACACTTCGTGACAGCTTTATAAGTAACTAACGACATTAGTGATTATTTACCGAAGATATTGAGAAAATAGAATTGTCTTATTGTCAATAGTGGCTTTGGATACCTACCTATACAAGTTGGAACTTGATATCATGAGTTCATGATCAGACTCAGAATTAGAATTATTCGTCGGCATTTTCCTAATTTTGACGTGACAACGTCTAATAAATCGATGAACGCCAGCTGCATTCACGAAAAAGGATGGCTCATTGTCCCGTTACGCTCTTTGTCCCGTTACGCTCATTGTACGGTCCCCCGCATCTATCTGTCTTGTCTCGTTTGGCTTGCCGTTGTCACGTTAAACTATCGTCCGTAAACGAACTTTACAGGCAACCAATTTTTTACATTTTGGAACGAAGTTCCTTATCGCGCGTTGCGAAAGGGGGCTAGACGGAAAAAAATTAAACAAAAAGTTGTAACGACACTTTTTGCCATAGTTGTAAGATGTGTGGCGTGCGCGTGTTTGTCTGTCTGTCTCTCTCTCTCTCACCTCTCAAGTTTTATTTTTCTGAGGTGTGTTAAGAGTGTTTGTTTTCTGTCTGTTTGTTCCGGCTAATCTCCGAAACGGCAGGACCGAGAAATTTCCACAAAATAATAAATTCACTGTCATATAGCTGATGTTATGAGGAGTAACTAAATCTGCTTTTATTGTAGGCAAAGAATTAGGATTATTATTTTTATGACTCTTTGTCGCCAACGCTACTGCTAAGCATGAGGTCTTGGGTTTGATTGCTGGGTTGGGCAACGCGTTATTAGGTTTATCTATCACGAATTTCCCAAAAGAAGCACGGAGTCGTTCTTTGAGCCATAATAGCTCCGGTGGCCATCTGTGGTCTTCATCATCATTTCCACTTCACTAAATGGTGCTTTCAGAGAGCAAATGCACGAGCTACTATAAAAAGATCTCATCCCCTCCTCTCTCTTTGCTCAAGCCAGCCCACGTCGCTGAGCCAGTAGTTGTTTAAATGAGTCCCTAAATAATATATCTATCAGAACCAGCCCGTCTCTTTGCTGTCCTCTCCCAGTGACGCCCTAAACCGAGCTGTGTACCCCGCAAAGAGTGCCCTTAGCGAGTGATCACTTAGCGTTTAAGCTTTTATGCCCTGGCTGGAGGCCTTAAATGATCGGTTAAGCAGTTAATAACTCTGAAGGTTATACTGCGAAGTGGTAAAAGTAAAGTAAAGTACCAGCCTATTACTGTCCCACTGCAGGGCAAAGGCCTCTTCTCATACAGAGAAGGCACGAGCATTAATCACCACGCTTGCTCAATACGGGTTGGCGATTTCAGACTTATATTAATTATATAAGTCCAGATTTCCTCACGACGTTTTCCTTTACCGATGTCAGTGATGTCCAAGATAAACTTAGAAAGTGTAAGAAGCGAGTGCGAAGGGGTACTTCAATGAAATATGTTTCATGTGTTGGATAAATAATCCTATAGCTACAACACCAATTGAGACCAACAGACATCTAGTTTTGACGACCGATATGGCGCGGCGGGCGAAGGTCCGCCTGCGACGTAGGAGGTTACGGGTTCGATTCCCGCCCTGGGACAAATGTTTGTACGATCTACAAAGATTTTTTCCGGGTATTCTGGGTATAATAAAAAGTATCTATCTATGTAATGTATTGTATTAAGTATATCAGTCATCTAGTACCCATAACACAAGCTCTGCTTAGCTTGGGGCTAGATGATGCTGTGTGGATTGTCCAGCATTATATATATGTATAAAAGTGTCGTAGCTTAGCTTAGACCTCGCTCACTGCTTAACCGCCTTCCACATCTCTAGTATAAAAGCTGCCATACACTTCAGAAAACGTTAAATAATCAAGGATCTATTTTGAATAACACTTCTACCGAAAATAACTTCCATTGAACCTCCGAATGTATAATTAACACAGTAATTAAGAAGAGCTGTTATTTACTATCTATATACAGGGGGTGGTTTTCTCAGAAGGACTGTAATTATACAAAATTAGTGATAACACAGTAATCGTTGGCTCGGTAACAACAGCCCTTATTTAGTTCGGAAACAAGTGGGCTTATTCATAGACTAGCTGTTACTAACGACTTCGTCCTTGTGGAATTATACACAAACAATCCATATTTGGCTGGTTAAAGTCTTATGGAATAGGGGCGAGAATATTGCCATAAGCCGTGCAACTATTGAATACTAAATAAATGAATAATGCTGGACAATCCACACAGCATCATCTATCCTCAAGCTAAGCAGAGCTTGTGTTATGGGTACTAGATGGCTGATACACTCAATATAGTCTGATTGAGTCGAAATCAAATTAATTTCTGGATTTAAGTGATATAAATATATTCGTTTGCCGAGTCGCGGTCTCCACTCAAGAACACGTTTACCCCAGCGGTTGTCGGTTCTTCGCGAGATATGGCCAGCCCACTGCCACTTCAGCTTGCTAATTCTTTGAGCTATGTCGGTAACTTTGGTTCTCTGACGGATGTATTCGTTACGAATCCTATCCTTCAGAGAAACTCCGAGCATAGCTCTCTCCATAGCTCGCTGAGCGACTTTGAACTGGTGGACCAGCCCTACCGTGAGTGTCCATGTCTCGGCTCCGTAGGTCATGACGGGTAGGACGCACTGATTGAAAACTTTAGTTTTCAAGCATTGCGGTATGGATGACGAGAAGACTCGTAAACGTAGTGTAGGACGCCCTCTGACAGGGCGCTATGGCGCTCATTAGGAGAGGGCTATGTCCAGCAGTGGACTAGTATAGCCTGATGATGATGATGAAATATATTAAAAAACAACATTAAAATACTATTGCTAAAAAAGCATTTTACTCTGTTACTGAATATTTACAGGATAAACTTATGTACGAGTAATGTTACTTCATAAGATATTTTCAATAATGTATTTTATTGTTTCTTAAATATGGCTATGGATATGGCTGATGGACACTACTGTTTGTTTATGACTTTTCTTTTGTACCCATATTCGCAAATAAATAAATAATGCTGGACAATCCACACAGCATCATCTAGCCCCAAGCTAAGCAGAGCTTGTGTTATGGGTACTAAATGACTGATGCACTTAATACAATACATTACAAAGATAGATATTTTTATTATACATAACAAATACCCAGAACACCCGGAACAAATCTTTGTAGATTGTACAAACATTTGTCCCAAGGCGGGAATCGAACCCGCAACCTCCTGCGTCGCAAATAAATGATTGATAAATGATTTAAAAAGAAAAAATATTAAAAAATTATTCAGGGTAGAGTTTAAAGCTACTCAGCGTTAGGTGTGCTAGCTCTACTGACTTCGCAGAACGTCGTTTTCTCTGATCTGTATAAAGCTACACCACTTGCGCATCCCTAGCTAACATCCTCAGCCTCCGTCCTTAGCTAGCATCCTTGACCCATATCCCTAGCTCTCCTATCCTTATCACGCATCCCTCAATTTGAAAAAACATAGCTTCATTGAACCCATATCCACCAGTATAAGCTAAGCTAAGCTATGAAAAATTGAGCGATTTCATTGTTGAGTTTAAAAAACCGTCGAAGCTCAGCAATGAAGCGGATCTCTGGTAGGAAGGAACCTTTATTCTGAAATACGGCATAGACTACCTCGTTGGTCTAGTTGTCCCAAGCACCGTTGCTGAGCATGAGATTCTGAGTTCGATTTCTGGGAAATACAAAGTGTTATTGGGTTTTTCCATCAGGTATTTCTTAGTAGCAACCAGGAGTCTGGCTCGCATGACTATTGTCGCCTCAAGCCTGTCACTCCAGACACTATCTCCGAGTATATGAGCCTTAAGGTGAAAGCTTACTGGAAGCCCGTGAAAAGCATATTTTTATTGGTATCAAGTTATGTTTTTTATTGTTATCCTCACGATGTTTTCCTTCACCGATGTCAGTGAGATGTCCAAGATATACTTATAAAGTACATATGAACTGAATAAGTCACTTTGGTACTTGCCCAGGTTTAAACCCATAACCTCGAGCACAAGAGGCGAGGCCTATACCACTGGGTCATCCTTACATTTACATACGGGGACAGTGTCTGGCCAAAATACAATTGCAAAAACTTAAGAAAATTTAAATTTCGTGGGCTGCCACTACGCGTTAGCCTTAAGTCACATCTCAAGGTTTTCTCGCTGTCAGCTCAGTTAATACTAATAGAGATGTTTGGTCAACTTTCTATTATCTCACGCTGGGAAACAATTGTCTATGTCCAATATAATTAATCTGTGGGTCGAAGATTATTATTATTGATAACTTTTACTTTGGCTCCGACGCCATGTTGGTTTTGGAGTTAGAAATGAAAGACGGTAAACAAGTTGTTAGAGATTAATTGACCCCTGGGTCTTTGTAAGCTTCGCCTTCATTAAGTTACTTCTTTTATAGAAAAACAATTTATCAATCCAACAATTAATTCATTATTGCTTCACAGCAAAAACACTAGGAAGTGGTGAAGGGTGGGCGTTTTGGGGGCTGGCTTATGTAATTTTTGACGTTCAAAAAGTGCTGATTCTCAGCCTATTTATTTTAATTAATTACCCGGGTCGGGCAGTCTTGGGTTTTTTTACTCGGAATGTCTCTGAAGCAGCCCGAGGTCTGAACTTGTTGGCGCGCCCCCATTGACTGGTGTGATGTGGGTGTAATATTGGTATACTTCTGCCTAAACCATAGGGTAACACATGCATGATGTTATGTTAATAAATAAATAATCAATTTATAATAATAGGGTCATCAACTGTCTGTGGCCAATAATATCTGAGCACAAGTACAGACTTCGAGCTGCTCCCGAAGATATCCTAATGGAAAAACTCAATAACACTTTGCACTGGTTGAAAATCTGCTGTTTCTGGGTGGTTTGATGCGCCACTTCTTCTTCCCAGCAAAAACACTAGGAAGTGGTGAAGGGTGGGCGTTTTGGGGGACCGTGTTATGTAATTTTGGACGTTCAACAACCGCTGATTTTCCGCCTAATATGAATAAACGAATTTTGCTTTTGAATCAAACCTCGTACCTGACGCTAAACTTAAGTCTTTCTATCATCATTTCAGCCCAAAGCCGTCCACGTGCTGGTCATAGGCCCTGGACATAAGCCTCACCCAAAGATTTGCACAAATTTTTCTTTCGCCCGCGATCTATTCAAATACCACAAGGAAAAACAAACACTGCAAAAAAATATCTGTCGTGTCGGTCGACAAGACATAGATTTAAAAGTTAAATGTGTTTTGAGATATACGATCCTTCTGATGAACTGATTTGATTTATCATTCCCTACTGTATTATAATTTAATGTAAAATAACACGTGTCATCTTTTAGCGATCCTGTTGGAACTAGTTGCATCTTTAGTGATAGATCAGTTCATGATAAAATTTAAGAATATCTACACGTCTATACTTAATGTACTTTTTCTAGCACCACCCTTCAAACTTGTGCACCAGTTCTGCCTTCCAGTTTTCTGAAGAGTTAGTAGCACCACTTCATTTTCTCAGATTAATTAAATAACTGAGCAGCTCAGCTTAAGCTTTCTTTATTATTTTTTTAAACGTTGCCCCACTCTAGGAATTTCTCCTGTATCGTAGGTGCGTTTACAAACATTTACTCACATACACAAACGGCCAGACCCGGAACAACTACCTGTGGGTCACACTAATATTTGTTCCGTGTGGGGATCGAACCCACAACACGCGGCGCAGCAGCCGATGGCTCAACCACTGCGCCAACCGTGTCGTCACGCTGGCGAGTTCGTTGTGCCAAGCCTTCTAGTGTTTTAGCTAGAGAGAAAAATGTCACAACAAGCTCTTGAGCAAGCAGGAAAGAAATATCAGCACAACACAGTTCCCAGCAAGTACCTACGGAAGAAGAAGTCGTGTAATAAATTTCTCAGCAAACTTTGGCTGAGAAACTTGTTTTTTCTTCCCTGCTTACTATTTGTACTTTTTCTTCCTTGCTAAACACTAAGAAATAGTGAAGGGTATTATGGGGGCCTTTTTTTTTCTTTTTATTAACGGGGGGAAACCTTCTAAAGGCGCCTGGACTTTTGTCGAAAAGACAGGGAGTGTGGGATTCTAACCTCACTAAATCCACCCCGGTGATCACCATCAGCACATGGAATGGGTCCTGTTACCTCTTAAGAGACCTCCGGGACCCCCTGTGCGCAATGCCTGTTAGGGCACATCTCCGAGCGTATTTGTATTTTTTGTTGAGGGTATTTATATTATTTGTATTTGGCGTATTTTGCTTGAAGACAGAATTATTTCTTCTGCCAAAGACTTCCCTATGCTATTGTGAATTTTAAGGACCCTATTCCATTTATTCGCTAAACATACAAACATTTTGTTTTAGAATTCAGTCTGAGCTATTCTTATCCTTATTTCATCTCGTTCTACATACACAAGGACTTCAGGACAGCGAACCGCATCAGGTTCATCATACCTAAAGAGCTTTGAACCTTAAAGTTTATATTGAAACTGAATTTATTCAGGTCAGAGATAGTTGAGCTACTTGCTTTGTTTGTTTCCTTTTTAATATATATGTAGTCGTATGTTTCATTTTGGTTATTATTTTTATAAGTATTATTTCTATTATTTATTATTAAGGCACATCAACAACACAAACACAGACATTTACAAATAACAGAGAACAGAGAACAGAGACTAGTGTTTACGTCAATTACAGACGTGCACAGCATTCACAACAAAAGAGAAGAAAAAACACAGCATTCACGTTACAAAAAAAAAACAATAAAAGAAAACAAAAGAACAACAACTAAGCTAAAATATCGGTAGTAGAGAGAATATAATTTTGAATTATTATATTCTATTATTTAAATTACATTATAAATAAAATAATAATATAGAATAATAGGTATAACACCTATTATTCTATATTATTATTTTATTTTATTATTTTACATTACATTACATTACATTATTGTGTTAGTAAGATAGAACTTTGTTAAAGATTAGTCTATTGTTAGCATTTTGTACTTCCGTGCCTCGGAAAGCACGTTAAGCCGTTGGTCCCGGTTGTCATTTATAGATCTTTGACAGTCGTTACGGGTAGTCAGAAACCCAAAAGTCTGACAACCAGTCTTACCAAGGGGTATCGTGTTGCCCAGTAACTGGGTTGTGGAGGTCAGATAGGCAGTCGCTCCATGTAAAGCACTGGTATTCAGCTGCATCCGGTTAGACTGGAAGCCGACCCCAATATAGTTGGGAAAAGGCTAGGCAGATGATGATTATAGCATTTTGTACTTAATTGTTGTCTGTTAAATATTAACACCAGCCTGTTACTTAACATCACGCGGGTTTACCCAGAAGGGTAAGACAGAAGTGTAGCTACGTACGTAGACCCACTTTTCGCCAGTTACGTAAACGGCTGCCCTTCGGGGAAATACAGTCGTGATATATTGTCATTAATAGTCGACGACACAATTGGCGCAGTGGTTGAGTCATCGGCTGCTGCGCCGCGTGTTGTGGGTTCGATCCCCGCACGGAATAAATATTTGTATGACCTACAGGTAGTTGTTCCGGGTCTGGCTGTTTGTGTATGTGACTTTTAATGTTTGTGAACGCGCCCACTATACAGGAGAAAAAAAAAAAAAAATTGTAAGCCCAGATTTCCTCACAGTGCCAAAAATAATAGTCCTTGATTTTGATATCATTATGTCATTTGCGATTAATACTAGGTTTTTTATGATGAAACACGTAATTTATTATACCAATTATCCTTAAATTGCATCCTATGTTTTAGGTATGAAGGCGGAAATGACGTAAATAAGTTATCTTACCTATTATATTTCCTGATTATAATACATATTTTAATTTTGGTAACAGGTAATATAACTAATTAAATAACCATTAAAAAAAACCGTTAAAAAAATCCGTTTAATCCGTTTCAAATTGGACTTTATTCGTACCAGTAACTTTACTAGGTCACTCCCCTACAGTCTTAGCGTTATGATACGCTTCCAAAGTCACGTACGCACCTTACTTTAATCTTTTATCTTTCTTTTGTAAACAGGATCAAATACTCCTTTTTTTTGGGGCCATCCTTTGAGAAAAAAAGGTTAATGATCTAATAGCACTGGCTGGTTAAGACGATCGCCGACCACTGAATAAAAAAAAATGTTAAGAATGTCATTTTGACAGGTGGCTTTAAATTGGCGGTAATTTTTTAACGGTCGCCTAGCCTTTCTTTGACTATGATGTTTACCGCTTTAGTTCAATTATTTATTATTATATTGGTATGTCAAGTGAAAACTTATAAAATAATACCTTTTCGGAGTGTGATATTTGGCAAAGTTAAAGTTTATATGGAGAGAGAAATAGTGCAGACAGCTTAAGCGGTCGATTTTTGATCACTTAAGGATTGCTAGTACCTATAAATGGAACAAAATGACCCGCCACGCGTTGCTGTTGTCATTGATCGAGATAAATGTCTATCCTATCATTTAAGATTGACCAAATTACACACAGTACCTAAGCCAAATTTCATTAAAATTGGTTATGTAGTTTCGGAGTTTATCCCGGGATAAATTTATTTAATAATTGACTGCATGGTTGCATATTGGAAACTTCTAAAAATCTTCCCAATTAAACATGAACCTTATTCTTTTGTATTAAAGTTGAAATACTATCAAAGAAGTTTGACAGATTGGGTTTGCTTCATAAGCTAGCTTCTGTGCCTATCCCTATTAATTCACACGTAAAGTAAGTACGTAAGACCTAACCACCAAAACTGCGTGATTTTGCATTTTTTTTAAATGACAAATTCCTAGATTACGATAAGGCTCAAGTTTCTCCGTAAAACTACGATTAGTTCCTGATACGAATATTCACACAAACACAGGTATTTTTATTGCGCGGTAGCACAAGTGCGCCATACTTACGTTTGACCGTAATCAATTTTTCCCTACGTGATTACTTACACGAGCCAAAAGATCAGCATATTTAGAAAACGACATGCCATGCGATTTAGAACCTTATTGTACGTAATAAGGCTTTAAATCGTACACCGCGTGCCACTCAAAGCCACGTGTCAAGATATAGTGTTTAGTTGGTAAACCAGTTACTTTGACACGTGGCAAAATAGGGAACTATATCAAAACGTATGAATTTTGACAGATCGCTGTCACTTTTCTTTAACAAGTGGCGCCACTATCAACGAACATTTTGAAAATTAAATTAAGAACGAAGGTAGAAGGGCCATCTTGGATTCGTTCGTATTATTAAAACTGTCGCGACACGTAAAAAAATGCGTTCACGGTTTTTTATACCTACACCTTTAAATGAATTACTGGGAACTATGAATGAGTCATATATACATCGCTATAATTATATGAATGGTGAATGGTGTCATGGAATTCCTAATTGATAAATATGACGCAATATAACTTTTTGTGTCGAAGACAAAACTTCATACTAAAACTATAAATGAACAGGTGTCTGTCCGCCTATTTCGTTTTAACCGCTAAACCATTGGACCGATATTGATGAAACTTTGTAAAGAGATAGCTTGAAGATTTACAAAGGATATAGGCATACCATGGAGCCTAAATTTACGCCCAGTTGATGGCAATAGGCTCAAGCCCTGTTGCATGGAACTTAAACATAACCGGTGAAATGTGGGTGTTCCTAAAAGTGTACCTCTGTGATGTCCATGCATTTGCACCAACAACCTTAACACATTTATTGCTTAGGAATCAGACGTACTCACTCGTTGGTCTAGTGGTCGCAAGCGCTACTGCTGGCCATGAGGACCCGGGTTCAATTCCCGTGTTCGGCAAGGTTTTTTCATCTGGAATTGCTCTGTAGCCTGGTGTCTAGATTTGTGCCCAGTTCGTGGCAATGGGCTCACCCCCTTTTACTTACTAGGGACTTAAACATAACTAGTCGAAATGTGGGTGTACTATTAATAGGTACACTTCTGAAGATTACTGGCGTTACGAAATCCAGTCTACGGGCTGCTTTGTACGATGGTGAGAAGAAGAAGAGAGAGAAGTGTTGGCTTTGTAATATGGCGAAGACAGTCAAGATGATATCAGCCACCGGCCGGCGCCTTGAACTAATGATTGAGAAGGATCAAGAGTAGGATGCAGCTGGAGATTACCGTTTACATGCGATAAGAATTACTCAGTTTAGATAACACATAATGTGAAGTATAATCAGTTATTATTGTGAGGCTAGAATGATGGTTGTACAACTTTTAGAATGGTTGCTGTTGAGGCGACAATTTTTTATTTTTTTTTATTTGATGTTCAAATGTAGTCTACTCAAAATAAATGAATTAATTTAATTTCACCCAACGAATAACTCACCAAGGTGGCACGTGAAAAGAAACCTTGGAAGGATTATGGGGAGGCATTTGCCCACCAGTTGGGCGTATAAGATAGTAAAAAAAACTTATTTTCGTAATTTTCATTTATTTTTTGTTTTAGTTCCAGTTTCGATTTCTATACAAAATTATTTTTACTTCACGTGGCCGTTACGCTTTTTCGTGACGGAAAAAATCCTAATACCCCCCGTCTATAAATAAATAAATAATGCTCGACAATCCACACAGCATCACCATAAATACAAGCTCTGCTTAGCTTGGGGCTACCCAAGCTAAGCAGAGCTTGTGTTATGGGTACTCGATGACTGATATACTTAATACATTACATAGATACGAGTAGATTTTTTTTTTTATACATAGCAAATACCCAGAACAGCCGGAACAAATATTTGTAGATCGTACAAACATTTGTCCGAAGGCGGGAATCGAACCAGCAACTTCCTGCATCGCAGGCGGACTTTCGCCCGCCGCGCCACATCGGTCGTCGTCTATATACAAGTTTCACTTCAAAATCTCACAAGGAAGCGTCCAACGCCGACCTTTGGAATGTAAACCAAACAGTTTATCAGTTTATTATCTTGATACGCTGGGGGCTCGTCCCGCCGACATGCGCATGCGGCGCGTAGGTAGCCAATCATGTGACGTAGCTGTATTGCACAACAGTAGTCGCGGATGACGTGTCCCGTCTTGATTCGTAATGATAACCGCGGGCGCCGTACTTCCGATCGTCCGATTTGGTTATCAGATTGCTTTTTTCGTATTCTTGATTATTTCAAAAAGGTTATCTACTATTGTAGGTATGATGGTTTTCATGGGTAAATAATCAAAGGTGCACAGATAGATGGATTTAATTAATTTAACACCTTAATTGCCAGACAACTAGACACAATAGAAGATGTATTGTTTGTACGTCACCTGGCGTTTAAGATATTAATAGTTTTTTTTTACGGTCACCAATAACATTTTTAAATAGCATACAACCTATTACTTAAATGCAAAAATCTAAAAAAATGAATTTCACGGCCTGCCCCTTCGCATTTGCCTTAAGGATCAATAATAACCAAACATGCTCCAAAGAAAGCATAGACAAATGACTCTCTTTTTAATTTTGTCTATGATTTAATGTCACAGTGCAATAAGTATGTACTTACCGTTCTTAGTTACCTCTACATCATAAATACAAAATTGAAGGTCAATCTGATGCAAAATCATAGGTAAAATCGTCATGTACAGCAAAATAAAAATCAAAGTTGATTTATCCAAATAAGGCTGAGAATCAGCACTTTTTTTAAAACAGTCCCCCAAACGCCCACCGTTCACCACTTCCTAGTGTTTTTGCTGTGAAGAAGAAGTTGTGGTACAAACTCCCCAGCAACACGTCTGTCTGATAAGTTTGAAGAACATGAATCTATACAATATAGCAATTTGTAAATCAGTGTTAACAACAAAACCAGTATAAACTGGCCTCCTGTTCTACTAAAAATCTGTACTACGGTAGGCCAGCCCGAGGTCCCAGTGTTTCCACTGACGTCAGGCGTCTGTGCAACACGTAGGATGCTGTGCTTACGTGACCAGATAGGTGTTGCACTTAGCGTCAGCGGCGGAATGACGTAACAGACTCCATGGCTATGCATTTCATTTTAAAAGTTTATTGACATTAATTGCTGAGGAATCAGGCTTTCTGGCTCGTAGGTCTAGTGGTATCAAGCGCTATTGCTGGCCATGAGGTCCTGGGTTCGATTACCGAGTTGAACAAAGTTTTTTCATTTGCTGTCTGGATTTAAGCCCGGTTGGTGGCAATCGGCTCACCCCCTATAACATAGGACTTAAACATAACTGGCCGAAATGTGGGTGTACTATTAATAGGAACACTTCTGCCTAAGCTTTTGGAGAATACAGACTACGGGCTGCTTATGAGAAGTTCCAAATGGAAAAACACAAATAACATTCGCCCGACTTAGGAGTCGAACCCAAGACCTCAAGTAAATGAAGGCTAGGATTACCATAGAAAGCGTGTAGCGCTGTCCGGATGCTGGTGAGCCTGTATCCAGTCACAGCATGTACTTACTCCCAATCGGTGAACTGCAAGACACTTGAACTACAAAAACCGCTCTTATGTCCACGGAATAAAGACGCGGTCACCAACATAACTGCTCCGGATGTGTGATACATACCTATGAATAAAACCAAGCCCACGTTTTACAAAAGGCAGGCAGAGATTGTAGGTATAATTCACCCATATGTCGCTCCAAAATGCCATTATTTATAATAGAGATAGTTCTGCACCCATTGGGGTTGTCCTTCGGTGGCCCTGCATTAATACTTCATACAAAGGTAATCGTCAGTGGGTCCCACATTTCATTTTAACTATCTGTGAGTTGGCTTTGGCCCGTCTTACCAAAGCGCAGGGACCCGAGAAGTGTCAAGGACAGTTCAAATAATAAAATTAAGCGTTGTTTTTCTTAACTTTAAATAAGGAGCTCTTGGCAAATTAAATTTAAGCTACGGATGCTGAGGTCAGAAAGCACGATAAGCCGTTGGCGCCGGCTGTCATTTGTAGAACTTTGACATTTGTTAAGGGTCGTCTGAAGCCCGAACGTATGACAAACATTCTAACCAAGGAGTATCTTATTACCCAATAACTGGAATGCAGAGGTCAGATAGGCAGTCGTTCCATGTAAAATACTGGTATTCAGCTGCATGCTGTTAGACTGGAAGCTGAACCCAAAATATTTGGGCAAAGGCAAAGCAGATAATGATTTCCTTAACTTTACAATTTAAAAAAGATATTGTCGTTAGAAGTTGCTAGCTAATGTCCTCAGAGTAATTTCTATATTTCAATTGAGAACATGCATGTATTTTTTTCCACCATCATCATCATTCTCTTGCCCTTAACCCAATTCATTTGGGGATAGCCCAGCTTATATTCTTGTACCATACATAAATTTGCAATAGTCACCTCCTTTCCAGCCATATCATCTTCCACACAATTCATCCATCGTTTCTTTGGTTTTCCCCTACTCTTGTAATCCTGCACTTTTTTTTCCCACATGAATCAACAAAAGACATTAAAAGACAAATGAAATGTGTAAAAAAAACAAAAACGCGTGTTACTCAAATACTAACTCCTCGATTTTCTACTTTAAACTTCTTTGTGACTACGCGGCTATGTGACGTCATTATCAATGAAACATGTCTGACAGCCCCAAATCATACATTTTAAGTATCTATCTTTTGCCCGGAACTTCATCCGCGTTGATATCGGTTACCGCGGATGCAGCTGAAATCGGGGATTAAGAAGTATACTACGGCCTCCCAGGGTCTCAACCCATCTCCATACCAAATTTCATCTAAATTGGTTCCTAGATAAATCGTAAAAAGGTTGTAGACAGACAGAAAGACTAACAAAAACCTTTATAATATTAGTATAGATTGTTCATCAACTGCCTAGCCTTTTCCCAATTATGTTAGGGTCGGCTTCCAATCTAACTAGATGCAGCTGTAGACCAGTATTTTACATGGAGCGACTGCCTATCTGACCTCCACAACCCAGTTACTAGGCAACACGATACCCCTTGGTAAGACTGGTCGTCAGACTTTCGGTTTTCTGACTACCCGTAACGACTGTCATGAAATGACATGAACTGACAGCCTGGGCCCAACGGCTTAACCTGCTTTCCGAGGAACGGAGGAGTCTTGAAATGTAATGAACGGTCACCCATCCACAGACTGAGCTCGGCATTATTATTGATGTGTTGTGTTTTATTCAAGCAGAAATCGTACCAACAAAAAGACTTCGTGACATTTAAAGTAGTTCGCTAAGAATAGATGTTTATTCACATGGTCTGTTACGTCACATCCGGTATTTTTTTAATAATAGCTCTTCTAAAAATAACATACAGTAAAATAAGTTACGAATAGAATGAATTAAGTCGTAAATAAAATACCAAATCGTGTCTTGACTCTTGAAGAATATGACCATAGGTAATTTAAAAGATCTAAATTACTTGTTACCCCCTTAAAAATCTCTAAAAGGACACTACACCAACGAAACTGGCACGTCATTTTATTACAGACTCGTTCTACCCCGCGGCTTGACCCGCTCCTAATAATCGTAGCATAACCTTTAACAAGAGATAAGCTATCAAATGCAAAAAGAATTTTTCAAATCCGACAGTTAATTTCAGAGAAAACAAAACAACAGAAAAACTCATCAGCTTCATTAGGTGAGTTTAACTAAAGATCTCTTTAGACAAATGGCCCATTGTGTAAACACCTACTTACACACGTCATAGTTGCCAATCTATAAGGTAAAAATAACCGTTGAGATAAAAGATAAAAGATATAGGTATGTGCTTCACAGATGTGTGGGATTCCCGACATCCAGACACAGATTATAATTCTCCGTACGGCAGTAATTAAATCAATTCGAAAAGATCCTTGTCTTGAATTTTTCAGAATAAATCTTGTGACTATGAGGAAAATGACTAAAAAAGGATAAAACGTTACTGAAAGAAAAACTTGGGAATTTGTTTACTAGATTTCGGAAAATCCATGTAGTATTTTTCTTATTATATAATTAATTAAACAATTACAATAGGCTTGCCCTATATTACTTAGGACATAAAAACAGTAGCAACACGCTATAAGCACAAATCACAATAAATAAAATCATAAAAAGAAATAAATCTTAATGACAATCCAACTTATTTAACCGATAAATGAATAAAATTATCAGAAAGAGTTTTCCAAACACCATACTAAAGTGTATTAATAATCTTGGTACAAGAAAATTCTCCTACAAACGCGCGTTGAAACCACAGAGTACTCATTCAGTCAACAGCTCCGAACCATATATAAGGGGGTGGCAAAAAGGAACTGCTCATACTCCTATCACTGCTCCCAAACGGACAAGAGCTCAAGGAATTTTGTATTTTTATATTTTATCGTGTGTTTTGTGCGAACGAGATTAATAAGGTTAGTTTTCTTTATTAATTAAGTGTTTTTTTACGATTAATTTTGGGATTATTTATCGATTATTGTTTAGAAAAAGGTTTTCTGTGTTTTTAGTTTTTTTGTGACTTAAAACTGTGTGTAACTGGTTAAGCAGTGTGTTAACGATCTATTTAAAAAAAAAGTAACATCGTACAAAATAATTTACCAAAAAAAAATATTTCTAATAATTTTACACAAAAAAAAAACACGAAAAAAATTATAACAACAATCAATCGATACCACATGTTTTACCTTCACAATTAATCTCAATTTCAACACCAAAAATATTTTTCGAATAGAAAAATCTAACGTAACAAAATTTATCTAATAAAAAAACCATTTGATAAATCGTAACACGCGCAGTCGCTAAAGGTACGAAGTCACGGCGCTTACAACTGGCACGGTCCCGTGGCGACTAAATTATAACTACTAGTATATGTACTAGATAACGTAGTGGCATACTGTTACGCCTGCCTATCCAAATATGCCAAACGATTTATAAACAGCGTTTAAAATTGTGTAGACTTTCTGAAAGTAAGACTTAAATTTAATTGATGCTAACTTTTTGTCAATAACGTTATTTTCTTTTTGGGAAAAACAGAAAAAAGTGTTTTTTTTATTTTTGCAACTAAGCTACCTTAGCAATACTTACGAGTACAGTAAGGTATTGTTGATTTCACGAATCGTTTGATAGATTATTTTTTGTTAAACAAAATCTAGATTCATTTAAATTTATTCAAATTCGACTGTTTTAGCTGTCTGTACTCTTTCTCCATATAAACTTTAACTATGGCTAACCTCATACTTTTCCGTGCAAATTATTTTTTTTAAAATTGATCCTAAATTTTCCGAAATAATTTGTTTATTCAAATTAAGCTGAGACTGCACCTATTGAACCTCAAAACTAACTTAAAGCGGATCCCCAAAATGCCAGCCTATTGTTTTTACTGGCAAGAAGAAGTAGCTCAACAAACTCCCTAGCAACACGTCTGTCTGATTATTTGCAATAACTTGAATCTATACAATAAAGTGCTAAGTAATTGACACATAAATCTAGTATATAAAATTATTGACCACGTGTTTACATTCACAAATAAAAAGTAAACCTACAAAACTTAATAGAAAAGCCTAAAAAGTAAAAAAGGCATGCTTTCTAAGATGCCATGTGAAATGCTGGATTATATCCTTTAGGCTGTGT
This sequence comes from Phlogophora meticulosa, assembly GCA_905147745.2. NCBI lineage: Eukaryota > Metazoa > Arthropoda > Insecta > Lepidoptera > Noctuidae > Phlogophora > Phlogophora meticulosa. Next base: position 1,310,776 of record LR990543.1, on the reverse strand, counting down.
CTCGAAGTTAAAAATAATACCTTATGACCATCTGCATCTGCCTAGCCTTTTCCCAACTATGTCGAGGTCGGCTTCCAGTCTAACCGGATGCAGCCGAATACCAGTATTTTACATGGAGCGACTGCCTATCTGACCTCCACAACCCAGTTACTGGACAACACGATACCCCTTGGTAAGACTGGTTGTGTCTTTCAGACTCTACGTAACGACTGTCAAAAATCTACAAGTGACAGTCGAAACCAATAGCTTAACGCGTGTATAAGTCTCGATATGTAAAGAACGGTCACCCATCCACAGACCGACCTCGGCAACCGTACCTTAACCTTTTTATTCAGCCAAGGGCATGACCATCAAAGTTAAATAAGTATAAAAATAATTGTTACAACCGTAACAACGCCACTATACATTGTTTCATGAAACCAGAACCCACAATGTATCAATAGGTACAGTATTTAATATCATTGATTGCTTTTAATATACCCGATACCACTTGTTGCCTATCAATAGGTTTTAATATTGCAAGATTGCATGTAGGCACGTACAATTTGCAGTCAGCCTTTTGAATTAGTCCATTTCAGACGAATTAGTCTTGTTCAACACCTCGATATAGACTGTCGTTAGGTGATTTTAGTCAAGGGCGTTGATACAGAAATCGTATTGTTGGGAGGTCTCACTGGAGCCCTGACCACACCGGTATCTTGGGATTTATTCCTTTATTTAACGTGTTCAGGGTTCCATAGATAATTAACAGAAATGGAATGAAAATACACAGGTAACTAAGGGCATCGTGTGTACTTCTTTGACAGGCGTTACGGGTATTCAGAAGCCTGACAAACAGTCTTATCAATGGGTATTTTATTAACTAATAACTGGGTTGTGGAGGTCAGATACTAGCATTCAGCTGCATTCTGTTAGACTGGAAGCCAATCCCAACATTAATGAGAAAAAGGTTAGGCAGATAAATATATTGAGGAATTAAAAATGTTGGATCCCATTATTGAAAAATAAAACATGATGTTTATGAGGGTGTTTTTTGTTTCCATCATAATTCATAATTGGTGTCATATAAAATACTTTCAGTTTCAACCGCAAAAATAACTTTGTTCCTTTAAGAACCACTATGAAACACAAAGTTAATTTTACAAAAATGAAAATTCACTTTTCAAATCTTTATCACTTTTCCTCGATTGAGTCAAATCTTTTCTCAGAAAATCATAGTTATTTGGGTAAAAATAGATTTTGTCTCACAACTCAGTTGTCGTGTAAATATGACTAACAGATTTCTTATTAAAGGGCCGGACAGTAGCGTAGATATATGCTAATAATATTGCGATCACTGAACTGTCTACTAAGAGCGATAATTACGTCAATACAGCATATTAATCACCACGCTTGCTCAAGACGGGTTGGCGATTTCAGACTTATATTAATTACAAGTCCAGGTTTCCTCACAATGTTTTCCTTCACCGATGCCAAGGATGTCCAAGATAAACTTAGAAAGTACATATGAATTGAAAAAGTCACATTGTTACTCGTACTTGCCCAGGTTTGAATCCACAACCTCGCGTACAAGAGGCGAGGCCTAAACCACTGGGCCATCATGACATCAAATTTAATATAAACAGGTTAATCAAAATTATTTAAGAGAAAAGAAATTATATACATTTGTAAGTATAAATCTTTACAGACACTTAGAGCCGTCGCTTACTGGCAGCACGAAACGACAAGGGATTTAAGTAAGCACAGAATTTGAGATCTTATTTTGTGATGCTTAGCGTTCACATTTCGGTATGCCAGAACGTGCCAAAGGATGCCAAAGCAGGTTGTAACGTATCAATAAAAAGTGAGAGTTAGCAGTGTTAAATAAGATTCAAAATCATCTGTATTACAAACATCTCTTGCCGTGCCGCGCCGTATGTGGGCGCCGGGCCTTAAGTCGTGGATATTCTATGTCTGACTGATCCTTGAGAAGAAATGCCGAAACAAACTCAGAGGTCGTGGTCTCTTTTAAATCAACATAACATTACGCCTGTACTCCCAAAAGCGTTGGGCAGAGTTGTACTTATAGTAACACCCACATTTCGCCAGTTATGTCTAAGTCCCATGTAATAGGAGGCGACTGAGCACAAATCCAGACTCCGGGCTGCTACTGAGAAATTACAAATGAACAAACGCAACAGCACTTACTCAGAATCGAAACCAGGCCCTCGTGCTCAGCAGTAGCGCTTCCGACCACTAGACCCTCGAGGCAATCAAAGCGATCAGTCTCTTTTAAAGTCCAAACGACTGTATTATATTAAGACACTAGCTGTCTCGACGAACTTCGTACCGCCTTAAAAGTTAAGTTACACTGCCATCTGTTAGAAATGTATGGAACTTATTACAGGAAAACGTTTAATTTGCAATAAAAAAATATTGAGGTCAATAATCGATATAAAAACTGCCCTATCTTTTAAATTGGACCAAAACACACACTGTGTGCAAAATTTTATTTCAATCGGTTCAGTAGTTTAGGAGTCCATAGCGGACAAACAACGTGACACGTTATTTATATATATTAAGATTATATGTCAAACGATGCAAGGCTCTTTCTAGTAAGGTCTTTTGTTGAAAGAGCCTTCACACTTTTATGCTGACCTGTCTGACAGACGGCATGCATGCATATGTCATCGTGTTACTCAACTCAATCGTGAGTTCTTCTTTTCTTTTCTTTTTTTTAAAAAAAACATTGTCCCACACTAGGAATTTCACCTGTATCGTGGGTGCGTTTACAAACATTTAAAGTCACATACACAAACACCCAGACCCAGAACAACTACCTGTAGGACATACAAATATGTGTTCCGTGCGGGAATCGAACCCACGACACGCCGCGCAGCAGTCGATCGCTTAGCCACCAGCCAGCCAGTTCGTCTCTTTGCATACAAAATTCCTCTTCTCACAGGCACAAAGAAGCACCGAGTATTGATTACTACACTTGCTTACTGCAAATTGGCTATTCCAGACTTTTACAGACTCTCTACAAAATTAGTACATACTTTTGTTACTTAACTTTCGAACCAGTGATTGTACTGTGGTCTTTATACAGACGACTTTAAAGTTCTTAATACAAAAACATAGTAATAGCTCAGTGGTAAAGACCGCGCCTCTCATACTTGAGCTTGTGGATTCAAATCCGAGCAGGTGCCAGTGTAACTGTTTCAAATTCATATTAACTTTCAGTTAGACAGTCTATCTTGGACATCACTGACATCTGTGAAGTAAAACATTGTGAGGAAACCTGAACTAATAATAATGAATATGAGGCTCAAATCGTCACCCCGCTTTAGGCAAGCTTGGTGATTAATACCTGTTCCAGTCCCGAGGTTTGATTCCCAGGGCTAGTAAACTGTAATTGGAATTTCCCTTAGGAAGTCTTTCGCTCTCCCTTTTATATAATCGTTTTTATCGTCATTCCTAAACCTTTATTATATATTCGCTACTTATGTTTGATGAATAGTTATCTGTTAAATCTGATATCATCAGTTAAATTTTATCAGTCACATCATTCATCTATCTGATAATTTACATTTATTTTTAACCTCCGACGCAAAAACGGCAGGGTGTAAGTTTGACGTGTCTGTGTGTGTGTCCGTCTGTGGCATCGAAACTCCCGAACGGATCTTATATATCTGGTTCATCCGCTTCTTTGGGTCGTGCGTGATGTTAAATAGCTTATGCCTTCATCAAGAATTGGTCCATCAAATACAAAACATTCTTTCAACTCCGAATGGTGGTTTAAGAGATCATCGCATTCAAACAAACAAACAACAAAACATGGGTTTCATTTTTTGCGCGTAACCCTTATTATTTTTCTAAAAATAAAAGTAGCCTTGTAACATTATCTGACAGTAAAAGTCCCTTCAAAATCGCAAAAGGAGTATGTATGGTTCGTAGGAAGTGGCATTCTGCAGTTTCTACCTACCCCCATGGGAGAAAAGGCGTGAATTTATGTATGTGTGTATGTAAGCTTAATTGTTCATGCTCGTAAACTTAAGAACTAACTGTATCCTTGAAAGCAACAGAAATATTTTATGGGGAAGTCGAACCCGCGACCCATCACGCAGTGAGTCTTTGGCCACTGAGCCAAACGTAACCTCAAAATAAGTTCAAGGAGAATCTTCATAAACGATTCCAATCAGAAATGTTCAATACGTAATCTCTAGAAAAAGATTTATGAAGAGATGCTAGAGAGAAAGAGAGAAAGATAGCTCTCTATCTCTCTCTCTCTCTTTCTCTGTCTGCTGTGAAATTCATTAAATTCATTGAATCTCTTCAGATCACACATGTTTCACAGTCTCAAAATAGTCAAGCACTATGCTTACTCCAGTAAAACAAGAAGCTAGTCAGCTGCGTCTCGTCAGACAAAAATTGTCTATGAAGTAAAATCTAAATAAGCACTTAATGGGCACTGCCGATAAAAGCTTTTTAAGAAATAAAAGTTCATTATTAGTGAACATTTAAAACTTCGGAATAACTGTTAGTCAGCAATGATGTCAAATTGGCATGTCAGTGACGCATACCTTAAAGCTTTTTAAAGCTATGGACCACCTATACGTATAGGTACTCAGCGGGCTATCAGCGCCCTGCGGGTCCAATATAATAACGGGTTCAGAATGTTGTTGGGGCTGCCCCGTTTCTGCAGTGCATCAGGTGTTTGCACAAGTACACATCGATGGCTTCCACGCCATCGTCAGACAGAAATCTGCCTCTTTGCTCTGCAGAGTGCGGGAGAGCTCCAACTCCATTCTAAATACCATAGGGAGGAGGTACGAGTCTCCTTTACTAGGTGATGTTGTTCGAAGATGTATTTCGAACAACATCATTGTTTCTAAATAGATAATTAGTTTTACTAACATAGGTATAAGTTATCTTTTTGTTACTTACCCATATGGATGTTGCTTTTCCGAAAAAAAGATTATTTTATTTTATTTTAAAGCTTACTCGAAAACTTGACAACATTTATAAATAATCCAATTAGGTGGATAAGGTAAAGACCTATCGCTGAACAAACATTAAAAAATCCTTGTCCTTATAGAACATTTTTATTTCTCTTTTCAGGCTGCAACTTAATACTCAACTAGCGACATCTGTTATCGAATAGCAACAATGACGAACTCACTTTCGCTACTCACCGCTCTCTTAGCATCGCTGCTGTGCACTTTTGCGAGTGCACATGTTGCTGACAGCAGAAAAGGATTAGACAACAACATACAACCTAATGGTAAGTAACCATATTAATATTATTAATTTGATTTAATACTTTCAGCACACATATATACAGAGGCGGACTTAATGCCATAGGAATTTTCTACCAGTCAACCCTTGGGTGATGCAGAGACAAACAGTGGTAGTTGCAATTTCTTAAAAGATAAGGGAACATAACGAAATAAAATGTATATATAATAATTAAATTAGTCCCTAAATAATATATCTATTAGATCCAGCCCGTCCCTTGCTGTCTTCTCTCAGCGATGTCCTAAGCCGAGGCTCGTACCCCGCAGGGGATGCCCTAAGCGATTGGTCGCTTAGCTTTTAAGTTTTTACGCCCTGGCTGGAGGCCTTAATTTCTAATTAAGTCCCCACAGGAAAGTCTCTGACCTCCACAGCACAGTTACTGGGCAACACGGTCTTCACCTATCGGTCTTTACCTATTAAAATATTATTTGACATATAAACCATTGCTGTACAATCATAGTTTCTTATTCCAATGAAAGAATTAATTAATGTCGTATTGTAATTTTCATATTTATTGTTATGTATAGTATATATTTAAATAGTACACCACGAACTGCTAACATATTATATTTTCTCCTTCAAGTCCATTCAAAGGTTATCTGTAAGAGATGGCTTTTAGCGATAAGGCCGCCCATTGCAACACCCTATGTAGCTCTAAAACTCATTATTTGTAAGCTTCTATGGTGTACAATAAAGGGTATTCTATTCTATTCTTATTTAGGTATTCCTAAGAATAAGTTTTCAACATATCGTTACCCTCACTGAATATTATTACCCTCCTTAGATTAAATAGGGTAATGACAACAGCCCAGCGCGGGTAAAAAAGGGGTCAGAAAATTAAAATTGTATCCAAAAGGCGCCTATATGAAATCATCGCCATTTTCAGAAATATTACGTATTTATTTATTCTGAATGATTTGACTTTCATGATTTCCCCGTCGCCTTGGTTGAGAGTTGAGATCTTTAGGAATTCGTTTGTGTAAACTGGTATAGGTATAACATCACGCCTGTATTACTAGAAGGGTTGGGCAGCGGAGCACTTATAGTAACACCCACAATTCATTTTGTTAGTCGTCTTTCATTCATCCTTTCAACGTGACCAACCCATCTAAGCATATCCTTTTTAATTTTGGTCACTTTTAAGTCCCATGTATTAGGGGGCGAGCCTATTAGGGACCAGGCACAAATCCTGACTCTGCGCTACTTATGAGAAAATTCCTATTGGAAAAACTCAATAACCCCGATTCCAGGACCTCACGCTCAGCAGTTGCGTAAAGGTTTCAAAGAGTAATTTTGCCAAAAGTAGTTATATTTAAATAATTTCAGTTGCATTAATTAAGAAAGCATTTCTATATGTTCCTTTTTGGCATTCATCTCCCATCGATGATGATATTTATAAGTGAGATCATTCAGTTGAAAAAGTTACTAAATTTTAAGTTATTCGTCCATTTTCATTTTTCACAAGCAGCCTAGAAAAACCAAGGTTAATGGTGCTCAACATAACATATCATCACGCGAGTATCCCTCAAGGAATTAGGCAGTGGTGTACCTATTTTATATATATTTATTCTTTTTTCTTTTTTTCATAAAACATTACCCCACACTAGGAATTTCTCCTGTGTCGTGGGTGCTTTGACAAACATTGAAAGTCACAAACACAAACACAAACAGCCAGACCCGGAACAATTACCTGTAGGCCATACAAATATTTGTTCCGTGCGGGAATCGAACCCACGACACGCGGCGCAACAGTCGATCGTTCAGCCACTGCGCCAACCGTGTCCAAGTACCTATAGTACACCCACATATCGTTAGTTATGTAATACTGCTCAATGCTTTCCTAAATCTCTTCTTAGTATCATACTGTAGTTTTTACTGTAAAATTATTATAATACCGATACAAAAATCATGTTGCTAACCCATTTTCCTACTCAATATGTTAATATTACAAATATTATGTATCAAACTTTATCCTCAATAATAGTTTTACATATAAGTGACATTTCTAAGCTAAAATCAAAATGCTGAAATTCTGATATTAACATTAAAATTTCAACAAGAAATGTTAAACAAAAAAACTGTTTTATTCAGAACTTGGCGACAGATATACGAAAACTTTAAATATACACTGAAATGATGGATTATACTTTGTAATAGTTTGACTGCAGACTGGCGAGGTTTGCAATTCAATCGATTTATCTGCTCCAACCGTACGATATACTTATGTGTATTATAATATACCTACATCTGGGCATTATTCTTCATAATATTTGAATGTCAAATTTTGTCTGCCCCCAAAATGAGGCACGAATATCTTAGAGATTTTTTGTTACAATATAATCCTTTGTGAGATCATTTGAGTAGAGTAGAAGGCACTGACGAGTCGTGGCTAAGTGATAGCAGCCGCATCAGTCGATCGAAGGATAAGCTATGCTTGCCGAGGTTGGTCCGTAGATGAATGACCATCCATTACACATCGATCACAGTATCCTGAAAGTCTGACAATCAGTCTTACCAAGACGATATCGTGTAACCCAGTCACTGTATAGTGGAGGTCTGACAGGCATCCTTATGTAAAATACTGGCATTCAGCTGCATTCGCTAAGACTGGAAGCCGACTCCAACATAGTTGTGCAAAGGCTAGGCAAATGATGCAGCAGGGAGTGCCTATGGGTCGTATCTGGGCTCTCTTCACCTACTTTATGCAAACAAATATTAGACTATACGGTTGGCGCAGTGACTGAGAGATCGGCTGCTCCGCTACCTGTCTCTGGTTCGATTCCTTCACAGAACCAATATTATTATGGCCAAAGGGTACGTGTTCTGTTAGTGTTTGTGAGTTTAAATGGCACCTACGACACAGAAGACATTCCTACTAAGGAACAACGAAAAAATTCAAAAATAAATCTTCTATAATCCCATCTTTCTTCTTTCCCGTAGTGACACCCAAAAGGCGTCATCTATTAGATAAGGTCGGGATCTGGAGCGCACCCCCGGAGACTGTGCAGTTTGAGCCGGGTACACGTCTGGTGCTCGAGTGCGAGGTATTAGGCAAACCAGCGCCGACTGTACAGTGGATGAAGAACGGAGAGCCTGTTGCTGATGTGAGTAGAGATTGAACTACTTCTTAGGCAGGAACTATAGAACACCTTCTACGATCCTTTTACTTCGTTTACATTCAGAAATCTAATCATAAAATAATGAATTGGTAGCGAGTATACTAGTTGACTATGAAGCATTATGATCGAAGCTTCTTCTTTCTCTGTGTTTAACGTTTCAACCACCATTAAGCTTTTTAAATGAAATTACACCGTAATTTAATACAAATAGAGTGCAAAACAGTTAGGGGCAACCCTGAAAATTTCCTTTGTTTGCTCGTTTTTGACATTTTATTCTATAAGTAGTTATTTTCTGTCAAAATTTCCCAAATGACGTAGGTTTAAGAGCTACGACAATAGTTTTTAACAGTAAAAAACGCCTGCGGAATATCGAATAGCAATCTAGTTCATAACAATGTCTATCTGATTTATATTTATTTGGCAATGGATAAGTAAGATAATACTGAATTTAAGTGCCCTGAAATCAACACGATTGTAAGGATCTTGCATGACATGGGCCCATTTTGAGAGGTTTAATAAAAAAAATCGTCTTATAAATTTATATATTTTTTGTTTTTTTTTAGTATGAAGTTGAAAGCAATGACATCCTGCCCGCTGACCCATCAAGCTTTGCTCAGCTAGTCAGCAAACTGATCGTGACGTCATCAAACAACGGTGACGTATTCACATGTGTGGCGACCTCTGGGCTCAATCAAAAAACGGCATCCACGACTGTTTTCACTGCTGAAGGTAACTATTTTTACTGAAGTAAATCTTATAAAAAGTTATGTTTTTTCATTTTAATTTTGAAATTTTCAAATCCGTAAAGTTGAATTCAACGCCATCTAGTTAGAGTAGTAATACTCTATATTCCATGTGTTCTCCTACTTGACAACAGATGGCGCTATCTGTGTGTTTCAAACTGGCTACTATGAAATATTAATTTTATTTATGTAAATGTTATCGTAACGTTTGCCTGAACCTTTGTTAAATCGTATTTAATATTTATTTCCAGAAAGCGAAGAAGAAAACCTCTTAACCCTACAGAAACTGTTCCGTTTACCGGCGAAACCTATGATTACCTCATACTACTCGAACATATTCCAAAACATCGGCTCTGATGTAGTCCTGCCGTGCCGAGTAGACAGTGTCAGCAAGTCCCAGATCTACTGGCAAGACAACAATGATGAACTTATTTTCGGAAACTCTAGGATACGGGTAAGAATAAAAATACAATTTTTACCTGCCTACATCTTAAGTCGACTGATCGTGCGGTCCTAGGTTAGATTCACATGTCAGGCAAAGCGTTATTGTGTTTTTCCAATAGCGATTTTGTTGTTGGCAGTTAAGAGTCAGGATTTGTGCCCGATTAAAAAAACATAACTAGCGAAATGAGGGTGGTTACTATAAGTGTACCTCTGCCAATAAAGTTGCGTGCAGTTTGTTGTAATCGAAGTATAGATGGCGCTGCTTGTTTCAACTAAAACTTTTAATCTCGTATTTTTTATCTCGGGACGCTTACGAAAGATATTTTTTTAGTTAAGTGTCTAGGATAAGTTTAGGTTTCTATCCATGTACATATATGCAATGTACATGGATATATATGTATGCATGTATGTATTGTGTGTGTATGTGAGTATACATAAATCATGTCAATCTACCAGCTGTCTGAACTTCATTGTGTCCGTAACGATTTTCGCAATTTTTTCTGTCTTCCAAACCGTGTCAATATTTTCCTTATAATATCTTTCGTCAACAGGTGCTGCCCTCTGGCGATCTCCTGATCAGCCCCCTGCTATGGTCCGATATGGGCAACTTCACCTGCATAGCTAAAAACAAGTATGGTGAGGATGTACAGCCGACCTTCGTTTATCCTCTTAGACCATCCAAAGTATAAAGGTGAGTTTATTTTTTTTATTTAAGTTTAAAAAAAAAACGACGGCTCTGGTGAATTTTCTATTACGGGCCACACTAGGAAATTCTTCTGTGACGACACAGGAGAATTTCCGTGTGTTTACAACATATTTTAAAGTCACATAGATGTACGGCCAGACCCGGAATAACTACTCGTATCTGTAAGCCATACAAATATTTGTTCCGTGCGGGAACCGTACCCACGACACGTTACCCACTGCGCCAACCCTGGATGTGTGCACTGTTGATAGCAATAGGCTCACCCCCTGACTTAAAAAACATTACGGAAACGTGTAATGTGGGTATACTATACACCTTAGCCAAACCCTTTGGGGAAAGAACAATCATTACAATGTTTCAAGTTTTAAATCTTGTCGGCAGTCTGCCTGCTTTAAAAGATTTAATTATAAATAAATAAAATAAATAATGAATGCTGGACATTGTACACAGTATCATCTAGCCCCAAGTTAAGCAGAGCTTGTGTTATGGGTATTAGATGACTGATATACTTAATACAATACATTACATAGATAGATATAGACACCCGGAACAAATCTTTGTAGATCGTACAAACATTTGTCCCAAGGCGGGAATCGAATCCGCAACCTCCTGCTTCGCAGGCGGATCTTCGCCCGCCGCGCCACATCGGCTGTCAATAATTTTGTTGCGTGTTTTAGTTTAATTAAGTAATCAAAACTAATTTCATTTCGACGTTTTCTTTGTTACAGCGCAAAAATATATCAACAGTTCGACAAGAAACCGTTACCCGCCGATTAAATCTCGATGTTCCTATTATTAAGTGACGTTTAAGTATAACTTAACTTATTATTAGCCGCTAAGTTATAATGTATACAACAAAGTAATATAAGTACTTAATATATTTAAAACAAAAAACATTATTTGTATGCCATACTGACATTCGGCCGTGTTTTGAAGACGAGTTAAGAAAAATATTGGAGCAACACAATCTGAACTACAATTTTTTAATAGTTTTATCACAAAACAACGAGCAGTTTTTGAGAAAACGTGTGCCAAACATACCGATTTTCTTAATGGTTCAGGGACTTATTAAACTTTGCAGATTAAAAGAGCTACTTATTTTTCTATTTTGTATTTTGTCTGATTTAAAGAATTTAAGTTATTAATGTGTGATTTTATTTTTAAGGTTATTTTGTACATACATGCAATGATATTTTATAATGATAGGTTTATTTTGCAGTTGGCAGCGTTTCTTAATTGATTTTGCTGACCGTAGAAAGTACAGACGATAGACAGCACATCAAGCTATCCAAAACTGTCAAATATTCCGTATTGAACATGGACCTTATTCTTCTGGAATAAAGACGAAAATCTATCAAAGGATTTTGGCAGGTTGGTGTAACTTGATGTGCTGGCCTCTGCACACAATGATAGAAAGTGTTTTCTTCGGACCTCTAAATTGTCGTCTTTCATATGTACAAATCAGTATTTTATTTTTTGAAAATATATATAAATCGATTTGAATCTTCTTTAGCTTTTTCAAACATGTTACCTTATCTTGTGTTATAAATTCCATTTCGTTCCTGCTAACTGTACTTAGAATATAAACTTGATGTGAATACATACGATCTCTGTGATTTTTGAAATAAATGTTTTAATATTACACATTTTTGTCGTATTTTTATCACCACCGTTATCATCTGCCTGCCTTTACCCAACTATGTTTGGGTCGGCTTCCAGTCTAACCGCATGCAGCTTAATACCAGCATTATACATGGAGTAGTCGCTCCATGTATTAGTAGGCATTCGTGGCTGTGTCGTAGGCAGTCTCCTATCTAACCTCCACACCTAAATTACTGGGTAACAAGATACCCTTCCTTTTTACAAAACGTTGCCCCACACTAAGAATTTCTCCTGTATCGTGGGTGCGGTAACAAACATTCAAACTCACATACTCTTTATTTAATTTAGGAACTTTTATATAAAATATATGCAGTTACCTTATTACAGCTATAATACAAAGTATCCTTATTAACCTCTTAGACCAGACGAAAACTCAAACAGACTTACAAATTCAAACAAATTTTTAGCAACGTCAGACAATGGCATGGACAAAATCTCGTGAAACAATCCTATGTTATTTATATTTAATTTTAGATCTGTTATTAATTTTTCCCTTTCAGTCTGACAGCTGACACATTCTGTCAACAAATGCACTATGTCTTCTGCGTTACCACATGTCTCACAGTGTGGGGAGTTGCACTTTTTCATGAGGTATCCAAAATTGTTGGGAGGCATACGTCCAGATCAAGACGTCATGATTGCCCAGTGGTTTAGGCCTCGCCTCTTGTGCACAAGGTTGTGGGTTCAAACCTAGGCAAGTACCAATGTGACTTTTCAATTCATATGTACTTTCTAAGTTTATCTTGGACATCACTGACATCGGTGAAGGAAAACATCGTGAGGAAACCTGGACTTATAATTAATATAAGTCTGAAATCACCAACCCGTCTTGAGCACGCCTGGTGATTGATGCTCGTGCCTTCTCTGTATGAGTGGGACAGTAACAGGCTGGTAGGTATGTGTCCAGATCTCAATCTGAGAGCAGTTACCAATAATTCACAATGTTTAAAATAATAATAAAATACTTTAGCAAAGTAAGTATTCATGTCAGGTATAGGCGTGATTATAAGTAATAACAAACAAAGGTATAACTCGTTCAGTCATCAGTTCACAAATGGATCCAGATGATTATAATTTAGCCACGGATCCCTGTCTGATAATAACATGAGATTATTATGATTATGTGATGTCGCAACATTGCATTCGTTGATCCGAAGGTTACCGAGGTGACTGCACCAATTCTCGTCTCACCTTTCTAATAAGCGATGGTCCTTTGAGTTCAGTGAGCGGCTGTGATTGTGTGGTTACTTAATAGGTGCCTCTACCTTAGTTCATTACGTTATGTGGATTATTGCATTGTTTATACGATGCATTGTGGTTTGTGGTTTATGGAAATAATGTTATAGTTTGTTGCGATGAGAACCTCGATGTGAAACAACTGACGCCTTTTTCCCCATAGAGGTAGGAATAAACTACAGTGTCACCAGCTACGTTTCTTACATACTCTTCTTGCTACGTTTACTTTCTTAAACCTATGTGCCTGCGAGAATGCCCAACGTGAATGAAACGTCAAATCGAACAGTTTTAAAATTTAAAATATTCGTTCCGAATATAATATTCATTTGTTTTTAAGTTCTTTTTTTTTATCTATGGATGAATTGTTCTTGCCTTATAAATTTAAACCCTAATGCTACCAGATAGCTGTTTTAACATTTGAATATCGTTCGATTTGACGTTACGTTTTCATTAGAAAATCGTGCTTTACACACTGGTTATGCACGCACGCCGGTTGCGAGTAACTTAAATTAGTACGCACCTGACCTGACGAATCGCGAACAGGGCTAAATGCGTTAGTGACATAGTGCATAAAACCCCTTTGAAACTGTAGATAATCTGATGCAGGAAAAGAAAAGCATAGAATACTCTTTATTGTGATGAATTTATTGTGATTACCATGAAAACTTACAAATAAGGAGTTTAAGAGCTACATAGGGTGTTACAATGGGCGGCTTTATCGCTAAAAGCGACTTCTTACAGACAACCTTTGGATGGACTTGATAGAGAAGGAGAAAATATAGGTTGGTAGTTTGTGGTGAGCAATTTAAAAACATACAAAACATAACTCATCTGCCTTAGCCTTTTTCCCAACTATGTTGGGGTCGGCTTCCAGTCTAACCGGATGCAGCTGAATACCAGTATTTTACATGGAGCGACTGCCTATCTCACCTCTACAATCCAGTTACTGGACAACACGATACCCCTTGGTAAGACTGATTATTATCAGACTTCTGTCTACCGTAACGACTGTCAATTAAAGATCTACAAATGACAGCCGGGAACAACGACTTAGCGTGCTTTCCGAGGCACAGAGGAGTTTTGTTATGTAATGGGTTCTCAAAACATATATATACATACATACAAAATATAACTATAAATCTAATATGAAACTTATAATAGTAAATTTTCACATTGTCATGCAAAGCAACGAACAGTTATAAAGACTTATTTTTAACCGTTTCCCCACACTAGGAACTTCTCTTGTATCGTGGGTGCGTTTACACCCTAGTGGGTTTACATGCACCCACGATACAACCTACCGATATACCTACTAGGTTTATTTTAGGAATGAAGTAATAAATTTGATAATAATTAACCAAAAATTAATGAAAAAAATAGAAGAAAACTAAAATGATTAGGTACATCAAAAATATGATTCACAACAATATTACATCTGCCCCAATAAGGCTAACTTGTATCTTCAATACGGAGGCACTACGTTACATACATTTTCAGTAAGAAGAACTATTTATAAAACAGGTTTTACTTACCTTAGGGAGGATAAGATACCATAATATCTGCCATTTAATTCTTATCATGAAAGACAACAGCCTTGCCAAGTCCCCAAGTGTCAGGAATTCACTGCACCAGTGTGAATAGCTAACATTCGTGCGTCGGAAGAAAGCCGCGCCTGCGCCGATAGCGAGCCAAGGTAACGCGCAGGCGAACTTACGAGCACAGAATATTGGGAGGCGTAGAGACGAGCATTGGAGTATATAACCTGGTATGCCCACTACCATACCAGGTTATATACTCCACAGATAAAATACTATGACGTCACAAAATATCACGCCTGTATTTCCACGAAGGGTGTCCCTAGTAAGTACCTACATAAGTACAACCACATTTGACCATTTATGTTTTTAAGTCCCATGTAAAAAGGGGTGAGCCTATAGCCATGAGATCACACCACATCCAAACTCCGGGCTGCTATTGAAAAAGTCCAGGTCGGGATCGAAGCCAGGACCTCATTCTCAGCAACAGCGCTTCCAACCACTAGACCTTCGAGTCTCTTGTAAAATTAAAAATATAAAACACAATAAAGATATACTAGACAGTTTTATTTGTGCACCGTGACGAAATCGCAAACGGCGCGCTTACCCTTGATTTTAATTCCGATCGATCAGGATTGGAATTTAGACGTTATTAAGAACTTTTTCAACAAATTTGAGATCGAGCTTGACGCGCGCTAAACGCTACTCCTAAATTATTTTAAAAGCTGTGTATTTTTGACGACACGGTTGGCGCAGTGGTTGAGCCATCGGCTGCTGCGCCGCGTGTTGTGGGTTCGATCCCCGCACGGCACAAATTCTTGTATGACCTACAGGTAGTTGTTCCGGGTCTGGCTGTTTGTGTATGTGAGTTTAAATGTTTGTAAACGCACCCACGATATCGGAGAAATTCCTAGTGTGGGGCAACGTTTTTTCAACAAAAAAAAAAATAACATTGGAATATCTTATATATTAGCTTTAGAGCAGAATTAAAATTTGTTGGAAGAGTAAGGGCCCAGGTGTTTAACGTACCGGTATCGAGATAGTTAATTATATTTGATAGTGACTTGTAATTTTTTTTATTTGGGACCATTCCACCATGCTATTCCCAACCACTGGAACTCCTGAAAGTCACAATAGACAATGACGACCACCAGAAAAGCGTCGAGTAAATAAAGCTCGCAAAGTTAATGTAAGTAAGAATGTGATAAGGTCGAAAATGGTACCCATATTATAGTGGAGTGTGTCCGGAATGAGCCTGACCTGATTCATGACCAATTTAATATAAATATTCAGGAATAAGGAACATGCAATATGATTCTAGCCTTTCCAGCATCTAAAGCTGCTAGAATAATATACAAATTAGTTAATTTAGGAATTAAGCGTAGATTGTAAGTTTTGTATGTAAAGTGTTCCTATGGGGGTGATGTGTTCGCTATGTGAACAAACCCTCCCTAAGAAATAAAGAATTTTAAAAAAATCGTGAGTCCCGGAGAAACGATTCAACTGTCTTGGATCCCGCAACGACATTAATCAGAAAAGAATAGCGGAGGAGTTCAATTTTTGATAGCATGACCACCATAGTAACGAGTTTTGACAACAGGTTTTGATGTCTATTCTTGTTAGAACAGACATAGTATAGTATATACTGGTCATGGTACGTGTGCTGTACAACACATATGTGTTGTAACACATATGTGTTGTAACACATATGTGTTGTAACACATAGTATCACGTCAGTAATCCCCCAAGGGTTAGGCAGAGGCGTAACTCTTTTTAAACCCACATTTCACCAGTTATGTTTAAGTCCCATGTAATAGTGGGCGTGCCTGTAGCCATCAACTGGGTACAAATCCAGACTCCGGGTTGCTAATGAGAAAGTCCAGCTGGAAAAATCCTTAAACACTTTCCTGACTCGGGAATCGAAGCCAGGACCTCGTGCTCAGCGAGTCTCCTGTACAATAGGGATGTGTCCTAGATAAAAAAATATTGGACACGTATTTTTTGCTTACTCAAATCAATAAAAAGTGACAATGATATAGCACATCAAAGTTCAGGAGAAGGGGCTTGTGACGTCACTGTTACGTTAAAAGAGTAGCACGGCGTGACGTTACTCACAATTTCAACGCACTATATCGTCGTCATTTTTGGCACGTGAAAAAATACGTGTCCAGTATTTTTGAGTAATCCAACTTTCGGACCAATCAGAATTTTTAAGGACACTACCCTATTGCATAAACAAAATTAAAAATATAACTAGCCACATTATTTTATCGTTAACTATCTTGACCTTTTCAACTACCCATTATATGATATGTCTAAGCGACTAACGAGATAATCGTATAATTATCAAAACTTTCTTTCACTAACACGCAAACAAATATTGCATAAGAACTACACAAAAATCTTCTAAGCCTTTTCACAGTTATGTTGCTTCCAGTCTAAACGGATGCAGCTGAATACCAGTATTTTACATGGAGCGACTGCCTATCTGACGTCCACAATCCTGTTATTGGGTGACACGATACCCCTTGGTAAGTCTGACTGTGAACGCAGAATGACTTACTGTGTCCTTCCCAGACTCATCCAGACTTCCCAGCTAGTGGGTGAATAAAGGTTATTGGTTGAAGGTTAAGCTACGCTTGCCGAGGTCAGTCTGTGGATAGGTGACCGTTGATTACATATCGGGTTCACTCATCCGTGCCTCGGACAGCACACTAAGCCGTTGGTCCCGACTGTCATTTGTAGATCTTTGACAGTCGTAACGGGTAGTTAGAAGTCTGAATCGAACCCAGGACCTCATGCTTAGCAGTTGCGTTTGCGCACACGCATATTTAAAGTAAAGCTGCTGATAATATAGTTAGTAGAGTCAGTCGTCTCCATTCATCTCCTGTGCCACAAACGCGCAGCCTGACCGGGTAACATTTGACAAAGGCTTAGTTTAACTGAACGAACATAACTGCAGTTAACTGAGCGGCATGTTTAACTTACTGACGAATTGCGTGTTATGAAGTCAATTGTGGTAATAGAAGCTGTGGTAATCTCAGTATAATTCTGGTGTATTTCAACATACTGTAGCATTACGCCTGTATTCCCCGATGAGTTAGGCAGAGATGCACCAAATGAATATCACATGTTGAATCTCTGAGACTTCTCATCAGATCAACCAGCTACAAATAACAGACGTTACGGGTTGTCAGAAGCCTTAAAGTCTGACGACAAGTCTAACCTAGCTCGTGCCTAAAAAAAAAACAGCTGCAGGGGTGGATTGAAGGCTAAGCAACGCTTGCTAAGGTCAATCTGTGGATGAGTAACAGTTCATTACATTTCAATTTATCAAAATCTTTTCTCTTCTAATCTGGCTTACTCCGTACGTTGACGACTGCTATGGCGCGGCGGGCGAAGGTCCGCCTGCGACGCAGGAGGTTGCAGGTTCGATTCCCGCCTTGGGACTAGTGTTTGTACGATCTACAAAGATTTGTTCCGGGTGTTTTGGGTATTTGCTATGTGAAATAAAAAATATCTAATGTATTGTTTTAAGTAAATCAATCATCTAGTACCCATAACAAAAGCTGCTTAGCTTGGGGCTAGATGATGCTGTGTGGATTTTCCAGCAATATTTATTTATTTACTCGGGATGGAGTTCGACGCGAGACGGGAATAGACCTATCCCAAGTATCGTCATAGCAACCAGTCTGTCACAATCTCCCGATAAAGATATAATTAGTTCCCACGTTCTACGAGATACATTCAGCAATGAATATTTAAGTGCGACATTTACTGTTAGTATCAGACCTACATCCATTTACTCTTAAGGTTATTGACCATAAATATATTAGCTACATCGGTACCCTATATTGTTGAAATGGCAGGAGATTTCCCACAGTCTGTGTGTGGTTAGTTTAATTCTGAGTATAGTTTTTGAACTTTCATAGAGGGGTTTCGTATCTTTGGGGATATACTGGTGTAAACAAAGGGTAGGAGTTTTATTTATTTTTAAAACGTTGCCCCACACTAGGAATTTCTCCTGTATCCTGGGTGCGTTAAAAAACATTCAAACTCACATACACAAACAGCCAGACCCGGAACAACAACCTGCAGGCCATACAAATTTTCGTTCCGTGCGTGAATCGTACCCGCAACACACACCACAGCAGCCAATCGCTCAGCCACTGCGCCAACAGTGTCGTCAGTTAAAACAATTGAGGCTTAAGTAGTTCCTCTTTCATAACTGTCTTAAAATAAACTATACTTAACTTAGCATGCAATAAAAAGAAACTTACACGGCAAATTTTGATAATACTATTAAGACTTCACATAGCATTACATTTAAGTATTATGATTTTAAAACTGATTGGCGTACATGGACATATAAATTTATAGCTACCGACAGTCTGACAGACAGCTGTTTAAAAGATATAATAATGATGTCTTATTAGGTCATCGTAAGAAGCGTTGCGGTTTTACACAATGGTGATAATAAAGCCTAAAATACAATATCACTCCTATACTCTCTGATGCATTAGGCAAAGTTGTACTTGGTAAACCTACATTAAATTTTGCCAGTTATGTTTAAGTCCCATGTAGTATGGGGTGAGACAGTTAGTAATTAGTGACGTAAGCTTAGTGGCTGAGTGATTGGCTGCTGCGCTAAGTGTCGTGGGTTCGACTTCCGCGCGGAATAAATTTTTGTATGGCCAACTAGAGACTACTACTACTACCTAGGAGAAATTCCTAGTGTGGGGCAGCGAAATTCCTGATGCAATTACCCAATAACACTTTTCCCGACACGGGGTCCCTTGCTCAGGAGTAGTGCTTGCGACTCTTAGACCAACGAGGTACTAAAAACAAAATATTAATAAAAAAATCTTTGTAGAAAAAAAATCTTTGTTTAAAAAATAATCTATGTCGAAAAAATATCATCTTAAAAAATAATAGATAAATTAACAAAAATATAATGTCAAACAGGAAATGTCAATGGTCACGCAACCTGCGCAACTCCGGAACACAGATAACACATAATATAATGTCTACAACATAAGCGAAGTTAATATTCGTGAAATCTGAAATAAACGTATAGTTCAGGCAATCAAAAAGTGGTAATTGACATTTGTGTTTCTAGAGGGGATTGTGGCTAGATCCATCTTCTATTCAAAGTAATTAATAATAAATAAAATAAATACTGCTGGACAATCCACACAGCATCTAGCCCCAAGCTAAGCAGAACTTGTGTTATGGGTACTGGATGACTGACATACTTAATACAATACATTACATAGATAGATATTTTTATTATACATAGCAAATACCCAGAACACCCAGAACAAATATTTGTAGATCGTACAAACATTTGTCCCAAGGCGGGAATCGGGCCATCAAGGTCAAGAGTAAGTTATGTGCATGCAAGTATTTTCGAAATGATCAATCATTATTCTTCTATCAGAAAAGTATCATTTGATGTTTAGAGTGGTGTAGCTTTTGGTATCCAGAGAAGTTCTAAAAAATTGAAGAGCCGTCACAGATCAGTAAACCTGCAGGTTTGACCCCTAGTTAATTGTATTTAATTTGCTACAGTTTATTCCATGCGGAAATCGAACCCACGACATGCAGAGCAGCAGTCGATCGCTCAGCCACTGAGCCATCCGTGCCGTTATTTGTAACCACGAACGTGCAGCCTACGGTACCGAGTACCTCCTCTGTATGAGAAGAGGCGTTTGCCTTGCAGCCATACAATTACTAGCTAATGAGTGTGGGTGAACGATAACACATCTTTACAACGATAGGCGTTAAGTAATATTATTTTAATTTTAATCCGACACAGTTGTTTAATTTGACATGATGTAGGCAGACGCATAGGTAGTTGAACCTCCTACCAGTACGTCTATATAGTAGGAGTTTTATTACCTTTAGACCACTTGAGCTGACATGAATGAGTGTTTACAATGTCATGGGTATTCATCATTACACACCAAAGGTATATAGGTAAAAATAATAGCAATAAAAATAAAAGCACTTTTTGAACGTCAAAACGTTTACATAAGACAGTCCCCCAAAACGCTGGGCAAAATAAAATGAACAACTATAATTATTTTTTTTTTTTTGGGTTTGGCCCGATATTAAAAAAATGTTGACAATCATGAGTAAAGACCCCTTAAGAGATGTTGTGAGTTTACGAGTTGCATATGCTCCATCGCGCGGATAACTTTAATATCGCGTTGTAGGATACGTCAGATTTAGTTCGTATTTGACGAGATAGAGGTCGCTACTCATTCTCAGGTGTTTCCACTAACCTTATAATGCCTTTGGATAATCGTTACCACACCTGTTACTAAATCATTGTCTATGAGGCCAGACTTCACGGCGACTTCAAAGCTTATTTTTTATGGTCTGACTTTTTGTTCGGCGTGAGACGATAGCATTATTTATGAAGTAATAATGGGGGCGACTGGATTATTATTAATAACATCATTCATAATAGTCGTGATAGGGCATGACTGTGCGATGATTTGCTGAATTCAGATCAGCTTAGTTGAGATGTGTAAAGGACGCGCGGTGGATAAGAGTGCGCATTTTGATAGACATACAAATTAGATTAAATTAAAATATATGTATATATCATTAATAATAAGTATATAAAGACTTTAAAATTGTAGTAATATTTACATGTATATAAAAAACAATGACGGAAACTATGGGGAAACAAAAAATTCGCCGCCACAAAACTGTCCAAAAGGCAGCATCGAAAAGGCAGTAAAAACAAAAGAAAGTATCTACAAATCCGAATGCTAAGACCACTAAAAAGTTCCAAACAAGATCACTTTGTGTGTGTGTGTGGGTGTGAGTGAGTGTGTTTGTTGTCCCTGCAGTCCAGTATTTTGATAGTTTTTTTTAATATTTTTAACCCGCATTCCGGGGCAGTCGTACCAAAAAGAGTTAGTTAATGAACACCGCACACTATTCTATTGAATGCACAATTCAATTGGGTCAATATTTTTAACGTAAGGTTAAGCTTGTTCGGTTCAAGTATATATTATAACTATGTGCGACACAGTTATTTCTGTGTGAAGCCATTTCTGATTGGTTCTAGTGGACTGAAAAAGTCCATTCATATCTGTGTGGTTCTTTCTTCAAAGGACCATCACAGACACTGTTTTGTAAGTTTCTTATATTATCTAGATTCAAGTTCTTCTAGCTTATTAGACAAACATGTTGCTGGGGAGTTTGTTCCGCCGCCACTTCCAGCAAAGACACTAGGAAGTGGCGACGGATGGGCGTTATGGCGGACTGTCTTATGTAAATTTTGACGTTCAAAAAGTGCTGATTATTACTGCAATTTGAATACAAGAATTTTGTTTTTTTTACTAATCTGCATGGATCTAACATGATCTGACCAAGATATTGTCTGGACTTTAAAAGACACTGTGACTACTGAGTTTGTCTCGGTGTTTCTTCTCGGAGATGTCATCATCATCATCATCCTCCGGCCCTTATCCCAATTTATTTGCCGTCGGCGCAGCATGTCTTCTTCTTCCGTACATTTCTATTTGCCGTCATCTCAAAAGTCACCTCCTTCTTAGCCATATCATCTTTCTCACAATCCATCCATCGCTTCTTTGGTCTCAGTACAGCACACCCACCATTCACCAGTTATGTTTATAATAAATATTTTAAGACAGCAAATAGGTAGGTTTACTTTAAAATCGTTTGAATTTCCGTTACATGCTTTAGTGCCAGGCCCATAATCTTACGTGGACAAGTCTTACGAGGTTGTGGGTTCTAACCTGGGCAAGTACCAATGTGAGTTTTTCGATTCATATGTACTTTCTAAGTTTAACTTGGACATCACTGACATCGGTGAAGGAAAACATCGTGAGGAAACCTGGACTTATATAATTAGTATAAGTCTGAAATCGCCAAGCCGCCTTGAGCAAGCGTGGTGATTAATGCTCATGTCTTCTCTGTATGAGAAGATGCCTTTGCCCTGCAGTGGACAGTAATAGGCTGGTATTACTACTACTACGTGGACAAGGATACGGTAATGGCTGCCTGTCTACCCACATCTTCGTGACAGTACATCCTTGATACATTCTCGGAATGATTTCACAATGTTTATTTCGTTACGGCTGGGGAACACCGACCTCATCTACATAGTTTTAAGTGTTATTTTGAACCGATTTGCAAAATAAATAGTATTTATGATTTACAATTCCTGAGACCCCGGATTCTTGATTTGTGTTCGATTGATGACAATAGACTTATTTACTTCTTACCAATTAGATTCAAACATAGTTTTTATTAACTCATTTGTAGTTTTGATGCAAGCAAACTTTTCGTTCTTTTTTATTCTTTCTTCTTTCTTTTTTAAAAAAACGTTGCCCCACACTAGGAATTTCTCCTGTATCGTGGGTGCGTTTACAAACATTTAAACTCACATACACAAACATCCAGACCCGGAACAACTAATTGTAATATGTAATATTTGTTCCGTGTGGGGATCGAACCCACAACACGCGGCTCAGCAGCCGATGGCTCAACCATTGCGCCAACCGTGTCGTCAAATTCAATTCTGCCTCTGTCTAACCATTCGAGAATTATACATACAAGCGTGAACTACATGTCTGACACTAGATGTCTGGCATTTTTGCTGAACTGGACCCATTTGCAGAAAGAAAAGAAAAGGACTTACTTTGGTCCTTTTAAGAAATTGCACTTGCCACTGTTTGTCTCTGCATCACCCAAATGTTGAGGCAGAAAATGCCTATGGCATTAAGTCCGCCTCTCTACATTTGAAAGCTTACTTTAAGCTTTCAAATGTAGAGAGGCGGCGGCCTAAAGTATTAAATAAATAAATAAATACCTAATTGATATTATTATTCTTTATTACTTCTGTCATCGTTATTGTTATTCCTTGGTTTGTTTTCGATATTAACTAATGTCATTGTGTGCCTGTGTCCGTGGTAAATAAATGATTTTCTTTCTTTTTTTGTTTCTGTTTCATTAGTCCAACCAACTTTTCATCAAAACGGGCTTCAAATTAAAAATCTCAAAATAATCATCGCCTAATGCCGCTGATTGTACCTACCTACTTACCCGTTACCATTATTTCCGCGGAAATTGAAACACGACGGACAAAGAGATCCTATTTATAGATTACCGCGAATATTGACAAGGTTCCAATAATCACGACGGATTACTATCACGGATCCCTAAAACGGATTTTGTAACACGAGATCCTATTGATGCTTTAAAGGTTTAGAGGTTACAGTTCCTCATCATCCATAGAAAAGGGAGGATCCTTCTATCTGATGGGTGTAGTGTCTGGTGGCAGACTTTGAAGTCAGGTTCCTGCTAAAACAACTGTTTGATACATTTTCCTCTAATAAGCATTGTATTTTGTATACTAATTTGCTGGTCTCGGCTGCCACTTTCATTTGTAGATCTTTGACAGTCGTTACGGGTAGTCAGAACCCCGAAAATCTGAGAACCAGTCTTACCAAGGGGTATTGTGTTGGAGGGGGGCAGGTGGACAGTAAAGCAGTTCGGCACTGCGAGATGCCCATTCATGGCAGTAAGCTGACCAGGCATCGATTGAAACAAAAGAAGGTATTGTAATTATGAAGAAGGCTCAAAGCCAACCTCTTTCGAGAAACAAACAAAAACCCATTAATACGAGTATATACATTGATTAGTTACGCCACTCATAAAAAAAAAGTATTTAAGTGCGAGTCTTGTGCGAGAACTTGTACACCAAGGGTTCCGCACCATCGTATCAAGAGGATACCGCGATCGTTATAGTAGAGCAAACATCACGTTTAATATTTTTTTAAAGCGGCAATATAAATACACACTGTATGAAAATTTTATGAGATCAAATCAAATCAAAATATCTAGGTATTTACTAGAATATGGTACCTAAGGTATTACAGTAAATCATATCATATCCTGCCATAACATAGCGTGCAATAGTTATCAAAATAAGCGATGTCAGTTCTCACTCCCATACTCTCCACTCATACACTTACACATGCTAATGATTACTCACTCACACAGTACACTCAAACACATACACCGGTACACAAATGTATTACACAAATGCATCACTTAACCACCCTTGCGCTAAACACCCTGGCTGCTGCTATACCTACATGACTGATCGCCTCGAATAGCCTAAAACTGTCTCCTAAGATACAGGACTACCTAGTTTAGGGGACAGGGTAACATAATCTGTTTAGATTTATGTAGATATACCATGTTATTTTGTACATCTGTTTTTCTGTATCATGAATCTTGTGTGTATCGTAATAAAGATTATTATTATTAATTAGTAAGTAGATTTCATGGAATACAACCCGCTTACAGATTGACGGTCGGATGGTCAGCTTTTTGTTTACGGAACCCTAAAAACCTTTCTGAGTGATTGGCATGACTGATCTAATGGTAGCTACTGCGAATTAACTTCTAATTGATTCTTGCTTTTATAGACCTTCATAGATAGAAAAATACATGAACGAATTTGTAAGGATGTGATAAATAATAAAAAAAACTATTTATTTCTCTCAATAGGTACATTGTAACAGTATTTTATTAACACATTTTTTGTAGTGCCTCGGTAAGCACGTTAAGCCGTTGGTCACGGCTGTCATTTGTAGATAGATAAATAGATTCATTTATTTGCTTAGAATGTAGGTAATTTTTATTTTTTTTATTTTTTAAAAACGTTGCCCCACACTAGGAATTTCTCCTGTATCGTGGGTGCGTTTACAAACATTTAAACTCACATACACAAACAGCCAGACCCGGAACAACTACCTGTAGGCCATACAAATATTTGTTCCGTGTGGGGAT
This sequence comes from Phlogophora meticulosa, assembly GCA_905147745.2. NCBI lineage: Eukaryota > Metazoa > Arthropoda > Insecta > Lepidoptera > Noctuidae > Phlogophora > Phlogophora meticulosa. The sequence goes on along the minus strand of LR990543.1, from coordinate 1,285,212 downwards.
CGAACCCACAACACGCGGCGCAGCAGCCGATGGCTCAACCACCGCGCCAACCGTGTCGTCAATTAGTACAATTAGGTGTTACAATTTTATCCTTATACATTCTGCCTCATGGCATACAACATTTTATTTACTTAAGCTACAATTACTATTTTTCCTTAATACTCCTTTTTTTATTAATATAATGACTTTGTAGACTACATTGACTTTTTATATTATTATAATATAATTTAAAAAATCAGATACAGACTAATAACGTTTTTAAAGAAGTAGTTTTTCAAAATACGTTTTAAATCTACGTAAAGGTTGATCTTTAATCAATTTTGGTACATGGTAGATTGTAGATCTTTGACTATCGTTACGGGTAGTCAGAAGCCAAAAGTCTGAAAATCAGTCTTGCCAAGGGATATCGTGTTGCCCATTAACTGGGTTGTGGAGGTCAGATAGGCAGTCGCTCAATGTAAAGTACGTGTTCAGTTGCATCCGGTTAGACTGGAAACCGACCCCAACATAGTTGGAAAAAGGCTAGGCAGAAGATGAGTTTTGCCTAAGTCTAGAACCTTTGAGAGAGCTGGAGTCTAAACTAGGTTCGGGACCTGTAACCCTAGCACGAATTTCTTACGAGAAGCTTAGCAACCGAAAACGTCAACAATTTGTACCAAGATTGAAACAGCGCCTCTACATTACGTACGTGAGACTAATTGTACTTTACTAATAACTAGGTAATTTGACGTTTAAGTTGGTAAACTTCTTGCAAGAAACTCGTACCGGGCCTACTGTATGATAGATCTACATGCTCACACCCTGATATTATAAATTATCATTTGTGGTCGGCGCAGCACGTCTTCTGCTTCCATACATCTTCTTGTGCCTGACTGCCACCACGGTTCTTTTCCGAGTGCATAGTTATATACATAACATCACACCTGTATTCTCCGAAGGGAAAAGCAGAGGTGTACCAATGGTAAACCCACAACACGACAGTTGTGTATATAGTAGGAGACTAGCTTAATTAAATAAACACACTGCAGGATGTTGCAGATGGAAAACTCTAATAATACTCCTCGAACCGGGAAATGAACCCAAGACATGCTTAGCTACTCATGCTTGTGACTTGCAACCACTAGACTAACATGGCTGTTTTTATATAGATTTTATACTACCCCAAGACTAAGGTAAGACCGGTTGTTAGACTTTCGAGCTTTTCACTACCGTAACGACTGTCAAAGATCTATAAATGACAGCCGTTACCGACGGCTTAACGTACTTTCCGAGGCACGGAGGAGTCTCGATATAAAATTAACGGTCACCCATCCACAGACTGCTTTGAGCTAGCATAGCTTAACCTTTGATCGACCAGTGTGGCTGTTTTTTATTTATGTGGTTTATAAATAATCAATATTTATTTATTTTTAATTATGCTGTTGTTTAATTAATTTACTCTGTCTAGTATAAATCCTAACTAGATTGTAAACTAAGATAATGTATGATTAAACTTATACATTTTAATACGCTGCTGTTGCAATAAATCGTTAATAACATCGAATAAATTAATCTTAATCCAACTCAGTAATTAATTATACTAGCTGATAGAGGTACGCCTCCTTATCGATGGGCCTATGTCGATGATATGTGTCATTAAATGCAAATTGCTAATGATATATTGGGCTTATCGATAAGTGGTCACCTCTAGTAAACATGATGTATTGGTATTTATAATCATCGATACTGTGGTCACCTCTGGCTTGTAGTTCATGACGTGTAATTTAATTGGGTTTTGAACTTTCAAGATGGCGCATATAATAGGTATGAACTTTTACTCAAACCTTGTTACAACAAATCCTTTTGAATTTCGAACACTTTTCCGACAAGGTTTAAGAACTGTATGCCTAGGAAGAATTCATAACTTATACGTAACGTAAATTTGAACGACTTTAAATTTGAAAATACTTATATAGAGTATAATATTAATTTATTTTTTAATACTGCTGTGTAAAAGTGTTGATATCTGATTGATTTACAAAATAAATATCATTAACAATAGGTTTCGTCAGAGTGTCAAAATGTTTGATAAAAACTGCCTACAAATGCGAGTTTTTCGTGATGTGTATGTTTGTTACTCTTGTACGCTAAAACGGCTGAACGGATTTATATAAAATTTGTTGTGAAGGTAGCTCATCCATTCCTGAAAAAGTCAAATAGTCCCGTAGGATAGCAACAGCATCCGCGGGGCGCAGCTAGTATTTTATATAAGTCTGAAATCGCCAACCCGCCTTGAGCGAATACACAAAAGCTTTACACACAATAGGTTCAATACGCAATATTATTTGGGGATGTGAGGAACAGAATGTAAAGTACCTCGTCCGCCATTGAAAAGGGAGAATCCTCCAACCAGATGGGTGTTGTGGCTGTTGGGATACTGCTCGACGATTGTTGTTGGGTTCTTGTAAGTACATGTTACCGGCCAAACCCTATTTAGGATGAAATAGTTTTGCCTAGGTCAAACCATTGCTCCCTACACGGGATAGGATAATCCAGTATAGCCTAGGCCAAACTGGTTTATCCTAGTTAGTACTTACATGCTTCAGGATAAACTGGTACGTCCTAGCCGGAACTAATTTCACCTAGTTTGTATCTGCTATAAGTTTTTCAAAGTAAACAGAATAAAGGAATGGAAATAAAATAGGCAATATATTTTATTAAAATTATTTATTAACTAATCAGTAATGTCACATCTATCACTAGATCAACTTATCTGCATTTTTTGCAATAAATGATATGATTTGATGTGATTTCTTATTTCGGTACTTATTATTTCAAACTCCATTTTTACATAATCTACCTGTGTTTAATACAATTGCCTTCTCTGTATGAGAAGAGGCTTTTGACCTGGCTTGGGACAGTAACAGGCTGGTACTAAACGTATAAACTTTTCATACAAAACAAAAACATTATCTTATATCCGTGACCTGTTACCTAAAAAGAATAGAAAATAATTTGTTACGTGGCCTCAAGTGAGCCAAATTACACGTTAGGCGTACTTACATCGTTAGTTAATTGCGTTAGTTCAAGGTTCGATTCTCGGGTTATGTAATAGTGGATACAATATTTTGTGTAACATGTTTTTTTCAACATTTATCTAGTCAAGTGGTCTTCTTTGTTTTTTTAATTATGATTGAGATGAATTAAAATCTCGCGAGCTACCGAATTCAGAACGTATTGAAATTTTCTTTATTATTTGTATCGGCACATGCATAGGTATTTTGAGGAGCTCGTGGCTATATAAAAACATCTGCACGGGTTGATCGAAGGTAAAGCAACGCTTGCCGAATTCAGTCTGTGGATGGGTGACCGTTCGTAACATGTGATGATGTTCGAGACTTGTTCTTGCCTCGGAAAGCACGTTTAGCCGTTGATCCCGGCTGTCATCTGTAGATTGACAGACGTTACGAGTAGTCAGAAATTCGAAAGCCTGACAACCAGTCTTAATAAGGGAGGAGGTTAGACAGGCAGTCACTCTATGTAAAATACGCTCTATGAAAATTACGAGTTCTGCAATCTTTGTAACTAGAACATCTTATGCCACTGTGTTGTTAAAATGATGAATCGTAATGATTGTCTCTTTAGATTTCCTACACACCTGCTCTATAGAGCATGTAATGTGCTCACAGTGCGGCAATTATTTATTCTTCACATCATACTACAGCAGCACTCTACACTTCCCTATGACCCAGTCCCTGACGATAGGAGAAGGAAGGACCTGGTTTGCACAAAGCCTCAAACTAGACATGCTTTTGCTAGTCGATTTCTAATTTTAGGACCTATTCTGTATAATAGACTCAACAAGAATCTAAACTTCTACAGTCTGGTTTGATTATGTTATTCCCTGGTATCCGACGACCGATGTGGCGCGGCGGGCGTAGGTCCGCCTGCGACGCAAGAGGTTGCGGGTTCGATTCCCGCCTTGGGACAAATGTTTGTACGATCTACAAATATTTGTTCCGGGTGTTCTGGGTATTTGCTATATATAATAAAAATATCTATCTATGTAATGTATTGTATTAAGTATATCAGTCATCTAGTACCCATAACACAAGCTCTGCTTAACTTGGGGCTAGATGATGCTGTGTGGATTGTCCAGCAATATTTATATTTATTTATTTAATTGTACATAGGTATTTTACTTAATTTAGTTTTAATGTTTATTGATTTTTGTACCACTTAGATTATTCTTATAGTTTTTAATAGATGTATTTTATTTTATAACATTTACTGACCTACTTAATTTTGTGCTATATAAAGTGATTGCCTGAAACACAGATTTAAATAAACCTAGATCGGGCAGGTCGCTAGCAAACATTTGTGAATTCCACATTATCGTTTCTTGCAACTGTTAAATATATTTTTAGTTATAGTTTACTATTATGCATTAATTATACCATTGTTTTAGAAATAACACTACTGCACATAAATGTACATTTTTTGGCACGCAGGGTGGCGGTATCAACGGGTGGACACCCATCCAAGGATCGTCCAGGGAAAGCGTAGTTTAACCTTCTATTGACTTGCGTGCAACTATATTGTGGTCGGCTTCCAGTCTTACCGGCGGCTGAATGCCAGTATTTCAGCTGAAGTGTCTGTCAATCTGATCTCTATAACCTAGTAACTGAGAAACACGATACTCCTTGGTAAGGCTGGTTGTCAGACATTCGGGCTTCTGTCTACCCGTAACGACTGACATAGATCTACTAATGACAGCTGCTTGCCAACTATTCAGTCAAAATCACTTTTGCCTGTTTTTTTTTCAGTTAAAAGTACTTTCATCTGATTAAGAGTTTTGACTGCAAGATATAACCGTGTACATTAAAATTTAACCTACATGTAATAAAGAAATCTCGTTTTTTCGTAGAAAAAATCGTAGAAATTCTATTGAAAATTACTGAGATTAACTTGTTTTTGTTGAGGTCAATAGTTGGTTAGATACGCATTTCTAGTTACAGTTCTAAGTGCAGGAATAACTTTATTCTAAAAAGCTTTATATTATCTTGCAATGTTCGTATGTAACTTGTTCGTTGAGAAATGTTATGTAGTTATTATGTGTAAGTTTTTATGGTATACAACAAAGATTATTCTAATAAATTACATTAAATCATTGATTTCGAGCAACAAGACTCATAGTGTTAGTAACAATGTACTTACAAAATATGTTAGTTATACACTTACAAAGACAAAAGCACAGAAATAGGTTGTGACGTCATTGCTGCAAGGTGACAGGCCCAGCCGAAACCTTGCAGCAGTGGTTCACAGCCTGACAATCAAGCCTGCTGGATACCATAGATAGGATGCTGTTGGTATGCTGTTCTATTCTATACTATGCTCAAAATAAATTGTTATTATTGCAATCGATTAACAAGTTCCCTGTCCCAGTACAATGTTATAAAATATATTCGTACGTCCACCTATAATCTCGCTCTTCCTTGACAACATTTTACGGCGGCTCTTTTATTTATTTATTTATTTATTTAATTCGGTTCACCAACAATTGTTCACACTGTACACAGTTACATAACACATACTTAAAATTAAAATCCAGCGCAACAGTTACTTATAGGTAAACACCACATGCACATTAAAAAACATTTAGTAAATAAGCTACTTAACTTAGCTCTAATTTTCAATTGAATTAAAATAAAATTGATAACAATAAAAATAATTTTAGAAACTTTTAGTAGCGCCATCAGGATGGATTTTGGTGTGGACAAATGTGCAGTCATGCATGTAAAGCGGGGGGAGATTGTGGAATCCGTGGGAACACAACTCTCGGATTCCATATACCTTAGGTCCCTCTCCTCAACCGAAACCTACAAGTATTTGGGTATGTCGGAAGCGTTGGGCATCAATGCGACAGACATGAAACAATCTTTGAAGGAGCGCTTCTTCGGCCGCCTGAATAAAGTATTAAATAGTCTTTTATCAGGCGGTAACAAGGTGCGCGCCTTTAACGGTTGGGTCATGCCAGTATTGATGTACTCTTTCGGCATACTCAAATGGACTCAGACGGAACTTGATGCCCTGGATAGGAGGGTCCGCACATTGTTAACTGCAAATCGTATGCATCACCCACGATCATCGGTGATGAGACTGTACATCCCGCGGAAGTGCGGAGGTCGAGGCTTCTTAAACGCTAAGACTCTGCACAACCGCGAGATTTGCAGTCTCAGGGAATACTTCCTGAAAGCCGACGTGGGGATGCATCGAGATGTAGTTGCAGTGGATAAGACCTTCACTCCGCTCTCCTTAGCTAACAGGAACTGGCGCAAACCTATGGTATTAGATACTGCTGACCGCATGGAAATACGGAAGAGTAAAGAGCTTCATGGGCGCTTTTATAGGGTCCTACATGGACCTGATGTAGACTTGGTAGCGTCCATATCCTGGCTGCGCTTCGGTGACCGCTTCGGAGAAACCGAAGGTTTTGTCTGTGCGATTATGGATGAAGTTATCATGACGAATAACTACCGGAAATACATTGTGAAGGACGGAACGGTTGACATCTGTCGGGCATGCCACCGACCCGGAGAATCAATCCGTCACATTATTTCTGGTTGTTCTCGTCTAGCTAACGGAGACTATTTGCATAGACACAACCTTGTTGCCAGGATAATCCATCAGCAACTTGCTCTGAAGTATAACCTTGTGGACTTAGAAGTACCGTACTATAAGTATGTGCCCGACCCAGTTCTTGAAAATGGCAGCATCACATTATATTGGGATCGATCTATCATCACTGACAGGACTATTGTTGCCAATAAGCCTGACATAGTGGTGATAGATAGATCAGAACGTCGCACAATGATTATTGATATTACGGTTCCACATGACGAGAACCTCGTGAAGGCTGAGAAAGAAAAACAGATGAAGTATCTTGATCTGGCCCGCGAGGTTGTCGACATGTGGGATGTGAATACAGCAGTCATTGTGCCGATAGTCGTGACGGCCAATGGCATAATAGCCAAGAGCCTCGATCAACACCTAAAGAGGCTCTCGTTGGGCAGTTGGATCAAGGGTTTGATCCAGAAAGCAGTACTCTTGGACACGGCGCGCATTGTAAGGAGGTTCCTCTCTCAAGAGCCCTGACCACCGGTAGCTTGGACCCTGTTCCCGATGCCGGTGGGGTACTATTTTTTATATTTTTAAATGTTTTTTATTTTTTTTATACTGAAATATTTAAAAATACAATTTGTATGTATAAAGAAAAAATAAAGAAAATAATAATCGTTTATTTCAGGCACTAGCCCATAACTCAGTTTACATTATTACAATTTGATTGCCGATTACCGATTAGAAAATAAAAAAATGAAAAATATTAAAATTGATTTTTTTTTTCTTTTAAATTTTCGGTAGCCTTGTTATTTAACCATACGTCCGTGAAAATCTTTTTCTTCTTATTCAACCGTCCAGTCAAATAAAAACATCAATTTTACTCTTGGATTACGACTCCAATAAGAGTCATGGACATGTGAGTTTGGTGTGACAGTGAACGTGTTAAATCAATACTGTGCAAGCGTTAATATCCATCTCAGCTACGGGACCCTTCCCTATGCGCCCAACACGCACTTGGCCGGTATTATTGACTTTGATAAAGGTAAGGTAACTTAACAATGCCTGTCAAAAGCTCATCATCCGCCATGGGAAAAGCTGTTAAGTACAAAACACACTTAACTAAGTTATGCAAGGACGCTCAGCAGACATGACTCCTCACAGTTGGAATGTTCCTCAAAGTCGTTCACACTATAGGTCACGGATTATATTACGGTTCACACTTGCAAGTGGTTTAGATACGATCTAAACATCACGCCTTTTTTGTCCCAAGGGGAAGGTAGAGGTAGAAATGTATATGTATCTACATACTGACATTTTCGTCGACATTTTTTCCATACAAATATTCTGTAGACATCAGCCCGTGATACGATACATGAAGTAAGCTTAAAGTAAACTGTCAAACCCCAGAATTAGTCCGCAATAACGGGTCACTTTGCTTTCTCTTCACCACCATTTTTAACCGACTTCCAAAAAAGGAGCGAGGTTCTCAATTTGGATGTGTGTATTTATTATTTTGTATGTTCGGGCTGTATAACTTGTATAACTCCGTCAAATATAGACGGTTTTGCAAAATTTTTTTTTTCATGTTAAGATTTTTACAGAATAACACTGCTGGTCATATACGCACGCTGGTGGCGAATAACACCACCGCCAGTACCACCACCATAGTACATAAGAAGAAAGCAAAAAACACAACCACGCTAAAAAAGTATAACAATGCATAAATGTAACATTAAAATGCAAAATTCCGTTACCGTTCCGTCAATTAAGATAATATTAACTGGAGGCTGTAGTCGAGGCGATAGATCGAACTAGGTTAATAGGCTAAATTTATGACGGTTAATATTCCTTTATTTTTTTTTCATACATATAAATTACATTTTTAAATATTAGGTCTTTACCTATGAAATTGCCGTTCTGCAGTACTGGCCATTTCAAATCAAAATATTTTTTGTTTGGCTAAGAATTCTAATTTCAAATTAATTTTATTTTAAAAACATGGATTTTTTTTTCCAAAAGTAGTCATTTGTTTATTGATTAGTGTTACATTTTCATCGCATTTAAATCTTTTTCGTCATCATGGATACGTTAAAAATTCGAGTAATTATGGAATATGAGTACCGTCGTGGCAGCAACGCGGCACAAGCGGCACGCAACATCAACGACGTTTACGAAGCTAACACTACAAACCAACGCACTACCTGTTATTGGTTTGCTCGCTTCCGTTCTGGAAATTTCGACCTGAAAAATGAACCTCGCGGTCGTCCGAAGACTCTGGTCGACAATGACGAATTAAAGGCGATTGTGGAAGCTGATGATACACAATCTACGGCTGAATTAGCAGCAGCTTTCGACGTTAGCGTCAAAACAATATTGGTCCATTTGCGTCAAATTGGCAAGGTAAAAAAGCTTGACAAATGGGTGCCCCAAGAACTCAATGATCGCCAGCGCGAAGTACGCGTCGAGACGTGCCTTGCACTGCTCAACAGACACACAAATGAAGGAATTTTGAACCGCATTGTTACCTGCGATGAAAAATGGATTCTGTTTGATAACCGCAAGCGCTCAGCAAGTTGGTTGGATCCTGGTTCAGCACCTAAACAATGCCCTAAACGAAAACTTACCCCAAGAAAAGTGATGGTCACTGTTTGGTGGTCTAGCGCCGGTGTGATTCAACACAGCTTCTTACCAAACGGGGTGAGCATTACTGCAGATGTGTACTGTGAAGAATTGAACACAATGATGGAGAAGCTGGCACATCTCCAACCAGCATTGGTCAATCGCTCGTCTCCGCTGCTCCTGCACGACAACGCGCGACCTCATACTGCACAGCAGACGGTCTCCAAGTTGCAAGAACTGGGGTTGGAAGCTCTCCGTCATCCGCCCTACTCACCAGACCTTGCGCCTACAGACTACTACTTTTTCCAGAATTTGGATAACTTCTTGGCGGGAAAAAAATTCAATACCCGAGAGGCAGTACAAAATGCCTTTGAAGAATTTGTTGCCTCCCGTCCAGCTGATTTCTTTAAGAAGGGCATCAATAAACTGCCACTGCGTTGGCAAAGATGCATTGATTGCATGGGTGATTACTTCGATTAATACAAATAAAAAATACATGAAAAAAATTCATTTAAATTTTTTCATACAAAACGGCAATTTCATAGGTAAAGACCTATTATTTCAAACAAAAAAAAAAAAAAACTTTGGGAACAGGGTCCAAGCTACCGGTAGTCAGGGCTCTTGAGAAAAGAACCTCCTAATGATACGCGCCGTGTCCAGGAGTACCGCTTTCTGGATCAAGCCCTTGATCCAGCTGCCTAACGAGAGCCTCCTTAGGTGTTGGTCGAGGCTCTTGGCTATTATACCATTGACAGTCACAATTAATATTATTAATGACGATTTATATAATTATTAAGTAATAAAAGTACCAGCCTGTTACTATCCCACTGCAGGGCAAAGGCCTCTTCTTATACAGAGAAGGTACGAGTATGAATCACCACGCTTGCCCAGGACGGGTTGGCGATTTCTGACTAAATAAATTATAAGTCCAGGTTTCCTCACGATGTTTTCCTTTACCGATGTCAGTGAAGTCCAAGATAAACTTAAAAAGTAGGTACATATGAATTGAAAAAGTCACATTGTTACTTGCCCAGTTTTGAACCCATTACCTACAAGAGGCGAGGCCTAAACCACTGGGCCATGACATCAAATTTATTTTAAAATGGTTTAAAGGGGTTAACATGTTTAGGATGTTGTCCTTCACCGATGATAGAGATGTCTAAGATAAACTTAGAAAGCACACAGGCCAGCACATCAAGCTACCACAAACTGTCAAATTCTTTTGATCGTTTTTCAAGTTTATTACCAAAGTTTATTTATTTATAACGATACTACTATTATTACATGAAGAAATAAAATAAAATAAATAATAATAGGGCACCGAAAAAATCATCCGCACCACACGTTGAATGGCAATGCTGATTCTTTGGTCAAAAAAAAGGCCAGCCCTTTGGTCGCGTAATGAGTCGACCAAACGCTTCGCGATTTCTCGCAAAACAAAATGGGCACACGAACCCCATGGCTCAAACATATAACTTCCAATTAGGTTGTTGTATTTTCACCGTTTGAGGTTTTCTGCACCTGCACAGTCCACCGTACTAGGGAGATGGGATGGCGCAAGGGTAAGGGTATAAGGTTTATGTTAAATTGGGAAATTTTCCATTAAATTTTCCAAAAAAATTACATTAGTACTCGCCTAGATTTGAACCTAGATATTACCACCAGAGAGGCGAGGCTTAAACCACTGGGCCATCACGCTTCTAAGTACAATCTCGTCTAAAGTAATGAGGCGTGAGTAAGAAGCTTATTATAAATTCGGTGTGAAGACACGGCTCAAATCTGATGGAATGCGCTCGTCAGCTTGCTTTGTAATAGTGATTCTTAAAAGTCGCAAGGTTAAAAAGGTGTGCTATATTGTGATTGATTGAAGAATGTCGGTTGGTTTAGTGCCAGATCAAATTGATTTGGCGACACATTTGGCGCAGTGGCTGAGCGATCGACTGCTGCGCCGCGTGTCGTGGGTTCGATTCCCGCACGGAACATATATTTGTATGGCCTACAGGTTCTGGGTCTGGCTGTTCGTGTATGTGACTTTAAATGTTTGTAAACGCACCCACAATACAGGAGAAATTCCTAGTGTGGGGCAACGTTTTAAAAAAAAAGAAAAAAAAATAGTTTGTAACCATTAACATTTATAAGAATCGTAGTAATTTTATTTGAGTACAGTCACCGCTAATATTCACGAGATTGAGAACTGAATTTCAATATGACATCCTCTTCAACCCCTTTAAAGCGTAATTTTAAAAATCAAATCAAAACTTCTACTGGGCACTTTTGCCGTTGACAGTTGGATGAGTGGTGAAGCGGATGAGTTTTTCGATGCCCTGTGATTATTTATTTTATTTTATTTCTACATGTATTAATACTTGTATCGTTTTATTTATTTATTTATTTAATAATTTAATCACACAAATGTACAGAGGCGGACTTAAAGCCAAACTTATATTAAGAAATTTATAGAAATAAACGTAATTATCATTTATAAATTTTAGCAATAAGTATATAAGATGATCAATCAAAACAAATCAAATCTCCTTATTAATTTCATGTGTACATTTAGTTGTTATAAGTAGGGAAAATAATAGACTGTTCTATGTTACTCGATGATAATGTAACTGTAAAATTAATCAAATACTTTATCCATTACAAAGAAAAATACAAATCTTTCATTTTAGTAATATCAGTTACATATCATTACGCCTGTACTCCTTCAAGGGTTGACCAGAGGTGTACCTATAGTAACACCATATTTCGCCAGTTAGGTTTAAGTCCCATTTAATAGGGGGCGAGCCTGTTGCTGTCAATGAGGTACAAATCCAGGATGCTAGATTTGAATTCACCTTTCGACCAAAACGACCGATTTCTTTACGATTTCACTAATAAACCGACGAATTTCATTAAAAAACATGAGTACATACTTTCAACCCTATAATTTAATACATTAATTCATTAATTTGATCACAGGCAAGGTCTCGGTTGTTAGACAGACGTATTTTGAAGTTTCAACTACTTATAATCGCTAATGAGACTCAAAAATTGGATCTAATGAAGTGATGATGATGATGGTAATTTTGCTAGATATTGTACAGCAATCTTAAAATAATAACCTACCTCAAAAGAGGATACTATTTTTTTATTACTGCCTTATTGGTCTAGTGGTCCAAAGCCCGACTGCTGAGCGTGAGGTCCTGGGTTCGATTCTCGGGTCGAGCAAAATGTTATTCGGTTTTTCCATCTGGAAATTCTCAGTAGTAGCCCAGAGTATGGGCGCAGGGTCGCCACTTATTACATGAGACTAAACATAACTTTTTTTTTTTTTATATAAAACGTTGCCCCACACTAGGAATTTCTCCTGTATCGTGGGTGCGTTTACAAACATTTAAACTCACATACACAAACAGCCAGACCCGGAACAACTACCTGTAGGTCATACAAATATTTGTTCCGTGCGGGGATCGAACCCACAACACGCGGCGCAGCTGCCGATGGCTCAACCACTGCGCCAACCGTGTCGTCAACTGGTGAAATTTGTGTATACTATAGGTGCACATCTGCTTAAACCCTCGGGGATTGCGTGATTGCTCGCCGGAAAAACACAACACACACAAATCAGTTCCCCGTTCCTTCAATGTCGCTTCTTTGTCTTCCGAGTCATCACGGCGTCAAAAACAACGTCGTTATCTCAAAGCAACTTATCATTTTCATCCTCCTACTCTTTCCCAATTAATTTGGGATCGACGCAGCATGCCTTCTTCTTCCATACATCTCTATTTGTAGTCATCTCAATAGTCACCTCCTTACTAGCCATATCATCTTTTACACAATCCATGCACAGTCTCGCCAGTTTCTCTACTCTTGTAAATATTTGTTCCGTGTAGTGCAGCAGCCGATCGCTCAGCCACTGCGCTATCCGTGCCATCAATAGTTACCTCTCGTCTATATCCTCTTCCACACAATCCATCCATCGTGTATTGGGTCTTCCTCTACGCTTGTACTCTTGCTCTCTTCCATACATCTCCTTTTGCCGCTATATCAATAGTCCTCTCCTTTCTAGCCATATCATCTTTCAGACTAACTATCCTTCGTTTCTTTGTTACTCCCTTTTTCTTGTACGCTTGTACGTTTTTCTGTACCAACAGATCACACACATACACTTCACATTTTCACTGACATCAAGCTGTACCTATGTAAATTACATCATAATTAACTTCACATAATCATACAATACTAAAGAACTGTTTTACGTCCGTGACATCTCACAATCTCAGGTCCAGTTGAAAACCAGCCTCAGGCACTAGTTGTCTGGCATTTTTGCTGAACTGGACTCTTTCAGCGCAGTACCTACTCTGTTTTTTTTCTCAAAGCAATTAAAAGTATCAATACTCCGTATACAAAGTATGTAATATCTCGTAAATTACCACAAAATCTTCGTATATGTGTGCCAAGGTCGGGCGGAGAAAGGAGCGCATTGTTTCATCAAGACTTTGGAACAATGGACGTGGACAAAACGGTTGAATTGTTACAGATTTAACTGTTTACACAACTTTTTGGATTTATTGTCTGTTTCACGGTTTAGAGGGTAGTCGGGATTAAGCCCAGCTCAGACTATTTTGCTATTGTGTAGTGTACTATGTTGCGTCATTTCTTTATCTATTAAAAAAAATATCTATCTGTTAGTTGAAGGTAATATCCGAAGCGGCTGGACTGATTTTGACGATAATTTCAATAGCAGATAGCTGATTTGATAAGTAGTAATTTTGGTTCCTTGTTTTTAGAAAAACCATTGTAGTTCCGCATAAAAAAATGAAAAAGGATAGTCGCGGGCGCAGCTCGTCTGAACTACACTTTTCTTAATCCAAATTTATTAAATTTTATTTTCTATTTTTTAGTTGGATTTAGTAGGATGAGATGAGTTGGATTTTCTATAAAAGCGTGTTTTTTTAAGTTTTTTTAAACTATAATTTATTTTTCGAATTATTGCATTGTCATCGACAGGTGTGCAAAATTTTAATGAAATCTGACCGTTTAAAATGGGTCAAAATAGCGTCCAAAGGAGTCGGTTACAAACAAACATACATACATACAAACATACAAGTGAAGCTAATATAAAGCGTGTAAAAAGGGATTACGAAGGGACTCTTCCCAAGGCACTCACAATCTGGTTCGTCGTCTGTTGCGAGACACGCGTTCGGTATAAAATAAGTTCACTTTATATTCTATTAATTTTAGATTAGAGTGTAACCGTAACCTTGACGTGTGTTATTAAATTAGTTAACCCTAGTCGGTTTATTATTTATTGCGAATACTTCACGAGACGCGTACAAAAAGGGGACAGGTCAGTCGACCTGCTGCCCCAAATCTTTAACAAACTTACCACTAGTAATATACCCAGTGGAAATCATAGAAAATGATGCTACCAACACCACAGCTTGTTCAAATCTTGTACAACATTGCAACAAAACTTTAATTCAGTTGACCCGATAAACATCGGTCGCTTCAATCGTCTTAGAAACTGCGTCTACGCATAACCAATCATTAAGACCTATCAACCCATCACTCTCCATTCTAAATTCAACTCTATCTTCATGATACAAAGTTGAGTATTGTCAGCAATGTGCACGTGAGAGAGGTCTAGTTAAAATGGACACGTTATGCTTTTAATTAAGGATAGTTTAATGTAACAAGTCTTATCTAACGTGCTGTTTCGCCCCGCGGCGTTGCTTGTTTCCCGTGGGAATTTTGTTTTGTCTTAACACTTTATTTTGTAATAGGGGTAACGGAAGTTTACTATGCTAATTCCTAGATCCAATGTCTATCTGAAAGGTAACGATGGTATGGTATATTATGCTGCAAGTCGATCTTTCCTGATACTTTTACACGTCATTTTAGGGTCTATATTTAGGGGAGGTAATTCCAATTTCCCTGATCCCTGAGAAGAAATCCCGGCCGGATCAATATCTGAGGTCATGTTCTCTTTTAAAGTCCAAACATTATATTCTACAAGATATTATGAGAATATAACGATGCAGGGCTAAGTTTGGAAAAGTTTTTTGTAGAAAGAGGCTTTGCAGGTTAGGGTAGAGCTGTCCCGAACTCCCAACAGATTGCATGCATGAATCTAGCATCGTGTAGCTCAACCGCATTTTAGGGAGCTCAACGACCCATTTCATTTGTCTCTGTATTTATAATTACGATTGTTGTTTTTTTTTGTATTGTCTACCTTCTCGTTGGTCTAGTACACGCAAGCACTACAGCTGAGCATGAGGTCCTGGGTTCGAGTCCCGTGTCGGGCAAAAATATATTGGATTTGTTCATCAGGAAATTTTTAGTAGCAGCCCTGTTGATGGCAACAGGCTAGCCCCCTATCCATGTCAATTCCGGATGTATTATACCAATATATTTTTGTACGACACGGGCTTCGAACCCAGGACCTCACTTTCAGTGCACGTGCGACCAACAAGGCAGGCACACTATGGTGTGTCACTTCTAGTAAAGTTAAAAAAGGCATTGAAATTTTTAGTCAAACTTTTCCAAATGTTTACGTATTTTTCTGTTTCTTTTTTAACTTTACTAAAAGTGACACACCATAGTGTGCCTGCCTTGTTGGTCCAGAATTATGTACTGAACTCATGGTATCATGGCGTCGATTTCTCTTCCACCCTGTATCTTCTTTTCTTTATCAAATTCTTGACATTATACATACATACAAGTTTAACAATTTTCTATGAACTTATGTAAAGTAATTCCTGATGCAGTCGTAACTCAAGTTTGGCCATTATTGGCTGCCCCGGGTTCAGTAGGTTAATACGTAGACTACCTGATGTAGCGGAATAAATATTAATGAACCCTAAATTGATGGTAGAAGCATCGTTTGCGATACGGTCTTAGGATGATAGTAATTACTGAGTGAATTATTTATATTTCAGTCAATAATTTTCCATTTACTGCCTACTAACTAATGCTGACGTATCTAAATACAAATCTAGGGATAGATCGTTGTTTGTAACCAATCAAAGACCGAGGTTACTTGATTCAAACAAAAAATGCTAGACAACATTTTCCATCGCGCTAGAAAGTGGTAAGTAGATTCAACCTAGTTCAGGCAAATAAGCAAATGTGCTCTATTTTAATTGTCAACATAACGATACGAACGATAATTATTATTTTAGAAAAAGAGTTAGATTTTGGCACGAAAAACAATAAAACGGACGAAGTCGCGGGTGACAGTTAGTTTATAATATTAGTGTTATAAACAGTATTACAGTTATTAGACAAGGTGCAGACCGCAAATGCCAACATTAATACGCCGCACGCAATTGGTATCATCTTGAATGTAATCCTAATACTACGTAGTAGTTCAATGGATGATTTTCATTTTGTCATGTTTTATATAATCGAAATCGTGATGTGTGTGACATTGGACATTGTGTTGTGTACTATGTGATTTTACTAGGTGGGATGACGATCTGCGAAAGACTGAAGGCAGATGCTGAATACGGGAGGAAGAGAGGACGCTATGGCGCTCATTAGGAGAGGGCTATGTCCAGCTGTGGACTAGTATAGCCTGATGATGAGGATGATGATGTCTATGTGCTCTTCGCCCGCGTGGTTTTGGGACTTTTCCCTTTGAACTTAAACATCCTCCACCCCTCATCGAAGCACAAACTGATACCATGACTTCAGTACATCGTTTTCGTCAGATTTTCTTCTAATTACTTTTTTTTTTTTTAAATAAAACTGTGAAATAAATACTACTTTTTGAGTTACCTAGTAGTTAGCTAGTTGGTACCCTGAGAGGTATTCGTTGTTTGGCTAGATTTATTAAAAAAATATGTAAGTGTCTTAGAAATAAATAAATAATAATAATAGTTCAAATTATGTTATTGAATTTTTGATGATTGACTACTTCATGACTCGTTTCGAATCGTTTCTCCGGGACTCGTCGGGCTTCATTGTCTCGATGATTTTCTGGTGGTCGCCACTGTTAATTCTGGTTTTCAGGAGTAGCAGTGGTTTGGGAATAGTGTGATAGGCTTGTCCCAATTAACCCTTTGGGGATACTGGCGCGGTGGTGTGTTATCTGTCAACAATTTTAATACCATTTCCTGTAGTCACATACCGATGTCATCAATTTATCAATATTACTCATTTAAGTACCATCAAAGATAAGTGCTTATTACTTAGATAAGTAAGATAGCTTATACATATATGTATATGATTCATGCATGTGTATTATGTGTAATTCCCGTGCCTCGGAAAGCACGTTAAGCCGTTGGTCCCAGCTGTCATTTGTAGATCTTTGACAGTCGTTACGGGTAGTCAGAAGCCCGAAAGTATGTCAACCAGTCTTACCAAGGGTAATCGTGTTTCCCAGTGAGTGGGTTGTAGGGAGTCAGGGACAGATAGGCAGCTTTATGAAAAATACTGGTATACAGCTGCATCCGGTAAGCTATTGGTTCCGACTATCATTTGTAGAATTGTCTATGGCAGTCGTTACGGAGAGTCTGAAAGACACAACCAGTCTTTATTATTTATTTATTTATTTATTCATCACCCTTATCACTAACATTCCAGATACTTATAACCTAATGCGTTAGTGAGGCATAATAACTAATAAACTATAATAAAAGTAACCAAAAACGTAAAAAGACAAGAAATTAAAATTAAATTAAAATATAACAACAAAATGCAAACCTAGAACACAATAACAAAATCACCAAGGGGTATCGTGTTGTCCAGTAACTGGGTTGTGGAGGTCAGATAGGCAGTCGCTCCATGTAAAATACTGGTGTTCGGCTGCATCCGGTTAGACTGGAAGCCGACCCCAACATGGTTGGGGAAAGGTTAGGCAGATGATGATGATGTGTAGTATTTTTGTTGTCTGCCTGAGTCTATGCTAAATAAATGATTTTTCTTTCTTTTTTTGGGTATGTATTACTCATACCTTTGAATTCAGTTTTGGTAATTGAAATAACATACATTTAATTATTTTATTTTTAATTACGTGGAAGGTACGATTGACGCACAAACTGATACCGTGTGTTCAGTACATAATTCCGGACCCCCCCAGTGTTAAAATTTTTGTCATATTATCCTCTTATTACATTTTTTTAAAATTAAAAATAAAAATAATCTGTCTTTTTAAATTCAAATTGTGTAATTGAATGACGATTTCATAACATTATGACATTTGAGGACAATCCTAATTTATAGAGCTGTAATGGCTGGTCAAATGATTATATTTCAAGAAAATTTGAATTTCGCGGGCTGATCTTACGCATGCGCCTTAAAGAGCTCGTTTAGATTCGCTCATTGAGCTGCTCGCCAAAGGTCATAGTAACACATTCCCAGATTCCGATCACGCTATATAAACGTCTATACGATATATCTCACGCACCGATCTGGCGCGCAAAGATTATTTGCGCAGACGCGTTACTATAACTTCGACGACCGATGTGGCGCGGCGGGCGAAAGTCCCCCTGCGACGCAGGAGGTTGCGGGTCCGATTCCCGCCTTGGGACAAATATTTGATCGATCTACAAAAATTTGTTCCGGGTGTTCTGGGTATTTGCTATGTATATTTTTTTGGTGTTTCTTGCTTGATGGTAAGGAACCCTTCGTATGTAGGCAGGACTCCCACATTCTCTGACTAATATATTAAATAATTATTTTTTTTATTGGAGATTCATGCTTAAACTGAAACTACATTTTGTAAGGGGCAACTTGTGTAGTTCTTATATTTTATTTACTGGTGAGTTTAAAGTTTAAGTGCCTTTTTTGTGTTTTTCTTTTAACTTCAACTTTAACTCTTCACTAATGGCTTTTGTGTAAAAGACACCACAATTTTGACAATATCACGTATAGACCATCAAACGCTGGAGATACTATCAGAGAATTATTAACATTAATTAATTAATTATTTAATTACTAGCTTCAAGATAAAAAGAAGCCTATGTTCTTCCTCGGGATGCTATCTATCTCTCTGCCAAATTGTATCGAAATCCGTTCAGTGGTTTTGCCGTGCTAGACGGACAAACAGACACACACAGATTTTCCCATTTATAATATTAAGTATGGATTATTAGAGATATTTTGATGAGTAAATACAGAGAGTAAAATCTATATAATTAATGACTGAAACATTAAAAAATCGTGTTTTTTTATGTTCAACGTGAAACAAATTGTCTGACTGTTATTTTGACATTTGGCCTGTTTTTTTTAATGTGACATGACGTGTCTGCACAGTCCACATGCTCATGAGCTTCTGTCAACTATTATTTATTCTGTGCTTCTGTACGTAATGTTTTATGACATTTTGCTGAATGCAGGATGCCGTGCAGTCGTCAAGTACGCATGTACCGACAGCAATGGCAGCTCGCTGATGAAGAGTATCATTAAATTACTATTTGGGCATAAAAAAATTGGGGGTTTATTTTTTGCACGGTACCCTAAAACGTTTTATAAAATAAAAGTTGCCTTAGTTACTTCTTAGAACATCAGCTATCTACAATGATAGTGGAAGCCCCGTTAAAACGGTCTAGCCGTTACAGAGATTACCTCAAACAAAGAGACAGACAGACAAACATTTTAAAATACTGTTTTTTTAATATTTGTATCATTACTCAGTTTATTTGAGATAAAGTCAATCCATACAATTACAAAATAATTATAAAAAATACAGAGATGAAATTAAACCAAGTTAAATGATTACAAATGAAACAAATTTAGACAATAAACAAACAAAGTATCTTTAAAAATCTAGACAATATCTTGGTCAGATCATGTGAGGACCAAGCAGATTAGTGACTGAAATCGTCTTTTGAGGAGGTTTGTAATAGATGGTCACCCATCCACAAGGCTTAACCTTCAACCGTCGCGTGCGGCTGTCAGTAACCGATGAAATGCTAAACATAATAACAAACATTACAATCCAAAATGTCAACTATGATTATAAGAAATTTAATAGAAATTTAATGTTTGCAACGGCAAAAAAAAAACCATTGTTTGTTTTATGATTACGTTCAACACTTACATAAATGAGCTAATGTTTGACATTTTAATAATTTTCCGGTCATAGATAATAAATTATTAGTAGCTAACATATGTTTAAAATATAGTTTCCAAAAATATAAACAACGACACAAAATCGTGCTGTTTTGAATAGCAAATCAGAAAACCAACGCTTGAAGAAGAGAAACAGTTTTTTTCCCCACACTAGGAATTTCTCCTGTGCCGTGGATGCGTTTACAAACATTTAAACTCACATACACGAACAGCCAGACCCAGAACAACTGCCTGTAGGCCATACCATTTTTATTTCCGTGTAGGAATCGAACCCACGATAGTGGCTGAGTGCGCCACTGGTATAGTGGCGTAATTTTAGATGTTGAAATTATAAACCAGTGAGTACCTTCGTGACTAGCTGGTCAATAAAATCTCATACAGAGAAGCAATGGAGTATGCGTGTGCACATACAAGGGAGACAAGAGCGGTAGAGTAGAGGAGAGAGTAAATGTGTTTAAAGAAAAAAATCTTTAACACCCACACTTAAAGTACACTTTGATACAACAATGTTCATAAATTTTCCAACAGTAGTCATTGTTAAATCAACTTAATTCTCATTAGCATAAAGTTGATATTTGTCTGAAGTAAAAATAAAGTCAGTTGAAAATGTAAATTTGTATATAGAATATGCCCCTGACCAGTGTTTCTGTAAAGGAGCTATTAGTAGCTTTATGTTCGTACTTAAAGTTTACCTCTTATTGTTTCCAGAGAGACGTTAAGTAAGCCCGTTTTCGCTTACTCTAGGAAACACCTAAAGAATTCCTTAATAAGGTTGCACTATTGGATTCGCAATTTCACGGTCGAGGCTAAATAAAAACAGTGTATGGATAGGTGACCGTTTGTAACATATCATGACCTTCTGTGCCTCGGAAAGCATGTTAAGCCGTTAATCGCGGCTGTCATTTGTAGATCTTTGACAGTCTTTACGGGTAGTCAGAAACCCGAAAGTCTTACAACGCGTCTTACCAAGGGGTATCGTGTTGTCCATAACTGTCCAATCTATCCAGATGCAGCTGAATACCAGTATTTGACATGGAGTGACTGCTTATATGACCTCGACAACCCATTTACTGGATAACACGATACCTCTTGGTAAGACTAGTTGTCAGACTTTCGGGCTTCTGGCTACAAAAACAAAGACCTACAACTGACAGTCGGGGACAACGGTTTAGCGTGCTTTCCGAGGCACGGAGGAGTCTCTATATGATACAAACGGTCACCCATCCACAGACTGACCTCGGAAAACCTAGCTTAACCTCCGACCAACCCGTGCGACTGTTTTTATTTAGCCACGACCTCTACAAAACCGGGTAAAGGCAAAATAGGTTATATTAAAAATATTACTTGTTTTTATTGCATTTTCAATCTGACCGTACTCACGCGCGCTGATCGTGAGGTCGATGAAGAGCCCTGTCTTCAGACAGACGCATTCTGTTTTATACATAAACAGCACAGTACTGATAATAAACATATTATATCATATGCGTATTATTAAAACCTAGGAATATGTATTGATTTATATGTATAGCAAGTTATAATTTTAATTACGTAATTTGTACAGACGCCAGCACATCAAGCTACACCAAACTGTCAAATTTTCCCAATTGCATTTGAATCTTATTTGTTTTATGATCAAAAAATTATCAGCACTGCCATTCATCGCGGCAACGCTGCCAGCCTTCTGGCATTTTTCAAGTTGACAGTGATGCGGATGAATTTTTCGATGCCCTGTGATTATTTATTTCATTTTATTTCTTCATGTATTAATAATTGTATCGTTTTATGGAAATAAATTTTTAGTGGCAAAGTTGAAAAATATCAAAAATATCAAGCTACCCCGATGTGTCCATCGGGGTATCAGGGCAACACTGATTTGGTCACCAAGTAGGTTTACCACTTGACGTTTTCGATAATTAATAAGTACTCAATGACTTTGACGACCGATGTGGTGCGGCAGGCGAAGGTCCGCCTGCGACGCAGGAGGTTGCGGGTTCGATTCCCGCCCTGGGCAAATGTTTGTACGATCTACAAAGATTTGTTCCGGGTGTTCTGGGTATTTGCTATGTACAATAAAAAAATCTATATATGTAATGTATTGTATTACAATTAATATACATTACATTGATAGTTTTTTTTTTTTACCCATAACACAAGCTCTGCTTAGCTTGGGGCTAGATGATGCTGTGTGGATTGTCCAGTATTATTTATTTTATTTATTTATTAATGCCCAACAATCACACCGACTCAAAGTTTTCTCCGACATGTATAAGTAACCCGCAGGCTACTCATTTTTATAAAATGTTTTCTTCTTAATTATTATTCAGAACATTGCGGAAATGCTTTGTAAATAAGGCAATAAATAAGTAATGAAGGAAGATAAATATCGGTACATACATAGTTGCAGCCTCGTCTGTTATTGATGACATTACTGGCTGTTGTTGTGCTCGTCTTAAGCTTTGGATTTATTACTACTGTCTAGTGCCTACGGATTGGAGAAACATGTAATCATGTAATTTTTTTTTTAGTTAAGTTATGAATTCAATTTTTTTTTAAAGCATTTTGATTATTCAGGGTCCAATTTAAATTGAAAATAAAAATTCTTAGTGTAGATAATAGATAGAAAAATGTAATGAGAGAAAAATTGATTTATCGCCTACTGAATTTTGTAAAAAAGGTGACGAGCTATTTTCATCAGGCATTTGTATCTTCGATAAATTACTAACCGACCCACTGATAAGCGATTTAAACAAAAATATTCAAATAAGTACACATATCGAGACTCCTCCGTGTCTCGAAAAGCACGTTAAGCCGTTAGTCCCGGCTGTCATTTGTAGATCATTGGCAGTCGTTACGGGTAGTCAGAAGCCTGCAAGTCTGACAACCAGTCTTACCAAGGGGTATCGTGTTGCAAAGTAAACTGGGTTGTAGAGGTCAGATAGGCAGTCGCTCCATGTAAAATACTGGTATTCAGCTGCATCCGGTTAGACTGGAAGCCGACCCCGACATAGTTGGGAAAAGGCTAGTCAGGTGATGACATGATGATGATGTATTCTAAAGTGATCCGGTGACGTCACCACACGGGTGCTACCACACATGGTAATTATGACATTGCTCAGGAATTCCTCGGCCATAAGGATATGATCTTCAATGTCTAACAAGAAAACATCGTAAATTGTCGACTGACATTAATTTGCTAACATTAATTTCTGAATAAACGTCTAGACACACTTGAATGACTTGGTGGTCTTGTTGTCGCAAGGGCTACTGCTGAACATGTAAGTAAGTAAGTAAGTAACTAAGTTAGTAAAAGAAACAAAAAACATTTATTCAACACAGGCTTAGGCACACAAGGCACAATACTAAACGTAGAAAACATAAAAAAAACGGGTAACAAGAAATACATTAAAATGTATATACCTAATAATCTAATAATGTCATGATGGCCCAGTGGTTTAGGCCTCGCTTCTTGTGCACGAGGTTGTGGGTTCAAACCTGGGCAAGTACCAATGTGAGTTATTCAATTCATATGTACTTTCTAAGTTTATCTTGGACATCATTGACATCGATGAAGGAAAACATCGTGAGGAAACCTGGACTTATATAATTAATAAAAGTCTGAAATCGCCAACCCGTCTTGAGCAAGCGTGGTGATTAATGCTCGTGCCTTCTCTGTATGAGAAGAGGCCTTTGCCCTGCAGTGGGACAGTAATAGGCTGGTACTGGTACTGGTACTGGTATATACCTACGTATACAAATATTATTAAGTATGTTCCTTACGGCTACGCTGAAAGGGTCCAGTTCAGCAAAAATGCCAGACAACTAGTGCCTGACGCTGGTTTTCAACTGGACCTGAGATTGTGAAGATGTCACGGACGTAAAACAGTTCTATAGTATGGTGTGAGTATGTGAAGTAAATAATGATGTAAGTAAGTTGATTGTATGTACGATAATAAGTAAGTAAGTATATTGCATGCAAGATATTAATGGGATACAGAAAATACTTAACATGTTCAGCCGCATATCATGGCGTTCATATTGGTAGGAAGGTCATGAGGTCCTTTTTTATATATTCTTTTAGGATCCGAAATCATTCAATAATAAATAAATAAATAAATAAATATTGTTGGACAATCCACACAGCATCACCTAGCCCCAAGCTAAGCAGAGCTTGTGTTATGGGTACTAGATGACTGATATACTTAATACAATACATTACATAGATAGATATATTTATTATACATAGTAAATACCCAGAACACCCGGAACAAATATTTGTAGATCGTACAAACATTTGTCCCAAGGCGGGAATCGAACCCGCAACCTCTTGCGTCGCAGGCGAACCTTCGCCCACCGCGCCACATCGGTCGTCGAAATGACTCAATGACTCGTCAATGACTTCTCCCGTTCTGGGTGGAACGGGAACGTGGAAAATGGAACGTGTCAGTCTTTGCCCTTAACATTCCAGGGTCATGGTAACTCTTTCTAACATGCCGCAACTACCATGAGGTCCTGGGTTCGATTCCCGGAACGGGCAAATTGATAAAGAGTGTCTCCATCTGGGATTGCTTAGTAGCAGTCTGGAGTTTGCGTCCGTTTGGTTGCAATAGGCTCGCTCCCTATTACATGGGACTTAAACATAACTGGTTAAAAATGAGTGTACTATAGGTAAACCTCTGCTTGGCCCTTCGAGGAATACAAGCGTGATGTTAAGTTTACTACTTGTCTATCGTTTTGTAAAGACTGCGGAAGACTTCAACGGAGTCATTTAATGTATATTATAATAATCTACATAATGATATATCTTTAAAGCCCAACATAACAAAATACGTAATAATGTTATCTTATGATATAATACAAGCTTCCGCCTGCGGCTTCGCCCGTGTGGTTTGTTGATAAAAAGTAGCCTATTTCCTTTCCCGGTGTGCAATCTATCTCTCTTCCAAATTTTATTGAAATCCGTTCAGTGGTTTAGGCGTGAAAGATGGACAAACACACACACACTTTCCCATTTGTTTTCTTCCCATTTTCCCATTTCCCATTTGATTTTTCATTTATGTCCCAGAGTTTGAATGTTTGTAAACGCACCCAACTCACAGGAGAAATTCCTAGTGTAGGGCAACGTTTAATATTAAAAAAAAAAAAACAAAACATTTATAATATTAATAGTATGGAAGTATGGAGGTATAGTACCGAATTGGAATTCCCGAAACAATTTTATTCTTTAAAACGTTTCCCCACACTAGGAATTTCTCCTGTATCGTGGGTGCGTTTACAAACATTCAAACTCACATACACAAACAGCCAGACCCGGAACAACTACCTGTAGGCCATACAAATATTTGTTCCGTGCGGGAATCGAACCCACGACACGCGGCACAGCAGTCGATCGCTCAGCCACTGCACCAACCGTGCCGTCAATATTTAT
This sequence comes from Phlogophora meticulosa, assembly GCA_905147745.2. Classification (NCBI taxonomy): domain Eukaryota; kingdom Metazoa; phylum Arthropoda; class Insecta; order Lepidoptera; family Noctuidae; genus Phlogophora; species Phlogophora meticulosa. The sequence goes on along the minus strand of LR990543.1, from coordinate 1,259,504 downwards.
GTTTTATACTAATGCAAACATGATAAGAGGAAGTCTGAAAGTGGCGCCTGTGACAGAGAAGTTGTGTGGAAATCGGCTGTCATGGTATGGACACGTGATGCGAAGGGAAGAGGATCATGTTGTGAGGAACGTTTTAAGTAAGAATGTAGAGGGTTACAAGAGTAGAGGGAGAGTGTGTGAAAGATGATAAGGCTAAGAAGGAGGTGACTTCTAAGATGACGGCAAATAGAGATGTATGTATAGAAGAAGAAGACAGGCTGCGCCGACCCCAAATAAATTGGGATAAGGGCAAGAGGCTGATGATTAATGCGAACATGATGACGCCTGTCGCGATGTCCCAGTGGCCTGGGTTCAAATCTGGGCAAAACAATGCGACTTTTTCAATTCATATATTCATAGTTGATCTTAGACATCACTGATATCGGTGAAGGAAAGCATCGTGAGGAAATCAGGACTTGTAATTAAAATAAGTCTGAAATTGCCAATCCGTCTTGAGCAAGCGTGGTGATTAATGCTCATGCCTTCTCTGTATGAGAATAGGCTTTTGCTCTGCAGTGGGACAGTACAGGCTGGTGTTATTATAGCGGGTATTTTGTCTGAACGGCCCAAACTGTATGGCCCTTGGGCCATTGGACCGTAAACAAAAACCGTCTACGTTCCAAAAGACCGGTGATAGGAAGGCTAAAGTTGACAAAAAGTAAATTCGGGTGCAAAATTTAAAAAGTTGATGTGAAAGATTTTCTTTTTCTTGTTAAAAAAAACGTTGCCCCATACTAGGAATTACCTCTGTATCGTGGGTATAGGGCCAGACCCGGAACAACTACGAGTACCTGCAGGCCATACAAATATTTGTTTCGTGCGGAAATCTAACCCATGTCACGCAGTGCAACAGCTAATCGCTCAGCCCCTGCACCAACCATGCCGTCAGCAACTAAAGTAACTTGCCAGAATGGTGGCTCCACAGCTTGCCCAGCGGTAAGGCGATTGGCACACTACACCGCATCACGCAGCGGGATGCGCGGCGACGAACGCCGAACACTGCGCGTAAATGCGTTTTCTGTGTGTTGCACTACGCGTGTTTTCTATACAAACACAGGTACTTGCAAACAACGTAAGAACACGCACTCCACGATGCGTGATGCGGTGCACTGTGCCAATCGAGATACCCATTAGTTAGATTGGTTGTCTTCCATCCAATAAAACAAACTAATACAATAAACATAAATTTGTTCTTTTAATTGCGATATCAGTCATCACACTATTCACTTCGTTATTATCAGTGATACACAGGGTACAAGGGACATGGACGCACTTTCTGTAACCATGAGATCAGTACATGAATCTGGACCTCCCCAGCGTTGATATTTTCCCTCGGGTTTCCTATTTTTTATAATTTCCTTTAAACGCCACAAAATCATTATATCTATTTAAACCAATAATATTTTTAAATGAAAAATGTCAATTATGGTCTTTCTAATTAAAAAGTTTCCTAAAGTACCAGCCTATTACTGTCCCACTGCAGGGCAAAGGCCTCTTCTCATACAGAGAAGGCACGAGCATTAATCACCACGCTTGCTCAAGACGGGTTGGCGATTTCAGACTTATATTAATTATATGAGTCCAGGTTTCCTCACGATGTTTTCCTTCACCGATGTCAGTGTTGTCCAAGATAAACTTAGAAAGTACATATGAATTGAAAAACTCACATTGGTACTAACCCAGGTTTGAACCCACAACCTCGTGCACAAGAGGCGAGGCCTAAACCACTGGGCCATCATGACATTCGTTTCATCATGAAAAAGTTTCCTAATTCCTATGATTTTATGCGATTTTTTTACTTTAAACTTTACAAAATCATTATATATCTCTAAACCAATAATATTTTTAATGAAAAAAAGATAATAATTGTCTCTTTAATTAAAAATCTCACCAGGTTAAATAGATATTATGATTTTCTCATTATTTACAATTTAAAGTAAAAATAGTATCAGAAAAATTAGGAAAATCTGACGAAAAAGGGTGTCTAGAAGTCATGTACTGAACAGGATGTACGTCGATGTTTCCACCCTGTATAATCCATTTTAATTCTTGAATTTTATGAAGGGAGGCTCTACCAAACGGAGGTCGACTTCGCATGATTTGTGTTGAAATACGTATTTCCATCTCGACCGTGACACGTCTCAATGAACACACCTTCCTGACAATGGAAAAAAAACAATTTGTCAATAAAATCTTATTTCCTGGTATTTAAGAGGCACATTCGGCCCATCCCTAATTTAATTGATGAGTGGTACAGACGCCATCACATCAAGCTATCCCGAACTGTCAATTACTCCCCAATTGAACATGAACGTGATTCTTTTGTTATAAAGTTGATAATCAAAGAAATTTGACAGATTGGGGTAGTTCGATGTGCTGGCCTCTGTACATTTTATTTACATTGGGAGTTATCATAGGATTTATGATATCATCTCTTCTGCCTATCCTTTTCCCAACTATGTTGGGGTCGGCTTCCAGTCTAACCGGATGCAGCTAAATATCAGTATTTTACATGGAATGACTGCCTATCTGACCTCCAGAGCCCAGATACTGGGCAACACGATACCTTTGTAAGACTGGTTGTCAGACGTTCTGGCTTCTGACTACGCGTAATTACTGACGGAGATATATGACGGAGGTATATGCCGTTGCTTAAACGTGCTTTCCTAGGCACGGAGGAGTCTCGATAGGTTACGAACGGTCAGCCATCCATAGACTGACCTGCGCAAGCGTAGCTTAACCTTCGATCAACCCGTGCGGCGGTTTTTATTTAGCCACTCTTGTCACTGGGCTGAGGGATAATAAACAAAGAAGGGAGGAAAGAGAGGGGATGATGATTAACAGATTGTTCAGTTACTTACCGGGCTAGTCGTATTAGTGCAGGTTCGTTTTGATGTGTTAGCAGTCCGCGCCGTCTAGTTAAAATAAAAAAATACCGTTTGTATAATAGTGTTAAATATCATTTATCATTCACTATACACTGCCACCGACAATATATGTACAGAGGCCAGCACAACAAGCTACCCCAATGTGTCAAATTTCTTTGATAGGTTTTCAACTTTATTACCAAAAAATAAGGTTCGTGTTCCATTGGGAAGATCTGACAGTTTGGGGTAGCTTGATGTGCTGGCGTCAGAGCACAGAGGCCAGCACATCAAGCTGCCCCAATCTGACAAATTTCACATTAATATTGACATTTTCACACAATTTCTACTATACTAAGTCGGTAAAACAGATAATATAGATACCTACATCCCCATGTAGATAACTCAACTTTTCAAACCTTTGACATAATAAAAAGAAAGTTAGATTTTCCAAAGAATTCTATTCGGTTACTGATCTATTTATTATTAGGCTTCTCAGCAATGAGTACGCTATAACTTTATAATTTTTACATTGCTAAATTAAGACTAAGCGCCTTATCACTTACAGAAAAGCACAGCGTGCACTACAAAATGCGCAGATACATAAATAATGCTGGACAATCCACACAGCATCATCTGGCCCCAAGCTAAACAGAGCTTTTGTTATGGGTACTAGATGACTGATATACTTAATACAATACATTACATAGATAGATATTTTTTTATTATACATAGCAAATACCCAGAACACCCGGAGCAAATCTTTGTAGATCGTACAAACATTTGTCCCAGGGCGGGAATCGAACCCGCAACCTCCTGCGTCGCAGGCGGACATTCGCCCGCCGCGCCACATGGGTCGTCAATGGAAGAATAAACAACGTTCTTTACGATGTCTATTCTTGGTAGAATAGACATAGTATACTTTATACTGGTCATATGGGTATACCTTCGCCCGCCGCGCCAAATCGGTCGTCAAAGATGATAACATTATTTATTAAAAAGTTGGAAATAGATCGAAAAAACTAAAAAAAAAAGAAATCATTGAAAGCTAGGATAACTAGTGGCTAGGAAATAGGTTTTATACAAATTTTAGTTGAGATTCCAAATTCAAAATACATTATTCGACTATTAGTTTATAATGGAATATTACCCGGCTAAACTATACCGTTGTAATAACTTACTTTAGCTTAGTTTTGCATGACACATAATTTTACACTATCGGGCAGTTGGTGGAAAAAATATACTTACCTCCATGGAATGTGTCGTCGTAACAGCACCTGGAAGTGTAGTCATTACCACCAATATAATTGCTGTAGCAATCACAAATACTGTGGCTGAGAGGATTATGATGGTCTTTTTGTTACATATGAATGCCATGATTGTCTCACGTTACACTACTTCATGCAGGTTCTCCAAAAGTCCTTTCTCGGGTATTTTTCTGGCTTGAGGTCCTCAAGTTTCAAGGTACCACAGTCTGGATATATCCACTTAAATCTGTCTGCCAAGCAATAAGTCGAGCAAGGCACACATATGTGCTTCTACGAATGGTCACTGTTTATAGTCGCGATATTACCAAAACCGCGATGTTACATTGTACTATACAATTATTATCAAACCTACAAGAGATTATTTTTAGGGTCCCGCACCTCAAAAGGAAAAAAACTCCTCGAAAGGAAAACTTTCTCTTTAAATTCGATCGTCTGTTGGCGCCAACATTGGCGACCAACATTTGCCCTGACAATATTGGCCCAAATTATAAGACTTTTAAGTTAAAGCTTGTATTAACTTCACTTCACACTTCACCTTATATGAAAATCGATTCTTAAGCAGTTTACTCCGAAAATGAAACCCTCATTAACTTGGCAATCCACACTTCGTTGCTGGTCTATCCGTTTGTCAAGACTGGGCAAATGTCTCCCTTTGCCCAGCCGTGGGACAATATAGGCTAAGAAAAAAGAAAAAAAAAGCTTCTAATGCCAAGCAAACGAAAGCTATCGAAGGAAACATCCACTCGCCTCTACGTTGCCTCAATAGCAATCTCACATGTGAATACTAGCGTAGATAACCCACGTCCAGCAAACGCCAACAAACGCCAGCGAACATCAGCTAACGGAGTCGAATGATACGGCCATTTAAAATTGATATATAGGTACCTCGCACTATAGAGTATTTCCCGCTGACATAGCATCGTGAAATAAGCTAGGACTCACAGTACAAGGAAAGACAAAGATCCGAAAATTGATAATTTTAAGTTACATACTACACAAAACTTGAGATGACGGCAAATAGAGATGTGTGGAAGAAGAAAACATGCAGCGCCGACCCTGTGATGGGGCAGGAGGATGATGATGATGATGATAATACACAAAACCACATTTTTTTTCTATTAGTTACTTTTATTTGCTATTGGAACATTCTTTTTTTACTGCAAAGTTAAGTTTGTCTTTTGAAAGATGGAAAAAAAATACTCTTCGTATTAATCCGACGCACCCTTCCGTTAATTACAGTTGCTGTTATGGAAGGTATGGTATTTAATGCGGAACCTTTGTTACGAGAGCGCCACTCGGACTTTGTCAGTTTTAAAGGATAATATTAGAAATTATCCCTGAAAAAATGTGCTTTAGGTTTTTCCCAAAAATTTTACCTTATTTTATTGATAAGATTCATCAAGTTTACTTTAGCCAAACGGTATTGATAACACATTATTTTAATAATAACGCGTGCAGTTAACAAGCAAATCGTTCTGAGAAACTATAACCTTTGTCTGACTTCCAGAGTCGCGGCAATCACTGAATAACTTAATTTCAGATGAAAGCAAGTCACCTGTACTTCATCATCAGGCTATACTAGTCCACTGCTGGACATAGCCCTCACCTAATGAGCACCATAGCGCTCTGTCTTCAGCTTACCGCATCCAGCATCTGCCTGCAGTCTTTCGCAGATCGTCATCCCACCTGGTCAGAGCGCGTCCTACACTATGTTTGCTGAGTCGCGGTCTCCACTCAAGAACACGTTTACCCCAGCGGTTGTTGGTTCTTTGCGAGATATGTCCAGCCCACTGCCACTTCAACTGGCTAATTCTTTGCCATTGTCACCTGTACTTGTAATAGAAAAATTGACGGCACGGTTGGCGCAGTGGCTGAGCGATCGACTGCTGCGCCGCGTGTCGTGGGTTCGATACCAGCACGGAACAAGTATTTGTATGGCCTACAGGTAGTTGTTCCGGGTCTGGCTTATATGGAAAAGTCATTTTCCGTTTTCATTTCCAAGTCATCTTTCATTGAATAAAACAAATGAATACAGTAAATGTAATATTATTAGGTGCTTGATAAACATTATTACAAATCATTCCTTTTAATCGGTTTCAATATGTATAGGACGGTCGTAATTATGTTCGATACGTTTTATCCCATATTCATTCGAAAATCCAGGCCCTTGTTCCCTATAGGATCCTGGAGGAAAAATAGTCTCTATGGTTCTGTTGATGTACGTGTTCCTAACTTGTCCAAACACTCTGCACATCTGTGTGATTACTCCTTCCTGGAAAAATCCTAAAATAAAACAATATGTCAGTTGAACAATAAAAAAATGAATTGGAAGAAGTGTAGAACGATCATGATGATACGATACTATAGATCTTAAATATACTTACGGAATCTGTCGTTTCAGTGCAGTTCCGTGTTATTGAGCCAGCACCCAGCATCATCTAGGGTTAAAAATATAAATGGTAAAATACAATTTATCATTTGTGAAACACATCCATCATCACCTGCAAGAAGACATGCTGCGCCGACCCCATATAAATTGGGATGAGGGCAGGAGGATGACGATGTTGAATTATGTAAATCAAAGAAATTGGAAGAAAAAGGGTAGAAAGATATTGACGGTAGCTACCGTCAATATCTTTCTACAGTTATTTGATGACCTATGTGGCGCAGCGAGTGAAGGTCCGCCTGCATCACGCCTGATTCTCTCGATTCACTTTTTGCATAATAATAATACATATAAGTTACAATAGCCCAATGTCGACTGCTTATCAACTTTTACAAAAATTCAGTAAGTGAAAAACAATCATCCCCTATTTTCTTCACTCAGGGGTGGATTACTTTTTTCAAATTTCAATAGTACCCACTTCGAGATATATTATATCCAGATTTTTTTTTATCGAAATCCCCTACATTTTACTACATTGTAAAAAGTTATTCGTGGTCATAACTCATAACATACAAAAATAAATACTTGTCGAATTGAGAAACCCTCCTTTTTTTAGTCTTTCGTTTGGGACAATCCCGTCACACTATTCCCAAACCACTGTAACTCCTGAAAACCAGAATCAACAGCGGCGACCACTAGAAAAGTGTCGACACAATGAAGTCCCGGAAAAACGATTCAGCTGTCTTGGATCCCGCAACGATATTAATCAGAAAAGAACAGCGGAGGAGTTAGAAAAATACATAATTTCCACTTCCCTCCATATCAAGCAGGAGACAGAACAGAGCTAGGCCAATAGGCACAAAGGGACATTTACAACTGGATTAGGCCCAGTTGCCTAGCACCAGGAATTAAAATTTACACTGATATTGATGGGTCCTAAATGATGAGCTGTTACATTTGATTCCAGTTAGTAGGTATGGCAAAAACGCTTGAACGCACGGAAATTTTATCGAGTTTCTCGTCTTCGTCTGTTAAAAAAGCTTATAACTTACAATTTTTTTAACTTACCAATCTGCATTGACGTGCAGTATTGTTTCCCGTTACTGGACTGACTGTCACCCCAGCATCGTACACCAACACTAGGACTGTTGCTATTATTGCAACCCCAAATATTGCAACCGCGAGGACTATAAGGGTCTTTGCAACAGACATGGTTGTTTCACAGTTTCACTCCTTCCCGTCTTGAGCAAGCGTGGTGATTAATGCCCGTGCCTTCTCTGTATGAGAAGAGGCCTTTGCCCAGCAGTGGGACAATAATAGGCTAATACTGGTACTGGTACTTCTTCATGCAGTCTTTCCAGGTATTATTTGTTTACTTGTTACCTTTATTTTCTTTATTGATTCCTGTTCGTGTCCTGATTCTTCTTTCTTTCTTTCTAAATGTCCTTGTTTGGACACTCGGCGTCGGTTCTTTAAGTCTACAAAATCTATCTTCTTCAGGCAACAAGTCAAGCAAGGAATATGTATTTTCAAGAATAGTAACCGTTCATGACACCAGAAATACGAAAACCACGAAGTGACCTTCGACTGTACAATTGTTAGGCGTAAGGAGATTATTTTTAGGGTTCCTTAACTCGGAAGAGAAACGGAACTATTTTTGTAACGGACAATTAAGTGTTTCTGACATCATTGTCCATCTGTCTATTTTTCCAGAATGGGTAGAGGTAGCAGGTTGGAATTACAAATCAGTTCAACTGTGCGGACTCCTAGATGGATGCTAAAAGCTTCTGTTCAACGAATTTTAAAAATACTCTCGTTTCAGTTTGGAAGGCACTCGTAAAACCTTTGGGTTACTGCCCATTGACCTATCATCATCTGCCTAGCTCTTTCCCAGTCATCTTTGGTTGGATTTCCAACCTAACTTGATGCAGCTGCATACCAGTATTTTACGACAAGAGACCGCCGACCATCGTTGGAAAAAGTAACATAACTTTTGCATTGGAATAAAATATGTTTGTAAAAGTAAAGTCATGGTTGTGTTAGACTATTTAGCAGTAGAAAGATAAGTAAATCAGTTAATCTAACTTTCCCCACTTAATTTACTAACTTGGTGAATGGGAATCGGGACCTTTGTTGCGCGAGACCGACTCGAACTTGGCTTGCTTCTAAGGAACCCAAACAATTATTTAAGTTTTTTCCCGAAAACATTTACTAAACACAAGACGTGCTTAATGTTGTACGTTTAATTAATACTAAGATAAGAAGTAAAGATAAGCTGGTGGCTAAATAAAAACAGCCGCACAGGTTGATCTAAGGTTAAGCTACGCTTGCCGAGGTCAGTCTGTGGATGGGTGACCATTCGTAGCATATCAAGACTCCCCCGTGCCTCGGAAATAAATAAAATAAATAATAATAATAAATAATGCTGGACAATCCACACAGCATCATCTAGCCCCAAGCTAAGCAGAGCTTGTGTTATGGGTACTAGATAACTGATATACTTAATACAATACATTACATAGATAGATATTTTTTATTATACATAGCAAATACCCAGAACACCCGGAACAAATATTTGTAGATCGTACAAACATTTGTCCCACGGCGGGAATCGAACCCGCAACCTCATGCGTCGCATGTAATCATGTTAAGCCGTTGGTCCCGGCTTTCATTTGTATATCTTAGGTAGTCGTTACGGGTAGTCAGAAGCCCGAAGTCTGACAACCAGTCTTCCCAAGGGATATCGTGTTACCCAGTAACTGGGTTGTGTAGGTTAGGTAGGCAGTCGCTATATGTAAAATACTGATATTCAGCTGCATCCGGTTAGACTGGAAGCCGACCCCAACATAGTTGGGAAAACGCTAGGCAGATAAATACACATTGATATACCAAATTAGAACAACACAATAATTAATACACACCGTCAAGTACGGTCAAACAATACGAG